>OX380341.1:2685918-3967737 GCA_947425015.1 Pterostichus niger | reverse complement strand
ACTTGGGAAAGGTATAAAATTGTTCAACGACACTTGCTGACTCTGTAACACTCTCGCTCGCACACACTTCGCGACCGTTATCGATCGTCAGTTCGTCAGTTCGTCGCCTACCGACTCGGACACATTCAAAACGATTCGTTCCTATTTTATGTTTTGTTTTTTTACTTACTGGATGTCGATCATGCATGCTCCAATTCATTTCCGCTTGGTGCCTCTGGTGCATGTGGCATTTCATCCAAATTTATCTTTTCATATATATAGAGCTCATTTCCTAAATTCCAACGTTTTTCACTCATTTTTTCATTCTTTACGTTCAAACATCATTGTTATTAGCTATCAGGAGATCGTTTAGTTACGCTACAAAACATGGCGTTATCTTCGCTATTTTACAAAACAAAAAGACATTATAATACCATCACATAAAATTACAACATTATTTAAATATTAATCAATTCAAATAAATATCATCACTTACTGTGATTAACTTATATAAATAACATTCAAAGTTAAATACAGGGTGTTTCAGGACTAGTGTAACAAACTTTAACAGCTTATTCCTGAGGTTATTTTGAGCAAAAAATGTCATATAAACATAGGTCCTATTCCTTCTAGTTACCAAAATACAAGAGGTTGAAGTTCTATAAATAACCCAGACAATTTCAAATTTTTGTAATCAAGATACTTTCGGAAAACAAGAATTTTATTGAAAAGTCATATCTTATTTGTCCTAATTAAAAATTGTTGTACTTTTGATTGTATTATTGTTTCATAATGGATGGTTATAGTACTGCTGAATATTCAGATATGATTTTTATTTATGGATTATATAATGGTAATGCCCATTATGCGTCCAGAGAATACCAAGAAGATATCCAAATAGAAGACAACTTTCCCATCCCCTATTTGCGTTTTGCATTTTTGTTTTCCGAAAGTATCTTGATTACAAAAATTTGAAAATGTCGTGTTATTTATAGAACTTCAACCTCTTGTATTTTGGTAACTAGAAGGAATAGGACCTATGTTCATATGACATTTTTGGCTCAAAATTACCTCAGGAATAAGTTGTTAAAGTTTGTTACACTAGTCCTGAAACACCCTGTATAATCTTAGAAAAGTAGAGGATATATAAAGAATAGAAATTCTAGGAACGTTATTTTGTATTTCATGGAATTCCAATTGTTTTAGAAACTTCGACAATAAATTTAAATTGTTTTAATTACTGCAAACCTACTAACAGGACTGGGCTCAAAAGATTTTACTCGTCTAACCTGCTCCTTCTAATAAAATAAAAGATTGAAATATAAACAAGTACATAAACTTATTTTTCCACGAACGATGGCATCGAAATACTGACAGAAATAATACATTTTATATACAACCGGTAAATAATGATAACTTTATTCTTATCAAAATCATTACTTAATAACAAATATACGTAGGGAAATCATGTGATTCAAGGCCATTGAAACGAAGAAAATAAAAATGACAAATACTCCCTAGGGAAATAAAGTGATTCAAGGCTTCAATTTTTCACCTCACGGAAAAGATATGCACTTCTCTTCCTAGGTGTATAATATACTATTAATTGCTGAAACAATATAAATACTGCATATTTGATTCTAATGTTTAGTATCAAATTTAACGCCTACATGTCATATTGTAACATATTAAAAATCAAATCGGTAAATTATGTCAACGGCCATGGCTCAATCTCATTAGAATTGATCTATGGTATGATAAAAAAAGTTCAGCAACGTTGCGCGCGGAGAGTATTTGGATGGGTGACCGTCCAGAGAAATCCGCGTTGCTGTTGACTCCAAGATATAAAACGCAGGATCAGGGCGTAATGGCGGTATATGACCTTAGCAGTTGGTCTATCAGGAAACTAGAAAAAAGAATAGGTAAATATACAGAGAACAAAATGTGAGAGGCACAAAGAACTCTGCTCTGCTCAAAAACAATTCAACTCTATTACTCTTTTTTTTACGAAATTCAATATCAGATCATTTCTATGACAATTCCATCAGTCATATATCAAAACGCAAATAGGTAAATGTACAGAAATTAAAAAGCATGAAGCACAAAAATGTTTGTCCTAAACTCTGCCCGACTCAAATACAATTAAATTCTATTACTGTAACCTAGAAATGTTTCTTTACAAAATTCAATATCAGATCATGTCGATGACAATTCAATCAGCAATCAAATAATAACCTAGGGATTTTCTCGCTCGATCTCAGGGGCATAATAAATCCATCCTGTCTGTATTCCACGTTCTTGTAGTGACTTCCGTAACAAAGCGATCGAATTAACAGGGCGTTGAGGACTTTATCCGAGACAAACGCGCATTCTCCGCGTACATCGACAAGGCACTGGTGAGGGCGAGGGCGAAACGTTCACGAAGCGTTCACGGGGTAAATAATGCAGCGGTAATGAAATTACCGGATGCGAAAACCTCGGTTCGAGAGTTGGCACGCTGCTTCCGGCGCCAGCGGGTCTGGACTTCCGGTTCAAAATCGCCGCGAAGAAGGAAGTGTCTTTTGTTGAGAGGTTATCAGCAGATTAAATCGGGTTAAATAGCTAACAGTACAATTGTTCAGTTTTAAACTTTTGCACGAATTTAGATGCTTATTAACCTAGTTGCATTTATTTCCACAGGAAGCAGCATTTTCCGATCATTACATAACTGTAAAAATAAATAAAACTGATATATCGGAATATATACAAATTATAGAACATTATGTTATAAGTGAGTGAAATAAATTATTATACGCGTATGATGTTTGTTATGAGCAACTAACTGTGATATACAGTAGCGGTTTTTCTTTAATTATTTGAAAATATCCATAACTAAATAAAATAATAAAATAAATATATCATCACACCTTTTACCCATTATTGGGTGTGGAACTCTGCCGAAGCAGATCTCTATAACTGATATATTTCTTCTCTTGAAGTACGGTTATCAACCGTCAAATCACGGTACCCAAAGATGTTAGTGGAGGGAGAGCTACAGGGGTAGATTTAATTTGATGAAAATAATTTGTCGGCTGTGGGATCGAACGAGGGTTCTCAAGATCCACTGGCCGACTCGATACCACTGAGCCACCTACCCCATACCATAACTATAAATGGAAAATTAACATTTACAACTTTTCTTAGTAAATCTGCAGGAGAGCTACTTCACCTTCGATTTCGCTGAAAATTTGTGAAAAATTTCCTCTCAACGAGCAGAATATAGGAAAAATACTAACAATTGGCGGTCGAAATTATTTGACCTTGAAATCGAAAAAAACACCAATAACCATGCCTAACCTAGTACAGAACGCATTTTTATGGTAAAAAGAAATAAACGTAAAGTAAACGTGATAAACTGTGAAAAAACACCTCCCCCTCACATCCACGCACACACGCACCATAAAAATGCGTTCTGTACTAGGTCAAGGTCAAAAATTTTTTATCGCCAATTGTTAGTATTTTTCCTATATTCTGCTCGCTGAGAGGAAACTTTTAACAAAGTTTCATCGGAATCGAAGGTGAAGTAGCTCTCTTGCAGGTTTACCCTTTTCTTTTACATAAAGCCTGAAATCCAATTATAAAAATCTGTAAAATAAATATATCATCGCGCCTTTTACCCATTACTGGGTGTTGCACTCTGCCATAACAGATCTCAGTAATTGTTATATTTACAGACGTAAAGTGCGGTTACCAGACAAATCGATACCACTGAGCCAGCTATTATAAATAATATGATAAATTTATAAAATTTTAGTCTGTTTTAAAATTGATGAAGCTTGCTTGTGGCTTCTGACTACGGTCCTGATAGTGTCCTCCGAACACACGTTCACAACCTGCAAACAAACATTCAGGATCAGGCTAGGAACAAGCGAGACACGAACGGCGCGACGTGTCGTCCTGCTTATTGGCAGCAGCCGTCCGCTCTTGCTGATCGGACATAATTGGTTAAATAAGGTCAGCTGTGATGATGCTGCTGAAGTGAGCTTGTGAACGTTACCAGGATATCACCGTGCAATTACACGCACCCATGTGACCTCACAACATGCGATCCGACCATCCGATGTATGTTGCGTACTGGATGTGATATCGGTTAGGGTATGTTGCGTTGCAATGCGTTTGCTGAGGTGTAATTACTTAATTGATAGCTCCACAGCTGTTGCATTAGATTGAGAGGAATTTGTAGGAGGGTTATGGTAGACTTATTACAAGATTGATTGTTAATTCATGTACAGGAAATCAAATCTTAATTGGTTCTTAAATAATAGTTATTTATGGTACAAGTATGTTATATTACAAATAAGTCACGAGAGAAAAATATTAGTCCACGAGGCCGTCAGGCCGAGAGGAATAATTTTCTGAAGTGACTTATTTGTAATAACACACGAGTGGCATACGGAATTTTATCCAACAACTACATTTAAAACATTAAAATATAAATTTTGACAAAATTGTCTACATTTCAAATAATATTCTAGTTAGCCATACTTTCTTGTTTTGTTGTCTAGGTTACTCAATTTTTTAAATAAACAAAGTTGAGAAAAGGTTGCAGCTGTAGTATTTGAAATGGAAGACGAGAATTTTATTCCCGAAATAATCATTAAGGAAGCGGAAAAAGTGGTTGTTGATATTTTACCAAAAAAGTCTAGAAGTTCTTAGAAAAAAGAATTTCATATGTTTGAAGACTGGATGACAACTAGAAACGTCAAAGGTATGAATGAATGTGTTTTTCATAGGAAGTTCTAGACTTTTTTGGTAAAAATCAACAACCGCTTTTTCGCTTCCTTAATGATTATTTCGGGAATAAAATTATCGTCTTCCATTTCGAATACTTCAGCTGCAACCTTTTTTAAACTTTGTTATATTTAAACTCAACAGTGAGTTACAAGTCTTAATTTATGCGTGACTTATGATTTATAACTCACGTGTGACTTATAAACCACTTTACTAATCTAAAATGACAACAATAATGACTTTATAAGTAGTGGGTGTTGGATAAATAAATATATCACGCCTTTTACCCATTACTGGCTGTGGCACTCTGCCGTAATCAGATCTCGGTAAGTGATATATTTCTTTGCGTCAAGTGCGATTACCAGCCGTTAAATCACGGCTCCCAAAGATATTAGTGGAGTGGGAGCTACAGGGGTAGATTTAAATTGGTGAAAATTGTTTGTCGGCTGTGGGAATCGAACCAGAGTTCTCAAGATCCACAGGCCGACTCGATACCACTGAGCCACCTACCTCATTAATTGGTTCTTAATTAAAATAATTAAATAAATATATCATCACGCCTTTTACCGTACAGGATGTGTCATTCTGCCGTAGCAATTCTCGATAACTGATATATTTATGCGCGTGTTTCAGCCGCCAAAGCACAGCTTAGTGTGGAAGGGGAGGGTAGTTTTAATGTGGTCAAAATAGTTCATAAATTCATACCGACTCGGTACAACTCAGCGTCCTATCTTAATTTAGTAGGTTAATAACTTGAAAGAATTAGTTTGAATGTAATAATCGATTACTGGGCTTAGTTATTTCAATAAATTTATTATTGGACGATGTTTTGGCGCCTGGATAGGGTCACAAATTTTTAATAAAAGTTATAAGTTACAAGGAAATAATAATAATAATGGCATAAGGTGGCTTAGTGGTATCGAGTCAGCCTGTAGATTTAAAAATCCGGATCGAGTTCCAAAGGCGACAAATAATTTTCCCAAATTAAATCTACCCCTGTGGCTCCCCCTCCACCAACATCTTTGGGGGTCGTTTACTCAATAATGGATAAAAGGCGTGATGATATATACAATTAGTTACATACCAGTAAATGTAAATGTTGAAATTACATATTAGTTAAAAGTTGTAAAAATGTTACATTGGAAATTAAGTTTATCGTTTAACAAGTATAACAATACTTCTCAAAAGTCAACCTTGTCTGAATTTGTAACAATATCTTGCAAATAAAGTACGAACAAAAAGCAATCTTATTCGATCAAAGTGCCCAAGGATTTACCTTCTTTCTGTCAGTTTATCTGTAAGAGAAAATAAATTTAAACTGTCAAATAAATATAAATTTAGTTTTGGAAGTTTAAAGTTATTTAAATTAATGTCAAAGTCTGGAAATAATAATTCATTTATAGAAATTCTTCCAAATTTTTTTTTATATAAATACTGATATTAATTAAATGTCTGTTAAGCATTGAGACATTAAAGCAAAACCAACAATACTTTCCGTTGTCTCGACAATGGATGTTGGAATTTAGAAAATTTAATTAAGGCCTATTTAAATATGATTTGTGTACAGGGCACAATTCAATTAAATTCCAACCGTTCTTGACAATAGCTACTGTTACACTAGAGACCAAAATGTATACTCCATCTTTACTTTTCACGAGTAACATTTAAATTTGTACTGCAAAACTCTTAATGATAATTTAATAAACATGTTTTTTAATTATTGAAAAATTCGTTAGATTAGGCTTTCAAAAGATCAAAAAGAATTTTTACCATCAACTTTTTTTGCAAATGAATTTTTAATTAGTTCCTGTGAACACTTTAAAGAGGAGAAATAAAAATTCGTGAACTTAAAATGGGGTAAAATTAATTAGCGACCTACTAGCTTAACTGCTTTTCAATATTTTATGACAGGCTCAAGTACCGAAAAGTTTGAGGGTAAAATATTTATGTGGGGTTTAAAAATATCGACCTATCGCGAAAATTTCTCATTGGTTACACCCAAATACAAAGTTTGCATATTGAATATTGGCTGAACTAATACGGACTAGACTAAAAGCTACAGTATATCAAGAAAGGATTCTACAAATTCAACCAGCTACCATAGATATCTGTCAACTTATAGTCCATTCCGTGAGAGATTACAGAACTTATTTTATCTTGATTATCAAACGTCAAAATAAAAATATATTTATCTTTCATTTACAAAAATATGACACAATATAATTGATTTATTTTATATTTCGTAGTAATTAATATGAAATTACGCCTTTTACCCATTACTGGGTGTTGCATGCTGCCATAGCAAATCTCGGTACGTGATATATTTCTTCGCGTGAAGTGCGGTTATCAGTCGGCAAATCACGACTCTCAAAGATGTTAGTGGAGGCCACAGGGGTAGTTTTAACGTGGTGAAAATTGTTTGTCGACTGTGGGAATGGGAATCGAACCCGGGTTCTCAAATGCACCTACCTCCAGTTAGATTTTAGTTCTCATATTTTCCGTGGGTTGCTCAATTTTACATATTTCCTAGAGGAATATATTAATTTATTTCATTTTTTCGATGAATTGAAAATAATTCGTTTAAATATGAATGAATGAAATTTTGCACTGCATTTCTTGCTTGTCCTACTTCGCTATTTTATATTTCCGCTCCATGTAAAAAGAATAAAATCAAATCGTATTTCTCTGAGTACATTGCAGTGTGATTTTCCTCCATTTTCCACTAAGTTATTTAACACAATAAATGAGACAGTGCTGGGAATATAGCATTACGTTAATCCTTTTCGTGTCTTTTTGTTTCTTAATGCACTGGTCATATCAATCAGATGTCGAGTTTTCAGAATACCGGAAATAAAACAAGAAGCTTCAACTCTATTGTGGACTTGTTTCCTGACAAATAAACATCGCTGCTAGGGATATCGTATGACGTATTAAAACTCGAAAATTTTCCACCAACCTACAAACTAAAACAATGAGAAGTACCCTAATAATTTTTCTTTTTGTGAAATCTGTGAAATTTATGAAATGAAAAATAATGAAGCATGGAATGAAAAAAGATAATTATTAATTGATAATTTCAAAATGAGTGTTTGGAAATTATAATAATTCGATAAGTTAGAAATTATTTAAATTTCCCATTGTCAGTTGCTTTAATAATTAATTAAAAATGTAATTACCAAGTCCTTTACAGACGGAAGAAGAAATTTTCATTGCAATAAAAGGACTAATCAACTAGCTCAGTAAAATTTATGCAAATATAATTTTCACAACCCAAGAAATTTTCCTCTTTCATTTATTTGAAATATGCAGGTATGCCACTTTGCACTTTTACAAAAAGAAAACTAGAATATTTTCCACCCTAAATATCCTTATGCGGAAATTACATCTGTAGTTTATTTCCAGAATTAAATTATGAGAACCAAGAAAAATACCTGGAAATATTCCAACAGTTTTATTTTAAACTAACGTTTGGGTTTTAAGCAAACGTTAACCTTTTTAGATAAATGTGCTAAAATTATTATAATAATCTAAAACTTTCTTACAAATAATAGTATTCATATTATTTGTGTATTAAGAGCGTAAAGTGATTCTTTGTTACTCGAACACGGTAATTGCAGCGCGAGCCGAAGGCGATTGCATCTTAAAATTATTGAAAAACGTATACGTACTGAAAATAAATTCGTTCTGTCAACTGTCAATATGACAAGTTTCTGTTTTGTTTGTATCCCTGGTAACTATTGAAATAAGCGCGCATTTAACATCTTTTTCGCACGTTGCCATTGGAGACGCGCAAAAAAGATATGTTTCGTTTGTTCCACAGAAAAAGTCAACTTTACGTTGACAAATGAGAGCGGAATTGTCAACTTTTCATAACAATCGTAGAAAAAAATATTTTGCATATTATTCCAACTAAAACGGATAGATAAAATAGTAAAATAGTAACGCAGTAGACTGCGACTGAAATGTAGTCGTAATATGGTGAAACTATTGTTTATTTTATAGAGTTATTCTCATTTATTTGTTGTGAAAAGCTAGCCAAGTGCACACAAAACAATAAATGTGCGGCGACACAAAATTTCAAGTCCATTTCAACAACGGATGCAGAGTATTTTATAATGTCTCATATTTTACCGCATCTTCTGACGCGTGCCGAGTTTTAAATTAAAACAGCGTCCGGACTAGTTTGCATTTCGCGGTAAAAACAGGAAAAGTCCCCGTTGGACACGACATGAACGAAAGTAATTAATTTACGAACATAACGTTTCAACATTTTTTTTTTGCTCTACGCGCGACATATAACAGTCTTTTCCCGAATTTCCTACAGTTTTTCAGCGCTAATAAATAACTGTTGCCAACTGCTGAACACCTAAACATGTATGTAAATATTTTGGGAAAGCTTTTAACAATTTAAATGATATTTAAATTTTAAATAGGTTCATTCGAATTTGGTACAATTTTTTGAATGTTTTCAAAATTTATAAAATATGTCTTAACATCTCAAAATATTCGAATAGTAATGCTTATAATTATTAGTCATTTACTAACTTTTCACAAAATTAAATTCATCATAATATGAACCACGATCGAGGATCTAGTTTTCAAAAGTAAATAACCACTATAAGAACAAAGTTTTAAGTTAAAATACATATTTATATAAATACATATTTCTTGTTTTTTTTATCTGTTACCATCGAAGTATTTTTTGGTTGTCGTACAGCTCCTTCACGTGAACTTTGTTCTAGGTGAAGGAGTGTGTTATACCATACTGATGAGCTCTAATAAGAGCGTAACGCGTCTATGGTTACTAACTGTGCTGGCCAGCCTCTGACGAGGACCTCATAAGTTGACTTGGAGGCTGAGTTTTGTGAGACTTAGACAAGTGTTTAGTTTGATATTATTAAACCTAGTTTCACCAAGTGAGCATGCAAAGACAATTAATTTTGTCTTTGTTGTTTTAGTTTTTGGTTTATTTAAACCTTTAGTTGCTGTTGGACTCTGGTAATTAACATTACCATTATGTAGTTTTTTAAATTAATAAAACAATTGAATTTTAATATGTTTAAAAAGTTATTAAATTTTAATTTATTTACAATATTGTTTGACTTTGTTTAATTTTGTACTTTTTACACGACTTGTATAATTTTTTGTAGACTTGAAGATGAGTCCAAACAAAGACTCGAAACATCATCTCTGATAATGTTTTAAATAAAAAATATAATTCAATCTGTATCCAATCAACAAGAATATTTTGTTTTCTTTTTTCAATTGAGCTGTTTGTTTATTAGACGGTTCAAAGAAAAATATATCAAAAGCATTGTTTTGTGAAGGAAAGAAAGGTATTCGTTGAAGGAATAATTTTTAGGTAAATTGTATTTGAAGTTAATTTACATGCAAATGTAAATGTAAATTCTGAACTGTGTAGCCCAGTTTAATTCAAAACGGGGTCAAATTTCTGACAGATCTCAACCCCTTCTCTGCTATTATTTGTACGTAAAACAAATGTGGAGTTAATATTTGTAATGTAATTTAAAGTATTCAAGAAGATGGCCGTCTTTTGTTATTTCAACAAAGGTCTCAACTCTACAAACAAAACTTGACGCTATATATATTTCTTCGTGTTCATTTGCATAATTTGTTACAACGTTGGCAACAGAAGTCAGTGAAGTTTGTTTTTTCCCTCATATTTGCATGAATACATTCGCCATTAAGGATATAAATCACATCATTTGCAGCTGTGCTATATTTAATCTGTTTTCAGAATAGTGTCTGCTGTCTCCCTTCGGAAAATTACGCTCAAATTTCAGGCAATGCAGTCCTGTCGCAATTGACGCTTACAGGCATAAACTAGAGCCATACTACATCCACTAATTGTAAATACTCGTCAAATAGATGTAAAGCAAACTGAACGATATCTGTGGACAATATTTCGGAGAAAATTGCGTGGTTTTGCTGAATTTTTAATATGATTATTGGTTAAATTGGATAAATACAATGCAGATAATTTTAAATTCGATCTGAAAGCAATTATAACAAGTGAAAAATAGGGTTGTTGAGATATATTAAAAATAAAAATGACAAGCACGCGTAGCAAAATGGGTCTGCTAAATCAACAAATTCGTACCTTCATAACTCGCTAAATTTGGCTGTCGCTTAAGTTATTTATTTATTTATGGTTCTCTGTACAAATGGAATCCCTATTGTAAAAGTAAACTTGAACAACTAAAAGACTTGATCAATGTCGTATCGATCACTAAAATCGTTGGAAAGGACACCGCTTCTGGCAAAATGTTGCCATGTTTTTTCTCCTATTTTTTACTTGGAAACCAATGTGACATTTCAGGCCTTTCATATAATGTAACACCGTAAGTTTATTTTAATTTTGAAAGCCATATACATGTCTTTAATTTTAAATTGAAACACAAAGCAAAATATTTTAATTGAACTGTATTAGAAATACAATTAAACAATAATTGTAATAAATTTTCAAAACTCCCTCCATTCACTGCTAAACAATGCCCTAGTTGGTTAAAAAATTAATTTATAACATTAGATATTTAGGTAGCTATAATAGTATATTATGTAACAAGTTTTATAAATGCCTCTTTAGTTACGAGTTTTTTTATATAAAAAACGAGTATCTAAAGATTTTATAAAACGAATCACGTACTATACGTTTTCTACGATCGCAAATTAAGACAACCGAAATGTTAAGTTTTATGAGTTATTTCAAAATTAAGGTTAAGTAATAATGCACAGATGATTGAAGCTAACTTCACTCCGTGCCTAATTCTCAAGCCGTGACTAAAACGTTCGAAGTCACGGTTAGTCAACATGTGATCAAGATGTTATTTAGCACCATGAAGACCAGTATATTAAATAACAGTTTAATAATGGGAGTAGAAAAAAAATGTGTAATGTATGTCTTGCAATTGTCTTGCCATCTGGCAGGACATATATCTTACATTTTTATTAAAATATGTTACTGTCACGGATACAATATTTATTAAAAATTTAAGTTTCCTTTATTTAGTAAATAATAAAATTTAAAGCAAAATAATTATTTTAACCTAAAATACGACAATTCACAATTTAACCCTTTGCACTCCAGCCTACAAACTTATAGAAGAGACCAATAACTCCAACACTATATTAGTTACAAGTACATGCATGTAATGTAAAAATGTCGCAATTACAGCGACAATGAAGTGCAAAAGGTTAAATAACAAATGTTCAATATTTGTGATCAATTGATCTTTAACAATAAATTAAACTAATAGAACGTATTTTAAGTAAAACTTGTTTTACTTTCAAAATCTAACCCTGAGCTCTTCCGAATATATACCTCACAAAATCAAGTCATTTAACATGGTATTAAGTAAAATAATTGCAACGATAATAATATTATACATTACCATTTATAGGTAGGTGGCTCAGTGGTATCGAGCCGGCCTGTGGATCTTGAGAACCCTGGTTCGATCTCCAGAACCGACAAACAATTTTCACCAATTTAAATCTACCCCTGTGGCTCACCCTCTACTAACATCTTTGGAGGCCGTGATTTGACTGCTAGTAATCACACTTCACGCTAAAAAATATACCACTTACCGAGATCTGCTTTGGCAGAGAGCCACACCCAGTAATGGGTAAAAGGCGTGATGATATACTTATTTATTTATTTATTTATTTAAACTTCTATCCCGCGGCTTCTCAAAAAACCTACCACCGATGCGCATTCCATGCAACTAGCATTTAACTAAAAGAGCATAAAATCACTTTGAACAATTCAAGATTCAGGAATACATAGTTTCAAGCAAATGTGAACGCCAGCGGCTTGTAATGGTGCAATTGTGGCGCAGAGAGACGAACAACGTACGCGAAACGACATCGAATGTTCAATGCCGACTCGCGTCGCAACGGGGCAGTTTACTTTACGACTTTGCTAACAACTTTGTGTACATTGCTTATCTGCTGCCGAAGTACCTTGTTGTTCTCGACACAATTACTGCGTCTACTTCTGCTCGATAAAATTCTCATTTGCTGCAGTTTCAATTCATATTTTACCGACTTGATTTACGAGCATTATGTTTCCGGTAAAAAGAACCCGTTGCTGTTGTTCATTCATTATTCAGGAAGATCGATTAACAAAATAAAATCATAATTTCTACTCTTGTACTTACCGTTTTTCTACCTCATTACACATCTGTCATTAAAGTTTGTTTTATAGCTGCAATTAAATTTGTTGCGGTCTTATTTTCTCGGATGCATAGTAATTAAATAATAGAAGAATTATCAACTGTAATTCTATAAGAGATTTAGAGGTCAACTCTGTAATACTAATTGCTAAGTATAGCAATTGTTAGGACACCCACCATTAATGGTTGTAGGAAAAGTTGCTATCAAATGATTATAATATATATTTTAAAAAGGATTCAATTATATGATATATTTATATGTATCTTTTTTTCTTTTTTGTTATTGTTGACATTTTACAAATATTGTTTTATATTTTTTGAAGAAGCTGATGATGAGCTAATATTTTTGCTCGAAACGTCCCAAAAAAGAATATTTTTTAAAAAACATAGGATTCTGAAGCCTTTTATTTATTGAATATATCAAATGATTATGTTAGCAATTGATATATTTTGCAATTTTTGTCACCTGTTTTTATCGAAGTTACGTGGTAACAACCAGTGTCGGATTAACACTAGACGAGGTCCTAGGCAATCGCAAACGAGGCCCCACCACCCCCCTCCCACGACATGAAAATACAATAACTAAAATTCAAATAAACTTTATTCATAATTCAAATAAACAGCGAACATAAAACTTGATATATAATTAATCGTAAAGAAAACTAAACATTTGCAATTGACCATTTCAATTCGCTTAACTGTACAATCCCGTAGTAGATTTCGATAAGTGATATATTTATGTGCGCGATGTACAGTTACCAGCTGTCAAATCACGATCCACAAAGATGTTAGTGATGGTAGAGCCACAGGGGTGGGAATCGAACAAGACTTTTCAATGCTACAGTCCGACTATAAAAACTTCTTTTTTTGACAGTAAATTATGCTGAATGCAATGGGGATGTTAAGACTGTTTCTATACAATATTTTAGGAGATAGGATAATTAAAAGAAAATTCTGATAAAAATTGAAGATAAATACAAATTTTCGGAGATTATATATCAAATATTAAATGAGATTTGAAGATGCGCTCAACGGCATTAAATTTGTCGTGTTAGAAATGACTTGAAACCAAATTTTCAGCCTGCTTTAATTTTTAGAAATTTTTTTAAGGGGTACCCCTAGAGGTTTTTTTTTATTTTAAGCCATTTTATAGACTATTTACTCTAAATATCTTTGGCGTACGAATATTTAACTAAAAAGGTACTTACATATATATTTCGACACGCTGAATACAACAGTCAAATCTTCGAATATGTATCTCTTCAAATTTCAGAGATATTGGTTAAATACTTTTTTTAAAGACGAAATTTGGTAAAAAATTATAAAACGTAAAAATCTCCAAAAACTTGGTTTTAAGTCAATTCGTACAAGAGGAATTCAATGTCGTTGAGCGCATCTTCATATCTTGTTTAGTTTTTTAGATATAGCCTTCGAAAAATAGATTTTCCCCAAAATTTATCACTTTTCTATTTTGCACCATAATAAATATTTATTCTATAAACAAATATTTATACTTATTAAGAAAATTATGAGAAATTCAATGATCAAATTAGTAGTAAATTTTTTAGTCTTATAAAATAATTATTTTATGTCAAAGATAGTAAAAAAACATAAAAACTAAAAGTCCTGTCTTTAACTGATGACCTGCAGACTGCAAAATTACTATCCTTGCAGCACTCCAGTTATGATAACTATCGATTTACCAATGAGCGAAATCACTTCCAATGGATATTGAAGTACGTAGCTTGCTGTATAGTATCTTGGAAGCCACGTCAATATCTAAAATTTAGCGAAAATGGTTTATAAATGTCTGCCAAGCAATCTCCGAAATTATAGGAAACCATAGCGTTCGATATTTTCCCTGTCAAACGCAAAACCAAATAGAAGTAGAATATACTATCCTTAGAAAATGAAATTTTATGTGTTAAATTTTTAATCTCGACTAGACGTTAGTCTCGTAGGTCGTAGAATTTTATTTTCAATTCAACAAACATTTTGTTTTTATTATCTTGACAGTAGATATCGTCATACATAAATAATAAACAGAGATTAAAAACATGTGAATAAAACATTTAATAATAAAGTAGATACGATGTCTAGTCGCTCAATGTTAGATGCGCACAATTTTTGCAAGTTTTTCGTTAGATATTTTTTTAATCTAACAATTTTTGCTTCGATTTTTTACTGACAATTTTTGAATTTTGAAACTTAACTAGTGCAGTACTGATTTTTGAAACAGCACAAATTTTATACCTTTTCCATGAGGGAGGTTAGTTAAATAGTAGGTGTTTAAGTGTTGTAGGTCTGTGTTGTTCGCATACGCCATCATTACCCATAATCCTCTGCTAAAAGCAGCTGTCAACGATCAACAATCAAAAATGTGAAGTATAAAACTATTTAATTTAATCAAATTTCGATTCTTCATACCTTTCATTCTCTATTTTTACTAAATTCTGTATTCTAGAATTGGCTTTTAACTTTTAACCTAACTTTTATGCATGCTCTCCTACAATAATAATCAGTTGAACGAATTCAAACTTAACCTAATTTAGTTTAAAATTCTGTTGAATTTTGGGATGAATTTTGAGCTAAATAGAACAATATGCATGATTAGAAAATTCGTTTAAATGATTATTACTTTTCACTCATCAGTCGTTGCTAGTAAAATCCTTTTAAAACTGCAAAACTGTTTCATTTTTTGCACAAACACAACAAAATACTTAGTAACGACACAAATACAAAATGAACTCTCAAAATTATGACCAGTTACATTTTACTACGACTAATTTTTAACTCGCTGGCATGGCTTGCTAATTACTGCATTACATCAAACTGGAATGGCTCAGATTTATTGTAACTGTTGCTCATTCTGTCAGTGTTTAGCTTTCTGACATTCTGCATCATGTTGGTCATTCATTTCACGTGACATTTCACGCCAATCGCGAAATTTATTCGACAGGATTCATGCGCGAATATAATTACTTTTGACACACGTTCACGCTACATAACATTTTATCTAATTCATGCTTAATTTCACAAACAAACAGGGTGTTGTTTTATACTTCCGAAAATAGTTTCAGAACGTATATTATACGACGTACTAAAATATATTTTGCAAACAGTTTATAATTATTATTTATTTATTTTATAATGAGGTAGGTAGATTTTCACCATATTCAAATTACTCTTGTAGCTTTCCCTCCACTAACATCTTTGAAGGCCGTAATTTGACGGATGGTAACCACACTTCACGTGTATAAATATATTACTTATTGAGATCTGCTATGACAGAGTGCCACAGCCTCGAGGGTAAGAAGCGTGATTATATTTGTATTTATTTATTTTTTTTAATAATAACATAATAATTATTAAATTAGACATAACTATTAAACCAGTGGCACAAAAATTTTTACTTAAGATAAATTACCCTTAATTTTGCGAATTAAAAAAAAATTCTTTTTATTCTATAATCATACGTCATATAGTTAATTTTTTCTGAAGTATAAAAACACCCTTTTCTTAACTTGCAAAATATATTTCGTACAATGTAAAAAATATAAAATGACACTTTTATTTCATAATTTAAAATATCGATGTTTCTGTGTATCGAACGAACATCTTAAATTTGACATTACAATATTTCAAATATTAATGTTTTTCGTTCTAAAACATTTCTCAAATATTTCAAATAATAAAGTTTTCTACCACTTTGATTATTGAAACACATTTCTTTAAATAATTTTTAAAGTTTGACAGCTAAAAATATACGAACATAATTAAAGAACTTTTGACAGTCTTAAAGAAATAATCCATAAATTAATGAAGAATATAATGCAATATTTGGTATCTACAAAATATTGATTCTATTTAAATTTTTCCACATTCGTTTCACAATATTTTCTCGCAATAAAAATTGCGATGATTGTCATACTCTATTTGTATTTCAAATGTGATCTGTCAATTTCATTTGCGCATATATTCATCATATGTTCATCCGCCATTTTATTTTATCCAGATACGATATATCATCCCTCGTTCAACATATCAACATATGCATTATGATTTAAATGTTGCACGTAAACTGCATGCATTATTTATGTAGACACGTTCTGAATATTTTTTTGGAACAATTTAATATCACATACTTACATGATAATAGACTGATTGTAAATGAACAGTAATATTAATATCAAAAAAAGTACAATAAATATCAACATTTAATATTTAAAAACAAAATACTTATTACTTCAAAAGATTTGACATTTTAAATATACATTACATACTAAATAAAAATTTAAACAGCTTGATTTTATATTTTGGGGAAAAAAATAAGGTTATATATTAATAGATAATAACGTATTAATCACAGAACTAAAAAAAAATCAAGGATTTATACCTGTTTTATTTTAAATAAGATTTTTGCCGATTCAAATAAAACTTGATATATTCTTAAATTACAACAAAGACAAAATTAATTGTCATCCAACACTTGGTGAAACAAGGTTTAATATAAAATATAAAATAAACACTTGGCTATGTTTCACAAAATTCAGCCTCCAAGTCACCTTATGAGGGCATCGTCAGAGGCTGGCAAGCACAGTTAGTAACCATAGACGCGTTTCGCTCTTATTAGAGCTCATCAGTATGGTATAACTCACTTCTTCACCTAGAACAAAGTTCTCGTGAAGAAGCTGGTGACGAAGAACTGTGCCAGCAGAGAATAAGATCTCTAACATGTCATC
Organism: Pterostichus niger; assembly: GCA_947425015.1. Classification (NCBI taxonomy): domain Eukaryota; kingdom Metazoa; phylum Arthropoda; class Insecta; order Coleoptera; family Carabidae; genus Pterostichus; species Pterostichus niger. The sequence continues at coordinate 3,950,054 of OX380341.1, read as the reverse complement.
TTACCAGTTTGTTAGAGATCTTATTCTCTGCTGGCACAGTTCTTCGTCACCAGCTTCTTCACGTGAACTTTGTTCTAGGTGAAGAAGTGAGTTATACCATACTGATGAATAAGAGCGAAACGCGTCTATGGTTACTAACTGTGCTGGCCAGCCTCTGACGATGCCCTCATAAGGTGACTTGGAGGCTGAATTTGGTGAAACATAGCCAAGTGTTTACTTTATATTTTTATTATTCTTAAATTTTTTATATAAATCGAAACAAAATAGGATTATTTTTATTTCTATACTTTTGTAAATTGCTTTAAATACGATATTTAAAATTATTTAATTACAAGTGAAATATACGTTTCATTAGTTTCATTTAAATCAAATTTAAAATTTAACTTTTGTTGATGACGCTATCCATGAATCATATAAAACTTTTGAAATTAATAAAAATATATGAATAATATCAATAAAACACCCTCACCAAAACAATCTAATATCTGGTGACATTGCAAGCACGTAATCTTTGGGTCACCATTAGCACAAGCTCGTAAATACACAAATAAATTAAATTGGGGTTCGAACATAACATCCCTGAACCCAGCGGGGCTTGGGATAGTTGGTAGCACTGTAGACAGTGTGTACCACGTGTCTGGCATTGCTCTACGAAGCCTTTAATTACTGCCCTTGTGCCCTGTCCGTGTTACAGTCATGGAGATGCGACTAACCGCAAACAGAGGAATAGAACTAGCGCGGGATGAATAGGGCCTTTAATTTGCCATAGCGGATTTTATTTGAAAAAACGGGGACAATAGAATTTTTAATTTATATATGTAATGCCTATGGCACACTGGTCAAATAGCATCGAAGAGCATCGATGAGCTCTTTGATGAAACAACAGAACGCACTCGTCATTGACGAAAAATAAAAGCTTCTAAAGTTGAGAAAGAAAAACTAAATTTCAAAAATATGCTAATGTGAAATGAGACACAAAAGATACGAGTGAAATGAGATACGTTCGTTTCATCGATGAGCTCTTCGATGGAAATAGAGGAGCCTCTATTTTTCGTCAATGACGGGTGCGTTCTGTTGTTTCATTGAAGAGCTCATCAATGCTCTTCGACGCTCTTCGACTAGTGTGCCATAGGCATTATGGGTAGCTATCATGGTTAGACAGATAGATTGGGTAACTTATAAGCCTGTCGATTTTAGTCCTTTTGAAAGTATTAACACATGAGTTAGTTACAATATTTTTCCGTTGATCGTTTATTTTCAATTTGGAGCAAAATTTGATTTTATTCTATAACAAATTAGGTTAGGTTGTAACCACGATAACTTTAAATTTACAGATACGCGAACTGCGTGTACTAGAAAACCTGAAAATGGTGACAAACATAAGTACATGTTCCTTGTTTTTTATTTATAATATTTTAATCGATATAAAGAAGTCCATAGAAGTTCTCAGACAATTATTTTAGGTTAGTAACGTTCCTGTTAGAAATGTTTTGACAACATAACAATAATTTTCAGTGAGTTCAATTTACTTAATGTTAGTTAGCACCAGCGGTTTTTTATTTTTGAAATAATGTTTATATTTTTATATTAGTTTTAAAGGGATGCTTCGAGAATATTGTTTAGCTAGAATTATCAAAATCATATCTTTTAATTCTGTTAAGCATTTTTCTACAACTTTGCTCTATACAATATATGCTATATTACGTGTGTTGTATGCATCTAAAAAAAATGATGCATTAATAAGGGTCATTAATATATTCATTAAAGAAACTAATGAATTAACGATCAACGGAAAAAGTATGTTAAATTTAATCAAAACATTGCTGCAGTTTTGAGAATATGGTTCAGTTTTTTAATCCAAAATTTAGGACTCTTTGAGTTATAACTATGTAGTTAGAAGTTTAGTGGCCCCACAGTCCATATTGATCTGTAGAGCAATGAGTCATTCCGGGTTTGCCCAAATGTTCAAATGGCTAGTCCGCCCCTGATATTATTAATTGACGTCAGATATTATTAGATTTTTAAAAAAAACTAACAATTTTAAACTGATTTTCGTTTACTGTCATCAACAAAACTTGGTTACATTATTAGTTGATTTATAGATGTCTCATAATCCGCACTTTCTAAATAAAACTTTTTCATTTTCTCTTTTCCTCATTAAAACATCAAAATGAATCCGTTGTGAAAAGAATTTATTTAATGTTTTTCTTGCACAGCGCTTTATCTGTACACCAAGCTCCAATTATACACTCAAGCATTTCGTTTGTGTCTTGCTAAAAAGCTAAAATTTCCTCTGCATGCTTTATATGTGGATGTATTCGTGCATGAACTAACATTAAATCATGTTTTGTATTTATTTTGTACATTTAATTATCACAGAATACACAGATTAAAACGTTGAACAGTCTTTTTATAATGAATACCAACATTTAGAAAAATTTTCAAATACCACTAATTACTTTCTTCATTATTTTCTAATTAGTTTACACAGAAACAATCAAATAATAAACAATCTAATTCCTAATAGTACAAGATACAAACTTTTTATTATTATTCTTATGGAAAGTAATTTAATTTATTCTTTTAAACTTTTATACTAAAAGTTTTATTTGGTAAAATTTTATTATCTTAGTTTTAGTATCAGGAATTTCAGGTACATAATTTATTAACTTATTTAAAGTTTTGCTATCTATGCGTCCATTGTAGAAAGGCTGTGTACACAAAAATAAATTATGTTTAATAAAATTTTAACTACTAAACTTTGCTAATGAAAAAGCACACAACACAACAAAACAAATTATTAAAAAAAAAACTACTTGAAATTCCTAACAGGCAGATTCATAAAATAGATTAATCGTTACTGACATTTTAAGATCCAATTTTAATATCTTTTCAAATTCTTTAAAATATTTGTTACTTCAAGTAATTGTATTTTGTATTTTTAAGTAAATATTTAACAGTTGATGAAATTAAATGTGAATTATAAAGAGAAAAATTGGGTTACCACTAGATGACTATCGGTGTCACGTTTTTCAGTACACGGAAGACTCATGAAATTGAAACTGTTTATGACACAACAAAATGGAGGGAAAACTTGTAATGAAATCAGATTTTAATGACATAGCGGCCGAAGCTTATTTTGTTTAAAACATATGACCGGAATTCATAGATCATAGCATCAATTTTTCTCTTTATAATTAAATTTTATCGACAAAAATACTACAAACAAATACAATTTTAACTTCAACCACTGATTATTAATGTACAGATAGATTGACAACTTTTGAGTTGTTTGTTGTATATTCAAATTATTTTCAAATTTATTTGTCATTGCATATTTTTCTCTATCAAACTTTTGAAATTATTTTAAGCAGATAGAAATAAATAGCCATTCACTTCCATTTACAGCATTTTAAAATCCATACATAAATTAAATCTCGTACAATAAAATGGCGTAGCACGAACCCTTAAAACATTCTCTCAACTTTTATTCTTCAATAAATATTCCAATTTTAGTACATCACTTTATCTTCATCCAAATTTATCATTCTTTTCATTCAAGCTTGTTTATTCTTCCCACTCGAAATCTTTTATTCTCGATACAAACATTTAATTATATTCATTCATTTATTCCTAGGGTTTTCAATTTAATATCTTAGTCTGAATTTCACCAACATTCACCTGTTTCACTAATCTGTCATTCAACATACATTCCACTTTCCCAAAACATATTCGATGTTACTCTTTTAAAAATATTCTTATCTCCAATCTTTTTAATTTCACTGCATTATTATATTCATGTCCAGCAGTATGACGGTGTGGGGGTAGTAGTATTATGGCATTCGAATCGGAAGATCCCTAGTTTGAATCCCATTTAAGCTAAAATTATATGAACTACCACACTGCGGCTCGGTGTGCCCGGACCTTGTACTGTAATTGGGATTAGGTTCCAGTTGTACAGAGCATAAATAAATTCATTATTACTGCTTTATATCCATATTTATAACTCTTTTCATACAAGCTCGTTTATTCCTCTTACGTTAAATCTTCCATTCATTCTTTAATTGTCGACTGAATATCATCCTCAATTTCACCTACATAAACATTTTACTCAAATATACAGGGTGATAAAAAAGTTCCGGGACGGTGAAATATCTCGAGAAATACACATCGAATCAAGAACGCAAACCCCAACTCCCACCCCAGGGGGTGGGGAGGGGGGCAACTTTGAAACCTTAAATGGGAACCCCCATTTTTTATTGCAGATTCATATTCTGCAAAAAAAAAATAAGTTAATCTTATCCAATTCGGAATAAATGGCGCTCTAATCGCAAAATAAGTTTAAACATGATTGTGAAAGAAAAGTAAAAAACGGTCTAATATCACAAGAAATAAACATTGAATCAAATAAAAAATGAACATAATCACAAGTAAACATTATTTTATTCCTTTATTGTTTTTTGTGGTGACTTTTTTTCGGTGAGTCCCCTTTTGATTAGAGCGCCATCTATTCCGAATTTGAAAACAGTTTCAGATAAGATTAACTTCTTTTTTCGCAGAATACGAATCTACAATAAAAAATGGGGGTTCCTATTTAAGGTTTCAAAGTTGCCCCCTTCCCTACCCCCTGGGGGTAGGAGTTGGGGTTTGCGTTTGTATGCTTAGATAGGTTTTTGCAAAATATGAAACACGTGTTTTTTTTGTTTCTTGATTCGATGTGTATTTCTCGAGATATTTCACCGTCCCGGAACTTTTTTAACACCCTGTATGTTAGACATACTTGACAGCAGAAAAATATGTCAAATTTTTCAGATTTGAAAATACTGTAATTATTTATGAATTCGTATTACAACTATATTTTGTTTTGTTATAAAGTAATAATTGTAAGTTCTAATAACAATAAATCCTGTGCGGACTACAAAAGTAGTTAGTAAATTCTTTTGATGAATCTGCCTGAAGGTATTACAATGCGACAACTTTTTGCAACACGCATCTTCTATCCTCGTCATCTAAATTTCGTGTAACTGTCAAACAAGACAAAGGTTCACAAATCATTTACATGTCAGAACTATTTTCCTAACAAATCCCAAGCACACGAAATTACGAATGAGGCGGAGAAGCGATCCGGGCTCTGCGCCAAACTCACGGCAAAAACGAAAACATAAATCAACTAGTTCATTTCGCCTGCGATGCAAGAATGATATCTATCTCATTACTGTCGGCTACACAGGTACTCCAGCGCAAAAGTGGGGTTAGAGGAATGATCTGTGTGATCTGTGAAGTGCAATTTGTAGGTGAATAGCGGAAAGAGAGGAATAATTGACGGACAAAGTAGGTGATTCGTATTAAATAGCACTCTTTGCGAATTATATTTTATACAAATTTCTGTCACCTTAACTGAAAGTAGGCATCGTAGCAGGGGTGGATCCAGACTTAGAATTGGAGGGGGGGGGGGAGATTTGGAGTGAATTTTGTCTCGGGGGGTGGGGGGATATTGCCCATCTTCTAAATATAAAATACATTTGTATTTGCTCATATTATATTCCTGCTTTAAATAATTTTTACAATCACAATAAATCATTTTTTCACCTCAAAAATTTCAATATCTAAACTGTTCTTCGATAGAATACAAAAATTATTGAATTAGAAGTTGATTTTCTAAATGCAAATGGCGGTAGTCACATACTTGACTAGGTCTTAAATAGAATACCTCTTCCATCTGCGGGTCGAAATAATATCCCCACAAAATATTGGTTTTTGCCTATTTATTAGAATAATAAATCAAACAATAGTTCTTAATTATCTTAGAATTATAAGTTCTTAGATAATATTTTCTATTTAATTTGTTTAATAAATTGAGTTATCGTAAATAATTACATCATTATTATGTATTAGGGCCAACATTAAAAAAAAAGTCCATGCTTAGGAGAAAAGGGGGTCATGGCTTCCATGACACCCCCTTGGATCCGCCCCTGCATCGTAGTACTCTTATATCACAGTTAAAAACATATCTTTCAAACATTTTCTCTCTCTGGAAAACAGAACAAAACTTTAATTTTATCCAACATGCAAGTCTAACAAATTTCACTGAAAAAGGAACAGAACTATAAAATTTATTGCTTTTACATGCTAAAGCGTATTTTATAAAGTTGTTCAAACATTTTTGAATTGCGAAGTTCAATTTATGACTTAGAATTCCTACGCCTTCTTGATAAATTGTTTAGTTGCTGCTCTGGATTATTAAAATTTGTTACTGTTGTCTCCGTAGGAAATTATTAATGAAACTTTTTCAATACAATACTGTTATTTTGCAATTTCATGATAATTTAGTAGTCACATCAGGGTTGTATCTAGAAGACAGCCCAAATTTTATGAAAGCATGCCGACATTCCTTTCCTTACTTATCTTTTTCGATTTGTTAATAGAGTGGGCGTAAGTGATTCATAAAATAGGCGTATATGAACGAAAGAATAGATGTGATTAAAGGTTTGTTGAGTAATGAGTAATGAAAGATTTCGAGTGTGAGGAATAAATTCACTTGTATGAAGGAAACGTGGATGTGGTTGAAGTGAGGATGGTATGAAAATTCTTTGATAAATCTGATGAGTAGATGTTCTAGGAATGGTTTAGGGGATATTTATTTCATTGGTTTTCTTCTCTTTACTCGATTATTATAAATAAATAAATATATCATCACGCCTTTTGCCCATCTCTGGATGTGGCACTCTACAGATATCGATAAGTAATATATTTTTTTGTGTTAGCTTAGGTCCTACAGTCAAATATTATTATATTCTTAAATATCTTTTTATTAGTTCAAGTAAATATTATATTCTATTTTTAATGTATGTATTGTCTACCTTAAGGGGTAAGGCCACTCTAAAATTTTTAAAAAATGCATATTTTTTTTATTTGCTTAAATTATAGTTTAAACCCTTAGGAATAAGGGACAATTAATTTAAATGCCGCGCGGAAGTATTTCAGAGGAAAAAAGCATATATCTATTAGTACTAGTATTTATATATATATGACTCGAAACTTTAAACGCGTTTTTCTCGAAATCATATTTTCAAAATCGGGCGAAAAGAAATCTGAAATACTAATTGATGGATCGTGCTGAATCTTTTTATTTCTTATTCTAGATATAAAATACTCAAAAACTACGGGGGCTTTTTTTTAAAGTGCTTCATTCGTTTTTTATGGTTGTTTTTATACAGAAATTTAGTCCCGAATAATGAACGTTTTTTTCAAAAGTGCGCCATTTTGTTAAAAATCTAAATTTTCAAAATCCAGCCCGTAGTTTTTTAGAGTATACATCAGAGATTAAGAAAACATATATCTTTTTGATCCAGGTCCATTGCTGTTCCCAGAATGTTTTCGCCCGATTTGCCCTACTCGCCGAGAGGAGTCGCCATTTTTTAAAATTTCTGACGACAATTTTGAATATTTTCTTTAAAAAAAATTTTGAAATAAAGTTTAAAGAGCAGTAAATAAAGATCCAAAAACAGTTCTTAAGCAGCACGTTTAGATTTCGTTAAAAAAAATCTAGAAAATGACCCGTTTTTTCCTTGTCTAGAGTGGCCTTACCCCTTAAGAAGGCGATATTTTTATGTTGAGTACATGTTAACTTTTCTCCTACCGTCTCTGATTCAGATTTTATTATACGTTAGTGTATCAAAGTTTGTGAATATCTTCACCATATTAAATTTAGTTCGGTATTATTTTCATAAAATTACAAAGTTTTAATGATTTTTTAATAAAAAGTTTTGTTGAAATTTTTTTTACAAAGATATTAAACTGGAGCGAGGATTTATTCAGAATTTTGCATTTAATTTTAATTTGTATTAAAAGTAATTACAAAATACATAAATTCATAATTGCTGCTTCAGTTCTGTCAAAGAAAAGTGGATTATTCGTGACAAATGTCACTGAGGTAACAGAGCTATTTTTGTACTTAGTACTTTCCTAATACTTCAATGTTTTCAAAATAAAATCTAAAGTACTTTAATTTCAAGTACTATACGTTAAATACTTAAGACTTAAACTGATACTTAAAGCTCTTAAAAGATATTGGAGTATTCTGCAGATACTTATGCAATTTTTAGACAGCTATTCAAGTATTTTTGTAAAAACTGTCATCAGTTTATCTTAGTTGATATTGCTTAAAATTTTACAAATTTTTCTTACATACCATTCTCTGTTCAGTTTATAGTTATATACGAGTATATTTTGCATTTTCAAAACATTTAATTTACGAAAAAACTACTTATTAGTTAACTAGGACTCGAGAAATTCATCTGATTATGTACTTTCGAGGCTATATCTCAAAAACTAAACGAGATATGAAGATGCGCTCAACGGCATTGAATTTCTCGTGCTTCAATTGACTTATAAACAAATTTTCAGCAATTTTTAAATTTTTAAAAATTTACCTCAATATTTTCTCATAAAACAGTTTTTGACCAATATCTCAAAAACAGGAGGACATATGCACTTGGGAAAATTACCATTGGATTCAGCGGGTCAAAATACATATATATGCAAATTTTTGTTTTAATATTCGTACGACAAACACTTTTAGAGAAAACAGACTGAAATTGGCCTAAAATCGAAAAAACCTAAGGGGTACCCCTTAAGAAATTTTCAAAAATTTAAATCCTTCTAAATTTGCTTCAAATTTGTTTATAAGTCAATTCGGACGTGAGAAATTCAACGCCGTTGAGTACATCTTCATATCTCGTTTAGTTTTTAAGATATAGACTGCGGAAAAATTTTACCTCATTAGGTTCTATACTTTTCTGAGGCTATATCTCAAAAACTAGCCGAGATATGAAGGTGCGGTCAACGGCATTGAATTTCTCGTACTCCAATTAACTTATAAACATATTATCACTAATTTTTTATATTTTTAAAATTTTCGCCAATATTGTTTTATAAAACAGTTTTTGACCAATATCTCTAAAACAGGAAGACATATGCACTTGGGAACTTCACCATTGGATTCAGCGGGTCAAAATACATATATATGCAAATTTTTGTTACAATATTCGTACGAGAAAAAGTTTTAGAGATAACAATCTGAAATTGGCCTAAAATCGAGAAAACCTAAGGGGTACCCCTTAAGAAATTTTTAAAAAAATTATTCGCTTAAAATGCGCTACAAATTTGGTGGTATAAGTCCATTTGGACACGAGGAATTCAATGCCGTTGAGCGTAGTTTCGTATCTTGTTTAGTTTCTAAAAAAGAATTTTCCTCAATTTTTATTCATTTCACATTTTGTACTTTCCGAGGCTACATCTCTATTAGTTTAACAGTTTGTTTCATATTTAATTTAATTATTAACAATATTTTCATATCCTAACCTAGAAAGTGACTTCTTACACGTATAATAATTATAACAAAATATATTTTCTTTTCTGCATATATTTAAAAATAAATACATTTTCACGAAATAAATAAAAACCTACATAACATAAATGCAAGTATGGGTACTTTACAATTATTTATTATATTTGCTATGGATTAAGTTGATACTTGTCCATCTTGATAAGTAGCAAGATTATAATTGAAAATCTTATTAAAAAATATTTGTTTTTCAAAAAATAGTGCAACCATTTCAATATGATATTTCTTGTAGGATCAACCTTTACGTTAAGACCATAATCTTGGCTGAACGACTGAACTTTACGTAAATGATTATCTTCATTAATCATGCTGACATTAACACTGAGGAATTCAATTAAAATTTTATCAGTAGTTCACTGTACGTATCGTAATATATTTACACTGTGAAATATTAACGACTACGTGTATGTAAACCAGCCATTAAGTCAGGTTATAAAGCCTTTTTAATTAGTACATTGGTTTCATTTCTGAAGCACCTTGTTCATTTTGTCAACAATCATTAATTTCCTATTAGAATTTATTTCTGTTTACCTATAAATTATACATTCGAGCAATTATGCTTCCATACATATTTTAAGAGATTATTACTTAATCAATTGATTATAGAGAGATACATTGGGTAGGTGGCTCAGTGGTATCGAGTCAGCCTGTGGATCTTGAGAACCCTGGTTCGATCCCCACAGACGACAAACAATTTTCACCAACTTAAAATCTACCCCTGTGGCTCTCCCTCAACTAACATCTTTGGGGCCGTGATTTGACGGCTGATAATCGCACTTCACGCGAAGAAATATATCACTTACTGAGATCTGCTACGGCAGAGTGCCACACCCAATAATGGGTAAAAGGCGTAATGATATATTTATTTGTTTTATTTTACATTTAAAATTAATTCGAATAGAAATACAGATACAGAATGAAGATTACTTTTTGTTCGTACTTTATTTGTAAAATGAGGAACTCTAAAAAATATTTAAAATTAATAAACAGTATAAACGTGTTATTTATTGTTTACTTTTCTATTTATAACTTATTTAAGAGAAATAGAAAACTTGTTTTTTAATAGGGTATTCTGATATATATTAATAGCTTAGATCAATAAAAAAAATTAAATAAATATATCATAACACCTTTTACCCATTACTAGGCATGGCACTCTGCTGTAGGTACGTGATATATTTATTCACACATAGAGCGGTTACAAACCGTTAAATCACGGCCCCCAACGATACTAGTGAAGGGAAAGCCACAGGGGTAGTTTTAAATAAAATATAAATATATTATCACGCCTTTTTACCCATTACTGGGTGTGGCAACCTGACGAAACAGATCTCGGTAAGTGATATATTTTTTCTCGTGAAGTGCGGTTACCAGCTGTCAAATCAGGGCCCCGAAAGATATTAGTGGAGGGGAAGTTTTATTGTGGTGAAAATTGTTTGTCGCCTGTGGAAATCGAACCTGGGTTCTTAAATTAACAAGATGACTCGATACCACTGAGCTACGTACCCCATAGATTAACAGAAAGACAAATATTTAATTTTGAAAAAAAAATTGGTATATAAATTTTCAAAGACATTTGTAGAGAAATTAAAATTGGCATTTTCAAAGATAAATAAATGAATTAAACTTTTAACTATATATGTTATATCATATTTTTCTTTAATAACTATAAAATAAGCTAATTATTTTTCTTAAATTTGAATATTCCATTTAAAAATTCTAATGATGGTTCATAAAAACAAAATCTGGCATCATTTTCCTGTTTTCAATGCTATCTACATTACTTATTATTATTGGATAAATTTGACATAGTTTGTAGAGATTTAAATGAAATTATACTTTAGTTCGCATATTTTCCGAGTGTAAAATCGCGCAGATTGCACTGTATATATTTCTTTTTTCTTGTATTTATCAAGAATGTAGAAAATACTCAGTACTTTTTTACTATTAATTATAATTTGATCTCAATTGACTAGTGGAGAAAATTTCAAATATTTTCGGCTGGCTTGTTGACTAATTGCAAGCAATCAGTTTTCTGCCAAATTAACCAATTAACCTTGTTCAACAGAAAACCACACGGCAAACTGTCTCATCGAATTTTCGTTTAATATATTCTGTGGCTACAATTTTTTCTCCCAATTTTGAAATTTAAATTGATCATTTTGTAAATTTAAACCCAATTTCTAACTAAAGCTAGAGCATAACATTTATAATATCTGTTTGCAAGAACTTCATCGACTGATGATTATACTCGTATATATAATAAGTAAGATAAAAATAAACAGGATTCTGGTCTGGGTCATTATTTCTATATTTTAAATTTTCTTAAATGCCAATATTTCACAGTAAACATTTTATTTAATTTCTTAGCTTTTTGATCTTTCAATGATAGTATTTTTTCCAATGGAGATGCAGAGTTTTATAGAAACGTTAATCTGTAAATAATGAACAAAATCACAATGAGATTTAACTAGAGATGGGCGAATATCATCCGCGAATAGTCGAATGCCGCGAATATTGACATTATTCGATATTCGAGATTTTCGAATATTAACGTCAGTATAGCGAACATTCGAATACCTCGAATATCGCGCCATATGTTGACCTCAATTTTAGACTATGTTTTTATTTATCATTTGTACATAAACTTAAAGCTATTACAATATTTTGAAGATATTAATAATTAATTAATTAATAATATTTTGTTTCAAAACCATATTTCAAATTTATTTTTTGCCAACATCAGCCCGTACGTTTCACCTTAAGTTTTCGTCTTTTTCTTTTCTTTTTTGTTTGTACTTTCTGTTTTAATTTTATTTTATCTTAACAATTTCATTCAAATAATGAAAAGGACATAATTAAATTATTATTAATAATAAATAAATTAACTTTTAGGAGTATTGGAATATTCGAGTACCTCGAATATTCGAGATCTGATTAATATTCGTATTCGATATTCGAATTCGAGAAATTTGATATTCGCCCATCTCTAGATTTAACCCTTCACTGATGTTTTTTTATTTTTGCAAAAAGAAATGTTTTTTGTAGGAAATAGCTTAAATTTAATTGGAAATATTATTATAAAAATCTGTGTACTGTTGAAAATATGCCGATTACCCCACCAAAATTACTTAAAATGACGCACTTGTTACAGCATTAACAACTAACTTAATAACAATAAGAGACTATAAAACATACAAAGCCATTTAAGAAAATTTTGTATATATTTTGGAGTCTCGCTTATGAAGCCACGATTATTGGCAAAACATTGCAATTAAAAAAATGAAATTATGATTCAAACTTCTACATATTTTTACCTTAATTATAAAAATTTTTAATGTTTTATCGCTACTAGTTTAAAGAATATAACAAGTTTTATCCAACTCAATCCATTAAACTCAGTTATTAACTGATAATCAAGTAAAGCACATTTTTAAGAAGTTGACAAATTTTTAATTGTAATAAAATAAATATATCACCACGCTTTTTACCAATTACTGGGTGTGGCACTCTGCCGTCGTAGATCTCGGAAAGTAATATATTTCTTCGCATTAAAGACGGTTCAAATCACATCACCCAAAGCTGTTAGTGTAGGGAGAACCCAGGTTCTCAAATCCACAAGCAGACTGAACAACCTACCCCATTTATTTATATATTCTTACCTCTAGTCCAAAAATTTCTAATTACGTATCTGATTAATTAGTACTGTGTGATACGACCTCAGTTTCCCTTCCACATTCCACTGAACTCATTTCAAATCAACATACCATCATAGTCAACTAATAGTTTACAACTACTAAATCCCACATTGGCAATTTTGTAAAATACTCCGAGCGCACACATTAACATTTTATTCCAGCGATGATTTCGGACGCGAGGGTGTTAGTCGGGAACACAGCGCAACGGCTAAATGGTTTCAATTAACAAAGTGACATCGCGCAAGCACAGATAATGGAAGCTGCTGCGCCCCAACGTGGCTCGAAACGTTTAACTACAGATAGAAACTACTTCTCTATGCAGGGGAATCGCCTCAAGTGTACATTCACTAGATGTACCCGTACTACGAAGTACTGAAGGTCTAATTCATTTTTATTTGAGTTTGGTTCTAGTTTAATGAATGAATTAAAATTAGAGGAAGTTATCTTAAATTTTAAATGACGTTAACATTTGATCTATCTATTTGAACTATCAAATTTTTAAATGTACATTTATCGTGGCTCAGTGGTAACGAGTCGTACTGTGGATTTGAAAAACAATTTTCATAATATTACCCCTGTGGCTCTTCCACCACTAGCATCTTTGGGACCGTGATTTGACGGCGGAACTACAGCAGAGTGTCACACCCAGTAATGGGTAAAAAGTAGAGATGGGCGAATATCATCCGCGAATAGTCGAATGCCGCGAATATTGACATTATTCGATATTCGAGATTTTCAAATATTAACGTCAGTATAGCGAACATTCAAATACCTCGAATATCGCGCCATATGTTGACCTCAATTTTTGACTATGTTTTTCTTTATCATTTGTACATAAACTTAAAGCTATTACAATATTTTGAAGTTATTAATAACAAAGATATTTTGTTTCAAAACCATGAAGACGTACCATATTTCAAATTTGTTTTTCCCCAACATCAGCCCGTACATTTCACCTTAAATTTGAAGTTTTCGTCTTTCTCTTTTCTTTTTTGTATAATTTTATTTTATCTTAACAATTTCATTCAAATAATGAAAAGGACATAATTCAATAATTATTAATAATAAATAAATCAACTTTTAGGAGTATTCCAATATTCGAATACCTCGAATATTCGAGATCTGTTTAATATTCGTATTCGATATTCGAATTCGAGAAATTTGATATTCGCCCATCTCTAGTAAAAAGCATGATGATATATTTCTATTTATTTTATTTTTACAGTATAAATTTTTCTATAAATACGTGATTTGCTCTGATCTTTCTTAAACTACATTTAAAAAATAATTGTGGTTGATAATTCCGATTGACATTACAAAAATAAACCAAGTTACTTTTTAACCACGGTTTTATTGCATTTGCAATGTTCATTTCAAGTAAACCATCCTTAATTTAGCGAATTTAAAAAAAAATCTTTTTGTTCCATGATCAGTACGTCTTATAGTACATACCTTTTATTTTTTTGCCGACGTACAGATACACCCTGTATGAAGCTGGAGTTGCATATATTAAATAAATAAATAAATATATCATCACGCCTTTTACACATTACTGGGTGTGACACTCTGCCAAAGCAAATCTCGGTAAATGATATATTTCTTCGCGTGAAGTGCGGTTACCAGCCGTCAAATCACGGTCCCCAAAGATGTTAGTGGAGGGGGAGCCACAGGGGTAGATATAATTTGGTTGCATATATTAAATAAATAAATAAATATATCATCACGCCTTTTACACATTACTGGGTGTGGCACACTGCCAAAGCAGATCTCGGTAAATGATATATTTCTTCGCGTGAAGTGCGGTTACCAGCCGTCAAACCACGGTCCCCCAAAGATGTTAGTGGAGGGGGAGCCACAGGGGTAGATATAATTTGGTTCCATATATTAAATAAATAAATTAATATATCATCACGCCTTTTACACATTACTGGGTGTGACACTCTGTCAAAGCAGATCTCGGTAAATGATATATTTCTTCGCGTGAAGTGCGGTTACCAGCCGTCAAACCACGGTTCCCAAAGATGTTAGTGGAGGGGGAGCCACAGGGGTAGATATAATTTGGTTGCATATATTAAATAAATAAATAAATATATCATCACGCCTTTTACACATTACTGGGTGTGGCACACTGCCAAAGCAGATCTCGGTAAATGATATATTTCTTCGCGTGAAGTGCGGTTACCAGCCGTCAAACCACGGTCCCCAAAGATGTTAGTGGAGGGGGAGCCACAGGGGTAGATATAATATGGTTGCATATATTAAATAAATAAATATATCATCACGTCTTTTACACATTACTGGGTGTGGCACTCTGCGTAAACAGATCTCGGAAAATGATATATTTCTTCGCGTGAAGTGCGGTTACCAGCCGTCAAACCACGGTCCCTAAAGATGTTAGTGGAGGGGGAGCCACAGGGGTAGATATAATTTGGTTGCATATATTAAATAAATAAATAAATATATCATCACGCCTTTTACACATTACTGGGTGTGACACTCTGTCAAAGCAGATCTCGGTAAATTATATATTTCTTCGCGTGGGTAGATATAATTTGGTTGCATATATTAAGACTATAAAATGAATCAATCAACATTAAATAGATTATTTATTATAAGAAATATTAAATGTACAATTGTTATAGATATGCTCATGATTTTTCAAAAATTCTAACAAATTTACTAGACAGACAGAGATGTCGAATATATATATATATATATATATATATATATATATCTTATGTTATAGATAATATTACTTGTTTGTTTATTGATATCCATAGATACGATTCATTTGCCTGTGACCGAAATACGTAATAGTATGTTATGCATCAAGGGAGGGAAACAAGGGATAATCGCGCCCTCCCGTGAAGCATATTATACTTTTCGTAACAAGTGCACAAAAATTACTGTCTTACCGGGACAAATGTCAAATATGGGTTGCGTAACTAGTTACCTAGGGAACTCCGCAAACAGCTAATAATCGTAGTCTCTAGGGACAGAAACATCTCTCTAGGGAGAGAAACATGCTAGCTAGGGAGAGAAACATAATGTTTCTCTCCCTAGGGGAGAAAAGCAGTGTTCCTCTCTCTAAAATTAGGGAATAAGAACGTGTTTCTTGTGCATGTGTTACGAGGGTAGCTAAGAAAAATTAAACTCTCTGATTAATCTATTTTTCGATGAACTGTATAATCAAAGATTTGATGTTTGCATCCGACGAAAATATCAATGCATCAAAGGCGAAATGAACAACAAATAAAAAAGGACTTTTAATATAACTTGTTAAATATATAAAAGTATTCTGTGTGTACATGGATGTACTATACTCGTACTGTGTGTCTTTTAACTATTAATTTCTGTGTTGACGTAAAGAAATGATCGTATATCGTGTACATTGATAGGTTGTATCCATGGTTACAAAATTTATCAATGTGTGAATGAGATTTGTTATAATGCATAATATTTTTGAATATATTAGGTGTCTCCAACGACAATTCTTGGCATAACTTGTTGTGAAAGGAAGAACTTTCGATGTTTTTATATTTTTACTAATCATTCCATGGATGTATTAATTGGGAATTATAGAATGTTTGTGTTATCCAGGTGGACCTGAGGCATATGGATGAAAAAGCTGGAAGCAACATTGTTGAAGTTGGTGTCGACCTCTCTGAGTTTTATATGTCAGTGGAATGGGATATTCTTGAAGTTCCTGCAGTAAGGTAAGTCGCAATCTTCATACTTTCAGATTTTCATAAATAAAAATGTTTCGGCAAATAATTATTCCACGAAATTGCAATTAAGAATACTGCAATTAACTACATACTTTATTTAATAAGATGATTTGAAATTTAAACGTCTTTTGAAAGTAGGAAAATTGAATAAACCGAAAATATTAATAAAAACTTGTTGCATTGATTCTATATGCTTTTTTATTTCAATAATATTCTATTGTTGACATGTCGGTCCCAGGAATTGGGCTATTTTTAAAGCATTGTAGATAAGTCACATATTATAAAAAAAATATTAAATAACATTTTTAAAATCAAATTATAATAACAATTTAATGTACATCTAAAAAGTCTGTTTATTAGGGATTGTAATTTTTAAGAATAAAGAACGTAGACACTTGATGTAGTTTCACAAAATTATTTATTAACAAGTTGATCGATTTCGGTTTATTAGGCCATCTTCAGAACGTTCTGAAGATGGCCTAATAAGCCGAAATCGATCAACTTGTTAATAAATAATTTTATGAAACTACATCAAGTGTCTACGTTCTTTATTCTTATTCATAATGTTTCACCAAGTGCCAACGGCTCATACTTTTGATATTGTAATTTTTTTAAATGCTGTTATTGTGTTTTCAAATATTCGTTGTATTATCTTCGACTTCCGAAATATCTAACCCAGATGATACGAGTTTCACAGACATTTAAGTTTTAGACGAATTTGCACGTTATTTTGTATTTATTATCTATTCTTAAAATATTTATTAGATTAGAAAGAACAACAATTAAAATAAATGAACTGTACTCAACATCAATATAAATAACTCAAATCATTTATAGTACAAGAATGAAAATTTGCTTTGCTTATATAAATATTAAGGAATAAAATCATGTATTTGACGGCTGGTAACTGTAGTTCACAAGTATAAATATATTACTTACTGAGATCTACAACGATAGAGTGCCACTGCCAGAATGGGTGAAGGCATGCCAAATTTTTGTCAATTTTTGGTTGAACCGGTTCAAAAATCGAAATTTTTAAAAATATGGTTCTATATAGTTCGGAGCACGAGAAATACACTCGTTCAAACCGCATTTCAATATCTCTTTTAGTTTCTGAGTTATATCGATTTTTGACTTTTTTGAAAACTCAACTTTGAGAGCCCATATCTCGAAAACAAAAAGAGATATTGAAATGCGGTTTGAACGAGCGTATTTCTCGTGCGTTACTTAACTTATACCGAAATTTTAAAATTTTTGAAAATTTTTCAACTTTTCTTCAAAATTTTATTTTTTCAATATTTCCAAAAGTTGAAGAGATAATGAAAATATGAAAACACCAGTGAATTCCTCGCGTGAAAATACATAGGTATGCAAATTTGTACAGCAAAATTCGTACGGATACGTTTTTTATTTTAAAAAATCGAAAATAGCCGTTTTTTAGAAATTTCTTGGCGTTTTTACGGATTTAGGCCATTTTTCAATATTTTGTAATAAAAAATTTATCCCTGCGAATTTTGCTGTAAAAATTTGCATACCTATGTACTTTTACGCGAGGAATTCACTGGTGTTTGCAGATTTTCATTATTTCTTCAACTTTTAGAAATATTGAAAAAAGAAAATTTTGAAGAAAAGTTCAAAATTTTCAAAAATTTTAAAATTTCGGTATAAGTTAAGTAGCGTACGAGAAATACGCTCGTTGAAACCGCATTTCAATATCTCTTTTTGTTTTCGAGATATGGGCTCTCAAAGTTGAGTTTAAAAAAAAGTTAATAATCGATATAACTCAAAAACTAAAAGAGATATTGAAATGCGGTTTGAACGAGGATATTTCTCGTGCTCTGAACTATATAGAAACATATTTGTTTAAATTTCGAATTTTGAACCGGTTCGACCAAAAATTCACAAAAAATAAATATATCATGATTTTGAACCATTACTGGCAGTGGCACTCTGCTGTAGTACATCTCAATAAGTAATATATTTATGCTTGTGAACTGCAGTTACCAGCCGTCAAATCTCTGGCCAATATGTCATCTCAACGTAGCTTTTGCGTGCGTACTTCTGAACTAACACTTACACTTAAATTAATATTCTAGTAACGTGAAAACCCGTGCGCTATGACATTCATATCTTACGTTGTCCATGGTTATCATAGAACATAAAAATGTGTGTACAATGTACTATATTTTCATAGCAATATTGAACAGATATCTTAATGGTCGTAGAAAAATAAATAAATATTTCAGTGTGGAATTGGGTAAATATTCATATAATTTCTAAAATAAAAATAGTAAATAAAAAAGAACACAAAATTTAATTATGCAAACGAATATTTATTTCATCAAAAAGAATTCATATTATTACGTTCTGTAGTATTCATCATTTTTCTTCCTCCTTAAAATACAGGGTCTTTTATCAAACCATGTTTGCTGCTGTGAGCATCAACGCACTTGTGGAAATCATAAACGATGTTATAAACTTCACTCCTGACATCACCAAGGTGTTTGGTCAAGCAAACATCAAAGTGAGTGTTAAGATCAGAGAAATTCTTAACATGCTCAGCCAAATCCCGTCCATAATGGAAGAACTTCTTCTTATGCTCTTCAATCTGAGCAGGAACCTCCTCATCCAAACAGATAACCTTATTCTCGAAGACTTCCTTGTCGAAGCAGTTGCCAGCGTCACGATGAGCATCTTCTACTCTCTTCACAGCATCTAAAACGATGTCAAAGACTTGTGCGACGATCTTTTTGCCATGGGGGTAGACAGTAGCAACACATTCATCACCATTCTTCACGTATTGGTCAAAAATTTTATCGAGACTAAGCTCAGCAGCATCAATGCAAGCTTGAGCTTCAGGGTGGTTGTGAATCTCAGCTCTGGCTTGAAGAAGAGCTTCCTTTCCAGGTGCCTGGATGTCAGCGTAGGTGTTGTAGTTGCTTCTGTACAACCATAAAGAATTTTTTAAGAGATCTCCTATGGGACCGAAGACTCCTTTCAGTAAAGACTTTGTGGCTTGGGCTGCTCCTTTTTCTATTAGATTGCCAGAGCTGGTGAGGATACCTTTTCCTATTGTTGAGATGATTCCTTCTTGAGAAACTGAAGTCTTTTGCTACAAATATTAAATTAAATAAATAGTATTTTTACGAATTTTAAGATGTAGATTTGAGGGAAGATGTTGAAAATAAAGTGGACAGATGAGCAAAGAAACGAGTATTGTTGGTAGAGTTTAGAAAGCGAAAGAGAAACTGTGATAAGAACAAATTTTTATTTGATGTTTTGGAAGGATTAATTGCAAATGAAGGAATACAAAGAGTAGGGAAGAATAGAAGCAAATGAAATATTAAAAAAGAGCGATATATTTGGGACTAAAGAGAAAAGACTGCTACGAACGGAGCAGGGATAATTAAAGATCTGCAAAAGCAGAATTCTTCTGATGATAAATTTCCTTTTGTTTGAAGCTTTATTAACATTGCAATTAGTAACAATCAGTTTCATAAATATTATCTACCGATTCGCTAGCAATTTACTAATTTAATTTTTACAGCCAAATGTGCTTAAATTATTTTAAAAATAAATGTTTTAAATTAATGTTAGCCATAACTAAATATTCCGTCACTTTTATTATTAAATGTTTTGCTCAAAAATAATTTAATTTTGACCGTTGAAAAATAAAGTTAGTTAGCTTCCATATTAACAGTAATGAGGCGTATTCTATTTGTCATTTGAATCGGATCTATCTCAAACTTATTGAAACATATGAATTATAGGCAAATAAATAAAAACAAACAATGACATTGCTGCTACACTACCTTATAACTAAAGCCCGGATATTTAGGCTCTTAAAAACATCCAAATAAGCAGGCATGTAGGCCGGTAATTACTCTAAAATAGGCGGGATTTTAGGCAGCCTAAATGTAAATAATTTGTTTAAAAAAAATAAACGAATCCTTTTTCTAATATTGGTACTCGTATCTACACTTCATTAGAAAAAAATCATCATTTTAAACAAAAATTAACGCAATCTGAAAAATAATAATGTAGGGTTCTCATTTTATTAACTATTATGCAAATTCAAATTATGTAGTATGAAATTTTCGAAAAGGGACTGTCTTCGGTCAGTCAGAACTTGCTTCTAAGTTGAAAACTTCGTTCTACATCTCAAAATGTGACAAGAGCGTTCTTATATTTAGCCATATTGTCTAAAGTTACCTCAGCTCCATTGATTAATGGCAAAGACATAATTGAATTGCCACGTAAAATTTTGACTAAAAAACGTTTTTTCTTTCGGCATTTTAAATTCACACACAAAAACTTGAATAAAGTAATACTTTAAATATTATAGGTTAGGTTGAAACACTTTGTCGAGTGCTGAATTAGTCAACGAAGTAGATAATAAACCTTGTCTGCTCAATAAAAGTTTGAATAGGCAACAAAAATAGGCAAAATAGGCTGTATAAGATAAAATAGGCACAATAACCAAAATATAGAAAAAATTAGGCTCTAAGGCACGAAAAAAAAATCTTCCATTACACGTAAACATATTACATATGTATAGAAAAACTAAATTGCCTGAAGTATATTAAAATTTGAATCTAGGCAATTGCCTAAAAATCCGGGCTTTACTTATAACCATCTCAAAACAAATGTTGTTTTTTGGCATTTATCACACTTCAGTTTAATTTAAATCTCATGTCACTACTGCTTTAACTGAGGTGGATTATTAGTAAACACAATACGTCCATTATTTGATTCTTTGCAAAGTGAAGTAGGTTTTATATTTACCGGTGGAAGAGCGAAGAAGATGCTTCCCAGAATATTTCCAGCACCACTGATGATACCTCCAGCCTGTCCTCCAATGAGACTACCCAGACCGTTTAAAGCAATGCTTCCGAAACCTCCTAAGATGCCTTCATGGCTGGGACCATCAGAAAATAATGATTGATTGAAATGAAAATATAAATGGTGTTCAGCATCATGGATTTTATAGAATGGTCCTAAGCTTGAAAGGATTCCTTCATGACTAGGTCCTTGTAGAGATGCCTAACAAGAAATACAAATAATTAATACTTAATAACAAGTTAAGGTTGAACTGTTTTACTTGGGCAAGAGCCAATTCTTGTGCTTTCTTCAAGATTAGAAGTCCAGTTGCGTTGAAAATTCCTTCAGTGCTTTGATCAGACTCAAGTCCGTCTTGTACCTGTCAAACATAAATCAACATTAATATCATCAATATGTGGAAACAATTGCATTCTTCTTCATTAGTTATTTTACTTCGGTCTTTGTCATTTACATTTTTATTTTTGTTTGTTGTTGCGTTCTCATGATTTGTATGTCTTTTTGTTTACAGTTATAGATGATACTATTGTATAGGATACGTGACTCACTGGTATCGAATCGGTCTGTGGATTTGAGAATCCTGGTTCGATTCCCACAGCCCACAAACAATTTTCACCATATTAAAATTATCCCTGTGGCTCCCTCTTTACTAACATCTTTAGGGGCCGTGACTTGGTTTATTCATGTGTTAAATGAATGGTTGGTGCAACAATCGAAGAAAGAATAAACAAGCTTTTATAAAAAAAAATAGCTCATTCACAACAACACCAAATTTTACATTTTTGAATTATTGGTATAAAAGAAATATAACTAAAAATGGTTTTCAAGAATAATGTTCCACCGATTCAAAACACACCACTTGAAATTAGGGGTCATTCGCATAATACGTCACGTGTATTTTTTTTATTTTTGCACTCCTTCCCCTCCCCTTTGTCAAACTATGTCAAACATCATTGACCCCACCCCCCTCGTTTTACGTAACAAAGTTATAAAAATGTAGCGTCAACGCTTACATGGTAAATAAGGAGGGTTGAAGGAGTATCAAACAATTTTTTGTATCCTCCTCTAAGGTTTCATTAACCCCTAAAAGAGTTATTAAATTAACCAATCGCAGCTCATTATTAAAATTCATTAAAAAGTTTAAAACAAGTTGTAAATGCATTATTTTCAGTGCAATTGCCAATGTCAATTATGACAGCAGTCAGCAGATCATTAAAGCGTCGTTCGGGAGCTTGTCTGCATCAAAACATTGATCAATTTGAACAACTCATGCAATGTTGTGTCCATTTTTAAATAAATCTGTTTTCCCCTAACTTTTTTTGACTAATATAATAAGCTACTGATCTAAACTTTAAATTTTGACAAGTAATATAATTGTCAATAAACATGCTACTTAATTCCTGATTTTTTCTTGAAAGTAACGATTTAATTGGACGAGTTAAAAAATGACCAGTACTTAAATGAAGGACTGCAAAAAGAAACAACACTTCTTTTGTTCGTCTGATTTAGCAGTTAAGCGTTGTATGACAAAAGTCTCCATATTGTTTTCGCAACTTTTTAAACTCGAAACAGTTCATCACATTATTATTACTTTATGACCAAATTTGGTTTTCAATTTCTGTCTTTAACACAAATTACCAAATTTTAATTTGTGACATTCTTATCTCAAATGAGCGAAATATGGACGAGGACAAAGTGAATGAAAAAACAATAAAGAAAAAATTAATTGTCTTTAAATGCTCACTTGGTGAAACTAGGTTTAATAATAAAATATAAAAATAAACACTTGTCTAAGTCTCACAAAATTCAGCCTCCAAGTCAACTTATGAGGTCATCGTCAGAGGCTGGCCAGCACAGTTAGTAACCATAGACGCGTTTCTCTCTTATTAGAGCTCATTAGTATGGTATAACCCACTCCTTCACCTAGAACAAAGTTCACATGAAGGAGCTGTGTGACGAAGAACTGTGCCAGCAGAGAATAAGATCTCTAACAAAGTGAATGTTTCAAGAGACATAGCGTGTTGTTATAATTACTTCTTTCGTTGGCTTCAAATGTAGGCCATCTGTTGCGATATCAACAACTTTGCTGATTAGGTCCTTTCCAACAAATTTACCTAATTCTTTCAAGCCACTCCAAGCTAGTTTGCCAAAGTCTTTGCCGAACTGTAAGATACCCTCTTGGCTGCTCTCATCTTTTCCGATAAAGAATGGTGGGAGTGGATATGGGTTATACTTTCCGTTTAAAAGACCTTCTTTGCTCTCTGTTTTATCATCAGAGTCACCAATTGGTAGTAGACTTCTTAGATCGTCATGTTTCGTCTAAAACAATCAAATTATTTTCTTACTTAATATACAATAAAAGATCATGAAATTTTCATTTGCACATTTTTTTATAAGTTATTGCACTAGACCTACAGTTTTTTATTTTGCACGAAATTTTTTTGTTTAACAACAAACACGATAGCAAACTGCATGGTAAAATCACGAGTCCGCAGGACGATTGTTTTACCTATCAATAGATAATAGATAATTTCTCGAGACGTAAAATAAGAATGTTTTGTTGAATTATTTATTAAATTGTTTTAGAACAAAAATTTAATTTTCACGTGTAGCTTGACCAAATCGTGGATTTTAATTCATTTTAAGTTAAATAATTAAATGTATTGAAATGTCAAAATTTTTACAATAACTGCATATAAACAATAAGTATGTTACCACTTTGGTAACGTGATTTTATTGGCATAAAACATAGATAACAGAATTTTACCCTAGGTAACGAGATTTTATAGATATAAAACTTTGCTTATTGGTTGAATTTTCATGTGTTCTGCATTATGATTGGTTGAAAACAGTTCGAGGGAAATTATCGGTATTATAGTTTACAAATTATTTTAAAGATAATTTTAAGTTGTTTGGCAACGAGGAAAAAATTAAATTATGAAGTTCTTATTCTTAAAACATGTTTTAATATTAAATTATATTATTACTAACATCTTTGGGGGCCGTGATTAAACGGCTGGTAACCGCACTTCATGCGAAAAAATATATCACTGACCGAGATCTGCTTAGGCGGAGTGCCACACCCAGTTATAGGTAAACGGCGTAATGATATATTTATTTATTTATTTATATTAAAAAATACATACTTGGGCTGCAGCAACAGCGAACAAGACGGCAACGAAGATTAAAAGCTTCATGCTTGTTTCTCTGGCAGATGATCCACCGTTGAATGATGGTACTGGTGGTAACTGCTCTTTTATACTAAAATACATGTTTTGAAATTAGTTGAACAGGATCATTAGGTAAATTAATTTTTGGAAATTATTGTTTTGTATTTATTTTTGGCTCTAATTAAAATGATATTTAATATTGCTCCGAAACATACTCATTAATTTGATAAAATTGCTATTACCAATACTTAATACATACATTCATACATAACATCACGCTATATCCCATTAAATGGGGTAGCACGAACCCATCAACATTCTCATCCTGACACACGATACTCGATTTGACCACATTAATACTTACTCCATACGAACTCTTTCTTTTCTCACAACCAAAATCCATCAACACACAACAAACATTCATCCATTCGCTCCTGTACACCAGTTTCGTAAATCTTCACTTATGCCCACTTCTCTAACAACGAATCTATAAGAAACATTGATAAGTAAATTTTTAATTTGATTTTTATAAAGTTTTTTATAATCGTGTTCAAAATATTCTGAGCCAGTTTACAAAATGTAATACTAAAAATAAAATAAATATATCATCGTGTCTTTTACTCATTACTGTGTGTGGTACTCTCCTGTAGCAGATCTCTGTAAGTGATATATTTCTTTGCGTAAACTGCTGTCAAATCACGGTCATCAAAGATGTTAATGATAGAGGAGTCACAGGGGTAGTTTAAGAAAATAATTGAGAAAAGAAATCAATTAAAAAACTAAATGTTTATTTATATTATTACGATTTGTGTGAAAATGATCCAAAGAAATGAAAGCTATTTGAATAATTTTCAACTCGTGAAATTTATAATAATAATTTTTCACTGTAGTTCAATTTTTTTGGTTATCAATTAAATAAATGTTATTTTCATAAACGGTAAAAAATGGCAAATTCTCGATTAGGAAACAGGAAAAAACAAGAATTTCGCCCACGAAATACAGTTTTTTTTTTCTAAAACTGTCAAAAACGAATAATACAATAATTGATTTATTCAAGTAAAATGGGGAAAAACAATCAAAAATAAAATGAATTTGATATTATTGATGTATTGTAACCAATGGAACGTGACAAAAAAAATTGGAAGTGTGCGCAAAATGAGTATTTTGCACACGTTCTTAAATGATTTTTTTGGGTGCAAAACTGCGCGAAATACGCGTTGTCATAGTAATGTAAATGATGAAATAATCAAGTACTTTGCGTATTGATGTTAGTGTAAGAAAGTTAACTTTTGTTGACAATTGTAGAAAAATAGTATTAGATTCTTGATTGTTTTTCGCAATATTGTTTCTTTATATTATCACTTTATTTGTTATTCAAAGCTTTTCTCTCGTTTTTCTTTAGTTTAGTGAGCTCTTATAGAATACTCGTATTTCTTATTAATTTCAAATTTAGGGTTTTTTATTAGGAAAATTTAAGCATATTTGAATTTTTGACAATGAAATGTAGAGCAAGATTGATTTCGTTTTATAATTCTATTAGAATTATATAATTTTTGTTTACAACTTTTACGTTTTTAAATTTATAAAACGAAAATATAGTGTCATTCTAATTTCTATAATATTTATTTTCAAGTAATACATTTTGAATTTGAGCAGTAATACTATTACATTGTTTCAAACGCCAATCTTAATTTATTTATTTATTTAATTAAGTTTCATTAATCCTATAATTTGGCTTTTCGCCTGTGACGTTATATATTTAAATAAATAAATATAAAAAAAATATTAGGTTTATTAATTTCTAAATTATATAAATTAGTGGGTGCGGCACTCTGCTTAAGCAGACATATTTCTTCGCGAGAAGTGCGGTTACCAGTCGTCAATCACGGCCTCCAAAGATGTTAGTGATGTGGGAGCCACAGGGGTAGTTTTAATTTGGTGTGACGGGGGAACGACAAGGGGAGATTTAAATTGGTGAAAATTGTTTGTCGGCTGTGGAGATCGAACCAGGGTTCTCAAGATCCATAGGCTGACTCGATACTACCTACCCCATAATTAATCGTATTTAAATACATATTTCCCAAAATAGAAACATGTAATATACATTTGGTTTTTATCCAATGAACAACAAGCTGAAGAAACTGAAAAATCACTAGTTTAAAGAAAAATAACAATAACATATTAAGTTCATTTATTTTGCAAATCATGAGATACATATCATCAAAAATAGTTAAAGAAACGGCGAGGAATTCAACAAATGTCCAAATTGTCAATTAATTTCCGCCGGTCGTAAATCAACGCATTTATGAAAATCATGAACAATACGGTAGATCTCACGTCTTACTACCCCAAGATGTCCAACCAAACAAACATCAAACCAAGTATTCAGATCAGAAAAATGTTTAACATAATCAGCTAAATCATCTCCATAATGTTCAATCTTCCTTCTATGTTCATCAATCTGACCCGGAAGATCTTGATCCAAACAAACAACTCTATTCTCTTCAACATACTTCTCAAAACAGACATCAATCTCACGGTGAGAATCTTCAACTCTCTTCACAGCATCAAGAACAATATCTTGCACCCGAGCGACAATTCTTCCCCCATGAGGCTTTGCAGTAGCAACACATTCTTGCCCATTCTTCACATATTCTTTAAACAACGCGGAGAACTGTCGTTCAGCGGCATTGAGACAGTGGTTGGCGTCAGGGTGAAGGAAGTAATGAAGTTTATGTCTTGCTTGAAGAATGAGTTCATGACCAGCTGCTTGGATGGTAGGGTAGTTGCTGAAGCTTCCTCTGGCTAAGAAAATATTCGGGAGAATCTCTGGGCCAGGACCAAATACTCCTCGGAGAATTTCTTTCGATAGTTTTGCTATTCCTTTGCGGACGAGTTTACCGGCGCTGGAGAGGATGCCTTCTTCGGTAGGTTGTACTGGGATGATTCCTTCTTTTGATATTGGGAACTGGAACATAATAGTTATTAGTAAAGCCCGGATTTTTAGGCAATTGCCTAGATTCAAATTTTAATATACTTCAGGCAATTTCGTTTTTCTATACATAGGTAATATGTTTACGTGTAATGGAAGGTTTTTTTATCGTGCCTTAGAGCCTATTTTTCCTATATTTTGGTTATTGTGCCTATTTTACCTTATACAGCCTATTTTGCCTATTTTTGTTGCCTATTCTAACTTTTATTGACTAATTCAGCACTCGACATAGTGTTTCAACCTAACCTATAATATTTAAATTACTTACTTTAATCAAGTTTTTGTGTGTGAATTTAAAATGCCGAAAGAAAAACGTTTTTAGTCAAAATTTTACGTGGCAATTCAATTGTGTCTTTGCCATTAATCAATGGAGCTGAGGTAACTTTAGACGATTTGGCTAAATATAAGAACGCTCCTGTCATATTTTGTGATGTCGAACGCAGTTTTCAGCTTACAAGCAAGTTCTGACAGACCGAAGACAGTCCCCTTCCGAAAATTTCATAGAGCAATTGATCGTAATATTTTGTGAATTAAAGTATACTACATAATTTGAATTTGCATATTAGTTAATAAAATGAGAACCCTACATTATTTTTCAGATTGCGTTAATTTTTGTTTAAAATGATTATTTTTTTCTAACGAAGAGTAGATACGAGTACCAATATTAGAAAAAGGATTCGTTTATTTAAAAAAAAACAAATTATTTACATTTAGGCTGCCTAAAATCCCGCCTATTTTAGAGTAATTACCGGCCTATATGCCTGCTTATTTGGGTGTTTTTAAGAGCCTAAATATCCGGGCTTTAGTTATTAGTATATCAAGGGAAGAAAGGTGTCTATTCATTCCACCAGCTGCTAATATCAATACGCGAAGTACGTGATTTTTTCAACATTTAAATTACCATGACAACACGTATTTTGTTCATTATTTTGCACTGTTTCGTATTCTAGTGCGCAAAATGAGTATCTCGCGCACACTCCCAAATTATTTGTTGTCAGGTTTCATTAGATACAGCACATAAATAGTATCAAATTAATATTATTGTTGATTGTTTTCCTTCAATTTACTTAAATAAATCAATCATTATTGTATTATTTTTATCTACAATTGTAGAAAAAATGTAGTTTGTATTTCTTGGGCAAAATTCTTGTTTTTTGGCGCGTTCGAATGACTTTTATTGTCTCGACCGGTGGTCTCGACTAAAAGTAACATTCTCACGCACAAAAAAAAAGCACTCATTTTGCGCACTTAATACAAAACTAAATATTTCTTCGCGATATATATATATATATATATATATATATATATATATATATATATATATATATATAATTTTTACATAGTCAAATCAGAACGTAAATGTTTTAAAAATAAATTAGGGATTTCGTCTCTTGACAGGTGTCAAATAGATGTCACTAAAGTCCAATCATATAGTTGTTTTCTAGTTACCATGGATATGGCTTTACTTTCTTCCCTAGGAAAGAAAAATATTTTCGTAACACATGCACAAGAAACACGTTCTTATTCCCTAATTTTAGAGAGAGAAACACTGCTTTTCTCCCCTAGGGAAAGAAACATTATGTTTCTCTACCTAGATAGGACGTTTATCTCCCTAGGTAGCATGTTTCTCTCCCTAGAGACTACGATTATTAGCTGTTTGCGGCGTTTCCTAGGTAACTAGTTTCGCAACCCATATTTGACATTTGTCCCGATAAGACGGTAATTTTTGTGTACTTGTTACGAAAAGTATAATATGCTTCACGGGAGGGCGCGATTATCCCTTGTGTGAAGTTGGCAAACCTCGACTTCAGCTTGTTTCTCTCCCTTAATGCATAACATACTATACTTTCGTCTCTAAATTAAAGACAGACAATTTTATTTTTGGATAAGGTTGTAAATTAAAAATATTTGCTAAAAGTAGTCCAGTAAATACAACTGTTAGGTTCAAGCACACAATTTTTGCGAATGTCGAACAAATTCTTTTTGTATTGTAATTAGTGTATCAAATAATATATACCCTCCATTTTAGCAATAATTTTGGGACACCTTATATAAAAAGAGAGAAGGTTTTATAGTTACCCGTGGCGCAACATAGAACAAGTGTCCAACAACAGTATCAATATTTTTGTTTCCAGAATGAATGTGTTCAAGGATATCTTTAAATCCTTTAATTGAAATAGCTCCTAGACCTCCTTGTATACCCTCATGACTAGGCCCATCATGTTTAATAGTCTTATTATATTTAGCAGAAAGAAGTTTTTCAATTTCATGTATCACGCTTATATCTCCAAATCCAGTAAGTCTTTCATGACTGAAGTCAGATTCCTGTCAACAAAAGTTATGTGATTATTTAGGCACCGGAAAAATTAGAAAATATTTACAGCTGCACGTTGAGCAGCAAGTTCTGCAGCTCTTCTCAGAATGAGGTCTCCTGTAGCTCCAAAGATGTCTCCATGGAAATGAACAACTGATTCCAAACCTGCATTGTTTACTGCTGCTGCTATAGCTTCGTTTACTTCTTTCGGTAAATTGATCCGAATACCATCAGTTAAGATATTTTTTGTTCTGCTGAAGATTACATTGTTGACTAGGTTCTTCAAGTTTTTTAGCTTTGCCTGTGTTGAATTGTTAAGATGCGTTCCAGATCGCAGAGGAAGTAACGCAGACTGAAAAATGAAAGTGGTTAGAATATTTATTTTTTTCATAAGATAGGTGGCTTAGTAGTATCGAGTCGAAAAAGGATTTAAGAATCCTGGTTCGATTCCCACAGCAAACACATAATTTTTACTACATTAAAATGGGGTAGGTAGCTCAGTGGTATCGAGTCGGCCAGTGGATCTTGAGAACCCTGGTTCGATCCCCACAGCCGACAAACAATTTTCACCAATTTAAATCTATCCCTGTGGCTCCCCCTCCACTAATATCTTCGGGGCCGTGATTTAACGGCTGGTAACCGTACTTCACGCGAAGAAATATATCTCTTACCGAGATCTGCTTAGGCAGATTGCCACACCCAGTAATGGGTAAAAGGCGTGAAGATATATTTATTTATTTATTTCGTTATTAAAATTATTCTTGTGGTAACGATTGGTATCTGTACTTGACGCGCATAAATATATCACTTAGCGAGCTCTGCTATGGCAGAGTACCACTTCCAGTAATGGTTAAAAGGCGTGATGATATATTTATTAATTTAAATCATTTTCTTACCTCTGCAACAGCGTAAACCGCTAGACTTGCAACGAAAAGAATGAACAATTTCATGGTTACTTCTTTGGCAGTTATTCTACCAAAGAATAAAGATTGTTAGTGTAATGCTGCCTCTTTTATACAAACATAATTTGTTTGTTTTTAAAGTAATAGTAGTATTACTACATCATTAGTATTTTATCTTAATTCTACTAATTCTTTTATTTATATTAGAGATGGGCGAATATTAAATTTCTCGAATTCGAATATCGAATACGAATATTAATCAGATACTCGAATATTCGAATACTCCTAAAAGTAAATTTATTTATTATTAATAATTATTTAATTATGTCCTTTTCATTATTTGAATGAAATGACATTTTTCGTTGTCAATTGTGATATATAATTAATTTCAAGTTTATGATTACCGGTTATTATTATTCATATAAAATCAAAAATAAATTAGTAATATATAGTTATAAATATTCTATACTTAATTGATGGTAATTTAAAATATATTGATGATATTTTATTCATATCAACGGATTTTTAAACGTCATAAATCTATCAACGTTTTAAAAAATAATTATTTGTTCTATTTTTATGTTTGACAAACTATAACTTAATTGTAAATACAAAATTATATTGTACTCACCTGTGGATTAAGAACCCAAGTTCGGTTCCTACAGCCGACAAATTGATTTAAATCTAATAATAAATTTCACCATTTTTTTAATGAACCTTATGCTTCTCCCAGCAGTTGCATGCATACAATATTGTGTACATCTTGTCGATTGAAGCAGACGACATTCTGGGAACACTTATTCCACGCAGGTCCGGATTAAGCCTTTAACGAGCTCTAGACAAAAATTAGCGTTTGTGCCCCATTTATACAGGGTGTTTGCGAATTCAAATAACAGATTGTTAGAGGAGAATATATATATATATAAATAAAATAAATAAATAAATATATCATCACGCCTTTTACCCATCACTGGGTGTGGCACTCTGCCATATATATATATTTAGAATTATTTAAAAAAATATATAATTATCATATTCAATTATAATAAAAAGAAA
Organism: Pterostichus niger; assembly: GCA_947425015.1. Lineage (NCBI taxonomy): Eukaryota > Metazoa > Arthropoda > Insecta > Coleoptera > Carabidae > Pterostichus > Pterostichus niger. The sequence goes on along the minus strand of OX380341.1, from coordinate 3,917,949 downwards.
CCAATAATAGTAAATATTTCATAAAACAATTTTCGGGAACGAATAGACATTTGCCTTTTTGTTTAGTGATGAATTCAGCTCTGATTTTATTCCTTGCAGCAAAATGAAAATTTTGTTAAAAAATTGCATATATATATAAACAATATTTAATGTTACAGAAAATCATTTCGGATTTTAAAAATATATATTTTTTTAATGATTTGATATTTTAAATCTAATAAAAATATGTTAGCAATTAAAATATTAACCAGTCTTTGAGTCATTTTGTCATTGTCTTAGGTAGGATTAGGTAGAAAATAATTAATAAAAAAGTATATTTGACAGAGCAATTTATTTATATATTTTAAAGTGAAAAAGTACAATTATTCTTTCATTGCATGATCTGTTGGAACCAGTAAGCGTATAACAAGTCATTGCGATTATTTACGCTTCGTTTTTTGGAATATCAACCTGGTAAGAAACACAATTGTGGAAGTCATTAACAATATTATAGACTTCACGTCTAACAGCTCCAAGATGTGCAACGAGGCAGACATCGAAGTCGGTGTTGAGATCAGAGAACTGTTTCACGTAGTTAGCCAAATCATCTCCGTATTGCAAGATCTTCTCCCGGTGTTCCTTAATTTGATTAGGGACCTCAGATTTCAAACACAAAATGCGATCATCAGAAGCATCTTTGTTGAAACAGTTGCCAGTTTCACGGTGAGCATCTTCAACTCGTTTCACGGCATCCAAGACAATGTCTTCTACATGACTCAGGATTTTCCTAGAATTCTCGTGACCAGCAACAACACATGCTTCACCATCCTTAGTGTACTGGTCGAACAATTCAGTAAAGTTCTGCTCAGTGGCATCAAAGCAAACTTGAGCTTCAGGGTGGTTATGGAAATGATCCTTAATTTTGTTTCTACCTTCCAAGAGGATCTCATTGACAGGAGCATGGATATTAGGATAATTATTGAAAGCACCACGAGCTAAGAAAATGTTGCCGAGGATATTTTCAGAAGCATCGAAAACTCCCTTGAGAAGACCAGATGCAAGACGGCCTGACCCCTTGACGAGGATCTTGCCTGCGGTGGAGATGAGGCCTTCTTGACTGAACTCACTGATAATACCTTCCTTGGAAGCGACAGAAGGAGCAGCAAAGAAGAGGTTTCCGATGAAGTCACCAGCAGTTGAAATGGCATTTCCATATTTGCCTCCAAGAGCATTACCAAGTCCATTGATAATAAGGCCTCCAAGACTACCCAGAATACCTTCATGGCTAGGACCTTCTCCCTTGTAGGTTCTGTTGTATTTAACACGAAGAAGCTCTTCTGCTTCTGAGATTTTATGAATGTATCCCAAGTTGTAGAGAATTCCTTCATGACTGGGACCGGCTTCAGTTTCTTGTTCAGCGGCAAGTTTATTAGCTGTTTTGAGGATAATGTCGGCAGCGATGTCGAGGATGCCTTCAGTACTGGGGTCGTCTCTGATGGCATCCTCCACGTCTTTAGTGGGCTGCACTCTCAAACTATCGGTTAACAAGTCTTTAGCTTTGGAGATGATTACCCTTCCAACTTCTCCTGCTATATCCTTCAAATGTTTCTTCAAGAATTTGCCGATACCTTCTACACTGACCTCAGGTTCAGCAGATGTTGCATCCTATGGAAAATGCCACAAAGTTAGAATTGAAATTAAATTTTATATTTAATTTCAAGATTAGATTTTTATGAACCCAGTGAAAATTTATGCTATGAATAACATTATAATATAAACGTGAGGGAAATTTATATGAACGTACAAAATCTTTTTACGACACCTCAGAGACATTTCAAATAATTATATTATTTTATATTTCTTTTATGCTTGATTAAATAATTGTTTAAGACTTATTTCTTTCTTACCTGAGCTGCGACAAAAGCGCAGAGCGCAACGAGAAGTAGAAGGCTGAATTTCATGCTGCAGTTCTTCGGCAGGAAGCCCACAGCTGAATAGATTTTCAAGCACTTTAGCTCAATTTATACGAAACTTTTGTTATTGTAAACAATTATTTCTTGTTAACTAATTACTATTAATATTAAAGACTAGATAAATATGTCATCAAAATTATATAGATTCAGGGCATTTTCAACAATTTTATAATTGCTTTACTAAAATTAGATTTAAATCATGTTTTACAAGATTGAATAAGGTTAATATTTAAAGCATACTTGTTTCAATGTAGCTAACGACTAATCATAAAAATATCATCGCTGTACTTAAAAACGAAACTGTATTTTATGTTTCACCATTTTGACTTGGTACATGTACAATTAGTGACTTTGGTTTTATCACTAAACGGTACTATATCGGGCTGGTTTCTGGTTGTACTTTAAACTTGTAAAACTAACGAAATTTTAATCATTTTTATTTGTTTTTCTCTTTTGCAATTGCAGATAAAATATTCCCTGAACAAAAGGAACTCAAACATAAGATTTTCAATTTAGTTTTCTATTCATTACTTTGGTTCGTTTTAGTTTTATATTCATAAAGAAGTTTCTAGCGAACTTTTTAATTATTCCATGGACAAAAACATTAGATTAAATTTTAAGAAACATTTTAATATTCTGAATTTTTTGAAGTAATATTTCTATACTCCGTATTTCATTGAGCGCTCCACAAAAATGTCTCACATATCTTTTCGATTTTCAATTTTCTTCGCATTCCTACCATTATTTTTTATTTGGAAGTATGCTCGTTGCTTATTTGGTATGTCTAATATTGAGAGGAAAGTTTATTGGCGAAAAATATTTTACACATGGCTTCATTTTTTATTTTTGGCAAACCAGACGAATCGGCGAGTTTTAGCTTATTTAAATTCACACGAGAAAAATATTTTTCAACTCGGCATATTTATTATTTATTAATATATTCATTATTACATATTCTTGGCTTTACTAAAATTGCTGAGAGTCCATTTATAATTGTTCATTATTTACCCTTATTCAGAATAAATTATTTGTATTTTACATGTTAATTCATTCATTAATTATCACACTTAAAATAATATTTTGTTAGGGAGCAAATGATTTAAATCTTTTTTTAATGCGAGAAATAGAATTAAGATTTAAAAACAATGGCTGGTAGCACAAGCTCTGTTTTTGCCTGTTTTAAGAGCAATGTATTTGGGTGTTTTAGCTATCTCTAACATGTTAAAACCGTGCTCTTAAAACACCCAAAAACTGAGCTTGTGCTGCCAGCCAATGATTCTCACCACATAGAAATTATTCCTGTGGCTCCTTCCACTGGCATCTTTGGGGACCGTGATTTGACGGCTGTTAACCGTACTTACTGAGATTTGCTACAGCAGCAAGCCACAGCCAGTAGTGGATAAAATGGCGTTTTAATATATTTCTTATACGATGGAGAACTCGAGTTTGAGTCCTGCAACCGACAAATTTTACTTCATATTAAAATTAACCCTAACAATTAACATCTTTGGGGGCAGATTTGACAGCTAGTAACTACATTACACGCGTATAATTCATACGGGATGTTTAAAAACAGTATAAAACTTTGAGGATATAAAATATCCCTGATTTTCAACCTAAAAAAAAAACTTTTACAAAATAGTTACGCAAAATTAAGGACAATGACCTTGAAGTGAACATTTTTGTGCCATTGGTCGACGATTAATCTTTAATAAAAATTATAATGATTAATGAATCCCGTAACTGATCTTGAATAACGGTTAAATACAATTTTTGTAGCATGTTATATCATTGAGCAGTGTTGTTGTTATAAATTAATAAAAGGCACGTTTTATTATTTATTTAACATTTAGTATTTTTATGGGGTAGGTGGCTCAGTGGTATCGAGTCAGCCTGTGGATCTTGAGAACCCTGGTTCGATTCCCACAGCCGACAAACAATATTCACCAATTTAAAAACTACCTCTGTGGCTCCTCCTTCACTAATATCTTTGAGATCCGTGATTTGACGGCTGGTAACCGCGCTTCACACGAAAAAATATATCACTTACCAAGATTTGCTTAGGCAGAGTGCCACACCTAGTAATGGGTAAAAGGCGTGATGATATATTTATTTATTTTTTCCTAATATTAATTAAGAATATTTGAAGCTTCCAAGCATTAACTATTTGATCTAGATTTTTATATTTTTTGACCATTACTTTTTAGGAATATTATGTATCTGTATTTAAAATAGACAAGATCTTATCTGAAACGTCTACATTATAATAAAAAGATATTATAATTCTCTCCAATAATGGTTCTGCGACTAATAATATTTTCAACAAATAAGATAAAGTTCAATTTGTTAAAATTCTCTTCTGATTATACAGGGTGTTTCACAACGTAGAGCAAAAAATTAAAGGGTATATTCTGTACGACGTGCTGATCATGAAACAAAAAGATTTTTTTTTTAATTCGAAAAATTAAGGGTTGTTAACCTAAAACATTTTTTGTAGTACTGCACTGGATTCGCTTTCCTATTAAACACAAACAATGAAGCAAGTATCAACTACGAAAGAATAATTACACAATTCAATTATTAGCAGTTATTTATAATAGAATTTTATTTAATTAATAACTTTAACATAATCATCCACCCAGTGGCAGTGGCAACGAAAAATTTTGGACTGGGAAACATGGAAAATAGTTTTGCGATTTTAAAAAAATTCTTTTTGTTTCATGATCAGCATGTCGTACAGAATATACCCTTTAATTTTTTGCTCTAAGTTGTGAAACACCCTGTATATAAAATATCGCTGAGCAAATTGCAACAGATACACAACAATTAAATAACTTCCACACAATTCGCAAACCCATATTTGCATTTGCTCTTTCACGTAATAAAATTTACGGCATATGAAACAATTCTGTATTACTATCTACAATAAGAAGCAGTACACAGTGTTATGAATATTCATGATTTGTTGCAGAAACGAGAAATTCTACACGTGTTGCGATGAACCGTATCTGGACATCACATTCAACATAACGATGCGACGGAAAACGTTGTTCTACACTGTGAACATCATCATCCCGTGTATGGGCATCTCTTTCCTCACGGTTTTGACGTTCTATTTGCCTTCCGACAGCGGTGAAAAGGTAAGAGGTGTGATTTTGTATTATCAGGGGCGTATCTGGGGTACTTGGCGCCTGGGTTCTGAAGTAGAATGTGGCGCCCCGAGGCGTGCGCCGCAGGCGAAAATTTTGGAGCACAAAAATGCGATATGGTACTCAAAATACGTGGAATTTTATGCTCTATGATACAGAAAGAGTAAGACAGTAAGCCGACACGCCGTACTATGCGAAACTTGCGTGTAGATTTAGATCAATAAGCAAACTCATGACAAATAATGTTATTCACCTTAGCGTGGAATAATAGAACATTGTTTGTCTAGAAAAGTAACTATTTTCAAATAAATATTTTATTAAATAGTTTCTCATAAAATTAAATAAAAATACAAAAAAAAAACAAAAAGAAATTAGTTCACAACATAGGTACATTCTAATATACCTAAATCTAATTTAAACTATATAGTTTACATTTTACAATTGCACATAATAGCACAAACAATTATACAAATAACAAAATAGCATATCAATACATGTAAATTAAATTTACAATAAAAATACTTAAATACTCATAACTATACCGCGCGTTCCACGTAAAGGTTGGCATAGGGAAATAACATGGGAAAAAAGGTTTTTGTGAATAAAAAGTGTCCGGTAAAAAATTATGGTATAATATTGCACATGACCATAATAGACCTATCCACACACATTATTTCATACAGATTACTTCATTTTAATGCCACAAATTAGAGAAATTAATGAAAGTAGTTCGAGAAAATCGCCTACTAATTATGATTTTTTGTGACAGGTTTGTCATAGAAACAGAAGCTGTCACTATAACCGTCAAGATTTGTTGTGAATATTAAGAAATCTTGACAGTTAACTTTATATTTCAAATATTAATCACGTTACTTCGCGATCTATGGTAATTAAAGGCCTTAGTACGACAGTAGGTACCTACATTTGGTATTCATTTAATTACTTTATTTATTTTACAAATAATATTAAGACGCAGTATTTGTGTTCTTTTAATATACTCATATTTATTTTAACTTTTTGCCGTCTGCCGCCCTTTTATGCTGGCGCCCGGGTTCTGGTAACCCCAAGAACCCTGGGTTGGAACGCCCCTGTGTATTATTTCTTGATATATTACAACGAATAAATTCGATGATCGACTGTTTGAATAATGAAGAACTTTGATAATCGGAATATCAGTCTAATATATTTAAAACTGTGATTATGATTTTTTGTAATGTTCTTTTTAATGTGTTTTATTGTTAGTGTTAAGAGTTGTGGTAATTTTAAACATTTTTTATAGAGATGGGCGGATATCAAATTTCTCGAATTCGAATATCGAATACGAATATTAATCAGATCTCGAATATTCGAGGTACTCGAATATTCGAATACTCCTAAAAGTTAATATATTTATTATTAATAATTATTTAATTATGTCCTTTTTATTATTTGAATGAAATTGTTAAGATAAAATAAAATTAAAACAAAAAGTACAAACAAAAAAGAAAAAGATGAAAAGTTCAAATTTAAGGTGAAACGTACGGGCTGATGTTGGCGAAAAACAAATTTGAAATATGGTACGTCTTCATGGTTTTGAAACAAAATATCTTTGTTATTAATAACTTCAAAGTATTGTAATAGCTTTAAGTTTATGTACAAATGATAAAGAAAAACATAGTGAAAAATTGAGGTCAACATATAGCGCGATATTCGAGGTATTTGAATGTTCGCTATACTGACGTTAATATTCGAAAATCTCGAATATCGAATAATGTCAATATTCGCGGCATTCGACTATTCGCGGATGATATTCGCCCATCTCTAATTTTTTACTATTTATTATTTTAAATTGTGACTAATTATGTTCAGTTTTTTTAAACATTTTGTTTATGTTAATTACTAGACGTTACATGTAAGTTTTTTGTTTCTGTGATATTATAAAAAATAAGTTCTTTGTTAATTACTTGTAGATCCCTGAAGAAGGCGATGGTTATCACCGAAACGTTGGAATTGTAGCAATTTTAAAATATATTAGACTGATATTCCGATTATCAAAGTTCTTCATTACAACGAATGTCGTTGTAAAAATTCTTTGTAAATGATTGATAGTTGTGTCAGAGGTATAAATTAGGGAAATAATATTTAAATGAGTTTTCGGATTAAGGTCTCTTAATTTATTTATTCAGTACACTCAACATGCACCTTCGCCAGGAAAAAATAATAAATAACAAAATGTAACTATAAACAAGTAACTAAGTAACAAATAAACAAGCAATTATAATTTCTTGTTTAGCGGAAACCACGTTTTATTCAACTCACAGCCTTCACAGTTGTTCATGTTGTTCTTGTTCTTGTAAATTTCAATAGCTTCTCTGATCGACCATTCTTATATTTATGCCAGGCAATTAATTTAAACTTGAAGGCACAAAAAAGAATAAACTTCAACTAAAAAAAAAAACATATACTATTAAAACAACTTATTAACCATACATATTTCATATTTATTGGGTAGATGGCTCAATGGTATCGAGTCGGCCTGTGGGTCTGGTTCAATCCCCACATTTTAACGAAATTAAATCTACCCCTGTGGCTTCCCCTTCACTAACATCTTTGAGAACCGTGATTTGACAGCTGGTAACCGCACTTCACGTGAATAAATATATCACTTACCGAGATCTGCTTTAGCAGAGTTCCACACTCAGTACTGGGTAAAAGGCGTGATGCTATATTTATTTATGTTACGCTATATACTACAGGAACTTAATTCCAATTACAGTACAGGGTCCGGACTCACCGAGCCGCAGTGTGGTAGTTCATATAATTTTGAGCTTGAGTGCGATTCGAATTATTATTATTATTTATGTCAAACTTAAAATTTAAGTTTCATTGATGCAAACGGGCATTAGAGTATAGGTTATTCGAATTCAAACTACTTGATTTGCATTTATTTATTTATTTAATTTACAACCACTCTACAGGATACAAAGTATCCCAATAAAAGAGGGTCGGAGATACAAAATATTACATTTACAAGTAGAACAATTAAATGACAGGGATTTACAGAACTGTGTATAAAAAGATACATTTTGAAAACAAAAGCATCAACAGAAATTTAAATAGTTAAAAAAAAATCTAGATAGAACAAATTTAAAGTGATTATATGACTGACTGAAAATATCAAGATCTATTTCACATTCGCAGTTATTAAAGATGAAACATAATCGTCTAATAGGGACTCTAAGTTCATAGTTGGTTTTCATAAAAGTGGTATTAAAAGTAACAATATGTTTACAAGATCTGGAGGGTCTAGGAACATTAAAGAAAATTTAGACTAGGCTTGAAATATCATCAATATTATTGTTTAATAATTTAAAAAGATATAAACAAGATATTAGTTTACGTCTGTTTTCAAGAGTGTTGTATTGAAATTAATATTTTTCTACTGTTGCTCAACAGGAACTTAATTCCAATTACAGTAGCTTATAGTAGAATCCAAACCACTCAAACATAACCGTATTTTTTATATAAATTGAATTTAGGGAGTTGTATCAATTAAATTAAAATATTTGTAAGTTAACTTTAGAAATTCAGATGTCACCCTGGGAATTTATTAATTCAAAACGAAATAAAATTTCTTCGAGGTATTAAATTACAAAATTCTTTTACACTCTCAATGTCTTAATTGATTTTCTGGTACATTGCTCCCAGCTCTTCCTAAATTTCTGTTCCAGTGTTTGTTTTCGTCGCCACCCCGAGCTGTCGAGGTCCACAACGTCTTATTAGAAATCCAACACCCTCACTGTTTTGATAAAACCCCATCTCGGATTTTCTTTCTCCCTTTCAAGCGTTTCCTTTTCCCTAGCGTAGGGATTAAATCTCGACGTGAAATTTCCCTGTTGAAATTTCAGTGCAATGGATACTGGTATAGAGTCACCGTTTCATGGTATTTTCGCGTTGATTCCACGCGACGAATTTGCAAATTATGTTTTAGTGAATTGGGCTGAAACAAGAACATTATCACGTCTGATGATTTTGTGCAGGTATTATATTATGCGCTTTTGTTAAATTGATTCCATTATTTGGTTATTTGGTCTGAAATCAATCATCGGTAGTAGATCGGTTTATAAAATGATATTTTAAAAAGATTTTCATATTTTTTAACGTGGTTAATCAAAAATTCATTATTTATTTATATTATCATCGAATCAAACAATTTATATCATTGTTTATCGTATTTAAATTTTATCTATGTATTTATTAACTTTTTTCTTGTTAATATGCATTTTAAAGCATTTATTTCATAAATTATATTTGGCAATATTATTATTGTTTTTTTATTTATTACAATAGCGCATTTTTATGTTTACAGTAGTGATTTTAGGCCCGTAAATGAGAATTTACAGCACTAGTACTGTAATAAACATTACAGTACTGCTATCGTGAAGTTGTTGGATAACAAACAATTTTCGCCACGTTAAAACTACCCTTGTTGCTCCCCCTACTAACATCTTCATGATTTTACGGCTGGTAACCGCACTTCACGCGAAGAAATACATCACTTACCAAGATCTGCTACGGTAGAATGTCACACTCGGTTTATATATATTTTAAGATATCTCTCTCGAGGTTAGGATATGAAAATAATGTTTAATAATTAAATGCAACACAGTATGAAATTAAACGTTGTACGTTATATATCCAATAATATTTTTTTACCGATCTTATAACGTTAATAACAATTAGATTAATTTTTTTTAAAATTATTTCTATTTTAATTTTTTGCTATTAACAACACTGAATATAAAATGAAAAAAATTGTTTGATTCAATGTCTAACCATGAACCATTTTTATAAGTTCATATATTCATTATTCATTTATTTTTATTAGACAACTTCCAGTTAGTTATATTTCATGTTTGATCCGAATATAGTATAGCAGCCTATACAAGCATTTAAAAACGCTTGAAAAAGAATGAAAATTCATTTTGAAAGAAGCGAAAATGTTATTTTTTGTTTGTTACTATTGGAGACAATTGTAAACTAAACGATTGTTGCTCAGGAAACGATAATTTTCCGTTTTCAAATGACTGTTGAGAAAATTAACATTCAGATGATGCATATTCTTCACCATATTACATAAATCCTAAAATAATTTCGATTCCTCTTTGCGGGATGAACACATCTGAGATCTTCAAACAAATGACTCACAATATATCCACACATAAGCACATCTCTCATCTGCAATTTTCCATCTCTTGATACTCTGTGTCTACGCTGTTACGAACCACCGATCATAACGTCTACACCCGCTTCCCGCACGGCCAATAAACCACGGAGCGAACATCGTAATGTCCGTTAATGGATACCACGGCGTCTGTGGCGTCGCGACGACGTGGATTCAGCGGGTGAGCGACACTTCGCGACCAAACATCGCAGAGATTTTTCTTTTTACGTTCCTTCTTGTTAGACTCATTTCATCCACGCCGTATGCTCTTAATGAACATGGTTTGGGAGATGGAAACAAGTTTTGTGAGGTTTCAAATCGTAGATTAAGAAGATTGGAAAACATTTGTGATACGATAAATTGAAGTAAAATAACAATATTTACAAGCAGTTATAAACCAGTGGATTTAAAGTTTAATTTATAAAAAATATAAAATAAACACTTGGCTAAGTTTCACAAAATTCAGCCTCCAAGTCACCTTATGAGGGCATCGTATATATTTTTTATTAAACCTAGTTTCACCAAGTGTATGGACGACAATTAATTTTGTCTTTGTTGTTGTTAACTTATATCCAAAAAAATACTATATCAAGGTAAATTTAAATTGTCTTGGACCTGATTTAGATCGGATTCTATACAAAATTCAGTTCGGTTGAAGCATGCTACCCGAAATTTGGATAAAATATCCGATCTGAAATGCGGCAAAAACATCCGATCCTAAATTAGATTAGATTAGAAGTTGGGATAAAATTTCTGGTTCAAACTTCGGATAAAGTTAACCGAACCGAAATTAAAATAAAATAACCGATCCAAAATTTGCAAATTTAGTTTTTAGATATAAATTTACTATTGGGTAGGTGGCTTAGGGGTTTCGAGTCGGACTGTTGATTTGAGAACCCGGGTTTGATTTCCACACAATTTTTTCCCATTTGAGATCCATAATTTTATGGCTGGTAACCGCATTTCGTACGCATAAAAATATAACACTTATCGTGATCTGTTACGGCAGAGTGACACACCCAGTAATGGATAAAAGGCGTGATGATATATTTATTTGTTTCTTTAATTTTATATAAAAACATTTCCAATTCAATTTCAGACTATAGCAAACTAACAAAATCACGTGTATAGTTATTTTTCTTTCGAATTTACAATGTAGAATTTATGTTACAACTTTCGGGTCGAATCGTATTTCAAACCGAATCTCAGATCACATATTGGATTGAATTTAGAAAGGAATCTTGGATCGGATTTTGAATCGAATATCGAATTCAATTTCGAATCGGAACCCGAATGAAATGTTAAATGGGATTTTAGTTTGGATGTCGATTCGGACTTCGGATTGGATCTCAGATCCGTTCGGATTGTATTTCGGACCGATATGAATTTGATCAGATCTTTAATCGGATCGGATCGGATCGGATCGGATATGTAAATCTCAACAAGCTACATGGAATTAGTTCCTGCTTTTATTTAGTTAAATCAAGTTTTAAATTTACGATGTTAGTACCTATATCTATAAAATAAAAATAAAATTGTCGAAAATTATAATTTGTTATTTACAAACAAATTCGTTATAGGTACATATTTAGTAAACTAGCTCTTGAGTATTTTAATTTATGTTTCATTTATTTCCTGCTAAACAAAATAAACAAAAACTTGTTTTGTTTTCTTATTTTTACGTTCAAAATAAGAAAATAATTAATGATCCTTCAGAAAGTTTATCAAGAATTATTATTTCGAAAAGTAAGTAAAAATAAAAACCTTCAGACTTTAATTTTTTCCGGTTCAAATAAAACGTTGCTGATGGAATAAATTAAGTTGATTCTTTCTTTCAAAAATAAAATTGTTGTTCAAGTTGATGAATTATTTTTTATTTATGCAATAATATTTAACTGCAATATTATTCCTGCGAAACATCAGTGGCAAGAAAATAGAGATAAGAGAAAAGGTTGACAATATTAGTTACTTTCTTTCCGAAAGAAAAATAAAACGTTATCAACGAAAAAGCCTGTCTTATGCCTTACTTGCACAATTTCATGAACATTTTTCATTATTGACGTTCATGATTAATCAAGATATACGTGATGGATGATTTTATCGGATCTATATAAGTTAAATTATTTGATCATAATGGACTCGTATAAAAATGTTCGCTGTGAATAGGGAAATTTCACACATTTGTCACTGACATGAAATTTAATCTTTTCTTCCGCTTCGAACTTCACTTTTGTACTTTTTAATTTCATTAGTGGATGAGCGTGCATGAAAAATGCAGAAACTTCTGACTTAGTATTTCATTTTAAAAATTGATTTCCGGATTTCATTTCTCTAAGTATTCTCTTCATTTTTGCATATAATAAACTAGACTTGCACGGATTTCAATTTTTAATCTGGAAATGTAATTTTTTTGACATTCATTTAGTTCCTCATTTAATTATGCATATTTTTCAAAATGAAAAATTTTGTAATAGAAAATGTCTAATACTAGTTTAAATTTTAGGAGCAAATTAGTTGCTGTTGTGAGTACTGAAAAGAATGTTGCTAGAAAAATAGGTATACCTGGTGTAGAATTGAAATATGTAACATAGGAAATATAATGATATTTTTTAATATAATGATTGTTGCTTCCCTAATTAACTTAGACCAAAAGTATAAATACAAAAAATGTGAAGTATTAAAGACTGCATCTAATGAGTATTTACTTGTTCAATTGTTTTTATGCAAGAGTAAGGATAGTTTTAAAATTATTTGTCGGCTGTAGGAATCGAACCTGGGTTTTCAAATCATCAGGGCGACTCGATACCACTCAGCCACCTACCCCATATTTTAATTTATTTCATATTTACTTTTTTTAAATTACTTGTGGTAAATATTTTAAAATAATTTATTTGACAGCAAATAAATGTATGTATGGTCAATTTACAAAATATATATTAATAACATTTTGATGGGGGTGGCTATGATTTGAATTTAAGCACATAAATACACTGCTCAAAATTATACTAGTACAGGGATATTTTAAAAATTGAATGTAAATTAAACCTTAATATTAAATAAATAAAAGGCTTCTTAAATATATATTTATAAAAATAAAACTATAAATTATATTCTAATATTTCTGTGAAAAATAATAACTTAGGTATTTTTACAAATGTTTGAATATAATTTAATTTTACATCCAATTTTTAAAATATCCCTGTACAATTTTGAGCAAATATATATCATTTATTGAGATCTACTACGGCAAGTGCCATGCCCAGTAATAGTTAAAAGACGGAAAAATATATTTAATTAATTTTATTTATATTATTTTTACCTTCATCCGAACGAAATCATCCCATCAAGTATCTTTGCACAGTAAAGATGTTTTTCTTCTGAAGCAATATGTGGTCGTACCATAAAACAAAACTGTCTTCAGAACGGTTGGCCATCAATAAAAGTCGAAAATTATCGATATCGGTCTTCTGGGTAATATAAATAAGACGGACGCTATCAGACTCAACCATTACGTTTAGCCTGTCGCTGTCGGCCAGCGAAGCCGAGCCAAGCCCAGCCGCACGAAATGATTCTCCCCGTCTGATATTTACTTCATTCTCTCGTAAATGTCAAACATTTACAATAAAACCATTACAAATTGTGATAAATTACTTTCAAATATACCAATCATGATATTATAATGGCAGTTCTTTCATTATGGCTGCGTTCTAGCTTCGCAAGTATGCGGTAGGTGGCTCAGTGGTATCGATTCGGACTCTGAATTTGAAAAATTGAATTCGATTCATATTTTAATAGGTAATCAATTTACACCAGATTAAAATTACACCTGTGACTCTTCCACCACTAGCATTTTGGTGGCTGGGCTTCATATCTTGTTATATAGACTATGAGAAACTAGTATTTTTCTCAAATTTTATATTTTGTGCTTTCCGTAGGTTAAATCTCAAAAATTAAACGGAATATTAAAACGGCATTAAATTTCCCGGGCTTCAATTAACTTATAACTAAATTTTCAGCAATTTTTAAATTTTTCATAATTTTAGCCAAATTTTTTTATAAATCAGTTTTTTACCAATATCTCCAAAACAGGAAGACATTTGCACTTAAGAACTTTACCATTGGATTCAGCGGGTCAAAATACATATGTATGTAAATTTTCGTTACAATATTCATACGCGAAAGAGTATTAGAGAAAACAGTCTGAAATTGGCCTAAAATCGAAAAAAATCCCTTAAGAAATTTTCATAAAATTATATCGCTCCAAATTTGCTAAAAATTTGTTTATAAGTCAATTCGGGCACGACAAATTCAACGCCGTTGAGCGCATTTTCATATCTCGTTTAGTTTTTAAGATATACGCTGCGGAAAAGGTTAGTTTTTTTCCCAAATTTTACCTCATCATGTTCTGTGCTTTACCTAGACAAAACCTAAACGAGCTAATGCTTATACACTCTCAATTATTTTTGAGGACCTTAATTAAAACATGTCAAATACAATACAGCCTGTAACGGCCTGTAATTTGAGAACTCGTGTTTTATTCCCGCTATCAACAAACTTTACTCCCTATTAAAATTACTACTGAAGCTTCTCCACTAATAACATATTTGGTAGCAATAATCTGTCGGATTATAACCTTGCTTCACGTACTAAATATATCACCTACCGAGATCTGTTACAGCAGAATGTCACACCGAGTAATGAGTAAAAGTCGTAATGATATATTTATTTATTTTTCAATATTTTCAACCTTTGGCTTATATATTTTAGACTCAATATCCGAATTTTGACATGATCTAAATTGATCTTGAATTAATTAATATTATGTTAAAAATACACTATAAACCATAACTGACTTATTTACAATATGCCTAATATAGTTTTAATCTAAACTAGAACTAAGCAAATTTTTCGGTCAATATATGAATTCGAATAATAAGTCTAACATAATGGCTGGAAGCACAAGCTCTGTTTTTGGGTGTTCTAAGAGCACAGTTTTAACATGTTAGAGATAGCTAAAACACCCAAAAATACTGCTCTTAAAATAGGCAAAAACAGAGCTTGTGCTACCAGCCTATATATTTTATTTATAACAATAATATCTTATTTCAAAAAGAACAGAGTTCAGGTGCTTCCTTAAGACCCAATTAAGCGCATGATTCACATTAAAATCATATTATAGAATTTAAACCAAATATTTTTTAACCTTTCAAGTTTTATATTACTCGTATATTGTATTTCATTTATTTCAACAACGATATGTCGAGAGTCCATAAATCACGACTGCAAGTTTAATCGCGGCAAATATTCAAGTCACAATTTGTAGGAAGGTTTTTTCTTTGACATAAGTATTTGGCAATTGTATATTTAAATAATGTGTTCACTTGACGCTTGCGCAAAAGTTCACTGTTTTACTAATTAACAATGACAAGTCAAGATTCGCATGGCGTCAGTTTGTAAAATGTGCTTTTTATGTATAATTTTTCGTGTTTCTTGCGTAAATTATGCTTCGAATTGGTTTTCAGTGTTTGATTTAGAGTTTTGCAAATGTAAATTTAATAATAATATATCTTAGAACGGTTAAAAACAAAGTGAAAAGTTTGTGGAAGTGTCTATATATCATAGTGTATAAATGGATTTCAAATAACAGTATTTATCACCTGGATTGCTGCAGAACCTCTTGCATAAGGTAGACATTATGACTATAAAAATATACCAATTTCTGTAATATTGAATCTCGGTAAATTGATATACTTAAATTTTACACATGAAGTTTTACTGACTGTCAATTGACGATCCCCAAAGATGTTACTAAAAGGATAAATACAGAGTAATAAACGAGGTTGTAGGTAGGTGGCTCAGTGGAATCGAATCAACCTTTGGATTTGAGAAAACGGGTTTGATTCCCATAGTCGACAAACAATTTTCATCACATTAAAACTACCCCTGTGACTCTCCCTTCACTAACATCTTTGAGGGCCGTTATATTGACAGCTGATAACCGCAGTTCACGCGAAGAAATATATCACTTACCGTTGTCTGCTACGGTAGAGTACCACACAGTAATTGGTAAAAGGTGTGATGATATATTTATTTGTTTTTATGTTAGCAGTTACCATATTTCATGATGATTGAAAAATGAAATCTTTTCACTAAGTAATTATTTCGAATGAAAGTTATTGATAAGTACATTCATACAACAGACAAAAAATCTTGAAAATGACCCTTTTTTTTCCTTGTCTAGAGTGGCCTTACCCCTTAAGTTCCTGTTGTACAGAGTAACATAAATAAATAAAATATTATTTAAATTTGGTACATACTGGAAAATATTCAAGAATATATTTAAAAATGTGATTCGATGTGAAAACATTGAAAAGAATCTAACTTGACATCAAAAAGATTCTGATAATAATTCAAAATAAATGTAAAATATTCGTTGTCGTTGACAATAAGCAGAAAAGCAACGGATGAGAGTTTTTAATGTAAACCATAAAAGCATCCTTTGGTTTCAAATCTGTTTTTGGAAGTATTGAAAATTATTTATTTAAAACAAAGCATCATTTCCACAGAGATGTAACAAACTGTCATGCTGGCAATCTTACAAAGGCAGTTCTTTGTGACATTTCTTTTTTTAGCTTCTTTCATCTCAATGCGACATACCTCCCAAGAACTGAATCGTCTTTGAATCAACTCCGAAAGGCCTTAGACAGTAGCGGACTGGCACTTTGTTCAAAGGGGGCCTTAAAAAATATTATTAAAACTATTTTTTTGTTGTTGCATTTATCTTGTTTTTTTCTAAATAAATACAGGATGTTTCTATACCTCTGCACGAAACTTTAATTAATAAAATAAATAAATAAATATATCATCACGCCTTTTACTCATTACTGGGTGTGGCACTCTGCCTAAGCAGATCTCGGTAAGTGATATATTTCTTATTAGTTTAATGACATATATAATTTGATATACTGATTATAGAATAAAAATAATTTTTTTGAAATTCGCAAAAATTAGGGTATTTCATTCCTAGCGAACATTTTAATGTCACAGGTTTAATAGTACATTTAATTTTAAAAAATATAAATAAGTCATTACACTAGGTAGCTACATAATAACTAATTAATAAATTATTATTTGTAGGCAGTGTTTATACTTTTATTTAGTAACAATTTTCACCAATTTAAATCTACCCCTTTGGCTACCCCTCCACTAACATTTTTGGGGGCCGTTATTTGACGGCTGATAACCGCACTTCACGCGAAAAAATATTTCACTTACCGAGATCTGCGTAGGCAGAGTGCCACACCCAGTAATGGGTAAAAGGCGTGATAATATATTTATATATTTATGTTTATACTTTTGTTTCATTAGTAACATAATAATTATAAATAACCAAATGTACTATTAAAACAATGACACTAAAAATGTTCGCTAAGAATGAAATGCCCTAAATTTTGCGAGTTTAACAAAAATTATTTTTGTTCTATAATCAATATATCAAATTATATATGTCATTAAAGTTTCGTGCAGAGGTATAGAAACATCCTGTATATTAGCACCCATTTTTACCCATTACTTTGTGTAGCACTCTGCCGTAGCAGATGATATATCTTGCGCGTAAAATGCGGTTACCAGCCATAAAATCGTAACCCCCCAAGATGTTCTGGAAGGGACGCCACAGGGGTGACCAGAATTGTTTGTCGGCAATAGAAAACTATTAATTTCATAAAATTATGAATTAAAACATGTTAACTTTTAGGATGCGTTTAATCTGTGTATTCCAAACCTGTCCGACGTTCAATGGCTTTATAACGGTTTCGATTATTTCGCGATTCTTTTCCCTTGCGATTGACGTAACCGATAGTCATCGCTGTCGTTGAAAACACAGTTTTTCTCTGCTGCAATTACATTTTATAGTTCGGCATTTTGTTACCGCAATAAACGTGGCCGTTCCTTCTGCTCGAAGTTTCCCGTCCGTTACTATCGACTCGTAAAAGGATAACACTTTAAAGGACAAATATTTGGACTCGTAAAGAGGCGAGAAAGCGCGTGAACATATTTTCGCGTCGTGAAAACTACTCAAAATGGTAAAATTTCTACGAGTTTTGTTGATCTAGTGGCGGAATTTACATGTAATTTAAACATGTGTTGAAAAGTGTTGACGGATGATGGATATATGAGATATTGCAAGTTTAATAGCGGATGTATGTAATTTGGCTCGTGAATAATTGCCTGCTGTTTGCTTGACGTTTATCATATTTATTTTCTACTTTATTTATAATGTGTATTAATGATTTCAGCGAAACTTAAACTTTTAAAGTTTGCTATTCTATTTATTGTTTTAATTTACATATTAATTACTAGTTTAAATCGTTCAATATATTTTAATATTATGGATTTTATTCTTTTATTAAAATAAATAGTTCCAACTTCCAAACAATTGCTTAACTTTTCACTGAGTCCTCTGTTTATTAATATTCCTTAGATTGAACTCTGCTAAAATCTGTGGGTGATGTTCTATGTTGTAGGATCTGCAATCACAGAACTTTCACTCCTATTAAAAATGATTATAAAATCTAATTGTATTGAGTATGTCGTATTGACATTAATTAGTAAATACAATATTTATTTCAAATTCATCACCCTCTACTAACATCTGTGGGTGATGTTCCATCTTGTAGGATCTGCAATCACAGAGCTTTCACCCTCTAAAATTGGGAGTAAATAATCTTAGGTTCAATTTATCACTTAATAATTATGAGTTTTAGTAACAACTATGCCCTGGATACAACAACTGTCCCTGTGAAATCTAATATTAATTTGTAGGTTGTGTGGATCCAAAAGAATTCTTGATAATAGGTAATTAGGCCTTAGTAATCCTTGGATAGTGGAATAAATTAACAAATTTGATTCATTTAAACTTTATTGGACGTTTCGAACGTTAAAACACGTTCATCTTCAGCAGTAATATAAGTTGCTACGTAAAAACAGTTGAATGGTTTAATTATTTTAAATAACCATCACTGAGACGAAAAAATTTTAAAAACTTCAACAAGGGATTGTGAAGTGCATTGGTTGGAATTCCGTACATTAGGCCTTAGTAATCCAAGGATTACTAAGGCCTAATTACCTATTATCATAAATATATTAAAATAAAATATATCATCACGCCTTTTACTCATTACTGGGTGCGGCACTCTGCTGTAGTACATCTCAGTAAGTAATATATTTATGCTTGTGAACTGCAGTTACTAGCCGTCAAATCGCAGTTCAATGTGTCATCTCAACGAAGCTTTTGCGTGCGTACTTCTGAACTAACACTTACACACACTATGGTTGACACTTAGTAGTTACAGGAGACGTTTTCACCAATAAGCATAGTGGAATCCACGGATAGTTCGTTCCTCTAAAGCCTTCATATTATTGCATGAAAAAATACAAAATAATTCTGTATTTTGGGAAGAAATAATGATTACAAAACTAGTACATTTTTGTCATAATTCTTTGTTGCACAAATTAGTTGATCCTCGATTTAATTTTTCTTGTTCAGATCACATTTGCTAGGAACTTCGTCAGTCTTTAGAATATTTTTGACAAAAAATATTCTGTGACTGTAGTGGTAAAAGTTTATGGTTACCCCGCAATAAATATATATACTATTTTCATTTTAAACTCAAGGGATCGGCATAAAACGATTAAATGCACCGCAATTACGTTTACAAAGGAACTCAAAATATGACTGGTTTCACAAGGTTCGCACAGGGTTGTACAGCCCCATTCGCCGGTACGGTCAATCATAGGAAAAGACAAGAATAATTTTAGGTTGAATACGACCCTTAAAAATATACCTATTTTGACCATCGATAAGCGATATAGGGTAGCCGCACTAATGGATTTCATTGTAGTTATATGGGACAGGGACGTTTAATCGTTTTATGCCGATCCCTTGAGTTTAAAATGAAAATCGTATACCTTCGCGTGAAGTACGGTTACCAGCCGTGAAATCACGGTCACCAAAGATATTAGTTAAGGGGGAGTCACAAGGGTACATTTAATTTTGGTGTAAATTGTTTGTCGGCTGTGGGGATCGCACCAGAGTACCACTGAGCCACCTACCCCATATAAATGTATTATTTTTGATAGTTGTCTTTTACTGAGAATTCACCACACGTTACTGTCACCAATTTGTTTGAAAATGAACCAATGAAATGTACATTTCGTCGGAAATTCATCACTAGTGGTATTTCATTGGAAATACCACTGTTATTAATATCCTTGGTTACGAATAAAATAAATGATATTTTCAATATTTTCATAAACGTCAATTGAAAAAATTTGTTCAGTGTACATTTCATATTCAAAATTTTCATAACTGTAATAAGTAAATAAATATCTAACTATTCATGTTAATTAACTCTTGTTTGGTAAATTCTCAAGCCGAATACAACTCGTAGTATGAAAATTGACAGATAATATTTTGACATAAATATACATTCGTTGTTACGGAAATAGGAAACACAACTCGTGCTTCGCACTCGTTATGTTTCCATTTCCATAACAACTCATAATTTATGTCAAAATATTTTCAGCAATTTTCATACTACTTGTTATATTATATATGAAAACTGTTTTATTGTATTGTTCTCTGTTAAAAAGACGTGATGATATAGGTAATAATATAGAATTAGAGTAGATTGCTAAATACATGATAATTGCAATTAGCTGTGAGTTGAACTGTAGTTCTCCTGTTACCCAATCTCATAAATAATGTCACGTCAAACACTCGACTCCTACAGTCATAATTAGCTAGCATCTGTTGTAGTGATAGTAAGTAGTGCCGTAGTGGTGGTGTGCACGAAGTCAAGACTAGTGTAGGAATAAATACGTAATTAACAACATAAAGCGGAAGTTCACAGAGGCATTTCCGACTCTCTGACGTGGAGTCCTGGCCTAGAGACATGAA
The DNA here is from genome assembly GCA_947425015.1 of Pterostichus niger. Lineage (NCBI taxonomy): Eukaryota > Metazoa > Arthropoda > Insecta > Coleoptera > Carabidae > Pterostichus > Pterostichus niger. The sequence goes on along the minus strand of OX380341.1, from coordinate 3,896,685 downwards.
AGTGTATAAGTACAATGCACAATGCGACGGCGAGGTTTCCATGTCTGCAAACAATCTAAATAAATATAAACGCTTCTAGCTACATAAGTACTCGTAGATAGACGACTTGATTTATTATGCATGTGAAGAGATTTGATTGAGAAATTGTTTTAGAAAAGTTAAATCGTCATTTGCATATCGGTATTAAATAAAAACTATTAAAATCTATTATCACTGTGGTCCTGTACAGGAAGAGTTTTTTTAAAGTAACGAAGAGTATCAATAAAATAAACAATAACTTCTTTTTAATAAAATATAAAAATATTAAAATAACACTTGCCTAAGTCTCACAAAATTTCAGCCTCCAAGTCGACTTATCAGGTTATCGTCAGAGGCTGGCCAGCACAGTTAGTAACCATAGACGCGTTCCGCTCTTATTAAAGCTCATTAGTATGGTGTAACTCACTCTTCACCTAGAACAAAGTTTACGTGAAGGAGCTGTGTTATTTTCATATTTTTATATTAATATTTTATTAAACCTAGTTTTACCAACGAACGGACAATTAATTTTGTCTTTGTTGTTTTTTATATAACTTCTTTTGTTATACAGCCCACCTGAAGTTTTGTTTTCCATATTAAAGAGGTTAATGGTTTTTTTTTTCTGGCCTTAATTTTAATTTTAGGCATAGGAATATGTTACATCGTTAAAAAGGAAATATTTCGGGCTAATCATTCTAATAAAAATAGTATCCCTTTCCATTTTAGAAAATATAACTTTAATAGGTAAAAGTAAAAAACACACATATATATATATATATATCATCACGCCTTTTACCCATCACTGGGTGTGGCACTCTGCGTAAGCAGATCTCGGTAAGTGATATATTTTTTCGCGTGAAGTGCGGTTACCAGCCGTCAAATCACGGCCTCCAAAGATATTAGTGGAGGAGGAGCCACAGGGGTAGATTTTTGTTAAATTGGTGAAAATTGTTTGTCGGCTGTGGGGATCCAACCAGGGTTCTCAAGATCCACAGGCCGACTCGATACCACTGAGGCACCTACCCCATATATATCCCATCAAATGGGGAAGCACGAATACCGGAATCCTTTACAAAACGTACCCTCATCAAAGAATCAATCTTCGTCAAACATTCTCATCCTGATATATCATCCTCGCTTCAACCACATTCATGTTCCCTCCATTTATTCCTCACACTCGGCATCTTTCATCACGCAACAAACCTTCAATCCCATCAACCTATTCGAAAGGTACAACAAATCGAAAAAAATAAGAAAGGAAGAGAGCGTCGCCTGGCGCTTGTTTTTGTAAGTAAATTCTACCCAAATACAGTTAGATCTTCTATTTGAAGAACAGAAAATGAAGGAAGGATATAATAGAAAATTATTACATTTGAATTCAACAATTTTGAGAAAGAAATAAATGTTTATAATTTTACATTTTATTTCTGTATCAGTGTATAAAATTGACTCTATTATGTTCTTGTTCTTAGTTGATGAAAGAGATTATGAAAATTTAATTATTTCATTTTACAGTTATAAGTTTTTATCGGATAAAGGAAAACAAGTTTCTAATTTTACAACTTCTGTAGATAATAAAAACTTTTTCGCATAATTTAAAATTGTACCTATTAGAAGAGTTATAATGAAACAATTAAATAAAGTTTTCAGCACTTTACAAAACAAAGGTTTTAATGTACAAATGGATTTTATTATTAATGGTGACACCTACATAAACACAAAATGTAATTGTACACATGACAGACATAAATTAAATTAAGAGAATCCCTTAGTAATAATTACAATAATATTCTATAATTTACGTATATTAATTTCATAAATCAATACAAATATTTTCACACTTTTCGACAAATTAATATACATTTGTAACAAAGGTATTAATCAATTTACCTGAAACTGACAGGAATATAAACATTTTACCTGACCTTTAAGACTCAGGACAGCTTTACTTTGCATATTTAGTCAGGAAAATAACATATTGCCTGCCTAAGCAGACAATGAAAGAAACGAGAGTTACTTAGCAACATAAAATACTGACTGAATATGTAAGTCAAATATTTCTTTTAATTTAAATTAATTTAAAATATGTATTATTTGTTTATAAGTTTCATGTAAAATGTTATACGTAACACGTCAGTAAAGCGTCGTACTGAATTCGTAAGCTGTTTCAACTATCTACTCATCCTGTAATTTAATACTTTCCTGACTTTTTACATAAATAACTATACAAATTTACGAGTTATTTAAATTTACAAAATATTTTACTAACGACAATGAGTACCATTCACGTACAGAATGTGATTATTTTCTACATTCAAGTGTCAACAGAATATTATTGTTTTTGTTTGTCAGAAATCAACTTTTTTGATGCCATGCCTCCTTTCATCAAGACACAAAATTTTTCTAATTATTACTTATATTATTATGGGAATTTAAAGCAAAATAAAATATCTTTGAGGGCCGTGATTTGACGGCTGGTAACCGCATTTCACGCGACAAAAAATATATCACTTACCGAGATCTGCTTAGGCAGAGTGCCACACCCAGTAATGGGTAAAAGGCGTGATGATATATTTATTTATTTATTTATATAAAAATTATTTATTAAATATAATGAAACATACAAAAAAAAAATACAAAATGTATCATGAATGTAATCGTTGAGCCTGCTTTGAGCTTACAAGCTTCTCAACGTCCGGTTCTGTGCATGATAATACACAACGGAGGTCATTTTCAACGTTCAATTTAATGCGCTGTTTTGTTTTTATACTGTGCAGAGAAGAAAAGCAAGATTCACAACGATACGCTGTTGAAAAGAGAATGAGAACACGCAAGGCCTGTTGTGATAATTTTAAGTAAACTGGAATGTATTTAACTTTTAAAAATTCAAAGAATCTCTTTGGAACTGGTCTTTGGCAATTGAGTTAAATTTCAGTTCCAGAAATTCCTCCTGAATATTTTCTACATATTTTCTGTTATATAAATTTAAAGTTACTATTACTTACAAATAAAATAAATAAATAAATATATCATCACGCCTTTTACCCATTACTAGGTGTGGCACTCTGCCTAACCAGATCTCGGTAAGTGATATATTTTTTCACGTGAAGTGCGGTTACCAGCCGTCAAATCACGGCCCCCAAAGATATTAGTGGAGGGGGAGCCACAGGGGTAGATTTTTTTAAATTGGTGAAAATTGTTTGTCGAACCAGGGTTCTCAAGATCCACAGGCCGACTCGATACCACTGAGCCATGTACTATTACTTACATGAGTTATATTTAACGCAGTATTAATTATAATAAAAAGACAATGAATTTATTTTAAAATTAAGAGCGTCCATGCCTCCCCTGAAACTTGCTTGCGCCCCCCAAGGGAGACATGCCACCCCGGTTGAGAGCCTCTGTCATAAATACATAAAATGACAGTAAGACAAAGAATCCGCAACAATTTATGATATTATTTAAGAAAATAATAGTATGATATGCATCAAGGGAGGGAAACAAGCGATTATTCCCGCGTGTGAAGTTAGCAAACCGAGACGTAATCGAAGGCCGAAGGCTCGAGCGGAAGTCGAGGTTTGCCAACTTCACACACGGGATAATCGCGCCCTCCCGTGAATCATATGTAAAATTCTTCTTATATAATAATTACTAATAAATATACAATAACAAAACACCAAAAAATATTTAATATTTTATAAAAACAGTACAACAAGATTTATGATGTTTACTATTTGAGTTGTGAAAAATTATGTTATTTATTTATTATTTTACTCGCCAAGTAAACATCAAACAAAAACTATAACAATGAATAATAAATAAAAATATTATGAAAACTAGATTTTATATAACATGGCATGCTAACTATAACAAATATATAATAAACCATAAATAATTAGTGAATAAAATAATAAATAAATGCTACACATATTATACTTTTCGTAACAAGTGCACAAAAATTACTGTCTTATCGAGACAAATGTCAAATATGGGTTATGTAACTAGTTACTTAGGAAACACCGCAAACAGCTAATAATCGTAGTCTCTAGGGAGAGAAATATGCTACCTAGGGAGAGAAACATAGTGTTTCTCTCCCTAGAGGAGAAAAGCAGTGTTTCTCTCTCTAAAATTAGGGAATAAGAACGTGTTTCTTGTGCATGTGTGCAAAAATGGAGGGTATATATTATTTGATATACTGATTACAATACAAAAAGAATTTGTTCGACATTCGCAAAAATTGTGTACTTGAACCTAACAGTTGTATTTACTGCACTACAGTTAGCAAATATTTTTAATTTACAACCTTGTCCAAAAATAAAATTTTCTGTCTTTAATTTAGAGACGAAAGTATAGTATGTTATGCATTAAGGGAGAGAAACAAGCTGAAGTTGAGGTTTGCCAACTTCACACAAGGGATAATTGCGCCCTCCCGTGAAGCATATTATTCTTTTCGTTACAAAAATTACCGTCTTATCGGGACAAATGTCAAATATGGGTTGCGTAACTAGTTACCTAGGTTACGCCGCAAACAGCTAATAATCGTAGTCTCTAGGGAGAGAAACATGCTACCTAGGGAGAGAAACATCGTATCTAGGGAGAGAAACATAATGTTTCTCTCCCTAGAGGAGAAAAGCAGTGTTTCTCTCTCTAAAATTAGGGAATAAGAACGTGTTTCTTGTGCATGTGTTACAAAAAAAGTATACGACATCTTGCAAATTAACCTCTCTTCTAGTATTACAATCTATCATCGCATATAAATCACCCTCACATCAATTCCCCAGGTCTCAGACAGTGTCTTGTTGCAGGTAACGTTATCAATCTCCATCCTCATTAGCCTGCACGTGTTCTTCCTACTGGTGGTGGAGATCATCCCACCCACATCGCTCGTGGTACCGCTACTGGGGAAATATCTCATCTTCGCCATGATCCTGGTTTCCATCAGGTAAGTCATGAGTCTGTAAGTGTGTGAGTGTCAGTGCGAGAAGTTTACAAAGTCGCGACATCGAAGTAGAATCGCGGGAGAGTTGAAATGTTACGATCTGTAATGCGTGGATTAGAATTGGAGGGTTATGGAAAGTTTTGAGAAGCGGAGGATGATAATGACAGGTGATAAGTTTCGCTGGAAAAAGAATATTTTAAATATCTACTAAATTATTAATTATAAAAATACTATTGAATTGTATTGAATTTTAAAAAGCAACTCAACTACTAGTAAGCCAGCCCTAAACTCAGGGCCGTCTTAAGCATCTCCTGGGCCCTAGGCAATATAATATTTAAGGCCCCAAAACATATAAATATATATAAATACATTGTATCGGAGTGTCAGTGTCACATTATAATTATTGTATTATTTTGCATTTGTGTTACTAGCTGCCATCCCTCAATAGAATTCATATCAAATGTAGTAATTATTAAAAATATTTTGGTCAGAAAATGACTTAAAACTTAAAAGGTGTATATTTTTTGTCTATTTTTTTAATTTTAGTAGAACGATTCGGGCCCCTCAGAGTCACGGGCCCCCAGCACTTGCCTAGTTTGCCTAGACGAAAAGACGGCCCTGCCTAAACTTGAACTGCATTTTGGAAAGAAGCAACAAAGTGTGGTAGAATCCCACGTTAAAACAGTCACCCAACACTGATTTTACTTTGAAATTGGGGAGTCCTCTGGATGTTAAATTTTTTTGTTTATCGTGGCGTCGGCTGATTTGCATTGCACTATGTCTTTCATTTAAGGTATAAGCAGGTCAGTCCAGCTCTTGTCAGAAACTGGGCGGAGTGTAGTGTATTGTCTTTATGTCTAGGGTGCATGGTCCGGCCTGGCGATTCTGTTCGGATATTGAATAATTATTATTCAATACTTAGCAGAATGTAAATAAACCAGGATTGGCTCTAGGGCCCCGCATATATCTCTAACATAGAACAGAACATAATAAAAATAATATTGAATTGTTTTGCGTTATAGAAATAGGCGGACAAAGGCAAATATCTAAATCAATTCAAGACGATGTTTCTTGTAAAAATAAAATATATTCAGAACATTAAACATTTACAATTGATTTTTTTATGAATTTCTACTAATGTATAATTTGTTTGTACCTTTCGAAGCTAATTCTAATTATAACAAAAACCAATTCTGAATTGTTTAAGTTTATTTAGGAATTTTATATTTGGCATTGTTCACATTTCAAAAACAAAACGGTAGAAAATGTAGTTTTTATAAAAGAATACCTATTTATAAAAAAAATATAATGAAGTACAGATTGCCAATGAAAATGTGAAGAAAAATGAAGGAAAACATGAATTAGTTCAGCGCGTAGGAAAACTAAGAAGCTTAGGAATTGTAAGAATCGAATTACGAGTTTATCTCTTCAGCAAAGGAATGATGGATGAATGAAAAGATTAGTTTTGCTTTTATTTTCGGAAGGGAATTACATAGCATTTAAGTGGGGTTAAATAACGCGACGTGGTTGATTTTAATATAACTTATAATTGCTTAGAGATAATCTTAAAGAAGGCTTGTCGGCAAATAATTGCGTATAACTCAGATGAAGTTGTCTCTGAAACTCAGTTTGTAATTTCGTAATAAACTCATTTAAAAACGAGAAATCTGCTTAATCTGCTCCAATAAGCAAAGTTATTTATCATTCGTTTTGCAATTTCTTGCGAATCTATGACAGAATCGAGCCTGCTGCATTCAATTTGCTATATGAAAAATGGCAAACAAACATGGCGTAATAAACTTCTTAATTTGAAATTAAATAAACTGTTTTAGTAGGTGACGACGCTGGAATCGTACTTTAAAAATAAATCTTCTGGCGAAGTTTCCAAGAAAGTTTTCGTGGAATTTTGTCTGGAAATATTAGAGCACATTAAAGAGTCCTCTTTCATTACTTTTATGGTAGTTAACTACTTCTGACGGTCCTGTGAAATTTATGCAGCCTTCGTAATGAACATTTGTGTTAGTTGCTATGCTACGCACTTCGTTGCGTTATCAAAATACATTAAAAAATCTCATTTCCCGTTCAAATGATGATTAAAACGAAACGTTTCAAGATTTTATCTGCAGCTTATATTGACGGCTACATTGTAAATATTCCAAACAAAATTTGGTTTATGAACTCATGTACGATAAAAATATAAACTCTCTTCACTTGTTCACTTCAGATAAAAAAATTATTTCCTGTTCACGTTCAAACTAATTTTTGAAATGTTTTGAATGACGGCGTTATAATTATCTTTTTATCAACTGAATCAAGTGATGTGTAAATGAATATGCGCATGGAACTGTCAACCTTTTCAAATTTTATAAAGTTTTTATCTCTTTTTGTTTCGAACAAAATTAATATCATTCATCCCTAAACATATCTAATATAAAAAAATAGTTTATTTTCTGCCTCAAAAACGTTTCTGTAGTTTTTTAAAAAAGAATTCTGTTTGAATAAGATAGGACATATTTAAATTTGTTCTCTGAATGATTAAAATCACAAACAAGTTTACACACACAATATTTAAATGTTGATCTCAACCTTCTCTATTCATCTCTCTTTACTGTAAAAATGAGCAATGTGATCCATTTTGTGATTTTGTATAAAAATATCTTTTTAGTACGATCATGATAAAAATGAGTCATTATGTACTTATTTATGCGAGCGTAAAGTGGTCGTTTAACACATAACGTGCGATAATAGATATTTATGCAACAAGTATGAAATGTTATTTTATATCACGCTAGAGAAGCTTACGCTTACACTAGTTGCATTATTTTTTTTATACAATTAGGTTTGAACTAATTATACTAATTAATATTCCTAATTACATTTCAAAAAATAAAAATCATTTATTTTCAACAAGTCTCGTAACATCTTAACGTTTTATCACATGCTGTGTGATAAAATAATCAGTTTTCACACTGAAAATTATTATATAATGATTTACTTTTCGCCCGATCGTATAATAACATATTATGTTATTAGTGAGTGAAATTAGTCATAATACGCAAGTGAGATAATATTTTTCCTTGAGTTTATTTGTCACTAAAATCTGAGTGTTGTGACTAGTAGTTGGTAATCATGAGAAATATATTAGGTACTGAGAAAATAGAACATTACATTATCTAGTTACTAGATTGTAAATATTTCATTTTAACAAAATAATACCAGAGTTATTATTTTTTAATGAACTTATTAATTATTTTAGTAAAAATGCTTCAAATAAAAATAATGCTGAATGAAATTGTCTATCAGGGCGATTGCTTCTTAAATAATTTGAAATTGTTCGAAACCATTTTAAAATAAATTTTAATTTCTTCAAATTTGGGGAGGCAATTATTTCTTACCGAAGTAATTCTCAAATTTCAGAAGTTGATTTGATAAGTTCTGTTAATTATATTCTTAATCCGTGGTTAAATCAAATGTTTTCAGGCGCAGGAAAAGTAATCACCCTAAATTACAGATTGTGAATTTATAAACGGTAATTTATTAACGAACTTGTATCAACATCGATCTTAAGGGCGACTGCTTTGTTAATTTCAGCTTATTGTAAAATATTATAGGAGCGAGAACAAGTTAAGTACAGCTACCGAAGTTTAATATCGAGTACGTTGAAGACGTTCCATTATTTAGACGAGGGTGTAGAAATGCTGAAATAACTTATTGATTCGGAGTCGCTCAAAAATAGTTTGAAATTTGAAACTGTTTTGAATTTACCCTTATCAATATAAACATAATAACCGGATAATACAAAGGATAAGTAGGAGTCGATAATAAAGCACTATTCAAATTTAATAAAATATTATATTGGCAGTAGTTATCGACTTATTAAAGTTATATAACACACTGCTGACGGTTGCTGTAAAACTAACCATAAATAAGGGAGAAAAGTAGTTACTTTTCTTTCAATAAAGAAAATAGTTACTTTCCGCCCTAGAGAGAGAATAATTAACTTTCGACCCGCATATGAAGAAAAACAAGGTTATACAAATAAATAAATAAATATATCATCACGCCTTTTACCCATCACTGGGTGTGGCACTCTGCCGAAGCAGATCTAGGTAAATGATATATTTCTTTGCGTGAAGTGCGGTTACCAGCCGTCAAATCACGGCCCTCAAAGATGTTAATGGAGGGGGAGCCACAGGGGTAGATTTAAATTGGTGAAAATTATTTGTCGGCTGTGGGGATCGAACCAGGGTTCTCAAGATCCACAGGCCGACTCGATACCACTGAGGTTATACATACCGGGAGTTTTTCTTATCAGTAAACATAGGGAAATATCATTACCATAGTTACAGTTAAAAAGTTTCACAGCAATACATTAGAGCGTTTATTTTAAAAGTAAACATAGGGAAAATAATATTTTCAGCAATGCATTGAAGTGTAATAGTCTATTATAATAAAAGAAACATTTTAAGTTTGAACAAATAAAATGAATTTTAATTACTTTAACTTACATTAGTTTAAATAGGAATTTTGATTTAATAACTGTTCAATATTACCCCCATTTACCTGTAAGCAATAGCCTAAACGATTATAAAATGAATTTATAGCATTATTTATTTGCTCTGGAGGAATCTCATGCGATGCAACATTAATTCTACGTTTTAATTGTTCTACACTCATTCTACCACTATTATAAAATTTATTTTTTAAGTGGCCCCAAAGAAAAAAATTGTTTGGCGCAAGATCTGGTGAGCTTGCAGGCCACTCCACTTCTACACCTCGTCCTATCCATCGTTGGGGGAATATCCGGTGCAGATAATTTTGTACATTTTGTTGAAACCACACTTCCTCAATATTTACTCAATATTACTCTCTCTTGTAACAACTCTAAATAATTTTCCCCATTTAAATTTCCATTTATATAAAAACGCCCCACTATTTGATCCCCTATTAACCCGGTCTGATTTTGAAAGAGGACAGTTTTATTACTTTGACAACTATAGATGACAGCAATGTTATTTTCCCTATGTTTACTTTTAAAATAAACGCTCTAATGCATTGCTATCAAACTTTTTAACTGTAACTATGGTAATTACATATCCCTATGTTTACTGATAAAAAACTTCTGGTATAATTATTGAATATGACACAAACAAATTCATTGACGTACATAATTTTTTCTAAGCAAATATAAAGAAACTAACAGTAGTTTGAGAGGAATATAAATAGGTGTGCAAAGCAAAACTTTATTTTTAATTTAAGTCCATTATATTAACAAAGAGATAAGAAGTTTTCAACAGAGTAACTAAAGCGCAAACAATTAACAAAAGTTTTACCGAGGACTACGACTACACCAAGAGTTTAGTTTATAAAACAAGGTCGCGAAATTCTAAATGCGAACTAATATACTCCTGATGTATCTTATGAATGTATGTACTAGCTAAGTATTTATTTCGCAACGATTAGCAAATAATATAAATTAAAAGCCCTTGAGTCATTCAAACTTTATTCGTGAACACCATTCACTCATTAATAGCTACACTTCAAGCTGGATAATTTTTAAATAATTGCACGGTAAGATGAGGATAGAAACTTACTGAATTTTCAGAGGAACTTGACAATGGTGTCTTCCTGTCATTATTCTTATAAGATACTAGGTGTCCTTTTTTCTGTTACTACACAGTAAATTAATAGACAATGTTATTTTTATATCCTATTATAAAAATGCTCATTTTTTATGGTCAAATATGATTCAATCATGAACTAAAATAAAATTTAACGCCATAGATTGCCATGAGAAATAGAACCGGGATTTGAACTTATAAATGTTCATGATTTTTCAAAATTATTTCTATAATTTACAATCAGAATTTAATGTCAATAACTTAATCCTTATATTAATTTCACCTGAGGAATAACCTAATGCGTACTATAAGTTATGGTTGTAACGAATTAATTTCTAACAACTAAACATTCTACGAAAAACTATACTTTGCCGAATATTTGTAACTGAAGTGGTAAAGCAATCACTTAACTTGTAAAATAAAAACAAAGACAAAATTAATTGTCCATCTGCTTAGTGAAACCAGGTTTAATAAAAAGTTAAAACAAACACTTGTCAAAGTTTCACATAATTTTTCAGCCTGCGAGTCAACTTATTAGATCATCATCAGGGGCCGGCCAGCACAGTCAGTAACAATAGACACGATCGCACTTATTATAAAAAAAAAGTATTCATAACTTTATGTGGTAGATCAATTCTAGAGTGACCATAAAGACCAGAACAGGAGAGACAAATGAAATAAAAATAACTAAAGGAGTAAGACAAGGAGATGCGCTATCAGCCACTCTCTTCAATATAGCGCTGGAAAAGGTGACGAAGTCGATAAATCAAAACTAAATCAGGAATAAAGGAACGCAACTAATAGCATACGCAGATGACATCGTCATCATAGCAAAAAATAGGGAACTACTAAACAAGTCGCTGGAAGAAATAGTGAGAGAGGGAAGAGACATGGGGCTAGAAATAAATAAGGAAAAAACCAAATACATGAGATTCGGTAAGCGTTCCCAATCTAAGAAAGTAAAAATAGGAGAATATGAATTTGATGAAGTTGAAACATTTAAGTACCTCGGTATAATAATAACAAACACAGGAGAGAGAGGAGCAGAAATCGCAGAAAAAGTATTAACAGCAAATAAAGCCCAGCATTCAAACAAATACCTACTGGAAAATAAGGAACTGTCAAAAGCAACAAAAATTAAAATATATAAGACATTGATAAGACCCATCCTACTATACGATGCTGAGACACAAACAATGACACAAAGAGAGGAAGAACAACTCAGAATAGCAGAAAGGAAAATTATAAGATCAATCCTAGGAGGAATTAAAATAGGAGATAATGAGTACAGATCAAGAATGAATACAGAAATACTGGAAGAACTAGAAGGTGAAGATATCACCAGGAAAATTAAACAACAAAGAGGGAGATGGTTAGGGCATGTAATGAGAGCTGATGCAGAAACAACAATCTCTACAACACTAAAATGGGACCCAGGATATAGAAGAAGAGGAAGGCCACGGTCAACCTGGATTAAGGAAGTAGAAGAAGATCTGCACAAATTAGGAATTTATAAATGGAAGGAAGAAACGAAGAACAGGAAAAAATGGAGTGAAATTTGCAAGAAAATATAAGAGTTTAAGGAAAAGGGCTGATCCCCCTATAATTTGGATCTAGAGAGCTTCTAAGAAGCGGCGCAACCCCTGCACGGGGTGTTAAGCCACCATATATATATATATATATATATGGGGTAGATGGCTCAGTGGTATCGAGTCGGCCTGTGGATCTTGAGAACCCCACAGCCGACAAACAATTTTCAGTAATTTAAATCTAACCCTGTAGCTTACCCTCCACTAACATCTTTGAAGGCTGTGATTTGACAGCTGGTAACCGCACTTCACGCGAAGAAATATATCACTTACCGAGATATGCTACGGTAGAGTGCCACACCCAGTAATGGGTAGAAGGCTTTATTTTAAAATTAATAGAACAGAAAATACTGACAAATAAAAATTTTATCATTGTATTTTCATATAATACAAATAAAGTAGACACTCCTTATTTATTTTAGGTAACAAATAGTTCAAATAAAAATGATATACACTAAATTTTCCACTATATTCTAATGTTCTGTAATTGTTAAGCAGAGTACCAAACAAAATAAAATATGCAATAAATTCGGAATGTATCTGTTATATGTAATTCTTTTGTTCCATAGTAATATAATTCTTTTTGAAATGTTGGCAGTAAAATATTCTAGTTGTCATGGTGCCAATATGTCTCCGAGCTGACAAAGCAAAAGTTATATCTATATTTGGTGACAAGACAAGTGAGCAAAAGAAGGAAAATTAAATACACTATACATGGATAGCTTTGTTCTATAATCGATCATTTCCATTAGAATGTCTTTGTTGAATTTGTCTTCGTCGCAAAACACATTTCAAAGCTTTTAGCTCAGCAATTTTGTGGTCCTTTTATTACGTGATTTTTCATGCATGTTTAATATTATGCTCTCGTCTACCATGAGGACATTGCCATTCAAACTGTTTCCTAAACTAAAATATTCTTTCACTATATTTTCATATTTTCAATTTCATTTTAAATTAGTTTCGAATAATTACTTTGCAATAAAAATAGCATGAACATATATAAACAAATAAAGAAAAAATGCTGATTAAGAAAGACTAACTATTTATTTGAGAGTGCTGCTGCTAGAATGGGTGAAGGCATGTTTATTTTTTGTGAATTTTTGGTTGAACCGGTTCAAAAATCGAAATTTTTTAAATTATGTTTTTATATAATTCAGAGTACGAGAAATACACTCGTTCAAACCGCATTTCAATATCTCTTTTAGTTGTTGAGTTATATCGATTTTTGACTTATTATAAAACTCAACTTTGAGAGCCCATATCTCGAAAACGAAAAGAGATATTGAAATGCGGTTTGAACGAGTGTATTTCTCGTGCGCTACTTAACTTATACCGAAATTTTACCATTTTTGAAATTTTTTCAACTTTTTTCAAAAAAATTTTTTCTCAATATTTCCAAAAGTTGAAAAGATAATGCAAATCTGAAAACACCAGTGAATTCCTCGCGTGAAAATACATAGGTATGCAAATTTGTACATCAAAATTCACACGGATACATTTTTTATTATAAAAAATCGAAAATAGCCATTTATTTGAAATTTCTTAAGGGGTACCCCTTGGTGTTTTTACGCATTTAGGCCATTTTTCGATTTTCTGTAATAAAAAATTTATCCGTGCGAATTTTGATGTACAAATTTGCATACCTATGTATTTTCACGCGATGAATTCACTAGTGTTTTCAGATTTTCATTATCTCTTCAACTTTTGGAAATATTAAGAAAAGATTTTTTTTTGAAAAAGTTGAAAAAATTTCAAAAATGGTAAAATTTCGGTATAAGTTAAGCAGCGCACGAGAAATACACTCGTTCAAATCGCATTTCAATATCTTTTTTAGTTTTCGAGATATGGGCTCTCAAAGTTGAGTTTTATAAAAAGTAAAAATCGATATAACTCAACAACTAAAAGAGATATTGAAATGCGGTTTAAACGAGTGTATTTCTCGTACTCTGAATTATATAGAAACATAATTTTAAAAATTTCTAATTTTGAACCAGTTCAACCAAAAATTCACAAAAAATAAATATATCATGCTTTTGAACCATTACTGACAGTGGTACTCTGCTGTAGTACATCTCAGTAAGTAATATATTTATGCTCATGAACTGCAGTTACCAGCCGTCAAATCGCGGTTCAATATATCATCTCAACGAAGCTTTTGCGTGCGTACTTCTGAACTAACACTTACACATAGCATGGTTGACACTTAGTAGTTACAGGAGACGTTTTCACCAATATGCATAGTGGAATCCACAGATAGTTCGTTCCTCTAAAGCCTTCATATTATTGCATGAAAATGTAGAAAATAATTCTTTATTTTGGGAAGAAATAATGATTCCAAAACTAGTACTTTGTTGCACAAATTGTATAAAATTACATTCCATTTTTGTGTTTATGAAATAAAAGTTTTTTTCAAATTTACAATAAATTTTGAGTAGTTTATTAAGTTTCGTTTTCAGATCTCAAATAATCCTATTTTTTAAATATATGATTTATTTACTTTCATTACATTAAAATATATTAAAAAGCGACTGAATAGGAACTTCTGAAGGATAGGAGTAAAAAGTAAATTTTAATTAAACTCGAAATGAATGACCGTTCAGTGAAAAAATCCCCCCGATTTCTAACAACTTTTTAACGGGCACTCTACAGAAAATTCAAACAATAAAAACCTTCAATTAGATCTGATAACATCGTAGACTGTTCGACGTAATTGAAGTGCTTTTAAAGACACTCGATTTTTTACAATGAACGAAAAAAGGGAGCGGGTAAACTGGTAAAACGAAAAAGTCACTTGAATATGAAATACATTCATCAGTTTTATCTTCGCGTGCAATTAATCGGCGCGACGTGAGATGTTGGAATGCTTGGCACGCGAGTCTCGGATCACTGAACAATAAGTTCTAAAAGATCAATACTGTCCCCCGCGTCCCGTATATTCGCAACTTAACGTTCTGGCGGGCCCGGTGCGTTCACGCAATGTCTACCTTTATTCAAAAACGACAAATTGCTTGATAATTTGATGGTTTGCTCATTTAACTTGTTCATTATCTCTAATGTTTTTAATCAATAGCAAACAAATAAATAAATATATCATCATGCCTTTTACCCATTACTGGGTATGGTACTCTGCCTAAGCAGATCTCGATAAGTGATATATTTGTGTGCGTGAAGTGCGGTTACCAGTCGTCAAATCAGGGCCGCAAAGATATTAGTGATGGGGGAGCCACAGGGGTAGATCTAAATTGGTGAAAATTGTTTGTCGGCTGTGGGGATCGAACCAGGGTTCTCAATATCCACAATAGCAAACAAATGGTAAAATGTAGAGATGGGCGAATATCATCCGCGAATAGTCGAATGCCGCGAATAGTGACATTATTCGATATTCGCGATTTTCGAATATTAACGTCAGTATAGCGAACATTTCTAATACCTCGAATATCGCGCCATATGTTGACCTCAATTTTTGACTATGTTTTTCTTTATCATTTGTACATAAACTTAAAGCTATTACAATACTTTGAAGTTATTAATAACAAAGATATTTTGTTTCAAAACCATGAAGACGTACCATATTTCAAATTTGTTTTTCGCCAACATCAGCCCGTACGTTTCACCTTAAATTTGAAGTTTCCGTCTTTTTCTTTTTTGTTTGTACTTTTTGTTTTATTTTTATTTTATCTTAACAATTTCATTCAAATAATGAAAAGGACAATTAAATAATTATTAATAATTTTAGGAGTATTCCAATATTCGAGTACCTCGAATATTCGAGATCTGATTATTATTCGTATTCGATATTCGAATTCGAGAAATTTGATATTCGCCCATCTCTAGTAAAATGACAAAATATTCGGAATTGACATCTGGTGATAAAATATGGAACTAAATATTGGTATTTTTCTGTTGACACATGTACACAATTTATTGTGTTTTGAGTCGGCAAATTTTATATTATATTCATATTTTTTTGTTATTATAGTTCATAAAAGAAAAAATAAATATATCATAAAGCCTATTACCCATTACTGAGTCTGGCACTCTACTGTAGCAGATTTCAGTATGTGATATATTTCTTGGCATAAAGTGCGGTTACCACCCGTCAAATCACGATCCCAAAATGTTAGTGAAAGGGATGCCACAGGTGCTGTTTTATTGTGGTGAAAATTATTTGTCGGCTGTGGGAATCGAACCCCGGTTCTCAAATCCACGAGCCGTCTCAATAAATGTAGTTTATATTAATAATTATTTGGTTTCATAAAATGATGAATATCGGTGCGGTTGTCGGTTACGGTTTCATTACGTTTCAGGTCTCTGGTATAATTTACAGCTGACCTGAAAAAACTTTATAAATTAGTATCTCTAAGTGAATAAACGGTTTGAATAAATGAGTGACAATTAAAAGCTAGTTTAAGTTCATAAAATAGTTTTGTAGATATTTGTCTTCAGTTCTCGATAGTTAATTAAAATTGACGACCCACGCAAATACATTTCCATCGTATAAGAATAAGAATCTATCAAATTAATTTTTATATTAAAAGAAGACAACGTTCAAATCATAGATCTTGATGCAAGTCTTAAGAATGCATTTTTCGAACAATGTCTATTAAAGAAGAAAGATAAACAAATATCCCTGTTATAGTGAAGTATAGAACAGAATTGCACTTCCGTATAGCATTGTGGCCATGGTATATCTAAAACTCGAGCGATTGAAGATATAAAGGCTTTCAAAGGAAAAAGAAATGATTACTCCCAGCTTACTGGTCTTGTAAATGCGACGAACTTTTTATTCTGGTGTGGAAAATGATATGAAATATTTATGCAAAGCGTATGTATATCCGGCAAAGGAAAACGGAAGCATTTCAAACCCTTTATCGACATCTTTTATTTATTACTTTGCGGTTTATTCATTTTCATAATCACATAAATAGAAGCATGAACAATATGTAACTCTATCAAAGCACAAGAAATTAAAAACTGTCTTTCAGCTCTTGTATTGTTTTGTTAGTTGTGTAGCCTCAGATAATGTCCAATATTTATTATCTACATATTAGTGAACAATAAATAGCCCACAAATTAAAACAAAACACCGTGTAAATTCATGTTAAGAATATAGTTATTTACGTAAAAAATCAGGAAAGTATTCAATTACAGGATGAGTAGATAGTTTCATGCTGAGCTTGAAACAGCTTATGAATCCTGTACGACGCTTTACTGACGTGTTACGTATACATTTTACCTGAAACTTATAAACAAATAATACATATTTTAAATTAATTACAATTAAAACAAATATTTGACTTACATATTCAGACAGTATTTTATGTTGCTAAGTAACTAGACACTCACGTTTCTTTCATTACCTGTCTAGGCAGACAATATGTTATTTTCCTAACTAGGCATGCAAAGCAAAGCTTTCCTGAGTCTTAAAGGTCAGGCAAATGTTTATTTTCTTATCAGTTTCAGGTAAAATAATTATTTTTTACAAATTATATTTTATTTGATTGCAATTAATTTCTACACATAATTCCACACGATTCCAAATTGCTTCAAAAAAAGCTTTCTTAATAATTTTTTTGTAA
The DNA here is from genome assembly GCA_947425015.1 of Pterostichus niger. Classification (NCBI taxonomy): domain Eukaryota; kingdom Metazoa; phylum Arthropoda; class Insecta; order Coleoptera; family Carabidae; genus Pterostichus; species Pterostichus niger. Next base: position 3,878,939 of record OX380341.1, on the reverse strand, counting down.
CTCGGTTCATCAAATTTTGTTTCGTATTTACAGGTGTACAGTTCTGTATCTTTCAATTATAATATACACTTTTAAAACCTAATATAAATCGGAAAACGAATAGAAAATCAAAAAAGATTTTCGTAACTGTAAACCAAATTCATTTGTGCTCGATTTTATAAAGGACAGAATAAATTTTCATAGGAAATTTATTTAAATTAACAAATTTGAATCAATTTTATTTATTTTATGGTATATATAAGTACATCAGAACGATGATATGGATAGCGATGCGGAATTCGAATCCGGAGATCCCGACTTCGAATCGCATTTAAGCTAAAAATTAAATAAACTACGAGTACCACGCCGCGGCTCGGTGAGTCCGGTCCCTGTACTGTAATTGGGATTGTGTTCCTGTTGTACAGCATGACATAAATAAATAAATATGATATTACTGTCAAAACTTCGACTGTCATTTGAATGACTTTTATTTACGTTGTCGTTTATAAAACCGGCGATTATATATTTTAATCTGATTAGGAAATTAGATTTTAAGAGTACCTATTTCATTTTTTGTAGAATTGTGGCCATATAAGAAAGTAATAGTTAATATAATTTGCAGTTTTTAAACTAAGATTTCGATGCGATATTTTTTGTTTGTTTGATAGATCAATTTATCAGGTAATTGAAATATCGATCCTTAAAGTAAAATAAATATATTAGATCATATTTTGTTGTTGTGTACTAATAAATTGATTGCGTTTCTTGCGTACCCTATTTATTTTAGATTGAAAGCTATTAGTTTCGGAAATTAAGCGAAATGTAAATTTTGTTTAGAATTTTATTGAGTGGTGCGTTGTCAAACTGCTTTGCAATTTAAATCTCTTTTGTTTCTCAGTGATTTGTTTACATTTCATGTAAATCCAGGAACATGTGAAGACGAAAGACGGTTTTGAGTAAGGATATAAAAAAGAAAAATATGATAATATGGGTCATCCGCTAGACTAGAACAGGGGCTGACACGTTCTTGTCATTTTATCCTTCTTGAAATATTCTACAAGAAGATTGATATTTGCATAAATAATCAGATAGCTTTCTTATCTAGTTTAACTAGAAAATCCTGAAAAACTGAAAGAGATGACGACATAATTCTTTTATCATAATACACTCATTGAGCTCAATTCAGAATCCTTCTCTAACTCAAGATCCTTCTTTAAAAATAACAATATAAAGAAAGATGTATGTATTAATATAGTATGTTATGGTTTGCCAACTTCATACAAGGGATAATCGGGCCCTTCCGTGAAGCATATTATACTTTTCGTAACAAGTGCTCAAAAATTACTGTCTTATCGGGAGAAATGTCAAATATGGGTTACGTAACTAGTTACCTAGGAAACGCCGCAAACATGTCCCTAGGGAGAGAAACATGCTACCTAGGGAGAGAAACATCCTACCTAGGGGAGAAAAGCAGTGTTTCTCTCTCTAAAATTAGGGAATAAGAACGTGTTTCTTGTGCATGTGTTACGAAAAATTACTAAGAAAAAGAAACAAGATGTTTCCATAGTTACTAGAGATGATGACTGAACGAGTGCTGAATTCAGCTGATTATTTTTACATATTTATATTTAGATAATAAAGAGCTAATCCCTTTGATTGGATGATCGTATCAAATACAAATGATACAAAATATTTATTGTGATAGAAAATCGGACAAGCAGAGATTAAAAATAAACCTTAAAAAAATGAAATGAGATCAAATTCTGTAACATCAAAATTAAATTTTGTCCGGGCAAATTGAAAAAGAAATCCCAGGTAAACTCAATAGAAATAACAGACACCAAAATCAATTTATAAGACCTTGCTTCTCTCTAAGGAATATCAAAAAAACCAGGGATACTTTCCACAAAACGATAACAACTTTTAAAGTTGAAATAGAACTGCCTTGCAACTAATTTTAATATATTTAAACAATAAAATAGTAGTATTTTATGTAATAAGTATAAAACGTAGGTTATATTACAGGAGGATGACATTATAATTAATATTTGTACATTTTAATTTCATGATCGATGATACAAATTACTTAAACGTCAAACAAAATCGAATAGCTGATACGATGGCGCTTAGGATGGTTGACACGAAATACGCGCTCAGTGCACAAGTCTAGCATGAAACGTGAATCAAAATTGGATCTGGATCTAGTTTTTAAAGACGTTTCTAGTACGAAACTTGGATTGACTTTGTCTTGAATTATACAAGTAAAGTAAAAACGATGATCGACTGTTTGAGTAATGACAACACTTTGATGATCGGGATATCAGTCTAATATATTTGAAACGTAGGAAGTGTAACCGTTTCAAATATATTAGACTGATATCCCGATCATCAAAGTGTTGTTATACAAGTAAACCTTGTATGAAACTTGTCAAAGTTTCTAGACAAAAAAGTATAATTTAAAACAAGCTAAAAGCAGGATTATATATTTAACTCAAAGTTAATCCCTGAATAAACGAACAAATATAATATATAAATTTAAAACAACACAAACAATTATTCTAGTCGCCAGAGGAATGCTCGCAAAAGCTTCCTTACGAGATATTGATAGGAACTGCATAAAATGTTAATTATTGGTTGAACCAGTAAAAAATACGACAATTTTTAAAATGTGGTTGTATATCATTCAAACCACGAGAATGTTAATTTTTGGTTGAACCAGTAAAAAAATCCGAAAACTTTTAAAATGTGCTTGTATATCATTTAAACCACCAGAAATCGAATGGCGCAAAGCGCATTTTTATATCTTTTTTAGTTTTTGAGTTATAACGATTTTTGTCATTTTTATAATCTCAATTTTGAAAGATCATATCTCGAAAACTAAAAGAGATATTGAAATTGGGTTTGAACCAGTTTATTTCTCGTGTTCCAGTTAACCTAAATTTTAAAAATTTTGGAAAATTTCCTTGTTATTATTTCAAAAAGTAGAAAAGATAATTAAAATCTGTGAACACCAGTGAATTCGTCGCGTAAAAATACATAAGTATGAAATGCAGTTACCAGCCGTCAAATCACGGTTCCCAAAGATTTTAGTAGTGGAGAAGCTACAGGGGTAATTTTAATGGGGTGAAAATTGTTTGTCGGCTGTGGGAATCCAACCCGGGTTCTCAAATCCACAGGGTGACTTGATACCGCTGAGCAACCTACCCCATAATTTTTAAATCATTATAAATGCAGTTGGTAAAGTTGGAACTTTATAAAACATGTAAACAGCTATTTTTTTTTCTATTTTGAAGTATTCATTTTAACGTTCCGTGCAATCTGTGCTAATTAGGAACTAAAGGTAAAATATAATTAAAATGTATTCGAAAACATATGTGTAATTTACATTCCTCTAGTTAAAAATACAATTTCCTCCATTTTTGCTAATACTTCAGTTCCGTTTTCGCATACAAAACAAGCAGTTCTACCACCATCAGGTAATTAAAAACTCCATGTGAATAACATCAACAATTTGTCAATGACAGCTCAAATTATCTGCTCAATAAATTCATGTACATCATTTACATGTTACAAAAACAATTCCATTGTAGGTAGCGGTTACATTTACATATTTCGCACCCTGCTATGCGTGATTTATTACATGTGTTACATATCACGTGACCCTTTGAGGTTATGTTATGTTACAGCTACATGAGGGCGTATAATGGTGGTTGGAATTCTGTTGTTGCGAATTCGATTGGCTTATGATAATTGTTATTGTTATTTGTTATTATTACTAAGGGAGGATTTTATTTGGTGTTATTATTATGAAATAATTTTTTGCCAGGACTCAAATTGGAGTTGTACCATTTAAATGAATGAAAATGGAATATTAACTATTGTATAATGGTTTTGTTTTTTACAAATTATTTGTCACAATCAAAATAATGTATAGTTATTTGAAGTATGTGAAGTTTAAGGCACGAGCTGGAGATTAGTCCCTTAATTTGCAAGCATAACATTACGCTATATCCCATTAAATGGGGTAGCACGAACCCGTCAACATTCTCATTCTGACACACGATACTCGTTTCGACCACATTAACACTTCCTCCATACGAACTCTTTCTTTTCTCACAACCAAAATCCGTCATCACGCAACAAACATCCATCCATTCGCTCCTGTACACCTGTTTCGTAAATCTTCACTTACGCCCACTTCTCTAACAACGAATCTATAAGAAATGAAGACAGCATCTCCTGCGCTTGTTTAAAAATACATTTAATACAATTGCAGTTACACACTGTATAGTAAAAACTGAAAATGAAGTAAAATAAAGATGAGAAAAGAAGGGAGTATCTTCCTGCGCTTGTTTTTGAAACTGAATTCCACACAATTGCAGTTGGACACTCTATAGTAAAAACAGAAAATGAATCAAAAAGATAAGAAAGGAAGGGAGCATTCCTCTGCACTTGTTTTTGAAGGTGAACTTCACATAATTGCAGGTAAACACTCGAAAAATCTAACCAATGAATCTAAAATCAAGAATCATACACTTGTCCTTATTCATCATATTTATCCCACAATTAATTTTCGCCAAACATTCCTATCCTGACACACCACTTTTGCTTCAACCACATTCATACAAGCTCGTTTATTCTTCACTCTCGGAATCTTTCGCTCACGCAACAACCCTTCAATCATATTTATCCATTTGTTCCTAACTTCCCTCAATTTCACCAGCATACATCTGTTTCACCAATCTGTCATTCGACATACGTTCTACATACTCGTATTATAGAATTTGTATTTCTCTATTTATACAAGCCCTTTCCCTGTTTCACGTATAAAATAAAACATTCACCTTTACAATGAACCATCACATCGGACACAAGTTTCACACCCTGGCTCCTCGTGCCGTCTTCGTGTCTTATCCGTGAAATATTGATCTCTCCCTGGCGCTGGCTGTCTGTGTCCTGCACACCGAGCCTACGCTGCCGCTCGAGCACACTCCGGCGGCTGATGTGGGTTTAATTAGTACAGCACGGCGCCGGTGGTGGAGCTCCTGGCGACCTTGAGGTCAGCAGGATGTAAGTTACAGTTTAATTACATGATGACGCCGTGTGATCTGTATGAATTATGATGTGTGAAAATTAATATGGCGGAATTATAAATTCATTTAGGAAGGTGCTGTTTTGGTTTTTGTTTATTTTTTATAAAGTTTATAGTAGAGATGAGCGAATATCATCCGCGAATAGTCGAATGCCGCGAATATTGACATTATTCGATATTCGCGATTTTCGAATATTAACGTCAGTATAGCGAACATTCGAATACCTCGAATATCGCGCCATATGTTGACCTCAATTTTTGATTATGTTTTCCTTTATCATTTGTACATAAACTTAAAGCTATTACAATACTTTGAAGTTATTAATAACAAAGATATTTTGTTTAAAAACCATGAAGACGTACCATATTTCAAATTTATTTTTCACGTTAAATTTGAAGTTTTCGTCTTTTTCTTTTTTGTTTGTACTTTTTGTTTTATTTTATCTTAACAATTTCATTCAAATAATGAAAAGGGCAATTAAATAATTATTAATAATTTTAGGAATATTCGAATATTCGAGATCTGATTAATATTCGTATTCGATTTCGAATTCGAGAAATTTGATATTCGCCCATCTCTAGTTTATAGGATAGGTGGCTCAGTGATATCGAGCAGGGTTCGAAGATATATATCGATCGATATATATCATGATATTTATTTTGATATATATCATATTTTTTCAATGATATGTATCCATTATATAAAAATATCAAATAGTTTTTGAGATATAGCCTCCGGAAAAGTGAAATTTTTCGAATTTTTCAGTTTTTCTACTTTTACGAGGCTATATCTCGAAAACTAAATGTGATATGAAAACGCGGTCAACGGCATTAATTTTCTCGTGCTTCAGTTAACTTATAAACATAGTTTCAGAGATTTTTATTTTTTTTCAATTTTCCGCCAAAAAATCGCAAAAAGCGGTTTTTTAACATTTTCTCGAAACCTAGAAGTCATATGCATTTGAAGATTGCACCACTGGATTCAGTGGGTCAAAATACATATGTATGTGAATTTTCGTTTTAATAATCCTACGATTAAGGATTTTTGGGAAAATTGAATTAAAATCTGAAAAAACCAAAGGGGTACCCCTTAGGAAATAATTAAAAATATTAAATTGCATAAAATTGTATGAAAATTTGCTTATAAGTCAATTCGAACACGGGGAATTCAACGCCGTTGAGCGCATTTCCATATCTTGTTTAGTTTTTGAGATATAGCCTCCGGAGAAGTGAAATTTTTCGAATTTTTCAGTTTTTCTACTTTTCCGAGGCTATATCTCAAAAACTAAATGTGATATGAAAACGCGCTCAACGGCATTAATTTTCTCGTGCTTCAGTTAACTTATAAACAAAGTTTCAGCGATTTTTATTTTTTTTCAATTTTCCGCCAAAAAAATCGCAAAAAGCGGTTTTTTAACATTTTCTCGAAAACCAGAAGTCATATGCATTTGAAGATTGCACCACTGGATTCAGTGGGTCAAAATACATATGTATGTAAATTTTCGTTTTAATAATCCTACGATTAAGGATTTTTGGGAAAATTGAATTAAAATCTGAAAAAACCAAAAAAAAAACGCCGTTGAGGGCATTTCCATATCTTGTTTAGTTTTTGAGATATAGCCTCCGGAAAAGTGAAATTTTTCAGTTTTTCTAAATGTGTACAAAAACTAAAATTAAAAAATAAATATCCAAAAAGTGATATTTATCTGATATATATCCTATATATCAGATATTTTGATATTTATTATAAATATCATGATATTTACGAACCCTGATATCGAGTCGACCTATGTGTTCCTAAAGTTTTGCTTTGCACACGTATTGATATTCCCCTAAAACTACTGTTAGTTTCTTTATTTTTGCTTAGAGAACATTATGTACGTCAATGAATTTGTTTGTTTCATATTCAATAATTATATGTATAACCTCAGTGGTATCGAGTCGGCCTGTGGATCTTGAAAACCCTGATTCGATCCCCACAGCCGACAAACAATTTTCATCAATTTAAATCTACCCGTGTGGCTCCCCTACCACTAATATCTTTGGGGGCCGTGATTTGACGGCTGGTAACCGCACTTCACGCGAATAAATATATCACTTACCGAGATCCGCTTCGGGCAGAGTACCACACCCAGTAATGGGTAAAAGACGTGATGATATATTTATTTTTTTATTTTGGTTATAACGTTTAGCTCCATGGTTACGGAATTAATCTCTTATGCTCGGTTTTATAAACGACATCATTAATTTACTTTCATAGTTATTTTTTAGTTTAAAGTAACAAGTTCAAATTTTATTAATTTCGGTATTTATTTTAACCCCTTATAGTACTTAACATTGATTAAAACAATTATACTGGACTTGCATTGTCTTTATTAGTTTGAACAAATTGTACAAAAATTATTTCAAAACGTACTTAACATATTGATTATAAAACAGAATGATTTTTTCTTAAATTTGCAAAATTAATTACATTTTATATAAAGTTAACATTTTTAGTGCCGCTAGTAGTTGTAGTAGTCTAATATATTAATAATTAAATCCGTCAGTACGCTGGTGTGGATCCCGAGTTCGAATCTCACTCAAGTTAAAAATTATATGAACTGCCACACTGCGGCTCGGTGAGTGCGGACCCTGTACTAGAATTGGGATTAAGTTCCTGTTGTACAGCGTAACATAAATAAAATAAAAATAATTACAAACACTACAAATAGTAAATTAATTCAGTATACATCAGATAAATGCCCTATATGGGGTAGGTGGATCAGTGGTTCGATTCCCACAGCCAAAGAATAATTTTCACTACAATATATCACTTACCGAGGTCTGTTATGACTGAGTACCACACCCAGTAATGGGTAAAAGGTGTGATGATATATTTATTTATTTTTATTAGAAATAACTTTGAAACCAGTAGCACTAAAATGTTTACTTAATATAAAGTGCAATAAACTTTGTGAATTTGAATAAAATATTCCTGTTTAATAATCAGTATATTGAGTACTTTGCTTAATACGTCAAGTAAACAAAAATTTCCAATAATTTTTTATTTTACCATGGTAACCATACTTGTACAATGTTTCTATTGGCTGATAATTAGTGTCGTACGATTTTCAGCATTTAATATACTCAAATAAATAGATCACAAAATTCATAATTTAATCCGAAACATGCTTTTTATGCCGTATTATTTAGCTAATAACGTTTTTAAAATAAATAAATAAATATATCATCACACCTTTTACCCATTACTGGGTGTGGCACTCTGCCTAAGCAGATTACCAGCCATCAACTCACGGCCCCCAAACATGTTAGTGGAGGGAGAGCCACAGGTGTAGATTTAAATTGGTGAAAATTGTTTGTGGGTTGTGGGGATCAAACCAGGGTTCTCAAGGTCCACAAGCCGACTCGATACCACTGAGCCACCTACCCCATAATAACATTTTGGGAGCGGCAAATATACGATGTCAAGATATTTAGAAAATACAACTGTTGCATTATCATATCTCAAATTCATAATGGCGTAACAAGTGTGATGATATTACACGAGTATGATTCTGAAGTCAGGTACCAGTTGAACATTCGCATCCCGGCAAACAACTGCTCCCCATCCCAGAAGGAGTTTCCAGTGTCTCCAGGATCCCGTGACATATATCATGGGAAACCAGGTCCGCGTCACATGCACCATCCCCTCCCAATAAGCCCCAGACTTGCTTATTAGCCCAAACGGGCGCAGATGATTTATGCCAACTTTTGCGTGCTATTGATTCACGCGGTGCGAGGCAACTTTATTTTGTTTTATTCTGTTTTTTCGTGGGCGACAAACCACGGATTCTTAGGCTTGTTTAGCATGTTCCCTGGTTGTAAATTCAAGGCATAAATTACCTGACGGCTGGTTCGGGAGCCGGCGAGCCTTCAAGCCGTCCCGAGGATTAAAACGAATTTGCAGACTTTTGCAGAGAATTTACATGGGAAATTGTGCACATGATTCGGGCTAAAGTAATCGTATTTATTTTGCTTGGACCGGTGTCTGTGATACTTTGAACGGAAGAAAGTTTTGGTGGAAAAAAGGTTAAAAAAATATTGATTCTAGGTTTTTTCCGACGGCAAAATATATGTTTCAATTTCGGAGTTTTGGGCTTGGTATCAATTATTAGTTTTCCTGGTATTTTCATTAACTCCTATAAAAGCATTTGGGAAATATATCAGTGACGTAGCAAAAATTATTTCTACAAAGGGAAATATTTAAATCTTTTTTAGAACAAAATTTAAACACTACTTAAAATTAATTATAGTTTAATATAAGAAACATTTATTTCTATTCAATTATATTGAATTTGTTATAAAAAGGAGATGAAAGAAATGTCATTTTTAAATTGACTGCCAAAAATCTATGTAAATGACGTCATTAATCTGAAAATTGACAACACTTGAATAAAATTTGCTGCTATTTAACTTGTGCATTTGTGAAATTTACATAAAAAAAATGTTGACCACATTATCAAATTAATTGCAATATAAATCTATATTTGCTAAATATATTAAAACCGCATTAGATAGCGGACCAACTACTCAGGTCATATGCCGATATGTCCTTTATATGGCCGCCACGGGCGGGACCCGAACCCACGACCTTATGGTCGTCAGTCAGGCCCTCAACCCGCGCGGCCACCACGCTAGGTTTACTAAAAAATATTAAATAAACTCTTGGCTCTCACAAAATTCAGCCTCCAAGTCACCTTATGACGGCATCGTCAGAGCGTCTATGGTTACTAACTGTGCTGGCCAGCCTCTGACGATGCCCTCATAAGGTGACTTGGAGGCTGAATTTTGTGAGACTTAGCCAAGTCTTTATTTTGTATTTTTTACTAAATAACTGTACTGTTCATGATTCTTTTAAATAAATGCATAATAAAATTATATTCATACAGCATTCTGATATACCCTTTCATTTCAATTTTTTTTCTGCATGTTGACCAAGGTATGAAAAAGAAAGAAGAGTTTTTCAGATAAAGTATAAAAACTAATTAAAACCGTGTTTTATATGCAAACTGAATCTCCGGTGTTATTTTAAATATAGTTACAAGATAATCAGACCCATATTGTTTATTTTTCGTTGTGATGAGGCATGCAAAATAGTAACCGCAATATTTGTAAATCTGTTCGGATCTACCTACAAGTACGTCTACGTACAACATAATTCCTACCAAACGCAAATTTGCGCCGCAGAACAAAGCGAGGCATGCGCCATACGATAATAATGTTCGTATTTACTAATGTTATATTAATACTACTTTGGAATTTAAGCTTTAATTGCTTAGTAGAGTAAATGAACTGCCAACTGCACTATTGCAATAGAGAATAGAAGCTACCTGCGAGCTATGTTTCAGTTGTATTTTGTTTCATTATTAATTGATGTTTTGGCTAGGCTAACATTTGATTTATACGACTACTTCACTCTGTTTAATTAGTTTGATTTGATCTTTTATTTAACAATACAACTTATTCATATAAATAAATAAATATATCATCACGCCTTTTACCCATTACTGAATGTGGCAATCTTCCTAAGCAGATTTCGGTAAATGATATATTTGTTTGCGTGAAGTGCGGTTACCCGCCGTCAAATCACGGCCCCCAAAGATGTTAGTGGAGAGGAAGCCACAGGGGTAGATTTAAATTGGTGAAAATTGTTTGTCGGCTGTGGGGATCAAACGAGGGTTCTCAAGATCCACAGGCCGACTCGATACCACTGAGCCACCACAAATTATTCATATAGTTATTTATTAATGTATTATCAAACAATTTTTTTCCACTATTCTAATGGGATTGCTTTTAAAACAACCAATGCTTTTTTGGGTCTGTCAGTACGGTGGTGTGGATAGCGATACGGAATTCGACTCAGGAGATCCCGAGTTCGAATCTCACTCAAGCTAAAAATTATATGAACTACCACACTGCGGTTCGGTGAGTGCGGACACTGTACTGTAATTGGGATTAAGTTCCTGTTGTACAGCGTAACATAAATAACAATAAATAAACTAATAACTAACAATGGAGTAGGTGGCTCAGTGGTATCGAGTCGCCTTGTTGGTTTGAACCCCGGGTTCGACTTCTATAACCGACAAACAATTTTCATCACGTTAAAACTATCTCTGTGGCTCCCCTTCCACTAACATCTTAGCGAGCCGTGATTTGACGGCTGGTAACCGCATTTTACGTGAATAAATATATTACTTACCGAGATCTGCTTCGGCAGAATACCACATCCAGTAATGAGTTGAAAGATTTTTAGAGAAAAAAATTAATTAATTTGATTTACATTAAGTGTTTACTTAAAAAATACTAATTAAATATTTAGAAGAAAAAAAGGAAGAATTTATGTAGAAATAAAAAGGCTGGTCTAGAGTAGAAGAAATTGAAGAAAATATAAGTACTATTATATTAATGAAAATATTTGTCTTTAAAATCATTACTTCGCCCAAAAAGGCACTGGCTATTGTAAAGAAAACACCCTGTATAATATGCTATTAATAATTCTATAAGACATTATAATTAATTACATAACAGATTTTATGTTCGACTGCATCATTTTACCTTGTTTTACAACACTGTTTACTGTCCATAATCGGGTATTTTATTGGACTAGTACGATAAAAATGCAAAATTGGACTGCTGTCAATGCCACATTAAAACAAAATTCAAAAGAAATAGTAGATATAATTTAAAGCATTTTATTAGAATGAAATTACAATTAATTAAGTAAAATACTATTAAAGTATACCAGGATACAATCTTCGGTGGTTTTTTTATTTTCATATTTAAACACCATTTTCTGTTTGTATTATATGTGTCTTCATACATTTGTTTCAATTCGTTGGTAATAGACATTCTCTTGCATTACATGCAAGATCTTTTATTTCTTTTGGAACGTCTTCAATGTCTTCATCCATCTCAACACTTTTTTCACTTTGACAATTTGATAAATAAAGCAACAAATGCATAACAACGAAGCACACTTTGAGATGCAATCAAATGTTTTAAATATAGGTATTGACAATCATATTTTAAGAGAAAATATTCTTCATGCAGTCAAACATAAAATGTTGTATGCAACTCGTACATAATCGGACTTTATAGACTCGCCTTATTTATTAGCCTCGCTCGCTGCGCTCGCTCTGCCATAAAATTCGGCTCGTCCAATAAAGACCTAAATTATGTACTTGTTACATAAACTACTATTGTATTAAAAAATACAGCCTGAGACGTTCGCGTCACCAGCTTACCCCTCGCAGTTGTCATGAACAAACTATACATTTTAAGAATGTCAGAAGATCTTGACGCATATAGCATTTAGGGAACAGTATACATTTTAACGTCAGTAATTATGAAAGTACATAAATTATGAAAAATGTAGGTAACGTTAAAGTTTATGATGAAGACAAGGAATGTATATTAAAGTGTAGCAACGTATGTATTTGTGAGTAAATTATGTGACACAAAGTTGTTGTAGAAGTTGAAGTTTAAACGGGGCGTAGAGACGGCAGTATAAAGGTCACCCGTCACTAATGTTTGTAACATCGTTCCCAAACGCACTTAGACTACCCCTACCACGTAAGAAGTACGAGGAACGCATTTCATTTCATTTGAATTTCATTTATCAACTGAAAGTTTTGTCGACGCAGACAATCGTGAAATTTATTAGCTTAGTTTGGGTATAAAATGTTTCATCTAGAACAAAACGCTCTACCAGCTTATATTATTTATTTTACTGGGCTGTTTCGTGGAATTAATGCATGTAAAACGATATATTTAAGGGCAATTCACGGCATTAAACGGAAGTAATTGATATTATGGCTTGATGGTTAAGAGTTAGAGCTTTTGGAAATGCTATTAGATTCATACATTTTGTTTGCTTTAATCTTTATTTTAATAATCCGTAATTTATGTACAAATTCTCAATACACCAATATAGTTATTTGTGTATTAAGAGCGTAAAGTGATTTTTTGTTACTCAAGTACGGTAATTGCAGCGCGAATCAACGGCGACAGCTGCAATAGCGGAAGAGAAACAAAGACACTTTACGCTCGTGATACACACATCATTTTTTCTACGATTACATCTTAAAATTATTAAGAAACGTATAGGTACTGAAAATAAATGTAATGTAATTCAAATCTGATTTTATTCCAATTTGTCTCCCTCTCCACTAATATCTTTGGGGGCCGTGATTTGACGGCTGGTAACCGCACTTCACGCGAAAAAATATATCACTTACCGAGATCTGCTTAGGCAGAGTGCCACACCCAGTAATGGGAAAAGGCGTGATGATGTATTTATTTATATTTTGTTATATATCGAAGACAGTTTGATTCTAATATATTTCTTTTAAATTGTATCTATTTGCAAATAATTTGATTTGCAATCGTTTCCAGTTAATGAGGGCATCGATTAATCGGGGCAGTTGCTTATTTCAAATATTGAAGAACAGAAACAATGAATATTAGATTTGTATCAAAAGTGTAATACTCAAAAGAGTATAAGGAATTAATTCTTACGTAAATAAGTATTATTGTTGTAGAATTTTATATTTTAATACCTTAATTTTATAGAACTTAATATATTTGAGATAGCCGTTTAGTTAGGCCAAAGTGTTATAATTCCAGTGTGTTCTAATTAGCAGCAATGGATGTACTTTTATTTAACAGTTTCGTATTGTACAGTTTTCGAAGTCATGTTCAAGCTAAAAGATATGGAAATCTAAATTATATTTGACACATTTTTCAATAAAATTTATAAATGTTTCACGGTGGAAAATATACAAAGTCAAATGTATATAATAATTTTAAAATGTTGGTACTTATGTGAGAATTTTCACAATCCGTTTCAAGTGAATCCGATTTCATTTCTGATATGAAGTTATAGTAAACATAAACACAGATTTCTAACAGCATATTTACAGCAGAAAAATACAAAACATAAAATAGAAAATGTGCATTGAACGCAACGAGTTTGATAGCAAATAAAATCCATTTTCTAAACACAAACCAAATAGCGGCGCATTTGTGACAAGCGTGAAATATATTCCCGCGCCATATTTCACTCCTTTTTGTACTTATAAAATACGATTCTGTACATAGAGGCAATTTATCTGGAAATATACTGTGTGGTTGTGTGGCTTATCCTTTCTGCTGAGTTACTCGGTTTCAAATCACGTTTCGCCCAGCTCTGAATCACGTAGGTACGTTCGAACCTAACCTAGGTAAGAGCCGTAAAGCGCACGTGTGAACTTTATCAAGCAATTGCGATAAATTGTTAGTTATAACCTCAACATTTGTAAGAATTGTCTCGACAGCGATTTTTAAACTGCTCTACTACAACAATTGCTATTCATCTTCATTCTGTTTCATCTTTCTTCAGTGGTAAGAAATGGAAATTATTGTATTGGACTACACTTTATGACTCTGTATAATAGGAACACACTGTGTGATTAAATGCAGTACATAAATAATTTATTTGTGGGGTAGGTTGAACTGTGGATTTGAGAACCTGTTTCTACCTCCATTATTAAAATGTCATTTAATGTACTGGTTTCCATAGCGCTAAATACATCTTAATCACATGTTGATATTATTTTGTTGTCTTAATTTGCGATCGTAGAAAAAGTATAGTAAGTATGTGATTTGTTTTATATATTCTTAAGACAAATAAAACTTGCTACATACTATTTTCTACTTCCGTTTTTACAATGTGATTTAATGTACTGGTTGCCATTGCATTAAATAATATCTTAATCACATGTTGACAATCTGTGGCATCGAACGGTTTAGTCACGGCGGTAAGTTAACAACTGGCATATTAAGTAAAGGGTAAAGCTAGCTTCCTGTATTTGTCATTGTAATTTAACCTTACTTTTCAAATAATTAATAGAACGTTACACTTTGTCTTGTTTTTCTTGTAGGGCAAAAAGTAGTCTATTGCCGCTCGCGCATGAATATTGTTGATTAAGGGTCAACCGAGAGCAACAACAATGACATATTATTTTTTAAACGATCATTTAGAAACGTTTGACAAATAATTTAAAAATATTTTTTGACAGTTTTTCTGTTCTGAATTTCGTTTGAAAACATTGAAGTAGTACTTTCCTCACATGAAATAAATACAAAACTGCTACTTTTTACCGTGGTCGTATAAACAAATTATTTTAACTTTGTTCATAATTGCACATAGCACAATTTTTACGTGACAAAATCAATCCAAATAAAGCGAGCAAGTTGTCAACAGAGTGTCGTGTTCTTGTGACTGAAATACATAACTTCCCTCCACATGAAGTTGCATATTTCTTGCAGTACTGTCAATATCGATCAGTCTTCCTACTGCAGCAGGAAGCATTTCAGCAGGCTGGTAACAGGAACATGAATACGAATACGTGCTATGCATACGAATCGTAACCATTTACGTGACATTGTCGCAGACCGACTAACGCAGTTCATCCCGAAACATTGTTCTGCATTCGCTTAATTTACTTCAATTTTCTCAGCGAAGAGGAAATGCCCCTGTCAGCTAGAGATTCCTACTAAACCTTGCGTATCGTTTCGTCGGCAAATTAAATTCTTATTCGGCTTGTTTTGTTTATGTTTGACTTGGGGGAATTTTAAACATTTATCTTGAATCTTAATTTGTCAACTGGAAGCACTAAATAAATCAAATTACTTGTGTTTGATGAACGAGCTTCATAAATATCGAATGATGAAATGCACCGAAAAGTTACTAAGCGATTCTTTTTTCATAGTTTTATTGCTTTTCAAATTGTGGGTCGAGACTATTAGCGGAGGAGAGAAGTCTCGAAGATATTTTATTTTATTTTGATACAACAAAAAATATTTATTTATTTATGTTACTCTGTACAACAGGGACTTAATCTCAATTATAGTACAAGGTCCATTCATGGAACCGTCAGTACGGTGGTGTGGATAGCGATACGAAATTCGAATCCGGAGATCCCGAGTTCGAATCGCACTCAAGCTAAAAATGAACTACCACACTGCGGCTCGGTGAGTGCGGACCCTGTACTGTAATTGGGATTAAATTCCTGTTGTACAGCGAATCATAAATATATATATATATATATATATATATATATATATATCTATATCATCATCACGCATTTTACCCATCACTGGGTGTGGCACTCTGCCTAAGCAGATCTCGGTAAGTGATATATTTGTTCGCGTGAAATGCGGGTACCAGCCGTCAAATCACGGCCTCCAAAGATATTAGTGGAGGAGGAGCCACAGGGGTAGATTTTTTAAATTGGTAAAAATTGTTTGTCGGCTGTGGGGATCGAACCAGGGTTCTCAAGATCCACAGGCCGACTCAATACCACTGAGCCACCTACTCCATATAAATAAATAAATAAATAAATATAATTTTAGCTTGAGTAGAATTTTAACTCGGGATCTCCGGATTCGAATTCCGTAACGCTAACCACAGTACCTTGCTGCCGGACATTTTAAATATATCTAAACTCTTTGAATATTGTATGTATCTTAAACTAACTTAATTGTATTATTTTTTATTTGTTTCAGTATCTGCGTGACAGTAGTAGTATTAAACGTCCATTTCCGATCACCACAAACACACAAAATGGCGCCGTGGGTAAAAAGAGTCTTCATACATATACTTCCAAGGTTACTAGTAATGCGAAGACCGCAGTATCCGTTTGATGCTCACAAGTAAGTGTTTTACTAATTAATGTTAACGTTAACATGCTAACATGATCTCATAATGGATGAATTTTAATTAAAAATTAATTTATATCCCATGAAGATTATATACTATGTAGCTCAATAATTAATATTGTAGTTGTTAGTATCTCCGCTTAATTTGTAATAAAATTAGAACAAGAACGTTATATACCTACTTAATTCGTTACAATATAATTTTCATTATTTTATCTCCAATAGTTAACGGTTGAAGAACAATTTTGAGGGTAATTAAGTTAAAATCTAGTACAGATATTTAAATTTGGAAAAAAGTAATGTATTGCCCATAGCTGCATTAGTACTAAAACCAATTTTCATTTCGACATAATTACAGATTTGTCAATTTGACCAAGTTATATAAAATGTCTCGGTGTTTTTTAAAAAGACTACTACGAGTAGATATAGGATATAGGATTCACATTCATGAGACAACTAACAATATTTTTTATATATATATAGGTATTTTGTCTTTCAAAAGTTCTTTCTTATTTACATTTAGATATCTCGTTTATGCAAAAAGCTAATTTAAACATTCTTAATGTGCTAGACGCAGAATTTAATTCTCTAAAACTTTTATTTGCAGCATTTATTTCTAAAATTAAAATAATACCATTTTTTCAAGGAAAACTGTCAGCAGCTTCATGTAATGTGCCACTTCCGGTTAGTCTATTTTAACCAAAATCTATTATGTTATTTCCATTGATATATTAGTCTTATATACCAAATTTAGAAAGTTTTAAATTATATTTGAATATAGTTTTTCATGAAAATCTATTATAGGATTCAAGTAAAGTACCACTTCCGGTAGTTGTATAATGACCAAAAAGGGAGGTACACAACTAGATGTTATAACAGTCCTAAATATAAAGTTTCAATTTTCTACGGCTTACCGTTTTTGAGTTAATGCGAGATACGTACGTACGTACGTACAGACGGCACGACGAAATTAGTCAAAATGGATTCAGGGAGGGCCAAAATACCTATTTTCGTTGAAATCTGAGAACCGAAAATTTTCGCGATTATAATACTTCCTTTACTTCGTACAAGGAAGTAAAAAATGGTAGGTTTGAAGGATAAAGAAAGCAAACGATTGACATCAAAGTGAACGACGTACATACATACATCCACCCAAACCAAATTCGGATTCATAATGAGAGGAATTTGTCCATGTTTGCCGATAATACAGACACTTTTCTGATCACTTCAGCTTGTCTCTTTGTATGCCAAGGAGCTAATTAATCACAAAAGACCACTTTTCTTTCATAGGTACGTGTCAGGCCGAGCACTAATGCGCTGCGTCCGCGGTAAAACAGAAGCACCACCTCCCTGCTACTACCCTTACCAGCCCACCGCGCAGACCGACGACGAGTCCTGCAGCCCGAAACGCTACTGCAGCCGCACGCCGTCCAAAGAAGACCTAGCACCACACAGTCTAGCCGATGGAGGCCCGTTCGGCGGCAGCTGTCAGATCCACGGGCCCGTGGCTGCGGGTTTACCACTCAGCGAGTCTGAGGACCTCACGTTAACGGCGCCGGATGAGCACGACATCAAGAGCCCGGTGTTGAGGAATCCTGCGTTCTCGCACTCGAGGTGCCCGCCGGAGATACACAAGAGTTGTTTTTGTGTGAGGTTTATTGCTGAGCATACTAAGATGTTGGAGGATTCCACCAAGGTAGGAACTGTCATTGTTATTTTTAGGTTATTGTTTTATTACTATAATATGAGACTATGTCTTTATGTAATGAAGAGTTGTTACTCTTGTGTAACACGAGCGGGATGGGTGAATAAGTTGATCTTACCGGACTGCGTCAATTGTAAAACGAGCGGAAAAAACGCAGTCTTAAAATTTTATTTACACATAACTAATAATGTTTAAACTTAATTGAACGCGAAACGTTATAATTTAATATGAGGATGGAAACAGAATTATGATTTAAATTAAAGTTTTATTAATTATAATGCTTATTTCACTAATCTAGTTTAAAATTAAATAAAACGCGAACACCGCGTGATGTGAAGATCTACATCTTCACGCTTTGAGTTGATGGACGAGACTGCTGGTTTCTACCAAAACACTTGGTGTCCTGGGTACGATACCCACATCTGGAAACCTTTCCTTCTCTCATCGGGGTGGACACAGATGTCTCAAGTGTTTTGGTTATGTAGTCTGACACTCTGGCACTGCAGATAACGCGAACATGAAATCTTGTTGGAATTCTAAGAATATTAACTATAACTGTCTCTGTTTATAATTTAATGCCCTATATTCGAAAACTAAAAGATGTCACACTCAGCCTTAATGGCACATGTGGTCACGAGTGTCAAATTACACGAAACCAATCTTACCTAAACGCAACATAACAACAATGAGATAGCTCATATTGTTACACTTGTTTTACATGTAAACGTTCTAGAATTCAAATTGTGCTGACATCAGCTTCAATAAATATGATTGTATTTGAGTTGTTCGACTTCGACTTTAAGCTGCTGTGATTGGGATTAAGTTCCTGTTGTTCAGACTAGGTAAATATTAATTAAAATCATACTGCTACCGAGTGGTTTGAATTACGCTATGAACTGGTTAGCACTTTATTGGACTAGTGTGCAATGTTATAATTAATTAATTGATTCCATTGCACTTCTTCTGATGGCACTACAGGCAAGTCGGGCCTGGGCCTACCGGGCACACCGAGCCACAGTTTTTACACTGCCGTACTGCCGGTCTTCGTAGTCGAATGCTACATTATTTAAGGCGTATAAGTGACTAGCTTATAGCGCCCGAGTGTGATTAAATACATGTAATTGTATTTTTTATATTTTACGACAAATCACACATTGTCGACAGGCGGATTCGAACTGACGAACCTTGGTTCGGGTGACGTCACAGTATGTTAAGAGATGTGCCTTAACACGTTCGGCTACCGCGCCTCTTAGATTCCATTGCATTCAATTTAATTTTTATTACTTATTTTTATGGGGTAGGTAGCTCAGTGGTATCAAGTCGGCCTGTGGATCTTAATAACTCTGGTTCGATCGTCACAGCCGACAAACAATTTTCACCAAATTGATTCCTCTCCACTAACATCTTTGGGTGTCTTGATTTAAAGACATTTACCGAGATCTGCTACGGAAAAGTGCCACACTCAGTAATGGGTAAAAGGCGTGATGATATATTTATTTTTTATTTAGTAAAACTAATTTGAAGTTTGATTTTACACAATTTGTTTGGTGTTCTCCTTCAGCACTTCTGCGGCAATGTCAACATCTGTTCGTGCAAATATCTCGGCACTAATAGTATTTCAAATTACAGTTGTAGCAGCTCTCTCGGTACCCATTTGCTCATGTTTGTGAGTTCTGGCCGAATTAATGTCGGAATACTAGGGTAATTATGCTGCCTTGTAATTTACGATAATCAATAGCATATACACATGCACCCAGTGGTCGGGTTTCATTTCACCGCGCCTATCCTGGGCTTACGCCACGCTAAATCAACTGCAGTTTGCAAATAAATTCATAACCTGATGTACAATGCAACGCGCTGATATACTTTGATGGAATCATCCCGCTGCTCAGTTTGATTGCTGTGGGGTGTGTTTGGTATATTGTTCAGGAATGCGAAGTGTTTGATTCGGTTTTCTAGTTTGCCTGATTGAGGTGAACCAATCATTATCTACTGATAGAGATGCAAATGTATTAATTTAAAATCTGTATTTGTCTGTTTTGTGGGTTTACCATTCAATAGTTTCAAACAAACAAAATAAATGGTGGATTAAAATGTATTTCATATTATATAGGCTGGTCCATCGCTCTTTTTTTACTCGATTGTTTAAAATATTACCGAATTTTTCAGTTTATTTTAAATTAAAATGCCCACATATCTACAGCACAAGTTTTTGTACCAAATATTTCATTTTCGCGAATGAAACTTCACTTTATATTTGAGTCGTCTAGTTTCAAAACCGGCCAAGTCACGAAAATGTAATTTTCAATTTTTTTAAAGTTTTGTAATCTTTATAAAGTAGAGATGGGTGAATATCATCCGCGAATAGTCGAATGCCGCGAATATTGACATTATTCGATATTCGAGATTTTCGAATATTAACGTCAGTATAGCGAACATTCAAATACCTCGAATATCGCGCTATATGTTGACCTCAATTTTTGACTATGTTTTTCATTATCATTTGTACATAAACTTAAAGCTATACAATACTTTGAAGTTATTAATAACAAAGATATTTTGTTTCAAAACCATGAAAACGTACCATATTTCAAATTTGTTTTCGCCAACATCAGCCCGTACGTTTCACCTTAAATTTGAAGTTTTCGTCTTTTTCTTTTTTGTTTGTACTTTTTGTTTTAATTTTATTTTATCTTAACAATTTCATTCAAATAATGAAAAGGACATAATTAAATAATTATTAATAATAAATATATTAACTTTTAGGGGTATTCGAATATTCGAGTACCTGGAATATTCGAGATCTGATTAATATTCGTATTCGATATTCGAATTCGAGAAATTTGACATTCGCCCATCTCTATTATAAAGGCATTCATTTGAAAAATAATTTGATGAGTTTCAAAACCGTCTAAATAACGTGTAAAATGTATAGGAAAAAATACGATTTTTTTTTCACCAATCACACAACTTGAATTTCAAATTCGGCCAAGTCATTTACCAACTTTATAAAAAATAATAATCTCAATAGAAAGTAAACATAAATCTATTTGTTACATTTTGATTAATAACTTTTATCAGATAACTGTAATGAAACTTTCGTCGTTTTTACAAAATGATTTAAGATTGACTTGGCCAGTTTTGAAACTAGACGACTCATTTTTAAATGGAACTACCTATACAATTTTGCAAAATTTTAATAATCTTTTTCTCTATAATCTCTTTAAAGCAGTTTTTATTCATTATAGTCCTAAAAAGATCAGTATAGAAACTATTCATATTTTTACTTGAAAAAGGCCATTTTCGTTCTAGAAACTCGCATTAAAAAGGAGTCATTCCTATGCATGTGTGACAAAAAGTAATGTTTTCTTATATTATCAGCTCTGTACGAAAGTTAAATAAAAATAACAGAATAAATAATTTTAGTTGTATGCTGAAATGGTGTGTCAATCTAGAAAAATAAGGACTATCATTAACTAAGAAGACTAGAGGTGAATTTCAAATGTTGTTGCATTATAATGATTTCCATTCACCTTGTCAGTAAGCAAGGCATAAAGGTAAAATGTTCTACCTCAAAAGGTATTGTTGTCACCACAATGTTTGCCATTTTCATTTTCAATATCTCATAAATATTTGCGAATCTCATGAAAAACAGCAGCAGCGCCTATGGCAGTCATCCAACTGGCTCGTATCGTGAATATTGTGAATTCATTGGGGGTTTCCCTCTCGTCAGCGTGAGATGTGGGGCTTGCCTTGCGTCAAAGGACCGTGTCAAATATTTATGTGATCAGATGAGTGTCGTACGCCCTACTCCGTCTATTCGTCACTGAACATGTTACACATTATGTTCGTTTCCCAAATGATTTAAGTTTCTAGTCGGTGAAACATTTTACGAAAAATAGAAATTATTCAGATTCGGAAACTTTGCTTCTAACATACATTATATATTATCAACATGGATTAACACTAATATTACTGCAATTTTTATTTGTTACACAACTGTATTTTAACACAAAAATAACATAGTTCTATGAGCAGATTTTACCAATAAAAATTACATTTTAAACTTGGTTTGACTAAATAAAAACGAATCAAAACTACATATCAAATTAATATACTGTGTTAGATCTGTGATATGATTATTCTGTTATTCTACTATTGTTGTTTTCTTTACTGTACTATTATATTTATATCAGGGTTCGAAGATATATATCGATCGATATATATCATGATATTTATTTTGATATATATCGTCATATTTTTGCAATGATATATATCCATTATATAAAAATATCAAATAGTTTTTGAGATATAGCCTCCGGAAAAGTGAAATTTTTCGTATTTTTCAATTTTTCTACTTTTCCGAGGCTATATCTCAAAAACTAAATGTGATATGAAAACGCGCTCAACGGCATTAATTTTCTCGTGCTTCAGTTAACTTATAAACATAGTTTCAGCGATTTTAATTTTTTTTCAATTTTCCGCCAAAAAAATCGCAAAAAGCGGTTTTTTAACATTTTCTCGAAAACCAGAAGTCATATGCATTTGTAGATTGCACCACTGGATTCAGTGGGTCAAAATACATATGTATGTAAATTTTCGTTTTAATAATCCTACGATTAAGGATTTTTGGGAAAATTGAATTAAAATCTGAAAAAACCAAAGGGGTACCCCTTAGGAAATAATTAAAAATATTAAATTGCTTAAAATTGTGTGAAAATTTGCTTATAAGTCAATTCGGACACGGGGAATTCAACGCCGCTGAGCGCATTTCCATATCTTGTTTAGTTTTTGAGATATAGCCTCCGGAAAAGTGAAATTTTTCGAATTTTTCAATTTTTCTACTTTGCCGAGGCTATATCTCCAAAACTAAATGTGATATGAAAACGCGCTCAACGGCATTAATTTTCTCGTGCTTCAGATAAACAGGGTTCGAAGATATATATATCCATTATATAAAAATATCAAATAGTCTATAATAAATACAGTATACCTCTCATTATTACTTTCATTAATTCTGTTAAAATTATATTCTAAAGATAATTCTTACTTTACTAGCTTTTGACTAACTTCACATCAACGACATAAATCCAAATTGTGTGCCATTTGTGATGTCATTAACGGCAAAGTCTGAACCATTTCCAAAATTTTTATTTGGTACTCATTTTAGAAATACAAATACAAAACTATCAATGAGTCAGAGTGGCCAAATAAAAGTACATTTATTGAACTATGTGAACAGTTACACACTTGCTGTAACAGCCACAGCAGGGCTGGAACGATATTTCTCCACTTGGCATTGTCCAATCTCAATTACGTAATCGTCTCAGTAACGACAATGCCGCTAAATTAGTTTTTATGTTTAAATATTTAAACCAAAAGGAAACTACAAAAAAAAACTAATTTAGATTGGATTTGGCCAAGTGTTCAGGAAGTTCATCAGAAGATGATGATTTGCCCCTATCTGGAATATAGGATTATTTAAATATTCTTACTATTCTTAGTACTATATAATATTTGTGTCCATTCAATGTATATTTACTTTTTTTCATTACCTATGTTAATTTTTTATTTAGGAGTAATAATTTATTTTGTATTTCCTATTGTGATAATAAATGTGTACAAAAACTAAAATTAAAAAATAAATATCCAAAAAGTGATATTTATCTGATATATATCCTATATATCAGATATTTTGATATTTATTATAAATATCATGATATTTACGAACCCTGATTTATATGTATGTATATATACAGACAAATGTACCTTTCTACTCTGTATTTGTAAAATTGGACTTGATGTTCGTAAATTAAATATAAATAAATAAATGTAGCGTCATGCATTTGTTTTGCTTTCATATATTTAAACCAAGTTTAAAATATAACTTTTGTTGGTAAAACCGGCCATATATCTCATCAAATCGGGTAGCACGAACCCTTGAAACATTTATTATATTAGTTCCTAATGCCTATGGCACACTGGTCGATGAGCGTCGATGAGCATCGATGAGCTCTTCGATGAAACAACAGAACGCACCCATCATCGACGAAAATTAGAGGCTCCTCTATTTCCATCGAGGAGCTCATCGATGAAACGAACGTATCTCATTTCACTCGTATCTTTTGTGTCTCACTTCATGTTAGCATATTTTTGAAATGTAGTTTTTCTTTCTCAACTTTAGAAGCTTTTATTGTTTGTCAATGAAGAGTGCGTTCTGTTGTTTCATCGAAGAGCTCATCGATGCTCATCGATGCTCATCGACCAGTGTGCCATAGGCATCATCTAACATAACTTCTGCCTCACCCACATTCAATAATTCCTTTCAAATAAACTCGTTTGTTCTGTCACTCGAAATCTTTCGTTAACGCAACAAATCTTCAATCATATTTATCTATTTATTCCTTGACTGTTCAGCCAAGCTCTCACTGTTAATTGCACCAGCCTTTCATTCATCATACATTCTGCCTAATCAAATAATGTCAACTGACATTCTTCCACTCTTTTAACAGCATTAATTTTTCTCAATTTTGCACGTATATTCGCCAATGTATTTATCATTTAAATTTTATAGAAATGTATCAATTTTTTTCGATGATTGATCGCTGCCATCTTGATATAAAATGGCGCTAAGCAAAATATATATAACCTATATTTTAAATATCTCCCAAATTGATGAAAATTGTTCAAACAGTTATTGTGTAATGAGGTAAAAAACAAAAGTTGTATATATATTTATAAATTTCATTTTATTTACAACTTGGCAGAATGGGATAGTAATCCCAATTACAATACAGGGAACCTATAGCTTATAGTGAAATCTTAACAACTAAGGTATAGTCGAAATGTTTTAGTATTTATTTATTTATTTAAGTTACGCTGTACAACAGGAACCTAATCCCAATTACAGTACAGGGTCCGCACTAATTGAGCCGCAATGTCGAAGTTCATATATTTTTAGCTTGAGTGAGATTCGAACTCAGGATCTCCTAATTCGAAGGCTGTAAACTAATCCCACTCGAATCCGATTAATTTAAGTCAGTTAGATTTAAAAACGTAAATTCTTGCTTGTAAGTTGTATCCGCTCGGCTCGATTGCCATAAGGCAAACAGTCGCATTTTCCAACTTATTTAAAACGATACAAACACCGCGTGACGTGTGACGTCATATATGTTGCACCAATAAAAAACAATTCAAAGACGTGAATATAAAGTTCAGTCACATGATTTGTTACTTGACATTTCAAAAACGCGCAGTGCTATCAATAGAAGCATCAACAAGTCTGACGTCACTATCAGTTTCTAGAAAACAATATTTAGAAAAAAAATCATCAATATTTAATATGTTTATATGATAAGAATTATTTTTTAGAATATATTTGTTTTCAAAGATAAATAAATAAACAAATTTATTTCATACTGTATTGTATTTTCACGTTTACAGTAGTGATTTCAGTTCATAAAGTGAGGCTTTACAGTACTAGTACTGAATAGCTATTTATAAAATTAGTAAGGTAATAACCTATTTCCTTACTAGTTTCATACAATATTTTATCTACTTCCGTTCTAATAAATACGACAGAGCGTTTTTGAAATTATGAAATTTTGTCATATAAATAACACATCAGAATTCATCTACCAAGATATCTGTTGCTATGTTACCTCATTATTTCACTAGTTAAATAATGCAGTTCATTACCTAACTCAAATAAGTGAAATAAAACATCTATTTCTTAACGGAAGTAGAAAATAAATATTACGGTACTGTTATCGTGAAGTTGCTAAGAAACAGTTTTTGGCATTTAGTTATAGTAATTGTAAAATGCAATTTTAACGGATCAGATATAAAAAATATCTGATGTGGACACCACATGACTTCCTTGTACACGTATTAAACTATAGATATTTTTTTTAATTACACATATTTGACATTAAATCTTTTATTTTTTGTTCTAATCCATAGCAAACTTAATTTACAAAAAAATCAAAAAATATATAATATTTAAATTTAGATATCTCGTTTATGCAAAAAGCTAATTTAAAAATTGTTAATGTGCTAGACGCAGAATTTAATTCTCTAAAACTTTTATTTGCAGCATTCATTTCTAAAATTAAAATAATACCATTTTTTTCAAGGAAAACTGTTAGCAGCTTCATGTAATGTGCCACTTCCGGTTAGTCTATTTTAACCAAAATCTATTATGTTATTTCCATTGATATAGTAGTCTTATATACCAAATTTGGAAAGTTTTAAATTATATTTGAATATAGTTTTTCATGAAAATCTATTATAGGCTTCAAGTAAAGTACCACTTCCGGTAGTTGTATAATGACCAAAAAGGGAGGTGCACAACTAGATGTTATAACAGTCCTAAATATAAAGTTTCAATTTTCTACGTTTCACCGTTTTTGAGTTATGCGAGATACGTACGTACGTACGTACGTACGTACAGACGGCATGACGAAATTAGTCAAAATGGATTCAGGGAGGGCCAAAACACCTATTTCCGTTGAAATCTGAGAACCGAAAATTTTCGCGATTACAATACTTCCTTTACTTCGTACAAGGAAGTAATAATGTTTAACAATTAAATGCGACACAGTATGAAATAAAACGTTGAACGTTGAACGTCCGTTAATATTTTTTTACGGTATTCATTTCGAAATTTTATGTCTTACTTGTACATTTAAAAATTGTTTATCGTGCTTATGACGTACATAACTATTCAGAATATATATATATAGACTGCGTTGTTTAATATTTAGAAGTAGGCTAACGGTAAAATACTAATTTCTTTGAAATTTCTATTCTTCAGGTAAAAGAAGACTGGAAATACGTGGCGATGGTCCTGGACCGCCTCTTCCTGTGGATCTTCACCCTTGCTGTATTGGTGGGCACAGCAGGAATCATCCTCCAAGCACCCACACTATACGACGACCGGATACCCATCGACAAGAAGTTCTCCGAGTTCGCCACAACGTTCGTTCGCTGCCCTCCTCAATAGACACCCGTCATCGCCATCGTCACTGTCACCATCCGTTCACAAAGAAAGACTTTCCCATATCATCCACCCATGATGTCATTGTATATAATTGCATCGTATTGTAACATAGTGTACGTAAATAAGCTTCTGACAGATGGTTTGATAAGGTAAATGGATTTCGTCATCGTACTGTTTCTCTGTTTATTCTAACGTTATATTTTAAATTCAGATTTTACTCTCGTTATTTTAAAGTCATTGCAATTAAAGAATTAAATTGAAACAAAGACAACTGGAGAAATAATTAAATTATTCCTCCTCATTTTGTAACTCAATCATAATTACTTTACAGATTTTTATAATTTCTATATCCAGAATTTTACTCCAATATTTTTATGTTATTTTCATGAATTTTGTTTACTTGTATAAGTAGTTGTTATTATGAATAAATATAATGACAGCTTTGAAAAAAGTAAGGTTAAAATATTTTTATATTGGCTGCTCATACAAGAGCAAATTGCATAAGAAAAGTAGAAATAATAGAAGATTTTAGTCACATAAAGTAATCATGAAACATAAGGGTTATCTTTAACTTATCACCAACAGATAATGAAATTATTTTAAAGATTAAAAGTCTATAATAGTTGAATTTCAGGCTTTGGATAACAGATAATGATGAAGAGATTATTAAAAATATAGAATTACATTTTCATTACCTATTTTCTGTGGTTATAAAATGTTTCTAAATTATTTTAGAGAAAAATTATTCAGATAAAAGGGGTACGAGTATACTCATATAGCTAACTAAAAAAAAATTAGAAACTTTGATACTGGAAAATTTGTGATGCTTATGTAGAAATAATTTTTTTATCTCTTGTTTATACATTTTGTTTCATAAAATTTATTTGTTTTCTTTTATTTATTTCAGGCTATGGTATTTTCCTAAATTTTTCGGCAAAGAGATGAATATATTTTGCGGAATTTATTTGGGTTTCAATCAGTGTTTCCAAAGGTTAGTGTTTCTTTTATGATTTTCGAATTTTATTTCTCTATTTATTTTATTAAATAAACAGTGCGATGGTTGAAAAACTCTCTGACCTGCTCTTCGCAAAACATATCGTAAATAAAATCTAACGCAACCTCAAAACTTGTATGAATGCGAAAAGTAGGAAGGAAGGTTGCAATTAAATTTTGACCAATGTCAAAAGCAACAATTTTAGTAAACATCCTAAGGATGTTATTTACATTCCATCTAAAATGTTATTATTTACAAAATATTGTTTGTTTTACATACAAAACGATCCATATAAATTAGAAAATAATATTAAATTAAATAATTGCACTAAAAGTGCATTCTTAAAATGTGTAGGTACCTAACCTAGATAATAAATGATCCCGAAATTTTCAGTAAATAAATAATATTAAAATAAATGCTCGATAAAAATAATGAACATTAATTCAAATTAAAATCCTGCTCATCATTTATAAACGTAGATTTTTAATAAAGAATTTTAGCATATTTTATAACTATTATTAAATAATTTGGCATAAAATTTAGCGAAGCTAGTTTATTTAGGAAATTTAAATCAAATCCGAATTTTACATTGCTATAATAGAAACAAAATTTGATATTTCAAAGTAAATACAATAATTTACAAATACGAGAAAAACTTATGATAAATTATTGCCAAAAATGAAAAGACTGGCAGTACGTAGCAATAAAAAAAAACTCCCTATAATTTGAAAATATATTTTACAGGTATTCTCCAACATTTTGCCATGCTCATAATATTTTTATACTACGTCACAGGTCACATAAACAGAAATATTCTAAAGATTTTAATAAAGAATAACATAATGTTTACAGTTTCGTTGAATATTTGTTGCGCTAAAGGATACCTGTAATTTGGGGAGCAAATATCTGCACTTGGCTTTATAAAACCTTTATGTACATAATAACTAAAATTTGATAGCGATTTTATTTTTTACTGAAAATCGACAAAATGATACTCGATAAAGAAAAATGCGCACATAACGTATAAAGTTATAATTTCATCTTGCACTAACGTGTGTTCAGTGTGTGTAGAAGCAGAAGAGCCGATTCCGTCATTTGTTAAATTTCTGACATTTATTTTTAAATGTGAGGTTATGGTATGACGGACAAAGAATTATTCAAATCTAGAGATATATTGCCACTAAATAGAGATAAATATATGATATTTATATTTAGTATAATAGATAAATCTAGTTTTGTCTGTTGCAGACAATTGTATGGGATCACAAAAGTTATTTGTAAATAGATTGTTAGTAGATATTTTAAAAAGATATGGTTAATGTACACAAATGGATCGTAGAGTAAAATGTTGTTATACAGAATTGTTGCTTGGTTTTATAATCATGCTTCATAAATAAATTGTATGAAAATTTTCTTCTGTTTTAATACCATTCACCAAAACTTCTTTTCTTTAGTAAGAACTTCCAATCTGATTTAAACGAAAATTCTTCAAATAACACTTGATGGGGTAGGTGGCTCATTGGTATAATTTCCCTAGAGCATTGATTCTTTCCAGATTTTGTTTTTGTTTTTAAGTGCATTCCAACAATTTATTAATCAGCACGAGTGCAGATTACGTTGTTGAATTGCACAATAAAATATTTCGCAGATATGAATTAATTCTCGAGGGCAGATTTGGTAAGAAAATTGTAACGACACAAACACAAAAACTAAAAATAATGTAGGTCTTATATTTTGCTTAAAATAATCAAGTTATGATAAAATAATACATATTTTGCAAAGTGTATCAAGTAAATAAAATTGACAATAAAGATCAATTTTTAAAAGTCAAACTGACATTTAGATACGAAAAAAAATCCACTTGTTAATTTTGCTTAAATAAGTAAAGTAATGAAAAATTTCCAATACCATGGTAACCATGGTTAATACAATATTTCTATTAGTTGATAATTAGTGTGGTATAGTTTTCACCACTATAAAATTACCCTGTGGCTTCCCCTCCACTAACATCTTTGGGGCCCGTAACTTAACTGGTAATAACTGCACTTCATGCGCATAAATATATCAGTTACCAAGATCTGCTATATCATAATGCCACACTCAGTAATGAATCAAAGACGTAATGATATATTTATTTTTTACATAAATTTTAATTTTAAAATAAATAAATATATCATCACGCCGTTTACCCATTACTGGGTGTGGCACTCTGCCTAAGCAGATCTCGATAAGTGATATATTTTGTCGCGTGAAATGCGGTTACCAGCCGTCAAATCACGGCCCTCAAAGATATTAGTGGAGAGGGAGCCACAGGGGTAGATTTTTAAATTGGTGAAAATTGTTTGTCGTCTGTGGGGATCGAACTAGGGTTCTCAAGATCCACAGGCCGACTCGATACCACTGAGCCACCTACCCCATAAATAATTTAATTTTAACATATATAATTATTAGTTTTTAATTAAATATAAATTTACTTTCAATATTTTTTGTCTAAAATGTAACAAGAACTCTTCCAAAAGAAGAAACTCAATTCCTATTAGTGTAGCCAAATACATAATCAAATTTTGTTTGAAAACAATAATTATTCACTAATAAATATTATTACACAATTATTATTTGCGTGAACAGACAGTATTTAGTTAATTATTAGTTACCTAATTTGTATATTCTTATTTCAAATTTATGTTACAGTGCCAGTGTTTGTTCTTGTTCGTGCGTGGTGTCTGTTTCCAGTGGTGCTGAGTGAAATCGGTAAGTTATTTTATCATTTTCCATTTATTATTTTTTATTGGATACATTTAAACAGGTATAAATAGACCTATAGGTACAATATTTCTAAATTGATTAAATACTGATATATTTGGCGGAAGTAGAAGAGTTACAATTAATACTACACTTTTATATCTAAATTAAAACAATTTTCATCTAACCTAAATTAATTGTGGATTCACATTCGACCGTATAATTATCGGGAATATATTGTCTAGTTAATTTAACAAATTCATCCATTGGACAAAATTGGGAACAGCCTGGTATAGTCAGCAGTATTGGATCTTCCGTTGAATTACGATAAAACACCTGAACAAAAAACAAATAACTTACAGTAGTATATACACTCAGTTACACAAATTCTCTTTGTTTTCTTTGAAATAATGATTTGGCTAAAGGAATGCTTTATAAGAAATGAAATAAAAGAATCCAAAATTTAAAAGCAGCGAAAATAAGATGTATTGTAGTGTATTAAGTTACTCGTTTTCATTTCTTCCGTTAGATGATATCTACTTTCGTTGCGAAGTGAAAACAATAAAGAAAAGTAGAAAATATCGTATTTGAAAAAGGATTCATATTTTCTCGTTCATCTAAACGGAAAAAGATTCTTTTATTGATCAGAAATAAAGAACAAATAAAACCTCGTTGTTTTATTTATGACAAACATCCACAAGTCGTAAGTCAAAACGCGGAAATAAATCTTCAATCGTTTCGGCATGGTTCGATATTCGTTGAGCTCACAAAAAATCAAGGTCATCAATAAAATATTTTTGACGTTTCGTTGTTATCTATAAGTACTATGTACGCATGTATTTGTCAAAACATTTCGACAAAAATCCATCTTTTATGTCATATTTCATTTTGGATTACGAAATTGTTTTTTTGTCAATTTTACTTTGTTATGAATTTTGATATTAGTTACGCACGATGATTCCGGATATTTTAACAAGATAAACAATCGCAATAATCATGATTCGTCATAATATATTTGAACTTAGAGATGTATTAAGTAATTACGAATAAATAATTAGAAACGAAATTTAAGTTTTTATTGAGAAAAATAACTCGTTTGCAGATGAATTATGTAAATTAAAGCAATGATATATAATTTAATTTCAATCATAATTATCACAATAAAAAATTTGGGTAAATATATTTACTACCTTGTATTTTGATTGATTATACTTAGTTTTCTTTTTCTTAAATTATGGTTGTCTTATTGGTTTCTTAAAAAGTTCCAAATTTTAACATTTGGCATCTTATATTTTCTAGTGCCTAATATATACGAGTATATATCATGGCTTAACACTCCATGAGGAGTTGCGCCGCTTCCTGAGAAGCTTTCTAGATTCTATGGTTTGGAGAGGATCAGGCTCCATTTCTTTGAAATTAAAATTTCTGCACTATTTCGATTTATTATTATAATATGTCTTTAAAAGTGCTTGTTTCAAATTTACAAACCGGGCACGACAACTAGTGCCTCTGACGAGATACATCGCAAGTAACATAACCTAACCTATTATTATTTAATGTATAAATAAAATAAGCAGTTCCATTAAATGTATTTCTTTTTATCACATAAACTTCAATTTTCAAATATTTTAAAGCTGTTTTATTTTAATTTTCAAATATTTTCAGATTAGTTTCGTAACTTGACAGCGTAGTTACTCTCATTTATTTGAAATAAACATCACTTGATGGCGTGACAAATTTCTATATGGCAAAAGATGGAGTGAAACGGCCATAATAAATGGAAACGAAATTCTATAAAGTTGTCCATAATTACTGTCAAATTATTTGTTAGTTGCTTTACTTTTTTTGGGATGAATAGTATAACTTTCTTGTTTGGCGGCAACCTACAGTAATTTAATGTGCCTTAGTCTGCTGCTGCCATCTACGATGAATTTTGCCCAGTCTCACCCATTAATGGAAGAAAATGTTTCTTTCTGACAAGGTCGCAAAAAAACTACATTTTCTCTACAATAATTTTGAAACATTTAACAGAAAAAACAACGAAAGGTTTTTTAAAAAAAAATATGCAATCTGTTTCGATTAGAGATGGGCGAATATCAAATTTCTCGAATTCGAATATCGAATACGAATATTAATCAGCTCTCGAATATCAAATTTCTCGAATATTCGAATACTCCTAAAAGTTATTTTTTTTATTATTAATAATAATTTAATTATTTGAATGAAATTGTTACAATAAAATAAAATTAAAACAAAAAGTACAAACAAAAAAGAAAAGAAAAAGACGAAAACTTCAAATTTAAGGTGAAACGTACGGGCTGATGTTGGCGAAAAACAAATTTGAAATATAGTACGTCTTCATGGTTTTGAAACAAAATATCTTTGTTATTAATAACTTCAAAATATTGTAATAGCTTTAAGTTTATGTACAAATGATAAAGAAAAACATAGTCAAAAATTGAGGTCAACATATAGCGCGATATTCGAGGTATTTGAATGTTCGCTATACTGACGTTAATATTCGAAAATCTCAAATATCGAATAATGTCAATATTCGCGGCACTCGACTATTCGCGGATGATATTCGCCCATCTCTAGTTTCGATACAAGAGTTGCTATAAAACTTTGTTTAAAAAGAATAAGATAGAAGAAAGGCTGAATCCTTTTTCTTTGAAAAAAAGAAAGTATTGAAATATATTCTTACTTTGTATCCATATTGTCCAGTAGCAAATACTTTATGTAGTTCTATGATAACAGCACTTCCATATTTCGGAACATGCGCATAGGAAAATAAATTCAATGCAGCGAGAACATTGTTAATATTATTCTCGTGTCCGGATATCAAATACATTTTTCTTCCTTCGGGAATCAGTTCTCCTTTTATCTTCTCTTGTCCGTTCTCGATAACGTATTTCAAATGGCGACCTATAGTTTATAATATTTACATTTTTATGCTGTTTGCTTTAAAGACGAAAGAAGAATATACCTCCGTTAAGACGGATAAGAATGTCGTTGTAGTTTTCAAAACGGCATTGCATTCCAGCGATACTATGGATTGGTTCTGGATAGATTAGTTTTGTCCATTCTGGGAGCGTTAAATTCAAAGACTCCTGCAAACATTAAAACATATTTATGCTAACAGTTTTTTGCTCATTCTCAATCAAAATTTTATTTCTGATCATCGCCTACGTTATATACAAGGTCTGGTATATCACCCTGGTTTTGCAAGTAAAAATGAGGAAACATAAATATTGTAAAATTATGCCGCAAGCAGCGCTTTTTCCGAAGAGTTTGGCAATCGGTTCGATCAAATCTTCTTATATAAAAATTAAGTTGTTCCATTTATTAATATTATTATGAAAGTAATTATTTTTTGTCGGGTAAAGTCAACAGTTGCGTAAAAAATAAATTCTGTTTAAATTATTATCGGAAAAAACGTCTCTTGCGACCAAGTTTAGCACTAATTGTTCCTCTATTTTTTTAAATTCCAAGCTTTAGGTGACTATCTGACTTAAATAAATAAAAGGAAATCGGAGTAAATATAGAGTAATTTACTTTGCTGTCAAAAGGTCTATTCAATAGAGATGAATGGTTCATCATCTGATTTGGATTGATAAATAAAAAATTATACTGTCAACAAGTAGGCTTAAAATTTTTATGAATTTATTAAACTGCCAACATTTTGCCATCTTTTATGGCTTCGTCATGGCTTACTGAAGAGAAAAAAACACAAATATTACTTAGTAATCAGCAGTGTTGTAACTTATTTAAATACATCATGTCGATAATATAGTTTTATCTATTATATTATGTATTTAAAAATAGAAATTATCTTTATTCGTTTCACAAATCATTATTTTGTAAATTAATAACCAATATTTTTTTCATATTTCTTTAAAACTTCAAATATCCTTTTTTCAAATTGCTATTTTCTGAACTCAATACAATTTTCCTCCAAGGCTTAGATATAGTTATTATCTTATAATATGTAGATAAATATAATTTGTGACTTATTTATTGTTTAGATGATTTGTTAAATTGTTATCTAAATTAAAAAAGAATAGTTTTCTTTATATTTATCTCGTTGAAAAATATTGTTATCTGTTACAATACTGATGGTAAAATAATCTTTTTTCGGATCAAATGAACAATAAAGGTTCAAAGTAGATTAAATTGCCAAAGTAATGTTATTTATAGAAAAGGAATTGTTACTGAGTATGCATGAGTATTATGTTTGACATTAAATTGATTAAAAGAAATTCACTAATATTACATTTGCTAACGCTTTTTACCCATTACTGGAAATGATTTTAATTTTAATTTAAGTAAACTGTTGCCTTATAATTTTTGAGGTTCTTGTAAAAATGCTTCTTATTTGAAGATTACAGAACTAATTGCATTATAATGTTAGAAATATTGCGAAACAGGTATACAGGAGCGAATGGATGGATGTGAATAAAGGTTTGTTGCGTGATGATGGATTTTGGTTGTGAGGAAGGAAAGAGGAAGTGTTAATGTGGGTGTAACGAGTATCGTGTGTCAGGATGAGAATGTTCTGTGAATGTTTCAGGGGTTCGTGCTACCTCATTTAATGGTATATAGCGTGATCTTATGTATGTATGTTAGAAATATTGCAAGTATATAAATGAAATTACTTACTTCAGCATTTAGATTCTGATAAACATCAAACATATCAATCGGTCTTCTCATTGGCTTTCCACTCCATTCTTGAACATAGTTAAAAATATTCTTATAGTACTCGACAAACTTCTGCACTTCTTCAGATTTGTACAGTTTCTCTAATTCCTTCACATATCTCGGACAATAATTAGTCGGTCTTGAAATATACTATAATACAATAATGTTTATCAATTAAATTAAATTAATTTGATTAAAGTTTCTTACAAAATCATATTGACTAGATTTGTAGTTAATTGGAATAGGCTGCCAAAGTAGTAAAGGGTTCCATTGTTGAGTTGGAGATGGCGGCCAAAGTCCAGCAAGAACTAACATCAAACTCATTTTTGTTCTGTCGAAGTCAGTACTTGAAGCTGATAATGCTTCAGGCGTGTAAATTTTACCTAACAAGTCATTGTAACGACTTCTTAACACACTTCCAAGAGTGTATTGTCGGATTTTTCCTTTCTATGAAACAATTATATTTATATTAAAATATCATTAAATATTATGCAGAGTGATTTACAACTTATTCACCATACATTAACGATAACTTAATTTGATATACTGTTTTCGGTTGTCTTAAATACAAAAAAAAGACAGTGACAACCGCAACTATTACCATCTTTAGGGCTCGTGATTTGACAGCTGGTAATCGCACTTCAAGCGCATAAATGTATCATTCACCGAGATCTATTAGAGCAGAGTACCATACCCAGTAATTTATTTATTTATTTATTTTATATATATCAACATAAATGATAAATATTAAAATTTACTACATAGCAGTGATACAAAAAATGTTTACTCCAAATAAACTGCACTTATTTTTAGCGAATTTCGAGTAAATTCTTTTGTTAGAGAAACAGTTTGATGCATAATTTATGAAACATCCTGTATAGATTAACAATATTTACAAACATCTATTAATGATACAAACGTTTTTCGCAAGTAAATGACCATATAAATTAATTTAAAGAAAAATGCATGAAATAGAAGATGGAGAAACTAAGGCAACGTTTATTCGAAGCTTTTTGCTTTAGAATAATTTTGACACATTAAGATAAACATAATTCATGGTTTTTTGTAAAAGAAAATTATGGGTATATTAATTGAATTCGCGTAATTAAAAGAATAATAAAGATTATGCAATACTATTAATTAAAACTGTAAATATTAAGTCTGAAATTTCAGATAAAATATATTATCTACTGCCGCTTTCGTCAAATCTTTTTTGGTCATTATCTCCATTTTTTAAAATTATTTAATTAATTTTAACTATCTCATTACGTATATAAACATAAACAAATTAATATCAATATTGATAATTTATATTTGGATATATTACTTACGTTTGTTAACTGACCCAAGCCCATCGGGTAGAATGAATAATTTTTATACGGATCTGTTGGATAAAAATCTTTTTTATCCGGCGTTCTATCTCCATGACGGAAAAACTAGAAATTGCAAAAAATATATTTTAATTACTATTGTACTTTAAAATTATTCTACAGCATTATCTAAAAGTCTCACATTATTTATTTTATTTTAAATATTTCCAGAGCATAAAACCGGTTAAAAACGGTTTAATAAACCGGTATACAATATTTTTAACGAAATATCGCGAACGTTAACCATAATTTTAACTATTATTTTGAAATCTAAAAATAACGGTAACCGCACTTCACGCGAAAAAATATATCACTTACCGAGATCTGCTTAGGCAGAGTGCCACACCCAGTGATGGGTAAAAGGCGTGATGATATATTTATTTATTTATTTTATCTAACCAAAAATATTAAACCGATTTAATTATATTTTTATTTTAACAGTGATTTTTTTTGTATAAGTACTCGTGTAATACTGATAGAATTACTTTTTTTCAATATATTTTATATTTTTATAATGTTTTATATTTACAGATAATAAAAATGCAAAATTAAATTGCACTGTTTTATTTAAGATATTTTAGTAGTGGTTTTAAACCGGGGTTTGAACAGAAATCGTTATTATAATAACGTTCTTGATTTCGGTTAAC
The DNA here is from genome assembly GCA_947425015.1 of Pterostichus niger. Classification (NCBI taxonomy): domain Eukaryota; kingdom Metazoa; phylum Arthropoda; class Insecta; order Coleoptera; family Carabidae; genus Pterostichus; species Pterostichus niger. The sequence continues at coordinate 3,840,969 of OX380341.1, read as the reverse complement.
CGTTAACTAGTATTTTGAATATTTCTAATTCTCAGTTTTTTATTCAACTGTTACCTTTTTGTTATATTTGTCTCAATGTTATATGTAGACGAATACATGTAATTTATATTGCTGTTAATTAAAATTTACGTACTAATCAATTAATAAATCGATCATAAATGCTTCCAATTAAAGCCGTAGAAAATCTCATTCGATGTACATTTATTTAATGCATTTTTTCCACAAAATATTTTAATTATTATAACAGCTGATTGAATATTCCTAAATTATTTTAAAGATCATTTAAATAAAAATGGTACAAAATTCATTTCTTTGCAACTTTTATTTCAAATTTTTTTTCATATTTCTGGAACATTAGACGTGAGAAATAGTAGATTAATTACCATTAGATATATGACAAAATATTGCATCGAAATCACAGAATAAATTGTACAAATTATATAAATTGTTAATTATCTGACAGATAAGTTATCTATTACTTTCTCCCAGCTCTAATATTTAGACATTAAATCGACATATCAATTATCATTATTTTTATTTAAAAAACAATTTTGAGTTAGAAATTTATCATGAAAGAAATATTAATTATTATTTCGTCATAAACATTTGAATTTAATTGATATTCAAACCACTCTTATTTTTTTGATATAAATTCAAATTAGCGAGACTTGAACTCGCGAGCTCTTACTTGGTAAAACCTTATTTATAAATGTAACAAAGTAGTGATAAAATAACAGTTCAAATTTGCAATTAAATGATAAAAAACAATATAACAATTAATGGAGCAAAACATATTGCAGCTAGTTAACTGACACTAAATAATTAAACAGTTGTTAAAATGTCATTAGATATGAAAATATTTCATGAATAAACAAAAATAAATGACTTACCACGTGAACTAGTTCAACCGAAGAATAACTATCAGCATTAATATTAATTGCACAGATAGTGCATGCAGTTAAAAGTCTCAACGCAAACATCTTCAGCTGTTGTCAATGAAAGAACAAGAATCCAAACTGTCTTCTCTGTATTCCGATCAAAGTTTAAATCCGGAATATCTGAATCCGTAGTAAGCCGTTGAAGATTAGATTACGAACAGTGAATTCAGTTTAATGTTTCACTGATGAATTTGACAGAAGCTAATGTTGAATTTTTGTGGAATGTTTGATTGGTCAACTGTAGGATAAAGACCCATGATTAATTGCTGTTTAAGTGTCAACTTTTCATGTTTTAAATATCGATGTGAAGGATTCTAAAACTTTTTTTGAATGGCGTTATTTTGAAAATTGTATTGTTAAGTTAGATATTGATAAGATTTTATGAAAAAAAAATGAATGTCATGGTCATAAAAGTAATTTTGTTTGCCTAATAGTCGATTTCACCAATGAAAGTATTTTTTTTATGAATCTTTAAGTGGATGCTCTATGAATGTTTCAGGGGTTCGTGCTGCCCCATTTAATGGGATGTTATGTATGTATGTAAAGTTAATTTTTAAACTTGGTTTAAATAAATAAAAGTAAATCAAATGAATGACAGCAATTATTATTCTAAATGAAATTATTATTCTATATGAAATGTAATTATAATTTGCTTTTAATTATTTAATCCAGTGGTATTAAGTCAGACTATGGATTTGAGAATTTTTAACACATTATTACTATCCCTGTGGCTCCCCCTCCATTAACATATTTGGGAACCGTGATTCGAGAGCTGGTAACCTACCTTTACGTGCTTAAATATATCACTTACCAAGATCTACTATGACCAAGTACCACACCCAGCAGTGAGTAAAAGATAAAATATTGTATTTTTAACCAATGATAATGAGTAATCTAGGTAACATAAGAAAACAGCAAAATGTTGACAGATTTTTTCTTTTAAATTTGAATTGTAAAAATATATATTTTATTGCTTTTAAATTAATTATAGTACTAATTTATATATTGTATTGTTTCTTACTTAAATGTTGTTAAAAAATAATAGCGATTCATTTATGAAAAAAGAACATTGCTTTTGTAGTTTAAAATAATATTCTACTAAAATTTAATTTGCAACATGACATTTATATTTTTTAATAAATGTTTTATTATTTTATTTGCTTTTATTTTTAATGTAAACATTTGCAAATATCAATAGTATTCGAAATTTTATACATGCGATACTTTTTTAAAAGTTATGCATAATTTTTTTAATATTTTGATAAACAATAATACCAATAAACAAATTATATAAACTATAAAGAACTAATAATATTTTTATAGTATTCAGATTTTTTATTAAATAATTGTTATTACTGAAGTTTTTATTTGCAATTAATTATTAATATAATAACTTAAGCAGTAATTATTAAATTTGATAAATAGTATTACTGTCGACATCTCTAGATATTTTACTACATTTATATTTTCTCCTGTCACTTCCCCTCTTATTCGGAGGACTTGATACCAACTACCGGGATCTGCTTTAGCAGAGGGCTACATTCAGTAATGGGAAACAGGCATGAGGATATATTTATTTATTTATTTATTTTATTCCATATGGAATAAATATGTAGAGATCTAAGGATTTGAGAATACCCTCAGCCAACAAACTTTACGCCACATTAAAAATTATTTTTCTAACTCCTCGGCCACTTAATACATCTTTGGGTGTCGTACTTTGACTGCTGAAAATCGCATATAACGCATAAAATATATCACCTACTGAAATCTGTTAAGGCAGAGTGCCACATCCAATAATAAGTAAAAGGCGTGATGATATATTTATTTATTTTGTAGCGACGCAGTGATCTATGAGCAGCTTTCAATATTTTAAGTATTTATTATGGTTACGTATTTTATTATTATGACAACATTCAGTTTCCGAAAAACAGTTATAATTGTACATGTTCATTTATCCTTCTTTAATTAAAACTAAATTATATATTTAGTGTCTATTATTTTATTGTAATTTAATCTTTCATAAACAAATTTAAAAAATAACCTCTGTAGCCTGTTGCTTTTTCTCCACTAGCATCTTTGAGGGACTTAATTTGGCGACAGGTGTCCTCATTTACCCAAATTTTCCACAGCAAAAATAGAAAAACTACCTGAGGGAGGTGTTTTATCATCCAGAAACGGTTAAATATAATGATATATTTTTTAAAGCAGTATCAAATGTTAGTAGCAGCAGACGCAAACAAAATGATAACACAAGTTCAATAATTCTTTACTGGTTATTCAAGTTAATCTAGACAAATCTAGTAATATCCTACGTAATATATGTTTATTTTTCCGATATATTGTAACGCAAGGTTTTCTGTAAAGTATACAATGTTTGTAAACTATCTATTTTAAAACAAATTAGTAACTGTTTATCATTCGCAATTAATTTTTGTATATTACTGAGAATTTATAAACATTATTTTAAGTTTTTTTTTTTTGTCATCTTTTGGTACAATTTCGTAAGCATATTCATGAAACTGATTAGCCGTTAATATAAATAAAAATAAATAAATATATCATCATACCTTCTACCCATTACTGGATGTGTCATTAGCCGTAGCTGATCTCTATAAATGATATATTAATTCGCGTGAAGTGCGGTTACTAGCTGTCAAATCACAGCCTCCAAAAATGCTAGTATAGGGGGAGCTGTAGGGGTAATATTAATGTAGTGAAATTTCTTTGTCGCCTGTGGAAATCGAACCCGGTTAAAACTACCCCTATGTCTCTCTGTCCACTAACATCTTTGATGGCCGTGATTTAAGAGTTGGTAACCGCATTGCACGCGAAGAAATATATCACTTACCGAGATCTACTAAGGCAGAGTGCCACACCCAGTAATGAGTAAAAGGCGTAATGATATATTTATTTTATTTATATTTATCCTGCAAATAATCTTTGCCAAACTTACAACACAAACAAACTGTTTTTACTTTCCTCTTTCGTTCTTACAATAAACCTTCAGCCATATCCATGTATTTATTATTAGGATGTCGACACAATGTCTCACCCTCAAATCCAACAACACACACCTGCTGTCAGTTTCACCAATTTCGCATTCAACATACGTTCCAATCTTCTAACACTTTTTGAATCTCCCTCTAAATTATTTTTTGGGTAAAACTTGAGTTGAGGGCCAAACCTGAAGTTGGCTGCAGAACAAGCTGTTTCTGGCTTGAATTCAGGAGTACCAATTAAAAAAAAAACACCCCTAACCATGCCAAACCTAGTACAGAACGCATTTTTATGATAAATATACTTGAAATGCGAATTTTATTACAAACAAAATTTTGTTTTAAAGATAAATTTTATGACAGAACAATTCGAATCCAGGCGTCATCTGAATTGTTCTGTCATAAAATTTAACTTAAAAAAAAACACCCCTAACCATGCCAAACCTAGTACAGAACGCATTTTTATGATAAATATACATCGCATTTCAAATTGTCCGGCTTTTGACGTTAAGTTGGTATTCCTGAATTCAAGCCAGAAGCAGCTTGTTCTGCAGCCAACTTCAGGTTTGGCCCCCAAGTCAAGTTTAGCCATTTTTTGTTTGTTTTGTTTCCCGAGTCGAAGATTAGAAATATAAAGCACCTGAGAGAAGTATGATGCTTTCTTAACCAGATTTATTATTCTCTTGACAGATGTCACCTGTATGTCACTAATGTCAAATCATACAGTTGTTTTTTCGTTGCCATGGATATGGCTTCATTTTCATTCCCTAGAGAAGTATCACTATATTCTCTCAATTGAAGAAGAGAAATGTTATTTGGTAACATAAACTGTAAGCTCGCTGAACTATAATTAGCATTAAATTTCTATTGTGCAGAATATCAAAATAAATAAAATAACAATAACAAAAATATATTAAACAAAACCATAAATTACAAATCACACGACTCATGAGGTAAATTCGGATAAATAATTTTATAAAACTTCTCAAACTCACAAAAACTATCACATCCCGGTACAGTCATCAACCTCGGCTCTTTCTCGGTATAATCCTGATAAAACACCTGTAACAAACCACAATCCGTCAGTACATTCCGCGCAAAAGCACGTAGGTACAGTCCATTACCTTAAACCCGTAGACGCCGTCGACTTCGTGGAGTTCAAGGGTCACGTAGGAGCCGTAAGGGGGCATGTGAGGGAAATATACACCTAGGGCGATTAGCGTTAGAGCAATGTTGCGTTCGTGAGCAGAATAGAGATAGATTTTACGGTCAGCAGCAGTGGTAGAATTGGACATGCGGTGTTTTGAGTCCGTGATCATTTTGTCCAGGAGAAGGCCTAGAAAACAAATTTTTATTACACATTGCAATATGACATCTTGCGATAAAATTTGATACTAAATATTAGTATCTTTCTGCTGTCAACATTTAAATTTGTTTTAAATAAATAGCAGCAAATCGAATGTTCTGTATTCTGTATGACATATAATTTTGCCTAACTTTTATTTATTTAAACCAAGTTTAAAATTTAATTTGTGGTGGTGCAATTGTTCATTATTGTGTTTTGAGTCATAAAATTTTGTATTTGATTCACTTTTTGTTATTAGATTATATTATAGTATATTATGTAACAAATTTTATAAACGTTTCTTTAGTTACGAGTATATAAAAAAAGAGTCACATACTGTACTTTTTCTACGATCGCAAATTAAGACAATAACAAAATTTTAAATTTTATAAATTGTTTAAAAATTAATGGCAGATGCATGAAGCTAACTTCACCCCGTACTTAATATCTCATGCCGTGACTAAAACACAGCAAGTCGAAATGTGATTAAGATATAATTTAGAACCATGGAAATCAGTACAATAAATGACATTCTAATAATGCGTGTAAAAAAAAATTTTCGGCATGTTTCGCTGTAAAAACTGGCTCACATATTATTAGCGAATACAAGGAGCTTGTATGAAAGAAATTAAAATAAAATGGCGTGATGATATTATTTATTTGAATTCATTTTACTTTGTACCTAACAAATCTATCACAAATAAAAAAGATAATAGAGCGGAAAAACATTGTTAAAAATTATCTGATAATACTACAATACAATTTATTACAAAAAATCATGTAATTAGTTAAAAATAAATTTATAAACCAATTGTTTTAAGATAACAATGATTATCTTTTAATCTAAAGTTATAAATATGACATTAGTGACACCAAAATCGCAAAAACTTTTATCAATCTAAATCTTCAATTTTACTATATATATTTTAAGATTTAAATTTTAATTGTCCAATAATTTAGAAGCGAATTTTTGTTCATATTTCACATACCTGCAGAAAGTCCCGTTAACTCAGGTGTTTGAGTAAACAAATCATACTGTTTTAGTGTAACTTCCAAAAATTTATCGGGCCAAACACATTTTGTCCACGCAGGCAGTTCTAGACCAAAGCCTTCCTAAAATAATATTAGTCATCATTAGATTTAAATTCGACAACATCAAGTCATTATTTTATTATAAAAAGCATACTTTGAAATAGCTGAATTTTTGTCAATAATGGATTATTTATATTAATATTTAATTAGTTTTTAAATCTTACCTCAGCACGTAAAGTAAAATAAACATTGTAAACTTCAATAGGAACTGTAAAATATAATCCCATATTATCGCTAAGATATTTGTAAAAACTTTTTAATTGATTGTTTTCATTTGTGTTTTCCTCCGTCAATAAATTTTGATCGTACAGTTTCTTGTATCTTGGGCATACTACATTTGGATCCCCAAGGACCTGTAATATTTAATGACCACAATTAAAAAGTACCTAACCTTTATTAATTTACTAATGCCTATTTATCAAAGCTAGAATAAAATAACGCATACAGCGCTATGAACGGGAAGTACGCCCGGAAAATATGTGAACTAATATATAATTTCATGTTAAATCTAAAATAAAATATGTAAAATTTGGCCAATGGTAATGAGTAACGTGGATTGCATTAGAAACTGTTATTTAAATTGTGAAAACATTTCTTCTATTGTAAACAGAAAAGTTCTAAATTATATATATTTTTCCTTAATTTTAATGGTAATTATTTTAGAGTTTTACTTAGATTTGAATATTTGGCAAATTAAGTACGCACAAAAAGCAATCTCCATTCCAACAAAGCGCTTGAAAACTCACTTCATGTTGGTTTAAATATACCTAACAGCACTTAATATGTCATAAAAGAATTTAAAAGTATTAATTTCGCAACTAACCTACTTAAATTTTCAAACCTAATTTAATATTTAGTTCAAATATTTTCATTTGTACAGTCATACAAATACAGGGTGTTTCTATACCTCTACACGAAGCTTTAATGACAAATATAATTTGATATACTGATTATAGAACCTTTTTTTTGATATTCGCAAAAATTAGGGTATTTCATTACTAGCGAACATTTCTAGTGTCACTGGTTTAATAGTACATTTAATTATTACATACGTACTTTTATAATATCAGGATAGCACAAAGCCTAAAATCATTCACTGAACATTTATTCATCAGATTCATCATAAAATCATTCTTCGCCATAGATATTCTTATCTTGACATAACACTTTCACTTCACTCACATTTATAATTTAATCTTTAAGCTTTAAGAATTATATGTCACAAGGAAAAAATATGTCGCTCGTTAATCGTGGAGTTAAAAATCTTAACTCTACCTTGTATTAATATACCGCAATGTTTGTTAGCTGGTTCGAATCCAGACGTCACCCGAATTTTTCTGTCATAAATTTAACTTAAAAACAAAAAGTTTGTTAGCTGTTAAGGGAACTCAAAACAACTAGTGTAATTTTTATAAATATGAGACAAGGAACAAACACAATTTAAGACCTATTTTTGTAAGATTAAATGTTGGCACCAGATTATTTCATGAACTTCCAGTTAGAATTACAAATCTACCAACAAATATATTTAAAATTAAAGAAATAATCGAGTAGTTTTAGACTGAAGTTTTTGTACATATATTATCGTAGAACTCAAATAAATATTATATATAATTTCTTTCATATAAGCTAGTTTATTCCTCACACTCGGATTATTTCGTTCACATAATATATTCATTCATGTATTCCTATGTCGTCTTACACCCTTAATTTCACCAACATACATCTTTAATATTTCTCTAAAAGATAATTGAAGTCCTTATATTTAAAAAGATGTAAGCACCAAAATATACATTTTGTGATAATGAATATTTTTTATATATTGACATCGTTAAAATAAATACGTTACGATTATTTATATTCTATAAATAAAAATAGTTTTTTCTGAAATCGTCAAGAAAATGCCTACTTTCCTGACGCATTTTAGTATGGAAAGTAAGTGTTTACCTGACTCAAATAAATAAACTAAATAACTAAAAAATTTAATAAGATTTTTATTTATTTTTGTCAATAATATTAATACTAAATATACAATTGCTTAAATTACTAAAATTTATGTATGACACTGGCGAATTTGAAGCTAAATTTATTGGAGATTCAGTAAATAAAATAAGCAAGTAGCACATTTGCTGACAAATTATTTTGCTTTTTCCAATCCATGAAAATTTCATACTCTTTATCATATCGGTCTTTGGATTTGCTCGGTAATAAATTTTCAACAGCCGCAGTTGCTTGATTTAAGATTTCAGGAGGAGAACTTGAAAATACCACCTCATACTCATTTTCATCTATATTTGTCAACATTATAAAGAAATCTTCTCTGTCAACAATATTACTTTTGACACAAATATGTTCAATAGATTTTTCACATAAGATATTGTTTTCAACAACTTTTGTTATCACCTTGGATATGTACGAGTAGTTTGCTGCCAATATGATTCTTACCAAAAAATTAAACATTTTGAAATATTTATTATTAGTTATATTGATAAAATATAAATATGAACGATTTCAGAAAAAATAGTATACATAATACGCCACGAAAGTGTTTTACTTGACTCAGCGAATTAAAATACTCGGCCTGACGGCCTCGTACTTCAATCAACCGCTTCGTCAAGTAAAGCATCATTTTCCTGACTTATTATGTAATATACTATTATTTTACAAAGTAAAGATCTACTTTTTTAAATGAATGACACTTAGGCCCTTTTGAACTTATGGTCTTCAATTCAGTACCAATTAAAAGCGAAAAATATGGAATATAATTTTTTTTCTTACTCTATCTTCGTCTGCACGCCAATAATTATATGGTATTGCCAACCACGGCAACTCATTATTCCACACTTGTTCTTTGGCCGGTGGCCAGAGTCCTGCCAAAACCAGCTCCAAACTCATCTTCGTCCTATTAACATCCGTTGATCTTGCATCTAGCAGTTCCGGTATGTAGATGTCACCCAGGAAGTCATTGTATTGCTTCCGGAGTGCTTTACCGATCTGATATTCTTGTTTTTTTCCTAACTGTTTGAAAGCTTAGTTAGTTGAATTTTTATTAATTGTTGGGTGTAAGTTACGTTTGTGAGCTGTCCTAGACCGACAGGGTAGTAGGTATAGTTAAAGTATGGGTCGAGTGGGTAGAGGGCATCTGGGTCGGAGGCTCGATCGCCGTGGCGGAAAACCTGAAAATTTTAATTATTTTATTTCCAACCTTTTTGACAAAGTATGCATATATTTTTTTTGCAATAAAATTTAGATAAGATTTATTATTTATTAAATGTCTCTAAGGTCAAATAAAACCCTTGTATTTCAGCTGCATTTATTTTCCTTTCTAGGGAAGAAAATTTACTTTCTTTCCTAGAGTAAAAAGTGTCACTTTCTTTTCTCAATTGAGAAAAGAAAATTTTACTTTCTAATCGAGTCGTGAAATAATATATTATGAGTGAGGAAAGGGGCTAATTGCAAAACTAGTAAGAAAGTCGCTCGGGCTTCAATAGTACGAGTTTTGTAATGGCCCTTTTTCAACTATGTTACATACTATTTTTTTCAACATTAAACCTGAAAATTACATTCTTACGTTTGCGATACAAGAATTTAATAATTATTTTATATAAATCAAAGGAGTTGTATTTGCAAATACACATAAAGTTTTCGTGGTCACCATGTCAAATGAAATTTCCTTCACTCGATTTAGTTGTAGTAGTAACTATTTGTCTCACTAGTGAGGAAAGTTATTTACTGTCTTCACTAGTGAGGGAAACTGTTACTATCACAATTAAATTGAGTGCAGGAAATGTCATTTTCACAAGGAATATTAAAAAAATAGTATATTGTGTGGCAAGGGGTGAAACAAGACGATTTCTGACGAGGGCGAGAGTTGACTGTCATCGCCCTGGTCTGAAATCGTCTTTGTTACATCCCGTGCCACACACTATATTTTTCATATCACATGTACTCATTTTATTTGTAATTTATTAAAATCTTTGACAACGAGTTGACGACAGCTGTCAGACGATTATGATTTTATTCGCTTTTGTTTATTACAAATGCGATTCTGACAGACTTGAAATAAAGACATAAATAATAAATAAATGAATGTGCCGGGCAGAAACAACGTTGTTTCTGACTGACACAGTCGCATTGGTCTGAAATTGTCTTATTTCGACTGGCAAAACAGAGATCAAAACTCGCTGTTTCAATGTATGTGATATGAAAACAATATTTATTTTACATGATTTTGTGAAGTTATACAATTGTTAATCACCTATTGTTATTTACTTGAATGTTTATGTTACATAAAAATTTTCACAAAGATTAAATTTATTATGACTCATGTTATTTTACTTATATTTGTTGATAAAGAATTGAAAAATTGCTGTAATTATATCGTAATTGTAGGAAAATTGTATATAAAGCAATTTTTTAAAGTACTTCATTTAAAATACAAAAATATTAATTGTGACTTGCTATTTATATATGACATATACTTATGTCATGAAGATTATTCTATAATTTTGATAATCACATTTCAAATTATGTACATGTTCATCATTTTTGTACAACCTAAACAAATTATTACAATGATTGACGGGCTCCTTTTTAAATGTAAACAAATGTTAACACTTTAATACTACTGACTGTTAATCATAATAAGTCATAATAACTTGTACATATTTGTCATAGTTTAAAAAATCATTTAGATAACGATTCTTGAACTAGTTTTAATATTTTAAATAATCCAGTAAAAAAAATACAAATGGACCAACTTGTATAATTGATATGAAGTTTTTTGAAATTTTTAATAAGCCGAATAATATTCTCAACATGAATTTATTTTGAAAACTTTTGTCTTTAATTTTTATTAAAAATGTAATTACATTTAAATATTTATTGTATTTTACAATGTAATTGTTTGATAATAGCAATAAGTTAACCCGAAATATCGCATCAATAAATCTGAAATTCAATAATTATAGATTTTCACCAAATTAAATCTACCTCTGTGGCCCCCTCTCAATAACATCTTTGAGGTTCGTGATTTGACGGCTGGTAATCGCACTTCATGTGAAGAAATATATCACTTACCGAGACCTGTTTCGACAGAGTGCCACTCCCATTAATGAGTAAAAGGCGTGATGATATATTTATTTATTTCACTCTCAAAAATATTTTTTAAATAAACATGAAGTTTCTTTAAATGACTTTTAACTTATTAATTAACTTATCCGTTAATCAAGAAATTATAATTACTTGTTTACTTGTTTCTAGTTACTTTTTATTTATTATTTTCTATTTCCTGACGAAAGTACACTAATTGAAACGTTGAATTAAATAAAATTACCAAAACAATGTTTTAATTATTAAATATAAGTTAAGAATACTTACTCCAGATGTTATCTTTTAATTTAAAAAAGAGACCCAATAATAATTATAAGCCTTGACGGATCATGAAGACGCCGTAATTTTAATTTAAAATTATTGAAATAATTATAAATGAAATACCACCTACCACATGCACCAATCTCAACGTATCAGAATTAGTCTTGTCATCATCTTCTTGGGCTTGATAGTAATTCTTCTGGTCGTACAAACTCTTGCTGGGTGTGCTCCACGATGGATCACATCCTTGGATGACAGCTCCATGTAGTAGTGTTAAGCCCAGACCCAACAAACACACCGTTATTCTCCACATTTCCAACTCGATTGTGAACTGCTCGCTGCTCACAGCCGACTTTAATATATATGTAGAAAGATATCGCGTGTACTATCACCTATATAATAAATCTATAACAATTGCTGTTATCTGCACAAACTGTTTAAAAATGTCAAATTAGAATTATGATCAAAAGTCAGCTGGTTCTGGTTTTTATAGCACATGAAGACGATTCATGATCTAGACAAGGAAATGTGATTGTATCAAGAGAGATAATAGTATCTTTTTAAATGTACTCATTTTATTGTAAAATAAATGATTTATTTGTAATATATTTATTCTTGAGAATCATTGATCATGACGTATTTTATAATTATTAATCGCGTGAGATTATTCCGGATTATAAGTAGGTTGCATTGAAATTCTATCAGTTTAAAAAGTTTATTTTATTTATATTTATACTGGTCTGTACAACAGGAACGTAATCCCAATTACAGTACAGGGTCTAGACTCACTGAGCCCCTGTGTAATATTTTCTATATTTTTAGCTTGAGTGGAATTTGATCTTCATATTTGAATTTATTATTGTTTATATTTTTAAATGTATTGTGTTATAGAGCTTTAAAAAAAAATTTCAATATATGGAACATATATAAAAATCTGCACCATATTTTCAAAATATATTAATAGCAGGATTAGATTAAGTTTTGTGTAAACTTGAGACACTTATTTTAATTTTAATTTAAGTTATTTTAAATTAAATAAATTGAATTCTACAAATTTATAATTTCAAATATAACACAAAAGCTTTCTTTAGAAATATGCTCGCAAATGGGATTTGTTATTGTTGAACCATTCAAAAAATAGAAAATTTATACAATTTCTTTATCATGCTGACTATGAAAATACGAATTCCATTCAGCGCATTTTTATATCTTTTTAAGTTTATTAATAACCTTTTATAAATCTTAAATTTGAGAACCCATGTTTCGAAAACAGATATTGAAATACGGTTTGACCATTGTATTTCTTGTGCTCAAATTAACTTATAAATAAATTTTTCACATTTTAAAAATATATTCACTTTTTTCAAAATGTTGAAAAGATATTGAAAATCTGTGAGTAGCAGTGAATTTCTCGCGTGAATGTACGGAGGCATGCAAATTGTTACCCAAAAATTCGAATGGATAATTTCTCAATTACAAAATTCAGAAATTATTATTTTTAATGATTTACCTTAATTTTTTTTACTTATTTAGGCCATAATTCTATTTACTCTAAAAATTGTATCCGTAGAACAAACGTTCTAAAAATACGGTGGTTTATACCGCATTACAATATCTCTTTTATTTTTCGAGATATAAGTCCTTAAAAACATCATTTTAAAAAAAATTAAAATCGTTGTAACTAAAACTAAAAAAGATATGAAAATGCACTTAACGACATTAGATTTCTCGTGGTCTGATTTATATAAAAAAACATTTTTAATAATTTCAAACTGGTTCAAGCAAAAATTCACATACCAGTGGCAAAAAATAAAAACATAACATTCAAAAGTCTTTATTGGTCAGCTGATCGTTGAACTTAAGATATGATTACTTCAATTACCGTTTTATTATTAATTAAATTACTATTGTTCTTATTTTGTAATTACCATGGAACACTTGTAAATCTGATTTTATAGATAAAGTTTTACTAATTACTAAAATAATTACACAGTAATCTCTTTAAAATCTGATAAAAATAAATCAATTGACGCACTGATGTTATAAAAATATACTTGGTTTTTTACAATCAAAAATTTGATAAAACTGCTATTATAATCTCAAAAACATTTATGAAAAAAATAATCAACGTTTTCATTGTTATTTTTTCATAATCTAATATTAAATATAAACATGTATAGGTAGTTAACAATTGCATTCACTTAACATTTCAACATTCTCGTAAATTCTTACATTCTATTTCATATAATAATAGTCATTATGTACTTGTAAATAAGTTTATGCGCTTCTTCGAAATCCTAATTTAATTTACAAAATAGTTTTCGTTTTAATGTGTTTATAGTTAATTTAATTTGATGACCTCCTTATGTAGAATAGTGTCACTATTAGTAAATATTTTTGTTAATTTATTATTTTTAATGTTGTGATCACCAATTTTTATTAATTATTTGTTTTTTATTCTTCTTTTAACAATTTTTTAAATATTCAGTTATGGTAATCTTTTTTATTTAATAGTTATTTCTGTATTAAGAACGTAAAGTGATTCTGTATTACTCGAATACGGTAATTGCAGCGCGAACCGAAGGCGAGAACTGCAATAGTGTAAGAGGAACAAAGACACTTTACGCTCGTGATACACACATAATATTTTCTACGATTGCATCTTAAATTATTAAAAATAACGTATACGTAATAAAAATAAATTCTTTCTGTCAACTATCAATATGACAATTTTCTGTTTTGTTTGTATCCCTGGTAACTATTAAAATAAGTGCACATTTAATATATTTTTCGCGCGTTGCCACTGGAGACGCACGACAAAGATATTTTTCGATTGTTCCACAGAAAACGTCAACTTTACGACGAAAAATGAGAGCGTAATTGTCAACTTTTCATAGCAATCGTAGAAAAATATTTTTTTTGTTTCATTATATCAATTTAAAATTTTGTTTTATTTCAATTATAAACTTGATAATGGAACCGACATTTAGTCTCAAAACATCGTCCTTTATGTATTAATTATTTGTATGTAAACCAATTAAACCAACCAGCCAATAAGGATACTATTTATTTCCTTTATTACATCTTAATTTTTACAATTATTAGAATACATTTCAAATTTCTGCATTCTTAAAAGACATAATACATATTTTATTTATTCAGCAGGTACTATCAGTAGGAACAACATTTTGTGTCAGTTCCACAAATTTATCCAAAGGACAGAAGGATTCACATCCTGGAATTGTCAACAATACAGGGGAGGCTTGTTTGTAATCTTGATACAAAACCTAAAATAATAATTATTATTTAGTTACTTATTTATGCTACTTTGCAGAACAGGAACTTAATTCCAAATTGACTTGTTTAATCTGACATCACGATTCCAAACATTATATTATAATAACCTAAATTAATAGTCAACCAATGATGTATAATTCGTAAAATTTTAGTAGAACTATACATGAACAATGTCATATCTATTTTAATTATTTATGAATGTTGAATTGAATTTTTGAGTCTAATTTTTAGTAGATACAAATATTACAAACCTTGAACCCGTCTACGCCGTTTATTTTATGTAATTCAACAACGACGTATGATCCATATGGAGGAACATGGGGCTTGTACACATTGAGAGCAGATTGTATATAAACTATGTTGAATTCATGTCCGGAGTACAGGAAAAGTTTGCGATCTTTCGGTTGCAAAGATCCGTTTATTTTGTCTTGAGCGTCATCGATTATCTTTTTCACCAAACGACCTAAAATATTATAAAATTAGTTCTTGTGTTCTATAATTACAGATCATTCGGTAAGAAAGTACAACTTAAAAATTATGATTGTCAAACAAGATATACTATTTAAATATGTTTTAATTTCAATGTTTTGTGATCAGATATTATAAATAACTTACGATGTAATTTCTGACCAATCAAACCTCTATCGATCGATATATTAAAGATAGATATACCGGGAGTTTTTTATCAGTAAACAAAGGGATATGCCATTACCATAGTTAGTTACAAAGTTTGACAGCAATGCATTAGAGCGTTTATTTTGAAAGTAAACATAGGGAAAATAACATTGCTGTCATCTATAGTTGTCAAAGTAATAAAACTGTCCTCTTTCAAAATCAGACCAGGTTAATAGGGGATCAAATAGTGGGGCGTTTTTATATAAATGGAAATTTAAATGGGGAAAATTATTTAGAGTTGTTACAAGAGAGAGTAATATTGAGTAAATATTGAGGAAGTGTTGTTCCAACAAAATGTACGAAATTATCTGCACCGGATATTACCCCAGAAGTGGAGTGGCCTGCAAGGTCACCAGATCTTGCGCCAAACGATTTTTTTCTTTGGGGCCACTTAAAAAGTAAATTTTATAATGGTGGTAGAATGAGTGTAGAACAATTAAAACGTAGAATTAGAGTTGCATCGCTTGAGATTCCTCCAGAGCAAATAAATAATGCTATAAATTCATTTAATAAAAGTTTAGGCTATTGTTTACAGGTAAATGGAAGTAATTTTGAACAGTTATTGAATTAAAATTCCTATTTAAACAAAATAAAATTTTCTTTTTTGATAGTAGTGATTTGACAACTGGTTACTCTACTTAACGGCTTAAAATGTATAGTTTATTAAGATCTGCTATCGCAGAGCTGCCATGTTCATGAATGAATAAGATGTGAATTCCTGGTTGAACCAGTTCAAAAAGTAAAATTTTTTATAATATGGTTCTATATAGTTCAGAGCACGAGAAATACACTCGTTCAAACTGCATTTCAATATCTCTTTTAGTTTTCGAGTTACAGCGATTTTTGATTTTTTTTAAAGCTCAACTTTGAGACGCCATAACTCAAAAATTAAAAGAGATATTGAAATGCGGTTTGAACGAATGTATTTCTCGTGCGCTACTTAACTTGTACCGGTATTTTGAAAATTTAGAAAATTTTTAAATTTTTATCCAAATTTTCTTTTGTCGATATTTCAAAAAGTTGAAAAGATAATGGAAATTTGAAAACACCAGTGAATTCCTCGCGTGAAAATACATACAAAATTCGAACGGATACATTTTTTATTACAAAATATCGAAAATGGCCATTTTATAGAAATTTCTTAAATTTATTCGTGCGAATTTTGTTGTACAAATTTGCATATCTATGTATTTTTACGAGAGAAATTCACTGGTGTTTTCAGATTTTCATTATCTTTTCAAGTTTTTGAAATATTGAGAAAAAAAAATTTTGAAAAAAATTTAAAAATTTTCAAAATTTTCAAAATACCTGTACAAGTTAAGTAGCGCACGAGAAATACACTCGTTCAAACCGCATTTCAATATCTCTTTTAGTTTTTGAGTTATGGGCTTTCAAAGTTGAGCTTTAAAAAAAGTCAAAAATCGCTGTAACTCAAAAACTAAAAAAGATATGAAGATGTGCTTTGCGCCATTCGATTTCTCGTGGTCTGAATTATATGGAACCACATTTTAATAATTTTCGATTTTTGAACTGGTTCAACCCAAAATTCTCATTATTTGTATGTACGAGCTCTTAAACGAAGAATTTGAGAACAAACCTCTACACAAAAGAACCTTTGGATTGTTTTGAGGTTCTAAATTTATACCTAATGTTTAGTTAATGTAATTTAAAGTAATTCAAATTCATTTAATTTGTTTAAACTTAAAATGTTTCTTTTAGACTATAGACTATTACACTTCAATGCATTGCTGAAAATATTATTTTCCCTATGTTTACTTTTAAAATAAACGCTCTAATGTATTGCTGTCAAACTTTTTAACTGTAACTATGGTAATGATATATCCCTATGTTTACTGATAAGAAAAACTCTCGGTATATGTATTCAATTTAATTATTTGCTACTCTGCACAATAGTAAATAAATTCTAATTAATAGTAACAGGAATCGTAACGATCCGGGCACAATTATATTTTTCGATATAAGTTTAATTTGAAGGTAAGAAAAATACAAATTCACTTGATATTTGGATTCTAAGATTTATCATTAGTTCAGAATTTATTTATAATTATTAATGATGTTTTGGACCATTTTCAAATCAAATAACGTTTCGAGATTAAGGGTTGATCTCATTATCAAGTCAAGCAATCACAAAAATAAAATAAAATTTACAACAGGTAACAAAAACATGTTAACATAAATCAAATTATGGGGTAGGTGGCTCAGTGGTATCGAGTCTGCCTGTGGATCTTGAGAACCCTAATTCGATCCCCACAGCCGACAAACAATTTTTACCAATTTAAATCTACCCCTGTGGCTCCCCCTCCACTAACATCTGTTGCTTCGGCAGAGTGCCACACCCAGTAATGGATAAAAGGCGTGATGATATATTTATTTATAAATCAAAGAATATACAGTCAAACTAAAACTGATAAGTTGATAATCTTACCACCTGATCCCTGCTTTAAAATGTCGCTGTACGTCTGCAATTCGTAACTTAAAATTGTACCATGTTCCAAAAATTCCGGATAAACTTTTTTAGTCCATTCTGGTAAAGCTCGGCCAGTCTTTTCCTAAAATTTTAGTTATCTTACATCACTTTAAAAACATAATTGGAAATACAAGTACCTCTGCATACAAACCAAAGTATAATTTAAAAATGTCTAACAATGTTTTGATTTGAAGACCAGTATTTTCATTAATATAATTAATTATATCAGTATTTTGTTTTAACCATCCATCAAATTCTTCTTGTTGTGAAACTTTGTTAAATTCAGTTTGATAAGTTGGACAAAAAAGTAACGGGAATCTCAAAAGCTAAAAATTAAAAAATACCATAATATTATAACATATATTCTAGTTCAATTTATGACAGAAAAATTCGGGTGACGTCTGAATTCGAACCAGGGACTTTCTGCTCGCCGGACAGAAATGCTAATCACTACACCACGTTACCTAGATCCGAAGTAAGGCTTCAATCGAATTCTTCTGTCATAGTATCCAACGCAGCATCGATCCCAAGGTGATCTATACAGGGTGTTTCAGGACTAGTGTAACAAACTTTAACAGCTTATTCCTGAGGTTATTTTGAGCAAAAAATGACATATAAACATAGGTCCTATTTCTTCTAGTTACCAAAATACAAGAGATTGAAGTTCTATAAATAACACGACATTTTCAATTTTTTGTAATCAAGATACTTTCGGAAAACAAGAATTTTATTGAAGTCATACCTTATTTGTCTTAATTAAAAATTGTTGTACTTTTGATTGTATAATTGTTTCATAATGGATGGTTATAGTACTGCTGGCAGGCGCGGTGGCCGAGCGTGTTAAGGCACATCTCTTAGCATACTGTGACCTCACCCGAGCCAAGGTTCGTCAGTTCGAATCCGCCTGCCGACAATGTGTGATTTGTCGTAAAATATAAAAATACAGTTACATGTATTTATCACACTCGGGCGCTATAAGCTAGTCACTTATACGCCTTAAATAATCTGACTAAAGAAACCGGCAGTACGGCAGTGTAAAAACTGCGGCTCGGTGTGCCCGGCCCCTATGTTCCGACACGGAATGATGGGACTCATATATATATAGTACTGCTGAATATGCAGATATGATTTTTATTTATGGATTATGTAATGGTAATGCCCGTTATGCGTTCAGAGAATACCAAGACAGATATCCAAATAGAAGCCAACTTTCCCATCCATGAAAATGATAATACAACACTATTAATACAAACGGAACTCATACAACAATAATACAAAGATTACTTCTCCTGTTTATCCTAATATATATTAATTGTACAGTCTTTCAAATTAGAGTTGACCACGTTATGAAGTTTAAATTAAAAAATTATTTATAAATATGATACAAAACAATTGTAACCATGGCGTTGAATAAAAACATACAGACCACAGACTTACTTGATCACCTTCTAAAATGATGACAATGACGTTATTCATAAAAGAATTTAAAAAAATAATTTTTATTAATGACGTTAACATGTTTATATTCTGAAACCGATAAACTATTGAATAGACCACAGATGTCTTAAAATCTTCGCTTTACGAGCTCGGATTTCAAACTGATATCTGCAGCTGTAATACTCATAACATTCCTAGGTATGTTAATAGCTATTACTTACGGTGTCTTTTGACATTTCTACGTAATTGTATGGGGCTGGTTGCCATGGTAACAAAACGTTCCAAATTTGAGAAGGTGCAGGAGGCCATAAACCAGCCAAAGCCAACTCCAAACTCATTTTTGTCCGATTGTAATCCGTACTCCAGGCATCCATAACATCAGGAGTATAAATGCTTCCTAAAAATGTGTTGTATGTTCGACGCAATGCTCTACCAATGGAATACTCTTGCATTTTTCCCAACTGAAGAAAAAATATAATCAGATTTTTACGAGTAGCTTTAAGATTATTCTTTTCTAAAAATATCTTTCTTATATTACAATTTAACTAATATTTTTTAAACTAAATACTTAACAATTAATGATTTAAAATTAAATTTTAGACAGAATAATTGAGATAACAGCAGAATTTAAACCTGACACCTATAAACTTTGGTCATATTACGCTAAACCAAAAGTTTTCAAATGGGGAGGCCTGTCCCTCTTGGGCATGAAGTATAGATGCTCTTAATTTTAAAAGTAATTTACTGTCTTTTCATTATAATTAAACATGTAAGTATTAGTAACTTTAAAGTTATATAACAGATTATTAATGAAAGGTAAATTTTGAACTTTCATTGTCTTTATTTTTTTTAAATATATAACACAACGTTTCGATTGATATAATCTTCAATCGTTATCAAGTGAATACTTATATAAAAGAGTTGCAATTTTTGCCAAAAAATATCCAGAAGAAAGTTTTGGAACAAGTTCTAAAGAATCTCTTTGGAACTTGTCTTTGCTGACTAAGTTCCTGGGTTTCTGGGTTAAAAACATTCCAGTGTACCCAAAATTATCGAAACAGCACCGGACATTGAAAAGCTTGTAATCTCAAAGGAGGCTCAACGATCACATTAATAACAAATTTTGTATGTAATTTTTAAAAAAATCATAGTGATATTTTATTTTATTTTAAACTCTCATAATATTATGTATGAGTAATAATTAGAAAAATATTTGACTTTGAAGGCATCGAGTTTTCATGCTTATTAAAAGAAGGCATGGAATTGTTAAGGTTAAGAACCACTGCTCTAAAACATTTGATATGGTCGCCATGTGATTCAAATCTAATATTATTCTATATTTCTCGCAAAAATTCAATTTGATACTGCTTGCCAGATAATACTTTATCTATAAATGAAAATGAAAATAAAACGGATAGTTATATAAAAAAAACTGTATTTAAAGCTAACAATTCGATACGATATATTAAATTTATTTGACATTCTAATTTATTATGTACTTCATCTAAAGTTAAAGAAACTGTAACTTGAGCTAAAATTTCGATAAGATATTTTTAATTTATTTCACATATTCTAATTTATTATGTACTTTATTAGAGATGGGCGAATATCAAATTTCTCGAATTCGAATATCGAATACGAATATTAATCAGATCTCGACCTCGAATATTCGAATACTCCTAAAAGTTAATTTATTTATTATTAATAATTATTTAATTATGTCCTTTTCATTATTTGAATGAAATTGTTAAGATAAAATAAAATTAATTTCAAGAATTAGAATTAATTAATTTTTATATTAATTTAATTAGTGCAATATTCATACCGATGTTAATGCTCCTAGTCCTTCAGGGTACCAAGTGTCATTTATATGAGGATCTTTCGGATACATACTAACAGCATCCGGAGTTCTGTCTCCATGGCGAAAAACCTACGAAACAAATACATGTTTAAAATTAATTCATACAAAATTAATCATGTGAAATGTTTACAATATGTTCGAAATAAATAGAGACATGATTTTTTTTTTCAAATTAAACCTGTCCGGCAAACTAAAAAATATTTACAAATTAAAGAAATTCATTAAATGGGGTAGATGGCTCAGTGGTATCGAGTCGGCCTGTGGATCTTAAAAACCCTGGTTCGATCACCACAGCCGACAAACAATTTACACTAAATTAAATCTACCTCTGTGGCTCCCCCTCCACTAACATCTTTGGGGGCCGTGATTTGACGGCTGGTAATCGCATTTCACGCGAAGAAATATATCACTTACCAAGATCTGCTTCGGCAGAGTGCCCCATCCAGTAATGGGTAAAAGGCGTGATGATATATTTATTTTATTTTTATTTTAGAAATTCATTAAAATATTTCAAGAAAATGATCTCAAAACTAATATAACTAGTCCATATTTATTTAAAACAAACGCAGCCAAATTCTAAATGAAAATTGTTATAAAAAGTTATTAAAAATGTTACTGAGACAGCGGACAAAAATGGTTGTTATGTAGGTTAGTTAGTAACGAAATAACTTGTATATTTACCACATGGAGCTGCTGCAAAGTAGATTCCTCCTTGGTTGCATAGCAACTGATGAACAAAATAACAAAACAACTTGCAAACTGTATCATTTTACCTTGAGAACTATATTATTTATATGTACTGATACTCTTTGTTAGGTTATATTTATATACTAACGCAATATTAATCTAATCTTGTCTCATTCAGTTTAAATTTAAGTAGGTACTTCTCGCGAACAATTTGAATAATATAAATTAGAGGCTCGATAAGGAAATATTTTTAAAACCGGTTGTTCTTTCATAACACATTAATGGCATAACATGAGAGTTTCTTTACGTCATTCTTTTTTATCTGACAGGTAAATTACTTAATTAGAAGAATTATAATCATTATAATTAGTTTTTTCGTAGTTTCAAACATTTATAAAGATTAAAGAGTTGTACAAATTAAAAATAGATCTTATAAGATTTACAAAAAGATTCTGGAACTTTTTAGCAGTCCAAATGTCTCAAACGTTCGATTGCACCTACAAGAGTTTATCTTAAATAGAAAATCTAAATAATATACAATATCATTGCTGTCAAATATTTGATTCGATATTAGTTTATTTCTAACTAATAATTTAAACATTTAGAGGATGTTTATATAACATATTTCAAAACTAGCATTTAAAACTGGAATCTGGCATAACGTCGGCCATTAAATGTTCAAATTGATCGATAGGACAAAATTGTGTACATCCAGGAATTTGTAGAAAAAGCGGTTCTTCTTGTTTCGTATCTTGATGATAAATCTAAAAAACAAGTCCGTTTTTATAACAATAATATTTTGTAAAATTTATTGTTACTTTAAAACCATAAGTGGGTCCAATTTTATGTAACTCAAAGATAATGTGAGAGGAATATTGAGGTACGTGTGGTTTATACGACTTTAAAGCTCTCAAAGTATGGGCAATGTTGAATTCATGTCCAGAATATAAAAATATTTTCTTTTGGCCAGGTGATATTTTTCCCTCTATTTTTTCTTTTGCTTCATCTATTACCTTCTTTACAAGTGGGCCTAAAACGGTTTAATTTTATTATTTGTTTATTTTCATATTACCTTAAAAACGAGTTTCGTATATTTATCGCCGTCAAACTATTCTAAATTATTAAGTTTTCCAATTTTTTTATTTGAAATAATCTAGAAAGCTTTCACCAAAATAAATAATGCCGAATAAGAGAAAATTTTATACATTTATAACAGAAAACTATTTCACATTAATTTAATTTACTAAATATATAGGATGTTTCACAACTTAGATCCAAAAATTAAAGGGTATATTCTGTACGACGTGCTGATCATGAAACAAATAGATTTTTTTTTTAATTCGAAACAATAAGGGTTGTTAACCTAAAACATTTTTTTGTAGTACTGCACTGGATTCGCTTTCCTATTAAACACAAACAATGAAGTAGGTATCAACTACGAAAGAATAATTACACAATTCAATTATTAGCAGTTATTTATAATAGAATTTTATTTAATTAATAACTTTAACATAATCATCCACCCAGTGGCAGTGGCAACGAAAAATTTTGGACTGGGAAACATGGAAAATAGTTTTGCGATTTAAAAAAAAATTCTTTTTGTTTCATGATCAGCACGTCGTACAGAATATACCCTTTAATTTTTTGCTCTAAGTTGTGAAACACCCTGTATATCAAGGGAAGAATAATACTTTCTACAGTAGGTACACTTATAATTTTTTTCACTAGGACTCTGTCAGAAAATAAAATATTCAGAAATAAATTAGAAATTTAGATAAGATCGCACGAAATCTCCGGTGAGTTTTTCATTTTATAGGAAAATATATATTAAGTATAAAATAGTTATTTGTGATTAAGAGCATAAAGTGATTCTTCGGCTCGCGCTGCAATAGTATAAGAGGAACAAACACACTTTACGCTTGTAATACACACATATTTTTTCTACGATTGCATCTTAAAATTATCTAAAAATATATGCAGTCGTAGATAAAATTATATGTGTATCACGAGCGTCAAGTTACACTATTACAGTTTTCGCTTACGGCTTGCGCTGCAATTACCGTGTTCGAGTAACAAAGAATCACTCTACGCTCTTAATACACAAATAACTATTCCAGCATTTTTGCTTCAGAAATGTTTGTCAGTAAGAAATATACGATACTTCAAGTTCTTTTGCAATTCCTATACCTCCTGATGCCTTGAGCATATCATTTGTAGCAGTTTGCAACTGATAATTGTATATTGCAGCTTGTTCTAAAAATTCCGGATAAATTGTTTTTGTCCATACTGGTAATGTTCTGTTAGTATGTACCTAAAATTATATTTTTGTATAAATAACGCAAAGGATGAAACAGTGAGATAACAATTTTATTTAATTTATTTACCTCTGCATAAAGTCCGAAATATAATATCACTAGTTGAAATTCAGATTTGATTTGTAAACCTGATTTTCTATTAATAAATTCAATTTTCTCCTTATTCTGTTTCAAATAATTTTGGACCTCATTTGAAGCTTGGACTTTACCATATTCTTGCATATAGCGTCTGCATGAAAGTGGATATCCTAGTAACTAAAAATATATATAATTATTAGAAAAAAAAACATTAAATTTCTACAGATATTTAATTATTTTGTTGTGGTATAGTATGTCTAGTGATCATTTGGAAATAGTTATTTACGAACTAAGTGCGGGAAGACGATGTTCCCGCATGAGTGCATTTTTGAAGCACGAGCGACTGCAAGGAGCGAGTGTCTTTAACAGCGCGAATGAGCGGAAGACGTCTTCCCTCACGCTCGTAGTTTGTATAATATTTTTTGTTCGAGTACTAGTATTTAAAAAAAAATACATCTTTAATTTCAAATCTTTATCTAAGAGCGCACATAAAATTAAATAGGCCATGACCATTTGTTTTACTAGAAACAATTGCTTCATTTGACATTACTATCAATATTTTGCGAGTTACTTACTTTTATTACTCTTATTTTTCAAACTTTTAATATAGAAAAATTCGGGGAAGTTGTATTTTACAAATTAGATTTTATTATTATCAAGACAGATTTATTTTAGAATGTTCCAAAGGGCTAGTGATTTTTGCAATTTTTACTGTCGGCTCGATCGGGAAGCACTTGTTCCAGATTAAGTGTTGCATGCGGGAAGTGTCATTTTGAAGGTTACGAGTACAAAAATGTCTGTTAAATCCCTCCATTCACACTAATCAATGCTACTGTTAAAAACTCTTGTTTTAAAGCAAATGTATATGCTCTACATTATGAAATTTATCTCAGAAATTGTTAGGAAACTTTTCCACCGTAGTTACTCAATAAAATACTTACTTTTTACACCTATTGAATATAGAAAATAAGAATATGGGTCGATATATCTGCAGAAGAATTAAAAATTATAGGTTAATAGAATCCTGTAACTCGTGCAAATTAAGATAAATGTATAGTCAAATGAGCAGTTCAGTATTATACATACGTTGTTATGCTAAGAATAGCATCAGGGGATAAGTATTTTACTGAGAATTCACCACACGTCACTGTCAACCAATAGGATCACGAATTTGTTTGAAAATGAACCAATGAAATGTACATTTCGTCGGAAATTCATCACTAGTGAAATGTCATCGGAAATACCACTGTTATTAATATCCTTGGTTACGAATAAAATAAATGATATTTTCAATATTTTCATAAATGTCAATTTTGAA
Organism: Pterostichus niger; assembly: GCA_947425015.1. Classification (NCBI taxonomy): domain Eukaryota; kingdom Metazoa; phylum Arthropoda; class Insecta; order Coleoptera; family Carabidae; genus Pterostichus; species Pterostichus niger. The sequence goes on along the minus strand of OX380341.1, from coordinate 3,815,066 downwards.
TATTAAATGTACACTGAAAAAATGTAGAATTTTCATCACTGTAATAACTAATTAATAATGTGCAAATAAATACCTAACTATTCTTGTTAATTAACTCTTGTTTGGTAAATTCTCAAGCCGAATACAACTCGTAGTATGAAAATTGACAGATAATATTTTGACATAAATATACATTCGTTGTTACGGAAATAGGAAACACAACTCGTGCTTCGCACTCGTTATGTTTCCATTTCCATAACAATTCATAATTTATGTCAAAATATTTTCAGCAATTTTCATACTACTTGTTATATTATATATGAGAAACTACAGTCGCGCCAGATGTCAAAAACTCTATCTGTATTTGAATAATTTTAAAGCAATTTTTATCTTTCCTACATATATTTCGTAAAGTATACATGTACCTGTAAACAAGAATTTGTAACAGTAGCATCAATTAGTGTGACTGGACAGATTTAAATGTCATTTTTCCAAATGATAGCTAGTTGTACTAGAACTTAATGTTATTATACCTCATCGTTTTTAAATGGTTTATATGAGTATTCTGTAGGTTGCCATGGAAGATCGTCAGCAAATGTTTGTTGTTTATTTGGAGGCCAAAGTCCGGCTAATACTAATTCCATGCTCATTTTTGCTCGTGGCACACTTGTACTCATTGCCTCTTGAATTCCTTGTAAATACAAATTTCCTAAAAATTTGTCATATCTCTTTCGGAGTGATTTTCCTAACTCGTATTCTTGTTTCTTCCCCAACTAGCCTCATAAAGACACAGAATTAATTGCTATAGAATTTTATTAATCTTGTTATCGGTCGAAATTATTTGAAAGAAGAATTTTGTAAAGAAGTGAAACAGGCAAGATATTTAATTTTATATCTTTTATTTCAAGCATTGATCTATATCTCGTATTTATGTTGAAACGTTTGACAGAACATATACTCAAAAATGCAAATATTTTTAAAATCTTTAATTAGGAGTTTTCGACTTTTCATTTAATATTGATTTGCAAACCGCAAAATTAGTGTTTAATTTGTTAGCCTAAAATTGCAAAAAAAAATATACAATACAATTTAATGACCTTAAGCGCATTTTCATATTTTGCTTGGTTTTTAAGATACAATCTCTGGAACGTTGATTTTCTCCCAAATTACTAAACATCGTTTTACATTTCGTATCATAAAAGAATTATCCAGTAAGTGAAATCAGTATAAATATACGAGAAAGAATTTTAGAGAAAATAGTCTAAAATTGGCCTAAAATCAAAAAATCCAAGGGGTACCCCTTAACATATTAAAAAAAAAATAAATTGCTTATGCAAAAAATAATGAGGAATCTAATGGTGTAGATGCTAGACTCATAACACATCTAGTTTTTGAGATATAAGAGCAGTTAAAGAGAAATATATAAAATAGGTTGAAGTTTTAGCAAAATTCTACTTTCCTGAGGCTATATCTCAAAAACTAAACAAAATATGAAAATATATGAATGAACGACAGTTTCTTGTGTTTTAGTTGACTTATAAACGAATTTTCAGCATTTTCTTCGCCAACATTTTCTCATAAAACCATTTTTGAAAGACATATGCACTTGGGAAAATTACCATTGGATTCAGCGGGTCAAAATAAATATGTATGTACATTTTTGTTACAATATTTCTACGAGAAAGAATTTTACAGAAATTTTCAAAAAAATAAATTGCTTCAAATTAGCTAAAAATTTGTTTATAAGTCAATTCGGACACGAGGAATTCATTGCCGTTTGACTCATATTCATATATAGTTTGGTTTTTAATATACAGCTTATAGAAAAGTTAAATTCTTTCTATTCTTTAGATTTTGTGTTTGTCAGAGGTTATATCTCAAAAACTAAACAAGATATGAAGATGCGCTCAGCGGCACTGAATTCCTCGTATCCGAATTGAATTCTAATCAGGAGAGAAATTCCAGGAATGACCCTCTACTGGCCCGCACTACACATAAGGATTTATTTAATATTGTATAATGAATAAATTGAGTATTATAGTATGTATAATTATAATTTAATTATTATATTCTCAAGCCAGTTACACTAAAAATGTTTAGTTAAGGTAATTCACCCTTACTTTAGCAAATTTTGAAGCTAAAAATTGTGTTCTATTATGAGTACGTCAAATAATATGTACCCTAAACGGGATAGGTGGCTCAGTGATATCGAGTCGGTCTGTAGATCTTGAGAACCCTGGTTCGATCCCTACAGCCGACAAACAATTCTCACCAAATTAAATCTACCCCTGTGGCTTCCCCTCCACTTACATCTTTATGGGCCGTGATTTAACGGCTGTTAACCGCACTTCCCGCGAAGAAATATATCACTTACCGAGACCTGCTACGACAGAGTGCCACACCTTGTAATGCGTACAAGGCGTGATGATATATTTATTTATTTAGTTATCTCGAATTATACATACATCTTGTATATGTAAGTATATAGTTAAAAATCATTGCTACTGGCAATGATTCTTTTAATAAAAATAATACTTACGTTCGTCAATGCACTTAACCCGTCAGGAAACCATGTATCATTTAAATGAGGATCAGTTGGATACATGCTTAATTTATCTGGTGTACGGTCTCCATGTCTAAATATCTTTATAAATACTTTTCAAGTATTTCTTAACTTTAAAAATATTTAATACTTACAACATGTACTTGTTGAAGAGTATTTTCTGCAACAGAAGCAGCTTGTTGTATTTTAATACTGTTTACAATAAATAATACGAAAATATATATTGACGAAACAGACATTTTTACATAAGTTGTTCACTGCTCAAAAATATTAAAAATAATAATTTGAATGCATGTTACTTATATTAAAGTGTCACCACAGGTAACCTTGGTAAAAATTTATAAAATACTTTTTATGTTTTTAAAAAAACTGTGTGAAATTACTGTTAAATTGAGGTATAATTATCATCAAATTTAATTTTATTTGAAACGAAACAAATTTGCGCATCATTATCATAACATTCAAGCATACATTTTTTTCTTGTTTGAATGATTTGGAATCAGGGTTCGAAGATATATATCGATCGATATATATCATGATATTTATTTTGATATATATCGTCATATTTTTGCAATGATATATATCCATTATATAAAAATATCAAATAGTTTTTGAGATATAGCCTCCGGAGAAGTGAAGTTTTTCGAATTTTTCAGTTTTTCTACTTTTCCGAGGCTATATCTCGAAAACTAAATGTGATATGAAAACGCGCTTAACGGCATTAATTTTCTCGTGCTTCAGTTAACTTATAAACATAGTTTCAGCGATTTTTATTTTTTTTCAATTTTCCGCCAAAAAAATCGCAAAAAGCGGTTTTTTAACATTTTCTCGAAAACCAGAAGTCATATGCATTTGAAGATTGCACCACTGGATTCAGTGGGTCAAAATACATATGTATGTAAATTTTCGTTTTAATAATCCTACGATTAAGGATTTTTGGGAAAATTGAATTAAAATCTGAAAAAACCAAAGGGGTACCCCTTAGGAAATAATTAAAAATATTAAATTGCATAAAATTGTATGAAAATTTGCTTATAAGTCAATTCGGACACGGGGAATTCAACGCCGTTGAGCGCATTTCCATATCTTGTTTAGTTTTTGAGATATAGCCTCCGGAAAAGTGAAATTTTTAGAATTTTTCAGTTTTTCTACATTTCCGAGGCTATATCTCAAAAACTAAATGTGATATGAAAACGCGGTCAACGGCATTAATTTTCTCGTGCTTCAGTTAACTTATAAACATAGTTTCAGCGATTTTTATTTTTTTTCAATTTTCCGCCAAAAAAATCGCAAAAAGCGGTTTTTTAACATTTTCTCGAAAACCAGAAGTCATATGCATTTGAAGATTGCACCACTGGATTCAGTGGGTCAAAATACATATGTATGTAAATTTTCGTTTTAATAATCCTACGATTAAGGATTTTTGGGAAAATTGAATTAAAATCTGAAAAAACCAAAGGGGTACCCCTTAGGAAATAATTAAAAATATTAAATTGCATAAAATTGTATGAAAATTTGCTTATAAGTCAATTCGGACACGGGGAATTCAACGCCGTTGAGCGCATTTCCATATCTTGTTTAGTTTTTGAGATATAGCCTCCGGAAAAGTGAAATTTTTAGAATTTTTCAGTTTTTCTACTTTTCCGAGGCTATATCTCAAAAACTAAATGTGATATGAAAACGCGGTCAAAGGCATTAATTTTCTCGTGCTTCAGTTAACTTATAAACATAGTTTCAGCGATTTTTATTTTTTTTCAATTTTCCGCCAAAAAAATCGCAAAAAGCGGTTTTTTAACATTTTCTCGAAAACCAGAAGTCATATGCATTTGAAGATTGCACCACTGGATTCAGTGGGTCAAAATACATATGTATGTAAATTTTCGTTTTAATAATCCTACGATTAAGGATTTTTGGGAAAATTGAATTAAAATCTGAAAAAACCAAACCCTTAGGAAATAATTAAAAATATTAAATTGCATAAAATTGTATGAAAATTTGCTTATAAGTCAATTCGGACACGGGGAATTCAACGCCGTTGAGCGCATTTCCATATCTTGTTTAGTTTTTGAGATATAGCCTCCGAAAAAGTGAAATTTTTCGAATTTTTCAGTTTTTCTAAATGTGTACAAAAACTAAAATTAAAAAATAAATATCCAAGAAGTGATATTTATCTGATATATATCCTATATATCAGATATTTTGATATTTATTATAAATATCATGATATTTACGAACCGTGTTTGGAATGAATAAATATTAAAATTTAAATTATTATTTTTAAAAACTATTATTTTTGGAGAAGATACATTATTTACTTATACAGAGGACTTCATCTTCTACAATTTTGTTATTTATTTAGTTGGTTTTTTTTGTATCGTTAATAGTAGAGATGGGCGAATATCAAATTTCTCGAATTCGAATATCGAATACAAATATTAATCAGATCTTGAATATTCGAGGTACTCGAATATTCGAATACTCCTAAAATTAATTTATTTATTATTAATAATTATTTAATGATGTCCTTTTCATTATTTGAATGAAATTGTTAAGATAAAATAAAATAAAAATAAAAAGTACAAACAAAAATAAAGACGAAAACTTCAAATTAAGGTGAAACGTATGGGCTGATGTTGGCGAAAAACAAATTTTAAATATAATATCTTTGTTATTAATAACTTCAAAGTATTGTAATAACTTTAAGTTTATGTACAAATGATAAAGAAAAACATAGTCAAAAATTGAGGTCAACATATAGCGCGATATTCGAGGTATTCGAATGTTATACTGACGTTAATATTCGAAAATCTCGAATATCGAATAATGTCAATATTCGCGACATTCGACTATTCGCGGATGATATTCGCTCATCTCTAGTTAATAGTAAAGAAAATAATGTCCCTATACCTTAAAATTAAATAATCAAATTTAGAAACACTCTGTATAATTTATACAGATGAATACACATAAATATAACAAATAATAATAAAAATATTTATTTTATTTCATTTTGTACAGAAAAAAAACCATTATAATATATCCTGAAAGAATATTATAAACGTACTTGAATTCAATGTTTTGAATAATATTATTTTTGTATTAAAGTGTAATATGACAGATGATAAAAATGTTATTCAATTTCTGACAAAATTATTTCTTTTATGTCAATAATATCAACACGTATCTTCATCGCGAGGAATGACAGATTCTGTAAGAGCTGTAAATTGATCCAGTGGACAAAAAATATCACATCCAGGAATGGTCAAATATTGAGGGACAGTGTGTTTATAATCTTGATGCAAAATCTGAAAAATTCAATCATAATTTAATGAACAGTACTATTAATAAATTATAGTTATTTTTGTAGACCGTGAAATGAGTATTTGGTGTATCGAATTTATCATAAATTTTAATTAAAAAATTGTACCAATAAATATGATTTGTAAATGAGGACCCGGTAACCTTATTTAAAATTTATTTGCAACAACAATTTGTTATTTTGTAACTTTAGCGGGTGTTGCCAATAACAGCGGCCGATAAAACTGTCATAACGACTGTCGCTAATAGCAAAATAAAATAATATTGTACACAAAAGAATACCTGGACAGAATCGTGTACGTAAATGTTAACTTTTATGGCAGTTCACAATAGTATATTATACAACAAGTCTGTTTAGTTACGAGTGTACAAAAAACGAGTATCTAAAGAGTTTATAAAACAAGTTACATACTATACTTTTTCTACGATCAAATTAAGACAAGAAAAGAATGTTTTATGAATTATTTAAAAAGTAAGGTTAAGTTACAATGACAGATACTTGAAGCTAACTTCACCCCGTGTCTAATATCTCAAGCCATGACTAAAATGTTTGAAGCTTTCAACATGTGATTAAGATGTTATTTAGCGCCGTTGAAACCAGTACGTTAAATGATATTTTAATAACGAAAGTAAAAAATAGTATATTATACACCATGGGAGAAAAGCGCATGTTTTTTCCTCAAGGTGTAAAATTGAAGCAAAGGGAAAACCCAAGGACTATACTACACCGAGGTAAAATACATTTGACCCTAGTATCTAAAATGAATTTTTATTGTTATGTTTGTTTTTCTTCTCATAGCAACGAAACTAAAATACATTTTTTCTCCTAGCGATAGACTGCACAGAGGGCTAAAATGCCATAAAAACCAACTTTTACTTCCGTTCGTGACAAAATATTGTTTCGTACCTTAATTCCATAGATGTTGTCAATTTTATGTAATTCAACAATAACGTATGACCCATAAGGAGGAATATGTGGCTTAAATACTTTCAATGCTCCTAAAATATAAGCAACGTTGTATTCGTGTCCAGAATAAAGGAATATTTTTCGACTTTTTGGTAATAGTGTTCCATCTTTTTTAGCGTGAATATCTGCCATTATTTTCTTTAACATAAAGCCTGTAAAATAAATACTTTGTATGTAGGATTTTCAAAAGATCTTTTCGAAACACATGCACAAGAAACACGTTCTTATTCCCTAATTTTAGAGAGAGAACCACTGCTTTTCTCCCCTAGGGAGAGAAACATTATGTTTCCATAGGTACCATGTTTCTCTCCCTAGAGAGATTAGCTGTTTGTGGTGTTTCCTAGGTAACTAGTTACGCAACCCATATTTAACATTTGTCCCGATAAGACAGTAATTTTTGTGCACTTGTTACGAAAAGTATAATATGCTTCACGGGAGGACGCGATTATCCCTTGTTTGAAGTTGGCAAACCTCGACTTCAGCTCGAGCCTTCAGCCCTCGCTTACGTCTCGGTTTGTCAACTTCACACGCGGGAATAATCGCTTGTTTCCCTCCCTTGATGCATAACATACTATAACACATTTGATATTACAAATAATTATCAAAAGCTTCATATAAAAAATTGTGCAAAAACTGATCTTACCTCCGGAATATTTGACCATTTCATCTGTGTACAATTGTAATTCATAATTTAAAATTCCGACCCGTGTAAGAAATTCCGGGTAAACTTTCTGTGTCCATTTAGGAATTTTTCGACCAGTTTGAACCTGAAATATAATTTGTTAAAAGTATCTTCTGAGCTGTGGAACAAAGCATGGCCAATTTCATTCAATTGCTCTACGCTTATTATGGCCGTTACAAATTTACCAAGCGAGTACGTCACTAGCACCTCTGATGAGATACATCGTAACTAACATAACCTAACCTAATAATATTGAATGTATAAATAAAATACCCAATTCCATTACATGTATTTCATTTTATCACATAGACTTCGATTTTTAAATATTTTAAGGTTATTTTACTTTAATTTTAAAATATGTTAAGGTTGTTTTTGTAACTTGACAGCTTGGTTACTTTCAATTGAAATAAAAATTACTAGATGGCATTACTTGACGTACCAAATTTGTAAAAAACTTACGACATATTTTTATATGGCAAAACGATGGAATAAAACGGCCAAAATAAGTATTATCGTAGTTTAATAAAACTGGCCATGGTAAAATTAATATTTAACCCTAGAGTTATTGAAAGTATTTGAATTTTTAATGATATGTATATATATTGTAATACTTATTTGTGTATTAAGAGTGTAAAATGATTGTTTGTTACTCGAGCACGGTAATTGCAGCGCGAACCGAAGGCGAGAGCTGCAATAGTGTAACAGGAACAAAGACACTTTACGCTCGTGATACAACATAATTTTTTCTACGATTGCATTATTAAAAAAACGTATGCGTACTGAAAATAAATTGATTCTGCCAACTGTCAATAATATATGTTTTGTTATGTTTGTATCTCTGGTAACTATTGAAATAAGCGTGAATTTAATTTCTTTTTCGCGCGTTGCCATTGGAGACGCGCAAAATAGTTATTTGTGTATTAAGAGCGTAAAGTGTTTTTTTGTTACTCGAGCACGGAAATTGCAGCGCGAGCCGAAGGCGAGAGCTGCAATAGTGCAAGACGAACAAAGACACTTTACGCTCGTGATACACACATAATTTTTTCTACGATTGCATCTTAAAGTTATTAAAAAACGTAGGTATACGTCTAAAACTAAATTCGTTTTGTTAACTGTCAATATGACAAGTTTCTGTTTTGTTTGTATCCCTGGTAACTATTGAAATAATCTTTTATTTTCGCGCGTTGCCATTGGAGACGCGCAAAAAAGATATTTTTCGATTGTTCCACAGAAAACGTCAACTTTACGATGACAAATGAGAGCGTAATTGTCATCTTTTCATAGCAATCGTAGAAAAAGATATTTTTAGATTGATCCACAGAAAACGTCAACCTTACGATGACAAATGAAAGCGTAATTGTCAACTTTTCATAGCAATCGTAGAAAAATATAATTTTGTCTTTTACTTTATGGAGGTAGAAATTGATATTTGGAAAAGATAAACAACTGGTCTAAGTTAACTCTGGAGTTAAAATAGCTTATGCTAAGTATTACCTCTGCATATAAGCCAAAATATAAATTAGCCACCTCAAATACTTTCGCTGCCTTAAGGCCACTGTGTTCATTAATGTATTGAATTAATGCAGCATTAGATTTCAAGAAATTTTGAAAATATTCTGTTGTTTCTGCCTGATTGTACAATTCTGCATATTTAGTACAAAATGTAGGGTATCTCATTACCTAAAACACAAATCGCAGTAGTAAATTTATTATTAATTTTAATATCTAAAATATAAACTTACAGGATCAGTACTTATTGAAACATAATTGTATGGAATTGGTTGCCATGGTAATAAAATGTTCCATGTTTGTGAAGGTACAGGTGGGTACAGTCCAGCAAGAACTAATTCCAAACTCATTTTTGTTCGGTTCATATCTGTGCTTATTGGATCTATTACATCAGAAGTGTAAATTTTTCCTAAGAATTTGTCGTATTTTTGACGTAAGACTTTTCCGATGTTGTATTCTTGCATTTTGCCGTACTAATAAATAGTATTCATAATTAGGAAGATTCTCGTAAGTTAGAATTAAATATTTACCATTGTTAATTGTCCAAAACCGTCAGGGGCCCATGTGTCATTTAGATTTGGGTCTGTTGGGTACAAGCTCGGCAAATCTGGATTTCTGTCGCCATGACGAAACACCTGAAACAATATTTATTTAAATAATTGACTTTGTTTTAGTAACCTATTTTAAAAATATGTTAAAGTTATATAGAAACAAATACTGATTAGATTACTTGAATAGAAATTTATTAAATTAAAAGGCGATGGCTCGGTCATCACAAATGTGAAATATTGGCAGTAAGCGTTACAGAATTCGAATCCCAAGATTCCAAAATCAAATCTCACTCCACTCTATACTATAATTAGGATTAAGTTCCTGTTGTACAAAGTTGCATAAATAAACAAATATATCATCCCGTCTTTTACCCATTACTGAGTTACCCAGGGGTAACCTCGAAAATAGATTCAGCGACCCCAAAAACCCCCGAGTAACTAGTTTTGAACCTAAAACTCTATTTCAGTTGAATATCGTAATTTAATCCTCCCATCCACTTTTTAACTCCTTCAAAATGTGCATATGATCAAAATGACCCCGAAAATAGATTTTGGCGATCAATATTTTTTAGAGTTCTATTAGTGTGCCAAGTTTCATTTAAATCGGTGAGTGACAGTTGGGTAGTGTTACTTCCATACCGGAACGAGATCTATTTTAACGAGTGTGAAGTAGCTAATTCTACTCGAATTAAAATGGACGTTTCGGCCTACGAACATACAGGACTTTTTGTCACAAGTCCACTGAAATTATTCCTTTTTAATACGTGTCTTGTTTTATACGTAATTTCATGCCCGACCAGTTTTAGAGCTATAACATTTTTACCGGCCAGAAACGGGGTGACAATGTAACCACATGAAATATGTTATTTCTCTTCCAGAAACATATATTACAAAGAGGTCATTTCAGTGCACGTATTACAAACAATTTAATATCTACCTATCTTGTTGTGAATCTATAAAAGATAAACCCAAAAAAAATGTACATTTTTAAATTTCTGACAAAATTATATTACAAAAAAAATTCCACTATGCTAACTAAGTTCTGACAAAATATCAAACAACAATCATGTCACAAATTATAAAAATGTATTTATGCAATATTTTACATTTACAGATAATTTGTCTATCTCTTTATCTTGAGATAAAAAAACTGCCACTAAGATATTAATTACCACATGCAATTGTTGTAAAGTACTTCCTACAGCAGCTCCATAGCAACCAATAATAAAAGTAAGAAAAATCAACAAAACAATTGTAGTTGCCATGTTGAAAATAGGCACTACAAAATATTTCTTTTTAAAGATAACTGCTTAAAATTAATCAAATATTTCGTATATATAGACAAGAACAAGGCCTTTATCATCTTAAAAATTATCTAATCTAACCAAGGGTTAGTGAAGTAACAGAACAAAGACATTTTTTATAAAACTATTTATTATGATAATTATTTTACTGCTTTAGTCTAGGTAGGTAAATACATTTAAATCCAGATTTTTTTGTCTTTTTATTAATCACCTGTTAATAAATTATGCCTTTATAACAGTTAAAAAAACATAAATAGTACATCCAAAAAATTTAAACAAAATTGACATTTATATTTGTTGATATCAAACATGCCTACATTAAGTTAATAAAAAATATTTATTTAAACAATTTGGCAATGATTATCAGCGAACAATGTATATGCCGAGGTTGTCAGTATCTTTTGAATATATTATAAGTACTTAGTTACACATTTTTATATACCTAACATAAATTTCAGTTATCAGCTGACGATTCATTTTCATTGAAAAATAGTTATTTTTATTTCTTTATGTCAGCTATACAAATATAGTTCGCACTTATTTATTTGAAAGATAACTTTAAATATATATTTTTATAATTCTATTATATGTGATGCATGAAACATAAAATTAGTTTACCGGCACCATTACTTACCTGATTACTAGACAGGAAAAGATTTCAAATAATACTTGTTTTTCTACGATCGTACAAAAAAAAAGAATCACTATGTACTCATTTTTATAGCAAAAGTACAGCGTGCGATAATAGCTATTTATGAAACTAATAAGGAAATGAAGGTTATTACCTTACGCATGTGAAATTTGCAGAACAAGGCGTAGCCGAGTTATGTAAACACATAAGTAAGGTTATAATTTATTTTCTTACTATATTGCTTCATACAATATTTTTTCTACTTCCGTTCTAATAAATACGAAAGAGCGTTTTTGAAATTATGAAATTTTGACATATTAATGACAGTTATAAATTCAAAAAATAAAAGAATAACACATCAGAATTCGTCTACCAAGATATATGTTGCTATGTTACCTCATTATTTCACTAGTTAAATAATGCAGTTCATTACCTAACTCAAATAAGGGAAATAAAACGTCTATTTCCTGAGGGAAATAGAAAAAAACGTTTTATCCCACGGCGGTAAAGAAAATTGTGCAATTAGTTGCTACGAAACAAACTTAAATCTTTAACCTAAGATAATGTACAAAATTAATATTTTTGATGTTTGAAATGTAATTAGTTAAATTATTATAATTAGTCAAAGCTCAATCTTAGGAAAAATAATATATGCAACTCGTGTTAAAAATGTCACTTTATTGCATGACTTGATGCTTGCAGCTTGAGGCTAAGGCGAGATCCTGCTGCTAATTTTTCTTATAACCAATATTTATTTATTTATGTTACGCTGTACAACAGGAACTTAATCCCAATTACAGTAGAGGGTCCGCACTCACCGAGCCGCAGTGTAGTAGTTCATATAATTTTTAGCTTGAGTGAGATTCGAACTCGGGATCTCCGGATTTGAATTCCGTATCGCTATCCACACCACCGTACTGACGGACAAACAAGTGATATATGATAATTGCCGGTAATATTTTAACATGAATTAGGAGTTGTAATGGAAATAGAAATATAGCGAGTGTTCAGCATTTCCTATTTCCGTAACAACTAATTTAAATTCATGTTAAAATATTATCTAACAATTTTCATATTACAAGTTATTTTTGCGTGAGAATTTAACAAGCAAAAATTTCTTCTGTAGAAGCAGTTGCTCTTCGAGAATTTGCCATTACGATATTTTTTTCAATTTAAATAAATAAATATATCATCACGCCTTTTACCCATGACTGGGTGTGGCACTCTGCCTACGCAAATCTCGGTAAGTGATATATTTTTTCGCGTGAAGTGCGGTTACCAGCCGTCAAATCACGGCCTCCAAAGATATTAGTGGAGGAGGAGCCACAGGGGTAGATTTTTTAAATTGGTGAAAATTGTTTGTCGGCTGTGGGGATCGAACCAGGGTTCTCAAGATCCACAGGCCGACTCGATACCACAGAGCCACCTACCCCATAATTTATATAGGTATGTGAAAATAGCTTTTATTTTATTTAGTAACCAAGGAGATTTAATTACAATAAAAAATAATCACTTATTAATTTCACTAGTGGAAAACTATCAAAATAGCTTTCATTTCATTGGTTCATTTTCAAATAAATTTGTGATTATATTACTTCCCACATTTACGTGGAAAATTTTCTTTATAATTCAATTTTTTCTATTGTTAAGTAATTACTTCAAATACTAACTAAATTGATATAATCGTATTTTAACTAAATTTATTAATTATATAAAAAACAACAAAGACAAACTTAGACAAGTGTTTAGTTTGATATTTTATTATTTATTAATTATATTTCAAAAAAACATTTATGTTTTTAGGTTACGTAGGTACTGTAACAAAAAAAGTTTTATTGCACGCTGTGCGATAAACAAATTAATACATAATTACTAACTTTTCGCATGATCTTAGAAAAGATGTAGAGAATTAAATTCTGCACTGCCAATTTCCACAGCCTGATATATTACTACTTATATAATAAAAAATAAAAACAGCAAATTACAACAACAAAATATATTTCAAACAAAATACAACATATTTCAATAACTTCATAATATCAATATGATATTAAATAAAAAAAGTTAACATGTATCTGCATCTTGGGGAATAACAGATTCTGTAAGTGCAATAAATTGATCAAATGGACAAAAAATATCACATCCAGGAATGGTCATATACTGAGCATTTGCATGAGTATAATCTTGATACAAAATCTTAAAACCGTGTACGTTATCAATTTTGTGCAGTTCAACGATAGCATAAGAACCATAAGGAGGAATATGCGGTTTGAATACTTTCAGAGCTCCCAGGATATATGCTACGTTGTATTCATGCCCAGAGTAAAGGAAAATTTTTCGAGTTTTTGGTGATAAAGTTCCATCCTTCTTTGCACGAGCATCATCTATGATTTTCTTTACCATATGACCTGAAAATCACATCAAATATATTTACCATCTTCTATCCTGTTCAATTTCTTTACACTATACAAGTTTTATAAATATCTCTTTAGTTACGAGTGTACAAAAGACGAGTATTTAAAGAGTTTATAAAACATACTATACTTTTTGTATGATCACAAATGAAGACAACAACAAAATTTAAGTGAATTATTTGGAAACTAAGGTTAAGTTACAATAGTAGATGCCTGAAGCTAATTTCACTCAAGTTGTCACTAAAACGTTCGAAGCCACGGCTTGTCAACATGTGATTAAGATGTTATTTAAGGCCATGGAAAACAGAACATTAATAGTTATTTTTGATTCTAGATTGCAAAATGTTACTTTTGCATTCGAGAATGCAAAAGCATTTCGCAATCGTGTATCAAACAACGTTTTTTCGAAAACTATGTCCCAAAATTAATAATAATGTAATGAGAAAATTTTAACGTTTAGGATTAATTAATGTGACATCTAATGTCTCCATGACAACAATGTATGTAATATAATTACTATCAAATCTAGTATTTTCTGACCAGCAATTGTCAGCTGGTTGGCAATAGAAACCAAACAAACGTTCTAATTTTTTCTGCGATTTATTGGGATTCGCATTGCATTTCGCATTTCATTTCTCAAGAAACTATTCCAGTACACCAGTTAGCTTCCTCAAGCGGGAGATATATGAATAATTGCTCAATTGGAACATTAAATATAAATTTTGTTAAAGAATAGTAGTATTGTTTCTAAGCAAAAAAATAAAGTGACAAATTTTATTAAATTGTGAGCCTTTCTTCTATCAAAAAATTGCAGGATGCAAAAAACTTTTGCATCCTGCATGCAAAAGTCTTTTGCGTTCTGTAAACAAAAAACACTCATTTCGCGTGTTGATAGTTGTCATGTAAATTTTAACTTTACATGACAGTTTTCGAAAAAAGACATTTTAATAACTGGAATAGAAAAACTAAATTATTTCTGAAAAACGACAACACACAGTCGTAGCTACCAAATAGGAGTTCACGCATTGGAATTTTGTTAACATCAACTTAAGATAGACTTGGAATGGTTTAAATTCCACAATAAGATATAAGACCATTACACTGTAATTGAGATTAAGCTTCTATTATGCACAATAATAAAATTATTACTATTTTTCCACGACTGCTATGAAAAGTTGACAATTACTCTCTAATTTGTCATCGAATAGTTGACGTTTTATGTGGAACAATCGAAAAATATATAAGTTATTTTATAAAATTAACGACAGTTTTTGTTTTGTAAGCAAGAACATCGAATAATTTTGCTATTTACCTCCGGAATTTCTTAAAAGGTCATCATTGTGAGTTTGCAAAGTATACCACATATTTCCAGCAGTCGTAAGAAACTCTGGAAATACTTTTTGAGTCCATGTTGGTATTTGGCGTCCAGTACGAACCTACACAAAAATATAAAATGAATATATTTCATTTAAGAATACAATAAATAATGAAATAATTACCTCAGCATTTAAAGCATCATAAATACGAAACAGATCCATTACAGTTTTCATTTCAATACCTGAGTGTTCACTAACGTGTTGGATTAAATCAGCATTAGTTTTAAAGTATTCTTGGTTTATTTCTTTAGATGCTTCGTTAAATAAATCAACATATTTTTTACAGTAGTAATATGCAAATCTCATTACCTGAAATTCAATTTTAAAATAAATTTACTTCTGTATCAAATTCAGCGCTTCTTTTTCTTCTAAAGATTACCTTTAATTAGAGATGGGCGAATATCATCCGCGAATAGTCGAATGCCGCGAATATTGACATTATTCGATATTCGAGATTTTCGAATATTAACGTCAATACCTCAAATATAGCGCCATATGTTGACCTCAATTTTTGACTATGTTTTTCTTTATCATTTGTACATAAACTTAAAGCTATTACAATACTTTGAAGTTATTAATATCAAAGATATTTTGTTTCAAAACCATGAAGACGTACCATATTTCAAATTTGTTTTTCGCCAACATCAGCTTGTACGTTTCACCTTAAATTTGAAGTTTTCGTCTTTTTCTTTTCTTTTTTGTTTTAATTTTATTTTATCTTAACAATTTCATTCAAATAATGAAAAGAACATAACTAAATAATTATTAATAATAAATAAATTTACTTTTAGGAGTATTCGAATATTCGAGATCTGATTAATATTCGTATTCGATATTCGAATTCGAGAAATTTGATATTCGCCCATCTCTACCTTTAATAACTATCTTTTTCTTATTAATTTATCATTGCATACTGTTTCTATTATTTTATTTGGTTTCTTAAAAAGAAAAGTGCCAAATTTTTATTAGAAATAGACAGTTACCTATATTAGTATATCTTATTCTTTTTTATCTTCGAATGAAGCAGATGTATAGAAGATACCAAATGTGAGGAATAAATGTGCTTGTATGGAGAGAATGTGAATGTGGTTAAAGCAAAGATGGTGTGTCAGGATGAGAATATTTGACGAATGCTGATTCTTTGATGAAATTGAAGAGTGGATGTTTTGTAAATATTTCAGAGGTTAGTGCTACCCTAATTGATGGTATGGGTAAAATAAATGATTACTTACGGCATTGTCTTCCCAAGAAACATAATTGTAAGGTATCGGTTGCCATGGTAGTAAAATATTCCAAATTTGTGATGGTACAGGTGGGTACAGTCCAGCTAAAACTAATTCTAAACTCATTTTTGTCCGATTGTAATTAGTACTTATCGGATCTATCACATCAGAAGTATATAATCTTCCTAGGAAGTTATCATATCGTGTACGTAATGCTTTACCGACGTTATATTCTTGCATTTTGCCATACTGAAAGAATTATATTAAAGTTTATTGAATTATAATTCACTTACATTTGTTTTAATTACCATTGTTAATTGACCAAAACCATCTGGAGCCCAAGTATCGTTTAAGTTTGGATCCGTTGGGTACAAACTAGATTTTTCTGGGTTTCTGTCGCCATGTCGAAAAACCTGCAATAATAGACAAGTTTAACATTTACACTTTACAAAATATTTAAAACAGCCTTAACATTTTGTTGTTATTTATTTTCCTGTGCAAAACGTTTTAAAATTTATTTATAACAAAATTCTTCCAATAAAGATAGAATTATAATTTTTTTTAAAATATGTTTCTATATAGTTCAGAGCACGAGAAATGCACTCGTTGAAACCGCATTTCAATATCTCTTTTAGTTTTTGAGTTATATTGATTTTTGACTTTTTTTAAAACTCAACTTTGAGAGCCCATATCTCGAAAACTAAAAAAGATATTGAAATTCGGTTTGAACGAGCGTATTTCTCGTGCACTACTTAACTTGTACCGAAATTTTACCATTTTTGAAATTTTTTGAACTTTTTTTCAAAATTTCTTTTCTCAATATTTCCAAAAGTTGAAGAGATAATGAAAATCTGAATACACCAATGAATTCCTCGCGTGAAAATACATAGGTATGCAAATTTTTACAGCAAAATTCGCACGGATACGTTTTTTATTTAAAAAAATCGAAAATAGCCGTTTTTTAGAAATTTCTTAAGGGGTACCCCTTGGCGTTTTTACGGATTTAGGCCATTTTTCAATATTTTGTAATTGTGCGAATTTTGCTGTAAAAATCTGCATACCTATGTATTTTCACGCGAGGAATTCACTGGTGTTCACAGATTTTCACTATCTCTTCAAGTTGTGGAAATATTGAAAAAAGAAAATTTTGAAAAAAATTGAAAATTTTTTAAAAATAGTAAAATTACGGTATAAGTTAAGTAGCGCAAGAGAAATACACTCGTTCAAATCGCGTTTCAATATCTCTTTTAGTTTTCGAGATATAAGCTCTCAAAGTTGAGTTATAAAAAAAGTCAAAAATCGATATAACTCAAAAACTAAAAGAGATATTAAAATGCGGATTGAACGAGTGCATTTCTCGTGCTCTGAACTATATAGAAACATAATTTTAAAATTTTTTATCTTTGAACCGGTTCAACCAAAAATTCACAAAAAATAAACATGCCTTCACCCATTCTGGCAGTGGCACTCTATCGTTGTAG
Source organism: Pterostichus niger (assembly GCA_947425015.1). Lineage (NCBI taxonomy): Eukaryota > Metazoa > Arthropoda > Insecta > Coleoptera > Carabidae > Pterostichus > Pterostichus niger. The sequence goes on along the minus strand of OX380341.1, from coordinate 3,797,068 downwards.
ATCTCAGTAGAAAATATTGTACATCTTTTATTTAAAATATGTTTATCTAAATACTTAAGAAACACGTATAGATTGTTTTATATTAAAAAAATAATTGCGTATTGCAGAAAAATTCATTTAAAATTATAAAATTCTAGTAATATTTACCACATGTATTTGCTGTAATGTTTGTTCAAAGTGAGCTGTAGCTGATAAACAACCAATAATCACAATAAACAAAATGTTTTGAAAGTTTAACATTTTGATGGATTCAAAAGATAGAGGTCCCGTTCTATTTTGCTGCACTTTATATATTCAAAGATTACGTAGATGTCATAAAAAATAATCCAAGCAAGGATAAAAGAGAGCAATCACATATTTTAATTGTCTAATAATAATTGTTTTATTACTTAAAGTAAACACAAAATTAATCTAATTTTATTCGAGTCCATAAATTTATTAAAAGTTATGTACTTATTTTCGTTTAATCTCATCTAAATTTGCTTTAACAATCTAAAACCCATCAGCCTGTGGATTTCAAAACCCAAGTTCGACTCCCACTAAACTAATTTTCTTCACATTATCCCTCTACTAGCTGGACGACTGGTAATCGTGTTTCACACAAAATATATCACTTACCGAGATATGTTACAACAAAACGCCAATTCCAATAATGGCTAAAATGCGTGATCATATTTTTTTTATAAAATAAAACAACAAATTAAAATATTAATAATTATTATATTTCAAGGAATAACAAGTCAAAAATAATTAACTATTCCATAGTTTGTATTTCTATCTAAGAAATTAATTATAATTAAATACATATTTGGAATGAACTATGGCACAATAATAACAACGAATAAAATTCTTAACATGTCTCTCCATCGTTAGGAACAAAAGGATCTGTCAAATCAACAAATTTATCAAATGGACAAAAACTCTCACACCCCGGTATAGTCACATACTCGGGCTTCGAATGACTATAATCTTGATGCAAAATTTTAAATCCGTATACATTGTTAATTTTATGGATCTCAACAATAACATAAGAACCATAAGGTGGTATATGTGGTTTAAAAATATTCAATGCTCCTAAAAGATAAGCTACGTTGTATTCGTGTCCAGAATAGAGATAGATTTTTCTATCTTTTGGGGATAAAGTTCCATCCTTCTTGGCACGGGCGTCAGCTATAATTTTCTTTAGCATGTTACCTAGAATTTAAAATAATATTATTGTTAAACTAACGTTTTAAAAAAGACACCATCCCTCTATTCTATAACTTCAATATCTATAATCATTCGATATATTAATAGTAACTTTTTTTCTTTTTCTTGACTATTTTATAGATCACAATTTTTGTAATAGATAATAATCGAGTTATAGAATAGGAGCGTATATTAGATTAAAGAAAACACTTGATGGCATTTTTGTAGTTGATCTACAAACTATTATATTGTAAAATTGGTTCAAAATGAATCTTACAAAAATGTATGAATGATTCATAAAACTCAACACTTGTCTATAACATAAAGATCTTACACCCCTTTTATATATTTATTTTTCATTTCTAACGTATCTTTCTTTTGTTATTTTTAGAGAAATTTCATTGTTTCTTAAGTTAAAGAAGAGTGTTTCATTAGGGGATACAATTATCTTAAGGAGTAAGGCCACTCTAGACAAGGAAAAAAAGGGTTATTTTCATGATTTTTTTAAACGAAATCTAAACGTGCTGCTTAAGAACTGTTTTTGAATTTTTATTTAGTGCTCTTTAAACTTTATTTCAAAATTTTTTTTAAAGAAAATATTCAAAATTGTCGTCAGAAATTAAAAAAAAATGACGACTCCTCACGGCGCGTAGGGCAAATCGGGCGAAAACATTCCGGGAACAGCAATAGACCTGGATCTCTAAAAAACTACGGGCTGGATTTTAAAATTTTTGTTTTTTAACAAAATGGCGCACGTTTGAAAAAAAGTTCATTATTCGGGACTAAATTTCTATATAAAAACGACCATAAAAAACGAATGAAGCACTAGAATAAGAAATAAAAAGATTCAGCACGATCCATCAATTAGTATTTCAGATTTCTTTTCGCCCGATTTTGAAAATATGATTTCGTGAAAAACGCATTTAAAGTTTCGAGTCATATATATAAATAAATACTAGTACTAATAGATATATGCTTTTTTCCCTTCCGCGCGGCATTTAAATTAATTGTCCCTTATTCCTAAGGGTTTAAACTATAATTTAAGCAAATAAAAAAAATGCATTTTTAAAATATTTTAGAGTGGCCTTACCCCTTAAAGTATAAACAAAAAATAGTGATGTTTCAAATTTATTTCATACCTCCAGAATATTTTCTTAGTTCAGTGGTATAAGTTTGTTGTTCGTAATATAAGTTTCCAGCAGATGTAAGAAATTCTGGAAAAACTTTTTCGGTCCATTTTGGTATACGACGTCCAGTTTGTACTTCAGCATTTAGAGCAACGTATACACCAAATAAATCAAGTAAAGTTTTCATTTTTAGTCCTGTATTGTCACTGACATATTGAATTAATTCGGCATTATCTCTCCAGAATTTTTCAAATAGTTCTTGAGTCGAAGCTTCGTTGTATAAATCAGTATATTTTTGACAATAAAACAAAGCAAATCGCATAACCTAAAACGACATTATATTTCAAATGAATAATTCGGGTTAATACCTTATTTTAGTTTTGACTTACCGGATCATTTTGCCAAGAAACATAATTATATGGAATTGGTTGCCAGGGCAATAAAATATTCCATATTTGTGATGGTGCTGGAGGGTACAGTCCAGCTAACACTAATTCTAAGCTCATTTTTGTACGATTGTAATCGGTGCTTATTGGTGCAATTACATCCGGAGTATATATTTTTCCCAAAAAGTTATCGTATCTTTTACGCAAAGCTCTTCCGATATCATATTCTTGCTTTTTACCGTACTAGAAAGTAGGATTATTTAATCTTATTATGTTTATAAATATTATTAGATTTATTTACCATTGTTAATTGTCCATAACCCTCAGGGTACCAAGTATCATTAATGTTTGGATCTTTAGGGTACAAACTAGTGCGGTCAGGAGTTCTGTCTCCATGGCGGAAAATCTAGCATTATTATTTTTCTATTAATTAATTTAAAATTAAGTTCATGTTTAGATATCTTTTTTTTAATTTCAAGTGGTGTATGGGCGCAATTTCTAACTTCTAAACAGCAGGCTACAAAAGCTACGAGGTCGCTGCTAAAACGGTGAGTCATTTTTGCAAATATTATTAGCGTTTAGTTTGTCCAATAATTCTTGTTGGGCTCTAGATCAGTGATTCTTAATCGGAGATCCGCAGACTCCTAGGGGTCCGCCAAGGGATCTCAAAGAGTCCACAAAACTTAAGTTATCTAAAGTTTTAACTGTAACTCTGCCTATTAGTATTTTTGTCTGTAATTTTTTGGCTTATTTAATTTTTCGTTTGAATCAGATTTAGTAGCATTTTAACCTTACTAGCAAAAATATATATTTGAGATCTTTATTATATCAGTTTTTATTTAAAAATCAATTTAATATTCGTAATTTCAATAAGTAAATATTTGGAAAATTTACGCTGCTCTAGATAATCATGAGAAGCTAGTTATTCTTTCTTAATTATTTTTAAAAACACGCAAATCTTTAAGGTACTTTAATAACTGTTTAATTATGATCGATCATATAAACATTTAATAGTTACTATAGATGAATTTATTGAACGTTAGAAATGATTATTATCTGCTGTCGGTAACTAAATACAGAGATATATTAATTTCCGGTTTTCAACTACATTAAATTTGAATCATTTTTCAACGTTTCATCAGCTGTTATAGGTAACATCATGAAAGAATTAATTACTTTTTATTAGTCAGTAATAAAAATATGTAATTAAAATGTGACAAATATTTAACAAAAGCACTTAATCTATGTATTAATAAAGAAAATACAGATTTATATAACAATAACATTTTGAAATATCTAATGTAATATCAGAATAATTCTTTTATTATCTACTTGAAGCAAATAAAAAATAAGCTTTAGTATTTTTTTATTCGCGTACATATGTACCTAATTGACGTGTGCAAAAAGTAATTATATAATCACAAATTCATGACGTCTTTCGATTTTTCATTACAATATTTTTAGTTTTATTGTTATATTTTATTTTAAAGTACTTACCACATGAACTTGCTGCAAAGTATTAGTAGCTGCTGAACAGCATCCGAGAACTAAAACCACCACTAAGATTTGTAAATAAACCATTGTTATTTGCTCACACTTACACAATGTGCTACCAAAATAAAACACGAGGTTTTATATCAAATTTCATGAATCTCAGCGAATTTTTTTTAGGTTTATTCAATTAATAGATTTCTGAGGATAATTAAAATCTAATCATTATATCTAGATTCAAGGTTGGCTGTTTCTTGATACTTGAAATACTTTTTTTGTTGACCAAGATACTAGTGCATATCGTAGGCTCTGAACTAGTTTGAAAATTGATGCAAATTCGAATATAATTTAGGTGTTTTATTGAAAAGCTTTTCAGAATTCATGTTACAAAATTTAAATTATGTTTGGTACAGAAAAAATAAAAACAATTGTCTGCAAAATTGTTTGTAAATTTTAATAAAGTTTTAGTCAAAGTGATTATTGAACAAAATATTCATTACTACATGTGTCTCTCTAGTGCAAGATATAGAAATAATATCTATATTAGTTTATAGAATAAGAATATATCAAAAATAGAATAACATCAGATTTTAGTTATATGGATACCGTGGTTCAATTGGTAAGAGCATTTGACTGGAGTTCAATTGTCTTAGGTTCAAATCCTACTGGTATTCAAATTTATATTTTTTGTAATCAAATTAGATTTCAAGTATTTATTTAAAAAAATATTTATTAAGGAAGAAGAATAAAATACAAATATATTTGCGGACAATAAAATGTATTCATACACAATTGCAAATTAAAACATTTGCATACAATATCAATAACAAAATTAGTTAATTGTAATATGTCCAATTAATTTAAAGAATTTGTCAATAGGACAAAATATTTCACAGTTTGGCATGACGATTGGAAATGGTAGATCGCTCTTGTAGTCATTGTAGAACAACTGAAAAATATTGGTTTTTACACACATATTTAAAGAAAGAAATCAATCACATTAAACATACTTGAATTCCATATTTATTGTTAATTTTGTGAAGTTCTAGAGTAACATAAGAACCATAAGATGGAACTCTAGGATTGTACTGAAACACATCTAAACCAATCAGAGTAAATGCTACGGTATACTCGTGTGCAGAATATAAATATAATTTAGTTTTTGACGTTCCTTGCATTTTAAATATGATGTCGTTCTTTATCTTGCTGAACAAACCACCTGTAAAATTATTCATTAGAAAAGTAACCTTAACACTTTCGACATCAATTTTCTGCTATCAAACAGTTCTACCACATTTTATTTCAACAATTAAGAAATATTCATAATCTTTTAAAAATACATACCTATGGCTAGTTGCTGTATTTCGCTGTTATAATTTTTCAGTTGATAATCTAATACAACAATCTTTTCTAAAGCATCAGGAAAAACGCTTCGAGTCCATGCCGGTAAATATAATCCCATTTGTTTCTAAAATTACAAAAACCATTGTTAATTATGTATTTATTTATTTTATTTAATAAATCAATTTTACCTGCGTATACAATGTAAAATAAACCATGAAAAGTTGAACTGGACGAGTAGCATTCAATCCACTATGTTCATTGACTATTTCAAACAACCATTTAAAGTTTTCCATCTGTTTTTTTACTGCGTTCAGTTGCAATATTTGATTATATTTATCATCGAATTCTTTGTTTATGAATACGTTTTTCATTACCTATAATCATTTGCAAATAAAGTTAAATATCTTCAAAACAACAGACCTAAACTTTTTCTTCTAGAGAAATATCACCTTCAATAATTAAATCATTCATCTTAAACTCTCTACGGATCAAGTTGAACAAACATTCACTACGAATTCATTCGTACATATTTTATTCCACATAAACAATTTCCAGAACATCTTGACACTGATACCAACAAAAATGTGCGTGTTTCCCGCAGTCAAACGTTCCTAAATAGTTTTAGACTGTTAAATATTTGGGATGATCGAAAGAATCAGATCCGACTTTGCTTTGGCGTCGGCGATTGTCCACGCGTTCGCGGCTGCAATCGACTCAGCATTACCCGCGACAGGTTCCGATTTAACCGTCGTACCGTTAACGTAATTCCACGCATCGTTTTTAATCAGCAGAGCTTCAATCTGCATTTTCCACGTGTCATAGTTTTCTTTATTTAACGCTTCGATTCGAACCGTACCGGAAGAGTTCATTTTTCTAATTCGCACGCGCGTAGCCTGGGCCCATAACCTGTTAAATATTTGGGATGATCGAGACACAGAAACACACCGATTACAATGACATAAGACAATATTTATTGAACTGCATGACAACTAAAAACATATTTAACAAAATACAAAAACAATAGTTTCAACGCATACTGTTTGGGAGATATAATTAAATAAACTTAGCGCGAAGTCATCGCATCTGCTTGGCATAAATAGTCCGTTTGAATTGTCTGTTATTTCTAACATAGACAAAAACGCTTCTGGCAAAAGATAAGAAGAAGTAAAGTTTCTACTATTATTACCACGACAAAAATTGAGAAATGTAGTCATTCAAACAACAGCTAACTAACTATATAAAAGTTGTCTTTTAATTATTTTTATTATTAATGTTTACCTTGTCAGTGTGTAGAGGATCATAAATATATGGAATCGGTTGCCAGTTCAAAGCATAATTCCATTTCTGACTACTCGCAGGAGGCCATAATCCAGCCAAAACAAGCTGAAGACTCATTTTAGTTCTTATATAATCTGTACTTCTTGCTTCTAGCACATCATCAGTATAAATTTTACCCAAAAACTGATCATAAGCTTTGCGTAAATTTTGTCCTATTTTGTATTCTTGTTGTTTGCCAAGCTACATAAAATACAGCAATAATGTAGATTTTATAGAAATAAAACTGAATGGAACGGAAAAAATTACTTTGAAAAATAGTTTTATATTTTTATACTTTTGTGCTCATTTATTTATTAATTATTATAATTTCTCTAGTCCCGTAACGATAATCCAAATGCAACAAAAGACCGTGAGGAGTACAGATTAAATTGTATTTTCACGACAAGCGCGGCAAACTAATTTTTTTTTTTTCGCAAAATAGTAAGAAATTATTAGTTTTCCCTTTCTGTGAAGGAAAACATTGCAGTTTTACATGTATGTTAGATGAATGTTATTTTACAAAATAAAACTTTATTGTTTTATAGAAAATTCTTATTTAATAGTAGGTAATATACTTTAAATCTTTAAATTATCTTCCAAGTTTGGATCAAATAATTAAAATATTACCTTTTTTTGTAATTTTTTTTTTCTAGCGCCAGAGGAAAGTATTTTTTCTACTCTCAATCGTATGCCTCACTCACTATGCTCATGAGGAAAATTTTAAACTCTAGTAGGAAAAAATCGTTTCTTTTCTAGTTTGACAAATAACTATTTTTATTACTGAAATTTAGTGATTCTTCCCGTTCTATTTAAAACTGCACGTTAAAAAGCTACGGTATTATCACAAATAAAACTATTTTTTAATTTAAACTTACCAATGTTAGCTGACCTCGTCCAAGAGGATAAAATGTTTCATTCATATGAGGATCGGTTGGATAACTATGAGAATCTGGTGTCCTGTCCCCATGACGAAATATCTTTAAAAAATATTTACATTATTTAATATTAAAGCAACTGCAAGAGAAACTGATTTCGATTGCCATAGTTGATACTTTTTTCTGTGGTTCCTGTTCCACTAATACAAAAATATATCATAATCTGCAATAGCAGAGTGCAACCCTCAGAAATGAGTAAAATGGCATAAAATTAATTTTAATAAAATTTTTACTTACTACATGAACTTGTTCAAGAGTACAATCGACTTCTAGTGAAAAGGAGAACAAAATAAAACAAGTAAATAAAATTAAATTTCTCATTGTGCAAATTTAGTAGCTACCGAGTTTTTAAGTTTTAAGAAATAAATAAAATTTTCTTGGAATTTAGCTTTTATATTAAGTGAAATAGGTATTTATTATAGTTCGTCACTCGAAAAACAAATTATGTTATAATTCCGGTTTATTTGAACAATTACTTGTGTATATTTGAATAGCATTTAGATAAATAAATATGTAGCTTCTTTTTCATTTATTCGTCGCATATTTTTAATTTGAAAAAAGCATAATTTTAATTGCAGTTTAATTAATTAATTTTCAAGCAAAATAAAAATATGCATTATTTTATTAAAAATACAAATACGAAAAATCATTCATTATTAGTCATTTACGTCACTTTATATTATATTTAATTACATAAATACATTTATAATCTTTTATTTACTTAATTTACATATGTTAATAATATAATTAATTTAAGTATGTTTGCGTATGACAAGAATTATAATCATATTTAACTTTTCTATTATATTTTACATGCTTCATAATAAGAAATATCAGGTATAATATCCTTAATTAAATCCTGAAATTTGGAGAGTAAACAATTTTTTTCACATCCTGGATAAATAACATCTTCCAAAGTCTGATCTGCTGTTTTACGTTTATATAAAACCTAAAAATACAAATTAAAATAATAACGATTATTTGCAAACTTTTTAACCATACCTTAATCGCATAATTATCTTTTACATCAGTTTTATGAAGCTCAAAAATTACTACACTTCCATATTCACAAACATGAGGTTCTATTTTAAGCGCATCTAAAATGTGTCCTAAGGTTGATTCATGTCCGCTGTATAAATATATTTTTGGTAATTCATTCGTGTCTTCATTTATTTTTGATTGAAAATCGTTTAAAATTTTCTTGAAAAAATATCCTACAAGATATAAATAGCAAGAATTATGAATCTAAATTAATTTTTTTAAATTTTGTAACACACCTGCATTTATTTTTTTAATTTCTGGATTGAAATTAAAATATTGATACACTTTAGAAGCTGCTGAATATATAGGTTCCGGATAAATAGATGTCGTCCAGTCTGGCAAAGTATAATTTGTGTCTTTCTATAATTTATAATGTTTCATTATTTTTTAATTCGTGGCAAAACGCGAGTAAAAGTGCAGAATGCAATATTGAATCGGACAAATTTTTCCAAAAAAGAGTATAAAGTCCTACGTTTGTGGACGTGTATTCTATTGACTTAAGATTTGTGTATTTAAAATTCTAACCTTGCCAAAAACACGTGCATTATTCAAATGAAAATCATTTGACCTAAAATTAAGTAATATAAAGGCTTGTATATGTGGAGCATATGTTATACTAGTTTAGGATTTAATAGCGAAGCGAGAATCGCCATGAATGCGTTGTAATATGTAAAAATAACTAATAAATAATATAGCTTTTGCATCTGGGATTCTGAATATTGTCTAGATATTTCGTGAATAGACTATTCTTTACACAACAATATATAAATACCTCGGTTCTAAGAATAAGGTAAAGTTCTGAAACATCTGTTACAGTTCTTATTGGTTTCCCCGAATTCTTTTCGAGATAAGTCATTAAATCATTATGAGGAGTTATGTACAACTTCTTCACTTCTTCATTTTCGTTTTGGTGTTTTAATACTTTCATTCGTTTTGGACAAGCTCCTGGATTCAACAACTAACACAACCAAAACATTAAAAATCAATTCATTTTAAACAGAAACATTTGAATAAGTTAAACAATTTTTTGTTTAAATTAAGTTACAGAATTAAACCAAAAATTGTATTAAGTTTTTAAATATGAGTTCTACCATATGTTAGAAATCTTGAAATAAAAAATTAAGCATACTCTTTGTTAAATTATAAATAAAAACCTACATCATCTTCTTCGTAAGGTTTATAATCAACTGGAATTGGTAACCATGGTAACTGCTCATTCCAAATTTGTCCTTTTGGTGGGGACCATAAACCAGCAGCTACTAAAAGAGCACTCATTCTTGTTCGCAAGAATCCAGTGCTTCTAACTTTCATTATTTCATTTGTATAAACATTCCCTAAAAATTTGTCATAACGTTGACGTAAAAATTTACCTAATTTGTATTCTTGCAGTTTTCCCCTCTGAAATATAAATCGGAAATTATTATACAATATTAAATTCTTTATCTTGTTCTTGATCTTGATCTTAAACTTGAATAGAAATCTTTTGAATAATCTTTATAATCGGAATTATTATTTTTTTATTATTCGTACTATCAAAGTGATACGTTTTTAATGACTTATTTTTTATGGAATATTTTATAACACAAAACTGACTATATACCTACGTAAAAATTATAATTATTTCTTAACGCGTAAATCTAATCTATTTTTAATTATGAAAACGTAGTTGTAAATTTAATACTTTAATAAATAAATTGTAATAATTGTTTCACTAACATTTTTAGTTTGAAAGTAGTTTTGTTGATTGGATTTCGGGTTTTTTGAAAGTTTTCGTTTTATTTTAAGCCTGAAATCTAATCAACAAAAACTTCTTAAATAATATCATTTGCCTTATTTAAAATTTTAAATCTTTTTGGGTTTTTCTTTAATTTTTAGTTTGAAGTAAATATACTTACATTGGTAAGTCCTCCTTTACCAATAGGATAAAAAGTCTCATTTTTATACGGATCTGTTGGGTAAAATGAATCGGTTGTTCTTTCGCCATGCCTAAATAACTACAAACAAAAATCTTTATTTTTCTTTAGTACCTAACTATACTTTTATATATTGTATGAAGTGCATTTTAAAATGTGTCTTTTTATATTATTTATTAATATAGTACAAATAACTAACAAATATTTAATTACTTACTGCATGTACCATTAATAAACTATTGTCTGGCAAAGATATATCAGCTGAAATTACATTGATAAACACATATAATAGTAACGTGACAATTATTCTTAAATTTGTCATTGTTATTTATTAAATTTTACCGACAAATGTCACAGATTTTATGTGTTTTCTTGTTTCTACATCAAAATACCGTCAGTAAATATCGATTTATTTGTGTACACTGTTTGAAATCATGAACTTTGACATATTGTTATCTCAAAATGTTATTTATTTCCCGGAAACTTTTAATAAAATCAATTTATAACGTGTTGAAATAAAACAATAAATATATATTTGCTGTATGATATGTTCAATTTTATTTTTGTCTTTTGATGTTAATTTTAATTGGTAAAGTAGTAATTTTTTAATTCATATAATATGAGATTTAAAATCAGTATTTTGACGTACATGTCATACAGCCTTCACTAAAGCACAATAATTATTTAATAACAAAATTTGATTGAGACATTTTTTTCAGTCGGTAGCATAAGTAATCAATTGATTTTCGCATTAATTTTTTCCTATACTGTTTTTCTACTTCATTGGGATAGTCTTGATCTTCAAGTTTCCAATTTTCATATATACTGGGTAAATAGCCAACCGGTTCATCCCAGGCTTTGCGACAATGCGCTATTATCCATTCGTGTTGTTCTTTAGTTGGAATTCTATATACATAAAAACTATTACATTTATCTTATTCGAAAATAAAATACAGAACAACCGATAGGAACTGAAACCCGGCAAATATGTGAACTAAAATGTAACTTCGTTTGAATCTCTACAAAATATGACATATATGACCAATGATATTAAGTAGTCTAGGTAGTGTAAGAAACAGGATATTGCTATAAGATTTTATTTTTATGAACTGTGTGTATTCCATTTGCCATTTGAATCAAATCTAACACTTACTGAACCAGCTCACTTATTTATTTCAGTGGATTACTTCACTCACTTTATTCTTAGTTTTAAATTTACTTATTCTGATTGAGCTTAAGGCCGCTCCGGAGTGAATATAATTTTCGTATTTGGTGCTAAATTCTATGCACCCGCTAAACCCAGCAACTTGCCGTGTTACTGTTCTTGGAACCGTGGTCTGCTGGCCGAGGGTCTATTTATTAAAGATTGTATTTTTTTACATGCTGGTGTATTCAAATATTCGTTGTATTATCTTCGACTTACGAAATATCTAACACAGATGATACGAGTTTCACAAATATTTAAGTTTTAGGCGAATTAGAAACAACAATTAAAATAAATGAACTGTACTCAACATCAATATAAATAACTCAAATCATTTATAGTACAGAAATGAGAAATTGCTTTGCTTATATAAATATTAAGGAGTAACATCATGTATTTGACGGCTGGTAGCTACAGTTCACAAACATAAATATATTACTTACTGAGATCTACAACGATAGAGTGCCACTGCCAGTAATGGGTGAAGGCATATTTACTTTTTGTGAATTTTTGGTTGAACCGGTTAAAAATTCGAATTTTTAAAAAATATGTTTCTATATAGTTCAGAGCACGAGAAATACACTCGTTCAAACCGCATTTCAATATCTCTTTTAGTTTTTAAGTTATATTGATTTTTGACGTTTTTAAAAATCAACTTTGAGAGCTCATATCTCGAAAACTAAAAGAGATATTGAAATGCGGTTTGAACGAGCGTATTTCTCGTGTGCTATTTAACTTATACCGAAATTTTACCATTTTTGAAAATTTTCCAACTTTTTTTCAAAATTTTCTTTTCTAAATATTTCCAAAAGTTGAAGAGATAATGAAAATCTGAAAACTCCAGTGAATTCCTCGAGTGAAAATACATAGGTATGCAAATTTTTACAGCAAAATTCGCACAATTACAAAATATTGAAAAATGGCCTAAATCCGTAAAAACGTCAAGGGGTACCCCTTAAGAAATTTCTAAAAAACGGCTATTTTCGATTTTTTTAAATAAAAAACGTATCCGTGCGAATTTTGATGTAAAAATTTGCATACCTATGTATTTTCACGAGAGGAATTCACTGGTGTTTTCATATTTACATTATCTCTTCAACTTTTGGAAATATTGAAAAAATAATATTTTGAAGAAAAGTTGAAAAATTTTCAAAAATAGTCAAATTTCTGTATAAGTTAAGTAGCGCAAGAGAAATACACTCGTTCAAACCGCATTTCAATATCTCTTTTAGTTTTCGAGATATGGGCTCTGAAAATTGAGTTCTTAAAAAAGTCTAAAATCGATATAACTCAAAAACTAAAAGAGATATTGAAATGCGGTTTTAACGAGTGTATTTCTCGTACTCTGATCTATATAAAAACATATTTAAAAAATTTTGATTTTTGAACCGGTTCAACCAAAAATTCACAAAAAATATATCATGCTTTTGAACCATTACTGGCAGTTGCACTCTGCTATACATCTCAGTAAGTAATATATTTATGCTTGTGAACTGCAGTAACCAGCCGTCAAATCGCGGTTCAATATGTCATCTCAACGAAGCTTTTGCGTGCGTACTTCTGAACTAACACTTACACACCATGGTTGACACTTAGTAGTTACAGGAGACGTTTTCACCAATATGCATGGTAGAATCCACAGATAGTTCGTTCCTCTAAAGTCTTCATATTATTGCATGAAAAAATACAAAATAATTCTGTATTTTGGGAAGAAATAATGATTCTAAAACTAGTACATTTTTATCAAAATTCTTTGTTGCACAAATTAGTTAATCCTCGATTTTATTTTTTTGTTCAGACCACATTTGCTATATCATCATTATTTATATAAAATTTGAATAAATTTGTTCAGTTAGAAGTGCAGATAAGTTGATAGCATTTTTTAGCTTTTTCGCTTGAACTCCTGAGCGGCCTTAAAATAGTACACCGCAGTAAGTGCATCATTTTAGATCAGTTTTACTCATATTGTCCAACTAATATAAACTGATTTAAGTAAATCAAATGACAAATGGAATAAAACATCTTCAAATTGTTCTCCTGTAAAGGTTCAAAAATATGACTTGATACTGTTGGCTTTGAGATCCAGATATATGTAGATTTATCACCCAGTGTCAGAAAGTAAAAGAGAAAATGGTGATCTTCCCTAGGCATGAAAAGCAAAGCTACTTCCATGGCAACTATATACAACTATATGATTTGACATTAGTAATATCCAGCTGACAGCTGTCAAGAGAATAATACATCCTATCTACATTTCTTTTGAAAATGTTACTTTCTAGTAGTAAAATATAATATTATATGTATATTTCATGAAGAAAGTGGCATTTTGCCCTCACATAATCCCTCGTGTTTGGTTTAGAAATGAAACGGCACTTTTGGAAAGAAATGTCTCACTTCCTTCCCTTGATACACAAATCAACTATTGTTACTTGCCTAACAATTTTGTTTGGGTTTCTGGGATCATAAACACACTTCATTTTAGGATCATAAAATCCATCTCCTGCATCATAACATCCTTCTGGTATTTTTCGTGTATTATAAGAATTTCTAAGTAATGATCGACCGGCTGGTTTCAATGCATCTTTTATTTCTAAATAAAATCTAACATCGAAAATTCAGATACTTATTATTTAAGTAAAGCAGTATAAATATTGAACCTTCTATCAGGCATTTCACAGTATGGTCCATAACAGAGATTATCTGAGAAAAAATATCGATGTGCGATCATGTGACCATTGTCCCAAAAACCGTCCATTTTTGCCTCATTTGGATACAACAAAGTTCCACGTTCGTTGAACATACTATCCCAAAAATCACCATCATAATCCACTCCTGAAAATGATTTTATGTTTTTAATATATGCTAGTATATGATAAATGTGAAATTGAGAAGATCTTGTATATAATAATGGATATGGGTCAGTTGAGAGGTTTTGGACATGTGCAATGCATGCAAAATGAATAAATACTGAAAAAGGTGTATGTTGAAGAAATGCGGATTTAAAACAATTTAAATCACATCATAATTTTAGTCATATGAAAGTTATAATAAAGCAGAACTACAAATCTAGTTAATATTTATATAATAGCAATTTTAAAATGAAAATTTAATGGCTGGTATACTGTTTTCATTTTAAAGGGAGCGCCATAAAACGATTAAATGCACCGCAATTACGTTTACAAAAGAACTCAAAATATGACCCGTTATAACTGGTGTCATAAGGTTCGGACAGGGTTGTACAGCCCCATTCGCCGGTACGTGTATAATAAAAACAAAAAAAATACAATCTTTAAATAAGTATATTTCCTTATTTACACGATACAAGTATAATATATTATAAATATTATATACAAACATAATCTAAACATTTACCTACATTACTCAGTCTGATTCAGTACAGGATATTTAATCTTCTTATTGAGTAACATAACTGCTAATTGAATAATTTAATCCGAATTAGTAATTTTTAAATGGTCAATTATAGGAAAAAACAAGAACTTTAGGCTGAATACCACCCTTAAAAATTGACCTGTTTTGACCATCGTTAAGCGATTTGGGGTATCCGCACTAATATATTTCATTGTAGTTATATGGGACAAGGACGTTTAATCGTTTTTTGCCTCCGGTTTAAAATGAAAATCCTATAGCACAAGCTCTATTTTTGGGTGTTTTAAGAGCACGGTTTTAACATGTAGAGATAGCTAAAACACTCAAATACACTGCTCTTAAAACATGCAAAAACAGAGCTTGTGCTACCAGCCTATGCGTTTAAATCGTTGCTATATAGTCACGTGTTCTAAAACGTACTGCACTCTATTTAGTACGTATGTGCATACTGTAATTTGTATGAATATAGTTTTTCGCTTATCATGCCATTTTACTCAACAACAGATGCAACTATAGAAACGTAAATGTACTTTCTTACTACTAGTACTGCCTAGGTGTACTACGTCACAACATGGCAGCCGAATAACCGTAGTAGATTTAGATAAACTAAGCAATTTTTTTAGCGAAACAAAAAATTAGGGTCTTATAATTTCATGGATTCAAATGAAAAATGTGAGACATTCCCTCTGAGAATGAGATATTACTTAAACAACCTAGCAATAAATGACTGTATGAAAGTAATGAAGAATATGGATGAATCTAAAATAGTATTAAAAGATTGCAATATTTTAATATTAGTTCGGAATACGTTGGTGTTTGAAAAATGTGAGATTGAGAAGAATGTTTTTATAAGAATGAGTGTGTATAAGTTTTCGACATGTGGAATATATGTTGAATTAAAGAATAAAGAAACAGATGTATTGGTGAACTTGAGGATGAAAGATAATGTAAACGATATAGGAATAAATGGATGGATATGATTGAAGGTTTGTTGCAAGAATGAAAGTTTCCGAGTAAGAGAAATAAACGAGATTGTATGAAAGTAATGAGGAATATGGATGAATCGAAAATAGTATTGCAAGATTTTAATATTAGTCCGGAATACGTCGGTGTTTGAAGAGAGTGAGATTGAGAAGAATGTTTTTAGAAGAGTGGTTGTGTATCAGTTGAGGAGTTTTCAATATGTGAAATGTATGTTGAATTAAAGCTATATTGGTGAATGTGAGGATGAAAGATAATGTAAACGATGTAGGAATAAATGGATGGATATGATTGAAGGTTTGTAGTGTGAACGAAAGAGTCCAAGGTATAAACAAGACTGTATGCTCGAAATTATGAATGAGAATAAAGTGAAAATAGTATAAAAGACTGCAAAATTTAAATATAAGTCCGGAATACGTTAGTGTATGAAAAATGTAAGATTATGAAGTATATTTTTAGAAGAATGAATGTTTGTCAATTGAAACAGTTTGGACATGTGGAACGTATGTCAAATGAAAGATTAGTGAAACATATATAAGTGAAATTGAGAATGAGAGATTGTGTGAATAATACAGGAATAAATAGAGAGATTTGATGAAAATTTGTTACATGAACGAAAAATCTGAAAATTGTATGACAAGAATTATGGATTGTGGATGAAGCGAAAGTTGTTTGCCCCGATAAGTTTAAGGTAAAGTGTAGGATGAATCAAATGTATAAATGTTCATTGAATGATTGAAGGGTTCGTGCTGTCACATTTGATGTGACAAATCTTAATTAATTAGATTGATAATACCGTAAAAAAGATAAAAGGAGCCATATCCTCGTATTCCAATACTATCCCATGTTCCTTCATATTTGCTGTTTGTACAAAATGTCTGTAAAGATGCATTTTTAATAGATATTCTTCTGTCTCTTGGAGACCCAGACTTTCTAACTGAAGATTTGTGTTGCGATGTTTGATCTTTAAAAAATAGTTTCATCGTATATGAATTAATAGAATTAATAAATTTTCTAAAAGTTTTATATAACTATTATACAATGACAAATAAGTCAAAAAGTGACACGGAAAAATTGTTTTGAAAAAAAAAACAATATCTATTTACCATAAAAATTTATTGAACAATTATATATACAATACTAAGTAAAGAATCACTTTAGATCATTTAATAATCTTTTTCATTAAAAACGCCATACCATGCACTCGGAAATGTTTACTAAGTTCCTGGGCATCAGGAAACATTTGTCTACAAATTCGACACTGATTTTCAGCAACAGGTTCTTTAACTTCTCCTGGAACCATTCTCATATTTTCTTCCAACATCCTCACAGCTTCTTTATCAAAACATTGGTTTTCTTTCATGTAGGAATCAATATTTTCAACTAGATGAAATACTTGTAAATGTTTGATTAAAGATGGTTTCACAACGAAGCATTCTCCGCATTCCATACATTGGTAGGAAGTAGAAATATCACGGTGGTGCTGAATATGATCGTGGAAAGCTTTTCTCGATTTGCTTTTGAAGTCGCAGCACTTACATTTGTATTCTCCGTCGAATGGTTCTGGGTCGGCAGTAAGAACTTCCTCGACAACTTTTTCTGAAGAGTTTCTCTTGTTTTTGAAAGATCCATAAACTAATCGTTTCCGTTTTCGTTTGCTGGAGTCATCGCTATTTGGAGAAACTTGTCTCTCTTCGAGAAAATCTAAATTTTCAATCACTTGTGAATTTAAAGATTCTAAAACTACTACCGGATTTTGATATTTACAAAAATGTTGATCGTAGTTGATGTTCTCTTCATCACAATTTTCTAATGTTTTACTACACAAAATACAAATAAAAGTATTATTTTCCAAATCTTTACAGACAAAATTATGTGAGGTGTATTCATAATCAGGAATATATTTATTTTTTATTGTTACTTCATTAGAAAATGGTAATAAACATCGAGGACACCAATTCGATATATTTCTAATTTGTTTATAGGAACAATTAATTTGAATTTTACTATTACAAGGCTTGCAAAATTTAATAACTTTACATTTCATGTCATTCTTTTCGCTTCGTTGTACTTCTTTTTTCACTTGATTATTCAGTAATAATTTTGTACATCTCACAATATGAGTCGCATAAGTTTGTTTCGATCTGTAGCAACTTCGGCAATAACGACAAATAAATACAAAAATTCTGTTGTCTTTATCGTTTACATGATTCAAAACGTGTCTTTTTATGTCATTTGTTGCAGTAGAACAAACAGTACACTCATGTGTCCTCGTACAAGTTTTCAAATCAGATGGTTGATTGTCATGTTTATGTTGGCAAAACTCTATTTCACTTGAAAAATTGTTTGAACATACACTACAGACAAATCTGACTTTCATATGTGCTACAGGAAAGTGTGAACTGAAGGTTACGTTTTGAGCAAATACTTTTCCGCATTTTTTCGCTGGACATTTGTACCGAACAGATTTCACTGTGTGAAAACATATATTTTCCATATGTTCATCTAACTCTTCCCAATTATCAAAATCATTACCGCATTCTGGACATATAAATGGACCTTTTCTATCATGAATTCGAATGTGAGCTTTTAAAGAACAATCACTTGTACCTATCAATCCACAAGTTTTACATTTGTACTTGTCTGCTACGGGTTGACTAATTTCTTGAAAGTGTTCCAACATAATACGTTGCTGAATTTTGCATTCTGGACAATTTGGTAATAAGTCTGGTTCATCTTCAGAACCAGAATTTGCATTCATTAGTGAACTTAAATTTTTTACTTGAATTTTTGGTTTAATACTGACGTCATCATTTGTTAAGTGACTATCTTCGTCATCTAAACAAATGACGTCAGATTCATCTTCCGATATTACTATATTGTCCGAACTATTATTATTATTATTATTTGCGGATAAAATTGGTACAAATAAACATTTAGGAATAGACTTATTTACTTGTTTAAGAATCATAGCCTCAGTCTCTTTTCTCGCATTATTACTCACCGAACAAAAAAATATCAAATCATTCGGTACAAAAGTTATAAACCTTTTTCCGATACAGTCATCGGTAGGTTTGTAAAACTTTACGTTAAGTTTCAAATTTGTATTTATCGTGTCATCTTCCGAATCGTATATTCGTTCTACATTTGGAATAGGTATAAATCCAGCTATACCCTTGGGAATAGTTGATATATCAATGTTGTCAAGATCTATTTCTCCACCTGTTTCTGAATAATGGTCCCTACAGTGCAGTAGTAATGAACAAGTGTTGTAAAATGTTATTAACGTCTTGCAAATATGGCATTTGTATTTGCAGAGCAGTCCTCTTCGATTTACATGGTCTAGGAACGAGCAGCGGCTTCCAAACCTACACAAAAATCATTTATTATAAGTATGAGCACTTAAAAAAAAACTAGGGATACATTTAAAAAAGGTTTACAGGTATACAAAAACGGTTCTAATTTAGAAACGAACACTAAGACAATTTTTCAAAATATTTATCAGATCAATTAAACTGACAGATTGGTTTTTTTTAGTGGCAAAACAAATAATAGAGAATAAAAGTTGTTTTTATAATAAATTGCTCTAAAATAACGGACTGTCCTCTATAATAAAGGATGTATGATCAAAGTAATTTAATGAAACAAAATAATTTACTAGTACGCACATGTCTCGACAGGCGTAGCACGGGTACACAACATGTCCGAGTTGGGGCTGGAATGATATCCATTGATCGTTTTTGTTGTCGAAGAGCACGTACCATTTTGTTATATATGGATTTCGCTTCTCCTGTAACATATAATGATTTATTTAACATTTATAGTAAAATATATTTTCTGTAAAACAATCATAGGCTCATCATAAAATAGGTCATTCAACCTAACCTATCTTACGAAGTAGAGATATTGTTTTGTTTTAGCTTGTAACAAGGTCGTGCAATATATTTTCTAGATTCTTATAATTATAACGTCCTTTAAGTATAATAATTGTTTACTATCAGTAAAAGATTGAATTCAAAATAGTTCTTTTATAAAAATAAATATACATGTTAGGTATACTTACAGCTATTGAAACTGTCATGCTGTTTGCCGTGGCGAAATTACGATATCTTGGGATGACCAATTCAGGCAACTGATTGATCTGAAATTAAAACATTATGTATTAAATATTATTCAAGCACAATCTGTCATTAGGTACAATAGGTATAATTAGTATCAATACCTACTACTTCTACTGTATCTTCTAAAATGCACATAATAAAAAAAAAACAATAAAATAACAGTAATATATGATCTGTCAAATATGCAAAATTGTATACACAAGCATTGACGTCATTAGTCAGTTACTGTTGACATGATAAATTTATTCAACTATATAGATTCAAGTTCAATAACGTAACAGTACCCGGTACTCAGTAGAGTACAGTCGAGTCTAACTTTTCAACCTCTACTCTACTGAGTTGTGCAAAGTGTGCGTGCACTTGTCCGTAGGAATATATACGATTTTATATTCAAATATTTTTTGTATTTAAAATATTTCTGTAGAGTTGTACAACTGTCCAAATGTCGAAAGTACGCTTCATTTGTTTTTTTGACATGTGAACTTAAATATTATCTGAAAATTACAATTTTGCATATATAACAAATCAAACAGAGGAAAAAAGTATTGATAATATTTTAAATGTATCATATTATGCACTTACCATTACACAATCCATGATTTGCGTAAGTTTTGCACTTAGAAAAACCCTAAACAACCAAAAACAAGTGCAAGAACAACACGCCAAATTAGAATTGTTGGCAGTAATACCAACAAAAAAATATCTAAAGGAAACCAGCAGATGGGAGTGATTCGAACGCCAACTAGCGGCAGCACAGAGGTATTGGACATGTGGTCTAAACGGAAGCGGAGAAATTTTAAGAGCGCATGCCCTTAAACTCACCAAACACAGTTGGTTCAAATTGTAATATCTAGTAATCTATTTCGGATATAGTTGACCTGTTATATTCATTATCATCTTCCTAAACATATGAATCAACTGTTTCCTCAAATTGTAAAAAGAAACAAATATGTTGTTAAAAAAATTAATTTATTATTTACAAAATATGTACAAAATATAGTGAAAGTAAAACTGCAAGTCTTATTTCTAATAAATATGTACTACGAGCATACATCAGCATTACACAGTATTACAAAATTAGAGTCTTTTAATAAAATTTAATTCTAACAGTATGGCTTAAATATCTTACAGAATTTTTCTTACTCGAGAACAATGTTAAGATTCTTATTTTTAAACAACTTAATAAAATTATTGTTAAATATCAAGATTAATATTTCTATAAAAATAAATATCGAATATTCGAACAGTGTAGTAAAATATTTGACTTGATTTATATATATACAGTTATGTTCAATATTTCATTTAGGTACCTGCGAGCATAAGAATTAATTATTTATATTACTGATATTCTTTTTTAATGTAGTGTCTTTTTATCTCATATATCTATAAATTATGTTTTCTATCAAAACATAGCAGATATATTTTAAAAGTTACTAACATTCTTTATAAATTCAGATCATATAAATAATTTCCTTGAGCATATCAACGAATTTTCGGTTTAATATTAAGATTAAAATTAAAATGCAACAAAATCGAATTAATTTGTTGTTCCTCGTCTACATTTAAAAACCAAAATATTATCTAACTAATATTAGAACATATTTTAAATTCGAAATTGTTATACGACCTGTGCATACATATTGGTACTTAAACAGGTAAGTACTGCTTCGTAATTCGTACTATCAGCACATGAGGTATTACTAACTCACAATCAGTCAACGGGTTCGGCCCAAGGATGCTCTGATATATGTCCATATTGAATGTCAGTTAATTGTTTTAATATCCTCCCAAAAACTGGAAATTTATTGTCCATTGTAGGAATGTAGAGAAGTTGGCCAGCGTATTCGATGTAGGAAATAGGGCTAACTACGCAAGCTGTACCTGATCCGAACATTTCTAAGAGCTGTAACAAAATAAAAATATTACATCACAGAATACATAAACACATGCAAAAGTGTTATTTATTTGATTAAAATAATAGTGTATTTTACGGTTTTCGTTATTTCGTATCAGTTAATTACTACAAACTGTATTAATCACACACTCATCTATAAATTACGTTAAATCTGGCAATTACATTTATTAGGTATTTCATATACACTTACTCTATTTTGGTTCAAAAGATCTACAATTTCATGCATAGTGAAAGTCCTTTGAGTAATTTTGAATTCATTCCATTCTTCGCCCATTTGTAAAATTGAATGTCTAGTAATTCCCGGAAGAATTAAACCATTCAGTGGTGGAGTCACTAGTTCTCGCTCTGAAAATAAAAACAATCAAATTTAGACGTTTTATATTTTATAAAAATATATTCCAATGCAGTTTTGCAAAAGAAGAAAATTTCTATAAAACAATTATTTTGTTATTTTAAACTCACCTCCATCATCATTAATGTAGTACATGAAAACATTCATCGTTCCAACTTCTGTTACCTGGTGATCATCTCCATAAAGCCACAAAACCTGCTGGCGACCTCTACGTTGAGCTTCACTTTGAACTCTAATTGTAGGACCGTAGTTTGAACCCATTTTGCGGTCACCACATCCACCGGGCCACGCTCGAGCATAAGCGGGGTCAGCTAAAAGTGACACGCCTTTTATCTCGTTGTTTCCTCCCGCAAAATAGGAACCAACTGGACAGAGAATTGTGAAGAGGAGGGCTGATTCTGAAGATGATACGCCCAAAGTTCCCTAGAAATTGTATAATATTTACTACAGATTTTAGAAAATATCCCTAAATAATTTTACTAGCTAGAGTGATTATGTAACTTAAGCATAAATTATTTACAATTTACAATAATCTAAATTATGATTTTATTTAAATACTTTAATCTGTAGACTACACATTTAAAAAAAATGTTTTTCGCAATTTCATCACATTTTATTTTTTATTTAAATGTAAGGATAAGAAAAGTAAAATAAATTAATCTTGTTTAAATAAACTTACATCAATTCCGATTAAAGTAGGTCTTATATAAAGACTAGAAGCTTCACTATGAGGAACCCATTCTTGATCAATACTGATGAGTCTGTTAGTACATCTAACTAATTCGTTTCCATCAAAAGTTGGAAGTCCGGATCTTTCAGCTGACAAATTCATTCGGTCCATGTTTAATTGAGGACGAAAAACT
Organism: Pterostichus niger; assembly: GCA_947425015.1. Classification (NCBI taxonomy): domain Eukaryota; kingdom Metazoa; phylum Arthropoda; class Insecta; order Coleoptera; family Carabidae; genus Pterostichus; species Pterostichus niger. The sequence goes on along the minus strand of OX380341.1, from coordinate 3,773,503 downwards.
CGTATCCTGCCGTCAACTCCACGATAAGCCTTCATCCCTTCGAACAACTATTAAACAACAAAAGATTTAGTACAAAAAATCAGTTAAAAATCGATAAAAATCGATAATTACCTCTACTGCATAATGTAGAACTTTAGCAGCTGGGTGAAGGGTGATATTCTCAAAAGGAACAATTTCTGGAGTTTGCCAACCTCCTAAAGCTTTGTGGTAGTAAACTTTGAACATGTGATCGGTGAAAATTTTCCCGAATTGCAAATCACTGACTTCAGGTTTTTGACGTAGTTGATGTGGTGCTGCTAATCTCACGGATAAATCGCTGTACTGTAAATAAAATTTAACATTGTTATTTCGAAATGTTTAATTAATAAATATCTAGAAATACTGTCTTTTAAATTACGTGTAGATAAAATAATGTAAGGTCATACATTTAATTTGTAAATATTTGCGAAGTTATATTTTTTTCAGAATGTTTCATATGACTAATATAAAAATATAATATATTTATTCATCATATAATTAGTAGATGAAAACAAATATTTTAGTGTTCATTTTATAAACAAGTAAATAATCCAACACATTATAAAAGGGCAATAAATAAAAATCAACTGTCTAAACTTTTATCAGTCTTTAAACATTTTTTTGCAATTAAAAACAGTGATTTATGAAATACTTAAGCTTCAATTAGTATAATTTTTCATTTTATTTTTTTAAATATAAAAGAAAGATCAAAGTGTCGTAGGATTCAATTACCGATCAAAATAAGAAAATCAAAATAAACACAGCAGTACAATGCAAACAATAAAATATAGTACATAATAATAATTGGAAGTAAAAAATTAATTTCAAAATTTAATAGTAGAGAATAACATGAATTTTAAATTTTAATGGATTTGCTAAAAATATCAGCATGAATATGTATTTTGTAATAGGTATTAGTAAATGATTGTATAAATTAAATTTACATGAACTCTTTACTAACATTGTAATTTCAAAGCGATAATTTCTGATGTATGTAATGATTGTTTTCTTACCCTGAAGGAATATTCGTTGTCGGGAATTTTCGGCCGTTCTTTGAATTGCAAACTGTGACAATGACGAACTGCCTGTTTTAGTTTGTGTTGATGTTTCAACACCCATCTGCAAACAAACTGACAGATATTTTTCCGTTAACACACAATTATTCTCTGAAACTATTTATTGTATTATTTTTTAAAAATCCCACTCTAGAAATTAAATTAAATAAACGACACATTATTATTATTTCAAAATATATCATAATTATGTGGTAGATAAAATAAAAAATCAGTATCATATTTATACCTAATTAATTTGTCTACATTGGTATAAATAATAATGAATTGATTTTATTTTATTAGTATTATTTCCGGATATAAATATTTTGTTAATAACCTAAATAAACAAATAAATATAAATACAATTTGCTTATTATTCAACTCGTAAACATGTTTACAAAACTTCTTTTGATTTTAATGACGTATTTTCATTCGTCACACAATAAATTTAGAAAAATTTATAAGATTAAATAAAGTCAACTTTTATTTATGATCAGATAAAAATTATCTAAAAATACGTGAATGGATCAAATGTATCTTGTGTTTATTATAAATTAAAAAAGTACACGTGCTGATCTTATATCAAATAACTTAAAAATAAACCTATAATATTATAAATAATAGCAACAATACTCTTGCTTCATGTTCTAGAATGGAAGTATATTTTTTTGGAAAATATTCGTAAGAAGTAATACACAAGATAAATAATATCTATGACCTTATTACATGTGATGTAAGTAATGGATTTAAAAGAGTATCTTTCTGTTGTTTATTGGCTATCAAAATTGCACTTGTTTTGTTTAGTTAAAGTTAAAAGTTTATCTTCAAAACCAAAGTATCCAAAATTGATATTGACAAGAAAACTGATAATATTGTATTTATCTTTTTTAAATAATAAAACTTGTATTTGATATGAGGTACAACACAAGATTTATTAACTGCGCAATAAATATTTGATAAATAAAAAATATCTCAGATTTTGTATATTATTGCAACATAACAACATAAAATACAAAATATCTAAAGCAAATACAACAAAATAAAAATTATATTAATCTCTACCACGCCTATAAAAATGTTCTTATTTTTTTTATAGATATATTATCATTATTCATACAAATTTTATCTTATTTAATACTGACCTCTTGACAATTTTTTTCCATAAAGATAACATTTTAGAAATTAGGTAGTTATTTATAAGAAAATTTTAAAAATCATGCTATCATCTTCAATTTTAAATGTAATTAATAATAATTGCTTTAATATTTTGCATTAATTATTAAATAACGCAAACATATATTTATTTAATCATTTTTATTTGCGTATATTTTTTTCATTAATTAACTAAAAATTATTATTTTTTAAATTTAATCTCATAAATTCGCAAAACATATGATTTACAGCAACAACAATGGACTATAAATTGCATTAAAAACAAATTTATTGCAAATTGGTTCTCACATTTAAAGATGGAATATATAATTTACATGCGGTAATGATATGTTGGAGCAAGGGAACAATAACATTTAATCATTTGTATTACAGATAGTTGAACTCAGATAGGTTCAGGACGTTTAGCATTAAAGATAATAAGCAAATTTTTCCGATATTATTATAAATTAAAATACAGAAGTTTTATGGGGTAGGTGTCTCAGTGGTATCGTGTATAGTATTTTCATTTTAAACTGGAGGGATCGGCATAAAACGATTAAACGTCCCTGTCCAATATAACTACAATTAAATCTATTAGTGCGGTTACCCTAAATCATTTAACGATGGCAAAATTTTAAGGGTCGTATTCAGCCTAAAATTATTCTTGTTTTTTTCCTATAATTGACCATTTAAAAATTACTAATTTAGATTCAATTATCCAATTAGCAGTTATGTTACTCAATGAAGATTAAATACCCTGTACTGAATCAGACTGAGTAATGTAGGTAAATCTTTAGATTATGTTTGTATATAATATTTATAATATATTATACTTGTATAGTATGAATAAGGAAATATACTTATTTAAAGATTGTAATTTTTTTGTTTTTATTATACACGTACCGGCAAATGGGGCTGTACAACCCTGTGCGAACCTTGTGACACCAGTTATAATGGGTCATATTTGGAGTTCTTTTGTAAACGTAATTGCGGTGCATTTAATCGTTTTATGGCGCTCCCTCCAGTTTAAAATGAAAATAGTATAGGCCTGTAGATTGAAAAAACTAGATTCGATTCCCACAGCCAACAATCTTTTACCACGTTAAAAATATGAATGAAATCTGATACCAAATATTACTCTTTGTGATAAACTTGTTTCATGAAATAATCCGCTTTATGAATCTGTCTGTAAGGAACTAATTGCTGGATCAATTGCTATATAGTGTTTGAGCAGATATTTCTTTAATCGAAATTTATGCACCAAGAACGTTTGATACAAGATAATACATAGATGACGACGATATCCAGCCCAAGGAATGGATGTCGTCCAATATCATATCATTTAGTAACCTCCGTAGTGCATATATAATTTTATTTATGTTCGACTGCATCATATTACCTTGTTTTACGACACTGTTTACTGTCCATAATCGGGTACTTTATTGGACTAGTACGATAAAAATGCAAAATTAGACTGCTGTTAATGTCACATTAAAACAAAATTCAAAAGAAATAGTAGATATAATTTAAAGCATTTTATTAGAATGAAATTACAATTAAGTAAAATACTATTAAAGTATGCCAGGATACAATCTTCGGTTGTTTTTTTTATTTTCATATTTAAACACCATTTTCTGTATGTATTATATGTGTCATCATACATTTGTTTCGATTTCGTTGGTAATAGACATTATCTTGCATTACATACAAGATCTTTTATTTCTTTTGTCCATAATCGGGTACTTTATTGGACTAGTACGATAAAAATGCAAAATTGGACTGCTGTCAATGCCACATTAAAACAAAATTCAAAAGAAATAGAAGATATAATTTAAAGCATTTTATTAGAATGAAATTACAATTAATTAAGTAAAATACTATTAAAGTACACCATTTTCTGTTTGTATTATATGTGTCTTCATACATTTGTTTCGATTTCGTTGGTAATAGACATTCTCTTGCATTACATGCAAGATCTTTTATTTCTTTTGGAACGTCTTCAATGTCTTCATCCATCTCAACACTTTTTTCACTTTGACAATTTGATAAATAAAGCAACAAATGCATAACAACGAAGCACACTTTGAGATGCAATCAAATGTTTTAAATATAGGTATTGACAATCATATTTTAAGAGAAAATATTCTTCATGCAGTCAAACATAAAATATTGTATGCAACTCGTACATAATCGGATTTTATAGACTCGCCTTATTTATTAGCCTCGCTCGCTGCGCTCGCTCTGCCATAAAATTCGGCTCGTCCAATAATGACCTAAATTATGTACTTGTTACATAAACTACTATTTGCACTAGAATTTATAGAATTAGTTTTAATTTTGAGCGGGTGTTATGAATGGAGCGGATAGTATGAACCATACCTCCATGTAATGCCCCGGTCATTATAGAGTTGTTTATGTACTTCGTATTTATTTATTTATTTGTTACTCTGTACAACAGGAACGTAATCCCAATTACAGTACAGGATCCGCACTCACAGAGCCGCAGTGTGGTAGTTTATATAATTTTTTGTTTGAGTGAGATTCGAACTTGGAATCTCCGGATTTGAATTCCATATTGCTATCCACAGCACCGTACTGACGAACATAACAATAAATATCAAATAATATTCAAATGAAAAATAGAAGATAAAATAAACCTCTATTTATTATTTTATCTTCCTAGTGTACTTTTTGATACATTTGTTTAATTTATTCTGACGATACTTTATTTATTACTTATTTATGCTATTCGGTATCTCCAGATTGAAATTCCATAACGCTAACCACACTAGCGTTCTCGGGAAGATTGAATATTAATTCGCATTTTATTCAAAATATTCTTAACCTTAGATAGAAATAATATATTTTTCAATTGGAGTATACTGCTATATTTTTATACGGTTTCGGTTCATTGTTATCGAGAGTGTGACAACAGCACGCGGTGTTCCAGCCAATAAAAGTGCGTAATGCACCAGGATAAACATACTCTGTCTTGGCCATTGCCATATAGTACAATGTAATATTTGTATTAATGGTAATTATTCATTCATAGTTAATAGTTGACATTTTATCCTTGTAATTGATATGCAAAGGAAAACTTTTTATGACATTTAATAAATACCAGGAAAAATGGCTATTTTTAAACCTATTAAAATTAATTTATATATTGAAATAATTAATAATGTTGTAGCTTTCCAACTGGAAGATGTTAATTGAAACAGGAAAAGTTACAGGATATCAAACAAAATTTATTTCAACTGCAATCGGTTTCTGCTCTACATGAACCTTTTTCAGGAATTAGAAAATGTACAATAAATTATTGAATTGATAATTAGCTTGTGTCCGTTGATGTGTAAATGTTTTCTATTAATACCTAATAGCTGTAAACTATTTCTTTGTTTTAATATTTTGACTATGACCCATGTTGACATTTTAATTACGTTTTAATTGTATTTGACTTTCACGTAACTATATTTGGTTTTGTATTGTAATTGTTTGTCTTTTAGTGAGTAAAATCCATGTTATTGAAGTTGAAATAAAGTTTGTTAACCATTATGACTAATATCCTTATGTTCTAATTAAAATAATTATTTAATATTTTTCATCATGATAAGTTTTAAATAAATGTTACCGCTTATACATAATGACAATAGATACGAATATTATTAACTGATAACAAAAATAACAACAAAATCAGCCAATATTCGCAAAACTATCAGTAATCAATATAATTATTAACTACCTCTCTTTATGTATTATTAGAATAAAAAAATATATAAAATATGTTAATGACGTCAAAAAGTAACGACTAAAAACAAATGTTATCAAAGGTTTCGTTGTCTTCATAATTTACTTTAACCTTTTGGGTCAAAAGTACAAATAATGTAAAGAAGCAAATTCTTAAGATTTATGTTTTATAAACACTTGTTATTGATATGCAAGAATAAAAATATATGGCGCCTAAGTTTTAACACGTTTTCTCAGTCTTTGATAACATAAATCATTCCCGGTAGTAACATGATTTTATCGATGGTTTTAAATATGAATGAACTAGAGATTATTCTCATGGGATAACAACTAAATTGTGGAATTTTTGGTATTCCCAAATTGTTTTATTGACAGTAAATTTTATTTGTATCAACATACGACATTTGATAAAATAAATTATCTTTAAAATCGGCAAGTGGGAACAAGTATTTTAAAAACATCCGATTATTTATAGCAATTTAAATATTCAAAAAGTACGTAGTGTTTTCACTTTTGAATTTAAATGAAATTTTAACAATGAAGAGCGCATTACAATATAATAAATATTCATTATCAAAGGGGATACCTTCGTTATGAGAATAACCCACTGCTTTCTCCTGTTGTTAACAATAATATAAATTATTTACATAAATATAAAATAAATAAATTTGACTAACCTTGCTCTTAATAACCATTCTGCTAAATAATACTGCTTAATATAACACAGTGCACTAAATACTCAAAAGTAAGCAACACGTTTAAGTTAATCGACGGAAAAATTCCGTCACACTCTTTTACAAAAGTATAATTCGTTCACTTCGAGCAATATGTTTGCACAATGACTATTCTCACACCGACCTGTGCTGTTTAAATATTCGTTTCTTTCATAGGTATCCTAGCGCGTGTGGTCGACGAATAACTGCTATCAGTTGACTCTTTCTGTTAATATACAACTCTTCTATTTTCATAAAAGTTTATCGCAAGTTCTCCCGATTGACGCAAGGACATCTTAGAACTATATTAAAATGTTTAATAAACTAGTTGTTATAGAAGAGTTAGTGTCGAAATAGGCGAAATCTGATGACTATGACCTTAGATTAAAATTGCCCAAGTTCATCTAACGCTAGGTCGATATCGATAATGCGCGTACGTAGAGGCGATGATGTCAAACCAGGAACCTTTATCGTAGATATGTAACTCACTCAATTTCATAAATTCACTGATCTAAAAGCCAGTTAAAACGTGAAATTTATATATTATTTACATCAGTTTTACCTATTTGTTTGTATTTTTTATGTACAGTCAAAATAATAATATGTGTAAATTACTGCGTGGTTTTTGATAAATTTATTTTCATCGCAAATTTATCTACTCGTAATTCATAGATTCACAAATATTTACAGAATGATACAATAATAATAAGACTACTGAATGTAAACAGTGCGTAAATTACTTTCATATAAAAATATTAAACATTGTATTTAAAGTTTTATTCTTCCTTGTTATTTAATAAAAATGTTACAGCATAGAATATATGTCTGCAATAAATGTCAAATATTTCATAGTGTAGTTAAATATTTTGAAGGAAACATCTCAAAATCTTCTTTCTTTACATAATTAAGCATATATTTTAACAACACGAATATAAAGATAATTTTAAAATTTTACAACCTTTTACGTATAGTTCTTCGAATGACATAATAAATTTTCACGGACAGTTTAAGTAAAAATAATTAAAGAAATAAAACAAAGTGCAATAATTTTAATTCATGTCCTTTTTATTTTATTAAAATATGTAAAAAAAAAACTACATTTATATTTCTTTTTGTTCTTATTATCTATTTTAAAATTAAATGTATGCGGAAAGGTGGCATTAAGCATCTCTACAAATAAATAAAGGATAAACCTAACGATACCTTAATATTATAATTGACCTTCTAAACTGTCAAGCATTTGGAAGCCAGATTCGAGGAATGGTTGTAAATATCCTTCTTCACCATCCATTGCTGTGAAATGGACTTCCGGAACATCTTCGGTGTCCATTTCATCCAGCCTACATGAAATTAATCAATTTACTATTAGAATCAGTTCTTAATTTACCCAACTAATTAATCTTGAAGTAAAATAGGATTTTTAAGAGATACAATTATGTACTTTAAAATAATCTTTACCTCTCAGTTTTGGCTTCTAACTGCATATTGACTGGAACTGCTAAAGATTCATATTTAGATACAACACTGCTGTATCTTTGTTTTAAAACACTGTCGTATTGTTTTACTCTCTTCTCATAGTAATCACAAACACCTCGAACTCCACCTAATCCATTTTGGATTAAAACTTTTTCAACAATATCCTAAAGAAAAAATATATACTAAATCTTGTTATAATAAACTAAGTTAATTTAGTTTTACTGAAAATCCTGTGTGTTGTCCGGAAAGTTCAGCATCATGAGCATTCCTTAGATCATTGCAAATACTTTTCATAAAAGTTTCAAATATGTCCGTTAATACATCTAATACAGTTGTATTTGTACCTAACAACAACTATCAGTTATAATATTATAAATACTGCATTTACTTTTTTTTTAAATACAAGTTATTAACTTTTAGTTGGTTGCCATTTTGTTTCAAGATGGCGGTGAGCTATCTTAGAAACGATATGATTAATTTATACTAAATTTGAAAGTTTTATCTTTGTTCAAGACGGAATCATATCCGGATTACTTTGGTGTAAGATAAGTGTGATATTGAGAAGAATGTTATAAGAAGAGTGGGTGTATGTCAACTAAGATAGGTTAAGCATGTGAAAGGTATGTAGTATAAAAGAATCGTTAAATTGAGACTGAAAGATTTCACACGGATGAAATAATCGAACTAGTATGAAAAAAAAATGTATGTGGATGAAGCGAAAATGGTGTGTCAGAATAGTATTATTTGCGAAAATTAATTATGTTTCAAAATTTTGTGCTGCGTTATTTTATGAGACATAGCGTGATGTTATGTATGAGAAAATTTCTTACTCAATAATCCAATGTGACATAAAATGGTTGCAATACATTTTTCTTCAACTTTTCTTCTGGTTGTCTCAGTTAAAAATGGAGGACTTTTTCCAAACCCCATGGTAAAAGGACTAAAAACAAATTTTAATAAACCATGTTTAATGTTGCTGGAAAAGGCAAAAATACCTATATTCTTTGTCGACAAAATGTAATGGTTTTTTCCTCAAAAACGTTCCAGTTTCAGTGGGTGCTTCAGGGATAGTAACGGGTGGCATTTCCGATTGCATTAGTAAATTATATTTAACAGCTAATTCAGCTTCTTTTATTACATCTGTCATCGATCGAACATATTTATGTAATTCGCCCGCATATAGCATGCGAGCATTCATTGGTGGTAAACTAGAATATGAATATGTTAGGTTAATATTATAAATTGTACATAATCATTGTATAATTTTACGTTATTTCACGGTTTTCTTCTATATTACTGGGAATATTATACATAGATAAACAATCATTTTGACGAGCTTGTTCCATTACTGTTGATAGATCTATAACCAGATTTTGTTCTGGAACTGGCGTATTCACTTCGCCCCACATTCTAGATATCAAATCAAAGATCCTGTAAAAAAATAAGTATATTTATAGTCTAATTTATTGTGAAATATAGATTTTTGTTCAAATTTTCGAGACAAATTATATCGCGACCCCTATGTCAAAATTTTGAAGTGCTTGCACAATCGCTAAAGCAGACTTTAGCTTTGCCAGTTATCAATTGATTGTCTTGTGTGCAGTGATTTTGTAACCTGCAAAATGCCGACTGAAATAAAAAATACTAAAACCTTCGATGAAATAATTGGGTAAGATATAATGATAAATATATATTTTCTGTACTTTATTTGTCAATCATTTTCAGAGGTGGAAATTTAGTAGTAGTTCATTTTTCCGCAAACTGGGCTGATCAATGTTCTCACATTAATGATGTATTAAATGAATTAGCAAAACAGGATGAATTCATTAAAACAGGTGTCAAATTTTGCGTTTGTGAAGCTGAAGATTTAGCAGAAATCTCTTTGAGATATAAAATTGAAGCTGCCCCAACAATATTACTCTTTCGCGGTGGCAAAGTCATTGATAGAATAGATGGAGCGGATGCAGCTCAATTAACTACAAAAATAAAGCAACATAATGATATTAGCAACTCAGTTTCGAAACCTACATCACAAGCAGCTCTTGAAGAGCGTTTAAAAGCATTGATCAATAAAAATAAAGTTATGCTATTCATGAAAGGTAACCGGGAACAACCGCGATGTGGATTCAGTAAGCAAATCATTCAAATTATAAACGACACAAAGTAAGTTATAACTTAATATTATTGACTTGAGTATATTAAAAATAAATTTTCTTTTAGTGTTGAGTATGATACTTTCGATATTTTGCAAGACGAAGAAGTTCGCCAAGGATTGAAAGTATTTTCCGATTGGCCGACATATCCTCAACTTTACATAAACGGTGAATTGATTGGGGGTTTAGATATTATTAAAGAAATGGTTGCTGCTGGTGAGTTTGAATCAAGTCTGAAAGGCTGATAATGTACAATTCTAATACGAAATAATAAACAGTTACTAATATGTTAATTTTTTATTTCAAATGCATGAACTCATATTATAATAGCAATACAAATGACATCATGTGATTTAAGTAGTACAATGAAAAAGAAATTACTTAATATGTGAATTAAATAAGCGGAAGAGTATTTTCAAATTATCTTGAATTTATAAACGTTTGGCAGTGGAAAACGTTGAAGATAATTTGGAAATACATTACGTAAAAAGCAGATTAACAATGTCCTCGATCTTCAACTCTCTTCCTCGGGGCTGCTTTGATAATATTATCAACTCGAAGAATCATTTCAGCAGCTTCACTGGCTGACAAAAGAACTTGTCGTTTCACAACGAATGATTCTGTGATGCCAAGTTTCTTCATGCATCCTATTTTTCCTTGTTCCATGTCAAGACCAGCTGTTTTAGTTCCTCCAACGTGAGCAGCGCGAAGTTCGCTGACCAGTTGGGCAGAATCGTAGCCAGCGTTGTCGGCGATTGTTGTTGGAAGTTGTTGTAGAGCGCGAGCGAATGCTTCCATAGCTACAGCTTCTTTGCCAGGAGTCTTGGAAGCGGCAGCGGCCACTGCACAGGCCATATGCATCTCACTGCATCCTAGAACAAAAAACATTATTTCATCAAGAACTATCAATAAATATTTGTTTTAATAATTTTACCTCCGCCCAAGACTATGCGAGTTTCTTTGACAGTAGCAGCCAAAACACATAGAGCGTCATGTATAGAACGTTCTGCTTCATCAATAATTTGTTGAGTAGCACCTCTGATGACAATAGTACAGGCCTCACCCAAAGCAACACCGCTGAATCTCAAAAGTACATCTTCACCAATCATAATCTAAGAAAAATGCAAATTAAAAAATTTCATTGTAACAAATAAATAATATTATACCTGTTCGATGACGTCACAGCGTCCTAGCTTGACAAGGTCAGGGTTATCAAAAGTGGAAACAATTTCTCCACCAGTAACAAGAGCTAAGCGTTCAATTCCATCAAAATCGGCGTGTTCGATAGCCATAATTCCAGCATCAGCAAACAATTGTTCGGGGTAGTTGTAGATCAATTGTCTGAAAAAATAATATTTCATTTTTATTTTTGTATTTGATTTGAACAAAAGAAATTTACCTGTTGATGAACACGTTAATGTTGTGTTTCAGGATCTTGTTAACTTTGTCCTTCATTTTTTCTTTCTCAGCGACTTCTAGTTCGGCAATTTTAGTCATAGAGTCTACTTTGATATGAGATCCAAACACCTTAATTTTGTCAGTGTCCATAGGAGTATTTGCTATTAAAATCTTTGCATTTTCTACGCGTTTAGGTTGATGTACTCCAGGTTTTTTGTCCAGTAGAAAACCTTCTTCTAAGAAAGACTCCTCCAAAGTACCACCACGCTTTTTAATTATCTGGATAGCTTGAAGGTCACCTGAGCCCTTCAATCTTAATACTGCATCTACAGCTAGTTTTGTGAAATGTTCTTTATGTTGAGATAAAATCTTCGAGCTAAGAGTAGTTCGTGCTATGTTCATCAGATCTTCACGGAATTTTTCGGAATCAGCGGAGTTGTCAGTCGATAATTCTTTGAGAGAGCTACGAGCGACTTCAACTGCTTTACGCCACCCAGCAATAATAGTTTGCGGATGAATTTTTTGTTCAACTAATTTCTCAGCTTCTTTTAATAATTCAGCCGCTAAGACTGTAACTGAGGTAGTTCCATCACCAACTTCATCGTCTTGAACCTTGGACATGTCGACTAAAATTTTAGCGGCGGGGTTATCAACACCGATCGCTTTTAAAATAGTAGCACCATCATTGGTAACTTCTACTTGTCCAGCGCTACGCCCATGTGCAACTAAAATTTTGTCCATGCCCTTAGGCCCTAATGTGCTTTTGACCAAGTCACCGATCGCGATCGCTCCAATGAAACTCGACATGCGAGCGATTTCTGCTTTTTCCTCCTCAGCCTCATTTTTGAGGACTCTCACTGGGTTTAGTGAAACCTTTAAAAGAGCGATACGCCTAGTTAATAATGTTGTCTTAACCTTTTCGCCAATAAAAATGAATATTTTACAATACTTTTGTAGCGAAATAAATCAGATTTACTTTCATTTAAATGTAATTTTTTAAAATGTAAAAAGTTGTTGGAAAACCATTAAATTTTATATAAAGGCACGTGGGTTCGCCCGGCATAAAGAGAACATGTCATTTACATCTGAATTTCATATACTAAAATTTCTTACTTTTTCTTGTTAATTCACCAAAATATTAATACCAAACCTTATATAGGGTCTAAAATTTTAAAATTAAACTATTACACTTACCATTTTGGATCAATAAACACTATTTTTGACAATTATAAAATGTACTTGTACGACATGAATCACTGACAAAAAACTGAACACTCTAGAAGAAATATGAAGGAACAAGACAAAGAAGAACTGTGCTGCGTTCTGTTACTTTATTTTGTACTGCAGAAAGTATGAAAGAATTAAATTTATTTTACTAGATCTTAAAAATACAATAATTTTTAGTTTATAAAATTTATATCTATATTTATATCGTACATTTTAAATTATTTCAGCTTTTAATATAAATTCGTATTTTGAAACAAATGTAGGAAAAGTATCGTACAACTGCTGCGCAAATAACAAATGCGCATCAAGTGGTAGAACTGTTTGTCAAAGTTTGGCAGGAGGTGTCAAGAGAGCGGCACGTAAATAAATAGGCACGATTAGTCAAAATTGTGCTTTTATTTAAAATCATGGCTGTAAATTTAAGTACTGGCGAAAAACTCTTATCTATTATAGATGACATAGAATTAGTAGCAAAGTATAGTACAAAATTAACAATACTTTTACCGTATCACTAACAAATATATTCCAATTTTAGAGAGCTAATAGAAAATACAATTGCACCAAAACATCTGAAATTATCTGGTCCTGAATATACACAGTTAACAGAATTACTTATTGCAAAAGATAATGAATTAAAAGAAACGCTAAAGTTAGCTTCTGAACAAGCAGTAATTGACCAAAAAATGAATGCATTAAAAGCTGAAGTAGAACGACAAGATCAAGACATAAACCAGTTACAAAGACAACTCAAAGAGGCTGAACAAATATTATCAACAGCAATTTATCAAGCAAAACAAAAACTTGCATCTATAGCTAGAGCTAATAAACGACCGGTGTCTTCAGAAGAACTAATTAAGTTTGCACATCGAATTAGTGCTTCAAATGCAGTTTGTGCTCCTCTAACTTGGCAGCAAGGTGATCCTAGGCGCCCATATCCAACAGATATTGAAATGAGATTAGGATTTTTGGGTCGGTTGAGCGAATTGCCAGCAAATGGTCATCTACTTCAACAACAAAATAGTTTAACAGATCTACATAGGATGGGCCATGCTGCAGGAGGTTAAAAAATTTACTTTATATATTTTTATTGATTTTATTAACCATACAAATTTTAGAAGTACCTGCTGCTCAACAAAATCAATTTGCTTGGCACCCATCGGGTGAAATGCATATAACAGTTGGGGGTCAGGGTAGCGTTCCCATGGATACGAGAAATCATAAACAAGAGAACGAAGATGTTGAGGTTATGTCAACAGACTCGAGTAGTAGTTCATCAAGTGATTCTCAATGAATTTTTTTCGCATTGTAATTTATCATTAATTAATTTAACATATTCTATAATAAATTATTAGGCTGATGTTTTATACGTTCTTTTATCTAAATAAATAAATGTAGTTTCTATTTATTTGTTTGTTAATGCAAATTAAAATATGGTCTACAAATTTTCGCTAGACACCATCTTGAAACAAAATTGCAATAAGCATCTGAAAATACATCAAAATATTTCCACAATATTTCGGAGGTTGTTTTATCTTTTATAAATAAATCATCTTTTTTAAACAATATGTTACAATAGGTAGGTGAGAAACGTATGTTGAACATGTTCTTCAATTTTTTAACCCTTTAAGATCTTAAAAAAAGAAATTCTATTTACATTCGTAATTTCAAATAACATAAGATTTACATAAATAAATGTGGTCAAATGAATTTTGGAACAAAATGGCGGTTTACTGGGAAAAAATTAATTATATTTATCGCGAATCTCTCTTTAAAAGACCAATCATCCCTAATGTAAGGCAATCGCTTGATCCCTATAAATATTTTTACTTCATCATATTTAGTTATTTTAAATAATAAAGATAAATTTAGGAAACAAATGACCACTCATAGTAATAACTTACACTATGCACCAACAGATAGCATTGTTAGCTGTGACGAACGTAGATGGTTTCAGAATGTAACCAGTAGAGAGCACAAAATACATTTTTTGAATAGTGGTTTCGTAGTGAAACCACTAGGAACGAAAGGGGGCTAATCCGCCATTTTATAGTACTGATAAATTAGAAACTGCTTAATTGATTTCCATAAAATAAGGATGAAAATGTTCTTATTACCAATATTTTAAAACAGGGATATAGAGAATGATGTGATAAACAATAGTTATTATTTTTTGACAGTAATTTTAGAAGCGCACTGACGAACTTTTTTATTACCAATTTTTAATTACAGGAAGGTGAGGAACGAACTGATGAACCTTTCTTATCAAATATTGCTACAGGCAATTTATTTATTATTATTTTTTTATATGGACAATAAACAATATAAAATTAAATATATTTATTGTTCTATAAGCCTTAACAAATTAACATATCATTTAAATAAATAGTTTGAACTATTTGGGAATGGTTCTTATAATTCGGAAAATCTTTGAACTTACTAAAATTTCATAATAAATCTAATATCGTATTGGTTTTATTAGTATTATATGTTTCTATAAATATCTATATGAGAAAAAATAAATTAGCAGTATAAATTCTATAACAGCCATTTCTTTTTGGTTTTGATACAATCATTAAATTTTAGAGTCTACAAAGATATAAACATACTTTATTGACTCGATAATAAATCCATCTTGAATTCTATATCTAATATTTTTTTTAGAAATAGCAATAAAATTAATATTGTAGTTAATATCGCAGATGATATGCTTCATTCATAAAAAGTTGGTAATAAAATATTATTTCAAGTTGGATTTATTTGGTAGTGAATTGTTATAGGCTCAACTTCAATTCTGTAAATAAAATGTTTGTATCAAAATGATTTCTTTAGCATTACCTACGAATAAATAAATAACAGCGAATAAGTCAATGATAGTTTGTCGTGGGGCTCAAGTAGGACAAACTATTATTGCTTTAGAGAATGTGAAATAGGTATGTACATATCGTATTTACATGTAATTGTAGAGAACATCACATTGTCACATAAATATGGGCGTAATATAGAGTATTTGCACCTAGAAGATCTACGTTAATATTTACAGTGAGGATTTGTACAATCGCATCTCGGACGCTAAGAGACGCGTTTGAGATCGGGTGTAGCTTATATATTAGATACCTATCTACTAATTTAGTTGCTAGTACATTAATTATTGTCCGTTAATTTATTATTGACCTGAAGTGTGCCTGCAAAATAGCACACGCGTAACAAATAATTCGTGTAAGCAACAGTCTGTACAATATATGGCCGTTATAATAAATAGAACTATAGTACATATAAACATCGACTAGAATACATGTTACAATTACGTCATGTGTAGATCACCCTTCAGGATGCGCGTGAAAGTCTTTTTGAATTGTTGATTGGCAAGAGCGTAACAAAACGGATTCATTGGGCTGTTGGCGTAGCAAAGGAAATACGAGAACATGTATAAATACTCATTAGTACATGGCGGTTCCCGGCAAAAGCCTTCAACGAGCGCTAAGACATGGTACGGTGTCCAACAAATGACAAACGCGCCTAGAATGAAAGATATCGTACGGAAGGCTTTCCGCGCGCGATTCTCAGACTTGGATTTCTGTCTGCCACCGAATGTAGCAAACGCCCCTTCGCGCTTCTTCTTCTTCACGCGGAGCCGCTTGCCGATGCTCTTCACGAAGCGCTTCTTGTCGCTGGCGTCCGGGTCTCGAGCAGCTGGTTTGTTACTGGTTCGCCGCGCGTCACTTACGATGGTCGTGGCTGCCATGATGGCAGCAGCGTTGCCGGTCTGACACAGCGCCGTGACGTCACATGGCGGCGTGCTCGGTGATGTGATGTGATGCGCCATCTCGTTCACCACTGACGTCTGCAACGAGTCGTCTGCGGCGAGTGTGACTTCGGTGTTGACCTTGACTATTGAAATGCCCGTGACGGAGCTCGTCTGAATCAGGGAAGCGCTGGTGACGGGCGCGGTCGAGCTCGTGTGCACAGGTGACGGGTTGCGGGTCATCAAACTAAGCGAGGAGGGCGGGCTTTCGCAAGTCGGAGAGGGTACAGTCACAGAGCTTTCATCCATGTAGCGTAGGTCAGCGCCGTCCATTCCCACCACCACGTCCATGGGGTCAACGCGGAGGCTACGCGGTCGCTGTCGCCGCGGGGACGGGGACGTACGAGCGGGTACAGGGGGCGGGGTAGAAGACGGGGCACTACACAACACAGCACTAGCGGGTCGGCTAACTACAGGTGGTGGACACATAGACATAGACGAAGGGCTTTTTTTGGGTTTCACACATACCGGAGATGGAGAGTTCGTTCCAGTCGTCGTGGGATTGTCCGTGTCCAGCAGACTCTGCTCTAAGATCAGAGGTAGCAGTGAATCACCACCGCCGGGAGTCGTCACCAACACCTGCTTGGATGCGGGGATGCCGCCGTTGATGCGGTTGTTGTTGCTTGTCAGCACCACCTGCAAAGCTCCTGATTGCGCAACCAGGCCTGCTATCGAAGACTTCTTCTTGTTATACACTGGCTGTTGACTCGTGCTCTCTTCATCTGATTCGAACGCAGGACTACTAGAACGTTCTGATTTCTCTCCTTCATGAGTGACAGGTTGACAGAGATTTTTTCTATCCACATAATTCGAACTATCAGCCGTTGTTGTAGTGGTTGTTGTTGTTGTCGTGCTGTTTTTATTTGAACAAGTTTTTTGACTGGAAGCAGAGTCGCCGGATCCTGGAGCAACTGGTGTTTCTTTCACTGTCAGACTTTGATTGAGACCGGATTGACTGTGCGGAGTCATTGTAATTTTAGGTTTATCTTGACTAAGAAGCGTGCTTTGTGTTTTCGATATTCCGATGCCAGCTGCTCGTCCAGCCATGCCTGACATTGCGCCTGCACTTAAAGCAACCATCGATTGCATTTTGCGTTGTTTTGCTTCGCTCTTCTTCTGCATGTCATACGCTGTCTTATAAATCCCACCGTAAAGTACAAAAAGAACGACTAAAGTTGTCCAATAATATCCGATAATTAATGCAGTGTTGAACACAGGATCTTTGAGAAACTGGACAGCACATTGTCCGGGGAGAAGGTCTCTGTAGCCGACAAAATGCTCCCAGCCAAAAATACTAATGAAAAACAGCAGCGCGGGAATTATCCAAGTAATGGTAACCATCCAGATTACTTTATTTTTCGTACGCCAACTTCTATATTTTGCTGCGATTTTCACGGAACAGAATCGATCAATTGTTATTAATAGAACAGTGTATTGTGACACTAAACAAACGGTGTAATCTACTGATAACCAGAGATCGCACAACAGTGGACCAAGGTCCCAGTAACCCATCAAAACGTAGGCTGTGTAGAAAGGCATTGACACTGTGCCTAAAAAACAAAAAACATATATAAGTTATTTGTGTATTAAAAGCGTAAAGTAATTCTTTGTTACTCGAACACGAACCGAAGACGAGAGCTGCAATAGTGTAAGAGGAACAAAGACACTTGACGCTCGTGATACACACATATTTTTTTCTACGATTGCATCTTAAAATTATTTAAAAAACGTATAGGTACTGAAAATAAATTCGTTCTGACAATTATCAATATGACAAGTTTCAGTTTTGTTTGTATTCCTGGGAATTATTAAAAGAAGCGCGCATTTAACATCTTTTTCGCGCGTTGCTGTTGAAGACACACGACAATAGCTATTTATGAAACTAGTAAGGAAATGAAGGTTATTACCTTACGCATGTGAAATTTGCAGAACGAGGCGTAGCCGAGTTATGTAAGTACATAAGTAAGGTAATAATCTATATCCTTACTAGTTTCATACAATAATTTTTCTACTTCCGTTCTAAATAAATACGAAAGAGTGTTTTTGAAATTATGAAATTTTGACATATTAATGACAGTTATAAATTCAAAAAATAAAAGAATAACACATCAGAATTCGTCTACCAATATATCTGTTGCTATGTTACCTCATTATTTCACTAGTTAAATAATGCAGTTCATTACCTAACTCAAATAAGTGAAATAAAACGTCTATTTCCTATCGGAAGTAGAAAAACATATTTTTTGATTGTTCCACAGAAAACGTCAACTTTACGATGACACATGAGAGCGGAAGTGTCAACTTTTCATAGCAATCGTAGAAAAAACTAATTATAAAATAATTGCAAATTGTTCTCTTACCTATAAGCATGTCGGTAGCAGCTAATGAAGCGATAAAATAATTGCTAGGTTGCCGAATACTTCTATCAACAATGAAAGCAAGAAGTACAAGAATGTTGCCTCCAACGGTTAAAATAATTAACACTCCCAAAAAAATTGCTATAAAAATCGTTTGCCAAAGTTCGAACGGTGGTAAAACAGTATATCCATCATCTCCTCCAGCAGTAAACGAATTATTTCGATACCCATATTCTTCAGTACCGTTTTCTACGTAGTTACTGTCATTCCACTGTGTTAAATATTGTAGTATTGCTGAACTATCTAACTGCTCGCAGTCCTTGATGTGGGTGTAAATGGTCTTGCAGAGTCGTTCTTGTTCCTTGCGCTGTTTCCTGAAAACACAAAACGATTTAGAAAATTCTCATTCGTACCAACGATGCTGTCATCAATATTACATATTTATTATAAAATTATTACATTACAATAAGTTTAAAAAAAGTTAAAATTGTAAAGAAATGCGATAAATTAAATTAACTTAGTACCAAGTTACTTGTTTTGCAACAAGATAAAAACAAGAATTGAAATTTTCAGTGGTACATATTTTAGCACTCTTAAATTATTTCTACGATCTCAGTATTTAAAACAACTATGAAAATATTAAATTTAAAATTAATAAATAATGATTGAAATATGTATTATTTTGTCCTGACTTTATTACCACAGAACTTGGTTTTTACTTCTAGTCGTAGAAATAGTTATTTGTGAATTAAGAGCGTAAAGTGATTCTTAGGCGAGAGTTGCAATAGTGTAAGAGGAACAAAGACACTTTACGCTCGTAATATACACATCAAACGTTGATTTTTGACAGATAAAACGTCAAGCATTTATATATTTTTTTGTTCAATTCCATGGTTATCAATATTTTTACCGTAATTTTCGACATTTTCATATTTAATTTCTGTCGTTACGAAGCACGTAAAAGTAATTATGTTTATTGAATTAGATGCAGAATTTGATGTCCTAAAACTTTTATTTGACGCGTTTTTGCTTAAAATAATTAGGGAAGCAGGAATTTGCAAAAAAATGATTTCCCATGTTAAATCCCTATGACCGGCTGAGCGAGTCACCACCCTGTATATATATATATATATATATATATATATATATATATATATATATATATATATATATATATATAATTTACATAAAAACAATCGCAATTTCATATCCGTCACAAAACAGGTCTGTTTTAGACTGCTTTATGAATTCATCATTTGAACAAGGAATTAAATTCAATATTCATTAAACTATCATTTCGCAGTTGTTTTGCTTTGAATAGCATTGTTGAACACGACCGCGTTGACAACAACAGTTTGAATGGTGAAGAATAGCACATTGAGTGTTGCTGACAATGGCCCTGGAGAAGCAGAGATTGTGTGTGCGGCAGCTAGTCACACAGCGACTCTACCTGGGGCGCCCACCTTGCTATACAATGTCGATATATTGACAGGCTCATTGTAACTGTTAATCCTGGAAAGGGTTTTCCAATTTTCAACAATACTGTTCATTTCACACGCCATTTATCCTGCTGGAAGTCCAACCCGGAGATGAATTGCATTAATTAAAATATCGCAAATATGCGAGTCAACATGTAAACAGTAATTAGAGAAACAACAACGTAAATGAAATTCAACAATGTTATAGTACATTTTTCGTAATTAAGTATTGGTAACATTAATAACAACAGTTCGGGAATTCTATGAATTTGGCACTCAAAATTCCGTGCCATTTTATTTTAGAAATAAATATATAATACTGCGTACTGCATTCTTTACTTAATTAAAAAAAAAATTAGAAAGATTGTAATATTCTTCTTCCGGAATTTTGACAGGAGTGTAATTAGCAACGGAAAAGGTCAAATTAACAAAAAGAAAAAATCTGATGTGGACACCACATGACTTCCTTGTACGCGTATGAAACTATAGATATTTTTTTAATTGCACATATTTGACATTAAATCTTTTATTTTTTGTTCTAATCCATAGCAAACTTATTTTTTTTTAAATCAAAAAATATATAATATTTAAATTTAGATATCTCGTTTAAGCAAAAAGATAATTTAAAAATTCTTAATGTGCTAGACGCAGAATTTAATTCTCTAAAACTTTTATTTGCAGCATATATTTCTAAAATTAAAATAATACCATTTTTTGTGCCACTTCCGGTTAGTCTATTTTAACCAAAATGTATTATGTTATTTCCATTGATATAGTAGTCTTATATACCAAATTTGGAAAGTTTTAAATTATATTTGAATATAGTTTTTCATGAAAATCTATTATAGGCTTCAAGTAAAGTACCACTTCCGGTAGTTGTATAATGACCAAAAAGGGAGGTGCACAACTAGATATTATAACAGTCCTAAATATACAGTTTCAATTTTCTACGGCTTGCCGTTTTTGAGTTATGCGAGATACATACGTACGTACAGACGGCACGACGAAATGAGTCAAAATGGATTCAGGGAGGACCAAAATACCTATTTCCTTTGAAATCTGAGAACCGAAAATTTTCGCGATTACAATACTTCCTTTACTTCGTACAAGGAAGTAAAAATTGATTACTGATAAATAACTAGACGAATTCAATAAAATAAAAAATAAATATATCATCACGCCTTTTACCCATCACTGGGTGTGGCACTTTGCCTAAGCAGATCTCGGTAAGTGATATATTTTTCGCGTGAAGTGCGGTTACCAGCCGTCAAATCACAGCCTCCAAAGATATTAGTGGTGGAGGAGCCACAGGGGTAGATTTAAATTGGTGAAAATTGTTTGTCGGCTGTGGGGATCGAATCAGGGTTCTCAAGATCCACAGGCCGACTCGATACCACTGAGCCACCTACCCCAATTCAATCATCATCAAATATCAAATGCTTATTCATCCACAACCACACTCGTTTGTTTTCATTTCAGGTTCGAGTCATATGTCAGTGTGTGATGTCGTCAGGTGCACGGCGATGTTTTCGGGGTTATTTTGAAGAAGTTGGCGTTGAGGCGTTCACGCGCCGGCGACGATGTTGCTGCGCTAATGAAGCGTTGCGCGGAGCCAGCAGGCCATGTAATGAGACCAGGATGGCAGGATGCTCTATGCCTGGAGCGAGGAGTTGCTGTGCTTATCGTGTACGTCGTTCGTTGGTGATGATTTCAACCGGGAGGTGTGTTTACAACACCGATGGGAAATGGAATTCTGATGGGGTAAGAATCACTTTTGCATCTAGATTGTTGATCGATGTTTTGTACCAGAAAAGGAAAATTATACAGGGTGTTTAACAGCTTATTCCTGTGGCCATTTTGAGCCAAAAATGTCATATGAACATAGGTCCTATTCCTTCTAGTTACCAAAATACAAGAGGTTGAAGTTCTATTAATAACACGAAATTTTCAAACTTTTGTAATCAAGATACTTTCGGAAAACAAGAGTTTTATTGAAAAGTCATACCTTATTTATCTTAATTAATTTTATTTATTAATATTAACGAATAAGATTTAGAGAACAAAACATAAAATGACACAATTAAATAGACACAGAACAACATAACCAAACATGGTATAGGTTAACACAATATGAAGTAAGATAACAATTTTTTTTTAAATTACAGCAAGTGTTCAAAATGAGCGCCTTGAACTCGTATGCATGTTAATATTAATAAATAAAATTAATGAAGACAAATAAGGTATGACTTTTCAATAAAACTCTTGTTTTCCGAAAGTATCTTGATTACAAAAGTTTGAAAATTTCGTGTTATTTATAGATCTTCAACCTCTTGTATTTTGGTAACTAGAAGGAATAGGACCTATGTTCATATGACATTTTTGGCTCAAAATGACCTCAGAAATAAGCTGTTAAAGTTTGTTACACTAGTCCTGAAACACCCTGTATAGTAGCTTTGTGATATTTAGACGCAAAATTGACAACTGGTTTATTATCTCTTTAAATGTTTATTAAAAGTAGATGCTTAAATGATAGAATTAATGTGCGGGTACCATTTTAATAGCTATTTATGTAATAAGTTGCGAAAGAAATGTGTTTTAAGCACGCGACGTGAAAATTATCCTACGAGGCGTAGCCGAGTTGGATAACACGTCTAGTGCTTCAAACACGATTTCGCAACGTATTCCATACAAGATTTTTTATACTAGCTATTTAAAACAGATTATTTATGTTTATTCTCAAATGTCAACATTTTGAATTTTTCAAAATTTAAAAGTAGACAGGCATCAGTTTCATCTTTTTGTTGCTATGCGATCCAATATGTTGTTTAATAAACATTGATGTTAACGTGCTCGGTGTATAATTTTTCTTGAGAATTTTTGGTAATAAATTTACTTAAAATGAGTGACTCAGAGATTGATTCTGATATTGAAAATGGTGCAGAGGCTGTATTGGCTACACTGGTTCCAGGAAATCAAAAAAATTGTATGAAGAAACTTACAAAAAATTTGACAGTTTGTGTACTTTTACTTTTACGCATTAAACTGTCACTTTTAAGCACTAGTACTTAAAAGTATTTCATTTAACAACGGAAATGACAATCGAAAAGTTGTTGTTATAATACGCTAGTATAAAAAATAAATTTTAATTCATAAAATTCTGCTGCGCCCGCAACAGTATTTTCCCGACTTGAATTTTAGATATTTAATTTTATAGCATTCAGGATAATTTGTAGATAAACAATTGACAATCGCATACATATTATTTTTGACACTTTTATTCTTTGTTTCAGAGCTTTAATTTGATAAAAAGCTCAACATATTTTGAATAACTTTTGAAAGAAACAATTGGCGAAGGGATAAATGTCAGTTTTGACAATCAACTATAATTCATGAGGATATATCAGCAGGTCATTTATTAAATAGGGAAATAAATTTATCTTAATACACGATATAGAACAGTTGACATATCTTATTTATAATTAAAGTTCTTAAAAATGGCTTAAATATTAAAATCAGTTGCTGTTAATATTTACATTTGACTGAACACGATTAGTTACTAGTTAACTAATTTTAATTTTTCCTGTTACACGTTGCTGAATTAGTTTTAAATAAAACTATAGATAATAACTTTTTCACCATCATGTCAGAAATTTACTTCCCTCAATAAAAAAAGAAAGAGATATAAAAAAAATATTTATAAATATGATACAAAACAATTGTAGCCATGGCGTTAAATAAAAACATGTAGACCACAGATTTACTTGATCACCTTCTAAAATGATGACAATGACATTATTCATAAAAGAATTTAAAAAAATAATATTTATTAACGACGTGAACGTGTTTATATTCTGAAACCGATAAACTATTGAACAAGCCACGGATGTTATGAGCCATAACAGGCCTTAGATGTCTTAAAATCCTCGATCTACGAGCTCGGATATCAAACTGACATCTGCGGCTGTAATGATACTTATAACATTCCTATTATTAAATGATTAAAATTATAAATAACTTGATGGCGTTCAACAATTTAATTTAATAATAATTTTATTTATTTGTTTATTTTACAATCTATTTAATTATAATTTAACTAGTTTGATAAAATACTTGAATTTAATTTGCAAATAAAGTTAAACCTTTCATAGAAAAAAATATTGTCGAACAAATTCAGTGATTGCAATAATTGGTCGTCGGAATATTTTGAACACAAAGTGTCAATTTACAAACAAATTAATAATGAACGTGACACCCGAATTGTTCATTCGTTGACAGCCTGTTAGCTTCATTCCCTGCTGCAAATAATCACAAATGTGAAATCTGTAATCCCTTTTTTACCTCCATATCCCTTCACACTCATTTAACCCTTTGATTACAATTCTTTTTGAAATCCATGGAACATGACCCAAAAATTAGCCAGAGTAACCTCATTTAAAAATTAAAAAATACTATTAGGTAGGTACTCTGTTACTTGGACATAAATATTTATATCAAGTCGCATTTGGATTAGAAAGCATTCTTTTGTTGGCGAGAAAAGGTGTAAAATTAGCATATTCACGGTGTTCTTTTTAATTAAAATGTATATGTGACGTCACGGGAGGGATCTTTTGTTGTAACTATACGAATTGAATGGATGCGGATGCAGTGTAACAACGCGCGATCTGTCGAATAAAATTGAAACTAGTTTTGCGAGGCGAATATTTGACGCTGTTGGCAGTGTTTCATTCGCTTGTTAATAACTTACCCCCAACTCTAGGCTGTGGCACTCTTCTACAGCGCCGGCCTACTTGACGCTGGGTCAGGGCCGAATTAGGGACTATTTCATTATTTCCTCATTTTCTCTAATGTATTTTAAGTTTTTATGGGGTAGGTGGCTCAGTGGTATCGAGTCGGACTGTGGATCTTGAGAACTCTGGTTCGATTCCCACAGCCGACAAACAATTTTCACCAAATTAAAACTAACCCTTGTGGCTAACCCTTCACTAATATCTCTAATTTAATTTAAGTTTTTATGGGGTAGGTGGCTCAGTAGTATCGAGTCAGACTGTGGATCTTGAGAACTCTGGTTCGATTCCCACAGCCGACAAACAATTTTCACCAAATTAAAACTAACCCTTGTGGCTAACCCTTCACTAATATCTCTAATTTAATTTAAGTTTTTATGGGGTAGGTGGCTCAGTAGTATCGAGTCGAACTGTAGATCTTGAGAACCCTGGTTCGATCCCCACAGCCGACAATTTTCACCAAATTAAATCTACCCCTGTGACTCCTCCTTCACTAATATCTCTAATTTATTTTGAGTTTTTATGGGGTAGGTGGCTCAGTGGTATTGAGTCGGTCTGTTGATCTTGAGAACCTTGGTTCCATTCCCATAGCCGACAAACAATTTTCACTAAATTAAATCTAATAATATCTCTAATTTATTTTAAGTTTTTATGGGGTAGGTGGCTCAGTGGTATCGAGTCGGCCTGTTGATCTTGAGAACCCTAGTTCGATCCTCACAGCCGACGAACAATTTTCACCAAATTAAATTTACCTTTGTTTACTGATTGTTTACTAATATCTCTAATTTATTTTAAGTTTTTATGGGGTAGATGACTCAGTGGTATCGAGTCGGACTGTGGATCTTCAGAACCCTGGTTCGATCTCCACAAGCCGACAAACAATGTTCACCAAATTAAATCTACCCCTGTGGCTTCCCCTCCACTAACATCTTTGTGGGCTGGTAACCGTACTTCAAACGAAGAAATTTATCACTTACCGAGATCTGCTTCGGCAGAGTGCCCCACCCAGTAATGGGTAAAAGGCGTGATGATATATTTATTTATTTTAAGTTTTATCATAGCGCGTTTTAACGAGAAACCTGTTTAATCACATAAATATACTTTATTCCCACCTTCTAAGTAAATGACACTTTATAAGCATTTATGGTAACTAAGTAAATTGAGTAATTGAGAATGGTCCATAAAAAAATTAATATAAACTAATTAAAGATATTACTTGTAGCATCTGCAATATTTTATATATTTTCTTGAACTGCAAAAAAATCGCATTCGAATTCTTCGTTAATCGTAAATCGGGCTTGTTCGACAATAATCGGAAAAAATCGAGAGCTGTCAGATCTGTACATCATATTTAGAAGGTAAAATATATTATAACAAGTTCCAACACATTTAACCAATTAGTTTACAACGTTGCATAAAGCCAGTTAGTAGAGTTCGGACTATAGCTGTGATTGAAGTGTTTTGTGAATGTTTTAGCGAATATTTAGTTATATTTTAACGCATAAATTAGTTTAAATTGTGCGTGTAGAGTGTGATAAAAGATATGTTAATATGTAAGCGGTAGTGGTGTAAAATAGACTAAAAGGATCTCACTGGATTCCAGGATAGGATGTGCTGATAGCTGATTCCACCTTAAAATAGGTAACACTATTATTATTAACATTATAAATATCTTTTATAATTCATATTATAGAAAATACTGAACTAAAACTGTTATACACTGTCACTGGTTTGTAACTGTAGGTAGCATGTTATAATAATGGCAATTCTTTTTGACTGCTGTTCGACATTTAGTACCTAGGTTATATTGCAATTAAGGCCTTACTTTTCTGTTTGTAAATAATTTAAAAACAATAAAAGACGTGATGAGTAAGCTTCTTGACTGTGGCAATAGTGGAAGAATAAAAGTAATTTGGAATTTAGTCAATTTATTCACTCAACCCGTTTTGAACTATGTATGGTTTATCATCAGCTATAAATGATGTAGAATAAATATATCGGTTTTAGTTTTCAGTTTCATCTTCGTCTTATAGTATATACCCTTTTTTCCCGAAGTACAGATACACCCTATATATAAAAGGCGCAAAATAGAAAAAAAATATAAATAACTCATTTTATAATACTTGTATCGCACTTGTCTTTTAGAAAACTAAACTTAGACAAATAAATAATAAATATATCATCACGCCTTTTACCCATTACCGGGTGTGGCACTCTGCCGTAGCAGATCTCGGTAACATATATATTTCTTTGCGTGAATTGCGATTACCAGCCGTCAAATCACGGCCTCCAAAGATGTTAGTGGAGGGGGAGCTACAGGGGTAGATTTTAAATTGGTGAAAATTGTTTGTCGGCTGTGGGAATCGAACCAGGGTTCTCAAGATCCACAGGCCGACTCGATACCACTGCTAAACTTAGATGCGAGCGAAAAAAACATATCTTATAAAACTCATTCTTTAATATAATATTTTGATATCTAAAAAGTTATATGTTATTGTTTTATTAAGTTAAATTATGTTGCAACAATTTTATGGAAAATACGGTCCTGAGTTTGTAAATAAGCAATTTAAACAGAAATGTAAGATACTCATAAGATATGATCAACATATTTTTATGGAAAGGGAAATATACATTTAACTTTTTTAATATCTTTCCATGTAGATGTAGATAGACATTTATTTGCTACTGATGAAAAAAACCGCCCTATATTATTTGTAAAACTGATATTGGTCCCATAAACAATGCTTTAGAATAGTGTACAGTTACAGCTATCGATGATTTATAGTTTTAATTTGTCCTTTGTAAAACAGAACAACAATATGAATATTTATACAAGTTGTTGTAGGTAGGTAGAAAAAAGTTTCAAAACTGTATTCATTACAAAAAATAGTTTATTTTAAACTTTATTAATTAGGTTAATTAACAAAATTGGTGCAGGAACAATTGTTGAAACTCTTAACTAGTCAAGTTAAACTAATTATTGCAACCGTTATTACAATAATTAATAATATTTTACTGTTAAACATTACGAAATGTAATTAAAATAACAAATAAAGCAGAACAAAAGTAAAACGTTAATTAAAGCTATCTGGTAAATAGAACTTTCCAGAATTAAATGGATCCACCGCAAAAGCAGGAAGAAGAATTCATATTTTCCAGATAGAAATAATAATTGTTTTGTGTTACTGTTTACAAAAAGAATATGGCATTCTTTCATTCAAGCTGTATAGACAAAATCAGTTTAGAAAAATCAATATAAGCAGAATAAATCAGAACGTCAAAAACAGGAGTTAGTCATTAGCAAATGTAAGTCGTAAGAAATGTAGACTGTACCGAAAATGAATGCAATTTTCATAAAGAATTTCTTAAGGAAACTTTGTAAATCATACTTTAAAGTTTAGATTTAAAATTCAGCCAGGTTTTATTAATATATACAGCGAAATATTTCTAGTTTTTGACACAACATTTTTATTAAGGACAAAGTTTTACTAAAGCTATTTTATATTTTATTAGGAGTGTAATAAAACTTATAACTTTGTAACACATTTTTTACTGACATCTGTGGGACCGTAATTTGACAGTAGGTAATTATACTTCAATTATTTATAATAAGAATAGACGTGGTGTCTCACAAGCGATGATTCGTAAGTTTGGAATTACACTGATTTCAATTTAAATCAACAAAAATGATTTGATAAAACTAAATTTAATTACAAAAAAAAATTTATATAAAGTAAACACTTGGCTATGTTTTACAAAATTCAGCCTCCAAGTCACCTTATGAGGGCATCGTCAGAAGCTGGCCAGCACAGTTAGAAACCAAAGGCGCGTTTCGCTCTTATTAGTGCTCATCAGTATGGTATAACTCACTTCTTCACCTAGAACAAAGTTCACGTGAAGAAGCTGGTGACGAAGTTCTGTGGAACAGGTCATGCCATCTACCGAAAAAAAGGGAAGCTACGCAATAGCAATATAAATAACAACAAAGACAACATTAATTGTCATCCAACACTTGGTGAAACAAGGTTTACTTTATATTTTTTATTAAACCTTGTTTCACCAAGTGTTGGATGACAATTAATGTTGTCTTTGTTGTTATTTAAATTTAATTATATTATTATGCTAGTTTCCCTATATCGCATTAAATGATTTTTTTCTACAACTGTCAAAAAATGTACATTTTTTCACTAATATCAATTACACGAAGTACATAATTTTTTCATCATTTACATTACCATGACAATGCGTATTTTACGCATTGTTTTGCTCCCTAGTGCGTAAAATGAGTATTTTTATTGATTGTTTTCCTTCAATTATTTGAATTAAGTTCAAATTCAAAAATTATCTACGTGGCTCAGTGATATCGAACCCAGGTTTGATTTTCACAGTCGACAAACAATTTTCACCACATTAAAACTACCCCTGTGGGCTTCCTTTTAACTATCATCTTTGAGGGCCATGATTTAACGGCTGGTACCTGTACTTCACGCGAAGAAATATATCATTTACCTAGATGTGCTACGGTCGAGTGCCGCACCAAGTAATGTGTAAAAGACGTGATGATATATTTATTTTTTATGTGGATTTGACAACCCGGGTTTGTTTCCCACAGCCGACAAATAATTTTAACCACATTAAAATTACCCCTGTGGCTCCTCCACATCTACCATCTTTGGGGGCCGTGATTTTATGGCTGGTAATCATACTTTACGCACATAAATATATCACTTACCGAAATATGCTACGGTAGAGTGCCACACTAATGAGTTCAGCAATGACAATTAAACTAATAGATTTGTTTGACATTTTTATAACTCCAAAAACAGTCGCTCAAAGTAGAACTTTATAGCACTATTTTTGATAGAAACAGTTGCAGAAAATTCAAAGCAATATAGGAAAAAGTAATATTAAAATTTTCATCTTGAATTAGGGGTGTTAAAATGTAAATTTCACGACAGGAAATCATTTTCGTGACATAAACATAATTGAATACGTTTCCGGATTAAATCTGCGATGAAAATCCTAATGAATTGTGGGAACTTCCGCAGTTAGCGTAAGGAAATATAAGAAGAAACACGATATGGTGCAAGAAATGTAAAGCACTTAACTTCGTACAACTTAGCAATGTTAATAACAGCGCTTTGGTTGATAAACTCCCGCCAAGATACGGTTTGTCGCGGTTACCTTCTTACGAACTTCCCCTGAAACAAAAACTTCATACGGACACAACGGAGATTTTGTTAGCGTACCGTATTTATGTAGTTTGTAAAAAGTTTCAGCCACATTTAAATCGGCTCAATGTCTCTTAACTTGCTCACAGTTTTAAATAACTTAAATAAGTTTCGGATAGGTTTCTAATTCCGGTCACTAACTTTCATTTGATTAACTTAAACTGAACTTAAAAAATATATATCTCGATATACCGGGGGTCTACTTTTTTAAAATTTTGGTTTAGCGATATCTCTTTACCTATTAATTTTAGAATAAAATTGTACTGAAGAAAAATGTTCAGAATGAAAAACTGCATCCATAGAGTATAAGTTTGTTGTTCAATTGTTTCTTATTTATTTATTTATTTATGTTACGCTATACAATAGGAACTTAATCCCAATTACAGTACAGGGTCCGCACTCACCGAGCCGCAGTGTGATAGTTTATATAATTTTTAGCTTGAGTGAGATTCGAACTCGGGATCTCCGGACTCGAATTCCGTATCGCTATTCACACCACCGTACTGACGGAGTTAGAAGCAAAAGAAAATACTTGATTTAAAACAATTATCAGAGTGCATTTTTCTTCAGTACACTTTTGTTCTAAAATTAAACCGTCAGTACGGTGGTGTGGATAGCAATATGAAATTCGAGTCCGGAGATCCGGAAATCCGGAGTTCGAATCTCACTCAAGCTAAAAATTATATAAACTACCACACTGCGGCTCGGTGAGTGCAGACCCTGTACTGTAATTGGGATTAATTTCCTGTTGTACAGAGTAACATAAATAAATAAATAAATAAATTAATTAATAGGTAAAGAGATATCGCTAAATCAAAATTTTAACATTGAATTTCCTATGTTCGGAAAAAAAGTAGACACCCGGAATAGTATATTGTAATACTAGTGAGAAAAGGGTTCAATTGCAAAATGAGTACGAAAATTGGAGCACGAGTCAAGCTGTGTTCAAATAGTAAGAGTTTTATAATGGCACGTTTCCACGTGTGTTTTTTTTACATTAAACGTGAAAATTAAATATTTCTATGATTGCTATAAAAATTTGACGATGGCAACACGTGAAAAAGATGTTAAATGCGTGCTTATTTCAATTGTTACCAGGGATACAAACAAAACAGAAACTTGTCATATTTACAGTTGACAGAACGAATTTATTTTCAGTACGTATAATTACGTATTTTTAATAATTTAAAGATGCAATCGTAGAAAAAAATATGTGTGTATCACAAGCGTAAAGTGTCTTTGTTCCTCTTACACTATTGCAGCTCTCGCCTTCGGCTCACTACAATTACCGTGTTTGATTAACAAAGAATCACTTTACTCTCTTAATACACAAATAACTATTTTACGATACAAAAAATTTAATCATTATTTTATATACATCAAAGGAGTTGTATTTGCAAATGCACATCACGTTTCCTTGGTCACCATGTCAAATGACATTTCCCTCACTCAATTTACTTGTAATAGTAATTATTTCCCTGACTAGTAAGGAAAGTTATTTACTTTCATTACTAGTGAGGGAAACGATTACTATCATAACTAAATTGAATGAGGAAAATGATGACACAGGTAATAAAAAAAAATTATAACGTTTCAACGTGACCGGTTTTTTCATTATTCTTTTGCACTTTTGGGTAGGTGGCTCAGTGGTATCGAGTCGGTCTGTGGATGTTGAAAACCCTGGTTCGATCCTCACAGCCGACAAACAATTTTCACCAATTTAAAATCTACCCCTGTGGCTCCTTCACCACTAACAGCTTTGGGGGTCGTGATTTGACGGCCGATAACCGCACTTCACGCGAAAAATATATCACTTAACGAGATCTGCTTACGCAGAGTGCCACACCCAGTAATGAGTAAAAGGTGTGATGATTTATTTATTTATTTATTTTACTTTTGACTCCTAGATTGCCGAATTTATCGTCGCCGGTTTTTTTTATGGAGATATTAAAAATATCTGTTGTCTACATACTCGACAGCAACGTTTCTTTTTCTTTCTATCATTTTTGTTTCCGTTGAATAAGATCTCTCTTTATTTGGGACATACGATATAATATTAATCTAAGGAGAATTGAAATCTTATTAAAATATAAATGATATGCTTATATAAATTCAAAGACATGAGATACATACAGATTTTATTTTTAATCAAATACGTGATTAAAATATAAATTGCTTTTCCAGCCAGCTGTGTACGCAAAATAATAAACTATTATATTATTTTCTTATTTAATCTAGTTTGTAATTTGTAAGCAAATTTCCCTTCGTTCCGCTAGCTTTCATTTTATTTATATTTAATTTTTGCACTGAATAAATTTTCATAACAACAATCATTAGCATTTTCTTTTTAATCTTGGCGGCAAATGTCTTTTTCTTTCCCCTTGAAGTTAATTTCTTTTGTGTTTAATTCGTGTAGAAGAAGTTATAGACGACAGACACACAAAATACATATTTTTAAAATAACAAAACATGTTTTTATTTCATGGTTTTGAACGTGTTATATACGGAAATCACGGAAAGCTTCGTGTAACGGTAAACACGCAACAAACGGTAATTCTCATGTACGACTTTTTAAACAGGAACTTATTTACATTTACTTATGATAATTTGAACTTAAATGTTCTTGCTTTATTCAACTGTTTATTCGTTGTAAATAAACTACCTAATAACTTATTACAAATTGTATTTTAACGGGGGTTATGTAATAAATCCTTTTCATATTAATTTAATAACTTAATTATGAAAATTATCTTGTAACAATGGTATCACGAGTACTTTCATAATTTATCGGATTTATCTCAGTAGGCGCGGTGGCCGAGCGTGGCACATCTCTTAGCATGCTGTGACGTCACCCGAACCAAGGTTCGTCAGTTCGAATCCGCCTGCCGACAATGTGTGATTTGTCGCAAAATATAAAAATACAGTTACATGTATTTATCACACTCGGGCGCTATAAGCTAGTCACTTATACGCCTTAAATAATCTGACTAAAGAAACCGGCAGTACGGCAGTGTAAAAAAAAGAAAACTGCGGCTCGGTGTGTCCGGCCCCTATGTTCCGAAACGGAATGATGGGACTCATTATTATCGGATTTATCTCATGTTTCTTAAAATAAATCTGTTGTTAAATTTGACAGAAAATTTTAAATTCTTAAAAGTTAAATATTAAAAGCATGAAAGCGTGAATGGATAAAAGAACGAACTGTTAAAGAAAAGTTTTTCGAAATAAATATATAAATATATCATCACGCCATTTACCCATCACTGGTTGTGGCACTCTGCCTAAACAGATCTCGGTAAGTGATATATTTTTTCGCGTAAAGTGCGGTTACCAGCCGTCAAATCACGGCCTCCAAAGATATTAGTGGAGGAGGAGCCACAGGGGTAGATTTTT
The DNA here is from genome assembly GCA_947425015.1 of Pterostichus niger. Lineage (NCBI taxonomy): Eukaryota > Metazoa > Arthropoda > Insecta > Coleoptera > Carabidae > Pterostichus > Pterostichus niger. The sequence goes on along the minus strand of OX380341.1, from coordinate 3,739,519 downwards.
TTAAATTGGTGAAAATTGTTTACCACTATACTATATAACTACTATAAATATTTTCAATTTATTATTTTTACTTCCTTGTAGGAAGTAAAGGAAGTATTGTATCACGAAAATTTTTGGTTCTCAGATTTCAGCGGAAATACACATTTTGACCATCTCTGAATCCATTTTGACTAATTTCGTCGTGACGTCTGTACGTACGTACGTATCTCGCATAACTCAAAAACGGTAAGCCGAAGAAAGTTAACATTTTGTATTTAGGACTGTTATAACATCTAGTTATGCACCTCTCTTTTTGGTCATTATATAACTTCCGGAAGTGGTACTTTACTTGAAGAGTATAATAAATTTTAATGAAAAACTATATTCAAATATAATTTAAAACTTTCCAAATTTGGTATATACGACTACTATATCAATGGAAATAACATAATAGAGTTTGGTTAAAATACACTAACCAGAAGTGACACTTTACATGAAGCTGCTAACAGTTTTCCTTGAAAAAAATGGTATTATTTTAATTTTAGAAATAAATGCTGCAAATAAGCGTCTAGCACATTAAAAATTTTTAAATTAGCCTTTTGCATTAGCGAGATATCTAAATTTAAATATTATATATATATATATATCTGCTTAGGCAGAGTGCCACACCCAGTAATGGGTACAAGGCGTGATGATATATTTATTTATATATATATATATATATATATATATATATATATATATTTTAATTTAAGTGTGCTATGGATTAGAACAAAAAGTAAAAAATAAAAGATTTTATATCAAATATGTGCAATTAAAAAAATATTTATAGTTTAATACTCGTACAAGAAAGTCATGTGGTGTCCACATCAGATTTTTTAAATAAGTTTGCTATGGATTAGAACAAAAAATAAAAATTTAATGTCAAATATGTGCAATTATAAAAATGTCTATAATTTTATACGCGTACAATGAAGTCATGTGGTGTCCACATCAGATTTTTTGAATTTAAATTTGTTAGTGAGTGAGTAGAAGATACATTTGTCAATGTCGGCTCTTATAACATATTGATAATAGCCCCGTCTAGAGCAGAAAGGGGAGGACAGTATTTTTAAACTTCTATTTGTGGCGAAATCAATATTTCAACAGCTTTTTAAAAAATATAAAGAATAGTATTAATAAAATTATCTTTAAAAGAATGTATGAAATCGATGGTGCTTTTGATGTCACTATTAAAGATTGATGAAAATATATTGAAAAGAATTTTTTATTGCCTGTTTGAATTTGATAATATCACCGTTTAATTAGGTACATAAAAGGGTTATTAAAAATGTTGTTATTCGATTGTTTCATCCTTGACACAATTTTGTACGATGCACTTATAATGAAGAAATAATCTCTTTCTATCGACATGCAATTTTCACATTAAATTACGATAATTTATGGCACATAATTTGTGAAAACAAATATAAAAAGTAAAGTATGCTTTGATGTACATTGAATTCTTTATTTACTTGATATTTTATAATTTATTTGTTCTTGTAATTTGAATCAAGGTAACTATAATCTTTTACAAACAGATTCGTTATAAAAAGAAATAATTATTTGTGTATTTAGGACGTGGAATGAGTATTTTGGGAATTTTAAATACATTTATATATAATATTTTTATCCGATCGAAGGAAAAGTAATACTTTTCCAAATATGACGATTCGATTCGTAAAATTTGTTTTTTATAACAAGAAAATGATGTAGGAATAGCTTTGCTGGTCTAGGCTGGAAAAATGACATTTTTAATGAAAACATATTTTTTAAACGATTGCTATGAAAAGTTGACAATTACGCTCTCATTTGTCATCGTAAAGTTGACATTTTCTGTGGAACAATCGAAAAATTACTTTATCTTGCGTTTTCAATGACAACACGAAAAAAGTTATTAACTGCACGCGTTTCCAATGGCAACGCGTGAAAAAGATAAATAATGCGCGCTTACTTCAATAGTTATCAGTAAAGCCCGGATTTTTAGGCAATTGCCTAGACTCAAATTTTAATATACTTCAGGCAATTTCGTTTTTCTATGCATAGGTAATATGTTTACGTGTAATGGAAGGTTTTTTTTTCGTGCCTTAGAGCCTATTTTTTTTTATATTTTGGTTATTGTGCCTATTTTACCTTATACAGCCTATTTTGCCTATTTTTCTTGCCTTTTCTAACTTTTATTGAGCAGACAAGGTTTATCATCTACTTCGTTGACTAATTCAGCACTCGACAAAGTGTTTCAACCTAACCTATAATATTACTTTAATCAAGTTTTTGTGTGTGAATTTAAAATGCCGAAAGAAAAAACGTTTTTTAGTCAAAATTTTACGTGGGAATTGAATTGTCTTTGCCATTAATCAATGGAGCTGAGATAACTTTAGACGATATGGCTAAATATAAAAACGCCCCTGTCACATTTTGTGATGTCGAACGAAGTTTTCAACTTACAAGCAAGTTCTAACAGACCGAAGATAGTGCCTTTCATAAAGCAATTGCTCGTAATATTTTGTGAATTAAAGCATACTACATAATTTGAATTTGCATAATAGTTAATAAAATGAGAACCGTACATTATTATTTTTCAGATTGCGTTAATTTTTGTTTAAAATTATTATTGTTTTCTAACGAAGAGTAGATACGAGTACCAATATTAGAAAAAGGAATCGTTTATTTTCTTAAAACAAATTATTTACATTTAGGCTGCCTAAAATCCCGCCTATTTTAGAGTAATTACCGGCCTATATGCCTGCTTATTTGGGTGTTTTTAAGATCCTAAATATCCGGGCTTTAGTTATCAGGGATACAAACAAAATAGAAACTTGTCATATTGACAGTACAAATTTATTTTCAATACGTAAATAAATTAAGATGACAAAAGAAAGTAAACTGATCATCATGGAAATCTTCATTATTTCATCTCTTTTTGAAATGTACAAACCGGTAAAGTCTTACTGATCTTTCATTATTCCAAAAGTTTCACTTGAAAGTCTTACATCCCAATCCAGTTATACATGTTTTCGTTTTCATACGACAACATGTTCCTTGCTCTTGCATTGTTATCATGTGCAAAGACGTATGAAACTGGCGAGACTCAACAGAAGAGAATTGCTAGACACTAGACAACCTTCATGGCTGTTGCTTCCTTTTCCGTAATAATATGCAGCCAGGCTGTTATATTTGTTGAACGTACACGCTATTATATGTCGTTGGTCGTTCGATGCATATCTATATTTAGTAGAATTTGGTCTGCAAACTGAATTACTGAATTTGTTAACCATGAAATTACATTTTCTAAAACCTGTATCTATATCGAGTGGTCTGATGCAGAAAGAGATCAATAAATACGATTATTTTGAGATGCTTTTAAAGAACTGAGTTTGCATTTTTCTTTTTATTTGATAATGGTAAGCATGGTTAATAGTTGCACTGAATTTTATTAAATATATTATTGATGATTTTGGATACAATTTGTATCTTTTTGATTTATGAAAAACTGTTCTTCAATTTTGGCAGCATATACAGAAAGTTGAAAAATTCGTTCTACAAATTTGTAGGATATGTAGAGGAGACGAAAATAAAAATGTTTTGTTATACAGGGTGAGTTTTTAAAATTAAATAATCAGTTTTGATGGCTAACTAATAACTTTAGAGAAAAAATAAATACGGAAGCTTATACAGCAAAGATGGGGACATGATTGAACGATTGGTAAAATAAAGTTGTTAGGGGATGTAGCGGAGAAGAATTAAAGTTATGTTTTCTTAAATGGAAAGGGGTACTTTCTTATTGGAATAGACATCCTTACCTAAAATTAAAATGAAGGTAACAGAATTTAAAAAATCTGATGTGGACACCACATGACTTCCTTATACGCGTATTAAACTATGGATATTTTTTAATTGCACATATCTGACATTAGATTTATTTTTTTTTCTTATTTTTGTTCTAATCCATAGCAAACTTAATTTAAAACAAAAACAAAAAATATATAATTTTTAAATTAACATATCTCGCTTATACAATAGGCTAATTAAATAATTCTTAATGTGCTAGCCGCAGAATTTAATTCTCTAAAACTTTTATTCGCAGCATTTATTTGTAAAACCAGAATAATTAAATTTTTTTCAAGAAAAACTGTTAGCTGCTTCATGTAATGTATCACTTCCGGTTAGTCCCTTTTAACCAAAATCTATTATGTTATTTCCATAGATATAGTAGTCTTATATACCAAATTTGAAAAGTTTTGGATTATATTTTGATATAGTTTTTCATTAAAATCTATTATAGGCTTCAAGTAAAGTACCACTTCCGGAAGTTATATAATGACCAAAAAGGGAGGTGCACAACTAGATGTTATAACAGTCCTAAATACAAAATTTTAACTTGACACGGCTAACCGTTTTTGAGTTATGCGAAATAAATACGTACGTACGTACGTTCACACTTCGTACAAGGAAGTAAAAAAATCTGATGTGGACACCACATAACTTCCTTGTACGCGTATTAAACTATGGATATTTTTTTAATTGCACATATTTGACATTAAATCTTCTAATCCATAGCAAACTTCATTTTTTTTTAAATCTAAAAATATATAATATTTAAATTTAGATATCTCGTTTATGCAAAAAGCTAATTTAAAAATTCTTAATGTGCTAGACGCAGAATTTAATTCTCTAAAACTTTTACTTGCAGCATTTATTTCTAAAATTAAAATAATACCATTTTTTTCAAGGAAAACTGTTAGCAGCTTCATGTAATGTGCCACTTCCGGTTAGTCTATTTTAATCAAAATCTATTATGTTATCTATTAGTAGTCGTATACATCAAATTTGGAAAGTTTTAAATTATATTTGAATATAGTTTTTCATGAAAATCTATTATAGGCTTCAAGTAAAGTACCACTTTCGGTAGTTGTATAATGACTAAAAAGGGAGGTGCACTACTAGATGTTATAACACTCCTAAATATAAAGCTTCAATTTTCTACGGCTTACCGTTTTTGAGTTATGCGAGATACATACGTACGTACGTACGTACAGACGGTACGACGAAATTAGTCAAAATGGATTCAGGGAGACCCAAAATACCTATTTCCGTTAAAATCTGAGAACCGAAAATTTTCGCGACTACAATACTTCCTTTACTTCGTACAAGAAAGTAAAAAACACATAAACATCTTTAAGACGGATCAACAGGAAAATTTAAAAATTCTGCAAAACTTATTCGATTTATTTTGACAGAGGTACATATAGTTTACAGTTTACAATCTGTGATCATTTTTAACAGTGTCAATCACTATGTGATATTCTTAGACAAATCGGATTCGTTCTTTTATTATTGGAAATTAAGTTCTACGGCGTACGGACTCACTCGTAGCATCCAACAATCGAAACGGCGAGACCTAAATCTTTTTCTTTTAGCAATCCGGTTCACTTCGTTCACGGTACTGAACCGGTTCAATTGAAAGGATCGGTCACGAACTACCCATCTCTAATGTATCTGAAGCGAAGAGTAAATAAAATAAATAAATATTTCATCACGCCTTTTACCCATTGCTGGGTGTGGTACTCAGTTAAATCACGCCCCCCCCCCCCTCCTTCAAACATGTTAGTGAAGCGAGAGCTACAGGATAATTTTATTGTTATGAAAACGGTTTGTCGGCTGTAGGAATCGAATCCGAGTCTTTGTATCTACAGGCTGACTCGATACCACTGAGCCACCTACCCCTAAAGCGAAGAGTAAATATGAATAAATCACCTGATTTGATGGCATTATATATGTATGTATGCACTAGGTATGTTACAAATTGACAAATGATTTTTGTTACAAGGACTTTCAATTTAGACCCTCGTCTTTTTGGAGGACACCGAAGAAACGTCAATTACTGTTTGCTATTTTCAACACAAAGAACGAATTTTATGATATTATATCTTGAAAATTGGATTAAAATAATTTCAATGAAATTATTCCAATAACGGGGTATTGTATTTTATCGCGGTTTGTTTAATGCAAATAATATGGAAAACAATTTCAAAGAAAACTATACAGTATGAAACTAATTGCATTCACTATGAATTGCATATTATTTTCTGTTTTTACATTTAACTTTTGTCACGACATCATTGTATGATATATATGCTAGTTCCACCATTTTGTGGTTACATTCCAAATCAGTAAATAGGATTTTAATAGAACCACAGATCAAATGATCTGTTTTAATAATAGCATGTGTCAAATCATCATGTCAATTGTCTCGTCACCGCAATGGCCTCCCTGATTCAATTGTTTTCGCCTAAATCGATTTAGTAGCCTTACTCGTATATAACTTGTCAGAGCCGCTGCCCGCCACTAGTTAGAAGCCTCGAGTTAATCCATCGAAACTGTTTCCAATTAGATGATGTAGACAAAACAAAAAACCCAAATCCGATTAATTTCAAAAATGATCTGCAACCAAGTTTCAGTTTGTCTGTTGCAATTACGACTAGAGAAAACGAGGAGAGGAGAACAGTGAAACAGTTGAACAGTGAACAATCTGCGCCAATCCAGATTTGGTCGAACAAGAGATCAATAGACTGTTCGCGCTATTGTGCAATGCCGATCCGCTTTTCGGATTTTCCGATTTGACCGCGACTCAAATGCATTACACTCAGACCAGACTGACGTGCTGCAGCCTTTCCCATGGGGTGAAGCGATTTTCTAGGTGTCTCAGTGATAAACAGTCGGCCTAGGGATTTGGGAAACAGGGTTCGATTCCCACAGCCAACAAACAATTTTCACCAAGTTAAAACTACCCCTGTTGCTTCCCCTTCCCACAATAGTTATTTGTGTATTAAGAGCGTAAAGTGATTCTTTGTTACTCGAACACGGTAATTGCAGCGCGAGCCGAAGGCGACACTTTACGCTCGTGATACACACATAATTTTTTCTACGATTGCATTTTAAAATTATTCAAAACGTATACGTACTGAAAATAAATTTGTTCTGTCAACTGTCAATATGGCAAGTTTCTGTTTTGTTTGTATCTCTGGTAACTATTGAAATAAGCACGCGTTTAATCTTTTTCGCGCGTTGTCATTGGAAACGCGCGCATTTAACATCTTTTTCGCGCGTTGTCATTAGAGACGCGAAAAATTATTATTTGTGTATTAAGAGCGTAAAGTGAGTCTTTGTTACTCGAATACGGTAATTGCAGCGCGAGCCGAAGGCGAGAGCTGCAATAGTGTAAAAGGAACAAAGACAATTTACGCTCATGATACACACATTTTTTTCTACGATTGCATCTTTAAATTATTAAAAAACGTATATGTACTGAAAATAAATTCGTTCTGTCAACTGTCAATATGACAAGTTTCTGTTTTCTTTGGATCCCTGGTAACTATTGAAATAAGCACGCGTTTAATCTCTTTCGCGCGTTGCCATTGGAGACGCGCAAAAAAGATATTTTTCGATTGTTCCACAGAAAACGTCAACTTTACGATGACAAATGAGAGCGTAATTGTCAACTTTGCATAGCAATCGTAGAAAAATATATTTGAAGGCCGTGATTGACGGCTGGTAACCGCATTTCACAGGAAGAAATATATCATTTACCGAGACTAGTGTTACCCCATTTCTATAATTTATATACTGCCAGCTCTGGCACTGCCGTAATATTTTTGTGCATTCATTTTCACATTTTGCCTTTCATTAACTAAGTTTATTTAAAATCCGATCATGAACTGGTTCATCAGAAACAGAAATAGTATTTTTATGATTTTTCTGAGTAAATCAATCTTGGTCACTGAAGAATCCAACAATTAGCAATATTTACCAATAAAATCTATTATTGTTTAAGTAGAGCTTTACAATTTTACTTATTCCTGAATGTGAGTAATTCGATCCTTTAAAAATCGTGTCTAGGACGAATTTTCACTTGTCGAATCCGTGCATCACCTCCCATGGGGGAGGATGAGTGATCACCCGCGTCAAGTTGCCCCTGTAACCCTCCCTAACACGAACGCTGCTGTGATTGTTGGATGCTGATGTGAAGCGGGATCAATTATGTTTGATTGTTGTTCGTGAGCCATGGAAGGTAAATATTTTTTGTGGGGTTAGGTTACAGGTTATTGTTCTTTAAGAGGCTGTAGACGGTGATTAAGTGACTTTGATGCGATTTTGGTAAATTGAAAACGTTTTTAAGGGGGATTTTCTGTAATGGAATACTGTAAGCGCAGCTTTCGTCTTTTAGAAATATTTATTTTGTTTCTTGCTTTCTTGTTTTCTTTTATAGAATAATATTTCTTTAGCTGTACGATTATGGGGTAGGTGGCTCAGTGGTATCGAGTCGGCCTGTGGATTTTGAGAACCCTGGTTTGATCCCCACAGCCGACAAACAATTTTCATCAATTTAAAACTACCCCTGTGGCTCTCCTTCCACTAATATCTTTGAGGGCCGTGATTTGCCGGCTGGTAAGCGCACTTCACGCGAAGAAATATATCACTTACTGAGATCTGCTTGGGCAGAGTGCCTCACCCAGTAATGGGTAAAAGGCGTGATATATATATATATATTTTTTTTTTGTGGCTTCTTGGCGGACCAACTACTTAGGTCATATGCCGTCATTACGCCCTGATCCGCGTTTTAGGTCTTCTGTCAACAGCAACGCGGGTTTCTCTGAACGGTCACCCATCCAAATACTCCCCGCGCGCAACGTTGCTTAACTCGCGTTATCGCTTGGATCAGTATCAACGAGTTGTGCCATGGCCGTTGACATATATTTATTTTATATATTTTTCTGTACGATTAAATGTTTGAACATTCGATGTTGATTAACATTCAAAATGTATAAACATGCGGGATTATCTTCGAAAGTCCGGTACCGAGAATATTTTGCGTATTTTGAAGGATACAAAAATGTTTTAATAAGCAAGTTAAACTAGAAAAAGGGGTCGTAAGAATTTTGTATTATGTCCGCTTTCAGCGAAAGGTATAATTTAAATTTAGCTTAAGGAACCGGTGTATAATTTCTTTTTCAGAATGTACATAAAATTTGTTTCACTATACAAAAATATCAAAATAGACTTCCGGTGTATTTATTTTATTACCGATCAGAATTCAATTTGCCGGCCAAAATTAAATCTGATCTTTAAAATGGCGGAAAGAAAAAAAATTCACGTTCAGAATGACGACCATAAACCAATATGGTGGCTATAAACTAGAAAGCGGATGAATTCCATAATAGAGTCCATAATATAAAATAGCGGATAAAATCTAAAATGACAACCAATATCTAAGATGATGGCAAAAATTCAAGAAGACGGTTGTAATGCAAGATGCGGACATGTTGGATTATCGTCGCATCTCAATCTTTAGTCGCCATCTTAAATTTTGCCGCCATTCAGATTTTAAGTGCCATCGTGGATTTTAGCCTCCATCTTGATTTTTGGTAAAAATTCAAAATGGCTTCCAAATCCCAAAATGGCAGGCAAAATTCAGAATGGCGTTCAAATTCCGAAATGATGGTGCCCAAAATTTAAGATAGCAACTGAAATCCAATATGGCTGCTGAAATCTAAGAGGCAGCCAAAATGTAAGTTGGCGGCGAAATGGCGGAAACCAATAGTAACTCTTACTAACTAACCAAGATGGTAGTCAAAAAATTAAACTCATTTTGCCATCCCAAAATGTCGCCTAATACTGCCATTTTATCTCATTTTTTTGTATTGTATATTCAACTATTACACATATCACAATAGATTCTAAAATAATCGAAAACACTTCTTTATTTGTTTATCCAACACCCACTACTTATAAAGTCATTATTGTTGTCATTTTAGATTAGTAAAGTGGTTTATAAGTCACACGTGAGTTATAAGTCATAAGTCACGCATAAATTATGACTTGTAACTCACTGTTGAGTTTAAATATAACAAAGTTGAAAAAAGGTTGCAGCTGTAGAATTCGAAATGGAAGACGAGAATTTTATTCCCGAAATAATCATTAAGGAAGCGGAAAAAGCGGCTGTTGATATTTTACCAAAAAAGTCTAGAACTTCCTATGAAAAACACTTTCATTCATACCTTTGACGTTTCTAGTTGTCATCCTATTTTCAAACATATGAAATACTTTTTCATAGGAACTTCTAGACTTTTTTGGTAAAATATCAACAAACACTTTTTCCGCTTCCTTAATTATTATTTCGGGAATAAAATTCTCGTCTTCCATTTCGAACACTACAGCCTGAACCTTTTTTCAACTTTGTTTATTTAAAAAAATTGAGTAACCTAGACAACAAAATAAGAAAGTATGGCTAACTAGAATATTATTTGAAATGTAGATAATTGTGTCAAAATTTATATTTTAATGTTTTAATTGTAGTTGTTGGATAACATTTCGTATGCCACTCGTGTGTTATTACAAATAAGTCACTTCAGAAAATTATTCCCCTCGGCCTGCGGCCTCGTGGACTAATACTTTTCTTGCGTGACTTATTTGTAATATAACACACTTGTACCATAAATAACTATTAATACACTTGTTTCTTAATTAATATAAAAAAATAATTGATTGTCATTACATTAAATAACAGAACTAATGTAATGTTGTCATCATTATATTCATGCTTTCATTACTAATTGTACAAATAACTATTGTTTGTGATATTTTTGTAGTAATTTAATTTAAAATGTTTATTTATTATAATTCAAATTCGTTCAACTACTCCGACCCTAGAAAAATGGTTGTGTTCATCGGCACACACCTACTTTCAACCCTATTTTGTTTAAGACTCTAGCATACTTTATTTTACAATATACAAACAAAATAAACCCGCGAATCGATTATTATTGCCTGGCACATAATTTATGAAGCCGGTCCTGTCTTCTGGGTGTCATGTTCTTGACTTTGGCTTATATACATTCCATCAAAAAACCTCGGCGTTCCTAAACCTAGTTCATGAACTCTTCCGTTTGAAATATGTATGAAGATACGCGTCTCAACTTGGCTCTCGCCTCCCCGTGCATACTTCACCCCTTTTTTCAACTCCGTGTTTGCGTTCTCATCCTCCTGCCTATCGCAGAGTTCATCTACGGCTCGGACGGCATTAATATTTCATCCCGCTTAATATGTCTCATCTCTAGGGATGAATTCTGGACAACTTACAACGTATGTCGTTTTTAGTATCTTCATTTTATGAATGAGTGTTTTATGCAAGTACTACATGGCATGGAAGCCCTTTTGTCCGAAGCTGCAGTTCTAGTTTGGTTTTTGTTTGTTGAGTTTTCATATGCATATGTTAAATGAAACATTTGAAACAATCAAAATGTCGCATGGAATCTGACAATCTTTTGTTTTCTTTCGCATGACGTAGCCTTTATTTTTATTTGGACGTACACAACTTTTTGTTCGTTGGGTGCAATTATTAAGATAGTTAATACTAATTGTAGATGTCACATTGCCATTATTCTGTAAAAATATTGTTACATATTTAAATATACAAAAAATAAATGTTTTATAAGATATAGTTAATTAGAAAAGTGATATTGTTTTAAATTTAATTTAGGCGAAAAATAGAAATGTAGCAAAGAAATCATTTTGTTTTTTAAAAATATGTAAGTAGTACAGTAAAAACCTGGAAAAGATGTTTAGAGTATCATGCAAAAAATCAATAACTACTTGATAGATCAAATTATACAGGGTGTTTCAAAATGATTGTGTCTAAAACTTACGAATATATATTATTGTATGTACTGATTCGAAATTCGCAAAAATAATTGCAAATTAAAAACATTTTTCATGCCACTGGACTGATTACAGTAATGAATTAAACGTTGAAAAAACTGTTACACAATCTTAATTAAATTAAATTAATTTTATTGTTTACTATGGGGTAGGTGGCTTAGTCAGTATGTGGATTTGAGAACCCGGGTTCGATTCCTACAGCCGACAAACAATTTTCACCACATTAAAACTACTCTTGTGGCTCCCCCTTCACTAACATCTTTGAGAGCCGTGATTTGACGGCTAGTAATCGCACTTCACGCGAAGAAATATATCACTTACTGAGGAGAGTGCCACACCCAATAATGGATAAACGGCGTGTTGATATATTTATTTATATTTAATGTTTACTAATTTTTATACTTTATTGTAACCTATTAATCCAGTGGCTCGAAAAATGTTTGCTTCAAGTAATGTGTTTCGGGAAATTTTTGTGCGTTGTATTTAGTACATTTTTTTGCAATAATTTTGAAACATCCTGTATATTTTGTAAATACTACTGTGCCTGAATGAGTTTTAAATCGTTTGTAATATAATTCAAAGTAAATAAATAAATATTAAAGAGATTGGATAAAATTATTATGGCAATGGTTGCAATAGATAAAGGTCCGTGTCTTAATTCTTTATTGTTTCAATAAATAAGTTGCACAACTACTATCAGTTACTTTGTTTACTTACTTTAATTAAAACTGTGTTAATTAAACATTAGTTCCAGTTCTACAAAGTCAATAACAATGATAGGATTATAAAGAAAATTCAATTAACATCCCATTGTTCACGCGCTAGAAAAATCATATTTGCAATTATCAATAATCAATATTCATTTACATACGGTAAACGATTGACCTGAATAGCACGCCAAATTTGATTACAATTATTATGATAATTAGTAAGCCGATAAATTAAAATATGACCAGTTATAGTCAAATTAAAAACATGAATATGACAATTAAATTTATTTTTCTCCATGGAAACGAATAACAAATAAAATATTCTTCGCATACATATTTTTCCTAGAATTTCTCTTTTTCTTTTAAAATATTTGAGGGTTGTGATTAATAGTTGGTAACCATGAAAGAATATATTATGTACTGAGAAAATAGTATATTATTGAACAAATTTTATAAACCTTTCGTTAATGATGAGTATATAAAAAACGAGTATCTAAAGAGTCACTTAAATACTACAATTTTTTTACGATCGCAAATGAGGACAACAAAAAAATGTTTTATGAATGATTTAAAAAGTAAGGTTAAGGGGTAAGGCCACTCTAGAATTTGTTAAAAATGCATATTTTTTTTATTTGCTATATATATATATATATATATATGACTCGGAACTTTAAACGCGTTTTTCTCGAAATCATATTTTCAAAATCGGGCGGAAAGAAATCTGAAATACTAATTGATGGATCGTGCTGAATCTTTTTATTTCTTATTCTAGATATAAAATACTAAAAAACTACGGGGGCTTTTTTTTTAAAGTGCTTCGTTCGATTTTTATGGTCGTTTTTATACAGAAATTTAGTCCCGAATAATGAACTTTTTTTTCAAATGTTTGTTAAAAATAAAAATTTTCAAAATCCAGCCCGTAGTTTTTTAGAGTATACATCAGAGATTAAGAAAACATATCCCTTTTTGATCCAGGTCTATTGCTGTTCCCGGAATGTTTTCGCCCGATTTGCCCTACGCGCCGAGAAGAGTCGCCATTTTTTTAAATTTCTGACGACAATTTTGAATATTTTCTTTAAAAAAAATTTTTAAATAAAGTTTAAAGAGCACTAAATAAAGATCCAAAAACAGTTCTTAAGCAGCACGTTTAGATTTCGTTAAAAAAAATCTTGAAAATGACCCTTTTTTTCCTTGTCTAGAGTGGCCTTACTCCTTAAGTTACAATGACAGATGCCTGAAGCTAACTTCACCCTGTGCTTAATATCTCAAGCAGTGACTAAAACTTTCAAAACCACAGCTTATTAACATGTGATTAAGATGTTATTTAACGACATGGAAAACAGTAAGTTAAATGACATTTTAATAACGGAAGTAGAAAATATATAGTATACACTAAAATCTATTTTGAACAGACTACATAATTCCTTATTATGTAGCAGATGTACAAGTATAAAATCCTTTCATTTGTTAAAGCAGAACTCCTATTGGTCGCAGTTTAAAATTCCGTCCAGGAACAAAACATTAATTAAAATCTAATCCAAAATAATCTCCCGATTTACGATTAAAATCAGACACTATTATGTACATTCGTGTACTTATTCTCACTAATCCGAAAATTAAACTCATAATTTCGTTTTAAAAATTTCAACAATGAAAAACGATGATTTTCGTTTTAGACTGATTGACAACTCAACTGTGTCCAACCGTCCAACGATTGGCAGCACTGCGTAAATATTTCGTTGATGAAATTGTCAATTTTGTATTGTTTTTGCATGCGAATATGTATTCCATTTTATTGTGACAGTGACAGTTTGATATCTAGAATTTAATCAGTTTTGGAAGAGATTTATAGTTATTATTCATATTTTAATCTGTATTTTTTGGAAATGTTTTTCGCGATTCGTACTTGTTTTACATTTTCGAGGTATTAATAGTTTTTATGTTTGACGTGAATTCACAGTGAATATTATACAAACTTCACTGATTTCAATTTATAACCAAATGTACTGCATTCTTTTATCTCGAATTTTACAATAACTTTATAGGTTTCATGTATTATTGTAAACTATAGAAAAATTTGAATGTAAGACTCAGTTACGTAAAACGTTGTTGAATTGGAATAAAAAAACGCATCTTGGAAATGTCAAAATTGTTGACAGTTCAATATTTTAAAGCGTTATTATTTCTGTAATTTGAATTGAACTAATAATTATATGTTACAAATATTGTTTTACCATTGTTTTTTAACTAACAATAAGCATTTTAATACTGTTATTGTTTAATAATAGCATAAAAATCAGAAAATATATAAAATGTGGTGTCAGCCATCTTGTCTATGGTTATATCCCTTCCTTCCTCATCTTTTTTTCTTCATTTTCAGTTTTTACTATACAGTGTGTAACTGTAAGGCGATGCTGCCTTCATTTCTTATAGATGCGTTGTTAGAGAAGTGGGCGTAAGTGAAGATTTACGAAACAGGTGTACAGGAGCGAATGGATGAATGTTTGTTGCGTGATGATGGATTTTGGTTGTGAGAAAAGAAAGAGTTCGTATGGAGGAAGTGTTAATATGGTCGAATCAAGTATCGTGTGTCAGAATGAGAATGTTGACGGGTTCGTGCTCCCCCATTTAATGGGATATAGCGTGATGTTATGTATGTATGTTGTTAGCGAACAACACAGTTAACATCGTTTAATGGAACTGGGGCTAAGAGTGAGATTCAGAAGAATATTGTTAGAAAAGTTTGAGAGAGCTCGTTGAATTGTTTAGTCATGTGAAACGAACAAGTATGTTGAACGAAAATTTGATGAAATAGAAATATGTGGGTGAAATTCAAGGTGTGAGATTGGATAGCTGATTCGAGAAGTAAACGAAAAGATATGTATTGAAGATTTGTTGCGTGAAGTAGAAGGAATAAACGAGCTTGTGTGAAGTGAAATATATGAGATGTATCCAGGGGGGCCATGGGAATCATGAACCCCCCTAAGCATGCACGTTTTTTTAAATGTTGGCCCGAATACATAATAATGATGTAATTATGTGCGATAACTCAATTTATTAAACAAATTAAATAGAAAATATTATCTAAGAACTTAAAATTCTAAGATAATTAAGAACTATTGTTTGATTCTAATAAATAGCCAAAAACCAATATTTTGTGGGGATATTATTTCGACCCGCAGATGGGAGAGGTATTCTATTTAAGACCTAGTCAAGTATGTGACTACCGACATTTGCACTTAGAAAATCAACTTCTAATTCAATAATTTTTGTATTCTATCGAAGAACCGTTTAGATATTGAAACTTTATGATTTAAAAAGTGTTGGCGTTCTTAGAGGAAAATTTTGAGGTGAAAAAATGATTTATTGTGATTTAATGCGATTCCAAAGACGATTTAATGTGATTGTAAAAATTATTTAAAGCAGGAATATAATATGAGCAAATACAAATGTTTTTTATATTTAGAAGATGGGCAACCTCCCCACCCGAGACAAAATTCACTCCATGTCCCCCCCTCCAATTCGAAGTCAGGATCCGCCCCTGGATATATCCTATACTTTAATAAGAGAAATTGTTGTTTTCTTCTGTGCATCACAATATTCGAATCGGCTTTAATGATATTGATGAAACTGGATATTTTAATATTTTTTGGTCTCAAAAAACGATCTAGTTTGGTCTCATCATTCGGAAAATTAATTTAGTATGTCATTTTTTTACTTTCAAAACAAGTGCAGAGCGATGCTTCCTTAATTTCTTTATAGATTCGTTGTTAGAGAAGTGGGCGTAACTGAAAGATTTATGAAACAGGTGTACAGGAGCGAATAGATGGATGTAATTGAAGGTTTGTTGCGTGATGGAGGATTTCGGGTGTGAGGAATGAATGAGCGTTACTGTGGTTGAAGCGAGTATCGTGTGACAGAATGAGAATGACGACGACTGATATTTTGATGAATCTATTAGTAGATATTCTGTGAATGTTTCAGGGGTTTGTGCTATCCCATTTAATGGGATATAGCGTGATGTTATGTATGTATGTATTTTGAAAGAAAGTTGGAAAAAAATCAGGAAAATTTAGATCTTTAAAATATAGTCATATAAGTAATTTGACCCAAGAAATCGATAAAAATCAATTCGGTATCACTTCATAATTTATTGAATACAATAAATATATAATGAATGGCCCGTACCAACATATGTAGGGTGTTTTTATACTTCAGTAAAAAAATAATTAAGAGTGTATCATGAAGTAATCATAAAACAAAAATGAATATTTCAAAATTCTTAAAATTAAGAAGTGGTTTTTGAAGAGTACTTTTAGTGCCACTGTCCGACACTACAAATAGACAGCAATAATCGATATACGAAAAATTTACTATAGTAATTATAATTTAATTATTAATATATTAGACCAGTGGTACTAAATATGTTTCCTTAAAGTACACCACCCTAAATTTTCATATGATATACTCGTAAGTTTTCAATTTTGTCCCGAAGTATAAAGACACCCTATATAAAATAACATAGCTCTAATAATGCAACAATAATCGAAAGCGAAACAAACGGAGTAACGTATTTCTGATACCGCAAAAAAATTCAATTATGCAATTAGAAAACTATTTGATATGCCCTATATCTTACAATATATCACTCGTAAAATGATAAAATAAATTATTACTGTCTAAAAAAAAGTTGAATTTTATCAGAGACCTAAATACTTCATACCGTCAATTGTTCAAACAAAAATAAAACAAGTACAAGTAGCAGAGATTGCAAAAATGAAATTTCGATTCGCAGTAAGAAGAAATGATTTTTAGTTCCTTTCCAATATTATAGTTGTCGCTCTGCGCGAGTCATTAGTTGGTGACACATCCTCAAAGTCGTAAAGACTTCAACTTGCGGAAGTGACATGTACAGGAAGGCGTGTCAAAGCCGGATGTCTTAGCACCAGCAAAACCATGTGTCGACTTCGCAATCAGAACTCTCTTCAACGCAAGAATGTCGGACATTTCAATCGATAGAATCAAAGTAGCGTTTGGGTTTGCACGGGAGATGTCAGATGTTTTATTGTCTTTTGTTTTGGGTGAATTCGCGGCTTTATGTTGGGTGTTTGCGTTGAAATGGAGAGTGAAATTACCTCGTTAAATAGTTATGTTGGGATTAGAGACGTCAACTTGACAAGAATTTCGTGATACGTACTAAAATGAAATGAACTTTCAAAAATTTAGTAATGTCACAGCTGTTTATTGTTAATAGTATTGTAGTTTTTATAGTTACATCTCATTTTGAGGTACATTTATTGGTTTTGAAATAAGCAACAATTTTGTTTTGGGTCGTTTCAAATGAAATCAAATTTTATATGAGGTATATGATATTTACTAGTAGCACTAAATCAAAATAAAGTATGTATATATGTTTATATCAAATGTTTCTAACATCTTTGAAAGCCGTGATTTAACGGTTGGTAACCGCACTTCACGCGTAGAAATATATCACTTACCGAGATTTGCTACAGCAGAGTGCCACACCCAGTAATGGATAAAAGGCGTGATGATATATTTATTTTATTTATTTATTTCTAAATAATTTCTGAGAAAAATGTGTAAAATTGTCTTCATTATCATTTTAAGCTTTTTGTCCTCTGCAAAATGTTAGAAATAGTGGATAGCGAGTGTTCCAATAGTACGAGTTTTGCAATGGCCCTTTCCCACGTGTGTTACATACTGTTTTTACAACATTAAACGTGAAAATTACATTTTTACGTTTATGATACAAAAAATTTAATAAATATTTTATATAAGGACCGATGTCCGATGTGCTAAGAAGATATTTTATCCATATTATATAATATGTATATTCAAGAATGCCAAACGTTATTTCGACGACATATTTCTGCAAATTATTATTTTTTCTATAGTATGTAAATTTAGTAATTGTTTAAATTTGTCTTTTCTTTTTACTTATGTTTTGCTGTTCTCTGTAATTGAATTTCTGTTGGAAATAAACTACTATTATTATTATTAATTTTATTTCTAAACAAAGGAGTTGTATTTGTATATGCATATCACGTTTCCTTGGTCACCATGTCAAATGACATTTTCTTCACTCAATTTAATTAGTAACCGTTTCCTTCACTAGTGAAGAAAGTTATTTACTTGCATTAGTAGTGAGGGAAACGGTTACTATCATAAGTAAATTGAGTTAGGAAAATGTCAATTGAAATGGTGACCAAGGAAACGTGTTATACATTTGCAAATACAACTCCTTTGATTTATATAAAATAATTATTAAATTTCTTGTATCGCAAACGTAAAAATATATTTTTTAATAAATGAATAAAAATAAAAATAGTATGTAAGATACACGTGGGAAAGGGCCATTGCAAAACTTGTACTATTGGAGCACTAGCGATGGCTTTTTGCAATTAAACTATTTGCAAATACAACTCCTTTAATTTATATAAAATAATTATCAAATCACAAACATTAAGATGTAATTTTCACGTTTAATAAAATTGTTTGTAACGCACATGAAAAAGTGCCATTGCAAAACTGGAACACTCGCTGTCGTTCGTACTCATTTTGTAATGAAACCTTTTCCTCACTAGTATTACAATATACTTATAGAAATAATTTAGATGCAGAATTTAATTCTTTACAACTTTTATTAGAAACATTTTCCTGCAAATTAATCAGGGAAGCAATTGTAGTGCAAACTTATTTCCCACATTAATTGCTTATGGCACAACTTTCGCGTGGAATTCTATTGAGCTAATTTTATTATTATTTAGGCGCGGTGGCCGAGCGTGTTAAGGCACATCTCTTAACATACTGTGACGTCACCCGAACCAAGGTCGTCAGTTCGAATTCGCCTGTCGACAATGTGTGATTTGTCGTAAAATATAAAAATACAGTTACATCTATTTATCACACTCGGGCACTATAAGCTAGTCACTTATACGCCTTAAATAATATAGCATTCGACTACGAAAACCGGACAGTACGGCAGTGTAAAAAACTGCGGCTCGGTGTGTCCGGTAGGCCCAGGCCCAATTTGGGTTGTAGTGCCATCAGAAGAAGAAGAATTTTATTATTGTAATAATGATTAACTATGCCATTTTCTTTTATAAAAACGAAATAGATTTTTCCAAATCTATCACAATCACTTGTTGCAAACAGTAGTATAGAAATCAGTAACATTCACAAGTATTTATATATCCGTTGAAGAGATTGAGTGGGACAAGACAACATGATACCCGTCATATATTGTTACGTTTCGGTGGTTAGGGGTGTCGCTGGTGGAATCCCTGCAGGCTCCGCGGCTGCGAATGTGTCAGGAAATTGATACAAAATTGATCGGTTTAGATCACCCGCGTCGTGTTCGAAAAGCAACAACATTTTTTCCACTGCAAATTTTATCTTGTTTAGATTTTTGTTTGATATTGAAATTTTGTCTCGGGGGAATCGAAATTTTATAATTCCAAATGGAATCTGATAGATGTTATCAAATAAAAGAACATCTCGGAATTGCGAGTAAATTTAAATAATAAATAATGTTTGAGTAAATAAATAAATATATTATCATTTGAACCGAAGTGAAATATTGGATATTTTTGTATGTTGCAGGATTTGGTTTGAAGTGTGCAGCTTTTAGTGCGAGAAAAGTCGATAATCATTTCTTTTAGTTGAACGGTTACATTTCAACTGAAGTGCAGCAGCGCTGGAGTCAGTTGTTTGCAACAAGGGACTTTCAACATTGATATTTGGTACGTTTCAATCATTCTATACTTTGTACTTTTTTAGAAATGTATGAAATATACTTAACCTAATATTTCACTCGTCAAACTTCTTTATTTTTGTCGTTTTGTCATATCACTGACAAAATGAATAAAATATATTAAATCGACTTAAAACATTATAACATTATGCTATATATACCGGGTGTCTACTTTTTTTTCCGAACATAGGAAATTTAATATGAAAATGTTGGTTTCGCGATATCTTTTTACCTATTAATTTTAGAACAAAATTGTAAGTAAAAAAAATGTTGAGAATGAAAAACTGCATCCATGGAGTATAAGCTTGTTGTTCAATTGTTTCTTATGTCCGAGTTAGAAGCAAAAGAAAATACACGCTATAAAGCAATTATCAGAGTGCCATGAGAAATAAAACAATAATTTGTTTATTATTAATTATTATTAAATTAATTATATTTTCAATTTTTTTTTGTGAATTTTGGTCGTTTTTGGGGGTGACATGAGACTGCTCTTAATTCGATGCAAAGCAAAATGGCAGCCAATTAAGGCAATTAAGTAAAATCCGCCGAGTGCGGAATAGCTGAAAAATGCCGTCATCGTTCTCACAGTTTAATGTCCGAAAAACGAAGTAGTCACAATCAATTTACACGATGTTATGGGTCATAAATTAGTATATTTAATATACTAAAACTTCCATATGAAGAAAATTTTTCTATTATAATAAAAAAGTTAAGGGGGGGTTCATCTTCCCAGACTCACCCTGTATGTTTTGTAACAACGTATAAAAATATTTCACCTACATAAAACTTTGTGACAGATGCTTCCACAGTTTCATTAATAAAGATAGGATTTATTCAAATGGTTGGGGGACAAAATGATGTTCGATTGCATATAGATAGCACTTTACACGTTCATGTAAACACATAATCATGCCGTTAAAAGATAATACATATTTTAACATCTATTTTTTATGCTCGCTGTACATTGTTTTCATAATATACGATCGTTTTTATCAGAGCCGGATTTAAACTTGATAAGGCCCTAAGCTATTTGAGATATGGGGTCCTTTATAAAAAAAGAATAATACAATAATTATTGATTTATTCAAATAAATTGAAGGAAAACAATCAAAAATAATATGAATGTGGTATTATTGATGTCTTGCAACCAATGGAAAATGAAGAAAATAATAATTTTGCGCACTAGGGTGCAAATCAGTGCGCGAAATACGCGTTGTCATGGGTAATGTAAATTATGAAAAAAAATCATGTACTTTGCGTATTAATACTAGTAAAAAATATATGGGGTAGGTGGCTCAGTGGTATCTAGTCGGCCTGTGGAACTTGAGAACCCTGGTTCGATCCCCTCAGCCGACAAACAATTTTCACCAATTTAAATCTACCCTTGTGGCTCCCCTACCACTAATATCTTTGGGGACCGTGATTTGACGGCTGGTAACCGCACTTCACGCGTAAAAATATATCACTTACCGAGATCTGCTTACGGCAGAGTGCCACATCCAGTAATGGGTTAAAGGCGTGATGATATATTTATTTATTTTATTTAAAAAAAAAATAGTTTTCAGCATTTTTCATTGGAAGTTTTGTTTTCCAAAGCTAAAAGTTTATTAAATCTAGTTTTATCAAGTGTTTGTAATATGGACAATAATTTTTGTCTTTTAGTTTTTTTTCTTACAGTTTATATACATAATTATTATTTCATATTGCTATCGTAATCGAATCGGACTGTAGATTAGTTACATTTAAAAATATTATAATACTAACTAGAGATGGGCGAATATCATCCGCGAATAGTCGAATGCCGCGAATAATGACATTATTCGATATTCGAGATTTTCGAATATTAACGTCAGTATAACGAACATTCGAATAACTCGAATATCGCGCCATATGTTGACCTCAATTTTTGACTGTTTTTCTTTATCATTTGTACATAAACTTAAAGCTATAACAATACTTTGAAGTTATTAATAACAAAGATATTTTGTTTCAAAACCGAAGACGTACCATATTTCAAATTTGTTTTTCGCCAACATCAGCCCGTACGTTTCACCTTAAATTTGAAGTTTTCGTCTTTTTCTTTTTTGTTTGTACTTTTTGTTTTAATTTAATTTTATCTTAACAATTTCATTCAAATAATGAAAAGGACATAATTAAATAATTATTAATAATAAATAAATTAACTTTTAAGAGTATTCGAATATTCGAGTACCTCGAATATTCGAGATGTGATTAATATTCGTATTCGATATTCGAATTCGAGAAATTTGATATTCGCCCATCTCTAATACTAACATTTTTCACATTCACTGAACATTTTTTCATTGAATTCATCCTGTTAAACGTTCCTATTTAACATGATTTTTGCTTCACCTACATTCATAATTCCTTTCCTATAAACTCACTTATTTCTCCCACTCAAAGTATTTCAATTACGCAACAAACCTTCAATCATGTACAACCATTGATTCATCATTCCTCAATCTGCAAATATTACACGCCAATTTGTAAATTTCCAAACAATTATGAATCTTGTTTCTCTTGTAATACAAAACATCAATTTCAGGATAATCCCGACGACCTACAAGCATCCAGAACTACAGAGTCCCACATTACAGGTGTTGATTCGTTGACCGCGTTGTCACGTGTTACGCGTCGGATCTAGACGACGACGACGACGACGACGGCTGTACAAATACAAGCAGAGGAAAGTGAAGAAAACGTCGAAAGCTACGACGCCTTCAGTGATGAGCGAGCAAATGCTTATCTTTGCGGGGGGTCGCGAATAACGACCTTGCATGGATTGTGGCTAACACAGGCACGTATTATGTTGGGATTCTGTTTGCGGAAGAATAAGATGTGTTTTCCGGTGCCCGGAAACCTCAATTCATTGCTGAATCTTTGCAACTATGATACTCGTTTTAAATTTGTAGTTGCCATAAGTAAATACACTTCATTTTTAATATAAATTCACAATTATTTAAGTAAGTATTATTTTTAAAAGTTTTAATTCAATTTAAAGAAAAGCATTTCAAATAAAAGTTACCAAAACCTACGTTTTTATTACATATTTTGAGAGCATTATCTCTAATTTTTTAAAATTATTTCCTTTTCAACAGATTTTGAGAAACTAAATGAAAATTATGAATTAATTTCTATTATTATTTGCACATAAATTTAATGCTTTTAAATATATTATAATACTTATAATTTTGCCTTCAAAAATGAAAAAATAAATATATCATTAGTACAGTAAATTTTTATTACAAAGTTAATTTTATTATGACAGAAAAATTCGGATGACGCCTGGATTCAAACCAAGGACCCTCCGCTTGCCGGGCAGAGATGTGTAGCGGTTAGTATGTCTGCTCGGCAAGCGGAGGGTCCCTGGTTTGAATCCAGGCGTCATCCGAATTTTTCTGTCATAATAAAATTTAACTTTAAAATATCATTATACCTTTTATGGGGTAGGTGGTTCAGTGGTAACGAGTTGGCCTGTAGATTTGAGAACCCGGGTTCGATTTGTACAGCCGACAAACAATTTTCATAACATTAAAACTACCCCTGCGGCTCCTGCTCCACTAATATTGATTTGACGACTGGTAACCGTACTTCACACGAAGAAATATATCAATGACTATTTATTTTATTGATTTATATTATACCTTTGACTTATTGCTGGCTTTAACACTCTCCCGTTGCAGATCTCGACAAGTGATATACATTGCGTGTAAAGTGCGATTACCAGCTGTTAAATCACGACCCCTACAGTAGTTAGTAGAGGCTTACAGGAGTAATTTAAATGTGCAGTTGGCTGCAGGAATCGAATTCGGGTTCTCAAATTCACAGTCCAACACATTTCCACTGAGCTACTTTTATTATAAAAATATGTTCAATACTCGTATATTTCATTTATAATAATTTGTTTTTAATCTGTTTTCAGATGCTAACTTCAAATCCAATTGAGTTTAAGATTTATCGGAAGTTATGACACTGGTAATTATTATTTATTATATCAGATTTTACTTTGATATTGCTGAACATATAAAGGATGTAATATCATAGAAAACACAGAAAAAGCACAAGTAGAAACCGTCAAATACCTAAGAATAATTATAAACGAAAAAGAAAATCTTGAACAAAAAATAAACGAAAGGATGAGTAAAAGAGGAAGACTTTTAATGCTTTAAAGAATACATTTTTGGCTAACAAGGAAGTGCCAAAAGAAACCGAAACAGAAGTTTTCAAAAAAAGTAATAATTCCCATCACTTACGGATATGACTCATGGTCAACAACTGAAATGAAATTTCTAAGGAAAATTTAAGGGAAGATTAAAATGGATAGAATGAGAAACGAAATATACCTACAGGCATAATTTAAACACAAAACCAGTGAAGGAAATTAAAGAAGAAGGTCAACTGAGATGGAGAAGACATATACAAAGAATAGAAGAAACAAGATTAACAAAATGTGTTTTGTAGTAAAATTACTATCTAAAAAGAAAAGAGGAAGACCAATAAAAACATTGGATCAAGAAGTACAGGTGGTTGCAGAAAGTAGAGGTGCCTCGTGGCAAGGCTGCAAGACAATAATGAAAGACAGAACCTGATGGAAGAACTTTTGGAAAAGAAGACCAGAAACTAGAAAATGACACTAACACTCATAGCCTTACACCGAAAGGTAGAAAGGTTTTAGGATTAAGTAATTAAGTAAGTAAATATCAGTCTTCTAATCCATTATTTTCATTTAATGTGCGAGTCTCTGTTATTAATATAATTTGGAAAAAATTCTATCAATATTTGATCGAACTACAATGATTATATGTAAATTTACTGAACATTGTTTTCAAAATAATCAGAAAATGGATGGACTGCTTTTATGTTGACAAATTTATTAATTAACTAGTATCCGATAATTTTAGTACACGAGCTGACTAGAGCATTTATCTTGCAATATATCATTATTAACAATGTTTGATTAATCAATTAACTAAATTTTCGTTACCAAAATATACTACATTTTAAATATACTATAACATTATATATAGGGTGGTGACTCGCTCAGCCGGTCATAGGGATTTAACATGGGAAATCATTTTTTTGCAATTTCCTGCTTCCCTAATTATTTTAAGCAAAAACGCGTCAAATAAAAGTTTTAGGGCATCAAATTCAGCATCTAAATCAATAAACAGAATTACTTTTACGTGCTTTGTAACGACAGAAATTAAATATGAAAATGTCGAAAATTACCTTGAAAATATTGACGCGTTTTTGTTCCTCTTGCACTATTGCAGCTCTCGCCTTCGGTTCGCGCTGCAATTACCGTGTTCGAGTAACAAAGAATTACTTTACACTCTTAATACACAAATAACTATTTTTTCTCGATCTAAGTAAGATTTCTTTTCTACATCTGTCATAAATGTTCACTTTTTTCACTAATATCAGTACACGACGTACGTGATTTTTTCATCAATTATATTACCATGATAACGCTTATTTTGCACCTTAGTGTATAAAATGAGTATTTCGCGCATGCACCCAAAATTTATTTTCTTGTTCCATTGCTAAGGACACATCAATAGTACCAAATTCAAATTAGTTTTGAGTTTTTCTTTCAATTTACTTGAATAAATCAATCATTACTATTCGTTTTGACAGTTGTAGAAAAAATGTTGTTTGTATTTCCTGGCGAAATTCTTGTTTTTTGTCGCGTTCGAATGACTTTTTGTCTCGCCCTAGCGGTCTCATCTATAGAAATTATAACATACATACATACATACATACATACATACATACATACATACATACATACATACATAACATCACGCTATATCCCATTAAATGGGGTAGCACGAACCCGTCAACATTCTCATCCTGACACACGATACTCGATTCGACCACATTAACACCTCCATACAAACTCTTTCTTTTCTCAACCAAAATCCATCAACACACAACAAACATTCATCCATTCGCTAGTGTACACTGCGCTTGTTTCTGAAGATGGTCTCCACACAATTGCAGGTAAACACTCGAAACATCTAACCAATTAATCTAAAATCAAGAATCATTCGCTTGTCTTCATTCATCATATTTATCCCGCAATTAATTTTCTCCAAACATTCCTATCCTGACACACCACTTTTGCTTCAACCACATTCATAATTCTTTTCATACAAGCTCGTTTATTCTTCACGCTCAGAATCTTTCGCTCACGCAACAACCCTTCAATCATATTCATCCACTTGTTCCTAGGCCGTCCACGCAAACTTTCACCCTCAATTTCACCAACATACACCTGTTTCACCAATCTGTCATTCGACATACGTTCTACATGACCAAACCATCTCAACTGACTTATTCCCACTCTTCTTACAACATTCTTCCCAATCTCATATTCATCATACACCAATGTATTCCGGACACGATCTCTTCTAGTATATCCACACACACCCCGCAAATATCTCATTTCCACAGCAGTTATACGCCGTTCATGTTTCTTCATCCATACCCAACATTCACTACCATACATCAACGTAGGCACTAACACACCATTATAAACACTCAATCGAGCATCTCTGGATACATTCACGTTCCGAGTAAAGGTTCCCAGAGCACCCAATATCTTACATCCAGCAGATACTCTTCTTATAACGTTTTAAAATAATGAGCTATCAAAAATTATAACATTTATTAGATATTCTAATACAACTTTTTCAGTGATTGACTGAGAATTGCGTTTAAATTCATGGCTTATATTGACAGTTTGCGAATTGAAACCTCGTGGACTTCAATTAATAATAGAATATTCTACTATGTTGGAATGGTTTAGATGCTTCCAGAAGCTAGGGGCCCCATTTAATGTAATTGGAATTGATTTCCTGTAATGTAGACTAGTAAATAAATAAATTGCAGCGAGCTATATTCAGAGCTCATGCTGATGCTGCTAGTATAGCATAGCAAACAATTTAAATAATAAATATACAAAACCTACCTATAAACAAGTAATTATGCAACAAGTATTAAAGTAAATAAATAAATAAATAGAATATTGTACTCCTAGTGAGGTAAGGGTTTAATTGCAAAACCAGTACAAAAGTTAAAGCACGAGCGATAGCGAGTATTCTAATAGTACGAGTTTAGCAATAGCCCTTTCGCACGTGTGTTACATTATTTTCAACATTAAACGTGGAAATTACATTTTTATGTTTGCGATACAAGAAATTTAATAATTATTTTATATAAATCAAACGGGTTGTATTTACAAATGCACATCACGTTTCCTTGGTCACCATGTCAAATGACATTTCCCTCACTCAATTTAGTTGTGATAGTAACCGTTTCCCTCACTAGTGAGGAATAGCTATTTATGAAACTAGTAAGGAAATGAAGGTTATTACCTTACGTATGTGAAATTTGCAGAACGAGGCGTAGCCGAGTTATGTAAACACATAAGTAAGGTAATAACCGAGTTTTCTTACGTGTTGCATACAATATTTTTTCTACTTCCGTTCTAATAAATATGAAAGAGCGTTTTTAAAATTATGAAATTTTGACATATAAATGACAGTTATAAATTCAAAAAATAAAAGAATAACACATCAGAATTTGTCTACCACGATATCTTAATTTTTTGTGTTGCTATGTTACCTCATTATTTCACTAGTTAAATAATACAGTTCATTACCTAACTCAAATAAGTGCAATAAAACTTCTATTTCCTAATGGAAGTAGAAAAAGTTATTTACTTGCATCATTGATGAAGGAAACGGTCACAATCACAACTAAATTGAGTGAGGGAAATGTCATTTTCACAACTAATGTTGAAAAATTTTTTTTGATTAACAGTAGTCAAGTTTTATTCAATTCATTGCCATTTCAAAATATTGTTGTTATTCTTCTATCTTTTTATTTTATTAAATATGAATTTTGAAATATTTTTCTCATCGTTAGAAATTGTATATTTGATTGTTTTCTTATATTTTTTATTTAAAAATCTAGGTGGCTCAGTGGTATCGAGTCGGCCTGTGGATCTTGAGAACCCTGGTTCGATCCCCACAGCCGACAAACAATTTTCACCAATTTAAAAAAATCTACCCCTATGGCTCCTCCACCACTAATATCTTTGGAGGCCGTGATTTGACGGCTGGTAACCGCACTTCACGCGAAAAAATATATCACTTACCGAGATCTGCTTAGGCAGAGTGCCACACCCAGTGATGGGTAAAAGGCGTGATGATATATTTATTTATTTATTTTATTTAAAAAATCTATAAAAGCAAATTCCTGTTGGTTTATGTAGTTAAATAATTTTGGAAGTACTAGAAAAATCGTTTTTGTTATATTTGAATGTGCATTTAAAACAGTAAAAAAAGAAACAGTTCCCTAGAGTGCGGCCCTGCAGGGCGATACGAAACCACGGTGACAGTAGCTCGCGGCTTTACAGCAGCCTAGCGGCCGTAACCAACGACTATAAAAGAACGTATCTTGTACCGGACATACGCTTCTTGGCAACCGAGTGATTCTATTGTGATCGGAGAATGCCAAGCGCTACTACGTATTTGTGTATTGTTTTTGTTTTGTCAATATTTGTTTTTATTTCTTTACTTAGGAACGGATTGGCGAGAAACATGATTTGCAGAAGTAGATGTTGCACTTCTTTTATTGTCTCTTCTTGCTTTTGATTCTTCAGGAAAGTTATATTTACCTAGTCATCTGAAATGAGGGCTGTATTATACTCAGACGAGTCTTTTTGTTCTTAGAGAGTTTCACAGACTGTGGAAATAATTACACCTAACATAGAAATGATAAATATTTCTACTTTCATTCCGACAACTACGTTTTCAATCTTCTTCTTATATTCAACTAATAACAATTTAAAGTTGAGCTAATACTATTCTGTTTTGAAACAACAGACGAAATCAATTCCAATTATAAGAACTGTATCATTCTACTAAAGAGGCCTTACCAGCTAATCGGGATATAAAAACCTGATGTTTATAAAAGGTTAGAATATATTTATTCTCTTATATATTTATTAGAGTCAGATTTAAACGCGCAAATTCTTGGTTAGTAGATGTATATTTGTAATTTTTTCTTAGCTAAATTGAGATGAAATATTCACCTAATTGGATTCAACGTTGGCACTAATCTTTTTGAAAGAAATATTTAAAACTTATTTTACTCTTAAAGAAAATGTTCTTTCAATTATAAAACTACTTACTTTTATCATAAAATGAAGTTATAAAAAAATTAATATTAAATTGCAAATTAAGAAAGCAATTTCAGATAGAAATTTACATTTTTATAATCGTCATTAATATTAGAGTTATTAGTACAAAGAAATTTGATTTTATAATGGATATGAAAGTAAATTAAAACAGTTTCATCGAATGATAATCGACAAATATTTAATTTACTACAGAATTAAATTTTGAGTTAATCAACATCATTTTTGTTACAGGTTAAAGTGGTGAACTTTTCAAAATCATGCAAGCTATGAAGATGCATTCAACGATATTTCAATTCCTTGTGCTTGAATTGATTTGGTTGGTGAAACAGAAATAAGATTAAGGAATTGTATGGACGACCAAAGAATAAATAAATGGTTATGGTTATCTTTGTCAAAGAAACATTTCGAAAAGGAGTCATGAAGATGAATGAAACAAAATTAGTGTGTGGTTTATATTTTTTTCTACTATTGCTATGAAAAGTTGACAATTATGCTCTCATTTGTCATCGTAAAGTTGACGTTTTCTGTGGAACAATCGAAAAATATATTTTTTGCGCGTCTCCAATGGCAACGCGCGAAAAAGATATTAAATGTTCTTATTTCAATAGTTACCAGGGATACAAACAAAATAGAAACTTGTCATATTGACAGTTAATAGAACGAATTTATTTTCAGTACCTACGCTTACGTTTTTTAAAAATTTGAAGATACAATCGTAGAAAAAAATATGTGTGTATCACGAGCGTAAATTGTCTTTGTTACTCTTGTACTATTTCAGCTCTCGCCTTCGGCTCGCGCTGCAATTACCGTGTTCGAGTAACAAAGAATCACTTTACGTTCTTAATACACAAATAACTATTTTTAATTAGTGAAACTTCGCCGAGATTTGAACCCAACAACTTTCACTTGCTAGGTGACTTCTCCATCACTTGATCTGCAAATATCAGGCGAAGTATAAATTATAACAATTTGCATAAAAAATAATGAAAACTTCGTCATGTATTTATAGGTGTGAAAGGTTCTGGGTTGAAATCCCGATAAAGTATCATTAATCACAAATCAGATAGTATTGCCAATAACTTTATTCTTATATTAATTAATAAATACTCAATTAATGTTTCAAAGATTCGTGGCTACTTTATTTAACTGGACATTAATTTTATTTTTCTTCTTGCATTATTAAAATGTTATTTAACGTATTGGTTTCCATGGCCCTAAATAACATCTTGATCATATGTTGACAAGCTGTGGCGTCAATGTTTTAGTCACGGCTTGAGATATTAAGCACGGGATAAACTTAGCTTCAGGCAACTGTCAGTTTTTCAAATAATTCATAAAATTTAAACATTTTTTGTTGTCGTAATTTGCGATCGTAAAAAAGTGTAGTATGTGATACGTTTTATAAACTCTTTAGATACTCGTAACTATTACAGTGAAATGATGACGAAATATTTTAATAATTATAAACAGATTCAAATGATACTAGTGGTTAATTTATTTAATATATCTGGTTGTTATATTTAATGCTGTTTAAAACATAAAAATGAAATAGTGAAACATTTATATTATGTGATAAGTATATCAGTAATACATATTTGTAGTTAGTTCCGAGTTACCTAGCAAATTGCGAAACTAAATGTCTGTAAATTAATGTTTGAAACTAAATTATCTGCCCGAAACTGTTCATGTACGCGTTAGTGTGGATAATCTATTAACCATAATTAACTGCGACAAACAACTTGAGATGTACAACTCGCTATAAACTACTTTAGATTTATCAAATAATTCATCTGCATTGGTTTAGAATAAATAAGTAGGTCGATCATGATCATTTGTTATTTATCTTTTTGTAACGAATGAAACGAAAAGTTTATTGCAAATAATTTCGTTGGAACTGTTTCAACCAAAGATAATATTTGGAAATTCAACCAATAAGCACAGTTTTATACTGCTAATATTATTACGATAAAATCTTGTTCGGCACTCTTCTCTAACTAAAGAATAATATTAAAATAACAATATTAAAAAAGATATGTACGATATTAAATTAATAACAAAAAGATGCAAGATGTTTCCACTATTTCGAAGCTAAAGACGAATGCTGAATTGATCTCATATTATTTATATTATATTTTATTTGTATTAGGAACTTCTCTCACCACTTGTGTCTAAAATAATTTTGTTACATTCGACAGCAGATAAGTTAAATTAATTAAGATATGTCACCTATAGTATTATTTATTAAGAGTGATAAATTTATATACTAGTTGGCAGTAATTCATAAATATACTTGATATAAAATTGACAGAAAATTTATATAGTTTTTCTTTAAAATAGTTTAAAATCATTATTTATACATTTCTTTGAAAATATACTGAACTTGTACCAAATATTGTTTGTTTAGAATATGAATTTGTTTAAGGGTGTTTTTTCTTTAAAGTTAAGGGTTGTAGAGAAAAAAGTTTGAACCAAAAGATGTAGAGAATAAAGTAATAAGTAACTTTTATTTGAAAATTTTTATCAAATAACGTCTAGATTTTGAAAAAAGTTAAAAAAGCTTTCGTTTTTCTTGAAGGGTTCTTATAGTGATATATTCGATATTGTATCTTATGTATTTAAGGTTTATTTTTGTATCATAGTTGATTCTAATATAAATTGTTTGTATGTTTATTTAGGAGACTTCAAAATCATCTCGGACAAGTTTCCTATATCAGCTTTGGTCTTGGAATGTTCTTCTGTGCCCTCTTCATACCTGAAGATGTTTTCTGAAGACTAATCTTCAAGTTCAACAATGAAATTAGTTAAAAATATTAGTATTAATTTAAGATAGTTGTAGTATATGTATCATGTTCCACATTTTTATATTCTCAATATGTGAAAAAATATTTATGTTGTCGATTAAAATGTTACAAATATGAATTCTACAACACATTTAGAGTTAGAAAATGTTTAATAATTTAATATTTAGTTAATAATTAAAAGATTATTTGTAAAATGAAATTTCTCTGTCTAGAATATTTTTATTTGTATTGTTTATAACACATTTTGTAAAATATTTTAATTATTCTAATAAAATATTGCAGTTATACTTTATATTTGTTTATTTATTCTTTCTTATACTTATTGTGTCAATTTATTCCATTAACACTTTATTGACAGTTATTAGATTACCCTTAATTTTTTTTGCATAAGTACCTTTAAATAGAAATATCTCGAAAGCCGTAAGATAGAGGAAAAATAAATAGGGACACTTTTAGTTCAACTAGCGTACACTATAAAGTCGGAAAAATTTAGTTCAGTAACAATTAATTTTAATACATTGGTTTTACGTATTAGAATGTTATAATTAATTAATTTGAAGTATAATTGATCATATATCAAATAAATAAACATTAATATACAGGAAACAATGGGAAATAGTAAAAAATAATGGAGTTTTTCCCTTAACATTCGTTGGAAAACTTTAAAGTGAAAAATCTCGAAAACCGTAAGAGATAGAGCAAAAATAACGAAATTCCGCCGTCCCCTAAGATGACCCCTGAAGAACCGACCCTTCTCTACCATGTGGCGAAGTCTCAAGGGCCTAGGGCTAATAATAGTCCTTCCCCTTATACACAACATTTTGATCGCACATCAGGCCAGTTTGGTTTTAGTTCAACGAATACACGACAGTTGGCGCCAAAGTCAAATACTTTAAAATTTCTAAAAAAAAATTGGTTTTTCGTATTAGGATGTTGTAATTAACTAATTTAAAGGCATAATTGACTTTATTTAATGTAAATTAACAATAATATACAGGAAACAATGGGAAATAGTAAAAAATTATGGAGTTTTTCCCTTAACATTCGTTGGAAAACTTTAAAGTGAAAAATCTCGAAAACCGTAAGAGATAGAGCAAAAATAACGAAATTCCGCCGTCCCCTAAGATGACCCCTGAAGAACCGACCCTTCTCTACCATGTGGCGAAGTCTCAAGGGCCTAGGGCTAATAATAGTCCTTCCCCTTATACACAACATTTTGATCGCACATCAGGCCAGTTTGGTTTTAGTTCAACGAATACACGACAGTTGGCGCCAAAGTCAAATACTTTAAAATTTCTAAAAAAAAATTGGTTTTTCGTATTAGGATGTTGTAATTAACTAATTTAAAGGCATAATTGACTTTATTTAATGTAAATTAACAATAATATACAGGAAACAATGGGAAATAGTAAAAAATAATGGAGTTTTTCCCTTAACATTCGTTGGAAAACTTTAAAGTGAAAAATCTCGAAAACCGTAAGAGATAGAGCAAAAATAACGAAATTCCGCCGTCCCCTAAGATGACCCCTGAAGAACCGACCCTTCTCTATCATGTGGCGAAGTCTCAAGGGCCTAGGGCTAATAATAGTCCTTCCCCTTATACACAACATTTTGATCGCACATCAGGCCAGTTTGGTTTTAGTTCAACGAATACACGACAGTTGGCGCCAAAGTCAAATACTTTAAAATTTCTAAAAAAAAATTGGTTTTTCGTATTAGGATGTTGTAATTAACTAATTTAAAGGCATAATTGACTTTATTTAATGTAAATTAACAATAATATACAGGAAACAATGGGAAATAGTAAAAAATAATGGAGTTTTTCCCTTAACATTCGTTGGAAAACTTTAAAGTGAAAAATCTCGAAAACCGTAAGAGATAGAGCAAAAATAACGAAATTCCGCCGTCCCCTAAGATGACCCCTGAAGAACCGACCCTTCTCTACCATGTGGCGAAGTCTCAAGGGCCTAGGGCTAATAATAGTCCTTCCCCTTATACACAACATTTTGATCGCACATCAGGCCAGTTTGGTTTTAGTTCAACGAATACACGACAGTTGGCGCCAAAGTCAAATACTTTAAAATTTCTAAAAAAAAATTGGTTTTTCGTATTAGGATGTTGTAATTAACTAATTTAAAGGCATAATTGACTTTATTTAATGTAAATTAACAATAATATACAGGAAACAATGGGAAATAGTAAAAAATAATGGAGTTTTTCCCTTAACATTCGTTGGAAAACTTTAAAGTGAAAAATCTCGAAAACCGTAAGAGATAGAGCAAAAATAACGAAATTCCGCCGTCCCCTAAGATGACCCCTGAAGAACCGACCCTTCTCTACCATGTGGCGAAGTCTCAAGGGCCTAGGGCTAATAATAGTCCTTCCCCTTATACACAACATTTTGATCGCACATCAGGCCAGTTTGGTTTTAGTTCAACGAATACACGACAGTTGGCGCCAAAGTCAAATACTTTAAAATTTCTAAAAAAAAATTGGTTTTTCGTATTAGGATGTTGTAATTAACTAATTTAAAGGCATAATTGACTTTATTTAATGTAAATTAACAATAATATACAGGAAACAATGGGAAATAGTAAAAAATAATGGAGTTTTTCCCTTAACATTCGTTGGAAAACTTTAAAGTGAAAAATCTCGAAAACCGTAAGAGATAGAGCAAAAATAACGAAATTCCGCCGTCCCCTAAGATGACCCCTGAAGAACCGACCCTTCTCTACCATGTGGCGAAGTCTCAAGGGCCTAGGGCTAATAATAGTCCTTCCCCTTATACACAACATTTTGATCGCACATCAGGCCAGTTTGGTTTTAGTTCAACGAATACACGACAGTTGGCGCCAAAGTCAAATACTTTAAAATTTCTAAAAAAAAATTGGTTTTTCGTATTAGGATGTTGTAATTAACTAATTTAAAGGCATAATTGACTTTATTTAATGTAAATTAACAATAATATACAGGAAACAATGGGAAATAGTAAAAAATAATGGAGTTTTTCCCTTAACATTCGTTGGAAAACTTTAAAGTGAAAAATCTCGAAAACCGTAAGAGATAGAGCAAAAATAACGAAATTCCGCCGTCCCCTAAGATGACCCCTGAAGAACCGACCCTTCTCTACCATGT
Source organism: Pterostichus niger (assembly GCA_947425015.1). Taxonomy (NCBI): domain Eukaryota; kingdom Metazoa; phylum Arthropoda; class Insecta; order Coleoptera; family Carabidae; genus Pterostichus; species Pterostichus niger. The sequence continues at coordinate 3,704,131 of OX380341.1, read as the reverse complement.
GGCGAAGTCTCAAGGGCCTAGGGCTAATAATAGTCCTTCCCCTTATACACAACATTTTGATCGCACATCAGGCCAGTTTGGTTTTAGTTCAACGAATACACGACAGTTGGCGCCAAAGTCAAATACTTTAAAATTTCTAAAAAAAAATTGGTTTTTCGTATTAGGATGTTGTAATTAACTAATTTAAAGGCATAATTGACTTTATTTAATGTAAATTAACAATAATATACAGGAAACAATGGGAAATAGTAAAAAATAATGGAGTTTTTCCCTTAACATTCGTTGGAAAACTTTAAAGTGAAAAATCTCGAAAACCGTAAGAGATAGAGCAAAAATAACGAAATTCCGCCGTCCCCTAAGATGACCCATGGAGAACCGACCCTTCTCTATCATGTGGCGAAGTCTCAAGGGCCTAGGGCTAATAATAGTCCTTCCCCTTATACACAACATTTTGATCGCACATCAGGCCAGTTTGGTTTTAGTTCAACGAATACACGACAGTTGGCGCCAAAGTCAAATACTTTAAAATTTCTAAAAAAAAATTGGTTTTTCGTATTAGGATGTTGTAATTAACAAATTTAAAGGCATAATTGACTTTATTTAATGTAAATTAACAATAATATACAGGAAACAATGGGAAATAGTAAAAAATAATGGAGTTTTTCCCTTAACATTCGTTGGAAAACTTTAAAGTGAAAAATCTCGAAAACCGTAAGAGATAGAGCAAAAATAACGAAATTCCGCCGTCCCCTAAGATGACCCCTGAAGAACCGACCCTTCTCTACCATGTGGCGAAGTCTCAAGGGCCTAGGGCTAATAATAGTCCTTCCCCTTATACACAACATTTTGATCGCACATCAGGCCAGTTTGGTTTTAGTTCAACGAATACACGACAGTTGGCGCCAAAGTCAAATACTTTAAAATTTCTAAAAAAAAATTGGTTTTTCGTATTAGGATGTTGTAATTAACTAATTTAAAGGCATAATTGACTTTATTTAATGTAAATTAACAATAATATACAGGAAACAATGGGAAATAGTAAAAAATAATGGAGTTTTTCCCTTAACATTCGTTGGAAAACTTTAAAGTGAAAAATCTCGAAAACCGTAAGAGATAGAGCAAAAATAACGAAATTCCGCCGTCCCCTAAGATGACCCCTGAAGAACCGACCCTTCTCTACCATGTGGCGAAGTCTCAAGGGCCTAGGGCTAATAATAGTCCTTCCCCTTATACACAACATTTTGATCGCACATCAGGCCAGTTTGGTTTTAGTTCAACGAATACACGACAGTTGGCGCCAAAGTCAAATACTTTAAAATTTCTAAAAAAAAATTGGTTTTTCGTATTAGGATGTTGTAATTAACTAATTTAAAGGCATAATTGACTTTATTTAATGTAAATTAACAATAATATACAGGAAACAATGGGAAATAGTAAAAAATAATGGAGTTTTTCCCTTAACATTCGTTGGAAAACTTTAAAGTGAAAAATCTCGAAAACCGTAAGAGATAGAGCAAAAATAACGAAATTCCGCCGTCCCCTAAGATGACCCCTGAAGAACCGACCCTTCTCTACCATGTGGCGAAGTCTCAAGGGCCTAGGGCTAATAATAGTCCTTCCCCTTATACACAACATTTTGATCGCAAATCAGGCCAGTTTGGTTTTAGTTCAACGAATACACGACAGTTGGCGCCAAAGTCAAATACTTTAAAATTTCTAAAAAAAAATTGGTTTTTCGTATTAGGATGTTGTAATTAACTAATTTAAAGGCATAATTGACTTTATTTAATGTAAATTAACAATAATATACAGGAAACAATGGGAAATAGTAAAAAATTATGGAGTTTTTCCCTTAACATTCGTTGGAAAACTTTAAAGTGAAAAATCTCGAAAACCGTAAGAGATAGAGCAAAAATAACGAAATTCCGCCGTCCCCTAAGATGACCCCTGAAGAACCGACCCTTCTCTACCATGTGGCGAAGTCTCAAGGGCCTAGGGCTAATAATAGTCCTTCCCCTTATACACAACATTTTGATCGCACATCAGGCCAGTTTGGTTTTAGTTCAACGAATACACGACAGTTGGCGCCAAAGTCAAATACTTTAAAATTTCTAAAAAAAAAATTGGTTTTTCGTATTAGGATGTTGTAATTAACTAATTTAAAGGCATAATTGACTTTATTTAATGTAAATTAACAATAATATACAGGAAACAATGGGAAATAGTAAAAAATAATGGAGTTTTTCCCTTAACATTCGTTGGAAAACTTTAAAGTGAAAAATCTCGAAAACCGTAAGAGATAGAGCAAAAATAACGAAATTCCGCCGTCCCCTAAGATGACCCCTGAAGAACCGACCCTTCTCTACCATGTGGCGAAGTCTCAAGGGCCTAGGGCTAATAATAGTCCTTCCCCTTATACACAACATTTTGATCGCACATCAGGCCAGTTTGGTTTTAGTTCAACGAATACACGACAGTTGGCGCCAAAGTCAAATACTTTAAAATTTCTAAAAAAAAATTGGTTTTTCGTATTAGGATGTTGTAATTAACAAATTTAAAGGCATAATTGACTTTATTTAATGTAAATTAACAATAATATACAGGAAACAATGGGAAATAGTAAAAAATAATGGAGTTTTTCCCTTAACATTCGTTGGAAAACTTTAAAGTGAAAAATCTCGAAAACCGTAAGAGATAGAGCAAAAATAACGAAATTCCGCCGTCCCCTAAGATGACCCCTGAAGAACCGACCCTTCTCTACCATGTGGCGAAGTCTCAAGGGCCTAGGGCTAATAATAGTCCTTCCCCTTATACACAACATTTTGATCGCACATCAGGCCAGTTTGGTTTTAGTTCAACGAATACACGACAGTTGGCGCCAAAGTCAAATACTTTAAAATTTCTAAAAAAAAATTGGTTTTTCGTATTAGGATGTTGTAATTAACAAATTTAAAGGCATAATTGACTTTATTTAATGTAAATTAACAATAATATACAGGAAACAATGGGAAATAGTAAAAAATAATGGAGTTTTTCCCTTAACATTCGTTGGAAAACTTTAAAGTGAAAAATCTCGAAAACCGTAAGAGATAGAGCAAAAATAACGAAATTCCGCCGTCCCCTAAGATGACCCCTGAAGAACCGACCCTTCTCTACCATGTGGCGAAGTCTCAAGGGCCTAGGGCTAATAATAGTCCTTCCCCTTATACACAACATTTTGATCGCACATCAGGCCAGTTTGGTTTTAGTTCAACGAATACACGACAGTTGGCGCCAAAGTCAAATACTTTAAAATTTCTAAAAAAAAATTGGTTTTTCGTATTAGGATGTTGTAATTAACTAATTTAAAGGCATAATTGACTTTATTTAATGTAAATTAACAATAATATACAGGAAACAATGGGAAATAGTAAAAAATTATGGAGTTTTTCCCTTAACATTCGTTGGAAAACTTTAAAGTGAAAAATCTCGAAAACCGTAAGAGATAGAGCAAAAATAACGAAATTCCGCCGTCCCCTAAGATGACCCCTGAAGAACCGACCCTTCTCTACCATGTGGCGAAGTCTCAAGGGCCTAGGGCTAATAATAGTCCTTCCCCTTATACACAACATTTTGATCGCACATCAGGCCAGTTTGGTTTTAGTTCAACGAATACACGACAGTTGGCGCCAAAGTCAAATACTTTAAAATTTCTAAAAAAAAATTGGTTTTTCGTATTAGGATGTTGTAATTAACTAATTTAAAGGCATAATTGACTTTATTTAATGTAAATTAACAATAATATACAGGAAACAATGGGAAATAGTAAAAAATAATGGAGTTTTTCCCTTAACATTCGTTGGAAAACTTTAAAGTGAAAAATCTCGAAAACCGTAAGAGATAGAGCAAAAATAACGAAATTCCGCCGTCCCCTAAGATGACCCCTGAAGAACCGACCCTTCTCTACCATGTGGCGAAGTCTCAAGGGCCTAGGGCTAATAATAGTCCTTCCCCTTATACACAACATTTTGATCGCACATCAGGCCAGTTTGGTTTTAGTTCAACGAATACACGACAGTTGGCGCCAAAGTCAAATACTTTAAAATTTCTAAAAAAAAATTGGTTTTTCGTATTAGGATGTTGTAATTAACAAATTTAAAGGCATAATTGACTTTATTTAATGTAAATTAACAATAATATACAGGAAACAATGGGAAATAGTAAAAAATAATGGAGTTTTTCCCTTAACATTCGTTGGAAAACTTTAAAGTGAAAAATCTCGAAAACCGTAAGAGATAGAGCAAAAATAACGAAATTCCGCCGTCCCCTAAGATGACCCCTGAAGAACCGACCCTTCTCTACCATGTGGCGAAGTCTCAAGGGCCTAGGGCTAATAATAGTCCTTCCCCTTATACACAACATTTTGATCGCACATCAGGCCAGTTTGGTTTTAGTTCAACGAATACACGACAGTTGGCGCCAAAGTCAAATACTTTAAAATTTCTAAAAAAAAATTGGTTTTTCGTATTAGGATGTTGTAATTAACTAATTTAAAGGCATAATTGACTTTATTTAATGTAAATTAACAATAATATACAGGAAACAATGGGAAATAGTAAAAAATAATGGAGTTTTTCCCTTAACATTCGTTGGAAAACTTTAAAGTGAAAAATCTCGAAAACCGTAAGAGATAGAGCAAAAATAACGAAATTCCGCCGTCCCCTAAGATTACCCCTGAAGAACCGACCCTTCTCTACCATGTGGCGAAGTCTCAAGGGCCTAGGGCTAATAATAGTCCTTCCCCTTATACACAACATTTTGATCGCACATCAGGCCAGTTTGGTTTTAGTTCAACGAATACACGACAGTTGGCGCCAAAGTCAAATACTTTAAAATTTCTAAAAAAAAATTGGTTTTTCGTATTAGGATGTTGTAATTAACTAATTTAAAGGCATAATTGACTTTATTTAATGTAAATTAACAATAATATACAGGAAACAATGGGAAATAGTAAAAAATAATGGAGTTTTTCCCTTAACATTCGTTGGAAAACTTTAAAGTGAAAAATATTGAAAACCGTAAGAGATAGAGCAAAAATAACGAAATTCCGCCGTCCCCTAAGATGACCCCTGAAGAACCGACCCTTCTCTACCATGTGGCGAAGTCTCAAGGGCCTAGGGCTAATAATAGTCCTTCCCCTTATACACAACATTTTGATCGCACATCAGGCCAGTTTGGTTTTAGTTCAACGAATACACGACAGTTGGCGCCAAAGTCAAATACTTTAAAATTTCTAAAAAAAAATTGGTTTTTCGTATTAGGATGTTGTAATTAACAAATTTAAAGGCATAATTGACTTTATTTAATGTAAATTAACAATAATATACAGGAAACAATGGGAAATAGTAAAAAATAATGGAGTTTTTCCCTTAACATTCGTTGGAAAACTTTAAAGTGAAAAATCTCGAAAACCGTAAGAGATAGAGCAAAAATAACGAAATTCCGCCGTCCCCTAAGATGACCCCTGAAGAACCGACCCTTCTCTACCATGTGGCGAAGTCTCAAGGGCCTAGGGCTAATAATAGTCCTTCCCCTTATACACAACATTTTGATCGCACATCAGGCCAGTTTGGTTTTAGTTCAACGAATACACGACAGTTGGCGCCAAAGTCAAATACTTTAAAATTTCTAAAAAAAAATTGGTTTTTCGTATTAGGATGTTGTAATTAACAAATTTAAAGGCATAATTGACTTTATTTAATGTAAATTAACAATAATATACAGGAAACAATGGGAAATAGTAAAAAATAATGGAGTTTTTCCCTTAACATTCGTTGGAAAACTTTAAAGTGAAAAATCTCGAAAACCGTAAGAGATAGAGCAAAAATAACGAAATTCCGCCGTCCCCTAAGATGACCCCTGAAGAACCGACCCTTCTCTACCATGTGGCGAAGTCTCAAGGGCCTAGGGCTAATAATAGTCCTTCCCCTTATACACAACATTTTGATCGCACATCAGGCCAGTTTGGTTTTAGTTCAACGAATACACGACAGTTGGCGCCAAAGTCAAATACTTTAAAATTTCTAAAAAAAAATTGGTTTTTCGTATTAGGATGTTGTAATTAACTAATTTAAAGGCATAATTGACTTTATTTAATGTAAATTAACAATAATATACAGGAAACAATGGGAAATAGTAAAAAATTATGGAGTTTTTCCCTTAACATTCGTTGGAAAACTTTAAAGTGAAAAATCTCGAAAACCGTAAGAGATAGAGCAAAAATAACGAAATTCCGCCGTCCCCTAAGATGACCCCTGAAGAACCGACCCTTCTCTACCATGTGGCGAAGTCTCAAGGGCCTAGGGCTAATAATAGTCCTTCCCCTTATACACAACATTTTGATCGCACATCAGGCCAGTTTGGTTTTAGTTCAACGAATACACGACAGTTGGCGCCAAAGTCAAATACTTTAAAATTTCTAAAAAAAAATTGGTTTTTCGTATTAGGATGTTGTAATTAACTAATTTAAAGGCATAATTGACTTTATTTAATGTAAATTAACAATAATATACAGGAAACAATGGGAAATAGTAAAAAATTATGGAGTTTTTCCCTTAACATTCGTTGGAAAACTTTAAAGTGAAAAATCTCGAAAACCGTAAGAGATAGAGCAAAAATAACGAAATTCCGCCGTCCCCTAAGATGACCCCTGAAGAACCGACCCTTCTCTACCATGTGGCGAAGTCTCAAGGGCCTAGGGCTAATAATAGTCCTTCCCCTTATACACAACATTTTGATCGCACATCAGGCCAGTTTGGTTTTAGTTCAACGAATACACGACAGTTGGCGCCAAAGTCAAATACTTTAAAATTTCTAAAAAAAAAATTGGTTTTTCGTATTAGGATGTTGTAATTAACTAATTTAAAGGCATAATTGACTTTATTTAATGTAAATTAACAATAATATACAGGAAACAATGGGAAATAGTAAAAAATAATGGAGTTTTTCCCTTAACATTCGTTGGAAAACTTTAAAGTGAAAAATCTCGAAAACCGTAAGAGATAGAGCAAAAATAACGAAATTCCGCCGTCCCCTAAGATGACCCCTGAAGAACCGACCCTTCTCTACCATGTGGCGAAGTCTCAAGGGCCTAGGGCTAATAATAGTCCTTCCCCTTATACACAACATTTTGATCGCACATCAGGCCAGTTTGGTTTTAGTTCAACGAATACACGACAGTTGGCGCCAAAGTCAAATACTTTAAAATTTCTAAAAAAAAATTGGTTTTTCGTATTAGGATGTTGTAATTAACTAATTTAAAGGCATAATTGACTTTATTTAATGTAAATTAACAATAATATACAGGAAACAATGGGAAATAGTAAAAAATAATGGAGTTTTTCCCTTAACATTCGTTGGAAAACTTTAAAGTGAAAAATCTCGAAAACCGTAAGAGATAGAGCAAAAATAACGAAATTCCGCCGTCCCCTAAGATGACCCCTGAAGAACCGACCCTTCTCTACCATGTGGCGAAGTCTCAAGGGCCTAGGGCTAATAATAGTCCTTCCCCTTATACACAACATTTTGATCGCACATCAGGCCAGTTTGGTTTCAGTTCAACGAATACACGACAGTTGGCGCCAAAGTCAAATACTTTAAAATTTCTAAAAAAAAATTGGTTTTTCGTATTAGGATGTTGTAATTAACTAATTTAAAGGCATAATTGACTTTATTTAATGTAAATTAACAATAATATACAGGAAACAATGGGAAATAGTAAAAAATAATGGAGTTTTTCCCTTAACATTCGTTGGAAAACTTTAAAGTGAAAAATCTCGAAAACCGTAAGAGATAGAGCAAAAATAACGAAATTCCGCCGTCCCCTAAGATGACCCCTGAAGAACCGACCCTTCTCTACCATGTGGCGAAGTCTCAAGGGCCTAGGGCTAATAATAGTCCTTCCCCTTATACACAACATTTTGATCGCACATCAGGCCAGTTTGGTTTTAGTTCAACGAATACACGACAGTTGGCGCCAAAGTCAAATACTTTAAAATTTCTAAAAAAAAATTGGTTTTTCGTATTAGGATGTTGTAATTAACAAATTTAAAGGCATAATTGACTTTATTTAATGTAAATTAACAATAATATACAGGAAACAATGGGAAATAGTAAAAAATAATGGAGTTTTTCCCTTAACATTCGTTGGAAAACTTTAAAGTGAAAAATCTCGAAAACCGTAAGAGATAGAGCAAAAATAACGAAATTCCGCCGTCCCCTAAGATGACCCCTGAAGAACCGACCCTTCTCTACCATGTGGCGAAGTCTCAAGGGCCTAGGGCTAATAATAGTCCTTCCCCTTATACACAACATTTTGATCGCACATCAGGCCAGTTTGGTTTAAGTTCAACGAATACACGACAGTTGGCGCCAAAGTCAAATACTTTAAAATTTCTAAAAAAAATTGGTTTTTCGTATTAGGATGTTGTAATTAACTAATTTAAAGCATAATTGAACATATATCAAGTGAATGATCTATAATATATAGAGCACAATTCGAGATGTGAGTATTAGAATGTAGTTATTAATTAATTTATAATATAATTTATTATATATCAAGGAAACAAACAATAATATATAAGAAACAATATAAGTCAATAGATAGCGCTACTAGTATAATTCTTATTCAATGTAATTTATTAATTTTAATATTGATTAAATAGATGTAGGAAAATATATAAACAAACATGTATTATTTTATTAGTTTATTTATTTGATGTAGTATTCTTACAATTTTATACATAAAAGCATATTTTAAAACAAATTTAATTATAATTCAAAGTAATTCAAGAATATTTGAAGACACTTCATACTGTAACTTGATTTGATTGAGTTATAAATCATATTATTTATTACAATAATTTAAAGAATGTCCATGGAATTCACATTAATATTCTACAGCATATTTTATATTAAAAATATTTACAAAAATATCTTTGTAATCAAATCTGTTCCACTTATATTTGTGTCTACAGGGGATTACATTTCCTATTCGAATTTTCAAGATGCAAATCAAAAATATGATTTTATATTATATTTCAAATGGAAATTCGAGATACATTTATTGAGCGAAATATAATTTGAAAAACGAGCACTGCACACTGTCAGCCAGTATCTACAAACGCTCTAAAACATAATTTCTAAAAACATAAACATTGAAATTGATTTTGATTAAGTGTACTTTTACCCAGGCAACTAAAATAAATTCTAACTCACGGAGATTACTATATACAATGTTCAAAAGATTTCACATTTTAAAATTATATATTTGCTGCTGTAAAATTGTCCTCAATCATTTTACAAGTACAATGTTTAAATAATATTGGTAGAAAATTGAATTTTCTTAAATATGTGACAGCAGAATACCATCCCAATTGTAAAAAGTAGCTCCGGCAGTACGGTAGTGTGGTTATCGTTACGGTATTGAAATACGTAGATCCCGAATTGAAATCTCAGTCAAGTTAAAAATATATATGAACTACCACACTGCAGCTCCCTGAGTCCGGATCCTGAACTGTATTTGGGATTCAGTTTCAGTTGTACAGAGTAATATAAATAAATAAATAAATAAAAATTTAACTAAAACATAAGTTACAATAAAATAAAATATATAAAATTACAAAACCAAAAGAGAATATAAAATAATAACTAATAAGAAAAATAAATAAATTTATAAGGACGCAATACACAAACAAATTAGATTTCTAAGTCACCATTTACAAATTAAACCAAGCATCGTTTAAATTTATTTATATTCATTTAAAACTATACATTCACGTTAGTACTTGAATTAGGCTCAGAAACATCTTTCAAAGCTTTAAATATTTCTTCTAACTGTGATGAACATATTTGACGGAAGTTATACAAAACAAACATAATTAAATAAAACTGTTCCTGGCAATGATAAATGTGTTTCCTAATTCAGAACCATTTAAACCATTTAAATCCAGTTTACATCTAACAAGATTCACTAGAAACAGCTGAAGCGCGCAAATCCATCTTAATAAAAAAATCTCCATAAATGATAAATCAATCATCCGAACAACGATTTTCAGCAATTCCCTCCATACAATTTGTCCGCAGCAGCAGCAGCTGTCAGATGACGCTTTTACATTTCACCCATTTCCATCTTGGACTCTATGAAATTTCAAATTTACTCCTATTGGGATTTTTAAATAGCGCAACTAACGGAAAATAAAGCTCGGAAAAAATGTGAAGTAGAATCACTACAAAATATGTCAAATTTGACCAATGAGATGGCCAAATTAATTGAATTGTGCTACGATTATTATGACCGTTTAATATCAATAAAATTTCTAGTTTCAACTTAACCTAATTTGACTGCTGGTAACCGCACTTCATGCGAAGAAATATATCACTTACCTAGATCTGCTTAGGCAGAGTGCCACACCCAGTAATGGGTAAAAGGCGTGATAATATATTTATTTATTTATTTATATAATATGTAATTCCATTAGATGTATTTTATTTTATCACTTAAATCTTCAAATAGTTTAAAATTATTGTACATTAATTTTCATATATTTTAAGGTTGTTTTTGCAACTTGTCATCGTAGTCACTTTCATTTAATTGAAATAAAAAAATTTATATGGCATAACGATGGAATGAAACGGCTATAATAAGCGTTACCGCAATTCAATGAAGTTGGTTATGCCTAAATAGGGCTATAAACAACAGAATATTGACAAATTTAGTTTCTATGAATTGTTACATGAATAACTTTGAAAACATATCGTCTATTGATTTTAAATCAATCATTTGTTACAATATTTCTTAAATATTAGATTTCTTTTAGTGGTTATTTTAAATTAGTTCATTTTGCAAATAAATACAAAAAAAAGCAATCTCTATTCGATCAAAGCGTTCGAAGATTTACTATTCATTTATCTGTACCGCAGAAGTATTCCATTTGTTATTTGAATTTACATACTCTTACACTCATTGAAATAAATTTCATATTTGTGGCTCTATTTGTTCCTTTTTTTACCTTCTCTCCATTACTAGATTTACACAGATTAAAGTAATTCAGCTTAAATTAATCAGTTAATCATATAATTATATCTAGGGTGTTTCTATACCTCTGCACGAAACTTTAATGACAACAAAAAATTTTTTTTTGAAATTAGCAAAAATTAGCGTATTTCATTCCTAGCGAACAATTTTAGTGTCATTGGTTTAATAGTACATTTAATTTTTAAAAATAAGCATTACACAAGGTACCTACATATTAATTAATTAATAAATGATTATGATGGGGTAGGTATTTAAATATCTCTCTTAGTTTTTAGTTTTATGGGGTAGGTGGCTCAATGGTATTGAGTCTGCCTGTCGCTCTTGAGAAACCTGGTTTGATTCCCACAGTCGACAAACAATTTTCACCAATTTAAATCTATCCCTGTGGCTCCCCCTCCACTAATATCTTAGGAGGCCGTGATTTGACGACTGGTAACCGCACTTCACGCGACAAAATAGAGATCTGCTTAGGCAGAGTGCCACACCCGGTAATGGGTAAAAGGCGTGATGATATATTTATTTATTTATTTTATAAATGATTATTTGTAGGCAAAGTTTATACTTTTATTTCATTAGTAATATAATTATAAATAATTAAATGTAGTATTAAACCAGTGACACTAAAATTGTCTATTCACTCTGCTGTCATTTATTTAACTAATGACCGGTTTTTCCATTTTCGGATAAAGTTCCCAATAACTATTATGCCATTTTCTAATGAGATATTTTAAGTTATGGCGAACTTTATCCGAGAAAGGAAAATCGGCTCTAAATTTAAAATTTAATTTCGTTAAAAGTAACTCATAAGTAGTTTATTAATTATGTAAATATCTAATGTCCCTATCTATTAAATATTTTCATTTTCAATCTCGATGTTCAAACGGAGACAAATTTCCTAGTGTCCAAGATGACGATGGTCGAGATGGGCAGTATTTATTCCAGCGACGCCGAGCAAAATTGCAGCCGAGGGTGGCAGCGGCAGGGAGTGGGTGATCGCCGCCCTTGTATCAAACATGTATAAACATGGATTGATTACCGAAAGGTAACGCGAAGGGAACTAGGGCGAGTCCATTGAAGTGCGAAACTGGGTTGCTTTGGTTTTAAAGCCACACCTAACAAATAATAACTCATGGTTAGTTAAAATGCAGTTAAATGTCTTGACAAAAATATGTACAAGTAATTCAGTAGAACAAATAAATTATGTTTATGTTCTTGTCTATTCTTATTTTTATAATGATCTCGAAACTTGAAAACTTTCATTGATATTGATTTATTTGTTTGTTGTTGATTGTGTTCGGAATATGTTGGTGTTTGACGAGTGAGAGATTGAGAAGAATGTTTGTGTATCAGTTGAGATGATTTGGGAATGTAGAACGTATGTCAAATGAAATATTGGTGAAATAGATGTGATAAAATATCAAACTAAACACTTATCTAAGTCTCACAAAATTCAGCCTCCAAGTCACCTTATGAGGGCATCGTCAGAGGCTGGCCAGCACAGTTGGTAACCATAGACGCGTTTCGCTCTTATTAGAGCTCATCAGTATGGTATAACCTACTTCTTCACCTAGAACAAAGTTCACGTGAAGAAGCTGGTGACGAAGGACTGTGCCAGCAGAGAATAAGATCTCTAAAAAACGGTAAGATGACATGAGAAGTTCTGTCGAACCAGTAATGCCATCTACCGAAAAAAGCAAAAGCTATGTAATAGCAATTTAAATAAAAAACAACAAAGACACAATTAATTGTCTATAAATGCTCACTTGGTGAAACTAGGTTTAATAATAAAATATCAAACTAAACACTTGTCTGTCTCACAAACTTAGACAAGTGTTTAGTTTCATATTTTATTATTAAACCTAGTTTCACCAAGTGAACATTTAAAGACAATTAATTTTGTCTTTGTTGTTTTTTATTGAAATAGATGTAAGTTAGCGAAATAGAGGGAATGAGATTACATTGATGAAATGTACAAGTTAAACATGCACTAGTAGGAATAACTGGATGGATATGATTGAAGGTTTGTCAACAAAAGATGCGACGAGCTTGTAAGTAAAATATATGAACTGGGATTAATTTAAAAGTGGTGCGCCAGGAAGATTAATTGCAGGATGAATCTAACAAATAAATGTTGAATGAATGTTTCAAGATCTCACACAGCTTGAACACAGCTGTTTTTATTTATTTATTTATATTATTATTTCGTAGTAGTTGTTGGTAATATTTAAACTTACTAACGCCTGATTTAAAGCAAACAAGTAGACTAAGATAATAATATTTAATTGTAGCTGCTTTTATTTATTTATTTATATTATTATTTCGTAGTACTTTGTTAGTAATATTTAAACTTACTAACGCCTGATTATAAAGCAAACAAGTCGACTAAGATAATAATATTTAATTGTAATTTATTTAAACTACTGAATTACTTCTTTTTGATGTTAAAAAAAAACTCTTTATTAGCTGTTCTATAATTTGACAGCTAACTTAACCTAATTTTATGATAAACAAAAGTAATCTATTGATATCTGCAAATGCAGAGCTACTTCACTCAAGTTACTAAAAGAGTGAAATATTTAAACATTTTTAGAAGGTATCTCCATGAAAATAGTTACAGTTTCTCAAAATAAAAATTAAATTACCTATCTAACACAGAGTCATCTATTATATTAATCTGGAATTAGATGTCATCATCTGCTGTTGATTTTGTTGTTGGATACAGTGGGATTGCAGCGTCTTGAACTCCTCTTTAACTTCTTCTAAGTACATATTAAATCTTCAAACAATTTGTTGTCTTGTAATCTTCAAATGATGTTTGTCTTTATGTAGTGATAGCATCTTCTTCAAACAAAATCCGCTAATATAAACGTAACTATAAAGCACATTTCCCGAAATACACATAGTAGAATTCCTTGAATTGATGCAATTAATTATTTAGTAAGGATATTTTAATTGTTTAATTCGCCGCTGAAAAATGTAAAAGGAACGCGTAGTAGATCAAGTGAAAGCTGGTGTTTTCGTTGTTTTGTAACAAACTGAAACTGAAGTAAACAATGTAGGAATTGGAGGTGCAACATGCACGCGAATTTTCATTATATTTTAAATTACAAATTCCGATACTTCACTGTTCGCTTCAGTTACCTACGTTTGATTTATGTTTACATTCAAACTTTGTAATTTGTTCAACAGGAAATAATTAAACATGCATTTACTTTAACTGAAATAACAATAAGTTTTATTTATTATTATTACAAGAAATATGGGTTTTCTTCTAAACTTTGTTTCTATTTTCTTTTCCGAAGATGAAATGTATTGTTCTAATTCTTAGCTTAAAACCTCTAGAGATTTTACAATACATTTGTAATATTAAAAACACTGTATCTATTAATGTTATTTACATTTAGAAAAGGATAATCATCATTATTCTATGTAATGGAAATGAAGAAATGAATAAATTATTACTAATTACGCAGTTTGAGCAAATTGTGGTGGAAGCTATCAGACTTGTTGTAAATACTGAAAGCACTTGTGTTGTTGTATACCAATTAACCACGATCTAAAATATTTACTAGTTTTAGTTTACTGCTTCACTATTATAATAACAGCAACCAATATGTTATGAGTGTTTTCAAATCACACTTTAACGAAACAAAGTTAATATCTTTGGAGACCATAAATTATATATGTATTTTAATGTATTTCTATATTTTAAAAACTATTGAAAAAGATATAATTAATAACGTGCGTATCTTTCAAACTATCAAACGTTCGTAAATATTTTAGAGAATGTTGTAAACAAAAGATATGAAGAATTAGATTGTTACTACTTTTATTACTCTCTAAAGTAATTTAGGATTGTTTGAGAAAAGGAAAAATGCACATTTTTGATAAACTCGTTGTCTAGTAATTATAAAAATAGTATCTGAATCACTGTGTCAAGATAAAACGAACTTTCATCAAATAAAAAACAGAGAAATAAATGAGTAAATTATACCTCATTTCTTATAACAGTTGCAATATTACTGAAAAATAAGAATGAAAAGTGATGTGTTTAGATTTATAAATAAAGATGATTCTACCAACTATCAAGATTAATTATTATTCATAAAAATAGATAAAACTGTTTGAAAATAACTAGTAATAATTATTTGTATATAAAGGGAAGAAAGTGAGACATTTTTCCCGAATTAAAAACATCTGAAATGAGTTATAAACTTTATTATTTTATTGACAGATGCTACTTGACTGTAACTTATGTCAAATTTGACGGTGGGTTTTGGTCAGTATTTTATGTTGCTAAGTAACTAGACAGTCACGTTTCTTTCATTATCTACCTAGGTAGGCAATATATTACTTTCCTGACTAGGCATGCAATGTAAAGCTTTGCTGAGTCTTAAAGGTCAGGCAAATGTTTATGTTCCTGTCAGTTTCAGGTAAAACTTATTTACCGGACTTATAATGTAAATACATATTTCTTCTCTAGGGATTAAAAGTATCAATTTAATTTCTCAGCTGAGAGAGAACATTTTTAGGGCCGTGATAAATATATATTTAAAAAAATAAAAACCCAAGCAACAGTTTCAAGTAAATGCAATGTTACCGCTGAACATTTTTAAAAATTATTTGTTTTTCTTTTACTGTCTTTACTGATTTACTGCTTCAGACTAAGCTTAAAGTAATTCACCTCTCTCCGTGAATAAATTTGTTCAGTACTGATTAAAGTAATCCAAGTGCCAAATGGAATGCGCCTCTAATAATTATTTAAAAGCAAGCAAATGAACAATTACAAAAGCACCAGCTTTCAAAATTTGCTAAGCTGAGACTGCACGAATTTAAATATGACTCGTATAAAAACAATTTCTCTTGAAGATGCTTGCTATCCGTATTAAACAGAGGTTTAATTAAAATGTAGAAGCAAGTATACGTTACAGAAAATGTAGGTAATTTAATATGCAAACAAGCGCAGCTGAGACAGTTCCTGGACAACTTTTCACGGCTCCGGCGGCGGCAAACACGACACAGGACGAAGTTGGCGCACACTTGACGAGATTTGTAATCCATTTGTTAAAATCACCCAGTGTGTGTAAATTACAACAGGAAAGTTGTTAATAGGATCGGTGGGGCAGACATTAAATAGCACTCAATCCGGGAAAGTTACACCGGAAATGGGGAGGTTTTCAATCGACAAACGGATATCTATATCTTCCAGTTTTTGACTCAACTTCTTCATTGTGTTTGTATGTGATGTTTGTGTGGTGTAATTAGATGTTTTAAACTAAAAAACAAAACAAAAAATAAATTAGAAAAATTATAGACAACAAAAATTGTTGTTAAATTTAATTACAGGGAGAAAATGAAGATACCGCAAGGATCTGAACTCTGGATACTTATATCTTCCATTTTTTTTTTAGTGAACTTCTTCATTGTGGATTTTTATAAGATGTCTAGAAGGTTTAATTAAATGTTTTAAACTACAAAACAAAACAAAACAAAAATAAATTAGAAAAATTATAAAAATAGTACATTATTCAACTAGCATGTTGATAGCAATTATTTATAAGGTTGAAGTTTGAGACACAAGCCGAAAGCAATGGATGCAATCATCCGAGTAAACAATTGTCTTGACATGCGATTTGAATATAATACTTTTTCCACGACCATTCAACACGATCTTGCACTTATAGGTCGTAGTGTGAGGAAAATCATAAAGTTATGATAAACGTCAAACTTTAGTAGTCAGAATGTCTCTTATTATTTATTTATTTATTTATTAAATTTACAACCACTCTACAGGATACAAAGTATCCCAATAACAGAGGGTCGGAGATACAAAATATTACATAAGTAGAACAATTAAATGACAGGGATTTACAGAACTGTGTATAAAAAAATACATTTTAAATATAAAAGCATCAACAGAAATTTAAATAGTTAAAAAAATCTAGATAGAACAAAATTAAGGTGAATGTGAAAATATCAAGATCTATTTCACATTCGCAGTTGTTAAAGATGAAACATAATCGTCTAATAGGGGCTCTAAGTTCAGTTGGTTTTCATAAAAGTGGTATTAAAAGTAACCTTATGTTTACAAGATCTGGAGGGTCTAGGAACATTAATGAAAAGTTTG
Source organism: Pterostichus niger (assembly GCA_947425015.1). NCBI lineage: Eukaryota > Metazoa > Arthropoda > Insecta > Coleoptera > Carabidae > Pterostichus > Pterostichus niger. Next base: position 3,686,930 of record OX380341.1, on the reverse strand, counting down.
GCTAGGCTTGAAATATCATCAATATTATTGTTTAATAATTTAAAAAGATATAAACAAGATATTAGTTTACGTCTGTTTTCAAGAGTAATAAGATTGAATCCAATCAAAGATTGTGAATAACTGTAAGTCAAGATATTGAACGAATAACAGAATTTACGTGCGCAGAAATTTACAAATTTTCTCTGAATTCGTTCAATATCAACACTAAGATTATTGTACAAAGGGTTCCAGACAGTAAGACAATATTAGATGGCAATGCTACTCAGGGATGTGCGTGTAGTCTACTGCAAGTAATCTACGCCATTTTCTACGTGTAAACAATCATGTAGTCTACGTCTTCATTTTTCAAGTAAACAATGTAGACTATGTAGACAATGAAAACACCTGTGTTCACTTAAGTCATATTAAAATTTTATCCCTAGAACTAGGAAATTTTAAATGTTGGTAGAGATTTTTATTTTTATTCTAGGGATTACATGAAAAAAAAAAGTTTTGCAGAGCAAAACGTTCAAAATTTGTCAACTGGTTACTGTTAAAAATAGCGCCAAGGAAAACTCCGTCTTTTGAGATGGCGCGTTGATCGAATTTAAAAATATGACAGTTCGCCCAAGACCCAAGACAGACATTCGTCTAGTTATGTACGAACACTTGCTTTATTAGTTTTATTATATAAAGACCGATAATGACCCGAGTTCACGAATACGAATACTTGTAATAGTTACAAAGGAATAAATTTAGGTTATGTTGAATTTTATAACTGTCAGATACATTATGTACATTGTTTACATTGTCTACGTCGCTAGAATTGTCGACGTATTGTCTACGTGTAGATGTAGACAATTAAAGATTACACGTAGATGCACATCTCTGATTGCTACTCTACATGTTCAACTTTATGGAATTATGCTACACTTATTATTATATATTTGAATTGCTTTTAAAATATATTTAAATAAATAAATAAATATATTATCACTGGGTGTGGCAGTCTGCCGCGTGTGAAATGCGGGTGCCACCCGCAAAGAGGATCTCTAACTACAGAACTGAATTGATGTTTCTTTTATTTAATACTGTACGAGTATCTTTGAAGATTTACATTAATAATTATGTTTTTTTCTTCTCTTTGTTGACACACTTGAATATTTGATAAATAATCTAAAAAGCATTTAAGTGTTATCAAATCATTATCAAGATACCGAATTAAGAAATACTGAATATCTTATCAAAAGCGTCATTCAGTACAATAATTATTTATTTATAGTATCTTACAAGTAATGTATTTATATCAACACCTGTGTTATCAACATATCTAATAACATTTGCAATGCTAGATAGTAGATACTCAATATACAGGGTGTACCAGTTAAACGAGTCAGCACCATTATTTATCTTATTATTAAAGATATACAAAATACTAAATAACAAAAATGTGCGAGATCTTATTATAGAAGAAAATATCTTTTCTTAAAACACAACACAAAGTTATATTTTTTAAATGAAAATTAATATCATTCGATAGTGCATTTCATTTTAAATTCAACCATATAAACATTGGTTGGTAGCACAAGCTCTGTTTTTGCCTGTTTTAAGAGCAGTGTATTTGGGTGTTTCAGCTATCTATACAGGGTGGCGATTCAAGTAACATTAATAAATTCCTTGACTTTTCCCTGATTAAGTAAAAAAATTCCCTGACTTCTAGAACATTGACTTATTTATGAATTTATGGTTACATTTCATATATTGTAATATAATTGTTTTTTTTTATTGAATTTATAGTAAAAGCAAAATCAATTTGTGTTTCTAAACAGGCAAACACACAACCTTAAATATTGCATACAGAAAAAACATAGCGCGGTAGAAACGTTAGACAAAACAAAACAGTTTTCAATTAGTAAACATCCTTCGGTTATATTTTCATAGATGGCGGTTCTCACTCTTAAGAAGCAATAAAGGGTATTTGTTGCCAATAAAGGTATACTATCTATCTAATAAAGGGTATTCTGCCAATAAAATCTAAAAATAACTAAATATATTTTGAAATAAAAAATTGTAGTTATTTTTCTAAAATTAAATTAAAAAATTTAAAGAACAAAAAACTTTTTTCCCTGACATGGAATAAAATTCCCTGACTTTTCCCTGACTTTTCCAGAAATATAAAATTCCCTGACTTTTCCCGGTTTTCCAGGTTACTCGCCACCCTGTCTTAAGATCAACAGGCCGACTCGATACCACTGAGCCACCTACCCCATAGGAGTTGTGATTTGTCGACTTTAAATGCACTTCACGCGAAGACACCGAGATCTGCTATGGCAGAGTGCCACGCCCAGTAATTGGCAAAAGGCGTGATGATATTTTTATATTTATTTTTACATTAATTTATATGGTATGTTGTACGCATATGATAGAATTTAGAAAAAATGCAATATCGAACAATATTAATGTTAATAAAGAGCTAATATTATTAAGTTGTGTGATTATTAAAGGTAATCATACCTGTAGTTTTTGACAAAAGTTAATTTATATTATGACAGAAAAATTCTGATGACGCCTGGATTCTAACCAGGGACCTTCCGCATACCGGGCAGAGATGCTAACCGCTACACCACGTCACCTGTGTTCGAAATATGGCATCAACTGAATTTTTCTGTCACAGTGTCTAAGCGTAGCTTCGTTCCGAGAGACTCCTATTTAGGCATTGACAACCGGGTTCGTCTACAGTGACACAGTTTTTGATTATGAGGGAATCATACCCAAGCTTAGAGCTAATATTATTAAGTTGTGTGATTATTAAAGGTAATCATACCTGTAGTTTTTGACTAAAGTTAATTTATATTATGACAGAAAAATTCTGATCACGCCTGGATTCGAACCAGGGACCTTCCGCATACCGGGCAGAGATTAATAAAGAGTTCTAATTCTTTCTGTGGACATCCGATATATACTTATTTTATTGAGTATAAGTAAGTAATCGGAACATAGTACACAATATCTTTCTTGTCTATTTCTAAATCATCATAATAATTCGCACTTACCACTGCGTAAGGAAGTCCAAGCTGATAGTAAAAATTGGCGTGGTGGTCCTATTGGCGAAGTCCGTGCCGTTGAGGCTCGATGGCTCAGTCGAGTTCTCCATCATGGCGTCGTCAGTGTGGTGACGTCATCGCTACAGCCGCTGCTGGGCGTCGTACCACCGCCGGCCCTGCCACAAACACGAGATGTCAGCGTACAATGGAACACGTGAAATGTACGATCTAGCAGCGGAAAGATTGGGGTTGGTGATTTGTCGGGATGGGTGTGAGATTAAACTGGAAGTAGTTACAGAATTCAAGTAGGCGAGTATTGAAAGATTATAAACTTGTCAACGAGACATTTTATAGTTTCCTTACAAGAATTTTTAAAACATACAGAATTTACCACGTACATATAGGGAACAATAGAATCACAAATTTATTTGAAACTGAATCAATGAAATGAAAGCTATTTTCATAGTATTCTACTAGTGAAATTAATCCTGTAATTAAATATCCTTGGTTACCAATAAAATAATAGTATGTTATGCATCAAGGGAGGGAAACAAGAGATTATTCCCGCGTGTGAAGTTGGCAAACTGAGACGTAAGCGAGGGCTGAAGGTTCGAGCTGAAGTCGAGGTTTGCCAACTTCACACAAGGGATAATCGCGGCCTCCCGTGAAGCATATTATACTTTTCGTAACAAGTACACAAAAATTCCTGTCTTATCGGGAGAAATGTCAAATATGGGTTGCGTAACTAGTTACCTAGGAAACGCCGCAAACAGCTAATAATCGTAGTCTCTAGGGAGAGAAACATGCTACCTATAGAGAGAAACATGCTACCTACTGAGAGAAACATCCTAGAAAAGCAGTGTTTCTCTTTCTAAAATTAGGGAATAAGAACGTGTTTCTTGTGCATGTGTTACGAAAATGCTATTTTCATAAACGTCAATTGAAAAAAAATGTATCGAAATGACAATTTCTCTATGGGGAAGAAATTGTTGCTTGTTAAATTTTCACGCAAAATTTTACTTGTAATATGATAATTGTCAGATATTTTGACATAATGTTCAATTCATTGTCACAGAAATACAGCTTGTACTATACACTTGCTATATTTTCATTTCCATAACAATTTATAATTCATGTTAAACCTTTATCAGTTGTTATATTACTTATGATAATAAGGTACTTATAAATCGATACTTTAATTGTCATAAACTGGCGTTTATTATTTAATATCAGTAAAAACAGTAAAACAAAAACAAGCAAAAAACATTGTTCAGGAGCAATATTGCATTTACTTTAAACTATTGAATGGATTTTTGTTATTTATTTTTGAAAATATAGTTTTTTACGACCCTATCAGAAAGTATTTTCAGTTAAGAGATGAAAGTGATACTTTTCATCCCTAAGAAGACAGTACATTTTTAGCCCCTATAGAAGGAAAATAAAGCAAGAAGCATTTGTAGTTCAAGGAATAATACCAACGTAAAACTTGCGTTTATTAATTAATTATTAATAAACAAGCAAGAGGTCATACATTCAAATTTCACTGACATCAACAAAAAATCTGATTGTGACTGAATGTTTGCGATTCCACTAATAAGCTACTGTAATTATAATGAAGTTACTGTTGTAATAACTAAACAAATAATGTAACTATGCAGGAGAAATGCTTAAGAAACTGCCTGTGATACAAACCCTATTTCAATTTAGAAGATAGTTTTGTAAATACTTGTCTTCATATTAGAGTTTTGATAGCTAATTAAATTTATAAACTACAGCGCCACCGACAGGAAATGAAGTCTGGAAAATATGTGAACTAAAATGTAGTTTCGTCATAATATCCACAAAATTTATAAAATAATGTATATAAACTAAACTAAAATATCCACTTTTAACATTTTATCAAGGAAGATTACATTTTAAGACACTTGATTGATTTACATTTCAATTCGTAAAACGGTTTATTTATTCCGAAATTTTGATTTAGTAAAAAAAACTTTAATAAAACCTAATATTGAGAATATAATGATTTGTTTTAATATCGCGTTAGAATAAATAAAAAAATTATATATCATCACGCTTTTTACCCATTACTGGGTGTGGTATTCCCGTAGCAGATCTCGGCAAGTAATATATTTAGTTTAGGGAGAGTTATAGCGGTAGAATTAATATAGTGAAAATTGTTTGTCGGCTGTGGAAATTGAACCCGGGTTCTCAAATCCACAGGCAGACTCGATATCACTGAGCTATTAAGTTACCTAATCCAAAATTCAAAATTAGCTAAATTCGTTTTGCGAAACTATATTCTTAATAAGTATGGTCAAATTGCAAAAATATGACAGATTGTTAAAAGTAGATTCATTTATTTATTTATTTATTTATTTATGTTACGCTGTACAACAGGAATTTAATCCCAATTACAGTACAGGGTCCGCACTCACCGAGCCGTAGTTTGATAGTTTATATAATTTTTAGTTTGAGTGCGATTCGAACTCGGGATCTCCGGATTCGAATTCCGTATCGCTATCCACACCACCGTACTGCTTCAATGCTTGTTAGGAAATAAATGAATTGTCTGCAATTAATACTCGTATATGTTCCACAAACCGTCCGACTAAGTCCATCTTGCTAGTCGAGTAAGCATCTATCAACTATTAATGTAACGGTAGAGCCACTATTCACTGTCTGTGATTTATGAAGCCTCTCCTTTGTGAGGCCATGAGGACACATGTCTATAATTTAACAAGCAGCCGAGCTTTATTACAAATGTGAATGCGAATGTAAATTCCATTTATCCGTCAATCCTTCCTTGTAATATATTTTTTCATTATAATCCTTTTGAATTTAATTTTCTTTCGGATGAAATTAATTTTTCGCATGGATGTGTCTCCGCAAAGTTCGTATCGTATTATTAATAATATTTTCAGTATTTATTTTAATCTTTTTGGTGCTATAAAAAGAGATTAAATTGTATAATTCTATTTTAAATATAATAAGAAGAATATCGCAATTAAATATTTTTAGATTTGTTTTAATTATATTTGATGTCACGGTCTACCAGTTTTATTTCAACGCAATAGAAACCACATTTTTTTAAGAATCAGATTGTAATTTTATAGTTATTTATGTATTAAGAGCGTAAAGTGATTCTTTGTTACTCGAGCACGGTAATTGCAGCGCGAGTCGAAGGCGAGAGCTGCAATAGTGTAAGGGAGACTTTATGCTCGTGATACACACATAATTTTTTGTACGATTGCATTTTAAAATGATTAAAAAACGTATGCGTACTGAAAATAAATTCGTTCTGTCAACTCTCAATATGACAAGTTTCTGTTTTGTTTGTATCCCTGGTAACTATTGCAATAAGCGCGCATTTAATATCTTTTTCGCGTGTTGCCATTCAAAACGCGCGCATTTAATGTCTTTTTCGCGCGTTGCTACTGGAGACGTGCAAAAAAGATATTTTTCGAATGTTCCACAGAAAACGTCAACTTTACGATGACAAATGGGAGCTTAATTGTCAACTTTTTATAGCAATCGTAGAAAAAGGTATTATTTTCAAACAGAATATAATGATATATTTGTTTATTAATTATTTATAATAATGTTGATACAAAGTCAATATGAACTGTTCAAACAATATTACAATCAAAAGCTAGAATGTTCGAACCCTGTACTGTAATTGAGATTAAGTTCCTGTTGTACAGAGTAACATAAATAAAAAAAGTAACTTTTTTACTTTGACGTATTTGTAAAATCATTTATTATCTCTATAATGACATTGGAGTGACATAATTTGACAAAAACATCTGAATGAGATCATTTGAAGACTCTCTTGAAAATCGCGGTCAGTGTATAAAAGAAGGAACGTCATTACCTTTCGTGCGGGCTCGCATTTTAGATCTCTTTTTGACGGAGGTTGGTAACGGATGAAGCGGTGCCATTAGACTCGACGAGTTCTTTCTGGGGTGGACAACATGAGCGTATACAGAGATTTCAAATTCAATCCCTCGGTTAAAAAGAATTTTAAAATCCTTACAGGGCACTACCATTTCGTTAAAAATTGATTTTTTCTTATACATAAAGATATTTTTATATATCAGAAAGACATGCTCGTAGAAAAAGGTTACATTATTTAAAAATTGTAACCCTCTCTTATTAATGTTTAATACTAATATACATATTAAAACTAGGTTGCAAGAAACTTTGGATGCTAATTACGTTGCTAACTACGCAAGTATTTAAGTAGAATAAAATAAACGCAGTGGTATCAAGTCGGCCTGTGGATCTTGAGAACCCTGGTTCGAGCCCCACAGCCGACAAACAATTTTCACCAATTGGTAAATTGAAAACGTTTTTAAGGGGGATTTTCTGTAATGGAATAATGTAAGCGCAGCTTTCGTTTTTTAGAAATATTTATTTTGTTTCTTGCTTTCTTGTTTTCTTTCATAAAATAATATTTCTTTAGCTGTACGATTATGGGGTTGGTGGCTCAGTTGTATCGAGTCGGCATGTGGATCTTGAGAACCGTGGCTCGATCCCCACAGCCGACATACAATAGACTTTTGCGGTAATAAACCATATGATGTAGTAGCATTAGCGATTTTCGTTATTTCTGGTGGTGTAGAAGATATACTGTCTTCTGTAATACTGTCCATTTTTTCAATTACAGTTAAACACAATAATTTAACACAATTTGCAAGACCGTTTTTGACAACTTCTCAACGATTATTTCGTTTTGTTTGTTTCCGATTCGTTAACAACAATGAACTTAGCAACGAGCATGTTTAATTTAAATATGAGTCGCTATGGCAACACTGTTTCGATGGCACAATAAAACAATGATTCATGTTTTAAGCATTTTGATTGGTTCACGAGCGGGAATAATAACCATTATTCCCGACTCATTATTCCCGGCGGGATTAATATATAGCATTATATAGCAAAAAACGCATAAACAGGGTGTTTCAGGACTAATGTAACAAATTTTAACAGCTTATTCCTGAGGCCATTTTGAGCCAAAAATGTCATATGAACATAGGTCCTATTCCTTCTAGTTACCAAAATACAAGAGGTTAAAGTTCTGTAAATAATACGAAATTTTCAAATTTTTGTAATCAAGATACTTTCGGAAAACAAGAGTTTTATTGAAAAGTCATACCCGATTTGTCTTAATTAATTTTATTTATTAATACTAACGAATACGATTTAGAGAACAAAACATAAAATGACACAATTAAATAGACACAGAACAACATAACCAAACATGGAATAGTTTAACACAATATGAAATAAGATAACAAATTTAAAAAAAATTACAGCAAGTGTTCAAAATGAGCGCCTTGAACTCGTATGCATCTTAATATTAATAAATAAAATTAATTAAGACAAATAAGGTATGACTTTTCAATAAAACTCTTGTTTTCCTAAAGTATCTCGATTACAAAAATTTGAAAATTTCGTGTTATTTATAGAACTTCAACCTCTTGTATTTTGGTAACTAGAAGGAATAGGACCTATGTTCATATGACATTTTTGGCTCAAAATGACCTCAGGAATAAGCTGTTAAAGTTTGTTACACTAGTCCTGAAACACCCTGTATAATGATAATATTATTAGTTAGTCGTATATAAAAGAAAATTATCTGTTCTCATCTGATCAATATCTCTCATAATGCAAAAAAATGTTGAAGCTACCGAAGTGAATTACCGCGTTATACGTTGTTGAACTCCTGCCTGCAGGTCTAGTTCCGCTCCAGGACTCTCTCGAGCTGCCGCAGGACCTCGTCGTTCCGGCTGCTGGTAGACGTAGTTATAATAATTAGTGCGCCTGTCTCTAATTGGCACGTTAGCGTCCTGACCGCGAACGACCCTGGAAATATTGCGCTTTAATAAAGTTTTATTCAATTATAATTAACAGCTTGTTCCTGACTGAGTTGATTTCGATGAACGCGAATTTTTTACCAGACGCGTGCTTGCATATTTGTTGGAGTTTATTAAAATAATATGAGTTTGATATATTGTCAGAACAATCAATAAATGCAGTGAAACTAATTTAATATTACGAACGAATCAAAATAAATGCAACTTTTATATCATCAATCATTTTATACATACATACGTTTGTCAGTAGGGTGGCGTAGATACCGTTACGGAATTCGAATCCGAAGATCCAGAGTTCGAATCGCATTCAAGTTAAAAATTATAGCGGCTTGATGAGTGCTGACCTGGTACTGTAATTGGGATTAAGTTCCTGTTGTACAGCGTAACAGAAGTTCAAAAAATAAAATTACAAGATATTTCTAATCTAGCGGATATAATTTGTTTCGGACAAGTAAGAGATTTCGAGTTCTAACCTCACTTACAAGTAACACTACCCAACTGTCACTCACCGATTTAAATGAAACTTGGCACACTAATAAAACTCTAAAAATATATTGAACCCCTATTTTTTTTCTTCGGGAGCTGCCTTTTAGGGGTACAAATTACCCCTGAAAGGTGGTAAAAGCAAGAATCGCCATAAATGAAATTAATTAATACCAAAATATTATGCATTCAACATTGGTTACCCAGGGGTAACCTCGAAAATAGATTCAGCGACCCCAAATACCCCCGAGTAACTAGTTTTGAACCTAAAACTCTATTTCAGTTGAACATCGTAATTTCATTCTCCCATCCCCTTTTTAATCCCTTAAAAAGTGGATATGATCAAAATGACCCCGAAAATAGATTTTGACGATCTCAAATACCCCTGGGTAACCAATGTTGAACGCGTAATATTTTGGTATTATTTAATTTCATTTATGGCGATTCTTGCTTTTACCACCTTTCAGGGTGGTTTGTATCCCTAAAAAGCAACTGTCGAAAGAAAAAATAATAGCGGTTCAATATTTTTTTAGAGTTTTATTAGTGTGCCAAGTTTCATTTAAATCGGTGAGTGACAGTTGGGTAGTGTTAATTGTCAGTTCAACGTATTATAAAATAGTTATTTTTATATCAAAGGACGAAAAAATACTTTCTCCACGAGGTATACATATATATTTATTTCACTACCCTATCAGAAAGTATTTTTTTAGAAATATATAAATAATTTAAGTAAGATTTATTATTCTCTTAAGAGATATCACTAGGATATCATAACGTTAAAGTTCATAGATTATGGAAGTACCGCGATTCGATACCATTAAGCCTACCCTCATAATTTTTAGGTTAAAATAATTGCTAAACTTGACTTGGGGGCCAAACCTGAAGTTGGCTGCAGAACAAGCTGCTTCTGGCTTGAATTCAGGAATACCAACTTAACGTCAAAAGCCGGACAATTTGAAATGTGAAATATATTTATCATAAAAATGCGTTCTGTACTAGGTTTGGCATGGTTAGGGGTGTTTTTTTTAAATTGGTACTCCTGAATTCAAGCCAGAAACAGCTTGTTCTGCAGCCAACTTCAGGTTTGGCCCTCAACTCATGTTTTACCAAAATAATTTTAGGTCAGCGTAGTTCAAGTGAGAAAAGTGCCAAAGTCAAATCCTGACATCGACGCATTTTTCTCTCTAAATTAGTAATTGATTAAAACATATTATAATCTACTTGCAAGTGAAGTATAGTAAAAAAAACCACGAAAAATTCTTATCAAAATTATTTAAATCCGTAGATTGACTCTTCTCACTAGTGATTTATCTGAAAATTGTCTGTAAATGATCGCCATCTTGCATGAACATTTCCAGGCGCAATTTCACGTCCGCGTCACCACTCCCTCCGCGTTCAGCGTCAGTCACGACCGAAGTGGAAGCCGAAGTCGAATCCGAAACCCTAGGTATACATCAACCGCCGTCTTCATTGGAAATTCCGCGTCAGCCCAGACAGAAGCAGGACATTAAATTTCACTTTTCCACCGATGAATAATTTCCAATCCTAGCGTACTGGCCGGATACCGTGGCCGCCGAACCGGATATGACAGTTTCAATTGGAGTTAAATGAAGTTTTTGTTTACATTACTAAAATTTTCGTTGATGGATTATTGCTTTTTACTGCCGATGAAACGAAAAATGGAGCGACGAAATTTCGAATAGATTTTCATCTTTGTTTATTCAATCGAATAAAAATTATAAATTGTAATTAAAGAACAACATTACAGTGTTATAAATTTATTTACCGAATCTTGGTGACAATTATTGATAATGCTGACGTTAGGCATTTTAAATCATTTTGAAAAACGGATTACGTTTCGATTTCAATTTATTAAATAACATATTGCCAATAGAAATCTAATCTAAATTTTAATGCCATATTTTTAATCAATAATAATAATAAAATAAAGAAACAATACCGATTGATAACAACATGTTATTTTCCGTCAAATGGAGTAGCACGATTCTTTGAAATATTCGCTGAATATTTATTCCATTAGATTCATTCTTCAGTGGGAGCTGCTGTTCCAGTTACTTTTTATCCACTTCAATTATTTTTCAAATGACAAATTTCTGATATACTATTTTCATTTTAAACTGGAGGGATCGGCATAAAACGATTAAACATCCCTGTCCCATATAACTACAATGAAATCTATTAGTGCGGCTACCACAAATCGCTTAACGATGGTCACAACAGGTAATTTTTAAAGGATCGTATTCAGCCTAAAATTATTCTTGTTTTTTCCTATGATTGATCATTTAAAAATACCGGTGAAGGGCTGTACAACCCTGTGCGAACCTTGTGAAACCAGTTATAATGGGTCATATTTTGAGTTTCTTTGTAAACGTAATTGCGGTGCATTTAATCGTTTATGCCGATCCCTCCAGTTCTGACCTATACAAAAATTAATACCGAATAGGGTTACCAGATGTCTCAATTTGTGCGGGATTGTTTTGCTGTCCCACTGAACTATGGCAGTATGCCGCTGTCCCAAAAAAATTCAAAATTATAGTGGTATTTGGCGATAATCTTGTTTTATTTGTGCATTATTGTGTATATTATTCAACAACTTTCAAAGTACTTAGTATCTATGTTTCTTTGACATTTCATTTTAGCTCTATTTTTCTAATAATAAAACAGATATACATTATTTAAACTAATAATAAATTTGATTGAATTCAATCCGAAAAATATTGATATTGTAAAAATATTATTTTTTAAAAGTCTTGTATATTATTATCTTATAAAATGTGGCTACCCTGATTTTGAAACAACTCCCTTCCTTCCTCATCTTTTTTTCTTCATTTTCAGTTTTTACTATACAGTGTGTAACTGCAATTGTATTAAATGTATTTTTAAACAAGCGCAGGCGATGCTGCCTTCATTTCTTATAGATGCGTTGTTAGAGAAGTGGGCGTAAGTGAAGATTTACGAAACAGGTGTACAGGAGCGAATGGATGAATGCTTGTTGCGTGATGATGGATTTTGGTTGTGAGGAAGGAAAGAGTTCGTGTTAATGTGGTTGAAACGAGTATCGTGTGTCAGGATGAGAATGTTGACGGGTTCGTGCTACCCCATTTAATGGGATATAGCGTGATGTTATTTATGTATGTATATATGCAAATGTAGTATTGCGTAGAATAAAAAATTAAAACATTTATCGTAAAAGTGTCTATACTGTTAATATAATAAAATAAGGTGCAGGAACTTGAAAAAGTTTTGCCTGAATGTTCCCATATTTGCCAAACATTCATAACCTAACCATTTTCGCTATATCCACATTCATAATTCGAATCGCACTGAAGCTAAAAATTATATAAACTATCACACTGCGGTTCGGTGAGTGCGGACCCTGTACTGTAATTGGGATTAAATTCCTGTTGTACATCGTAACATAAATAAATAAATAAATAATTCATTTTATTTTAGCAACAAACCTTTAACTATATCCATCCATTTGTTTTATTTTTATATTTATAAAAGACACAAAATAGAAAAAACTAGTACAAATAATTAATTTTATTAGACATTTATCATACTTGTCCTTGACAAAACTCGCCTCAAAACATGTTTTATAAAACTCCTTCTTTAATATACTATTATAAAATTATGCAGTTGTATCTAGCACATATTAATACATATGAATTTGAATATACAGTTTATTTTAAATGTTACAATGTTCATGTCATTACTAATATTTATTTGTACGGTTTAAATTCCTGAACCCTTTCAGACCTCAATTTATGGAAGATAATGCGACGCGACCCGCATGAAATTTATTATTTAAAACGATAGAAAGGTTAAAATTGACATATATATTGCGAGTTGTTAACCGTTCCTAAATTATTTTAAAGAAAATCCTTCAAGTAAAACATTCGGAAAATGTAATGTGTCAAAATCTTTTGAAAATGTATACCGAGCGTATACTTATACAAAGCTCGAAATAGAAAAATAAATTTCACGACAATTAAAAATGATGATGTGAAAAAAAAAACTATTATAGGTATCTTAGTTTAAAGATCTTTTTGATAAGGTTAGAACAAACATTTTAAATAATGGCCTGTTTTTATAGATATACTAAAAGTCAAGAATTTATCTGAAAAATAAAATAAATATATCATCACGCCTTTTACCCATCACTGGGTGTGGCACTCTGCCTAAGCAGATCTCGATAAGTGATATATTTTTTCGCGTGAAATGCGGTTACCAGCCGTCAAATCACGGCCTCCAAAGATATTAGTGGTGGAGGAGCCACAGGGGTAGATTTTTTAAATTGGTGAAAATTGTTTGTCAGCTGTGGGGATCGAACCAGGGTTCTCAAGATCCACAGGCCGACTCGATACCACTGAGCCACCTACCCCATTTATCTGTAATATTTCAAATAGTTGTTGGGTAAAAACGAGTCAAAAATGACATAATTATATTGGCTGGTAGCACAAGACATGTTTTTGGGTGTTCTAAGAGCTCGGTTTTAACATGTTAGAGATAGCTAAAACACCCAAAAACACTGCTCTTAAAACAGGCAAAAACAGAGCTTGTGCTACCAGCCATTAGATTTAAGTGTCATTTTTAGCACGAGTTGCCGTTTTTACGCGGGAATTATGAAGTTGATTATTTTTGAATTTACGTTTTAAATTATTGTTCAAATGTCAACATTTTCAATATCAACAAACCATTGCCTAATAGATATATGGTGCAGGGATTTTATCAAAATGTAAATATAATAAATAAATAAATATATCATCACGTCTTTTACCTATAACTGAGTGTTGCACTCTGCCAAAGCAGATTTATTGCGTGAAGTACGGTTACCAGCCATCAAATCACGGCCCCCAAAGATGTTAGTAGAGGAGCAGCCACAGGGGAAGATTTAATTTGGTGAAAATTGTTTGACGGCTGTGGGATCGAACCAGGCCGACTCGATACCACTGAGCTACCTACTCCATGTAAATTAGTCTTCTTAGCGCAAATTAAGCATTTTGATTGGCTTATAATTTTATGAAAGTAATAAGTATTATATATTTTTTTAAATAGTGCAGTCATATTTACTTGTCAATTCTAAACTCAGAAAGTAATATACAGGGTGTTTCACAACTTAGAGCAAAAAATTAAAGGGTATATTCTGTACGACGTGCTGATCATGAAACAAAAAGAATTTTTTTTAAATTCGAAAAATTAAGTGTTGTTAACCTAAAACATTTTTGTAGTACTGCACTGGATTCGCTTTCCTATTAAATACAAACAATGAAGTAGGTATCAACTACGAAAGAATAATTACACAATTCAATTATTAGCAGTTATTTATAATAGAATTTTATTTCATTAATAACTTTAACATAATCATCCACCCAGTGGCAGTGGCAACGAAAAATTTTGGACTGGGAAACATGGAAAATAGTTTTGCGATTTGAAAAAAAATTATTTTTGTTTCATGATCAGCACGTCGTACAGAATATACCCTTTAATTTTTTGCTCTAAGTTGTGAAACAGCCTGTATTTAAGTGAATATTTTCAAATTTGGAGGCAATTAAAAATGTCGAAGCATTTCAATGTTCAGCTCGCTTCAATCAGTGTAAATTTCATACAGTGCTTTTATGAAAGACAATAGAAAGTTAATAAGAATGACCTTAGTGGGTGTATAGACACCTATTAGCCACATGTGAATGAGTTTATCGATACAACCGATTAAAAATCCATAATTGTTCCGAAGGTCTGCTCACTGACCGGAACCTAACTCCGTGCAAAGCTATAAAAGCTCCCTCATGTGTGCATTAAAGCACACAGCTTAATATTTACAATGTTCGGTTTGAAATATACTTTGAAACGTTTGATATTGTGTCACTAAATATTAATATGTCTAACATTCACCTCTGAACTAATATTTACTACAACTACAAAATGTCGGATCAAAGTGGTACATTTATTATTTCGTTGCAGAGCATAAATTAGTTATTTGTGTATTAAGAGCGTAAAGTGATTCTTTGTTACTCGAGCACGGTAATTGCAGAGCGAGCCGAAGGCGAGAGCTGCAATAGTGTAAGAGGAACAAAGACACTTTACGCTAGTGATGCACACATAATTTTTTCTACAATTGCATCTTAAAATTATTAAAAGAGTATACATACTGAAAATAAATTCATTCTGTCAACTGTCAATATGACAAGTTTCTGTTTTGTTTGTATCCCTGGTAACTATTGAAATAAACGCGCATTTAATATCTTTTTCGCGCGTTGCCATTGGAAACGTGCACATTTAACGTCTTTTTCGCGCGTTGCCATTGGAGACGCGCAAAAAATATATTTTTCGATTGTTCCACAGAAAACGTTAACTTTACGATGACAAATGAGAGCATAATTGTCAACTTTTCATAGCAATCGTAGAAAAAAATATATAAATATGACGATGGCAATGTTTTCTTATTTAAACAAGGAACCAAGGGAGAAAGATACATTTTGTTCTTAAATCACAATTTGTTAGTTACCAAGTTTTATTTCACAGTAAAATGACTGGTAAATAAAGTTATTTAAAGTCGACGAAAAATAGAAAATATTGTTAGTAATAATACCAAAATATTACGCGTTAACATTGATTACCCAAGTGTAACTAGTTATAAACCTAAAACTTTATTTCAGTTGAATATCGTAATTTCATCCCCCATCCCCTTTTTAACCCCTTAAAAAGTGCATATGATAAAAATGACCCCGAAAATAGATTTTGGCGATCTTAAAAACCCATGGATAACCAATGTTGAACGCGTAATATTTTGGTATTATTTAATTTCATTTATGGCGATTCTTGCTTTCACCACCTTTCAGGAGTGGTTTGTACCCCTAAAAAGCAACTTCCGGAAGAAAAAAAATAAAGGTTCAATATTTTTTCGAGTTTTATTAGTGTGCCAAGTTTAATTTAAATCGGTGAGTGACAGTTGGGTAGTGTTGCTTGTAAGTCAAATACAATACAAAATTAATAAATCTGTTTCAGTAAGTGTAAGGTAGACCTGATCCGAATCCAAAACAACCGAAGGCTTAAGCTCACATAAACCATTTCTTAAATGTATCCGCGGCTATCAAATCTACTTAATTGTGATTAGTTATTATCACTATTGATATATTATCGTTATTAACGAAACAGTTTTAAAATGAAATCAAAATTTAGGAGTTTTACCTAACCTAGTTTAATTTCCATTTGATAAAAATGAACAGCAGACAAAATTACCATCACAATCTTCATAGCGATAATAATCTTTTAAAAATTCTTTTATCTTTAAAACAAACGCAAGACTGAAAATATACGCGGGCTGATGAATTACGAGGACGAATTTTTGGAATATTTTTTCTTTGACAGTTTTTCAAAAATCCACATTCATGTTTCATTACTAACATGAATATTCATGCCTCGGAGTGTACATAAATAACGTATTGTATTACATGTAGTAAGATATTCTAATTTTCCTTTTATAATTCCTGGTTTTAACTTAAACAAAGCTTGAAGTTATTTTATCTTAAATCAAAAGTTTGTTTCAAACAACACCGTTTGCATATTAATAATATTACAGTTTCAAACTATATTGTAATATTAAAATTATTGTTTTTATAATACATTTATTATCTGGTTATTTAAACATAAAATAAATATATGTAAATTATATTTATGCAAATTAAAAATAATTTTAATTGATATGTATTTCGATGAGAATTCACCACACGTCACTGTCAACCAATAGGATCACGAATTTGTTTGAAAATGAACCAATAAAATGTACATTTCGTCGGAAATTCATCACTAGTGACATTGATATCGGAAATACCACTGTTATTAATATCCTTGGTTACGAATAAAATAAATGATATTTTCAATATTTTCATATACGTCAATTTTGAATATTAAATGTACACTGAAAAAATGTAGAATTTTCATCACTGTGCAAATAAATACCTAACTATTCTTGTTAATTAACTCTTGTTTGGTAAATTCTCAAGCCGAATATAACTCGTAGTATGAAAATTGACAGTTAATATTTTGACATAAATATACATTCGTTGTTACGGAATTGTTTGTCGACTGTGGGGATCGAACCAGGGTTCTCAAGATTCAAGATTAATGTAAAAATAAAATAAATATATCATTACACCTTTTATCCATTATCGCATGTGGTATTGCAATAGCACTACCAATGTAGTGTGAAGATATGAAATATGCAATCAAGTAGTAGATCAGCTATTTGCATTTAACTGATGAAATGTTCTCGACATAAACTGAGTTATGCATTTCCTTTGTCTGATGATATTCAAATTTACATTAACATCCAACAATCACACATTACACATATGCATTCATTACCTAAAATCTAAAGGCTTCATTCTAACTTTAGTATTTACAAAATATCTTTAATCTTTCTATCATTAAATATTTCAAATACAAAGTAAGGAGAACGAAATATTCTACCATTTATATTTAATTAGTAATATGTAGAGATGGGCGAATATCATCCGCGAATAGTCGAATGCCGCGAATATTGACATTATTCGATATTCGAGATTTTCGAATATTAACGTCAGTATAGCGAACATTCAAATACCTCGAATATCGCGTCATATGTTGACCTCTATTTTTGACTATGTTTTCCTTTATCATTTGTACATAAACTTAAAGCTATTACAATACTTTGAAGTTATTAATAACAAAGATATTTTGTTTCAAAACCATGAAGACGTACCATATTTCAAATTTGTTTTTCGCCAACATCAGCCCGTACGTTTCACCTTAAATTTGAAGTTTTCGTCTTTTTCTTTTTTGTTTGTACTTTCTGTTTTAATTTTATTTTATCTTAACAATTTCATTCAAATAATGAAAAGGACATGATTAAATAATTATTAATAATAATTAAATTAACTTTTAGGAGTATTCGAATATTCGAGTACCTCGAATATTAGAGATCTGATTAATATTCGTATACGATATTCGAATTCGAGAAATTTGATATTCCCCCATCTCTAGTAATATTTTAAATAAATACTTAAATAAAAATAAAACGTAGGTGTAAAGATGTGCACACTTACACGGACAGGAAGCAATTGACCACATCGTACATTTTTACACTTACGTTTGTTGTTTTAGTCAAGTTTTTTAACATCTGAACTACATGTTAATTTTTGTTCTGGCACTGATATAGCCTGTACTTTTGTTTCTTCACCAGTCTTGATGATGGACATATTAATGTCCGAAACCGGTCGACTTTAATTAACATCTATTAAAAAACGTGAAGAAAGACGCTATTAATTTAAAACACTGAGTTTTATTTTACTTTCCTTCATACTTATTCACTTTACGATTTTGGGCATTTTCTTTCATAAATAAATAAATATATCATCACGCCTTTTACTCATTACCGGGTATGAATGCCGAAACAGATCTCGGTAAGTGATATATTTCTTCGCGTGAAGTGCAGTTACCAGCCGTCAAATCACGGCTCGCAAAGATATTAGTGAAGAGAGAGCCACAGGGGTAGATTTAAATTGGTGAAAATTCAAATTAAGTAAATACTTAATCAATGTAAATCAAATTAAATAAATAAAATATATCATCACGCCTTTTACCCATTACTGGGTATGGCACTCTGCCTATGCAGATCTAGGTAAGTAATATATTTTTTCGAGTGAGTGCGGTTACCAGCCGTCAAATCATGGCTCCCAAAGGTGTTAGTGGAGGAAGAGCCACAGGGATAGACTTAAATTGGTGAAAATTCAAATTAAGTAAATACTTAATCAATGTAAATCAAATTAAATAAATAAAATATATCATCACGCTTTTACCCATTACTGGATATGGCACTCTGTCTAAGCAGATCTAGATAAGTGATATATTTTTTCGCGTGAAGTGCGGTTATCAGCCGTCAAATTACGCCCCCCAAGGATGTTAGTGGAGGGGGAACCACAGGACTAGATTTAATTAAATATAGAGGAAATAGGACTAGAACCCCCCTACCCCTACCTCGAAAATAAAACGACAAAATTTACTAATAATAGCAGACCATATACTATATTTAATAAAATAATAATAATTTTTTATTTTTGAGATTCAAGACTGACATTTATTTAAATAATATTGGCTGGTAGCACAAGCTCTGTTTTTGCCTGTTTTAAGAGCAGTGTTTTTGGGTGTTTTAGCTATCTCTAACATGTTAAAACCGTGCTCTTAGAACACCCAAATACAGAGCTTGTGCTTCTAGCCAATGTGTTAAATTTGGTTGTAGAAAAAATAGTGTATGTGTAATGGCAATTACAAACTTATATTACGTCCGGAAATAATCCTTAATAAATATTTTAAAGTTTCCTGGTAATAAAATAAAATTATCTAGTATTTGAGACTGTTGATAATTAGATATGAGCAATTTCTAGTGTGTTATCATATCGTAGGTATATAAACTTTGTAAAGTTTAACATACGGGTAAATCTTTAAAGTTATGACGGCAAATACGTTTTCCAGGAAAGACGCAAACTCCTCCTAGAATCAAAAGACGCTGTGTAGCTCTCTCTGTGCGGTTAATATTCTGAACGTCACTCCACAGCTGAAACTGAAGGATAAACTTAAACTGAAGATAAACTCAAAAATCGAATATGACTTTCTGACACACAAAAACAAAAATAGCTAACGTACATGACACATTCAACGGTTAACTCTTGGCCATATATAATTTACGTTGCTGTTGCTTGCAACTTATAAAGCAGCCAGTTTTTTTTCTTCTTTTTCAAGAATAAATTGACTATTTGCGTGATATGTAATAAACTATTAACAATTATTTGACCTTATACATTTTTCAAGCCCTGAGCATGTAGTTCGCATACGTCACATTTTTCAGCTCGGAATTATGTTAAAATATGGACTCGTTATATTATAATTTCCGGAATGTCACCAAGATTCTAAAATCAATCATGTCGTAACAATAAAACGAAAAAAAGATTTTCGATAAAATATAGCTACCTTATTTAATTAGGTTTCATTAAGCGAAGTTCAGTTTTAAATAATTGTAACAAATTATATTTTCTAACGGAAAATTAAACTGAACTAAAAATGTATGAAGTCAAAAATTTAATAATTTTGTCTTTAAATATATATAATTTTGAATCCTATTTTAAATGAAATTATATGTTGATTGTTATTAGGAAGTTATCTGAGCAAAAGAACTGAAGAAGAAGAGAGAAGAAAAAATGAAATAAAATATTCGGTACTACCTTATCATTCAACCAAAATGATTTTTTTTTGTTTTTGTAAAAATTCGAAGATGAAAAGCAAGAATTAAATTTGAAATAAATAAATAAATAATATTAGGAAGTTATCTCCAGCTATTTTAAGCTAGATATTAGAATTATTAATACTAACTATCGGTCTATCGGTACTATAATAACTAATTAATTACTGGTAAACTAATAACAATAAAGAAAAAATAAATACACAGGTTTATACAGCAAGGAGGCGGACAAAATTGTATGGTTGGTAAATTGAAATTATTAAGGGGATGTTAATGAAAAGAGGTACATTTTTTATTGGAATAGATAGCCCGAAATATTCCTATACCCGCGTTCGATTACAACCGCCGACAAACAATTTTCACTACATTAAAATTACCTGTCTGGCTCCCCCTTTACTAACATTTTTGAAGGCCATGATTGACAGCTGGTAACTGCACTCCACGCACATAAATATATCTCTTACCGAGATCTGCTACGGTTGAGTGCCACACCCAATAATGAGTACAAGATGTGATGATATATTTATTTATTTTTTGTACCCGTAACCTTAAAAATGACACTTTCCGCACGCAACACTCAATCTGGAATAAGCGCTCATTTGGGAACATCGTATTCCCACATTTAGTTCGTAAATAACTATTATTTTAAAATATTTACGGAATGCTGAACAGTAAAAAATATATCAACTAATAATTAATTACCTTATTAAAATGTAAATAATTATAGTCCTAGTATTATGCGAAGGATGTAGTACTACTAACCCAATTTCTGTACGAAAATAAACAAAATTTCCGTGACAGATGCAATTCCGATGTTTATACATAAATTTATTACAAAATGTAAACCTTCAAATTTGAAAGACCTTCTAGCGTTCGTTATCAATTCATAGGTCAGTAATAAGGCCCGTGATAAAAATACCAAACGTCTTATCACCAAGGTCAAATGGTCAATTCGCCTGAGCACTCTACATATCAAAGGCAGCACAACAATGTTTTCATAAATGCAAAAATCAAGGAAACTGTCGAAAATAAACCGTCATTTAATACACAAACGACCCGCAGTCAGTCTCGTTTATGCGTAACTTGCGTTTTGGTTCCAGATACGTACTGATAAGCCTGCTGTTATTTTTAAGGGTTGTGTATTGCTGCTATTTCGCCATAGGCGTACACATGACGGGAATTTATCAAATAAAAATCTGATGTGGACACCACATGACTTCCTTGTACGCGTATTAAACTATAGATATTTTTTTAATTGCACATATTTGACATAAAATCTTTTATTTTTATTTTTGTTCTAATCCATAGCAAACTTAATTTAAAAATAAAAACAAAAAATATATAATATTTAAATTTAGATATCTCGCTTATGCAAAAAGCTAATTTAAAAATTCATAATGTGCTAGACGCAGAATTTAATTCTCTAAAACTTTTATTTGCAGCATTTATTTCTAAAATTAAAATAATACCATTTTTTTCAAGGAAAACTGTTAGCAGCTTCATGTAATGTGCCACTTCCGGTTAGTGTATTTTAACCAAAATCTATTATGTTATTTCCATTGATATAGTATCTTATATACCAAATTTGAAAAGTTTTAAATTATATTTGAATATAGGTTTTCATGAAAATCTATTATAGGCTTCAAGTAAAGTACCACTTCCGGAAGTTATATAATGACCAAAAAGGGAGGTGCACAACTAGATGTTATAACAGTCCTAAATATAAAATTTCAATTTTCTACGGCTTACCGTTTTTGAGTTATGCGAGATACATACGTACGTACAGACGGCCGAAAATTTTCGCGATTACAATACTTCCTTTACTTCGTACAAGGAAGTAAAAAACTGATACAGACGCTCATAGATATTTGTATATTTTACAGGAGAAACAGAAAATATAATTTATTCTGTCCTCAATAAAACCGTCAAAAATATATTATTTAACGAGTTTTGTTTTAGTAAAGCTGCCATCAGAATATTTGCATGCACAAGTTGAGTGTTTATCCAGTAGGATTATTATTAGCGCAGTAATCGAGTAATGAACTGATCAACTCATCATGTTAATCCTCCAGCGAGCACGCCCCTGATTTGGGGTAAAGAACATAAGAACATTCATTACTGGGGCGCCATCGCATGACTGCGGCCGTCACGCGAACTACCACATGTTGCAATCAGATACAGAACGTAGAACCAATTCAAACTTTGTGATTTCCTGACATGCGCTTTTATAATTTTGTGTAGCGCGTTCACGAATGTTGTTTGTAAACTGCTCCCGCAATTCGCATTGTCCTCACAACTCAATGAATTTTACATCGGTTGAAACCATGAAATGTACACGAAGTACATTGTACAATACTCACTTCAACAGGGTTTCTCAAACAGTTATACTATTTTCATTTTAAACTCGAGGGATCGGCATAAAACGATTAAATGCACCGCAATTACAAAGGAACTCAAAATATGATCCGTCATAACTGGTTTCACAAGGTTCACACAGGGTTGTGCAGCCCCATTCGCCGGTACGGTCAATCATAGGAAAAAAAGAAGAATAATTTTAGGCTGAATACGAGCCTTGAAAATTTACCTATTTTGACCATCGATAAGCGATATGGGATAGTCGCACTAATGGATTTCATTCGGGTTATATGGAACAGGGACGTTTAATCGTTTTATGCCGATCCCTCGAGTTTAAAATGAAAATAATATACATTGACATATATGGAAATTTCTTTATTAATTTGGAAGTACGATGGCGAGTTAGAATCCAACTCAAGCTTAAGATATACTAATTACTACACTACCAACATCATTATATTGCACTAACGTTTATTATGGCCGCTTCATTTTGCCAAATACAAATTTATCGTTTTTTAGAGGTTTACGTCAAGTAATGCCATCTACTGATTTTTATTTCAATAAAATACTTGAAAACTGAAGTTTATGCATTACCAACTTCATTGAACTGCGCTATGCTTATTATGGCCGTTTCATATGTATTATAATGATTCCTAATTTCAAATTTATAGAGCAGGCGCATCAATTAGCGCCTCTGACGAGATACGCCGTAACCAACATAACCTAACCTAACAATATTGAATGTATAAATAAAATACGCAATCCATTCAAATATATTTACCTGAAACTGACAGAAAAATAAACATTTGCCTGAGCTTTAAGACTCAGGAAAGCTTTGCTTTGCATGCCTAGTCCGGAAAATAACATATTGCCTGCCTAGGCAGGTAATGAAAGAAACGTGAGTGTTTAGTTACTTAGCAACATAAAATACTGACTGAATAAGTAAGTCAAATATTTCTTTTAATTTAAAACAATTTAAAATATGTATTATTTGTTTATAAGTTTCAGGTAAATTGTTATACGTAACACGTCAGTAAAGCGTCGTACAGGATTCGTAAGCAGTTTCAAGCCTCGCTGTCGCTTGACATGAAACTATCTACTCATCCTGTAATTGAACACTTTCCTGACTCTTTACGTAAATAACTATTAATTTTATTACACTACCGAATAATGTTTTATAATTAAATTTGTTTAAACGTGTTTTAACATCAGTGCATTGAATTATTTTTGTATTTATATATTTGTTATTTTGTACAACAAGAACAAGAATCCAAATTATATAAGTAGTACTTCAATCCGAATTATTCAGATACAGTTGTATTTTTTTAAATATAAATTGAAGTTTGAACGCACAAAGCTTTATTTGCTTGACGCAAGTTAATCCACTGAGCGTTGACTGAAAACTGCTCTGAAACTACAAAAAAAAAACATAATTCTGGAAAAAAGTTATAATTTTAATTTATGAATACAACTATTATCTAAAACAAATATAACCCAAATTTTTAATTTGTATGTTTTCCGATAAAAATATGTATAATTTTATGAGGACCATGTCAATAAAAATGTTGAGAAACACTGGTCAAAGCAAACCAACAAAATACGTAATTCTGGTTTTATTGCCACTCAAGTAGCGATCATGTTTGGAATTAAAAGCTCTTGTTTCGTAAACATTAAATGTTACATCATAACTTTATACCTAACTAGTAACTACCTACGCGATATTAGCAGATTTGAAAGTTCCGGGTAATGTCGTAAATATGGATAATAACGAGAATGACCGACATTAAATTCCGGACCGTTATTTGTAGTCATTATCCGAAAAATGTTGAATATTTAACAAATAAACAAGTTTATAAATTTTAATAAAATAAAGTACTATCGGTAAATTTAATCAAGTAAATAAAATATAAAAGTGTTTTTAATTATAAAATATATTTATTAGGTTGATTGAGTTTTAATTAACGTAAATAGGTAATTAAGAATATTGATAAATGATTAATCAGTAATTAAATAAGGAAACTCTTTTCAAAATGCGGACGAATTTTACAAATAATTAATTTATAAACCGATTTCAGTACTTGAAGTTTTGATTCGAACACAGGAATTAAACTTCCTTTTTGTAACTGGAACATGAAAAATAAAATCCCCGCTAATTGTGTCACAATTATAAAACAACTTAAGTAAATGAAAATGATAGAAATGGTACGATTTGTAAATCTGTAATTATTATTTTTTAAATATCATATTTCATCTGTCGTTTTGTATAATAGATATGTGATCTCTGTATTAGCAATTTTAAGACTGCAAACTGCAGCGTTAATGTGTTATTTCGTAGAACTAACTAACATCTGTTTTTCACTCATTTGAATGATATATAAAACTTCAAACTTTACCCAGTAATGGATAATGATATATTTATTTTTATTTTATAAAAAGAATTAAATAGAAGGATCATCAACATCAATTATTTTAGTTCAGATGACGACACAAATCAATCTGATGTGGACACCACATAACTTCCTTGTACGCGTATTAAACTATAGATATTTTTTTAATTGCACATATTTGACATAAAATCTTTTATAAATAAAAGGGGGCTTCTGGTTTAAATTCTGTATATATTTAAAATTATATTATATATATATATATATGAATTCTGAAAGGTTTTTCCCTATGATAAAATCTTTTATTTTTTGTTCTAATCCCTAGCAAACTTAATTATTTTTTAAATAAAAAAATATATAATATTTAAATTTAGATATCTCGTTTATGCAAAAAGTTAATTTAAAAATTCTTAATGTGCTAGACACAGAATTTAATTCTCTAAAACTTTTATTTGCAGCATTTATTTCTAAAATTAAAATAATACCATTTTTTCATGGAAAACTGTTAGCAGCTTCATGTAATGTGCCACTTCCGGTTAGTCTATTTTAACCAAAATCTATTATGTTATTTCCATTGATATAGTAGTCTTATATACCAAATTTGGAAAGTATTAAATTATACTTGAATATAGTTTTTCATGAAAATCTATTGTAGGTTTCAAGTAAAGTACCACTTCCGGTAGTTGTATAATGACCAAAAAGGGAGGTGCACAACTAGATGTTATAACAGTCCTAAATATAAAGTTTCAATTTTCTACGACTTACCGTTTTTGAGTTATGCGAGATACGTACGTACGTACGTATAGACGGCACGACGAAATTAGTCAAAATGGATTCAGGGAGGGCCAAAATACCTATTTCCGTTGAAATCTGAGAACCGAAAATTTTCGCGATTACAATACTTCCTTTACTTTGTACAAGGAAGTAAAAATGATCCTTACCTTCATATTGAGAATCAATATATTTTGTTACGAGATTTTATAAAATATAAAATAAAATGGTAAATATTTTCAAAAGAAAAAAATTTCCACAAGGTGTCACATGTCCAAACGAGCGAATATTTAAAAATATGCAGCGATATCAACCAATGTAAAGAATGTAAAAATATGCATAATTATTCACTTGAATCCGTAAAAAACTTATTGATTCCACAACGTTTAGTTAGCAAGAGCTTGTGCTCGTCTGCTGGCAGATATTGGCGATGTTATTTTAACATTTGCCGGCGCTAGAAATACATTACCGTTTACTGATGCGATAGCGCCGCAGTTCGCGCCACGAATAGCGCTAATTCCCTCTGTTCTAAGCGATTCATTTCCGGGAGTTCAATACTTTTCATTATCAGCGCGAATGATGTTTTTGACAGAACACTAACAATCTGCGACCAGAAAGCTGCGGCAGCGTAAATCATTATATGCGTTGTGATGAACAAATTTGCATATTTATTAAATTATGTCAGTAAAACCAAATTACGCTTACATATTGCAGACGCCATTTTGACTGGAATTCTTTGGTGAATACTGTATGTGTATCACTGTTGCTGAAATTCTATGTTATACTCTTGAAATGAACCTAAATTTATACTGAAATATAAATAACGTGCGTCAAGTTCTAAGGCGGGAAACTTTTCTTTCGTAAAATATCTTCTTTCAAGTGTTTCTGTCTAACATACGCAACACGCACTTATAAATCTTAGAGACGGTGCTTTAATAGGTAATAGGATGCTTCAATCTTTGTCAAATATTTTAAATATTTCAAACTTTTAGCACAAGAATATCTAGCCTAGGGGATAAAATCGAGATAAAACTTATGTCTAAAGCCCGGATTTTAAGGCAATTGCCTAGATTCAAATTTTAATATACTTCAGGCAATTTCGTTTTTCTATACATAGGTAATATGTTTACGTGTAATGGAAGGTTTTTTTTCGTGCCTTAGAACCTATTTTTTCTATATTTTGGTTATTGTGCCTATTTTACCTTATACAGCCTATTTTGCCTATTTTTGTTGTCTATTCTAACTTTTATTGAGCAGACAAGGTTTATCATCTACTTCGTTGACTAATTCAGCACTCGACAAAGTGTTTCAACCTAACCTATAATATTTAAAGTACTTACTTTAATCAAGTTTTTGTGTGTGAATTTAAAATGCCGAAAGAAAAAACGTTTTTTAGTCAAAATTTTACGTGGCAATTCAATTGTGTCTTTGCCATTAATCAATGGAGCAGAGGTAACTTTAGACGATATGGCTAAATATAAGAACGCTATTGTCACATTTTGTGATGTCGAACGAAGTTTTCAGCTTACAAGCAAGTTCTGACTGACCGAAGACAGTCCCTTTCCGAAAATTTCATAGAGCAATTGCTCTTAATATTTTGTGAATTAAAGTATACTACATAATTTGAATTTGCATAATAGTTAATAAAACGAGAACCCTACATTATTATTTTTCAGATTGCGTTAATTTTTGTTTAAAATGATTATTTTTTCTAACGAAGAGTAGATGATACGAGTACCAATATTAGAAAAAGGATTCGTTTATTTTTTAAACAAATTATTTACATTTAGGCTGCCTAAAATCCCGCCTATTTTAGAGTAATTACCGGCCTATATGCCTGCTTATTTGGGTGTTTTTAAGAGCCTAAATATCCGGGCTTTACTTATGTCGATTAAATGTCTGAATGGTTCGGATTCCACTATAAGCTACTGTAATTGGAATTAAATTACTGTGGCGCAGCATATCGAATAAATAAATAACTATATGTTTTTTAATCTGTCCTTTTAATATTGGTCAAATCACAATATGCACAAATATTAATGCAGGTCTCCACGCGAAGAAATATATCACTTACCGAGACCTGCTACGGTAGACTACCACACCCAGTAATGGATAAAATGTGTGATGATATATTTATTTATTTTATTAATGCAAGTTATAGAATAAAGTAAAATACAGAAGAATGATTTTTACTTCAAGAAATAATTTTATACAAACATTCTTAATCGCGATTTGGAATCAAATTCCGAACTTATAATATTGCAAGCTATTAATTTAATATGTAAGACATGTAGATTAGACTATTAAGTCAAGCGAAATAAATATTAATAAATATTTACGTAAAAAGTTCAAAGTGTTCAATTACAGGATGAGTAGATAGTTTCATGCCGAGTGGATAGCAAGGCTTGAAACAGCTTACGAATCCTGTACGACGCTTTACTGACGTGTTACGTATAACATTTTACCTGAAACTTATAAACAAATAATACATATTTTAAATTAATTTAAATTAAAAGCAATATTTGACTTACATATTCAGTCAGTATTTTATGTTGCTAAGTAACTAGACACTCACGTTTCTTTCATTACCTGCCTAGGCGTCATAAAGCAGAATTTGTTTATAATGATATATTTTTGTAATTATTAGTTTGTTTTTCTTTAAATCTTACTTTAAATTGTATTTGTCCTGTAATTGGATTTTTCTGTTGGACAATAAATTACTTATTATTATTATTATTATTATTATTATTATTATTAAAGCAAAGCTTTCCTGAGTCTTAAAGGTCCGGCAAATGTTTATTTTCCTGTCAGGTTCAAGTAAAAGTACCTTTAATACCCTCAAAGATTTGTAACTCATATCATCACGTAAAACTTTGAAATCAAATTGCATAAATAACTGTTATACAACCATGATGGAAAGTAGACATTTTTGAACTTCTGTAGAAAGTACTACTTTTCGTACTTGTGTGAAATATCAGTTTTTTTGATCAAATAGATCATTGTATATATGGATACAAATTGCCAACGACTTTAAGTGAATTTCAAAACAGAAAAACAGTGAAATACGTTTTTCACGCAACTGTCAAACAAAGTTGATATTTACGCGCACAATTCAGCCAGCGATATTCAACATTTTTGTAAACAGTTCGACAAAAATTAATTACTGGGCTGTTAGTTATTTTTAGAGAGCTGTTCTAAACCAATCAAAAACATGATTACATAATGCTACCGATAAACAAACAAATTGTTGTTTATAATGAAAATGTATCTTTTGTTATATATTCAAATTTATAATAACCATCATTTCAAAATTAAATTTGCAATAAATTTTAAAGTTTTTAATTAAAATAATACAGTTACGTAACAAATTTTGTGTTCATCTCGGATGCCAAATTATTTGGTAGGTATGCTCAGAACATAGTCTGCCTTGACTGATTTTTTTTTTCAATACACTTAAATAAACATTTCGGGGCTTGAATACACAAACATATATTTTTAATTCTGTTTCAAGCGTTTCTAAGAAAAATATTTAAATAAATATACTATCACTCCTTTTACTCATTACTGAGCGTGGCATTCTGTCGAAGCAGATCTCGGTAAGTGTTATATTTGTGTGCGTGTAGTGTGGTTACCAGCCGTCAACAATCACCATGCGTGAGCGACAATACACTACTTCCTGCTTTAGGTACAAAAAAAAACTATAAAAATTGTGGGTTTTCTTTTCGTTATAAATAATAAATTTTAAAAAAATTAATGTAGCCTGATAGTTACTTGCACTATCTTAAATTTTAATCTTGCTTTAAAAATAAAAGCAAATCCAAATTTTCAAATGGAATAATTTATATTTATTTATCAGTATCTTTGCCACACCCAGTAATGGGTAAAAGGCGTGATGATATATTTATTTATTTATTTTATAAGTATCAAACATTTGATTTGCATTTATTTATTTAAACCTAGTTTTTTTTGGAGCAACTAATCATTATTGTTTGATTATTTATTATGTACAGTAAATGTTAATTAATATTTAACCAAAATGAACTATAAATAATTAATTAATTAAAATAAAAAAGTAGTACGCAGTGACAAAATAAAATAGTTAATTAAAAATTAAATGATATGTAACTTATTATAAATTCCACCTCTATTCATTAATTCATACACTTGATGTAGAACTTTTGTAGGTACATAATAATTCACAACAACCGCCAGATCCAGTTCGCCTAAAATCATAAACAGCGAACATTCTAAAACAAAAAACTAATTTCCAACATCAAAATTACCAGGAAAATATAATTCACCTCTACACATGACGTTTCCATCCACGTCTGTGCCGCGTTGTCGCAATACATACATCAAAGTATTACGCCAAAAGTCATTTTATGCGTGCGCAAAGTCATAAATACTCATTCCGAAAGGTGACTGACTACTTTACAAATGTATGGGATTTATTTCAAACCGCATGCGCCCAAAGAAACCGATTTGTATTAGCGTGAACACGGTTCGCAGAAAACGTCTTGAAAAGGTCTGCGACTCCTGCGTATGATGTGAAATTCGGATAGGAATTTCAAAATCAGTTTTTAAGCAGAATCTATAGCATGACCTGGAGGTGTATTCACAAACCCTATATGGAGACGGAGAATATGATTTGTACATTTTCGACAAGATCGGATTGGAGTAAATGCTATGAGATTGGAAATCAGAAAGGAGAAAGCTGCGCCAAGATGTGTGAACGTGATTTTTAAATTGAACTAAATTATTAGTTTTACGTATTTTCAAATAATTTAGGTTATGTTAAGATGAGAAGAATTTGTTTGTGGTATTAGATACAGGGTGTTTCTATACCTCTGCACGAAAATTTAATGACATATAATTTGATATACTGATTATAGAACAAAAATATTTTTTTTGAAATTCGCAAATATTAGGGTATCTCATTCCTAGCAAATATATTAGTGTCAGTGGTTTAATAGAACATTTAATTTAAAAAAGGCATTATATCAGGTACCTACATAATAACTAATTAATAAATGATTATTTGTAGGCAGTGTTTATACTTTTATTTCATTAGTAACATAATTATAAATAATATAAATAAATAAATAAATATATCATCACGCCTTTTACCCATCACTGGGTGTGGCACTCTGCCTAAACAGATCTCGGTAAGTGATATATTTTTTCGCGTGAAGTGCGGTTACCAGCCGTCAAATCACGGACTCCAAAGATATTAGTGGAGGAGGAGCCACAGGGGTAGATTTTTTTAAATTGGTGCAAATTGTTTGTCGGCTGTGGGGATCGAACCAGGGTTCTCAAGATCCACAGGCCGACTCGATACCACTGAGCCACCTACCCCATTAAATGTACTATTAAACCAGTGACACTAAAATATTCGCTAGGAATGAAATACCCTAATTTTTGCGAATTTAAAAAAATCCTGTTGTTCTATAATCACTATATCAAATTATATGTGTCATTGAAGTTTAGTGCAGAGGTATAGAAACATCCTGTATATGTTACTCAAGTTACAAAATATGTCAAAGATAAACGTCAAAACGAAGACAAGTTTACACAGTGCAAAAAACATCTATATTAGTTTGGTACTGCTGTATCAGATTCAAAATTTATTAGCATCAGATTTAACATACTTGAGTAGGATTCGAATTTGTGATTTTCGGATTTCATATACGCTTTCATCGTTTAGTTTCTCTCTGATACGTGAGATAAATATTTTGACATAATTTATTTTTTCTCATATTAAAAAGAATTTCGATCGTCGTGACATCTACTTCATTCTTAGTTGAGACAAGGTGTACATTAGTATGAAAGTTTAGAAGAACTTGCGTGATAGTAATAAACAAAAAGGGTTGGGTTTCATCTTAGAATATTCCTCATCTATCCAATATATTAAATAAATCAAAGCTGAGAGCAAAAGTCAGTCTCAACAGAAAGAAAAAACAGAACACGATTGAATCTATAAAAGGTCAAAATCGACGAGAAACAGAAGACGTTCAG
The DNA here is from genome assembly GCA_947425015.1 of Pterostichus niger. Classification (NCBI taxonomy): domain Eukaryota; kingdom Metazoa; phylum Arthropoda; class Insecta; order Coleoptera; family Carabidae; genus Pterostichus; species Pterostichus niger. The sequence continues at coordinate 3,654,727 of OX380341.1, read as the reverse complement.
GCTTAATTTCCGGTACAATCTGTTAATCGTATTTAGGATCGCAGTGAAGAGAAACTAGTGCGTCTGCGCAGGAAACTTGGCGGGAGACCGTAACCGACGGTGGCGCCGCCACAGGAAATAACCAATCGACGCTAACTTCACATCGGTTGCGATTATTAGACTGATAAATGAGATGTGTGTTTTGAATGTCGTTGCGCTAAATGTTTCCGTTCAACTCGCAAACTTGCAACTGCGGTTTGTCTTCGCGGTGAATACTGACAGGATGAATCACTCTTCTAAGTTTATTTATGTGTTTCCATACACCTTTTGATCCTCAATCATTAGTCAACTTCAATAATAATGAGAATTAATCAACTAAACTGGGATTTATGTGTCTTATAACTCTGATCGTTTGAAACCAAGCTATACACGGTTTTTTAAATTTACATTTTGCTTTGAATTCCTAGTCAGGAAAATAACATATTGCCTTCCTAGGCAGGTAATGAAAGAAACTTGAGTGTCTAGTTACTTAGCAACATAAAATACTGACTGAATATGTAGGTCAAATATTTCTTTTAATTTAAATTAATTTAAAATATTTATTATTTGTTTATAAGCTTCAGGTAAAATGTTATATGTAACACGTCAGTAAAGCGTCGTACAGGATTCGTAAGCTGTATCCAGAGATGTGCATCTACGTGTAATCTTTAATTGTCTACATCTACACGTAGACAATACGTCGACAATTCTAGCGACGTAGACAATGTAAACAATGTAGAAAATGCATCTGACAGTTGTAAAATTCAACATAACCTAAATTTATTCTTTTGTAACTATTACATGTATTCGTATTCGTGAGCTCGGGTCATTATCGGTCTTTATATAATAAAACTAATAAAGCAAGTGCTCGTACATTACAAGACGAATGTCTGTCTTGGGTCTTGGGCGAACTGTCATATTTTTAAAACCGATCAACACGCCATCTCACCAGACGGAGTTTTCTTTGGCGCTATTTTTAACAGAAACCAGTTGACAAATTTTGAACGTTTTGCCCTGCACAACTAATTTTTTTTCATGTAATCCCTAGCATAAAAATAAAAATCTCTAACAACATTTAAAATTCCCTAGTTCTAGGAATAAAATTTCTAATCTGACTTAAGTGAACACAGGTGTTTTCATTGTCTACATAGTCTACATTGTTTACATGAAAAATGAAGACGTAGACTACATGATTGTTTACACGTAGAGAATGGCGTAGATTACTTGCAGTAGACTACACGCACATCCCTGGCTGTATCTACTCATCCTGTAATTGAACGCTTTCCTGACTTTTTATGTGTATAACTATTATTTCAAGTATAATTCTTCTTTACAGTTGAAAAAAAAATATTCGGTAGCGTTACTACATATAACATAAATCCTTAGATTGTTATTAAAATTCCAAAATTTTGATAAAATAAATGGCGCAAAGTAAAACCAATTAATATGTTGTTAAAGTAAAGTAAAAACAATTAGCATATTATTATAGCAATGTAAGATGTTTATAAATAATTATTTATCAAATTACACACTCAATCTTTCAGAATAGGACCTTCAAAAGTTATAGGATGTAATAAAAATTGGCGATGTATCCTTTTGAACCGTCGTACATTGACTTCGTACGATATAAATGTTTCTTTTCGTTTTACGATGCCGTAAAATTGTCCCTTATTCAGTAAAAAATTGTTAATCTCTCTTATATCAAGATTAATATAACCTTTTCGATATTATGTTACAAATACATACATTAACTATTACATATCAATTTATTATTTTAGAGAATGTGACAAAGAAAAAGAAACTATTGAAATAAGCTCGCATTTAATATCTTTTTCGCGCGTTGTCATTGGAAATGTGCGCATTTAACATCTTTTTGTCATTAGAGACGCGCGACAAAGATATTTTTCGATTGTTCCACAGAAAACGACAATTTTACGATGACAAATGAGAGCGTAATTGTCAACTTTTCATAGTAATCGTAGAAAATAGTTATTTGTGTATTAAGAGCGTAAAGTGATTCTTTATTACTCGAATACGGTAATTGCAGCGCGAGCCGAAGGCGAGAGCTGCAATAGTGTAAGAGGAACAAAGACACTTTACGCTCGTGATACACACATAATTTTTTCTACGATTGTATCTTAAAATGATTAAAAAACGTATGCGTACTGAAAATAAATTCATTCTGTCAACTGTCAATATGACAAGTTTCTGTTTTGTTTGTATCCCTGGTAACTATTGAAATAAGTGTGCATTTAATATCTTTTTCGTGCGTTGCCATTGGAAACGCGCACATTTAACGTCTTTTTCGCGCATTGGCATTGGAGACGCGCAAAAAAAGATATTTTTCGATTGTTCCACATAAAACGTCAACTTTACGATGACAAATGAGAGCGTAATTGTCAACTTTTCATAGCAATCGTAGAAAAAAATAATTGTCAGTAACCAAAATCTATTTTATATAACAGTAGATATCATACAATGAAAATTATGTGGTGTGAATACATGTATTTATTTATTTTCTAGATGAAAACTGCAACTCTATTCGCAGATAATGTGGTTTTACCGTTTTGCGAAAACCTTGATAAGCTAGATTCCCGGTTAGAAATTTATTGCGGGAATATTTTAAAATGAATAGCGTTGATAACATCAGTGTTTGGTACTTAAATGTACTTTATGCATTTTTTAAGTATCCGTAAATATTCTTTTGAAGGTATATGGGTCAAGTTACGTGGAAATGTTTCTAGATATTTTATAGTTCGCTATTCAGGGTTTAAATGTGCACAATTTTCACGAAAAGCACGATAATTGATTATAGTTACGTAATACAACTTTAATACTCTCTCTCGTGCTTATCGAAATTGTTGGTTTCTAAATCACTATTAAAAAAACTTGCGTTTTTCAACATGTAATCATGCTCGAAATAATTTTGTGATTTATTTAAATTTGTTTAACGATATACAATGAAAATCATAAATATGATATGAATGACAGATTGATGCAAATTGATTTATAAATAAGCATAAAAATATTCTACAAATGACATAAGAATTTTAATTTTATACTTTTATTATTTGTTTGTTGATTAAAATCCACAGATCAACTGCCATTTTTTGATTGAAAATTGTCATCAATATAAACATTGCATATTATCTTCTGACCAAAGCTTTGTTTAGAATTTTCTAAACATTTCAAATCGAATCTTTACCGCAGTTATATAAGTAAAAATAAATATATCATCACGCCTTTTATCTATTACTGTGTGTGGCACTTTGTGGCATATTTCTTCGTGTGAAGTGTGGTTACCAACCGTCAAATCACGGCCAATATAGATGTCAGTGGAGAGGGAACCACAGGGGTAGTTTTAACACGGTGAAAATTATATTTAAAAAAATGGGGTAGCAGAGACTGCGGAACCTTTTTTCGAAAGGGGTTGCGAAAATTTTTTGACCGGAGTAAAAATAGAACACATAAATTTATGTAATTAAAATGAATAATTAGGTGAGATACATTATATTAATAATATAATTTGTTTATGTCAATTAATATAACAGTTTTATAAAGTTTTTACATATGTATAAATTGAAAAAAACAATTTTACTCTATTGTTCCGAAAATTGTCATTCGCTCTGCGGTTTTATTGATGAATATTTTCATCACCTTATTTAAATCAATGTCCAATGTTTTAATTTTGTGTATATGAAGAAAAACTAAATGAAACAGTCGTTTTTGTAACATTGAAGTACGGTTCCAAGTCAAAATTCGACGAACCCCGCTGGATGACCTTTCGGCTGACGATTCTGAAGCTGGAATTGAATTCGTACTCGTATTTTAGTTAGGTATTTTATTTTATTTTATTTTATTTACTGTAGGGGTAGGTGAGAACCCTGGTTCGATCCCCACAGCCGATAAACAATTTTCACCAATTTATATCTACCCCTGTGGCTCCCCCACCACTAATATCTTTGGGGGCAGTGATTTAACGACTGGTAGCCGAACATCACGCAAAAAATATATAATTTACATAGATCTGCTTAGGCAGAGTGCCCCACCTAATAATGGGTAAAAGGCGTGATGATATATTTATTTATTTATATTTAAAATTATAGAAAACTTATTTTCAGAATAAGAATGAAGTGGTTAAAGGTTAGATATTATTAAAATATCAAATTTGACATTGATTTTTGAAGAAGAAAATAAATCAACAGCTGCCTTGAATCAATATCCAGAAACCATCAAAACTGTCGTCGACTCCTTACCAATTCCACACACTAAAAAATGAAAATTTCATTAACCAATCACTTAAAACTCCAGATATATTTAGCCGCCAATATCCCACAATCCACAATCAATCGATACTTGATTCGCAATGTCAGAAATCACAAATCGTGAACAGCGAAGAAGCGTTGGTTCAACCGCAACACGAATGCGACCTTTGCTCTGGTCGCGGCACTGGGTGAAGGTTCCCGCGTTCGTGTCGGTTGGTCATGGTACCGGTAATGGTAGCGGTAGCGGTAAAGCGGTAACGCTGTAACTCGGTAGCGTGACGATTGCTGGAGTAGCTCATTAGGATTGAAGGGGAAGGGAAAAGGGAAGGCAATAATAATAACAAGCAGGACAAATGGGTTTTCGATAGGATTCGGGATATTTGACACGAGGTAATGATGTTGGAATTGGTACAGAAGATTTTTTTTAGGCGATTAATTTCTTCTATGAAAATAAATTGTAGTATTTATAATGGGGTAAATATTTTCGTGATAACGTATTAAGGGTTGTGGAAATAAAAACCCTGTGGCTCTCCCTCCATTAATATATTTGACGACTGGTAACCGCACTTCACTCGAAAAATATATCACTTACCGAGATCTGCTTAGGCAAAATGCCACACCCAGTAATAGGTAAAAGGCGTGATGATATATTTATTTATTTATATACTCATATTTTTGCACTTTTATTTTTACTATACAGTGTGTAACTGCAATTGTGTTAAATGTATTTTAAACAAGCGCAGGCAATGCTGCCTTCATTTCTTATAGATTCGTTGTTAGAGAAGTGAAGATTTACGAAATAGGTGTACAGGAGCGAATGGATGAATGTTTGTTGCGTGTTGATGGATTTTGGTTGTGAGAAAAGAAAAAGTTTGTATGAAGGAAGTGTTAATGTGGTCGAATCGAGTATCGTGTGTCAGGATGAGAATGTTGACGGGTTCGTGCTACCCTATTTAATGGGATATAGCGTGATGTTATGTATGTATGTATGTATATTTTTGCACTTTTATTTTATTTTTTACTTTATTATAATAGAAACGAATGCAATGAAGATGTTAATATTAATTATGTATGGCGGGTAAAATAAAAGCATACCATAAAGCAAATTACGTCTGCATTTAGAAAATGAAAATATTACCTATTCATATTATTATATTTTGTCATATATTGGTACGATTAAATATAGCTCCCTTAGCGAACATATTATATTATCTATCATTATTATTTTAATAATAACGTATAATAAAGTATTGCTTTGTATAACTATTTATAACTAGTGATTAGTAAATGTACTGGATGTTGCAAAATTATTGCAAAAATATTAAAGGTATACATTATTTCATATACTAGTTACAACACCAAAGATTTTTTTTGAAATACGCAAATAGCAAAGCAAATATAATTGCAGCGAACATTTTTTGTGCCATCATGTGTAAAGTTCTTTTTTCTACTCCCGTTATTAAAATGTCATTTAACGTACTGGTTTCCATGGCGCTAAATAACATCTTAATCACATGTTGACAAGCCGTGGCTTCAAACGTTTTAGTCATCAGATTTTCGACTTTCCATTGTCACAAAAGCTATAAGACTTATGGACATCATTGGATTCAGCGGGTCAAAATACATACGTATGTAAATTTTCGTTATAATATTCGTATAAGAAATAGTTTTAGAGCAAATGGTTTGAAAATCGTAAAAACACCAAGGGGTACCCCTTAGAATTTTTTTTTAAAAAAATACTCTAAAATGAGCTACAAATTTTAGGCCCGGCGAATTCAATGTCGCTGAGTACATATTTATATATTTTTTGAGATATAGCCTCCGGAAGACGACCTTTCCAATTACATTTATTTCATTTTAAAAACTTGTCCTAAATTGAACAATCAATGATATTATTAATTTTCTATTATAACAGAAAATTACCTAATTAATTTTAGACATTTTAGCTTGTTTGTAGTTAATTCTGAATAGTTGGCAGGCTCTAAGACAAATTCTCCAACAGGGCTTGGTTTACGTAACGCTATTTTAAAGTTAGGTCCTGTTAACACTTAGCTTCGTCCTTTATTTACGTAAAGTGCTTTAACGCGTTCAGAATGAAGCCGAAAGTTAGCAATCGGGTTAGGAAAATTGATCATACACGTGCAGCATTTCCACTGACCCACGCGCGGCGTGGGCGAGAGCTGTTCACGAGCTTCCACTTGCACAACAGAACAACACAGTTTCCTATCAAGGACTCTATTCAAGGCAGCTAAGCTCGGTTTCCCGGTCTTGGAGTGTTTACAGTGTTTGCGAAGTCATTTCATATTACATTTACACACGCTCGATATTATTAAATGTGAAATGGAAATTCTCAGAAATCTAACCTAATTACTTTGACAGGTACGAGATGATATTCAGTCGGATACAAAATATCTAATTATATGTCTTTCCTGCAGGTGACGTGAAAAACAAGTTCAAGAGAATGAACGAGGACTTTCAATCAGTCTATATATTTAACAAAAATTTATTATGAATATGATGGACAGCGCAGCTGATTCAAACTGAAACACGGGAAATATGTGAACTAAAATGATTATGTGTAACAGAAAGTAGCAATATATTGATAAATTTTGTTGCTATAAACTGTCATTTGAATTGTTAAAACATGACCTGGCACTATAAGCTCTGTTTTTGCCTGTTTTAAAAGTAGTTTATTTGAGTGTTTTAGCTATCTCTAACATGATATAACCGTGCTCTTAAAACACCCAAAAACAGAGCTTATGCTACTAGCCAATTTGTCTAGTTCTTCGGAACGAAATTCGTAATCTTAACTAACAATTCCTGGCACCCAGTGTCTTACTTGCTAAATTACAATAATATACTTAATCGAATTTAAAAGAATTGATTTATGGAATGAGCGTGAATGAAATGAAGCGAGATGATTGACTTAAAACTTATGGGAAAAATATACAAAAAAAAACTTTGTGCAAAAGTATGTCAAGAAATGAATCACAACACGCTCGGTCACAACAACAATAATATTTTTTAATACTTTATATATAAAAAAAAATGTGAGCCGTCATGGGACGCCTGGCAGATGTGAAACATCGTGTGTGTACAAGTAATATGCATAAAAGATAATATTATTACAGGAATTAAATATAGCCTAATGAAAAAATGAAGTATTACGAATTTCTTACAGAAAATTCTACTTACTGATGACTTGGTAGTATGCCATAGTGTAGTTTCACTTTCTTTGCACAAGGTTGATCACTTTGATCTTCTGAGTTATCACTATCACACATATTTTATTGTCAAAAATTAAAATAAAAAATTAAATAAAACGCAGGTTATGTGTACCGTAGTAAACAACAACGTCGAACTGAGTGAGAAGCCACACCGTACACTCTACTACATATAAAATATATATATATATATATATATATATATATATATATATATATATATATATATATATATATATATATATATATATATATATATATGTATGTATACCTCAGTATAGCGTGGCGACCCGTCGCCACACCGTACACTCTACTACACATAAAATATATATATGTATACCTTAGTATAGCGTGGCGACCCGTCGCCACGGCAAGCGTCGCCACGCCAACAATTCGGTTTACAAATGAGCCTATAGATGTTTCACATCAAAAATTGGTATTTCCAAAAGCATTTTTATAAAACACGATCAAAACAAATCCAGAATTTTTCAGTTACAAATACTGAATTGCTTTTAAATCAATTTAGTTGAAGTGCACTTATATACGACAAGAGGATATAAATCTACTTTTAAAGCACTTATTTGTGTTTAATGTAATAAATTCAATAATGAAAGAATTCCAAAGATAATAAATTAGATAAGATTTAAACCACATTTGTAAGATATTCGAAGATGTTTTATCGATAGAATTTTATTTTTTTGTGTTCATGATAGTCTGGACTAAAATAATTGTATTATAATTATTAAAGATGAGAAAGTATAAAATTTCTGTTAATTCATGGTTTGAATTTCAATATTTCAACTTGCATTTTGATATTAAATAATTAACCTTTTTTACTTGTCTAATTATGGACATTATAATTGAATCATATTTTAGTCACTAAATCATTAAAACAAATAAATAATTAACATACAATGAAAAGTGAAATATGGGATAATATTTTAATTATATGTTAATATTTAGTTCACTAATTATTACGCAATATTTATTTACTCACGGGTTTTATATAAATTTGGATGACCAAATAACGAATAGCTAAACTCGTGAAACATTAATATCCAGTATTAACGAATAAAACAAACATGCCAATAGATGCATACAGTATAAAATTAATGTTTGGTTTTATTTTAGCTATATTTTTCGATGAACAATCAACATACTTTATTATTATTTTGTATTCTATCACCATATGGAAGTAGGGTTGTGCATTTGACCAGTCTAATATTTTTCGGTCAATTGACCGACTATTTGACCGGTCAATTGACCAGTCAATTGACCAAGAAACATTTAATAAAAATCACAATTGAAATTGTAATTGTACTGTTTACTACATCCAATATTACTGAAAATGAAAAACCAACAACAACTAATAAACAAAACCACATCAAATTCAAAATAAAGTAAAAGACGTAATGAAATGAAATAATATGTATTTATTTTATTTGTAAAGTAAAGTAAGCAAATTCTCCAGAACTCAGAATACCAAACTAGATATATTCATGTAATAATAGTAAGTAGCTATTTCTATTGAACAACAGATGTCGTGGCGGTTCCATTTAGATTATTTGACCGTTTTTTTTGGCCGTCAAATATTTTTGGTCAATTGACGGTCAATTGTCCGGTCAATTGACCACGGCTCAACCCTATATGGAAGTGATGCAAAATTTAGGTTTTCGGATATTTCGGAATTAAACAAAATTAAACTTGTTCAACAAATATTACAACACTGTAACAAACAAATGTCAAACTCTTTTACAATATGTCAAATATTCAGTTCATTTGTTTAATTTTCCAACGCAATCTACAAAAAATTTGAATAAATTTTGAATTTCATTTAATTAATATCTCGTGAACTATTCACATTTATGTAATGAAATTTACTTTATAGGAAGCGTTTTTAATTTCTGAACAATTTTTGTATTTACGATTTTGCTCTAAAGTGAATAGGTAAAGAGATACAGCAATATTTAAAAAATAACATTGAAATCCCTATACGCCACATTTCAATTCTAGACCCTGTATATAAAATATTGTTATCAATTCTGTATATAACGACTTAAAAATAATAAGCTCAAAATTAACTGTCAGACGAAGACAGAAGATATGAATAGTAGAAAGAATGTGCGAGAGAGATGATTTTAGTGAAGGACCCCATTATCAGAGGCATAAATTTATACAGATTGTTATTCTTTTGGAAAAAAGCACTGATTAGCCCCGATACTTATCCTAACTACCGTTTTCTCGAATGAGATATAATTTATATTTAAATAATTGTCTACAATAGTTGCATACAATTTATTTTAATATCTTTTATTTGCAGGTACTTATATTCCCTTTTATAGTTTGTAATATAAGAAACAATAAAAATGAAGGAAAGCAAACAAAACCGTAGAAAATCCTTGAAAATTTAAACAGGCTCTCTACATTTCAGAATATCTTGAACAAATGCTTTTCATGCCTCATCTCAGAATTTCAGGACTCGACTTATCATAAAGCGAGATAGCTGCAAAGTTGAAACGGCCGCTGTTCATACATACAAGTGATCACCAAGACCTGCTAACAGTCCGTGCCAGCAACGGGTTCAAGGCATTGAAAGACACGAGCAGCGAGCAATGGCAATGGCAGAAAGCTAGCTGTGCTCATCAACGGGAAAACAACAGAATATGAAACCACAACGCAGATGTTTTCAGCACTGCCCGCTTTGTTCGACTTCGAGCGAACGACAACTTTAGTTTTACACGTTTTATGCAGTAGCGTCGACACAACACAAAATGTAAGGGAGAAATAATAGAATTTATTTAGAAAATAGTCCTAAAATGTTCTACTGTTTATAGTAGAATCAGAACTATTCCGATAAAATTATATTTCATGATATTTCTAGATGGTAGTTTGATGAGACAGCAGTGTATTAATAGTATATTATTCAATGAGGATGTAATGATTACTATTACTTATGAGGATGAAGTAAGCGCGTGGCTAACTTAATCGAGGTAGTTTAGTATTATAATTTTTCTATGGCTATTAAACTGGAAATTATTTTTTTAGAGGTTATATGAGATAAAGGTCAAGTTTTAATGTTTGTCAATAATAAATTGTTACTCACGGACATCGCTGCGTTGTCATAACAACGTCAACGTTATTGACTATAGTAATAATTTTCTTTTTAACATTACTTTGGAAAATGATATTTCCCCCAATCAATTTAGTTGTGATAGTAACCGTTTCTGTCACTAGAGGTGAAAGTAAATAACTTTCCTCACTAGTGAGGAAAACAGTTACTATCACAACTAAATTGAGTGAGGGAAATGTCATTTGACATGGGGACCAAGGAAACGTGATGTACATTTACAAATAGAACTTCTTTGATTTATATAAAATAATTATTTAATTTCTTGTATCGCACACGTAAAAATGTAATTTACTCGTTTAATGTTGAGAAAATAGTATGTAACTAACACATGTAGGAAAGGGCCATTGCAAAACTTTGGTACTCGTTTTGCAATTAAACCCTTTCCTCACTAGTATTATTTATTTATTTATTTATTCATTCGAACAGGCAATCGCCCAAAAATACAATATGTGCGTATAAGTAGTACGACTTTACATATTTCATTTCACATGTAACATAGGATACAGGTCATTTCTCAGGAGAAATCATTTAATAGCATATTTTTGGTTAAGTCTATAAATCTGGTTAACGTGGTTGAAATCAAGTCGCTGTTTACATCATTAATATTAAAATTTAAACTATTAAAGCGCCGACATATTCTCCATAAAGGAGCATGAAACCAGTAGTTTGCGGTACAAAATTATAGTATGATATTTCACGGCCGTGAGTAATAAACTACATTATCTATAGTAGAAATATTTAAGACATTGATTTACGTCATCAACAGTGAATAAAGCTTAGTAAAATCCATAAAAAAGAAAAAGTTAGCACAATATTTAACTGAAAAATAAAGAAAATAATAAGGAAACATAAATTATATATTAATATCAAAAGTATGAGCCGTTGGCACTTGGTGAAACATTATGAATAAAGAATAATGAACATCAAGTGTCTACGTTCATTATTCTTTATAAATTATATATAATATAAAAAAATATATTTCATTAAATTTGTTATCGATATATGTATTATTCATAATTATTTTTCATTTTTAACAATTACTTTGTTTTTTAGAAAAAAAATACAGTATAAATTCAATTTTATTGAGGTTGGCTATAATGGTGTAAGTTTACATGTCATATTTTGACTATACTTGTCATCTGTCAATTGATTGGTGATTGTAATACTATAGAACATTTGTTTCATATTTCTAGCCATTTTGTGGATTTTCACAAAGAAAACACATATTTTGGAAATTGTTATTTTACAGCAACTTTTAAATGCTAAATTGGTAAAACCGTAGTTGACGGACAAACCTGAAGTTGGCTGCGAGTCGCTGGTGACTTTTGGTGAAATCGGCACAAGTCGGACATAGAAAAACCCGACAAATTTGAATGTCAAGATAATTTAAAAACGTTTTGTTAGCAAAGTCGGATGTTTTTTTTTAAATAATAAACTAACCATGCCTAACCTAGTATAGAACGTATTTTTATGGTAAAAAGTAACAAACCGCTTGCTTCTTATGTCGAACTTGTACCGTTCGAACTGCCGTTTTCCCCAGAAGTCCCTAGCGTCCTGCGGCCAACTTCAGGTTTGTCCGTCAACTACGATTTAGCCGCTAAATTATAACAATGCAATATAATTTAAAATCAAGTACAAGTATATCATATAAACAAAGCGCCACAATAAGTCATTAATTTAGTTACAAATTGTATATGACGTAAGTCAATACTTTAAACATTTCTACTATATCAAGAAACGCACATATATTGAATGTATTACTATAGTTATATAAAATTATTTTGTGAAGTACAATAATAATAAAATCTTAAAGATAAAGCTTCCTAGACTTTTAAGAAGTAATCTAGTAGGTAGTCTAGAATCAAGCTCAAACTACTACCATAACAATAAATTCTATGAATGCCATGCTCCATTCCTTTTTCAGTGAGAAGAGTCCCTATTTGAACCTTACTACCCTACATGCACCGTCACTGTTCGTTAGCTGTCACGGTGCAGTAGCTTCGTTGGTGCTCTCGTTCTCCGTACGAGAATGTGAAGAGAAAAATAAAATAAAATGTTTTCGGTCGTGTACGTAAGCTTCTTTCGACTAGTTCGACTTCGACTCGGATGGAAAATAAATGCTGTTACCTAATTGTGATTTTAACCGCAAGGTATTATTCTTTTTGGAGATGGACTGGGTATTAACTCAAAATGAAGTATTTACTGAAAATTCTATTATGCGCTTTACGCACTATTAAGCTTTTACGTTGTTTGAATTTCATTATTCTATTGTTTGATGTATTTTACTTATTGAAATTCGTTGCTTTATTCGCAAATTATATTCTGATGTTATAGCTGTCATAAACATTTAAATATTTTAAATCTTTGTCTTTTTAACAATAATATTATTTAATTTAAAAATTAAATTTGCAGATAGAAAGGTAATTAGTAGTCATTGAATTTGTTACTCATTATGAATCTGTCATTCACATATTTAATATTTCTTTTTCATTTGTTCTTACGTTTCTAAATTTATTTCTTTGTATTCTTTATGTAATTATCATAATAGATATTTCTAAATTTATAGAAGAAAATGAGATATTTTTTCCTGACGGGCTGTCATTTCCAGAGACCTTGATAGAAAAAAGTAGAGATGGGCGAATGTCAAATTTCACGAATTCGAATATTCGAGGTACTCGAATATTCGAATACTCCTAAAAGTTAATATATTTATTATTAATAATTATTTAATTATGTCCTTTTCATTATTTGAATGAAATTGTTAAGATAAAATAAAATTAAAACAAAAAGTACAAACAAAAAAGAAAAAGACGAAAACTTCAAATTCAAGGTGAAACGTACGGGCTGATGTTGGCGAAAAACAAATTTGAAATATGGTACGTCTTCATGGTTTTGAAACAAAATATCTTTGTTATTAATATCTTCAAAGTATTGTAATAGCTTTAAGTTTATGTACAAATGATAAAGAAAAACATAGTTAAAAATTGAGGTCAACATATGGCGCGATATTCGAGGTATTCGAATGTTCGCTATACTGACGTTAATATTCGAAAATCTCGAATATCGAATAATGTCAATATTCGCGGCATTCGACTATTCGCGGATGATATTCGCCCATCTCTAGAAAAAAGATACTATCTTCACGAAGTATAAATATAATTTTCTTCACTACCCTATAAGAAAATAAAATTTTGAGAAATAAATTTGAAATTGAGTAAGATTTATTGTTCTTTTGACAGATGTCATTAATGTCAAATTCTACCACGACCAACTTCATTGAATTGCGTTACGCTTATTATGGCCTTTTCATTTCATCATTTTGCTATATAAAAATTTGTCGTGAGTTTTTTTATAGTTTTGGTACGTCAAGTAATGCCATCAAGTGATTTTTATAACAACTAAATGAAAGTAGGTGAACCCTGGTTCGATTACTACAGCCGACAAACAATTTTCACTAATTTAAATCTACCCCTGTGGCTCTCCCTCCACTAACATCTGTGGGGGCCGTGATTTGACGGCTGGTAATCGCACTTCTCGCGAAAAAATATATCATTTACCGAGATCTGCTTACTGCAGAGTGCCACACCCAGTAATGGGTAAACGGCGTGATGATATATTAATTAATTTATTTATTTATCTAAATGAAAGTAACCACGATGTCAAATTACAGAAACAACCTTAAAATATTTGAAAATTGAAGGTTATGTGATAAATTGAAATACATTTATTGGAATTAGGTATTTTATTTATATATTAAATATTATTAGGTTAGGTTAGGTTAGTTACGATGTATCTTGACAGAGGCGCTAGTTGACGTGCCCTGTTTTTAAATTTGAAACTAGGAATTTTAATGACATATGAAACGGCCATAATAAGCGTAGCGCAATTCAATGAATGGTTAAACTTGTAACAAAAGATACACTTTCAGTTGGTCTCCATAATCTTAGTTTATTTTGTGATTGATAATAGTGTTTAGTTATTAATTTATATAGAATATAGTTCTGTTTTGTCTTTAGTTATAGGTTTAATATTAGTTTTATTTATCGTTTAACTTTTAGGTACAAATTTAATTATATAGGTCAAAGGTTCTTTTATTTATTTATTTATATTACGCTGTACAACAGGAACTTAATCCTAATTACAGTACAGGGTCCGCACTCACGGAGCCGAAGTGTGGTAGTTCATATAATTTTTAAGCTTGTATGAGATTCGAACTCGGTATCTTTGGATTCAAATTCCACACCACCATACTGCCGGATAGTTATAGATAGATTATAGTTTTATTACCTTTTTTATTGTAAATATTAGTTCTATTATCATTCATTTTAATTTATTTTTCAAGTACTTAGTTATTTGGTTAATAGCAAAATAGACTTTTGTTGTAGTTCCAATTGTCGCCACAAGAAGCGCATTCTTATTTTAAAATTTCCTTTCAGTTATAGTACAACATCCGGGCGAGCCTTTATGTTGTAGTTTATATATTTTTAGCTTGAATGTGATTCGAACTCGGGGTCTTAAGATTAGAATGCTGTAACGTTAACCACACCAGCGTACTGCGGTTTAAATATACTTAACCTATTAAAGAAACATACAATCCAATTAATTCATCTCTCAATAGTGGTCTCTCACATCCCTCCATCGCCGTTTGACAAACGCGTCATCAGGACAAGGTATCCTTATCGTCCAGTCAACATGTTAATATCCTATAGCATTATACTATCAACCTCTCTCAGTGGCTGTGTGCTAGTGTCCTAGCACCCACAATGCATTGTATAATACCATCGGCTGGCTAACTAGTTTGTTCGGCGATAAGTATCGCTCTGTCGAGAAGCCGTCAGCCATGCTTGCTTGATGCTACATTACGTTAGATTCCGCACAATCACAATGTGTTTCATCTTTCAGTGTTTCAGCAACAGTGTGTGACATTTTACGCTGTGGTTTAATTACGTCGGCTATTCAATTGAGGTTATGTATTCAAATTAAAGTCAACACTGGGATTATTTCATATGTTATTAATTTATAAATATATAGTTCTAGAAAGTCTTAATTGATATTCATTAGGCCGTATTGATTTTTTCAAGTTTTTGTGACATCAGACTTAAGAAAATGTGAATCTAAAACAGCGGAGCTCACATATAATTGTAGTCCCATATATGATCTACTTTATCATTTTATGAAATAGGTGGCTCAGTGGTATCGAGCCGGCCTGTGGATCTTGAGAACCCTGGTTCGATCCCCACAGCAGACAAACAATTTTCACCAATTTAAATCTACCCCTGTGGCTCCCCGTCCACTAGCATCTTTGGGGGCCGTGATTTAACGGCTGGTAACCGCACTTCACACGAAGAAATATATCACATATCGAGATCTGTTTACGGCAGAGTGCCACACCCAGTGATGGGTAAAAGGCGTGATGATATATTTATTTATTTATTTATTTATCATTTTATGAGATAGGTGGCTCAGTGGTATCGAGCCGGCCTGTGGATCTTGAGAACCCTGGTTCGATCTCCACAGCCGACAAACAATTTTCACCAATTTAAATCTACTCCTGTGGCTCCCCCTCCACTAACATATTGGGGGGCGTGATTTGATGGCTGGTAACCGCACTTCACGCGAAGAAATATATCACATATCGAGATCTGTTTACGGCAGAGTGCCACACCCAGTAATGGGAAAAAGGCGTGATGATATATTTATTTATTTATTTATTTATCATTTTATGAGATAGGTGGCTCAGTGGTATCGAGCCGGCCTGTGAATCTTGAAAACCCTGGTTCGATCACCACAGCAGACAAACAATTTTCACCAATTTAAATCTACCCCTGTGGCTCCTCCTCCACTAATATCTTTGGAGGCCGTGATTTGACGACTGTTAACCGCACTTCACACGAAGAAATATATCACATATCGAGATCTGTTTACGGCAGAGTGCCACACCCAGTGATGGGTAAAAGGCGTGATGATATATTTATTTATTTATTTATTTATCATTTTATGAGATAGGTGGCTCAGTGGTATCGAGCCGGCCTGTGGATCTTGAAAACCCTGGTTCGATCACCACAGCAGACAAATAATTTTCACCAATTTAAATCTACCCCTGTGGCTCCGCGTCCACTAACATCTTTGGGGGCCGTGATTTAACGGCTGGTAACCGCACTTCACGCGAAGAAATATATCACATATCGAGATCTGCTTACGGCAGAGTGACACAACCAGTAATGGGTAAAAGGCGTGATGATATATTTATTTATTTATTTATCATTTAGAAAAATATATAAATGAAGTTTAACTAACATTCCTGGCAAATCAATAAAAATATGCATTGCTATCAATTATTTCAGAAAGAAAAATAAATAAAAACTGTACGACTATCCTAGTCAAAGGTTTGATTACTAGTAGTACGATTTCCTGATCTACTCCATTCAGTTTGACTTTCCCTTTACTAATTTGTGTAAACCTAACTAAAGTTTCAAACTAGGCAGTTTTTTACAACCAATTTATGTATGTAACATATTAATTAATTGAGAAATAATATGTATATTAATTAATTCTGTAAATAACGACTTAAAAATTGCAATAAACTCAAAATTAACTGTCAGTTGTACAAAGACAGAATGTGCGATAAAAATGGTGAAAGAAAGATTACAATGCAAATGTAAGTTTGCAATTTTTACAATTACTTGTTTGATAGATAAATTTATTAGCACCATTTTTATAATTAAATTTGATTTAATCAATTTTTAAATATTTATTTAAAATTTAAAACTAATTAAATATTAGAAATTAGGAGTTTAAAATTCTGGTACTAAAATATTATTTATATTAAATAAATGTATTCAACAAAAATGTAATAAAAAAGTAATGTAATATTTTATATTATTGTATATAATCTAAGAGCTACTTATGTATGCAACAATATCTGGAATGAATAAAAATTATGTGTTTTTATTGGATTTTTTTATCAACAGTTCGGTAGTTGTTGACAGCTTTACGTAATTTGGATCCATATATCCCGAGTTCGAATCGCACTCAAGTTAAAAATTATATGAACTACCACACTGCGGCTTGGTACGTTCCAGACTCTGTACTGTTGTACAGCGTAACATAAATAAATATAAATATAATAAAATATCAAAATAAACACTTGTCTAAGTCTCACAAAATTCAGCCTCCAAGTCACCTTATGAGGGCATCATCCGAGGCTGGCCAGCACAGTTGGTAACCATAGACGCGTTTCGCTCTTATTAGAGCTCATCAGTATGGTATAACCTACTTCTTCACCTAGAACAAAGTTCACGTGAAGAAGCTGGTGACGAAGGACTGTGCCAGCAGAGAATAAGATCTCTAAAGAACGGTAAGATGACATGAGAAGTTCTATCGAACCAGTAATGCCATCTACCGAAAAAAGCAAAAGCTACGAAATAGCAATTTAAATAAAAAACAACAAAGACAAAATTAATTGTCTTTAAATGTGAGACTTAGACAAGTGTTTATTTTGATATTTTATTATTAAACCTAGTTTCACCAAGTGAGCATTTAAAGACAATTAATTTTGTCTTTGTTGTTTTTACTTCCTTGTACGAAGTAAAGGAAGTATTGTTATCGCGAAAATTTTCGGTTCTCAGATTTCAGTGGAAATACGCATTTTGGCCCTCCCTGAGTCCATTTTGACTAATTTCGTCGTGACGTCTGTACGCATCTCGCATAACTCAAAAACGGTAAGCCGTAGAAAATTTAAATTTTATATTTAGGACTGTTATAACATCTAGTTGTGCACCTCCTTTTTGGTCATTATATAACTTCCGGAAGTGGTACTTTACTTGAAGCCTATAATAGATTTTCATGAAAAACTATATTCAAATATAATTTAAAACTTTCCAAATTTGGTATATAAGACTACTATATCAATGGAAATAATATAATAGATTTTGGTTAAAATACACTAACCGGAAGTGACACATTACATGAAGCTGCTAACAGTTTTCCTTGAAAAAAATGGTATTATTTTAATTTTAGAAATAAATGCTTCAAATAAAAGTTTTAGAGAATTAAATTCTGCGTCTAGCACATTAAGAATTTTTAAATTAGCCTTTTGCATAAGCGAGATATCTAAATTTAAATAGTATATATTTTGTGTTTTTTTTTGTAATTAAGTTTGCTATGGATTAGAACAAAAAATAAAAAATAAAAGATTTTATGTCAAATATGTGCAATTAAAAAAATATCTATAGTTTAATACGCGTACAAGGAAGTCATGTGGTGTCCACATCAGATTTTTTATTTAAATATAGATATATTTATAAGCTATTTACAATTTGTTATAACTTTTATTTTGCTGTTTCAAATCTTCTACTTTATTTATTTATGTTACGCTGTACAACAGGAATTTAATCTTAATTACAGTTGAGAGAGCCGCAGTATGATATTTTAAATAATATTTAGCTTGAGTGCGATTCGAACTCGGAATCTTCAGATTTGAACTCCATAACGCTGTCCACACCACCATACTGACGAACAAAAACTTATGATTTTTTTCATCTTAATAAATAATTACTGAACAATAGAGGTAGAATTACCATTTTTCTGAAGAATGGCAATAAGATTTAAATTTCAAGATCAAGTTTCAGGTTTCAGGTTGGGTATGAATATAAATTTGCGGTTTTCGTAATAGTTGTGTTTGCAGGAAAAGATGTGATCCTCAGCTCAGGGACTCACAAAAACTTTGCACACATATTTTTACCTGAAATCTACATTTATTTTCAAAGTTAGATCTCATAAGTTTGAATAGCGCCCTCAAATCTCAAATTCCGAGATTGGATAAGATTTTACTACTTGTAATTTATTTGTTATTATAGGTAGTCACAAAATTATTATATATGCTACTAGATTCTCAGTTGAGGAAAATTAATTACACCATTTTAAAAATTAATATTATTTTATAATCATTACAAATTGAATTACAATTAGCATCTATTTATCATTTGTTACATATTGCCAAACTAATAATACCAATTAAATTCTGTAATAATATAATAATATTAATTAATTAAACTTAATTTTTTATAATATTAATGTATTTTAAACCAATTTTATTCACTTCCCAATCATATCTCATATTAAAATTGATTTAATCTTGTGAGAGCGTCAGCACAAATTTTGACAACGTTTTTACTTCCTTGTACGAAGTAAAGGAAGTATTGTAATGGCGAAAATTTTCGGTTCTCAGATTTCAACGGAAATAGGTATTTTGGCCTTCCCTGAATCCATTTTGACTAATTTCGTCGTGCCGTCTGTACGTACGTACGTACGTATCTCGCATAACACAAAAACGGTAGGCCGTAGAAAATTGAAACTTTGTATTTAGGACTGTTATAACATCTAGTTGTGCACCTTTCTTTTTGGTCATTATACAACTACCGGAAGTGGTACTTTACTTGAAGCCTATAATAAATTTTCATGAAAAACTATATTCAAATATAATTTAAAACTTTCCAAATTTGGTATATAAAACTACTATATCAATGGAAATAACATAATAGATTTTGGTTAAAATGGACTAACCGGAAGTGGTACATTACATGAAGCTGCTAACAGTTTTCCTTGAAAATAATGGTATTATTTTAATTTTAGAAATAAATCCTGCAAATAAAAGTTTTAGAGAATTAAATTTTGCGTCTAGCAAAATAAGAATTTTTAAATTAGCTTTCTGCATAAACGAGATATCTAAATTTAAATATTATATATTTTTTTATTTAAAAAAAAAATTAAGTTTGCTATGGATTAGAACAAAAAATAAAAGATTTAATGTCAAATATGTGCAATTAAAAAAATATCTATAGTTTAATACGCGTACAAGGAAGTCAAGTGATGTCCACATCAGATTTTTTATATATTTTTACTTGTGTTCCAAATCAAATCGGCTAATCACGTCATGAATTTATCGATCCATAACAGTTGCAGAATAGGTGTAATATCAATGAATAAGATCTAATTAATCTTTATAAGTTGCAAAAGCCCGAATTCCTATCCGCAGAATTTATAGATCGCGGTATATCTCTGCCTGCAAGCTATTAAGCAAACCTGCACATACCGAAATGCAAAATGCAGAACATTTGCACACAAGCAGCAAGCAGTGTTCCCAACCAAACGCAGCGAAACAACCAGTGGAGCACAATCACTATTAATTATACGCATATATGTGCTCAGATTATATTCAGATTTGTGCTGTATACATTCGTATTGTATATATGAAACTGTCATACGCGGAATCAACTATTATATATACGAAATTATATGAGTCTTCCTGAAATGTAATTTCAAGGGATTATTTTAAGTTATAAACATTATTTAATTGTCTAATAAATTATGAGCAATTTTATACAAGGAGGTAAACGGATTTTAATACCTTCTGTTATTTACTTGACACAATTCAGGGGCGGATCCAGAATTCGAATTAGAGGAGGGGTCGTGGAGTGAATTTTGTCTCGGAGGGGGAGGGATTATTACCCATCTTCTAAATATAAAAAACATTTGTATTTGCTCATATTATATTCCGGCTTTAAATAATTAATGTGTAGCTTTAAGCAAAATTACTTTGCTATAAACAATTATAAACGTGGTGCAGAAAAGTGATTTTTTTTCACCTCAAAAATTTCCCCTAAGAACGCCAACACTTTTTAAATCATAAAGTTTCAATATCTAAACGGTTCTTCGATAGAATACAAAAATGATTGAATTAGAAGTTGATTTTCTAAGTGCAAATGTCGGTAGTCACATACTTGACTAGGTCTTAAATAGAATACCTCTCCCATCTGCGGGTCGAAATAATATCCCCACAAAATATTGGTTTTTGGCTATTTATTAGAATAATAAATCAAACAATAGTTCTTAATTATCTTAGAATTTTAAGTTCTTAGATAATATTTTCTATTTAATTTGTTTAACAAATTGAGTTATCGTAAATAATGACATCATTATTATGTATTTGGGCCAATTACCTATTAAGCCAACATTTTTTAAAAAGTCCATGCTTAGGAGGGCGGGTCATGACCCCCATGACCCTCCCCCTGGATCCGCCACTGTGACACATGAACCATAAACGCTAAATATATCTTTAAGGATCCTCAAATTTCCAGCATTTCTAAAGCATCTCAGTTTTTTTTAATCTAGCAAGTTTGAGACCAATGTACTGTCATGCCTTTAATTATTTCTTAGAGTGGCTGCTTTGTAATTTGAAATATGAGAAGATGACATTTATTGTGTAGTACAGCAAATATTATACTCTTTTTATTTAATGCAACGAAAAAAAAATACTGGGTGTAGCATTATGCTGAAACAGATCTCGGTAAGTGATATATTTCTTCGGGTGAAGAAGCGTCAAATCACGGCTCCAAAAGATGCTCGTGGAGGGGGAGTCACAGGGGTAGTTTTAATGTGGTAAAAATTGTTTGTTGGTTGTGGAAATCGAAGCCGAGTTCTCAAATCCACAGGCCGACTCGATACTACTAAGCCACTTAATCCATCAATTTGGTGAAAACGGATTAAAATTAGTTTTTGCGCAAAAAGACTCAAATTTCTTTTCTCGAACAGTGAGAAAAATTAGTTTTCCCTCTTTAGAGAGAACAAAATTGCAGTGTTACATGAACGTTATTCTACAATAAAATATTTGTAAAAACCCATCTTTACTGAAAATTCTTATTAAATAGTAATATACTTTAAATTGTAAATTATCTTATTATAAATTATTTTTTGATAAAATAAATAAAATATTACATTTTTGTACCTATTAGATTTTTTTTATGACTGTATTCAAAGTTTGAAATAAATCTTTTTTGAACCATATCGGGAAACAAAATTTGTGTCTACCACGAGAAGTCGAGAAGAGAGCGATATTTTCCCCTTTCGAGTTCGAAGTTATGAAGTTTGCTATGCTCGTGAGGCATTTGAACAAGATTGAAAATAACTATTCTTTTGTTTGCTCATAAAAGAAGCAATTCTAATCTGTTTTTAGTATTTAACAATAAAAAAGCCATGACAATATCAAATTGATCTACATAATAAACAAAATCAACTGGTTATAATTAAAATTTTGTAATAATTTCCAAGAATATCGCTTATTTTTTTATCAATTGCATTTTTTTTCGTTTTCACTGATCATTACAATTTATTATTTGATAGGATATTTATTATAACTATTCTGTATGTGCTCTACATTACATAAACAGACAGAAAAAAGTAAAACATTTCTGAGGAGTTAATAGCATATCAAAACATAACTAATAATTAAAAAAAATTAGAAATGTGTGTCATTAAATAGTATATTATATATCAAGGGAGAGAAATGCATAATTTTCCAGAGGTGCAATTTGTACCCAGAGGACTACAAAGCACAGAGGGAAAATTGCATTATCTCCTGAGGTACATATACTATTTTTTACACGACTGAAGCAATTTTAAAATAAAAAATATAGTTTTAAAATCTGATTTGACATTGACATTTATTAATTTTAAACTTTAAAAGTCTATGAGGTAGGTAGCTCAGTGGTATCGAGTTCTTGAGAACCCTGGTTTGATCCCACAGCCGACAAACATATTTTACCAATTTAAATCTACCCCTGTGACTCCCTCACCACTAACATCTTTGAGGGTCGTGATTTGACGGCTGGTAACCGCACTTCACGTGAAGAAATATATCACTAACCGAGATCTGCCACACCCAGTAATGGGTAAAAGGCGTGATGATATATTTATTTATAAATCTATGAGAAATAAAATGATAAACAAAATTATTTGACAACCGTAATGTTTTATTCATGATTAAATGTCAAAATAATGAAAATTCCTCTAGGGAAATAATGTTCACATTTCATCCCTAGGGGTGAAATGTGTTACTTCTGTCATGATTTCTGCGGTCATAGAAACGGAGTTTCTCTCCCCGTCGTGTAAAAATATATTTACAATTACTGTCTCCGACATATTTGAGTGCCATATGTATTTACAGATGGCTATCGGATATCATGTATAAAAATTTTATCATCTACAGACATCTAAACAAGGGTTGCTACCCCTAATTTTAGGAAGTAGGGTTGATAAAACAAAATAATTCCCTAATTAAATATTTTCAGTACAGCATTTTAAAATTATAATATTTAATAGTTTCCGTTGCCAAAAGTTTCCAAATATTTTAGCGAAAAATGTTTCGAATAAAAGGGAAAGAAAATTTAGTTTTTCACAACTTTCATTTGAAGTAATTTTCCGGAAATAAATTTAAAATGTTTGATAATTTTGAAAATACTAAAATCTTCATTTTGTAACATTTTATAGCTTAATTTTCAAAAGAAATTTAGCTAATTCTGAATTTTGAATTAGTCAAATTAAGCATATCCTTAAAAAGATTTAAACAAACTCTAATATAATCTTGTTACCATTTGGATTTGAGAAAGTGTTTAGTAAAATTTTTAAAAATCGAAGTAGAATAAGAATAACTTATCCAAAAAAAAATTAAAATCGAGTTGATAAATAATAAAATAATTCTGAATGATATTAGGTGCTAAAAATTCATTTATGTTAAAAAGTTAATCAATCGAAATGTATTTTAATTAATTTTATGTCAAAGATGAAATGGTGTTCACGGAAAAGTTCGAAAAGAATGTATGAAAATATATGAAAATTTGTGAGACTTCAACGCTTGATTAAAAGCAAATTTATGTTAATTAAATTTTCAGAACATCATTCCATAACGATCTTGAAAATTTAGATAAAATTCTGAATGTATACCTGCCAACAAGTCTGTCATACTTAAAAATTCTTCTGCAATTTCATTTAAATGCTTCGTGGAAACGTGATATATCGCGCAAAGAACGGAAAAAGTTTTAACAAGTGAAATTTAATCACAAATGTTAGTCTGCTATAAATTTAAACTTGTTCAACAATTACTACTGCTTGTTATATTAACTCCAAAATTCTTACCTTCATATTTGTCGATTTCTGCACGCTGTTGATTGTTGAATCACTGCATTTGTCAGCACATCATCGATAGAATTCACTCAAATCAACAAAACAATCTGTAAAACAAAATAAAAAAAATAAATAATAATATAAAATTAAATAAAAAAGTAACCTAACTTTTAAAAATCATTGTCAGTGAACTGAATATTAAAAGGAGTTAAAAAATAAATGGTACTGTACGTAAGTCGAAGAGAATACAAAATGCATAAAGAAGCGTTTTGGGCGAGTTCTAAACGTTGAATGACGCCGCGAGTGCAGGCAGCAGGCGTCGGTTTCATCGCGTTCACAAGCAGGGCGCGCGCGCGTCCTCCACCACATACAGGTGGTTGTCGGGTGAACGTGAATGTTCAAACCACCTGGCCGAGAATCTCAGCGTTGGCAGAGTTCCCACTGCAACTTCGCCAAACAAAAACACTTGGATATTTGTCTGCTTTGCGATGAGCAACGTCTTGAGGTTGAGGAATGATATTTTCATGAATTTTAAGCAGGATCATATTTTGTTTAATGTACGACGATGTTAAGTAGGTAATAAATTGTTTTTGTTCAAAGATGGATGTTTTGTTTGTTGGCTTTTTGTACTAATAGAAATAAATAAGATTATACTATCTTCAAACGGGAACTTAAAACCATGTTTATGAAATATTAACAGTGAATATTATTCTGATTGTTTCAATCCAAGCTTATGTTTAAATATTAAGTTATTGTTATGCTAATTTACGAATCATGTTTGTTACTTTACATGCCATTTTAAAAAGCTACTTTTTGTTTTATTTTCAACTCCCTTTTTAATTACTTAAAGAAGTTAATTTTAAACAGATATGTAAGACAGTTTTTTTAAAGTAACCAATCAGTTTTTCCGGCTGACTTTAGTTTAAATTTTAGGCATAGGAACCTGTTACAAAGTTGAAAAGAGAATATTTCGAGCTATCCATTCCAATAAAAAAGTACCTCTTGCCATTTAAGAAAATATAACTTTAATTCTCCCCACTACATAAATAAATATATCATCACGCCTTTTACCCATCACTGGGTGTGGCACTCTGCCTACGCAGATCTCGGTAAGTGATATATTTTTTCACGTGAAGTGCGGTTACCAGCCGTCAAATCACGGCCTCCAAAGATATTAGTGGTGGAGGAGCCACAAGGGTAGATTTTTTAAATTGGTGAAAATTGTTTGTCGGCTGTAATAATTTTATTTTATTAACCATACAATTATGTCGCCTTCTTTGCTATATTTTTTTTATTAGTTATTTACAAAACTCACCCTGTATGGTCAGTTGCATCAACAAAATTTAAATTTTAAACTTTGTTTCAATGAATAAAAACAAATCGAAATGACATGTCAAATGGAATAATTGACAATGCTATCAAATATTCAATTTATAATAAATATTGAAGTTTTTTCAAATAAATATATCATCACGCCTTTTACTCATTACGGGGTGTGATATATTTCTTCACGAGAAGTGCGGTTTTCGGCCGTCAAATTACGGCCTCCAAAGATGTAAGTGGAGAAGGAGCATAATGCAGTTGCATGAGAAATGTGTGTACCTCAGCAATTAATTGATT
Source organism: Pterostichus niger (assembly GCA_947425015.1). Lineage (NCBI taxonomy): Eukaryota > Metazoa > Arthropoda > Insecta > Coleoptera > Carabidae > Pterostichus > Pterostichus niger. Next base: position 3,628,511 of record OX380341.1, on the reverse strand, counting down.
TGGTGCGCTCAGAAAATAGTCTGCGTCAGTACATATACAATCATTTTACGGACTAGATACACAAATAACTATTACGCACAAATTTGTTCGTCAAATCACAAATTAAATCTACCCCTGTTGCTCCCCCTCCACTAACATCTTTGGGGGCCGTGATTTGATGGCTGGTAACCGCACTTCACTCGTAGAAATATATCTCTTACCGAGATCTGTTTCGCCAGAGTACCACACGCAGTGATGGATAAAAGGCGTGATGATATATTTATTTATTTTATTTAAATCACAAATAATATTTCAGTAGTTTTATTTTAATTAGTGTCCTGATTACCCAACTTTAATGAATTAATTAAAAATATTTTTATCTTGTTTAAATCTCAGTTGTAATTAATCATTTTCAGTTTTCATAAATAAAAATAACCTAACCATCTACAAATAAGAAAAATCGTTAGTAAAAAATCGTTCAATACCAGATCGCTCACAATGATAGAGGTGCATGTACGTGACAAAAAATTAATTGCACTGCAGTCATCACGGCCACGTCGAATGCGAATCTCATTAGAATGAAAATTGGATCAGATCATCCCGATCGGACTGCCGCGTGTCAATTGATGCAAATGCAGCCGAGCCGTTCGGACGCATATTTAAAATTAATTGAGCGGTGATTTATATATTAATTGCCGGACTCCAAACAAGCACGCATTCGCTTATTTTGTTTTAATTGATTATACAAACTCACCGATAAAAATGCTATCTGTTATTAATTTCGATTCAGCGAGCAAATTTTGCAAATTTGAATGTTCGTGGCATGAATTGTGCTACTTTAAAGCAGATTTGTTGTGATTAATTAGTTTTGTAATTAATTTAATGATCAGACTTTAAATTCGAGAAGTAAGTTGAAAGCTGGAAAGTAATTTGTGTTTCTAAACTTGCAAGAGCGATGTTTTAAAATGTTGCCTTATTCTCATTCCCGAAATTCGTTCACTGTTTTCAAAATATTTATCTAAAATAAATTAATTATTTTACTATAATACTTTGTCTTTATTATACAATATATTTTTTCACGAAAAAATATGTAGGCATTGACCGTCAGTACAGTGGTGTGGATAGCGAAACGGAAGATAAAAATTATATGAACTATAGAATATAAACTAAACACTTGGCTAAGTCTCACAAAATTCTAGTTTCACCAAGTGTATGGATGACAATTAATTTTGTCTTTGTTGTTAATTATATGAACTATAACACTGCGGCTCGGTGATTGCGGACCCTGTACTGTAATTGGGATTAAGTTTCTGTTGTACCTACAGTGTAACATAATAGCTATTTATGAAACTAGTAAGGAAATGAAGGTTATTACCTGACGCATGTGAAATTTGCAGAACGAGGCGTAGCCGAGTTATGTAAACAAATAAGTAAGGTAATAATCTATTTCCTTACTAGTTTCATACAATATTTTTTCTTCTTTCGTTCTAATAAATACGAAAGAGCGACAGGTATAAATTCAAAAAAAATAAAGTTTAACACATCAGAATTCGTCTACCAAGATATCTGTTGCTATGTTACCTCATTATTTCTCTAGTTAAATAATGCAATTCATTACCTAATTCAAATAAGTTAAATAAAACGTCTATTTCGTAACGGAAGTAGAAAAATGTCATTTCCCTCATTCAATTTAGATATGATAGTAACCGTTTCTTTCACTAGTGATTAAAGTAAATAACTTTCCTCACTAGTGAGGGCGACAGTTACTATCACAACTAAATTGAGTGAACGAAATATCATTTGACATGGTGACCAAGGAAACGTGATGTGTATTTGTAAATACAACTGCATTGTTACTGCATTACCTAACTCAAATAAGTGAAATAAAACGTCTATTTCCTAACGGAAGTAGAAAAATAAATAAATAATACGCGTACAAGGAAGTAAAATGGTGTCCATATCAGATTTTTATATTATGAAAACAAATAATATTAAAGAAATAACATATAAATAACAGTTATATTGTCATAAATGAAAAGATTTAGCGGTGGAAAGTTGAATAAACGGTAAGGAAATGAATCAAGCTAGAAGAGAACACAATAAAAGTCATGTACGAAATTTGTCCTCCGAGTTGATTAATGAAACAATACGTAGTTGCACGAACCGTATTCTATTTATACACAAATAAATCTTTAATTATTAATGCTTGAAATATAGTCAAAACTTCAGCTAGATATGATTGTTTGATATAACATTAAATACAATCACAGCAAAACATATTTTCCGGGATGTTTGATAAATGAATATATTTTACAGAGCTGTCTAAAAATGTTTGACATATTTAAAAATAGCGTGAAATTAATTCTAGGACAGGAAATTAATATATTTGATTTGCTATTAAATTTATCGTGGTTAAAATCTTCTGTCAGAATTTGATTTCGTTTGTTTTATACATCGAACTGCAATGGAATATTTATTTAGATAGCTGTCAATAATACACAATTGTTTTAAAATTTATATTTTGTGTAACAAAACTATAATGTATCGATTTTGTAAATAAGTATAAAAAGTTTTTTGCAGTGAACGACAGATTTGTTTGTATCTTTTTTCATCTAAGTTTTTGACAAATTACTTCTATATAATATTAGCAAGACGCATGAATACAAAAATTAATAGTTAAATTGGCAAAATGCAGTACTCACCCTACCTCAAAGGATGTCAATAAAATTTTAATAATAAAAATAATTATTAATTCATTCTAATTTAAATTGTAAACTTATAAATCTGTGTTTAAATGGGTTTAATTAATATTTTTCGTAAATAAATAAATATATCATCACGCCTTTTACCCATGACTAGGTGTGGCACTCTGCCTAAGCAGATCTCGGTAAGTGATATATTTTTTCGCGTGAAGTGCGGTTACCAGCCGTAAAATCACAGCCCCCAAAGATATTAGTGGAGGGAGAGCCAATTTGGTGAAAATTGTTTGTCGGCTGTGGGGATCGAACCAGGGTTCGCAAGATCCACAGGTCGACTCGATACCACTGAACCACCTATCCCATAATATTTTTCGAGAATGAAATAATTTCAGGTAAGCATTTATTTAATTTTAGTTCAAATGAAATAGTTAATGTTTTTTATCGCTAAGAAATAAAAGTATATTATAATACTAATGTGGGTAAAAGGCTGATGATATATTTATTTATTTATATTCATTTATAAGCTATAGTTTTAATGTGTTTTAAATATCACTATTGTAAGGGTATCGGTCTTTCAGTACTGTAATTGGGCGTAATTTCCAGTTATACAACGTAGTAAAAAATAGTTTATTATTCAACGAACGTATAATGATACCTATTACTTATGAGAATAATATTTATCCGAATGAGTAATAACCAGTAATAACACGAGAATTTTTTTTCGACTGATCAACTGAAAATGATAATTTTCAGTCTAGATCATTTTACCGAAATTAATAATAATTAGAGGTTATAAGCTGTCAAATTTTATTTGTGTCATTATAGGAACCTCGATGTATTTGTCAATAATAAATTATTATTCATGATAGGCGCTCCGTTGTCATAGCAACGTGGATGTGATTGCTCAGAACACGTGAATACTAAATTATTACTCATAGTAATAAGTCGTGAGTAATGCACCGCTTAATCTATGAAGAAACACATACAATATATGTATGTAGAAAAATAATTATTTTCAAGAAATTAATGTTTCTTAAACGTAGAATAAAACTGACGTGATAATTAAAGAATGCTTTTAATTTTTTCAAGTTCTCTTCATTTAACAGACTGTCGTTATTTATTTTAGATTTTCAGAAGAGTAAGGTAACAAAAAATATAATTAATTACTTAATCTTACGTAAATAAATCTTTTACGTACAAGGAACAAGAACATTTAATTTAGCAAGACTCCCAAACAATAAAATAAACAGAAAAACATCAACAATATTTCTAATATTCCTTGAAAACGAACTACGGTTTGAAACCAATCAGTGATACCAACATTAGCAGTCTCTTCAGTCACAGGGTTCCACCTTTCTCATGTCCGGCCAGTGAAATTGTCCCCTTTGTGTTGGCAACCGTGACGCACTTGTACACACGGCCACGTCACCGGAAATGAATAGTTACCATTTTCAACAGAACGCGGCAACTTCATAAAAAAATCATAGCATAGCATGTTTCAAAGTTCTTTTATAGTGGACTTCTTTTTCAGAAGTTATCGTTGAGATTCAGGGTTTAACGAACACTCTGGACTTCGAGAATAGTTCAGGAATTTTATTTTATTTCTTGAAGTTGGTTATATGGATTTATTAGAATATTTTTCATTAGAGAAATAAATTAATTTATAAAAACCAGACAATCTGCTTTGTCTAAAATTTAATATAGTTTTTTTGTGACTGTCTAGATTTATTTATTTTGTATATCTCAAAGAAGAGAAAATTTAAAATTGGATATTAGTTTTTTGTGATGAGCGGAAAATCTGATTTTTTTTGTTGAACCAGTTTCTAAAATCGAAATTTTTTAAAATATGGTTCTATATCAATCAGACTACGAGAAATCGAATGGCGGTGAGCGCACCTTCATATCTCTTTTAGTTTTTGAGTTATATTGATTTTTAACTTTTTTTAAAACTCAACTTTGAGAGCCCATATCTCGAAAACTAAAAGAGATATTGAAATGCGGTTTGAACGAGCGTATTTCTCGTGCGCTACTTAACATATACCGAAATTTTACCATATTTGAAAATTTTTCAACTTTTTTTCAAAATTTTAAGTTTAAGAAATAATGTATATCTGAAAACACCAGTGAATTCCTCGCGTGAAAATACATAGGTATGCAAATTTGTACAGTAAAATTCGCACGGATACATTTTTTATTACAAAAAAATCGAAAAATGGCCAAAATTCGTAAAAACGCCAAGGGGTACCCCCTAAGAAATTTCTAAAAAATGGCTATTTTCGATTTTTTGTAATAAAAAATGTATCCGTGCGAATTTTGCTGTAAAAATTTGCATATCAATGTATTTTCACGCGGGGAATTCACTGGTGTTTACAGATTTGCATTATCTCTTCAACTTTTGGAAATATTGAGAAAATAAAATTTTGAAAAAAAGTTGAAAAATTTTCAAAAATAATAAAATTTCGGTATAAGTTAAGTAGATCACTAGAAATACGCTCGTTCAAACCGCATTTCAATACCTCTTTTAGTTTTCGAGATATGGGCTCTCAAAGTTGAATTTTTAAAAAATCGATATAACTCAAAAACTAAAAGAGATATTGATATGCGGTTTGAACGTGTGTATTTCTCGTGCTCCAAACTATATAGAAACATAATTTAAAATTTTTCGATTTTTTTAACAGGTTCAACCAAAAATTCACATTTACAATACAAGTTGTATTTATTGGTCTATGATAAATGATTAGTTCATGTATCATATCCGAAAGTAATTATGAAATGTTAATGATGATAATAAGCTTACTATAAACTACTAAAAAGTAACCTCAAGAGTAGTAACTAATTTAACACTATAGCTATTATTTTAAAGTTAAAACAGTGTTAACGACATCATGACATAGTTAAAATATTATTAAAATTTACCATATTTAGAGAGTCTCTGACACAATATCCATATCGAGATAAAGTTATTCCATTAGCGAAGTTTGTAAGTTCGTTAACAAACATCGATTGTGTTTTAATCAGATTTAGACATCGGAATTAAAAGTTAATGATGTTACGAGATAAAAGAATCTAGGGCCTAAATTACCTGGCAACCTGGCGACTGCAAATCTGTTTTTCTTCGACGTTCAGTTTTTAATTTACTCCAGATTGCCTCAAAAGAGAATCTGAGATCTCTCATCGTTTCATCACTCATCAGTCTTTCAATTTAACAGACATTTTTCTCCTTTAAATGTTACATAAGAACTTGATAGTGACGTAACTTAAATTGTGTATCTGTTTCAATCCAGATGTTCTTATATCATAAAAAATCTTTAAATACAATGAAATAAATAGCTTTGTGGTATCGTGTTGTTTTATAAATTTGAGAACTCGCGTTCGAATCCCACAGCCGTCCAATTTTATTCTACATTAAAATTACTTCTGTAGTTTCCCAACCCACTTATCGAAACCTGTTACGACAGATAACTGCACCCAGTAATGGGTAAAAGACCTGATGATATATTTACATTTTTCATATAATAGTTATTTGTACATCAAGGAAAGAATGAAAGACTTTTTTTTCACTACCCTAGCAGTAAATAAGATTTCCGAAATAAATTAGATATTTAGAAAAATTTATTATTCTCGTAATAGATGTCACTAATTTCAAATCATATCCTTGTTTTCTAGTTGCCTGGATATGGATTTACTTTTTTTTCCCTAGGGAAGAAAATTTGCTTTAATAGTATGTTATGCATCAAGGAAGGGAAACAAGCGATTATTCCCGCGTGTGAAGTTGGCAAACCAAGACGTAAGAGGGCCGAAGGCTCGAGCTGAAGTCGAAGTTTGCCAACGTCACACAAGGGATAATCGCGCCCTTCCGTGAAGCATATTATGCTTTTCGTAACAAGTGCACAAAAATTACTGTCTTATCGGGACAAATGTCAAATATGGGTTGCTTAGGAAACGCCGCAAACAACTAATAATCGTAGTCTCTAGGGAGAGAAACATCTCTCTAGGGAGAGAAATATGCTACCTAGAGAGAGAAACATCCTACCTAGTTTCTAGTTTCTCTCCCTAGGGGAGAAAAGAAGTGTTTCTCTCTCTAAAATTAGGGAATAAGAATGTGTTTATTGTGTATGTGTTAGGAAAAGTATATTATATATTTAAGGAGAGAAATGCTATAAACACCAAGGAAAAAATTGCATTTCACTTCTTTTGCAAATTACTGTGAAAAATGATTATCTTCTGCATTTAAGTGTCAACAGTATTGTTTCAGTTATCATAAATACAAAAAATAACAATGAGACAATGAATCCACAACAATCTAAAAATTGAATAATTTCTTGTAGTGTAAAATGCCAAATTGTCGTAGGAAAAGTAGTATAAAATACATGTCTTGAAAGGCCATTAAAAAAACTTGTTTTGTGTTTTATCTTATACACACGTTTTCAAATAAGATACCCGTTCAACACTTGTATTACAATGTACTAGTTTTCCCTAGAGATGAAAAGTATAACTTTCTTCTCTCTATTGACGGAAGAAAATTTTACTACCTAAAAGAATCGTGAATAATAATAATAATGTAATAGATAGGGTATTTTTTAGTATTATTTTGTTTCAACAATTTTTAACAAGCTCTTTTTTCATAATTTTTGTAAATAACAATGCGATAAGTAATGTGTTCATTACATAACATAATGTGGTAATGAATTACATTACCTAAATGAAATATGTAAAAAATTGGTTTTCAAGTAGTCGAATTCAAATTTTTTGGTGGCAGTTGCAAGGTATCTATATAAATGATTTGAAAAGTTTGATATTCTAGATTTAAATATTACAAGTCATAAATATTTCATCAAAAATATACAAAGTTAGTATAAAATAATATCATCTAAATTTTAAACAACTTCCTAAGTAAGTACAAGGATACCATTAAAAATTTAAATCAGGCGCGTTTTAAAAACCGGAAGTTATAAGTTGTAGCGATAACATCATTACCAACATATACATTCTGTCATGGAACTGGTACGAAACATACATTTCGCACTTTTCAAAGTACATTTTTATGATTCTGCGCAAGTCGTTCGTGTTTTAATGGAATTTGTTTCGCGCCGCAAAATTGGTAATAATATTAGCAAATCTGCGCTTCAAAGTAAACGTACTCAGGTGACGGGATCGTGCAAATGGAAAACACTGGTAGAAAGCTAATTTCGCAAATTCGTTTTTGTTTTATGTGACTGTGCATACCTGATCCTAATACGTGATACAATACAATACTGATATCTGAACAATAATGCAAGGTTTTAGGGAAAAATTGAAAGTCCCTGTGACATAACTCAAATTGAACTTTTAGCTCTATTATACAGGATGTTCCATAACTTATGGCACTTATTTTAGAATCATATATGTACTGATTATAAAACAAAAAAATTTTCTCACTAATATCAGTACGCGAAGTGATTTTTTCATTATTTACATTACCATGATAACGCTTTTTTTCGCACTATTTCGCGAGCTTAAAAACCAGGGTTCGTAAATATCATGATATTTATAATAAAACTCAAAATATCTGATATATAGGATATATATCAGATAAATATCACTTTTTGGATATTTATTTTTTAATTTTAATTTTTGTACTGAAAAATTCGAAAAATTTCACTTTTCCGGAGGCTATATCTCAAAAACTAAACAAGATATGGAAATGCGCTCAACGGCGTTGAATTCCCCGTGTCCGAATTGACTTATAAGCAAATTTTCATACAATTTTATGCAATTTAATATTTTTAATTATTTCCTAAGGGGTACCCCTTTGGTTTTTTCAGATTTTAATTCAATTTTACCAAAAATCCTTAATCGTAGGATTATTAAAACGAAAATTTACATACATATGTATTTTGACCTACTGAATCCAGTGGTGCAATCTTCAAATGCATATGACTTCTGGTTTTCGAGAAAATGTTAAAAAACCGCTTTTTGCGATTTTTTTGGCGGAAAATTGAAAAAAAATAAAAATCGCTGAAACTATGTTTATAAGTTAACTGAAGCACGAGAAAATTAATGCCGTTGACCGCGTTTTCATATCACATTTAGTTTTCGAGATATAGCCTCGGAAAAGTAGAAAAACTGAAAAATTCGAAAAATTTCACTTTTCCGGAGGCTATATCTCAAAAACTAAAAAAGATATGGAAATGCGCTCAACGGCGTTGAATTCCCCGTGTCCGAATTGACTTATAAGCAAATTTTCATACAATTTTATGCAATTTAATATTTTTAATTATTTCTTAAGGGGTACCCCTTTGGTTTTTTCAGATTTTAATTCAATTTTACCAAAAATCTTTAATCGTAGGATTATTAAAACGAAAATTTACATACATATGTATTTTGACCCACTGAATCCAGTGGTGCAATCTTCAAATGCATATGACTTCTGGTTTTCGAGAAAATGTTAAAAAACCGCTTTTTGCGATTTTTTTGGCGGAAAATTGAAAAAAAATAAAAATCGCTGAAACTATGTTTATAAGTTAACTGAAGCACGAGAAAATTAATGCCGTTGACCGCGTTTTCATATCACATTTAGTTTTCGAGATATAGCCTCGGAAAAGTAGAAAAACTGAAAAATTCGAAAAATTTCACTTTTCCGGAGGCTATATCTCAAAAACTAAAAAAGATATGGAAATGCGCTCAACGGCGTTGAATTCCCCGTGTCCGAATTGACTTATAAGCAAATTTTCATACAATTTTATGCAATTTAATATTTTTAATTATTTCTTAAGGGGTACCCCTTTGGTTTTTTCAGATTTTAATTCAATTTTACCAAAAATCTTTAATCGTAGGATTATTAAAACGAAAATTTACATACATATGTATTTTGACCCACTGAATCCAGTGGTGCAATCTTCAAATGCATATGACTTCTGGTTTTCGAGAAAATGTTAAAAAACCGCTTTTTGCGATTTTTTTGGCGGAAAATTGAAAAAAAATAAAAATCGCTGAAACTATGTTTATAAGTTAACTGAAGCACGAGAAAATTAATGCCGTTGACCGCGTTTTCATATCACATTTAGTTTTCGAGATATAGCCTCGGAAAAGTAGAAAAACTGAAAAATTCGATAAATTTCACTTTTCCGGAGGCTATATCACAAAAACTATTTGATATTTTTATATAATGGATATATATCATTGCAAAAATATGACGATATATATCAAAATAAATATCATGATATATATATCGATCGATATATATCTTCGAACCCTGTTAAAAACTACTATTTCAGTATTCCCAAAATTAATTGCACTTTTATGGACTAAACATTTTTAGTGCCACTGGTTTGAGAGTTATTTCTAATATATTAATAATTAATGGAAATAAAAATACGTAGGAATCCAGTCAATATTATCAATTATTTTATATATTTATAATACCTTCCATTAATAATCAAATTATAATTATAAACACTTATTATACATTTATTCATTTTAAAGCATTAGATAAATACCTATCATTAAGAAAATTAATTGCAATTGCCCATTGGCGATGCAGATAATTATTCATTGTTTTAAAATTAAACAAGAAAAGCAAATACTAAACACTATGTTATATTGTTTCTTACATTTGTTCTTTATGTTCCAACATATTCAGGTCTTTCATAATTTTAATTATTTCAATAAGGTGAAAACTCTTTTCATTTTCTTTATAAAAGAAGCTGAATAAAACACAATCAAAACTATTTTCCACGTATGTAGGTAGGAAAACTTTTGCAGCAGATAACCAAATGCTTTTCACATTTGTATATTCTCCGTTCTGATATCTCACATAGTCATTTATTCACTTGTACGTGATCATTTGCGCGTCGATTGAGAGAAATGCAAACAGAATGATGCTATTTATTATTAAAGGTCGACTGAATTATTTCTGAACATTTTCTACATAGATATGAAATAACTATGCAATAAGATGAAATTATTTTATTTAACTCTATTGATATGAATATTGTTTATCGTTTATTTTGATTGATTTTGATAACAAAAATTAGTTTTACATACTTTTATCACGTATATTATTCTTATATGCATGCAAAAGGAAAAATATAAATGAATTGTTTTTGAAATACCTTTAGAATAAGATATAATTATTATATAATTTTCAGTTTTTGTAATATTATTTGCCTCGTGTAAACTATACAAACTTTTTAATGTGAAACTTGAATTAAAAATTCACAACTTTTAATATTATTGCAGCATTTTGTAGCTTAAAAGATATGCACAACTTACCGGGCTCATATTTCATATAAATTCATGAATATATAAAAAAAAAACCATGCATGTATTGTTTATTAAAAAATCTGATGTGGACACCACATGACTTCCTTGTACGCGTATTAAACTATAGATATTTTTTTAATTGCACATATCTGACATTAAATTTTAATTTTTTTTTCTTATTTTTTGTTCTAATCCATAGCAAACTTAATTAAAAAAAAACAAAAAACTATATAATTTCAAATTAACATATATCGCTTATACAAAAGGCTAATTAAATAATTCTTAATGTGCTAGACGCAGAATTTTATTCTCTAAAACTTGTATTCGCAGCATTTATTTCTAAAATCAGAATAATTCAATTTTTTTCAAGAAAAACTGTTAGCAGCTTCATGTAATGTATCACTTCCGGTTAGTCTCTTTTAACCAAAATATATTATGTTATTTCCATTGATATAGTAGTCTTATATACAAAATTTAAAAAGTGTTGGATTATATTTTGATATAGTTTTTTATTAAAATCTATTACAGGCTTTAAGTAAAGTACCACTTGCGGAAGTTATATAATGACCAAAAATGGAGGTGCACAACTAGGTGTTGTAACAGTCCTAAATACAAAATGTTAACTTTCTACGGCTTACCGTTTTTGAGTTATGCGAGATACATACGTACGTACGTACAGACGGCACGACGAAATTAGTCAAAATGAATTCAGGGAAGGCCATAATGCCTATTTCCACTGAAATCTGAGAACCGAAAATTTTCGCAATTACAATACTTCCTTTACTTCGTACAAGGAAGTAAAAATTAACCATACGTGTGTAGTACTGAACCATTTTATTGTTTCACGTTTTTATAAAAATCAAATATTCTTCCAAATTCTGTTAACTCAATTATTATTTGTCACTGATCAATAAGATAATGACAATACTTATTTTTCTTGATTACTCATTCTATTATTAAAATCATTAATAAACGTATTTTATAGGTATGACATATCTGTAAATCTTTAACGATCTAATCTTTATTTTGACATATTTATTTTATTGGTTAAAATTTTTAAATTTACCGATTACATTCATAATTCTATTATTTATATTTTTAATATTTACTTAATTTGATTGAAGTTGTTGAACAGTTTTTTCAATGTTTAATGTTTAGTAATTCTTATTCATTATTGTAACTTAGCTGTCCAGTGACACGAAAAATGTTTGCAAGTATTTTTGGGTTGTAATCTGTTCCAATAATGTAAAAATACAATGTATACAAAATATTTTTTTTTAGGATTTCATGTAAGACTTTGTAATTTCAAACTTTTGACATAATTTTCAGATATTCTAGGCTAGTAGACAGTCTAGAAAACTTAGTACGAACTCAAAAAAAGTGAATAAAATCATTTGAAATTTACTGTACACTCCAGCATCTTTCCACCGCCCGTATCTGACAACCCTTACGATTCAACTCGCAGCTATCTTGAAACAGAAAAACCCTCTGGTAGTCAAGGACACAGTCGTGTAGATGAGTCTGGCTCGATGTCCAGCACTCCCCCACCCGACAACAAGCATTTCACTTCGAAGGAATCGCATCTTTGCCCGCGGCAGCCGCTGATAGCGCGAGGACGAGATTGCGCGTCTCCCCGTCGGCATTTGAATACACTGAACTGGTGAACTGATTATGTGTGGGTTTGGGGAAGCTTCAAGGCTTGATCGTGGATGTTTGATACTTGACATGTGGCTGAGATGTTCGCCAAGATTAAGGTGATGCAAACAGATGGAAAAGCACTAGATTTTTAGTGATTTTGATTACAAATGGACAATATTTAAACTGTAAAACTTAAATGAAACATATCTTATTAACAAACCAAATGCAACAGTTTTAAAAAATAAATAAAATAATTGAAATTTAAACAAATTGTTCGAAGATGGCAAACAATAACAATATATGAATTTAATCTACTAAATTACTTGGCAAGACTACATCTTACACATTCAAAAGAGAATTGTCTCAACTAAAGCTAAGTTAGCAATAATTATAAATTGGTCATGGCAACACTTCATCTTGCACGCTAAAAAGACAACTTGTCTCAACTAATGCAAAGCTACTATTATCGAATTGTTGTTGTTTTCCATGAAACGTGCTGATAACGAATAAGAGGGCAGAATCATTGAGTTGGTTCAAAATAATCGTGTAGAGGAGTGTACATAAAAAACCCAGACGTTTGCTTGTAAAGGATGAAGTAAAAAGGTCAAATATATCTCAGACCAATGCACAGCTAATAATTTACACATATGCCATCACATATACCATCTAATATAGCGCAACAATTCAGAAAAGTCATAAATTAAATAAATAATGATGTAAGGAATACTGAAATTACTACAAACATATCCACCAATAAATTTGATAAACAAAACTCTGTCAAGTCAACTTTTAAAAAGATACTTAAGATAACTTTTAATTAGTCTATATCTCTGGAAGTTGAGTTGAAAAATTCGAACTAAAATCGTATTTCGGATCGCATCGGTTTATATTTCGATACAAAGTTCGGATAAAATATCTAATATCCAAATTAGATTCAATCCGAAACTGGAACGGGTTAGAATTCTTCCGGTTTGGATTCATATTATTTCATGATTTAATTTTGATAAAATTAATAAAATATAAATGTTAAAAACTTTTGTATTTTGGTAAATAAAAACAGTTATTGATATTGATAAACAGATAAAACTAATAATTGCAAAATTAAATTATAATTATAAAATTGAACTCATCAGAAAATTTGCACTGTCAGGCAGGAAATTAACTATTAACAATCATTATAATTAAAAGATAAAACCACAAATATATTAATGACATAGACAATTACATCAGTAAAATAAACTAGTGTGAAAACAGAAAAGTAAAAACCCCAGATGATTACAATTCATAATTAAATTGCTTTACTATCTATTGCTAATCTCGCGTAATTTTACATCATGTAGGTCATTATTATATCTTACTAATAAAGTAATAATCTTGCCTTGTGTATCAAAAGATAGCATCATATTAACATACGATAAAAATCATTGAAACTTGAGCATTGTTCGAGGACACAATCTTGCCTCTCGATTACATCTTATTGTCCGTCAGATTTTTAAGTCAAGAGATTAAATTCTTGAAAAGCTAACAGAAGTAATGGTGAACATTCCAACGTCGTTTTCCTCTCAAGAAATACAGGGGAAATTATCTTTGACTTTGAAGTTTGTATCGAAAAACGACAAAGGTGACAGTAATTGGAAATGACAAGTGCTGCCCTTTGTGTAGTTTTGATTCACTAAGAAGGCAGGCAACGCATCAGAAGTGCCATATTGGTTTGGACTTAATTCTGTTAACTGTGCTGGTTTTATTGACAATTGATACTACTAATTGGTAAATTGCACTCAATGTGATTAAGTTTGGATTAAGTGCTTGCAACTATCCAACTTGACTGTACTCGACGGACAATTGAGAGCTATTGGAAATAACAAATAGATTCATTTGAGATTATTTTTGATACGTATTTGATTTATATCTTAGTTTTACAGAATTTAGAAATGGAAAAGTTTGAGATATATTTGTAAGAGTTTTCTATTATTAAACTATGATAGTTATACAAACAAACTGATCGAATCGAGAAAAAAATATATATCAGCACGCCTTTTACTGATTACTGGGTGTGGTATTCTGCCGTAGAAAATCTCGGTGAGTGATATAATAATGCGCGTGAAGTGCGGTTATCATCTATCAAATCACGGCTCATAAAGATGTTAGTGGAGGAGGAGCCACAGGAGTAATTTTATAGTGGAGAAAATTGTTTGTCACAGTTATCAACTATACAAGAGTTATTTTGCTGTTTCCAACGTTACCTAGGTTACTCATTATCATTAGATAAATTTGACATATTTTATAGAGATTTAAACGATATTACATTTTAGTTCACATATTTTCCGGGTCACACTTTCTGTTGGTTGGCGCTGTACAATTTACCATTGTTGCATGATAATTTAAAATGTATATATTTTCAGGTCAATTGTACCAATTTAAAATTAATTGTCAAATTAGATTATTATTTTATTTAATATGGATAATTTAGTTAATAAATGGCATATAACAAAAAAAAAAGAAAGAAAGGTTAGAATATTGTCCCGTGTGGTGGCCGCGCGGGTTGAGGGCCTGACTGATGACCATAAGGTTAGAAAAAGGTTAGAATAAAATCATAATTTGAATTAAATGGCGTCTGTAGCTTCGTAGTTCGAGGCTTAGTCGATTAAATCATAAGTCCCAGGTTGAAAATTCTGGCGCTATTGCATTTTTCTCTTTATAATTCACTCTAAATTATAAATTGTTTTTATTTCATATCCTTTCGAATTAGTGGTTTTAAAAATATTAAATAATAATAGAATTATTTTAATAATTTATGGCTATTTGCACCACCAGAACTCATATTTTAAACTAGGTTTAAATAAATGAAAACAAATCAAATATTTGCAAGCAATGTCATTTATTCCATTGACATGCAAATTCGCTTTGCTTTTATTTATTTAATCCAAATTAAGCAATTGTGGCAGTACGAATGACTCCTCATAATAATAATAAAAGTCTCAAACAAACAGGATAATAATTGAAAAACATTGCGTTGTTACAATTTTTATATCATATATACAGATTATATTTATTATTGTTGTTATTAAGCTTTAAATCTACATATTAATCATTTATCTCTCGGAATTCTATAATTCAAATAATTAAAACTTTCAATGCAGTACAAATATTATTATTCAAAATTTGCACAATTGAATTGTTAAACATAGATAATGGACATAGTACGTTATCGTAAAATATGACGCAATTCTATTAATTAATAAATTTCATTAAATAAAATATCTATGAATTATCACAAAACTGGAAAATAATTTTACAATAACATTACATGTTTGTAGATTATATTTTTATTAACGAGTCGCTATAAGCTAGTCATTTATACGCCTTAAATAATGTAACATTTGACTACGACTCGGCTCGGTGTGTCCGGTAGGCCCAGGCCCGATTTGGGCTGTAGCGCCACAGATAATGAAGAAGGCGGGTTTCCTAAAGGACAAGTGCGATAAAAGTCTTATAAAATGAGTTATTTATACTATGTTTTCTATTTTGCGTCTTTTATAAATTAAAATTGAAAAAATACATGTGATATTTTAAAGAGTTAATTTAGAGCAATTTGTATATGAATTATTGTGGTTGGTAACTGTTATTGACATTCATGCAATTGTTTATATTTTGATGTTTTCAGCTTGATAGGTTCAGTATGTCATCCACTACTACCAACCGTCTAAAACAAAATGTTGCGTATCGTAATGAACGCTCTTTCGATACGCAACTGAGTTTCGTAATGACTTCCTTATCGGATAAAATAGAAAAACATATTTTATCTACTCTTATTAAATAATGTATTCATTACTTATGAAATTTATGATAAGTAATACTAATCATTATTGACAGTGTTAAGTAATAATTCATTACTCAACACTTCACGACCAATCACACGTCCGAATTTTCATTATTTAACAGGGTTCGTAAATATCATGATATTTATAATAAATATCAAAATATCTGATATATAGGATATATATCAGATAAATATCACTTTTTGGATATTTATTTTTTAATTTTAGTTTTTGTACACATTTAGAAAAACTGAAAAATTAGAAAAATTTCACTTTTCCGGATGCTATATCTCAAAAACTAAACAAGATATGGAAATGCGCTCAACGGCGTTGAATTCCCCGTGTCCGAATTAACTTATAAGAAAATTTTCATACAATTTTATGCAATTTAATATTTTTAATTATTTCCTAAGGGGTACCCCTTTGGTTTTTTCAGATTTTAATTCAATTTTCCCTAAAATCCTTAATCGTAGGATTATTAAAACGAAAATTTACATACATATGTATTTTGACCCACTGAATCCAGTGGTGCAATCTTCAAATGCATATGACTTCTGGATTTCGAGAAAATGTTAAAAAACCGCTTTTTGCGATTTTTTTGGCGGAAAATTGAAAAAAAATTAAAATCGCTGAAACTATGTTTATAAGTTAACTGAAGCATGAGAAAATTAATGCCGTTGAGCGCGTTTTAATATCACATTTAGTTTTCGAGATATAGCCTCGGAAAAGTAGAAAAACTGAAAAATTCGATAAATTTCACTTTTCCGGAGGCTATATCTCAAAAACTATTTCATATTTTTATATAATAGATATATATCATTGCAAAAATATGACGATATATATCAAAATAAATATCATGATATATATCGATCGATATATATCTTCGAACCCTGTTACTTAACACTTTAATAGCCAATCAAAAAATAACAATAATTGCCGCGCGTTAAGTATGCTATGAAACAGTGAAACGCGCTATTGTTAATTATCTGTCAAAATTAGTTTAAAACATTTTTGTTTACAATAATACTGTAATTTGTGTGATTATACATATGAGTTATGGATTCTGAAAACGAACAAAGTGAAATTTGTACTCCACCAGATATTGTAGCAGCCGCACACGTACGTTTCTTAAAT
This sequence comes from Pterostichus niger, assembly GCA_947425015.1. Classification (NCBI taxonomy): domain Eukaryota; kingdom Metazoa; phylum Arthropoda; class Insecta; order Coleoptera; family Carabidae; genus Pterostichus; species Pterostichus niger. Next base: position 3,610,999 of record OX380341.1, on the reverse strand, counting down.
TTACTGCCCGAAAAATAAAAAAAAAACTATGAACAAGTTTATAAAACTTTTATGGATTGGTGAATACGCAAAATTGTTAAGTAGTGTTAATATTTATTTAAAAAAAAAAATTTAAGCAATCTGACTTATTCATAATGTAACATAAAAAAAATAATTGTATAATCTTATTACATAATAACATATAGTCGTAGATAAAGTATAGTATTCTATTCGCAAGTAATAGCTATTACTCACTCGAATGATTTACAACACTCACCGTCGGCTCGTGTTGCAAACTTCATTCTCTTGAGTAATAGCTCGTGTTGCAAACTTCATTCTCTTGAGTAATAGCTTATATTACTTACTCATTGAATAATATACTATTATTACACATACTACCTGATACAATCCGATTTTCAAAAAAAATTGCTAATCTTGAATTATTCTCATATTCTAGTTCGATTAAATAAAAATAATTCAAATCACTTTCGGAAACTAAATTAGAGTTTGTTTTGAGAATTGACCCTCTGATGCTTATACCTATAAATCTATGACCTGTTAGAAATATGAATTTATGTATTTTTATTGTTCTGAATGTACGAATAAAAAATAAACAATTCGCACTATAGTAAATACGTTTCATTAATTTACAAAGTAATTCGTAAGATTAAATTATAGTTTCTATCTATCCCCTTCCAAATTCATTTCAAACTCCTCCTCATTTCTGAAGGCAAAACCTCAAAATGAGGTCTCAAATCAGAAATGCCAAATCAAGAAAGTAATATGACGCACATTTCCGAGATAAACCGCAGAAGCAATGGCGCTGTGTGCTACCAGCGGGAACTATCAGGTGCGCGAACCGACGCTCTCAGCCTCAGCGACGTCGACGCCGCGTATTCAAAGCGCGAAGCGGTTGCCCGTGCTAGTTGTCAATATTGACCGATGCGAGATCAGAGGCGGCGGTGCATGTGACATACAGGAAACAATTGACAGTTGAGTAACTTTGTTAGAAGTTGGAGCAAATTGTTGGTTTAGTTTGGTTTGGGTTACGAGTATTTATTTAAGGATTAATAGTTACCAGATGAGGTTTTACTATTTATTATAATTTAACACTGTAAGCTAGAGTGAAGTACTAGTATTGCTTTTTAGAATTCATAAAGTAGAAAAAGATTAACTAGAGAGGTACTAACTAGCTGAAATTATTATAATCGATTTTGAAACTAGGCGGAGCATTTTTAAATATTACTTCTAAAATCTGTAGACTATCGAGTTTTATTTGATGTAAAAGTGGCTGCACGTCAACCAATCACAAGCTTAGAATTTACACCTAAGATTTGAAAATGCTCCTCCTAGTTTAAAAATAGACTATAGTACCTATAAGAGCTATTCAGAAAATATAATAAAGTTGATCTGATTCTAATTATAAATTTGTATTAAGTTTAGATAATTCTTCAAGCGTCAAATTAAAAAGCATTTTGCTGGCTTAACACATCAAGTTATACTAAAAATTTATGTGAAGTTAAAAAATAAAATTTATTTTATAAATTTACTACTCGTAGTTTAGTACTCATTAAAATTTACTTTTAAAATGTACTTTGAATTAGGTACTCACCCATTTAATCTTCATTTTAACTGGTTTACATCGCTTCTTCTTCATGTCCAATATTTTCAGACACTGATTCACTGCAAAAGAAAAAAATAATTAGATATTTAATAACATTACCGTAATATTAGTTAATGGAACGTTTACATTTATAAGACTGTTAAGTAATAATGAAATTAATTTCACAATTTAATAAACATATAACAGAAATGTAATTACCTATTAAACAATTATGTAAAATTTCAGAAATGAGTCTGTATTATTGTAACTTTAAATGTAATTATATTATTTAAACATTAGTATGTTTACTTTTCTATTGTGATCTTATTACTCACGACCGGCGATAACAAATGTGCGAATTATACAGGGTGTCTCTAAATAAAATAAATAAATAAATATATCATCACGCCTTTTACCCATCACTGGGTAAGTGATATATTTTTTTCGCGTGAAGTGCGGTTACCAGCCGTCTAATCACGGCCTCCAAAGATATTAGTGGAGGAGGAGCCACAGGGGTAGATTTTTTAAATTGGTGAAAATTGTTTGTCGTCTGTGGGGATCGAACCAGGGTTCTCAAGATCCACAGGCCGACTCGATACCACTGAGCCACCTAAATTATTGTAAAAAAAAACTAATGGTATATATTAATACAACTGCTTTTAAATTCACAAAATAAGTTTGTTTAACCAGGGTTAAAAAGAATGTTAACTAGCATTAAATTTCATTCTTTTCATGAATCTGTTTTGATTTGAAATCATGAATTTATAAATAAATAGTATAATAATAATTCCAAACCAACATTTTATTTGCAGAATCATCAATATAACATAACCTCAAGTTATTCTGTTCATTCATCACAAGAAGAACTTGGTGTGTTACTTCATCGAACAGTTTCCTGTTCCTGTTTCGAAGTACACACCGCACACCGCTGATTTATAGCAACTACCGTTGCTCCGAAGCGAAGACAAAAATGCTCGTGTACGCCTTTGCTCAAGATCCAGAATGAGGGTGTGAGATGATAGCGAACGACGGCGAATCGCGTAAAAACCGCTCATAAATGTGCGGATACAATGAGCTCGTCATCAGTTAGAAACTGAGACAGTTACTTGCTGGTAAATGATGGCTTGATTATGTCGTTGTCGTTGCACTTGTTCTTATGGATTAGATGTTTGGAGCAATTGTATAGTATTCATTTAGTTCAAGATGAATATTTTTGTGATCGTGTATTATGGTTGGAGATTGACAAGAATATTAGAAGAATACGTTGGTGTCAGGGGCGAATTTAGACTTCGAATTATGGGGGGTCATGGAGTGAATTTTGTCTCGGGGGGAGGGGAGGAGGTATTGCCCATCTTCTAAATATAAAAAAAACATTTGTATTTGTTCATATTATATTCCTGCTTGAAATAATTAATGTGTAGCTTTAAGCAAAATTACTTTTCTATAAACAATTATAAACGTGGTGAGGTAAAATGATTTTTTTTTCACCTCAAAAATTTCCTCTAAGAACGCCAACACTTTTTAAATCATAAAGTTTCAATATCTAAACGGTTCTTCGATAGAATACAAAAATTATTGAATTAGAAGTTGATTTTCTAAGTGCAAATGTCGGTAGTGACATACTTGACTAGGTCTTAAATAGAATATCTCTCCAATCTGCGGGTCGAAATAATATCCCCACAAAATATTGGTTTTTGGCTATTTATTAGAATAATAAATCAAACAATAGTTCTTAATTATCTTAGAATTTTAAGTTCTTAGATAATATTTTCTATTTAATTTGTTTAACAAATTGAGTTATCGTAAATAATTACATCATTATTATGTATTAGAACCAACATTTAAAAAAAGTCCATGCTTAGGGGAGTCATGACCCCCATGACCCCCCCCCCCCCCTGGATCCGCCCCTTCTTGGTGGTATGTGTAACGTATGTCGAATGAACGATTGAGGAATTATCAAATGAATAAAGTTCGTACTACTCCAACGCAAAATAGAAAAACATGTTTGTTTTTATGTTTATGCTTAAGAAAAAGACAAAAACTGTACCTAGGAATGGTGTGACGTATCAATACCTATGATAAGAGCTATGGATGAGGCTTTACTTTACATCTTTTGATGAACTTAGTACCTAGTTATCAGCAATGAATAGTTTTTAAAAGATATTTTAACAATCACAAAATGAAGTACATTGCCAAAGTTTACTAAAACTGTTAGGCATTTTCCGTACATAATTTGTTAAATTGCAGGGTTCGTAAATATCATGATATTTATAATAAATATCAAAATATCTGATATATAGGATATATATCAGATAAATATCACTTTTTGGATATTTATTTTTTAATTTTAGTTTTTGTACACATTTAGAAAAACTGAAAAATTCGAAAAATTTCACTTTTCCGGAGGCTATATCTCAAAAACTAAAAAAGATATGGAAATGCGCTCAACGGCGTTGAATTCCCCGTGTCCGAATTGACTTATAAGCAAATTTCCATACAATTTTATGCAATTTAATATTTTTAATTATTTCCTAAGGGGTACCCCTTTGGTTTTTTCAGATTTTAATTCAATTTTACCAAAAATCCTTAATCGTAGGATTATTAAAACGAAAATTTACATACATATGTATTTTGACCCACTGAATCCAGTGGTACAATTTTCAAATGCATATGACTTCTGGTTTTCGAGAAAATGTTAAAAAACCGCTTTTTGCGATTTTTTTTGGCGGAAAATAGAAAAAAAATTAAAATCGCTGAAACTATTTTTATAAGTTAACTGAAGCACGAGAAAATTAATGCCGTTGAGCGCGTTTTCATATCACATTTAGTTTTCGAGATATAGCCTCGGCAAAATAGAAAAACTGAAAAATTCGAAAAATTTCACTTCTCCGGAGGCTATATCTCAAAAACTATTTGATATTTTTATATAATGGATATATATCATTGCAAAAATATGACGAAGACGATATATATCAAAATAAATATCATGATATATATCGATCGATATATATCTTCGAACCCTGTTAAATTGTCAAGCGAGAGAGATGAATAAAAAAGTTGAGATGAACATATAAATATCATGTATACACTTGTTCGCAATTTTATCCAATCAGAGAACACATTCACAGAACAGAAACTTAAAAAAAAAATATAATGTTGCGTTTATTTAAAATCTAGAAATACATTTATCTTTCGCATAAAAATGGATGTAAAATAATAGTTTAGAAAATGTGTTTATTTATTTACTTGTAGATAATGTACTCGTGCCTCTGTAACTTTGAACCTGATGATTATTTAGTTATTCTTTATCTTAAAATTATTTACAGATTTTTTTTGTCTGAAATAATACATGTGCCTATAAAGATAATGAAAAACACAGATAGTAATATTTACGATGTCCAGAACAAGATAAATGGATTATTAGATTAATTAATACAAAAAATATATACAAAGTGCCGTCATCAAGAAAGTACTTTATTTATATCTTGTTTGATGTGTATTTTCCAGAATAAAACATTTGAAATATTCGAGCGATTACAGGTAATTAAGATTAATAATTTATCTTATTGAAGTAGTTGTAAGTCGATGACAGAATACGGAAAGTACACCTGTATTCGTGGAAAATTTATCTAAACTCAAAGGCAATATAAATTTTATTTACTGTCACACAAGCAATATAAAATCTGATGCATCTCCGCATTCTTGGGAAAGCATTTTACTTTTTATATCTTTGTTTCCGCTTTCTTCATTTCTGAACAAGAATTTGTTTTTCAGCATCTCAGCAATAATAAAGTTTCAACTTATTTTTAGTAAATATTTCTTGATCTTGTAATATTTTCTTCCTATTTTTATGAATAAAAATACTTGTTTTAATTTTCCAGTACTTGTTTTATTAAAGCTCTCACATTTTATTTTTATCTTAGAATATAATTTTTAGAATTAATCTTACCCTTGCGATAGTGAAATTTTAGATCAAATTTGTCAGTTATTCAATTATATTTTATTTAAAACCAATGAAATGTTACAAAAAACTCTCTGTTTTATGATTAGTATGTCATATAACATATATACCCTTTCTTTCTCGAATTATAAAACACCCTGTAATTAAAGTTAACTTTACAAATATGATGGAATTAAGAAATTTGAATATGTAAACTAATTAAAACATGAACGGTTGAGTGACGTGAAATCTGCAACGGGTAACACATTCTATTAGTATGTAAAAGTTGGCACCATTGTTGACTGTTGACGTGAACAATTCGCAGGATAATTGACATGTCCTGTATCCTGTACCCTTTGTTCTGCCAATATCACAGCCACGCACCATGTTCTCTACGCCCTGCAAACAAGTGTGCAAAGGACTCAAAGCCCTCATATGCAAACTAATATACATTCGCGAGGTAACTATTCGACCCACTAATACTACGAGGAATGCCTATACGACTCTGTTTGCAGTTTTATCATTTACTCGCACTTTCATGCTCTTTCATTCATTGTGTAACTGTCTTTATACATTTTTCATTGTATATTTTTAGCTGTCAAACATTCTTCTAATATTCCATAAACAAATGTTTCAAATTTCCGGTCACTTTTTTTTTTGGTAAATTATACACACCTATTTGAATTTTTAAATAAAAATTTGTTAATAATGGTGAAAAATGGAACTACGACAAAAGTACAGCTTTCTAATAACCTAATAATTAAGTACTTAAACAAATAAATAAAAATGAATGATGATACAAAAAGGATGGTAATTAACTAATATTGTACTAATAAAACTAATTTCTATTAAGAACAACCTACACTATTAAAATAACCTATGAATTATACATATATTTACATTTGTTGATAAATGCATGTAATGTAAAAACAACAACTAACGACAACACAGAACTGTATTCTATATAAATTAATGTAAAAAAAAACAACTAAGAAACACAAAATAAAAGAAAAAAGTGACAGCAATGGTAAGCTTATGGAAAAGCAACTGAAAGTCTACCCGAGTTTGAATCTCACTCAAAGTAAAAATATGAACACCACCCTACGGCTCAGTGATTCCGGACCTTGTACTGTAATTATGATTAAGTTACAACATGTTCAGAGTAGCATAAATAAATAAACAATATATCGAAAGTCATTTTTGTTAATTTCATTACAAAACTTATTTGCTCTTACTTTGTAAAATAAATATATCATCACGCCTTTTACCCATTACTGGATGTGGCACTCTACCGTAGCAGATCTTGGTAAATCACGGCCCTCAAAAATGTTAGTGAAGGGGTAATTTTAAAGTGGTGAAAATTACTTGTCGCCAGTGGGAATTGAACCCGAGTTTTCAATTCCACAGGCTGACTCGATACCACTAAAATTGTTTATTATCTATAATGATATTAGAGTAGCATAATTCATACATACATAACATCACGCTATATCCCATTAAATGGGGTAGCACGAATCCCTGAAACATTCATAAAACATTCTCATTCTGACACACGATACTCGTTTCACTCACATTAACACTTCCTCCATACGAGCTCTTTCCTTCGTCATAACCAAAATCCATCATCACGCAACAAACCTTCATTCACATCCATCCATTCGCTCCTGTACACCTGTTTCATAAATCTTCACTTACGCCCACTTCTCTAACAACGAATCTATCAAGAAATGAAGGTAGCATAATTCGACAAGAACATATTGTGACGCGGCAATCGTCTAGTATCGAAATTTATTATTTTAGATTATTTAGGACCAATTAGTTTACGTTGTGTTTTACGTTGTGTTTATTTGATTTTACTAATGACCAGATTCTTTAATTTGAAGTCGTGAATGTGGTAGGTTATGAGGAAGTAGAGAAATTACACATTGCAACTATTTAAAGGTTATTTATTTCGGCTGTGGAGATACAAAATCCTCTGGTATTCACCTGACACCTGAGGGAAACCACAGAAAACACACAGGCAGAGGAATTCAAAATCAGTAATGGATAAATCGAACATAACATGATAACATGACATAAAAACATAAGATGTAAGCAAAGAGGGTGAAGCAGTAGTTACGATAATGGTGTCGTCCGCGGCTTTGGTGTTTGACAGATGAATCTCGGCACCCACGACCACAAACGGAGGGTGACTCTGAATCCTCGTGCAGACGGATTCGGCCAGTTGGTCTGTTATCGCCAAAATTGTTGTATCTTAAGTGGAAAAGCCAGGCGGCGTCGGCATCTGAAACTTAGAACAAAGACCACCGAGTGTCACCGTGATGACACCCAGCGGGTGATGCCAGGGAAGAAACAATTCTTCCCTGAGTTATGCCGTGTAAATAGCTGGGCTAGCAATGCTAACGCAGGTAGCGGTTGGACGGCCTGTCGTAGGTCGGTCGGTAGACGGGAACCCATCGGCGACGGCTGGTAGGCTAGCAAGGCTAGCGCGGATGGCGGGCCGCTGCCTGCAGTAGGCCGTGGCAGCGTGCAGGCTCCTCTCGGTGACGGCTGGTAGGCTAGCAAGGCTAGCGCGGATGACGGACAGTGGCCTGCAGTAGGCCGTGGCGGCGTGCGGGCACCTCTCGGTGACAGCTGGTAGGCTAGCAAGGCTAGCGTGGATGACGGACTGTGGCTTGCAGTAGGCCGTGGCAGTGTGCGGGAACCCCTTGATGACGGCTGGTAGGCTAGCAAGGCTAGCGCGGATGACGGACAGCGGCCTGCAGTAGGCCGTGGCAGCGTGCGGGAACCCCTCGATGACGGCAGGTACACCTCTGTGTGTCACCAGAGTGACGGTCGGAGGCAAGATATGTCAGTGAGGGAATAATCCTTCACTCAATTATTTCTGTGCTCAAAGAGCTAATATTTCAAATCTGGGTAAATAGTCCCCAAATATATATATATCTATCACAAATTAGAAGGTCGTGAATCTTCGCCTTTGTGATTATTATTATTATGTGCTCAAAGAGCTGTTATCTCAATTAGTTCTGGGTAAATAGTCCCCAAGTATATCTATCGCAAGTTAGAAGGTCGTGAATCTTCACCCTTGTGATTATTGTTTTGCATTACTGCAGTAGAACGTGCGACGGCCAATTCTGACAGAATCGCAGCTGGACTGAAAGGGGTCGGTGTTGAATTCAACCGAGTATTCACGGAACGTGCGACGGCCAATTCTGACAGAATCGCAGCTGAACGGTGAAAGTCGGTGAATAAATAATACAGGTTCTAACAGAACGTGCGACGGCCAATTCTGACAGAATCGCAGCTGAACTGAGAGAAATATGACCTACTGAACGTGCGACGGCCAATTCTGACAGAATCGCAACTGAACAATAGCTGATCTTGGCCGGAACCAAGATCCCGTTCCTGGATAAAACGTCGTGTTTTATACAGGTAAGCGCCGCCCTCGATCCTTGATTGAACTGCGATCGAAGATGCCATTTCCCTAAGCTAAACAGAAATCACAAAATATTTCGGGGAAAACAGTTGTTTATGTTACTCTTATTGGTTAACATAGTCTTGGCGTGATCGAGGACAAAAGATCAGGTTTTGTATGTGTCAGAGTGAGCTAACAATCTTTCCAATCACTCTTATTTGTCGCGAGCAATTCCCAAATACTCAGAGTGACTTGGCGGGGTGAAATTCCTGCATGTTTATTCGTTCGTTGGATTCTTGTAGGAATTCTCACCCATGGTGGTGGTCCGTCGGGTGCTCTGGTTCGTTTTTCAATGCAATAGAGACAGCTATAGTCTACCTCAAGTGGATGAGAAAGAGACGGAACGAAAACGTCTTAAATTTTGCCCCCTCTTATTTCTAAACCCTTTTGTATTTTTATCAAATGTTTCCTCGCGCATGTAATTTCTTCAAACTGCACTTATTACAATGAATTAAATCAACGCGAGCGCTACTTGTACAAAAATGTGATAGAACTTTACATATTGTCATGTATCGTCTTTGCAATATAACTCCGAACAGGGTTGGTTTCTCTTTATTTTTAATGGGCCGACGATGTATTGTACATCTAGATGTTACTGAGGACATGCAATGCTTTAACTAAATTGATTCTTCTAGTTCATCGCGTTCTTTTTGATATAGTAAGAGTATTAATCTAATTTCCACTTCTATGATAATTTTAGTTTGAGAAACACAAATTTATCGGCACGGCCCTGTTACCTACCCTCGCCTAGACACTTGAAACTTGGCCTGCGACCTTCCCAGGCGTTGGTTAACGTCTTTCAACTCTTGGTCGTTTGTACTAATTTATGATACTGGAACTTTGTGTTTTGTTTACATTTGACAACACCCGATTAGTTTCGGCGTTCTAATAATTGTTTCCAAAAAAAATAAATATGCGTGGATTATTGTTAAACATAAAAAATTATAATCAAGTGTAATTGGTGTACCGTCTCAATATCAAACGAGAGTATTTGAAGACTCACTTGAAAATCGCAGCTGATAACCGCACTTCACATAAATATATCACTTACCAAGATCTGTTACGTTAGATATATATATATATATATATATATATATATATATATATATATATATATATATATATATATATTTATTTTATAGTTTTAGCGCAAATTTTATTACCTTTGTATGCAAACTACATCGTCTATAATTATAATATTGTTTAGCTTCTTTTATCTGTGGCTTCTTCGCGGAGCAACTACTAAGGTCATATGCCGCCATTACGCCCTGATCCGCGTTTTAGGTCTTCAATCAGCAGCAACGCGGGATTCTCTGGACGGTCACCCATCCAAATACTCCCCGCGCGCAACGTTACTTAACTCGCGTTATCGCTTGGACTAGTACCAACGAGTTGAGTTGTTTAGGTTTTAAAATAGCTTATGTTATGTTTCAGTGGTTCTGAAACTCTAGGTTCCAATTCCCCTGTCCAAATGGCCAGCTGTACTGTAAACGAATTATCAACAAATTTTCACAATTACAAAATAAAATTATAACAAATCATTTTTTGATAAACTATGACTGTAATATTATAAACTAGAGATGGGCGAATATCATCCGCGAATAGTCGAATGCCGCGAATATTGACATTATTCGATATTCGAGATTTTCGAATATTAACGTCAGTATAGCGAACATTCGAATACCTCTAATATCGCGCTATATGTTAACCTCAATTTTTGACTATGTTTTTTTTTATCATTTGTACATAAACTTAAAGCTATTACAATATTTTGAAGTTATTAATAACAAAGATATTTTGTTTCAAAACCATGAAGACGTACCATATTTCAAATTTGTTTTTGGCTAACATCAGCCCGTACGTTTCACCTTAAATTTGAAGTTTTCGTCTTTTTCTTTTTTGTTTGTACTTTTTGTTTTAATTTTATTTTATCTTAACAATTTCATTCAAATAATGAAAAGGACATAATTAAATAATTATTAATAATAAATATATTAACTTTTAAGAGTATTCCAATATTCGAGTACCTCGAATATTCGAGATCTGATTAATATTCGTATTCGATATTCGAATTCAAGAAATTTGATATTCGCCCATCTCTATTATAAACCCAAACTTTATAGCACGCACTGCTATCGGGATATTCAATATAAATATTTTATTGATACTAACTTAAAGTTTGAGTGTACCTTTCGATAGTGTTGCTTTAATATGTTAAAAATAGCTCAACATTCAATTGCAGTGCTGTTAAATCTGTAATGTACATGTAGTTGCACAAAACTGCGGTAAGTAAGTACCGTATTACTCATATTAATTATTTTATTACACTAGTATACGACATGTTAAAAGATGGCTTACTACAATTAATTTGTTTGTAGTATTAGACATACGTAGATGAATCAATTTGTTTCTGTCATTGATATTTTACATTTTTATAACTGTCTAACATATAAATCGTTTATTGTTGCATTGTTATTATTAAAACATAATGTTTGTCAATCCATTTGACATGATGTATAAAACTGTATTTCGTGTTTTACTTTGTACTAATAAAATTTGATGTTTAGAATAGAAAAGCAGTATTTATAACTAACAATTAAACAAATCCAAAAATAAACATGCCTTATCAGAAGTTAACAATAAACATTTTAAAATTTAGAGTACTTATACATTATGTTACATATTTAAGAGTCTTTATTTGTTTTAGTTCAGTTAGTTTTACAGCTAGTATGAACACCGATTGAAGGTGAATTAATTAGATGACTAGTTGACTAACTTTTCAGCTGTCAAATATTCTTAAATTATCTTTTAGGACAATGCTTCAACTACAAATGGAGAATATTTAAGGATTTATCTCCAAAATAATGTAGTAACTTTTGACGGCGAACAAAAATCTAGTCAAATACTAATTAAACACTTTTAATCGGTTGTGTTTATTAGCAGATTTTTCATTTGTTAAAGAATATTTGTAACTTTATTATTTTAATTCTTTAATTTTACTAGATTTGGTACTTTCTTGTAAAATACAAGTTTCTTTCTATGAAATTTTAATACGTTATTACTAGTATTTTGAAAGAAATTTTTAATTATGATGAACAACAATGTTACAATTTTACTAATAAATATACCTATGAGTAGTTGATAGATAAGATATAATTTGATGGTTAGTATATATATAGAAGTGAATGATATACAATTTTGACGCATTCAGTATTGTGTTTTTATTTAAGTGATTTAAACACGGTAAGTACTAAATATTTTTAAATATCACCTTTTATTTTTTCTACCCGCTTTCATAATAATCCATTACCATATATGTTCATTTATGGAAACTATATTCTAAACTGTACTAAATAGTAGCACTAATTAAATATATTATTAAATGTATAAATTATTTTTACACTTAAAGGTTTTTAATAAATTTATTTTGTCTGTAAATAGGTTTTTTTAAATTTTGATGAATGGTTTAAATTGGTCTAATACCTATGAATTTCTGCTATTCGTTTTATTCTCACTCCTATCTTAATTTCAAATTGCCTTTATCTGCTAATAATTTAATCTATAAGTACCTAGTTACTCGTATATTTGATTACCACTTTCATTAAATTAAAAATATATTTAATATCTAAACTAATATAATTTTATTTCTTAAATAAAACATATATTATTTGGGCTGAGCGATTCAGTGGTATCGAGTCGGCTTATGGATTTGAGAACTCGAGTTCGATTCTCACAGACAACAAACAGTTTTTAATACATTAAAATTACCTCCGTGGCTTCCCTTTCACTAACATCTTTGGGTGCCGCGATTTGACGGCTGATAATTGTACTTCTCGCGCAGAAATATATCACTTATCGAGATCTATAGCAAAAAGTAATTAAATAAATAAAATAAATAAATATATCATCACGCCCTTTACACATTACTGGATGTGGCACTCTTCCGAAGCAGATCTCGGTAAGTGATATATTTCTTCTCAAAAAGTACAGTTACCAGCCGTCAAATCACGTCTCCAAAGATGTTAGTGGAGGGGGAGCCACAGGGGTAGATCCACAGGCCGACTCGATACCACTGAGCCACCTACCCCAAAAAGTAATTGTTACGTTTAATATTGAAGAACTAATTTATATTGCTATTCTTTGGGAAGTTTCTTTAGAATTAGGCTCATTTTTATCTCATGTTTATTCTTTAAAATAATTTTTCATAATTTTCCTGATGATAGGTACAATTTTCTGACACTTCTTATCATCAATGCGATGGGCTTTCAATCCGTACAAACTGTCACATTATACAATCACAATAAAGTATTTTAATTTCTAAATAATCTTTTAGGTACAAAATGTTGCTAGCTGCTGCATTAGTTTGCCTGGGAGCATTTAATGCCTTGGCATTACTAGTAGAAAATAATATCCAAGTTAGAGGAGACGCCAGCTATTTTCTTCCTGATAATGTAATTGAACCAATAAGTTACAAAGTAATGATTGATGTAATTAAATCATTCGATAATCTTGATGAACGAAAATTTACGGGCTCAGTAGAAATACAAGTAGAATCAAAAGTACCAACAGAAGAAATAATCATGCATTCGGCTGATATTACAGATATCAATACTGTTCATGTTCAAGACGAAAGTAATGGTGTACAATATTATAAGAGTATGCGTTTTGATAAAGTAAGACAATTTCTTATAATAAACTTGGACAAAGAAACAACTAAAGGACAAATACTTACAATTACAATTGAATCATACACGGGGAAATTGCAAGATGACATGCATGGTTTTTACATCAGTCAGTACAAACAAAACCATGATAAAGAAGTGAAGTAAGTACTTATAAAATAACCATAATTTAGAATGGAATAAAGTAAGAAATAAATACAAATCATGTCCCGCGTGATGGTCGCGCGGGTTGAGGGCCTGACTCACAACCATAAGGTCGTGGGTTCGGGTCCCGCCCGTGGCGACCATACAAAGGACATATCGGCATATGACCTTAGTAGTTGGTCCGATATATAAAAAAAAAAAATAAATACAAATAATGTGTAGTAATAAATTAATCTTTTTGAAGAACTGTTCTTACTACTCAATTTCAACCAACACACGCTAGGAAAGCTTTCCCTTGCTTCGACGAACCAAAATACAAAGCTACATTCCAAATAACTGTAAGAAAACCGTTAAAATATAAAGTTATTTCAAATATGGTTTCGCGCGAGATGGACAATGGCGTGTAAGTGATAATTTTGTATTTAAAATACCTTCAATTTTACTGACAAATATTTGTTTTAGTCTAGTTACTGAAATGTATTTTCCTGAGACTCCAAAAATGTCAACATATTTAGTGGCTTTCATCGTACATGAATTTGAGAACAAAAATGTACCCGGGGAGCAGAATTATAAAGTAAATATTAAAATATTTATATTTTTTATTAAACATTGTTTCACCAAGTGTTGGATGACAATTAATTTTGTCTTTGTTGTTAAAATATTTATTCTTTATTGCTTGTGTATTTACTGTTTATATCCGAGAAATGATGGTTTGTGTACGTCAAAGTCAAAGACAAAGTTGGGCAGCCGATGCAGACTATTTTCTGAGCACAACAAATCATTTCACATAATTTTTTTCACGCAACTGTATAATTAAAAAACTTCAAAATTTATTATAGGCCGAAACAAGCTCTATTTTAACGAATTGCCAACTTTACACGAGTTAAAATAGACGTTCCAAGTTCACTGAAATCACCTCTTTTTGTGTGTCTTGTTTTCAGCCATAAAGTCAAATAAATTAGAAATTTAATGTCATTTGGATGTCACTAATGTCAAATCATATCGTTATTTTCCTGTTGCTATGAATATGGTAAATTTTAACCGGCTATAAAATTTTTACCGGCCAGAAAAGGAGCGGCAATGAAACTACTTGAAAAATACTATTTTCATCCCAGAAATACGCATTAAAAAGTGGTCATTACAGTGCAAACGTTTGCTTCTTACTCTTAAATAAAAAACATTATGCCTATGGCACACTGGTCGAAAAGCATCGATGAGCTCTTCGATGAAACAACAGAACGCACCCGTCATTGACAAAAAATAAAAGCTTCTAAAGTTGAGAAAGAAAAACTAAATTTCAAAAATATGCTAACGTGAAATGAGACACAAAAGATACGAATGAAATGAGATACGTTCGTTTCATCGATGAGCTCTTCAATGGAAATAGAGGAGCCTCTATTTTTCGTCGATGACAAATGCGTTCTGTTGTTTCTTCGAAGAGCTCATCGATGCTTTTTGATGGTCTTCGACCAGTGTACCATAGGCGTTAGAGAAACAAGTAAATACTCATTAGATGTAGTTTTTAATACATAATTTGTATTTACACTTTTGGTCTAATTTAATTAGGGATCAACAATCATCATACTAAACAAATACCATTGTATTTCCTATGATACATATTTGTATAAATTACTATTGTATATAAAAACTATTAATGATTAAAACATTAAATTAAAGGTATGGTCTCGTCCTGAAGCTATAAATCAAACCGAATGGGCAGTAAATAATGTATTTAAAATTGTCCAAGACTTGACCCAATATACCGGAGTTAGATATGAAGAGAATATGAGAAAGATGGACTTGGCAGCCTTACCTGATTTCTCGGCTGGTGCCATGGAAAACTGGGGACTTCTCACCTACAGGTACGCGCTAATATCATCACTACATATTTTATTCTTTTAATAGTAACAAACTAAACTAATGAAAACACACATTTCTATCCGAAAGAATTCAATACTCTAATTTTCTTTCGGAATGCTTCTTTAGTCATTCCAGTATGCAACTTTGTTTCTTTCCAGCCTCTCCAGTAGTCTGTTACATCCTTTCCTAAATATTTATAACTTCTAATGTTTTGTAATCGCAACATTCATCTAATTTATTTCCTTGCCGCCTATTGTTGGTAAATTATTCATTACATTCTTGGTAACATAGATGTAATAATATATTTTCTGTGGTGGTGGTAAAATAGTTATTTGTGTGTTAAGAGCGTAAAGTGATTCAATAGTGTAAGAGGAACAAATACAATTTACGCTCATGATGCATACATAAATACATAAATACATAAATGGGGTAGGTGGTCCAGTGGTATCGAGTCATCCTGTGGATCTTGAGAACCCTGGTTCGATCCCCACAGACGACAAACAATTTTCACCAATTTAAAAATCTATCCCTGTGGCTCCCTCTCCACTAATATCTTACCGAGATCTGCTTAGGCAGAGTGCCACACCCAGTAATGGGTAAAAGGCGTGATTATATATTTATTTACCTATATTTATTTATGCATACATAAGTTTTTCTATGATTGCATCTTAAAATTATTAAAAAACATATGCGTACTGAAAATAAATTCGTTCTGTTAACTATCAATATGACAAGTTTCTGTTTTGTTTGTATCTGGTAACTATTGAAATAAGCGCGCATTTAACGTCTTTTTCGCGCGTTGCCATTGGAGACGCGCAAAAAATATATTTTTCTATTGTTCCACCGAAAACCGTCAACTTTACGATGACAAATGAGAGCGTAATTGTCAACTTTTCATAGCAATCGTAGAAAAAATAATTATTTGTATGTGAAGGTAAAAATGACACTTTCTTTACATATACAAATCATTTTATTCACCATCCTATCAGAAAGTAAAATTATTAGAAGATTTATTATATTCTTTTCTCAAATGAGGAAAAAACATTTATTTTCTGTCTTAAAAAATATGATTTTGTAAACAGGGAAACAGCTTTATTGGTTGATGATGATGTCTCTACCAACAAAGACATTCAGCGAGTAGTATCCGTGATCTCTCATGAAGTGGCTCACCAGTGGTTCGGGAACCTGGTCACCACGCATTGGTGGTCGAACACTTGGCTCAACGAAGGTTTTGCAAGATTCTTCGAGTACTACACCACTGGAAATGTACGCACAAAATAACACTTTCTTAAATACTTGAATTTCAAATAATTATTGTTTGAATAATTAGGTGATGGAAGATTGGGAAATGAACGATCAATTCGTAGTAGAACAACTACAAAATGTGTTTGGTGTTGATGCTTTGTCCGAGAGTACAGCCCTAACTCGAGAAGTGTACACTCCTGCTGAAATCAGCTCGCACTTTGGTTCTATTTCTTATGCCAAGGGTGGTTCAGTTATCCGGATGATGCAGCATTTCTTAAGAATCGATAATTTCGGTCAAGGATTAAGAGACTATATTGAAAAAAAGTAATACTAAAAATTATTTATAATATTAATTTTGCTTATAAATATTTCCTTTAGTCAGTTTAAGAATACGAAACCTGAAGATCTATGGTCAGCATTTCAAGAAGTTATCGAAGAAAGGAATTTTGATTTGGAATATCCTGTTAAAAAAATTATGTCCAATTGGATTTCTCAACCCGGATATCCTGTTGTCAACGTAAAATATGATTTAACTGGACATGTGACCTTCTCACAGGTAAAATAAATTATTAAATGAAATAAGCTGTCTTCTTCAGACACAAATACATTTTTTTCAATATTTAATTTATATATTTTAAATTATATTTTATATAACTGTTACTTTTATAGAAACGGTTCTACATCAACCCAAATGAAAACACTGCAGAAGCTGAAAATTCGAATTGGTTTATTCCAATTTGTTACACAACATCACGCGTTATGGATTTTGGTAACACGCAACCAAATTTTTGGTTGACACCCTATGAACCAACTAAAACTATTTTAACAGGAGGAGATTTTGATTTCCTTGTTGTCAATATTCAAGAAGTTGGTAAGAAAATTATCTTCTAACACATTTTTCACGCATTGTTAAACAAAATTGACACTTACGCACACAATTCAGTTCATGAAATTCAACTTGTTTGTGAGCAGCCCGACAATAGATATTTACGTGACCAGCGCAGTAAATTAATTTTTACGGGCGAGCTGGAAAGTTTGTGAGGCGAGTGATGAAGGAGCGAGCCTCCATAACTCAGTGAGTCCAGTAAAGATTAACTGCAAGCGTGCCGCGTACAAAGTTTTATTTCCACCTTCACAGAGTTTTTAATTAATTTTTTATTATTTTTATAAAAAGATACATTACATTTTGTAATTAAAGGTTGTTGGCGGTAGAATAATATATAGATGAGGTCAAAGTGTTGTGATAAAAAAAAAACAACTACTGTCTGTGTCAGCAGCTTCGTGAATTCCAGAAATAAATAATTTGAAATAATGGATTTAATATCCGACGAAGACTTTGAAAGCGATTTTCTTGCAGTTTAAAAACATATTGCAGATGCTGCAAGTAATAAATTTTAATTAGTTTTTTTCATGAGCATTGTAAAATTTTACAGGTCTCTTCTATGAGCCTGTAAAATTTTACAGGGCTACTCGCTATAATTACTTATTTACTTAGTTAACATGCTTATAAAGTGTCATTTACATAGAAGGTGGAAATAAAAATGTATTACTGGATTTGGCGGGCTGTTCTAAACCAATCAAAAACATAATTACAAAATATCACCGATAAACAAATTTTTATCTTTTCTTAAAATGTCTCCTGGATTACACAGTAATATTTATAATAACCATCCTTTTTAACTTAAATTTGTATTAAATTTTGGAGTTTTAAAGAACATAATGCAATTCTATGAAACATTTTGTGTGCACCTCGGCCGCGAATTGTTTTGGCTGCCGAACTGTTTCCCCACAAACATTTTGTGGCCAATATACACAAATAACTATTGTAATACCTATTATGTTTTCATTTAGGATATTATCGTGTGAATTACGATAATCTTCTTTGGGAAAGACTGGCTCAAGTATTACCTACAGAAGAGGGAAAGATCATCCACCACTTAAATAGAGCTCAAATCGTGGACGACGTTTTAAACTTAGCTAGAGCTGGCCTGGTTGATTACAAGATTGCGTTTAATGTCACCAATTATTTAGCTACCGAAACTAATTATTACCCCTGGTATTCCGCCTTCAAAGGATTCAGGTTCCTGTTGCAGAGATTCTCAGACACTGAAGACACAGGAATAGAACTTAGAGTAAGTGTAAAATTCCGAAAAATAGTTTAATATAGTATGTTATGCATCAAGGGAGGGAAACAGGCGATTATTACCGCGTGTGAAGTTGGCAAACCGAGACGTAAGCAAGGGCCGAAGGTTCGAGCTGAAGTCGAGGTTTGCCAACTTCACACAAGGGATAATCGCGCTCTCCCGTGAAGCATATTATACTTTTCGTAACAAGTGCACAAAAATTACTGTCTTATCAGGACAAATGTCAAATATGGGTTACCTAGGAAACGCCGCAAACAGCTAATAATCGTAGTCTCTAGGGAGAGAAACATAATGTTTCTCTCCCTAGGGGAGAAAAGCAGTGTTTCTCTGTCTAAAATTAGGGAATAAGAACGTGTTTCTTGTGCATGTGCTACGAAAATTAATATACATCATGCCTTTTACAAATTACTGAGTGTTGCAATCTGTCGTAGCAGATCTCCATAAGTAACATATTTTGTACGTAAACTCAAATAACGGCCCTCAAAAATGTTAGTAGAGTGGGATCCATGGGAGTTTAATAGGGAGCATATACTTTGTCGACTGTGAAAATCAAACATGCTGACGTGAATTCACGGAGCTATCTACGCCAAATAATAAACAATTATTTTTTTTTAATATTTTACAGTCATATATCAAAAATATAACGGAACTTTTAGTTAGAGACAAAGAATTTATAGACACAGGAGAACGTTACGTCAACGTGTATAATCAAGCTGCTGCTTTAGAATGGGCTTGTAATTTGGAACATGATAAATGTGTCACTGATGCCAAGAATTTATACAAACAGCATAGAACTATGAATAAAATGTAAGTAATTAACCTATAATTGTATGAAGGAACATTTATTATATATATATATATATATATATATATATATATATATATGGATATATATATATATATATATATATATATATATATATATATATATATATAGGATGTTATATTTTAATAGACCCAGCAAATATCTCGCTTATTTATCAACTTAGCAATTTCTTTCATATAACATGATTTATACAGCAACATGTAAGCTATTTGATGACGGATGTACATTCATGATATCACTTCCGGTTTATTAGTAATTTATATCAACTTTGAAATTTCAAATGGAACATACTATATTTTTTTACAAATTTGAAAAGTGCATCAAATTTCCTTTACAATCATGTAAAATAATCCATATGTTACATTATTAAAAAGTAAAATGGCGAGCACTTTATTATACACCAAATCGGAAAGAGAATAGTGAGCCATGACTGTGGATTGAAATAAAACAATTAAATAAAACAATTGTAATTATTATTATTAAACGAAATAATATTTTTTGTCATAATAATACAGAGAATAAGAATAAGGAACACTTAAAAACAACAAAATGATTTTATAACTATAATTCAAGATGGCTTTCAACCTCTTGCATTTTTTCCCGATATGACCACTTGATTTTTGTATGGAGTTACGTGAAAGATTTTGTTTGTAATGAACAAGTAAACACATTAAACGGACTGAAGAATAAAAATGAAGCAGCAATTGAATCTTTATCTGCTAACCAAATAGAAAGGGCTACTTATTCTGTTTCAAAACGTTGTGCAAAATGTATTGAAGAGACTGGGAGCCATTTTGAATATTAGTTATAAAATCATTTTGTTGTTATTAAGTGTTCCTTATTCTTATTTTCTGTATTATTATGACAAAAACCTATTATTTCGTTTAATAATAATAATTGTAATTGTTTTAGTTAATTGTTTTATTTCAAGCCACAGTCATGGCTCACTATTCTCCTTCCGATTTGGTGTTTAATAAAGTGCCCGCCATTTTACTTTTTAATAATGTAACATATGGATTATTTTACATGATTGTAAAGGAAATTTGATGCACTTTTCAAATTTGTAAAAAAATATAGTATGTTCCATTTGAAATTTCAAAGTTGATATAAATTACTAATAAACCGGAAGAGATATCATGAATGTACATCCGTCATCAAATATCTTACATGTTGCTGTATAAATCATGTTATATGAAAGAAATTGCTAAGTTGATAAATAAGCGAGATATTTGCTGGGTCTATTAAAATATAACACCTGTATATTTATATTTTAGAATCCCGAAAAACCTGCGTTCAATTGTCTACTGTACTGCGCTCCGTAAAGGCGACAAATCTGATTGGGAATTCCTTTGGAATAAGTTCGAAAAGTCCAATAGTGCAGCTGAAAAAATTGGAATCATCAACGCTTTAGGATGTTCCAAAGACGACGAAATCTTAAATACGTAAGTAGTTAAAAATATTTTCAATGAAATTGAAAACACTTAAATTCTATTTTTTATATCAGATTCCTGCAAAAATCAATTGATCCTAATAGCGGCATTAGGAAGCAAGACGCCTTGTATGTCTTTACAGCCGTTTATTCCGGTAACTCGAAAGGTGTTGACAAGGCCTTTGATTTTTTGAAAAATAAACATCCAGAGATGATAAAGAAGTAATTATTTTTCTTATACAGAGTGTTTCAGAACTTAGAGCAAAAAATTAAAGGGTATATTTTGTACGACGTGCTGATCATGAAACAAAAAGAATATTTTTTTAATTCGAAAAATTAAGGGTTGTTAACCTAAACATTTTTTTGTAATACTGCGCTGGATTCGCTTTACTATTAAACACAAACAATGAAGTAGGTATCAACTACGAAAGAATAATTACACAATTCAATTATTAGCAGTTATTTATAATAGAATTTTATTTAATTAATAACTTTAACATAATCATCCACCCAGTGGCAGTGGCAACGAAAAATTTTGGACTGGGAAACATGGAAAATAGTTTTGCGATTTAAAAAAAAATTCTTTTTGTTTCATGATCAGCACGTCGTACAGAATATATCCTTTAATTTTTTGCGTTGTATATCTACTTTAAAATACTGCATTTATAAGTAGCTGTCATAACAATCCTTTATTAATTATTGACAATTAAATATGGTTATTTTAATTTCAGTTATAACGGAATGAATGATTTAGAAAAGGCTGTTCTTGGTTTAGGAACTCGATTAACAGATAAAACGAAAATTGATGAGGTAATACTAAAATTGTAATCGAAGTCACATTTTGTTAAATGGCAGTTATTTTTCAGTTTAAGAAACTATTGGAGAGCAGCGAAATCTTTGCAAACTTCCGAAAAGCTGCCTTTGAAACAGTTGACCAAAATCTTGCTTGGGCCTCGAAATACGGTGACATTATTGGAACCGTCTTGAAGAAGAAAGACACAGGATCTGCTGCTGCTATTCTTATAAACAAATACGTAATATTCATATCTTTCGGTTTTATTTCTATTTATTCTATGTTGCATTAAATTGTAAATAATTTTACACTAGTATTAATATATGTTTAAATTATTTTTATAATAGTAAATAAGACTATGGACTTTTATATTATTTATATTCAAATTATGTACAAAAACAAATATAATAAATGGACTAAGTACCTGTTTATATTTTGTAGAATTTTAAAGAAAAAAGTGTTATTTTGGCTGATTAAAAAAAATAAATTAGGTAATTATCTATCATAATTGACAATGAAAAATGTCACCATTGTTCAATTTAAAAGAACTTTTTATAATAAAATAAATGTAATTGGTTCAAACATAATTATTTTGTGAAAAAATAGCCTTTTTTGGAATTCAGTCAATGATTATTTTTTATTAAACAGTTTCGGCTAACCCTTTAGCCTTCTTCAGTACTCTATTATAATTAAATAAATTAACAATAATAAATAATTAATAAATAACATTCATAGAAAAATATTATTAATGATACTATTTTTTAAAATATTATGATTAAATATATATATTTAAAATGTCAAAATATGTTTGTAAATAATATTAAAATCCAGTATTTAAAAAAATGTATATAATTATTTTGGTTGTTGGTGAAAGCCGTACTGTTTAAATGTTATAATAATCAATAAGATACAAAATCAAAAATTGAAATTAATTATGCTATAATTAATAAATTATTTGTCATAATTGACAACGAAAAATGTCACCGATTGTGGTAAGCTCAAATATGCCTATTATATCTATCATTGTTTTATCCTTTATATTATTTTGAAAGACACAAAATTGGATGAGTTTTTTTGTCATTTTTACCTTGAAATGCGAATGAAATAAAAATGTATAGTAATGTTTTAAATTGACACTGCTCATATCAAGTAAAACACGGATTAAAATAGTTTTATGTTAATACTTAACGTTCTATTTATCTAGCTAATAAAAGTTTTTACAGACACAACGTGTTCCAAAAATCCAAAAATAAATATTTGCTATCACTAGTTCATAACAAGTATTTCATACCATTTGCTTGTCAAAGCTTAGTAAGTCTATTTTTATAAAATAATATTTATTAATTACCTATTTTGGTTTTAAATTCTTTAAAAATACTTGATTTGTAACAGTTTAAATTGTTATGATTTATTAAAATAGATGCAACTAAGTACATATATTTGATATTGCACAAATCTCTAATCATTGTTAATCTTATTATTACAATGCCAACATTTATTATTATAATAGTTACAGAGAGATCAACAATGATAACAATTTAGCAATACGCTTAGCTGATAGATAAGATATCATTTACTAAAGTATATAAGTAATTAGTTCATGATTTCAATGCAGTTGATATTGTGATTTTATTTCATTCATTGAAACGCGGTAAGTACCGAGTATTTAAAAAATGTGATTTTTTTTGCTTTTTCAAATTAATTTTAAACTTTATTCAGTAGCATTATTATAACAAGTTAACATTATTTGTAATTCTGTTCACGAAGTTAAACTTTTTAATACAATATTATATTGTTAATAGCGACGAGTGTTAAAATGGTTTTATCGGCCGCTATTATCAGCAGCTTCTCTTAAAACTATTAAAATTCTAAATACCGTTTTCTTCATAACGTAATCACACTTATAGCTAAAGTTATCAAACTTTTAAATGCGCATTTATTGTTAACTACAATTTACATATTTTTCATTCAATGTTATCTTAAACAAGATTTAAGAAAAACATGTGGTTGATAATATGGACTCCTAAAAGTAAAACAAGCCATTATTAATTAAATTTTGTAATAATTATTGCAGTTTGTTAATGCACATAATACAGTTGCATAATAAAATATTGTGTACACATTTTTCGTGAAATGTTGCGTGCTTAGAATGTAGTCTGCATCGACTATTGCTTCGACCAACAGTTTTATTCTTCGATATGTTGAACCTTGCTTACCTTATTATTATTTGAAACCTTATTAAATAAAAAATAAATATATCATCACACCTTTTACCCATTACTGGGTGTGGCACTCTACTTAAGCAGATCTCGATAAGTGATATATTTTTTCGCGTGAACTGCGGTTGCCAGCCTTCAAATCACGGCCCTCAAAGATATTAGTGGTGGGGGAACCACAGGGGTAGATTTGTTTAAATTGGTGAAAATTGTTTGTCGCCTGTGGGAATTGAACCAAGGTTCTCTAAATCAATTTAGAAACAATGATTAATTTGTTATTATTTAATTAATACATTACATTTCTTTTTCCGAATAAAAAAACAAAATTTGTGTAAGTGATTTAATCACTAGTAGTTTTTATTTATAATTTTCTATTTTGTATATGCTGTACTGAATTTAGTTTAATTTTATTATGCAATAAATTATTTATTTTACGTCTGGATAAATAAGTAATATAATAAAAATACAATGTCTTAACTGATAGTAAAAGTAATTATCATCATGAAAGATAACATGAATATTTTTTTATTAAAAATAGTGGATAATATCAATAAATTTATCTGATAATTGAATTATTTTTTTTATCCATTGTATCAAATTATTAAAATTAAAAACTATATAATTTAGGTAACCAATCTTTTTAGGTACAAAATGCTCTTGCTAGCTACAATTTTACTTTGTCTGGGAGTCTGGAATACTACAGCACTTCCGATTGGAAAGAATGTTACTACCAGAGGAGACATCAGCTACTTTTTACCTGACAATGCAATTTTACCACAACATTACAAAATATCTATTGATGTACTGAATTCATTTGTTAATATCGACAAACGAGAATTTAGTGGTTCAGTAGAAATTACAGCAGAAGTAGGTGCTGATGTTCAAAATATTAAATTGCATGCTGCTCAAATAGAAATTACCGGCAATATTAAAATAGAAGATGATGCTGGTCTAGAATATTATAAAACTAAAACTTTCGATGACAATAGACAATTTTTGATACTTATGTTACAACAAAAACTAGTTAAAGGTACAAAAATTAAACTTACTATTGAATCGTACAAGGGTACATTGCAAGATAACATGAATGGATTTTATGTCAGTCAGTATAAACAAAATAAAGATACAGAACTAAAGTAAGTAGCATAATTTAAACTATTTTAAACAACAGAAATAATGTATATGTTAGCACCAGTACCCGAATTCGGATAATACCCGAAAATATACTGAAACTATATTAGGCAAACTGTAAATAAGTCAGGCATGGTTTATGGTGATTATTTTAGTACAATATTAATTTATTCAAGATAAATATTAGAGATGGGCGAATATCATCCGCGAATAGTCGAATGCCGCGAATATTGACATTATTCGATATTCGAGATTTTCGAATATTAACGTCAGTATAGCGAACATTCGAATACCTCGAATATCGCGCTATATGTTGACCTCAATTTTTGACTATGTTTTTCTTTATCATATGTACATAAACTTAAAGCTATTACAATACTTTGAAGTTATTAATAACAAAGATATTTTGTTTCAAAACCATGAAGACGTACCATATTTCAAATTTGTTTTTAGCCAACATCAGCCCGTACTTTTCACCTTAAATTTGAAGTTTTCGTCTTTTCTTTTTTGTTTGTACTTTTTGTTTTAATTTTATTTTATCTTAACAATTTCATTCAAATAATGAAAAGGACATAATTAAATAATTATTAATAATAAATATATTAAAATATTCGAAATCTGATTAATATTCGTATTCGATATTCGAATTCGAGAAATTTGATATTCGCCCATCTTTAATAAATATAGATCATATTAAAAAACGGGCTGTGAAGAATATTTTTCGGGTTTTTGATGTATTCGGGTATTAAGTAAGGAAAACGGGTTTATAGTTTTTCCATGTGAATTGCTTCTTAAATTATTTTAGACAAAAATGCATCAAATAAAATTTGTGGAGCTTAATATTCGGCATCTAAATGAATAAACTAATTGTATATCCTATGTTTTATAACGGCAGAAATTAAATATGACAATGTACAAAATTACAAACAAATTCATTAAGTTATTCTGTGAAATATTTTGACATTTACTCTTTTAATTCATAACTTCGTTGTGTCAAAATTAAGTCGCGCATTTGTTTAATTCCGTGAGTAACACAAATTGTAATTGGGTAAATTTTCATATTTAATTTATGCCGTTACAAAACCGGATATAAAATTAATTTATTGACTTAGATGCAGAATATTAGGCTCTACAGTTCAACTTTTATTTGAAGAATTTTAATCTAAAATATTTTGAGACTCGTTTGTCTTGATACACCCGGTATATAACATCAAGCTATATTCCATCAAATTGGGTAGCACAAACTTAAATGTGGAGTAAAGTTTATCGGCTGTCCAACTTGAACTTGATTTCCTAAATCCACAGATCAACACGATTAGATATACAGGGTGTTTCAGGACTAGTGTAACAAACTTTAACAGCTTATTCCTGAGGTCATTTTGAGCCAAAAATGTCATATGAACATAGGTCCTATTCCATCTAGTTATCAAAATACAAGAGGTTGAAGTTCTATAAATAACACGAAATTTTCAAATTTTTGTAGTCAAGATACTTTCGGAAAACAAGAGTTTTATTGAAAAGTCATACCTTATTTGTCTTTATTAATTTTATTTATTAATATTAAAATGCATACGAGTTCAAGGCGCTCATTTTGAACACTTGCTGCAATTTTTTTTTAATTTGTTATCTTATTTCATATTGTGTTAACCTATCCCATGTTTGGTTATGTTGTTCTGTGTCTATTTAATTGTGTCATTTTATGTTTTGTTCTCTAAATTGTATTCGTTAATATTAATAAATAAGATTAATTAAGACAAATAAGGTATGACTTTTCAATAAAACTCTTGTTTTCCAAAAGTATCTTGATTACAAAAATTTAAAAATTTCGTGTTATTGATAGAACTTCAACCTCTTGTATTTTGGTAACTAGAAGGAATAGGACCTATGTTCATATGACATTTTTGGCTCAAAATGACCTCAGGAATAAGCTGTTAAAATTTGTTACACTAGTCCTGAAACACCCTGTATAAATTAATAAATGGTTGTTTTTTTTTTAAGAACTGTGCTTACCACTCAATTTCAACCAACACATGCTAGAAAGGCATTCCCTTGTTTCGACGAACCAAAATACAAAGCTACATTCGACTTAACTTTTAAAAAACCGGTAGAATATCAAGTTATTTCTAACATGCCTTCAAACGAGGCAAACCATGGCAGGTAACCAATATTTTTACATTTTAAATTGTTCCCTTACTTACAAATATTTATTTTAGTGGTGTTACTGAAGTTACATTCCCTACAACTCCAAAAATGTCAACATATTTGATAGCTTTCATCGTACATCAATTTGATAGTACACAATCACCGGACGACAAGAACTATAATGTAAATAACAAAATCTTTTTTTCTACGATCGTGCAAAAAGTGACTCATTGTGCACTCATTTTTAATGCATAAATTGACTGTTTATCGCATAGCGTGCATTAGTAATTATTTACATTATAAATTCGGTAAATAAGTTTTTACGGTACGAGTTAGATGTTTTGGTACGAGGCGACGAAGAAACAGAATCTGGAATTTCGAAATTAATATCGTAGAAAATTATTAATTATGACGTAAATACTGAGCCGCATTTACTTATTAAAAATTACTTTTCGCGCGGGTTTGAGGGCCTGATTCACGACCATAAGGTCGTGGGTTCGGGTCCCGCCCGTTGCGGCCATACGAAGGACATATCGGCATATGACCTGAGTAGTTGGTCCGATATATAAATTAAAAAAAAAACATTACTTTCATATTCTAATCTTGAAAGTAACCTCTAAAAATAATTATAATTAAATGTCAAAAACTATTTGTGACCTAGCAACGATAACAGTACCATTATATTTATTACAATACTAGTACTGTAAAGTTTCATTTTCTCCACGGGCGATACAATATAAAGTAAAATATTTTATCTTACTGTGGCGATTTTTACATATGACTAAAATCTATGACGATTATAATCAACTAATAATTTACACTAATTCAATAATTATATTTCACTTATATGACTGCATCTCCACTGAATTGTATTTGATTTTTTTAACTTAGACAACCGTGCGATAAAATAGTTGCTTAACTTGCAAAATCAACGTTTTTGGCGTATAGAATGTCATAAAAAATTAGTATAATTAGTTAAAACTCGATCGTAGAAAAAAAAGTGTATGTAACTCATGTTAATAATGTATTTATTGCACTCATGGGTTTGTAAAACTCGTACATTAAAGTAACACTTTAATATGAGTTGTATAAATAACTATTTTAATTGTATATTAAGTCTAAATTATTAAATCATCTTAAATTGTAGGTATGGTCTCGCCACGAAGCTATAGAACAAACAAACTGGGCTGCCAATTCTGTACATAAAATTGTAGCAGACTTGAACAAATTTACCGGAATTAACTATGAACAATATATACAAAAGATGGATATGGCTGCCTTACCTGATTTCTCGGCTGGTGCCATGGAAAACTGGGGACTTCTCACTTACAGGTACGCACTAACACTACCTTTACACTTTTTATGCACTTATTATTAAATTGTTACAAACTAAACTGATGAAAACACATATTTCTATACGAAAGAACTAATATTTTGACGTTTAAAATAACATGTCTGCCTGTTAGCAGCACACTGTTCCATGAAGCACATCTAGATAAAAATAATTCACGTTCGGCCGCGTAGGTTGCTGCGACAGGTAGAATTATGTAACGCAACTAGCTAAATATGAAATAAAACTAATTGTATTTCGTATACATTTAAAGCTGTAAATATATCAATTTAAAATGTTTTTATATTTAATTTATTTTAAAAAACTACTTAACGCTTGTGGTACATATATTTTTTTTTTCTACCAACAGCAAACAATCAATTCATATGTCTTATTTCTGATTTTATAAAAGGCATAATAAATTCACTTTTATAGTAAAAGTATTTAAATTAAAAATTAGAATTAGTTTTGTTAATTTTATGCCATATATAACAGTGAATGAGTACATTTTATTTACTTTGAAAGTAAATTACTCTTTTCGAAAACTGGCATATAAAGTTAAAAATTACATGACAACTATCAACACGCGAAATGAGTGTTTTTTGTCTATAGAACGCAAAAGACTTTTGCATGCAGGATGCAAAAGTTTTTTGTATCCTACAATTTTTTGATAGAAGAAAGGCTCACAATTTAATAAAATTTGTCACTTTATTTTTTTGCTTAGAAACAATACTTCTATTGTTTAACAAAATTTATATTTAATGTTCCAATTGAGCAATTATTCATATTTATCCCGCTTGAGGAAGCTAACTGGTGTACTGGAATAGTTTATTGAGAAATGCAATGCGAATCCCAATAAATCGCAGAAAAAAATTAGAACGTTTGTTTGGTATCTATTGCCAACCAGCTGTCAATTGCTGGTTAGAGAATACCAGATTTGATAGCAATTATATTATATACATTGTTGTCATGGAGACATTAGATGTTACATTAATTAATTCTAAACGTCAAAATTTTCTCATTACATTATTACTAATTTTGGGACATAGTTTTCGAAAAAACGTTGTTTGAGACTTGATTGCGAAATGCTTTTGCATTCTCAAATGCAAACGTAACATTTCGCAATCTAGAATCAAAAATAACTATTCTCTACTTCCGTTTTTATTGGTTTCCATGGCGCTAAATCACATCTTTTACGTGTTAGTCTCGGCTTGAAATATTAAGTATTTAATTCGAAGTCTGGATCCGCCCCTGGAAAATGATACGGCAAAAACTAAATTCTAATGTCTGAAATATTTTAAAATGTATGTTTTCAAGTGCATATTTGTAGTAATAATGCATTGTTACCAGAACAATATGAAACATTTATTTATCTTCCACTGTTAGTAAATGACTCATGACATTCCTGTTACTAAAATTATCTATTTTATGAACAGAGAAACAGCTTTATTGGTCGATAAAGATCTGTCAACCAACAAAGACATTCAGCGAGTAGTGTCCGTGATCTCTCACGAAGTGGCTCACCAGTGGTTCGGGAACCTGATCACCACGCATTGGTGGTCGAACACTTGGCTCAACGAAGGTTTTGCCACATATTTTGAGTACCACACTACTGGAAATGTATGCACGAAATAATACTTTCTTAAATACTTGTTTTCTAAACAAATTTAAATTATTAGGTCAACGAAGATTGGGAAATGAAGGATCAGTTCGTAGTAGAACAACAGCAAAATGTGTTTGGTGTTGATGCCTTGTCCGAGAGTACAGCCCTAACTCGAGAAGTGTACACTCCTGCTGAAATCAGCTCTCACTTTGGTTCTATTTCATATGCCAAGGGTGGTTCAGTTATTCGGATGATGGAACATTTCTTAGGAAGCGATATTTTTAAAGAAGGATTACAACACTACCTTAACCAAAAGTAATACTACAAATTATTTGTCAACTTTCACTCCCAAAGTTTTTCTTTTAGTCGTTTACAAAACACGGAACCTACAAATCTTTGGTCAGCTTTCCAAGATGTTATAGATAAAAATAAAGTCAATCTGGAATATCCCTTTAAAGGAGTTATGTCCAATTGGGTTTCTCAAGCCGGATATCCTGTTGTCAATGTAAAATATGATTTAACTGGACATGTGACCTTCTCACAGGTAAAACTTAATAATTATACATACATAACATCACACTACATTTACTGACCATGCAATCACTCAATACTTATAATTGAACTTCAGGCTTTATTCAATTTTTAAAAATGCCAAATTGGCGATTTTTCGTCCTTGAATTTAGACCATTTTAAAGCTAAAGTTAAGTCTATTTAAATTAATTAATATTCCGATACAGGCGCGGTGGCCGAGCGTGTTAAGGCACATCTCTTAACATACTGTGATGTCACCCGATCCAAGGTTCGTCAGTTCGAATCCGTCTGTCGACCATGTGTGATTTGTCGTAAAATATAAAATACAGTTACATGTATTTATCACACTCGGGCGCTATAAGCTAGTCGGCAGTGTAAAAACTGCGGCTCGGTGTGTCCGGTAGGCCCAGGCCCGATCTTGGGCTGTAGCGCCACAGATGATGATGAATATTTCGATGTTTTTCAGGATTCGGTGTAGCTAGAACCATAACTTTCTGTCAGTTGTACAATGCTTAATTACATAACCATCTGACAAGCTACTACTCTGTTAGAAATACACATTAATTTTATACTTAACTTAAAACAACAGATTTTTGACTAACCAGTTGTTCGTTACAAACAGTACTGTGGGCCATGGTTCGTACAACTGGCATTTTTTTTTAATTTTCACCTAAATTATTATTATTTTATTATCACATTTCAAGGATCTGTAAGTAGTCAGAGAACCTATAATACAGCGGTAGTTATATATAACACAAATAATATTTTATTTGATTTGACGGCTGGTAACCGAAAAAATATATCACTTACTGAGATCTGCCACGGTTAAAAGTGCCACACCCAGTAATGGGTAAAAGGCGTGGTGATATATTTATTTTATTTTATATTTTATAAATTAATTAACAAAAAAAAGTAATACAAATAATACATGTGTTTATAGTAAATATGTAATATAATATAACAAATTTTCAGCCAACCAAAGTCAATCCGAGTATCTTCGACAACTGAAACAAGTCAGAATGTGCGAAAAATTGTCTTAATATTATTATTATTTTCTTAATATGTAACTTTTGCTTGAAAATGAACTAAGGCAAAAATGTTGCGTATTTTGAAAATTGAATAAAGCTTGAAATTCAATTACATGTATTGAGTTCTCAACATCTTTAAATATTCTCTCAGCTTAACTAATAAATATATCATCACGCCTTTTACCCATCACTGCGTGTGGCACTCTGCCTAAACAGACTTCGGTAAGTGATATATTTTTTCGCGTGAAGTGCGGTTACCAGCCGTCAAATCACGGCCTCCAAAGATATTAGTGGAGGAGGAGCCACAGGGGTAGATTTTTTTAAATTGATGAAAATTGTTTGTTGGCTGTGGGGATCGAACCAAGGTTCTCAAGATCCACAGGCCGACTCGATACCACTGAGCCACCTACCCCATAATGACTAATAATCAATTTCCGACAGATTTACTTGACACATCACTTTTGCTTCACTCGTATTAATAATTACTTTCATACAAGCTCATTTATTACAAACATATTCATTCATTTATTCTAGATCGTCGGCACAATTTTTCACTCTCAATTTCACCAACATGCACCTGTTTACCCAATCTTTCATTCGAGTAAAGTAATTTTATAATTATTTTTGTAGAAACGTTTCCTCATGAACCCAGATGGAACCACCAGTAAAGCCGAAGAGCCGCGCTGGTATGTTCCAATCAGTTACACTACATCTAAAGACCTGGATTTCACAAACTTGAAACCTAAACTTTGGTTGACACCCAATGAACCAGTAAAAACTATTTTAACAGGAGGTGACATTGATTACCTTATTGTCAACATTCAAGAAGCTGGTAAGAATAGTTATTTGTCAAACTAGGGAGGAAAACGAGTATTTTTTGAACTTGAGTTCGAAGTTTATTTCACGAGAAAGATTTTCAAACAAGAGTGGAAAAAAAGCTTTCACAAAAATTTGTTCACGACATGAATAAAAAAACATACATACATAACATCACGCTATATCCCATTAAATGGAGCAGCACGAACCCCTGAAACATTCATAGAGCATCAGTGCACATCAACATTCTCATCCTGACACACGATACTCGCTTCAAAAAATATTTCTTTAAAATTTAAATATATTCAGAGAAAAAAACTAATAAGTTTTATTTATTTGAATCAATAACAATTTATAATTTACTTGAAGAAGTTTTTTTTTTAATTTTTGTATTATATTTGAGTTACAATACATACAATTTAGATACACTTTAAACGAAGAAAAGAAAAATTGTGGACAAGAATAAATAAAGTGGCATTAAAAGAAATTGTCGGCAAGCTATTCAACAACATTTTTATTGCTAGGAAAATTATAATTTTAGTAGGAAAACTTAACAGTATCTTTTTGGAAGCCTAGTAGTCGTAACATTGTCATTTTCTCCTCTCTAAAAACTAATTTTCCTCATTACTTCGCGAGAATGAAGTTTACTATTGATGTCTTGAAACAAAAGTATTCGGATACACTAATAAAATTATTATATATTTTTTTTAATTCTGTTAGGATATTATCGTGTGAATTACGATGATCTACTTTGGGAAAGATTGGCTCAAGTATTGCGTGAAAAAGAAGGAGACAAAATCCACCACATGAACAGAGCTCAAATCGTAGACGACGTTATGAACTTAGCTAGAGCAGGCCAAGTTGATTATAAAATTGCATTTAATGTCACCGATTATTTGGCCACGGAAACTAATTATTATCCTTGGTATTCCGCTTTCCAAGGATTCAGGTTCTTGTTGCAGAGATTCTCAGACACTGATGACACAGGAATACAGCTCAGAGTAAGAAGAAAAATACTAACAATAAAAATTATTAGAACATTTGTGATTAATTCATTTCAGGGCTACTTAACGAACTTGACGGAGCTATTGGTAAAAGACAAAGAATTTGTGGACGCAGAGGAATCTCATGTCCAAGTGTTGAACAGAGTTGCTTCTTTAGACTGGGCTTGTAATTTAGGTCAAGACAGATGTATTAAGCAAGCCAAAGATATATACAAGGCTTTCAAAAATGAAAATAAACCGTAATTTAATAAAACTTTAACTGTACGAACAGATATTTGTTAAATAATGCCATTAATTTAATTTTAGAATCCCGAGAAATTTACGTTCAATTGTTTATTGCACTGCGCTCCGAAATGGCGACGAATCTGACTGGAAATTTCTCTGGAATAAGTTCGTAAACTCCAACAGCGCTGCTGAAAAAATTGGAATAATCAACGCGTTAGGATGCTCTAATGACGAGAAAATCTTAAAAGAGTAAGTAACAAATCTATTTCCTGAAATAAAAACAATTAATTTCTACTTTTTCTTTAGATTCTTGCTAAAATCTATCGATCCTAATAGCGAGATTAGGAAGCAAGATGCGCTGTATGTTTTTACAGCTGTTTACACTGGAAACTCAAAAGGTGTCGACGTGGCCTTTAATTTCTTGAAAGACAAACACGAAGATATTGTACAGAAGTAATTATTTTTACCACTAATTTTCTACATATCGCATTCATATATGAAACATAACAAAGGATATTTATTATTTAAAATACTTATTTTAATTTCAGTTACAATGGAATGAATGATTTGGAAAGAGGTGTCCTTGGTTTAGGAAGTCGACTGACAGATAAAAACAAAATTGAAGAGGTAATACAAGAATTAAAATTTGATTTAAAAATCATAAATCGCTAAATAATGATTTATATTTCAGTTCAAAAATCTTTTGAAGAGCGATAATAATTTTGTCAACTTCCGGGACGCAGCTATCCAAACAGTTGATCAAAATGTTGCTTGGGCTTCGAAATATAGCGACATTATTGGAGACATTTTAAACAATAAAGCTAGAGGAACTGCTGCTAGTATGCTTGTAAACAAATACGTACTCTTGGTATCTTTAGGTTTTATTTCTATTTATTATATGTTTCAGTGAACTGTAAATAACTTCATACTAGTAATATAACATAAAGTATTTTTATAATAGTAAATAAAACGATGTATTTTTATATTATTTTTATTTTAATGGATGAGAAAAGTTTAAATATAAGTTTTACAATAGCAAATGTACTATAATTTGTAAATATTTTCGAGGAAAGCAAAAACTTACATGAATTTTTATAGTATAGATTTTCAGTTTTAAAAATATCTTGATTTGTGAATTAAATAAGTACAGAAGTGTTTCAATATGACACTGTTCAAATCAAGAGATCTAATAAATTCACAGATATAAATATGTTTATTTAGTGATAAATACTTACTTTTCCACTTAGCTAACTAATAAATGCTAAAAGTTAAAATAAAAAATAATAAAATTAGGTTATGTACACGTAACAATATGGCAGCAGTTTGTATCGCAGACCAACGTATTCTAACCTCGATGTTAAAGTCTTTTATAATCTTACGTCATTCTTGGTACCATAATTCTACTTTACGTAACTATCTACATATCAAAAATAATTACAACTAGGGACCATTAATGTGAATTTATCAGATCAAAGTTAAAATCATTCGCCAATTTTAAATAGGCTGAGAGTTTGTGCTACCATTTACCAGTTCATTTACTAAATTCACTACGCGACTGTTACACTGATTTCTTCCATTCCTGCAGCCAATCTACAATGGATTGGTAATTCTGATCCATCCATTTTACATTTGCTTCTGCATCTTCTATTGCCTGGTTCATTGTTCTTGTTGCTGTGCCCAGATCTTCGCTATAATCGTTTGTGAAATCTTTCAGCTAAAAATTATTATTATTGTTATTGATTGTATTTTGAACATATTTTAAAATATACGTACATTTTTGACATCAAAAATGGTGTTTCTATTTTTAGTACACACTCTAGCAATACTGTTGATTACTGATAATGATGATCCCATACTAAAATAATATTTTAATCAAATAAAGAAATCATTTTGGATGCAGTAGTTTTGCTATTGTAAATTTGTTTACAACTCATATACGATACATATTCGGTTTTATGCGCTTATTATCGGATAATATTTGTATAAGTTTTAATACTTACTATTCTCTGATTTTCAACCAGTTTGATCTTAAAAAGCTGAAGGCAAGTTCTTGTCCAATAGGATTACTTATTGCTACTGTAGCAAATACTCGAGAAGCATCTTGCTTCCTTATTCCTGAATTTTCGGTAATTGCCCAATCTAGATATCTATACACAGGGGCAACATTTATAAGTATCTCCATAAATATGAATTCAGCACCACAACGTTGAAGTTATATTCGGAAAAAATGTGAACTAAATTACAACAACCAATAAGAATCGATTACAATAAAAAGTTGACATATTTGATTTTATTAAGTTGGTGATACTGTTGTTTGAACATAGAAAGAAACGCAAGTATTGTCCTCTCACGTTCACACATTAATTTGACAGTTTGAAATAAGTCTCTGTAATAAATTTATTGTAATCTTACCTGCTCAAAATCCAAGTTTCTTTCGAACATCCCATTGCACTCATTAAAATTTCTTTTTCAGATCCAACATTTGTGTTTAAATATCGTTGCCAAGCGAAATCCCATTCATCTTGTCCACCGACTCTTAAAGCTGTGCAATAAACAATGCTCTTTAAATTTGGTGAAATTCTAAAACAAATACAATATTTTCAAAATATTCTTACGAATTGATTAAACAATTTTACTTACGGATTGTTTTTGTCAGGATTTGGCAAACTTCGCCAATTCTGGAATTGAGTAACTGAGTTCCTGATACAATCTTGCGCTCCTAATGAACAAGCCCATTGCAGAACATCAATACGTTTGTAAATTGTTAATTGTGCATCTGATTTTTTGTCATTGAAACCGATGTCATTGTATAAACCAGTTATTAATGATAACATGTAATCCTACGAATAAACATCATTATTAAAGCGCATTCAACGAAAATATGTGAACTAAAGTTTAATTTCGTCTAAATCTCTATGAATTATTTCAAATTTGATCAATGATAATGAAGTAACCTAGGTAGCATTTAAAACACCTAAAAGTTGACACTTTTCCTACAAATACAGGGTGTTTCAGGACTAGTGTAACAAACTTTAACAGCTTATTCCTGAGGTTATTTTGAGCAAAAAATGTCATATAAACATAGGTCCTATTCCTTCTAGTTACCAAAATACAAGAGGTTGAAGTTTTATAAATAACACGACATTTTCAAATTTGTTTAATCAAGATACTTTCGGAAAACAAGAATTTTATTGAAAAGTCATACCTTATTTGTCTTAATTAAAAATTGTTGTACTTTTGATTGTATTATTGTTTCATAATGGATGGTTATAGTACTGCTGAATATGCAGATATGATTTTTATTTATGGATTATGTAATGGTAATGCCCGTTATGCGTCCAGAGAATACCAAGACAGATATCCAAATAGAAGCCAACTTTCCCATCCCCTATTTGCGCGCATTTTTGTTTTTCGAAAGTATCTTGATTACAAAAATTTGAACATTTCGTGTTATTTATAGGATTTCAACCTCTTGTACTTTGGTAACTAGAAGGAATAGGACCTATGTTCATATGACATTTTTGGCTCAAAATGACCTCAGGAATAAGCTGTTAAAGTTTGTTACACTAGTCCTGAAACACCCTGTATATTTTTTCGAAAATGTCATATAAAGTTAAAAGTTACATGACAACTATCAACACGCGAAATGAGTATTTTTGTCTACAGAACGCAAAAGACTTTTGCATGCAGAATGCAAAAGTTTTTTGCATCCTGCAATTTTTTGATAGAAGAAAGGCTCACAATTTAATAAAATTTGTCACTTTATTTTTTTGCTTAGAAACAATACTTCTATTCTTTAACAAAATTTATATTTTATGTTCCAATTGAGCAATTATTCATATTTATCCCGCTTGAGGAAGCTAACTGGTGTACTGGAATAGTTTCTTGAGAAATGCAATGCGAATCCCAATAAATCGCAGAAAAAATTAGAACGTTTGTTTGGTTTCTATTGCCAACCAGCTGTCAATTGCTAGTCAGAGGATACCAGATTTGATAGCAATTATATTACATACATTGTTGTAATGGAGACATTAGATGTCACATTAATTAATCCGAAACGACAAAATTTTCTCATTACATTATAACTAATTTTAGGACATAGTTTTCGAAAAAACGTTGTTTGATACTCGATTGCGAAATGCTTTTTGCATTCTCGAATGTAAAAGTAACATTTCGCAATCTAGATTCAAAAATAACTATTTGTGAAACTAAAAAGGTATTAGTGGCTAATCTGTTAATTGAATTATTACCTTAAATTTATCATAATGTCCAGTACGAACAAACATAATATCAATGTATGAAAACGTGGAAAAAGCAGCTTGCCATGGAACATAATCTCTTTCATGTGTTAAATATCTTGTAACATTCAATGCAACATCATAGTCCAGTCTGCCAGTTCTAGCTAAATTCATAGCATCATTCAATAAAGTTGCCCTATTAATCGTTCCAATCTCACGGAATTTCTTCTTGTTCAACAAGTGATCCGTCAACATTTTCCAGTTCTGTTTATCGTAATTAACCCTATAATATCCATTTTCCATAATATTCATAATTATCCACTGATTTTCCTCTGCGTCAATGTTTGTTATAACGTCATCAGCTATCTGCTTCATCCAAAACTTAGTACTGGTGTTCTTAAAATCTAGGGATTTTTGTGTGGTGTAAGTTATTGGAATCCACCAGAATTGTTCATGAGTTTTGTTGTCGTTGATGAGTAAGAAGCGTTCTTGGTTTAAATCTGCTGATTTTTCTTGGTAGTTTCTGGTTACTGTGACAACAGGAAATCCTGTTTGTAATGTCCATGTGTCCATGATTTGTTTTACCGTGACATCATCAGGTAGTACTTTGTATTTGTGGGCGTAGATAGTAAGTGCTTCCCAAAGGTCGTTCTGCTCGGCGTTCTTGTATTTTCTGAAATCAGTTAAAAACTGCTGCAGGAATTTAAAGAACAAAAAAGCGAATGACCACATTTAGGGACTATCCATTATTTCAATTCTTTCTCGTAGGTAAGAGAATTGTAACGAAAATTTACAAGCCTATGTATTTCAATCCGCTAAATTCAATGGTAACAAAAATTTCCAATGGTAAAATCTCAAAGTGCATCAAAGTTTAGAAAAATTACAAAAAAATGCTGTAATAGTTATTTACATTGCAAGACCGTTATACAGAAATTTACAGGCGAGCATAGAAAGGTAACGGGCGAGCGCTAGCGAGCCTGTTATCTGTGTGCGCCTGTAAATTTCAGTTAACGATCGAGCATTGTACAATGTTTTATGTGCATTTGAATCGCAATATATGTATATGTCAGTACGGTGGTGTGGATAGCAATATGGAATTCGAAACCGGAGATCCCGAGTTCGAATCTCACTCAAGCTAAAATTATATAAACTATCACACTGCGGCTCGGTGAGTGCGGACCCTGTACTGTAATTGGGATTAAATTCCTGTTGTACAGCGTAACATAAATAAATAAATAAATAAATAAATAAATATTTAATAAAATTAATTGCAATAGTATAACGCAATAACTAAAATGTTCAATCAAGGTAGACTTTGAAAATCTGACAGATTTTGTTTAATCAAAAAATATTTAAGTGTCAAACGTTTAAAATTAGATATGTTGTCATGATAACCAATGTCAACAGCCCGTTATAATTTTTACACGGGCTAGCACGTTATAAGTCTCGTAACCCCTAGAGACAGAGTTAAGTAAACAGTTCATTACGATTCTAATGTACGTAAATTTGTTTATAAATTAAATGAAGCACGCAATGTTGAGTGCTGTTGACTGTATCTTCATACCTCGTTTAGTTTTTGAGATATAGCCCAGTGAAAGTATAAAATTTGGGAACAATATTTAACTTTTTCACATTCTATACTAAAAAGATATGAAAATGCGCTTTTTTTGCTAAATTATTTATTGTTAATTTCTTTTCGATTTTAGGCCAATTTCTAACTATTTGTTCTAAAATTATTTCTTGTATGAATATTGTCAAGAAAATTTATATACATATGTATTTTAAAATGCTGAATTCAATGGTAAAATATTTTTTTAGAAATATAAACAATAATAAAAATTTGAGTTGTGTTGCTAAATACGTATAAAAAACCTATTTAATCGAATTAGTATTAGCAATGAAATATCTCCGTTATAAATTGTTACATTTAAATTATTACAAAAAAAATGTTCCAAATAAAAAGTAATTTTTAAAATACTTCGTTTTATCTTGAATATTTACCTGCTATTTAAATAGTACGTCAATCCCTCTTTGAATACGGGTTCCGTAAGGAAATAATTCATCATTCGTATTACAGAAGCACCTACAATAATAGCGAAACAATTTTATTCTTCTGACAGGGAAGATATTAAATAACCCCCTACCTTTAGCATAAGAGATTCTGTCAAAAATATCATTAATCTCGTCCGGATGTCCAACCTCAACAGAAATCTGATGCGAGGTTGCCAAAGCGTCCAAAGCAAAGGCATAGTGTTGCTGAATAACGAACTGGTCGAGTATTTTCCAATCTGGTTCCACCTGAATACAGAATAGTTATTTATGGTACAAGTGTGTTATATTACAAATAAGTCACGCGAGAAAAGTATTAGTCCAAGAGGCTGTCAGGCCGAGGGGAATAATTTTCTGAAGTGACTTATTTGTAATAACACACGAGTGGCATACGAAATTTTATCCAACAACTACAATTAAAACATCAAAATATAAATTTTGACACAATTGTCTACATTTCAAATAAT
This sequence comes from Pterostichus niger, assembly GCA_947425015.1. Classification (NCBI taxonomy): domain Eukaryota; kingdom Metazoa; phylum Arthropoda; class Insecta; order Coleoptera; family Carabidae; genus Pterostichus; species Pterostichus niger. The sequence goes on along the minus strand of OX380341.1, from coordinate 3,570,099 downwards.
ATTGTAGTTAGCCATACTTTCTTGTTTTGTTGTCTAGGTTACTCAAATTTTTTAAATAAACAAAGTTGAAAACAGGTTGCAGCTGTAGTATTCGAAATGGAAGACGAGAATTTTATTTCCGAAATAATCATTAAGAAAGCGGAAGAAGCAGTTGTTGATATTTTACCAAAAAAATCTAGAAGTTCCTATGAAAAAGAATCTCATATGTTTGAAGACTGGATGACAACTAGAAATGTCAAAGGTATGAATGAAAGTGTTTTTCATAGGAACTTCTAGACTTTTTTAAGTAAAATATCAACAACCGCTTCTTCCGCTTCCTTAATGATTATTTCGAGAATAAAATTCTCGTCTTCCATTTCGAATACTACAGCTGCAACCTTTTTTTCAACTTTGTTATATTTAAACTCAACAGTGAGTTGCAAGTCATAATTTATGTGTGAGTTATGACTTCTAACTCACGTGTGACTTATAAACCACTTTACTAATCTAAAATGACAACAATAATGACTTTATAAGTAGTGGGTGTTAGGTAAATTAATTTAGCATTCATCAGTATTTATATTTCTTGGATATTTTACCGCATTTGCTCCGATGTACTCTACGTAAGTTGCGAAGCCTTCGTTTAGCCAGAGATCTGTCCACCATGTAGGAGTGACCAAATTACCAAACCACTGGTGAGCTAATTCATGAGCGATTACTGTTGCCACTCGTTGGAGATTAAGACTTGTGGACACCCCTTCTTGGTATAACATTGCTGTTTCTCTAATAAATATATTTACAAGATATTAAAAGAAAACACTTTCAGAACTCATTTTTAAATCATTAAAACAAACATCAAAGAACTTAAATAAAGAATTGTTTCAATTATTAAATTATATATAAAGGATTTTTTTTATTACAATAATTATTTGTATATTCAGAAAAGTATAACACTTTCTTTACGAGATATACATATAAATTTAAATGAAATCGTATAATATTGAGCTACTCTAGTTTCATAAACTGGTCAAGTATTGCAAAATTGAATATAATTTTGCGAAAACATAATATCCACCTCGACTATAAAGCTATTTTTTTATTATTCACATGAATCAGATTTTTTTTTCAAAATTTGCAAAATTAATTGCTCTTTACATGAAGTAAACATATTTTTATACTTCCGTTAGGAAATAGACGTTTTATTTCACTTATTTGAGTTAGGTAATGAACTGCAATATTTAACTAGTGAAATAATGAGGTAAGATAGCAACAAATATCTTGGTAGATGAATTCTGATGTGTTATTCTTTTATTTTTTGAATTTATAACTGTCATTAATATGTCAAAATTTCATAATTTCAAAAACGCTCTTTCGTATTATTAGAACGGAAGTAGAAAAAATATTGTATGAAACTAGTAAGGAAATAGGTTATTACCTTACTTACGTGTAAGGTAATAACCTTCATTTCCTTACTAGTTTCATAAATAGCTATATTGACACTGATATGACAGTTATTATTTTATTTATTAATAATTAAATTATAATTGCAAACGCTACAGTAGTCCAGTTATTCATTATACACATCAGATAAATGCCTATTAGTAGAGTTTATAATTTAATTATTAATATATTAGAAATATTAGTGTAATTAATTTCGCGAATAATGAAAAAAATCAAATGTCAAAAACAGTTTGTAAAGTAGCGTGATATTTATAACAATTCAAGTACTCTAAAGTTTTGCTTTCCGGATTGAAATCGCAACTTTAAATATGTAAATACGATACAATATAATATAAAAATATATTACCTATATGTGATAAGACCCCAATTTTCCATGGCACCAGCTGAAAAGTCAGGAAGAGCAACCATATCAATTTTAGGCAAGGGAAATGGAATTTGAAAGAATTGCTCGTAGTGTTTTAATATTTTAGGACCAATGGATAAACTGTAGTTGGCTTGCGGCAAAGCTTCTTTTCTTGTCCACACAGAAAAGTTACCCATGGACATATTAACAAAATCTGTGACAGCGAACGCGACTAGATATGTTGACATTGGAACAGATTCTTCATAGTGATCCCACACATAATCAGGCAGATTCTCACTGAAAAATTCACAATTATGACAAATGAAAAAGCTTTAATTAGCACCAATTCCATAGTTTTTTTTGTGATTTTAACTAGAATATTTTTAAAATTTGTTATTATATTTATTTAGTATGCTTACAGCGCTTCCTAAACTGTGCACTGCGCCTCCTTGAAGGCCGTTAGTTTTGTTAAGAGGGAGCACAAAATTGTGAAAAGAAATTTATAATATTTTAAAACCAAGTGCAAAATTATTTTTACCTGACAGGAAAATAAACATTTGCCTGACCTTTAAGACTCAAGAAAACTTTGCTCTATGCATGCCTAGTCAGGAAAATAACATAGCCTAGACAGGTAATGAAAGAAACGTGAGTGTCTAGTTACTTAGCAACATAAAATACTGACTGAATATGTAAGTCAAATATTTCTTTTAATTTAAATCAATTTAAAATATGTATTATTTGTTTATAAGTTTCAGGTAAAATGTTATACGTAACACATCAGTAAAGCGTCGTACAGGATTCGTAGACTGTTTCGAGCCTCGCTATCGCTCGGCATGAAACTATCTACTCATCCTGTAATTGAACACTTTCCGGACTTTTTACGTAAATACTTTATAAGAAATACATCGGCAAAGTTTACTACACATTAAAATAACTCCTGTGCCTACACTAACATCTTTGAGGATTATTATTTGAGGGCTGTTAACCGCAATTCATGCAGAAAATATATCACATACTGAGGTCTGATACACCTAGTAATTAATAAACGAAATATACTAATTTATTTTTTATCTAAAAGAAAACAATTAATTTTTGTTATTTTTTGTAATCTTAATGTGAAAACTCAAATATTCTAAATATAATGCAATAAATATTAAAAATAAAAATAAATTAATATATCAACACGCCTTTTACCCATTATTGGGTGTGGCACTTAGCCGTAGCAGCTATCGATAAATGATATATTTATGCGCATGAAATGTGGTTATATTTTTTATTTTTCCATCCATAAGTTTGGGAAGCACTATGCTACACAACAAAATTAATTAAATAATTTAATTGATTTATAAACAATAATTAAACTGTGATGAAACTGAGTACATACATGCATAACATCACGCTATATCCCATTAAATGGGGTAGCACGAACCCGTCAACATTCTCATCCTGACACACGATACTCGTTTCGACCACATTAACACTTCCTCCATACGAACTCTTTCTTTTCTCACAACCAAAATCCATCATTACGCAACAAACATTCATCCATTCGCTCCTGTACACCTGATTCGTAACTAATAGATTAAAATTTTAAAAAATGAATTTAGCATATTTGGTTTTTTTTTTAGAGATGGGCGAATATCAAATTTCTCGAATTCGAATATCGAATACGAATATTAATCACATCTCGAATATTCGAATACTCCTAAAAGTTAATATATTTATTATTAATAATTATTTAATTATGTCCTTTTCATTATTTGAATGAAATTGTTAAGATAAAATTAAATTAAAACAAAAACTACAAACAAAAAAGAAAAAGACGAAAACTTCAAATTTAAGGTGAAACGTACGGGATGTTGGCGAAAATCAAATTTGAAATATGGTACGTCTTCATGGTTTTGAAACAAAATATCTTTGTTATTAATAACTTCAAAGTATTGTAATAGCTTTAAGTTTATGTACAAATGATAAAGAAAAACATAGTCAAAAATTGAGGTCAACATATAGCGCGATATTCGAGGTATTCGAATGTTCGCTATACTGACGTTAATATTCGAAAATCTCGAATATCGAATAATGTCAATATTCGCGGCATTCGACTATTCGCGGATGATATTCGCCCATCTCTAGTTTTTTTGCTTTGAAAATTAAGTGCTTACACAGGTTCATGTTGGTCCATTTGAGGCATATTGGACAACGAAGTCATATTTTTAGGTCGTGCAAGATGAATTTTAAATCTCGCCTTCATTGCAGGTTCATCAAAACATGGAAATGCTCTTCTTGCATCTGTTGGTTGAAACTGCGTTGTTGCAATCCATCTATAAATATCCCCAAACAATTAAAATATCCCCCAAACATATTTCACTAAATATATTACCTAGTTTGATTATTTACAGTGTAGGAACTTCTATAAAAACCTTGTAGAATATCATTTAAAGTGCCCTTATAGCTAATATGAATTACATATTGTGATTCTGCCTTCAGAGATTCCGCTAAGTTTAAAATAAGGAACTGTCTACTAGTATCATTAGCTATATCAATAACTTCAATCATCCGTTTTGAAACATTAAGTATATTAGAAGCTTTAAGCAATTCATGAACTGTCAAAGTAGATTTATCAATAGTAATATCATCAAAATGTAAAGTAATATTCGAAGTAGATTCAGTAACGTTGATAGTAATATCAACTTCACCATTAAACGTAAAATTCCCTTCAAAAATAAAAGGAACTATTTTAATTTCATAACGTTCTGGAACAACTGATTTCGGTAATCGAACATAAAGCTTTTCTTTTTCCACTGTTGATCTCGAAACATTTTCTTCTAGTCCAGCTGTGGAAACTTCAACTGTTGATGTTGATATCTCCGTGGTAACAAGACTGTTTTCTGTTGTTTGAGTGATGTTGCAGCCAATCAGCTCAAGGGATTGGCTGTTTGAGATATTTGGATGAGAACATGTTGATGTGACGTTGTATACAATTAGGCCTGTTGCAATTAGGCAGCCAATGAAGACTACGATGATCAGAATGGCAGATTTGCGGGATATTGTGATACCATGCTGCTTGCCAAATGTGGTGGACGTGCCGTCCATAGTAACTTTGATTTTAAGTCTGTAAACAAGAATTGAATCTTAATATCACAAACAATGTTATTGTTGGAGCGTTAATCTTAAAAAAAAAACTACAAGTTTTTTACAATGGGATTTTCCCACAGCGGGATTTAAATTGTGATTAAAATCAATTTAAATAAAGAATAAATTAAAATTGTCTATACTTACGTAAAAAATATTTACGATTTGTTACATCAGAACACAAAAACTTTTAGTTCTTTAATTATACCTTCAACACAATGGCATAATAAAAAGCATAAGCTTTTTTTTTTGGTTGCCAATAAAGATGAAAGAAAAGGGAAGAAAAAAAATAGAATAAATTTCAATCGCATTCATTAATTTCAATTTTAATCATGTTTATAAAAATAAATATTCGATTTTACTGTTTTTCTATTTTAAACCCATATGACCCACTTTTCGTGACACCCGTTATAAACTATCGCACTGCGGCTCGGTGAGTACCGACCCTATACTTTTGGGATTAAATTCTTCTTGTGCAGAGTGGTATAATAGCTATTTATTAAACTAGTAAGGAAATGAAGGTTATTACCTTACGCATGTGAAATTTGCAGAATGAGGCGTAGCCGAGTTATGTAAACTCATAAGTAAGGTATAATAGCTATTTATGAAACTAGTAAGGAAATGAAGGTTATTATCTTACGCATGTGAAATTTGCAGAACGAGACCTAGCCGAGTTATGTAAACACATAAGTAAGGTAATAACCTATTTCCTTACGAGTTTCATACAATATTTTTTCTACTTCCGTTCTAATAAATACGAAAGAGCGTTTTTGAAATTATGAAATTTTGACATATTAATGACAGTTATAAATTCAAAAAATAAAAGAATAACACATCCGAATTCGTCTACCAAGATATCTGTTGCTATGTTATCTCATTATTACACTAGTGAAATAATGCAGTTCATTATCTAACTCAAATAAGTGAAATAAAACGTCCATTTCCTAACGGAAGTAGAAAAATAAATAAATATACTATTATTGTGATCTATTATCGTAACTAGATCAAAAATAAGTCTTTATCTTTATCTAGATACAAAATATTGTTATCTGTAACAATACTAGTTAAGAAAAATTTAAATTAAACGTGTAGCTGCCTTCAATACCTTTATTACCATACACATGTTTATTCCTAAACTATCATTTACTGTAATACTTTTATGTTATCAAATTTGTTTATGAAATAATATAATTTTAATGAGACTACAAATTAATAATATACAAGTTTAATGTATTATTTTTCCTCTGAACCAATTAAAGTTCATTTAGATAGATTTTTTTATCTTTCCGTTCAAGTTTTTTTGGGTTAATGACGTTGTACATATAAAAATAATTATAACTATTTTACGCGTTCTTTCGTTGACATCTCAAAATGGGATTCAATTTAAAATACGTCAAGTAATTTGACACCTTAATTAATTAAACTCCTGAAATGACAACCACATTTAATACATTACTTTTCATGACAAGGTACATTTGAAATCATTTGCAGAAAGATATAATACGTAATTTAGATCTTTGTGACGTGCTTTCAAACCTAAATTGAAAAGAAAATTAATAATAACGACGAAGGAGAATAAAGACGTCGGTTCTATCCAGAGATAATCGGGCTTCTCCTTTCTGTTAAACTTCTAGGTGAGTATTGAGCAGTACCTTTAAACGGCAAACAAGACGATGCAAACTATGTCCATTGTTCGAACAAGTTCTAAAGTAGTTCAGCAGTTGAATCTAACACAATTAAAACCGGTATAGAACTAGCCACCGAATATTCCGAATAGACACGCAACAGGCTAGATTGTACGGTTCCTGAATAATTCATAACATTATATTACACAAGACGGATTGAAGTACATGTTTTTTTGTTTGCTTTCATTTCTTTAAGAACAACAAATGTATCTGACGCATGTATTCTTATATATTCACTATTCAATTTCCGTTTAAAATATTAGAAAAACTAGAATGATTAATTCATTTAATTCCAGATTTCAATTATTGTTATTAGAGATATTCACAGAACAGTATAAGTAACCTCTAGTTTTTCAAACGTCATATTAGTTAATCTGTTCTTTGAAAGTAAATTAATTTTTGGAATTTGGATAGAAGTTTTGCTTTTACTTCTAATTCAGTAAAAATAAATAAATAAAACAAATACTTGAATAACGACAGTCCTAATGTAACTAATTAAATTATTAACCTAAATTAAAAATATAGTAATACATGTAGTTAATTTCAGCGACAATCGAAGTGAATTAGAAAATTAAATTAAGAATAAAAATAAAACATAAAATATAAACTAAACACTTGGCTAAGTCTCACAAAATTCAGCCTCCAAGTCACCTTAAGAGGGCATCGTCAGAGGCTGGCCAGCACAGTTAGTTTTGTGAGACTTAGCCAAGTGTTTAGTTTATATTTTATTAAACCTAGTTTCACCAAGTGTATGGATGACAATTAATGTTAAAAATAAAACAGTTGAATTTAATAAATGCACAACTAGACTTGATAAATTCTCCATTCATAGATGCATTAATTAAAGAAATACTAAAATCACCTCTCCCGCACTAATTATTATAAGAGTATTAAATTTTTCTGATCCCAATTTTATTTTAATATATTGAGATTCTTTATTTTTTGAAGGACAACAATGATAACTTAAGGCATATCGAATGTTTAGCAACAATATCAATTATTACATATGACATGTTATTTTGATTTGCTTTTATTAAAGTTTAAAATTTAAGTTTTGTTGTTACATTTATTTATTGAATAAGCACTCAACAGGACAATGTCCCAATTATAGAGGGCATATAAAAAATTACAAAAATTATTGATTAACAATAAATGCGATATACCAAAAAAAGAAACATATTAATATGTATTTACAATTAGAAAAATTAAATATATTATGCATATCCGAAAAAGCCAAATAGTTTGTTTTTAAATGATTGTAAAGAATCATTGAATATATCAATATTATCATTATCAAACCGATTAAAAATAGTACAAATACGCCTTATAGGACACTTTAGTCGTTATAGTACTAAATATTGAACAAAAATTTATATAAAAATGACAAATTGTGAATGATGAATCTACTAAATTTCTGATTAAATTGTTTAATTTAGTTGTTGCATAAACCCAGAATTAGAATATGAATTTTGAACGTACAAGTAAATTTATGTTACTGTAAAAAAAAGTAATTAATTATGCATAATATACCGTGGCTTATTAAAATTAAAGTAAACTAATTAATGTAATTCACTCGCAAAAAGCGTGTCTCCCAATTATCATAATTAAAATAATTTACACATGTGAAAAATTAAACAAATTCACGCGACAAAATTACAACAATATTAAGATTTACAATTAACATAGAACCAAAAACAAAGATAAAAATTAACACCATTTAGTGTCATTACTATATTTAGCAACGGAATAGAAAACAAAATAGAGTCACAGGAAGGTAAACTACGATTGTAAGTGAAATATGAGCTTCATAAAGAAGTAGAAAGATCTGGGTGCATTATTTGATTAACCAGAAGTCGTAGCTAATGAAATAAAAGTCTCTCGATGCGGGTGAAATGGGTGTGTCGTTGCTATCAGTTTAACCTCAAGGTTAATAGTCAATCCCTTAAATTAATTTCTGAAATGTACACCTCGTAAGCAGAAGGTCAGTCCTATATCTGTCCTACATTTTGTGTCAACGAATCAGGAGTGACAAGGACAAAAATAAAATAAATATTTGATGCGCTGTTGGGCTTTTGCCCCAAATTAGGTCTGAATTGCGGCATTCTCTTCGAAGTTAGAAACCAGAGAAAAATATATTGTACTAAATAATACAAGTACTGTACTGAAATTTGACAGTAGAATGACAGTCTGACATAAACAAACAATGATACTAGTTATCAGCCAATGGAAACATTGTATTAAACATGGTTACCATGGCAATATGAAACTGTGTTGGAAATTTTTCATTACTTGACCTAATTAAGCAATAGTATGTTATGCATCAAGGGAGGGAAACAAGGGATAATCGCACCTTCCCGTGAAACATATAATACTTTTCGTGAACAAAAATTACTGTCTTATCGGGACAAATGTCAAATATGGGTTGCGTAACTAGTTACCTAGGAAACGCCGAAAACAGCTAATAATCGTAGTCTCTAGGGAGAGACACATCTTTCTAGGGAGAGAAACATGCTACACCTAGGGAGAGAAACATCTTACCTAGGGAGAGAAATATAATGTTTCTCTCCCTAGGGGAGAAAACTAGTGTTTCTCTGTCTAAAATTAGGGAATAAGAACGTGTTTCTTGTGCATGTGTTATGAAATAGCTATTAACATACCTAGGAATGATATGAGTATCATTACTGCCGAAGATGTCAGTTTGAAATCCGAGCTCGTGGAGTGAAGATTTTATGACATCTAAGGTCTGTTATGACTCATAATATTCGTAGTTTGTTCAATAGTTGACCGGTTTTAGAATATAAACACGTTAACGTCGTTAATAAGTATTATTTTTTGAAATTCTTTTATGATTAACGTCATTGTCATCATTTTAGAAGGTGATCAAGTAAGTCTGTGGTCTGTATGTTTTTATTTAACGCCATGGTTACAATTGTTTTATATCATATTTAAAAATATTTTTTTATTTAAACGTCATAACGTGGTCATCTCTAATTTGACAGACTGTACAATTAATATATATTATGATAAGCAGGAGAAGTAATCTTTGTATTATTGTTGTTTTGAGTTCCGTTTGTATTAATAGTGTTATATTATCATTGTGTTTTATTTTAATTTTCTTGACTGTTTTGACAAATCAGTATGGTAATATTACCGTACAGAATACAGTTATTACTTATTTACCAGTCTACTTTTGTGCAAGTAAACATATGGAAACTAGTACGTTAAATGACATTTTTCTACTTCCGTTAGGAAATAGACGTTTTATTTCACTTATTTGAGTTAGATAATGACCTGCATTATTTAACTAGTGTTATAATGAGATAACATAGCAACACAAAAAATTAAGATATCTTGGTAGACGAATTCTGATGTGTTATTCTTTTATTTTTTAAATTTATAACTGTCATTAATATGTCAAAATTTCATAATTTCAAAAACGCTCTTTCCTATTTATTAGAACGGAAGTAGAAAAAATATTGTATGAAACTAGTAAGAAAATAAGGTTATTACCTTACTTATGTGTTTACATAACTCGGCTACGTCTCGTTCTGCAAATTTCATATGCGTAAGTTAATAACCTTTATTTCTTTACTAGTTTCATACATAGCTATTTAATAACGGAAGTAGAAAAAATAAATTATTCTTTTTAATTATTAAACCACTCTATTTCCATTAGATATGTGAAATTACCTATAACTAGGTACCTCTGGCTGCACCCATAATCAATATAGATAATATTTACTTTTATTTTATGGCAAAGCAATCAACAAAGGGCGAGTCAAACGGATAATTTTAGCGATGACAAAAATATAAAACATAACCTACATTTCTTTGCAACCATCATCAATCTCAATTCTTCTCAAAATCATTTTGACAGTTGAAAATAAACTTTCTTTACTTTCAAAATTAACTATCTACGTGCGCAAACATCTTCTAATCAATATGAACCTTTTTGAAGTTACCGGAACCCGTATCAGCGACACCGAACACCGTTACTTAAGATGCCCGGAAGTTGATAATGTTAGGCGGGTGCATTTCATAGTATTTCATTGCAAGCAGTGCTCAGGTTGCACGAACGGAATAGAGATCGGCTGAGGAGACAATGCAACCGTGCAACGAGGAAGGTATACGCTTGAGAGTTGCAGTTGCTGGCGCTCTCGCTTGTTTTGCCGTAATAAGCTGCAACGTGACAGCGTGAGCTGAGATTTTGTTTTGTTTTTAGCTAAGATATTATATTGTATATTGCGGTATACAGCATATAAGATTCAGTGAGATAGATATTTTCCTATATTCTAGCTAGATTTTAAATTCCATTTTATAATATATAGCACAATTTGAATTCACTTGAATTGAAAGTTTGGTTTGTCGAAGAAACGATATTTTAAGAAACCTAACAAAATCACGGATGAGATGTACATTATATTTTTTATGTTACAATAAAAATATCTGATGTGGACACCACATGACTTCCTTGTACACGTATTAAACTATAGATATTTTTTTAATTGCACATATTTGACATTAAATCTTTTATTTTTTGTTCTAATCCATAGCAAACTTAATTTTTTAAAAAATCAAAAAATATATAATATTTAAATTTAGATATCTCGTTTATGCAAAAGGCTAATTTAAAAATTCTTAATGTGCTAGACGCAGAATTTAATTCTCTAAAACTTTTATTTGCAGCATTCCTTTCTAAAATTAAAATAATACCATTTTTTTCAAGGAAAACTGTTAGCAGCTTCATGTAATGTGCCACTTCCGGTTAGTCTATTTTAACCAAAATCTATTATGTTATTTCCATTGATATAGTAGTCTTATATACCAAATTTGGAAAGTTTTAAATTATATTTAATATAGTTTTTCATGAAAATCTATTATAGGCTTCAAGTAAAGTACCACTTCCGGTAGTTGTATAATGACCAAAAAGGGAGGTGCACAACTAGATGTTATAACAGTCCTAAATATAAAGTTTCAATTTTCTACGGCTTACCGTTTTTGAGTTATGCGAGATACGTACGTACGTACGTACGTACAGGCGGCATGACGAAATTAGTCAAAATGGATTCAGGGAGGGCCAAAACACCTATTTCCGTTGAAATCTGAGAACCGAAAATTTTCGAGATTACAATACTTCCTTTACTTCGTACAAGGAAGTAAAAACTACAACATTTAATGTATATTTTAATTTAAAAACTATAGAAAATCGTACGTCACTAATTAACAGTCAATAGAAACATTGAATTAACATGGTTACCATAATAATATAAAAATATTCGTGCCCAAAACTATCAGTTTGACATTTAAAAATTGTTTTTTACTGTCAATTTTATTTACTTGATACAAGTTGCCATGGATATATAATTCTATCATAACTTGATTATTTCAAGCAAAATATAAAACCTAAATTATGTTTATTTTTTGTTTTGGTATCGTTACGATTTTCTTATCGAATCTGCCCTCGAGCATTAATTCATCTCCGGGACATATTTTGTCGTGCATTCCAACAACGTAATCTGAACGAATGAAACACGAGAATAACTGACAATTACAGACCAAAGAGTTAAATTATAAACTTGGTTTAAATAAATAAAAGTTATATAATATATGGAATAAATGACATTACTGTCAAAAATAGGTTTAATAATAAAGTTAGTTATTTGGTTATTTGTATATTAAGGAAAGAAAGTGAGATCCCGTTTTATTTCCCGAGCCGAAGGCAGGAGATATAAAGCACGTAAGGGAAGATTAATACTTTCTTCATAAGATAGACATGTAATGTTTTTCGCTAACCTATCAGAAAGTAATATTTTCAGGAATAACAACAATTAAAATAAATGAACTGTACGCATCAATATAAATAACTCAAATCATTTATAGTACAGAAATGAGAAATTGCTTTGCTTATATAAATATTAAGGAATAACATCATGTATTTGACAGCTGGTAACTGCAGTTTACAAGCATAAATATATTACTTACTGATATCTACAACGATAGAGTGTCACTGCCAGAATGGGTGAAGGCATGTTTATATTTTGTGAATTTTTGGTTGAACCGGTTCAAAAATAGAAAATTTTTAAATTATGTTTCTATATAATTCAGAGCACGAGAAATGCACTCGTTCAAACCGCATCTCAATATCTCTTTTAGTATTTGAGTTATATCGATTTTTAACTTTTTTTTAAACTCAACTTTGAGAGCTCATATCTCTAAAACGAAAAGAGATATTGAAATGCGGTTTGAACGAGCGTATTTCTCGTGCGCTACTTAACTTATACCGAAATTTTACCATTTTTGAACATTTTTCAACTTTTTTTCAAATTTTTCTTTTCTCAATATTTCCAAAAATTGAAGAAATAATGTAAATCTGAAAACACTAGTGAATTCCTCTCATGAAAATACATAGGTATGCAAATTTTTATAGCAAAATTCGCACGGATACATTTTTTATTACAAAAAATCGAAAAATGGCCTAAATCCGTAAAAACGCCAAGGGGTACCCCTTAAGAAATTTCCAAAAAATGGCTATTTTAGATTTTTTGTAATAAAAAATGTATCCGTGCGAATTTTGATGTGAAAATTTGCATACCTATGTATTTTCACGAGAGGAATTCACTGGTGTTTTCAGATTTTCATTATCTCTTCAACTTTTGAAAATATTGAGAAAAGAAAATTTTGAAAAAATTTGATAATTTTCAAAAATGGTAAAATTTCGGTATAAGTTAAGTAGCGCACGAGAAATACGCTCGTTCAAACCGCATTTCAATATCTCTTTTCGTTTTCGAGATATGAGCTCTCAAAATTGAGTTTTAAAAAAAGTTAAAAATCGATATACCTCAAAAACTAAAAGAGATATTCAATGCAGTTTGAACGAGTGCATTTCTCGTGCTCCGAATTATATAGAAACATAATTTATAAATTTTCGATTTTTGAACCGGTTCAACCAAAAATTCACAAAAAATAAATATGCCTTCACCCATTCTGGCAGTGACACTCTATCTAATATATGTCTATTTTTTAGAAATGAAAAATGTCACTTTCTTCTCTCAGTTAAAGAAAAAAATGTGTGATATGGCCGTAAAAAAAAATATGTTTTTATTATATGCAGAATCACCCATTTCTTTTTAAAATGTAATGTATCCAGGATCGCAAAATATGTAACATAATTACATAGTACAGTGATTATAATTACAATTAAAATTATCAGAATATAATTTACTTCATCATAAATGCTCGTTAATAATTGGGCTAATCAAAATGATATAATCAATATTTACGTACGTTGACGTGAAATACTAGCGGAAATAATATATGTAATACTCTGATTATTAAAAGAATTGTCGAAGCGCAATATTTATAATTTACTTCAATTACACTGAGTGCTTATTTATCAATATAATTTTTAATGGTCACTTATAGCGGCGTTAAAACTATTTTCAAAGACTCAAGGTAAAGGACATAAATCAAACATTAAATTAAGTTTCATTTTAAAGCAACTTAATATACACTATTAAATAATAAATAAATAAACAGTTCCAATGTAAAGACGCATTTACAAAGTTATTAAATTAATTTCATTACTAAGAAATGAGTAATCAATCATATTATTTGTTTTTTATTTCAGTAGAAAAACTCAATGCGCAACTTTCTGCTACTAAATGTAACTATTTGATGTTCAAAAGATCTTACATTCGCCGTCAAATCATTCAAAATTATTGAAATCATTTAATTTATGTATGATGAAAACTATGTGTGCAAAATTATTATTTTTTTTACTAAATTGAAGACTGTCAAACAACAATAACTTAGGTTATGTTACACTTCTAAAATAGTTATTTTTAATTGATTGATAAATTGAAGGAAAACAATCAAAAATAATATGAATTTGGTACTATGTGTGACCAGGGGAACGTGAAAAAATAATTATTATGGAAGCGTGTGCGAAATGCTTATTTTACGCACTAGGGTGCAAAACAGTGCGCAAAATACGCGGTTATAGTAATGTAAATGATAAAAAATCACGTACTTCACAAAAAGTGAACATGTTTTTACAGTAATAGAAAAATAATATTTTTCTACGATCGTGCAAAATGTGAATCATTATATACTCATTTTCAATGCAAAAATGATTGTTTATAGTACAGCGTACAATAAAATGTTTTATTACCCGTTGCTATTAGATATTTGCAACAAAATAATTGCTACGAAAGAAACTTAACTACGTAAGTTGAGAACTCTGCTTCGATTCTTACAGCCGACAAACAACTTTCACCGCAATAAAATTACTCCTGTGATTCCCAATAGACTAACATCTTTGGGGGCCGAGATTTGACAGCTGGTAGCCGCACTTCATGCGCATAAATATCACACCCACACTCATATTATTTATATAAAATATTAAAATAAACACTTGTCTAAGGCTCACAAGAAATTTAGTGTTTATTTTAATATTATATTAAACCTAGTTTCACCAAGTGAATGGACAATTAATTTTATCTTTGTTGTTTTTATTTTATTATTTATATATTAATTGTAATATTTTAATCATTATAAGAAACATTTGAAAGCGGTAAATATATGAAGCCGAATATTCAAGTTAATTTGAATATACTATCTTCATTTTAATTTGATGTTCACTTATTATCTCTATGTAGCTAACAAAAACAAACACACCTATAATTTATCGGATGCAATTACTCAGTCATCATGCAATGTAAACATAAACTAAAAATATCGTCTCATTATTATTCCTGGGCCAATATCAATGAAACGCGAAACCTAGAAACCTAAATGCGATGACCATGTGAATGATGTAGGTGTCTGCGATCACAATCGCAAGGTGTAATTTAATGATATTATTTTCACGTTCAACGTCGGACGAACATAATTCCGTCATTCTCTGGCGATGAAATGGCCTCTGTCAAGGATGCACGAGTGTCAATTCACACATTACATTCGACGCGTGAGCAGTTTATAAAACCATATTGAAAATTAGCCCTATTTATAAACGAAGTCTGGTTTGGTTGTACTTGCCTTGTAGATAGTAAATACATTTTTAATAGTTGGTACTACGAGATCGATTTTGGGGGAATTATAACCATACCTTTATGCCAAATTAGAACCTGAACAATGATACTTTTTAAACAAACTCATAATTGTATTTATGTTCGACTGCATCATATTACCTTGTTTTACGACACTGTTTACTGTCCATAATCGGGTACTTTATTGGACAAGTACGATAAAAATGCAAAATTGGACTGCTGTCAATGTCACATTAAAACAAAATTCAAAAGAAATAGTAGATATAATTTAAAGCATTTTATTAGAATGAAATTACAATTAAGTAAAATACTATTAAAGTATGCCAGGATACAATCTTCGGTGGTTTTTTTTATTTTCATATTTAAACACCATTTTCTGTATGTATTATATGTGTCTTCATACATTTGTTTCGATTTCGTTGGTAATAGACATTATCTTGCATTACATGCAAGATCTTTTATTTCTTTTGGAACGTCTTCAATGTCTTCATCCATCTCAACACTTTTTTCACTTTGACAAAAATATAGGTATTGACAATCAAATTTTAAGAGAAAATATTCTTCATGCAGTCAAACATAAAACGTTGTATGCAACTCGTACATAATCAGACTTTATAGACTCGCCTTATTTATTAGCCTCGCTCGCTGCGCTCGCTCTGCCATAAAATTCGGCTCGTCCAATAAAGACCTAAATTATGTACTTGTTATATAAACTACTATTATAAAGTAACCATATAACAGATATGTTTTCTCGACCGCCCAGAAAATTTGTCCTTTCTAAGAACTTTTTAAACCAATCAAGTTCGGTAAATTTTTATCGATTTATCGATCTCTAAACTGTAGAACTCTGAACAATGATCTATTTTAAAGAAGCTTTGACAGTGCGGAAAGTACTTACTTTTCGCATTCATTTGTGTACACTCAACGATTGGTTTTAATTGTCAAAAAATAATAGTGATATTATTTGATAAAATAAAAAATGAACTAAAGAATACATAATTTTGTGTAGTGTAAAATGATAAATTGTCAAAGGAAAAATAGTATGTAATAGACGTGTTAAAAGGTCATTGTAAAACTTGTGTGAAAGGAATATTTGCTTACGCTCGTGACACGCTTTTCAATAATACTCTTTCAACACTTGTATTATAATATATTATTTTATACGCTAGTGTGGGAAGTGATTATTTTCTTCACATATGTGTCAAAGCATAACATTATTGTTTTGTCATAAATACGAAAAAAATTACAGAGATAAAATGGAATCTGCAGCAATCTTTGATATTATTTGAGAAAATGTTTTAATGATCTATAATCATTGTCTTTAATTTCAGATAATACCTGTTTACAAAATTGTACACCATCTTATTGAAGGGTTTCGCCTGTCTGAGAAGGGATTACTTAGCAGGTTTTGTTTTAATCAGTTACTAGATGTCTCCAGTCCTACCACTACAATGTATTATAAGAAATAAGTATCTTAACTTTAAACTGAATACTGAGAAAATGTATGCTGATAGAAAAAAATATCTTGAACAAAAATAATACAGCACAACAAAAGGAAAGTAAAGCTCGGAAAATATTTGAACTAAAGTGTTTCCAGATTTGGTACGTCAAGTAATGCCATCTAGTGATTTTTAATTCAATTAAATGAAAATGATCATGCTGAACAAAAACATCCTGAAAATATTTGAAAAGTAAAGTAAAACAACCTTAAAAATATTTCAAAATTGAAGTTTATATGATAAAATGAAATACATTTAATGGAATTGCGCATTTTATTTATAAATTTAATATTATTAGGTTAGATTAGGTTAGTTTCGACGTATCTTGTCAGAGGCGCTAGTTTACATGTCCGCTCTGTAAGCTAAGAATTTTAATGACATATGAAACGGCTATAATAAGCGTAGCGCAATACAATTAAATTGGCCATGACTAGGGTTGTGCATTTGACCAGTCAAATATTTTTCGGTCAATTGACCGACTATTTGACCGGTCAATTGACCAAGAAACATTTAATAAAAATCACAATTAAAATTGTAATTTATTTATATAGTACTGTTTACTACATCCAATATTACTGAAAATGAAAAACCAACAACAACTAATAAACAAAAGTAAAAGTAATGAAATGAAATAATATGTATTTATTTTATTTGTAAAGTAAAGTAAGCAAATTCTCCAGAACCGAGAATACTAAACTAGATATATTCATGTAGTAATAGTAAGTAGCTATTTCTATTGAACAACAGATGTCGTGGCGGTTCCATTTAGATTATTTGACCGTATTATTTGGTTGTCAAATATTTTTGGTCAATTGACCGGTCAATTGCCCAAGGCACAACCCTAGCCATGACTATACATATATACAGGATGTATCACGAAAAGCAGGTCATAGGCGTTTAACACAGGAAAGCAGTTATCCGTGCGCATTGCAGAGATTAAAATTCTGCATCTAAATCAATAAATTAATTTCAATTCTTATGTTTTTTAACAACAGAAATTATATTACAAAATTACAAGTTTAGTTTTAAACAACGCAAAATATTTGACAGAAGTTTTAATTCCTTGGCTAACACAATTAAATTGTAATTTAATTTTCATATTTAATTTCTACCTTTACAAAACAGAAAATAAAATTAGTTTATTAATTCAGATGCAGAATTTTAAACTCGACAACTTTCGATTGAAGAATTTTTATCTAATAACTCTATATATTCGCTGTATACTGTTTATCCCTCCCTTGTCAAAGTCATACCTATATATCGTTGATAGTACCCAGGAATTCGCATTTATGTCACTAAAGTAACATATTCATAGTAGAGTAAATATGTTATTTTCTCATCATAACAAGTGTTGACGTTACATATTTATTATAATTTATGCGTGAGCTTTAATCTATTAATCAAAAAGTTAATTGCTTTTTTATTATCGATGAGACAACACAAAGAGTTAATAAGAAAGTTTTGAGCAGGAAGCTTAAAGCTTGTATAAAGATAATTTAATAATAATTAAAATTTTAAATACTCTAAGCTTTCACGAATCTTTCAATCTGAACAGGAAGAAGAATATTTTAATACAAAGTAGAAAATTTTGCAACGGTAAATGAAGAACTAATAGCTATACTTTCTTATTTTAATGGTAAAAAATTGACGCTCCTCTTTTACATGTACACAAAATAACGGTAAACTAGTATTAGTTATAATAATATCGTACAAGAAATGAAAAATAAACCCCATATCTTTAACGGTATTGTATAACGTCTTATGGTTCAAAGACTTTAGAGTTTATGTTTAATCAAGTGAAAATTTTCTGTCTACTTCACTTCAATAGAGTTACATGCATTACATTTAGAACAGCATAACTTGTAATGTTATAAGTAGAGATGGGCGAATATCAAATTTCTCTAATTCGAATATCGAATACGAATATTAATCAGATCTCGAATATTCGAGGTACTCGAATATTCGAATACTCCTAAAAGTTAATTTATTTATTATTAATAATTATTTAATTATGTCCTTTTCATTATTTGAATGAAATTGTTAAGAGAAAATAAAATTAAAACAAAAAGTACAAACAAAAAAGAAAAAGACGAAAACTTCAAATTTAAGGTGAAACGTACGGGCTGATGTTGGCGAAAAACAAATTTGAAATATGGTACGTCTTCATGGTTTTGAAACAAAATATCTTTGTTATTAATAACTTCAAAGTATTGTAATAGCTTTAAGTTTATGTACAAATCATAAAGAAAAACATAGTCAAAAATTGAGGTCAACATATAGCGCGATATTCGAGGTATTTGAATATTTGCTATACTGACGTTAATATTCGAAAATCTCGAATATCGAATAATGTCAATATTCGCGGCATTCGACTATTCGCGGATGATATTCGCCCATCTCTAGTTATAAGAGTTAGGTTATGTAGGTACTTGTAATTCTATTACAAATATCTCGTGATATTTTATGCGTAATCTTAGGTAAGTTATTAAAAATAATTAGGTACAATTACGGACAAAAGCAAAAAAGAAAATTGGCAAATATTGTTATTCAAGTAGTAATTGAAATACAACAAAAACAAATATTTAATTTGCAACAGATAAATAATGAACCTACAATTAAATTTTTAATTTTATATGACATAAAAAGTACTCCTGTGATTCTTTAACTTATAATATTTTGGGGGTCATACAATTAGCGACTGGTAACTAATATTGTAATTAATATAATTTACAATTACGCCTTTATTTATCAACGTAAAGGTGACGTTTTCTGTGGAACAATCGAAATATAACTTTGTCACGCGTCTCCAATGGCAACGCGCGAAAAAGTTGTTAAATGCGCGTGTTTCCAATGACAACGTGCGAAAAAGATATTAAACGCACGTTTATTTCAATAGTTAGCAGGGATACAAACCAAACAGAAACTTGTCATATTGACAGTTGATAGAACGAATTTATTTTTAGTACGTATTGGTTTTTTAATAATATAAGATGCAATCGTAGAAAAAATTATGTGTGTATCACGAATGTAAAGTATCTTTGTTCCTCTTATATTATTGCAGCTCTCGCCTTCGGCTCGTGCTGCAATTACCGTGTTCGAGTAACAAAGAATCACTTAATGCTCTTAATACATAAATAACTATTTTCTACGGTTCCTGATTCTTAAAGGTCAGGCAAATGTTTATTATTATTTTCCTGTCAGTTTCAGGTAAATTTATATTTCTGAGGTCTTTAGTATTTCAGTCCTTATGTAAAAAGCAATATAATATTCGTCATTTTAGTAGAAACTGGAAGTTGCGAAAAATATTTGGAAAATTTGGGGGTCCGCGATGATAAAAAGTTGAGACCCGCTGAACTAATGCATTATTTGACAATTTTTGACTAAAACAGTTGAACAAAATTTCCTTTGTAAACGCGATATAGGAAAGCAAATTTGTCAGTACGGTGGTGTGGATAGCGATATGGAATTCGAATCCGGAGATCCCGAGTTCGAATCGCACTCAAGCTAAAAATTATATAAAACTATCACACTTCGGCTCGGTGAGTGCGCACAATGTACTGTAATTGGGATTAAATTCCTGTTGTAAATAAATAAATAAATAAATATTCCAACATTAGCAACATTTTCAAGCATTATTATCACGAGTATAATTAACATGCAAATATGAACATAATATTAGAAATACCAAGTCCAAGCATTCCATTCTAATATTGTTGTATATAATTTCATATTATAATTGCCGTTTAGTGCTAAAGCAACTGCTAACCTAAATTTCTCTTTCTATATACGGGCACGTTAATTTTTTTTGCTTATTCCATTTTTAAATTCCAGTTGGTTTATAATTAAAGAGACGCGGGTCGTTGTATTACAAATTATATTCATCAATGCTTCGAGTTCAACATCGAGCGACATGTGACTCAGAAGTCAGAACAAATGTCATCGAAAACATAAATTGTTTTCGTGATGACACGCGTTGTCTCTTAACAAGAATTCTTCAATTAAAGTGTTCTCTGTTACTGCTGTTTAAATGGCGATTTTGTTTGTGCTCGAGCCTTGGGATGGTCCAAAGAGAATGACACTTTACTTCTAATTATTGTTTGAATAGTATATGTTTCATTTGTTTCAATTAGCTGATTGTCGTATTTTTAACTAAAGTCACTTGATATTTATATAGAAATAATTAGATTGAAACTGAAAAACTTGTTTATTCCGTGTTAGGCAATTAAACAAATGCTTGATATATACACATACATATTAGCTAATCTAAAATTCAAAATTAGCTAAACAAATTTGAGATTGGGCTCATAATATTTAATTTACTAATTTTATAATTTATTTCTCACTTTGATTTTGGGATAGGTGGCTCAGTGCTATCGAATCGGCATCTGGATCTTGAGAACCATGGTTTGATTCCCAAAGCCGACAAACAATTTTCACCAAATTATATCTACCCCTGTGGCTTCCTCTCTACTAACATCTTTGAGGGCCGTGATTTGACGGCCGGTAACCACACTTCACGCGAAGAAATATATCACTTATCTAAATCTGCTTACGGCAGAGTGCCACACCTAGTAATGGGTAAAAGGTGTGATGATATATTTATTTATTTACTGATTTTATAAAAAAAAATTATTCTTGAGAACAAGTAATCAGGCCTTAGTAATCCATGGAAAATGGAATAAATTAACAGAATGGATTAATTGAAACTTTATTGAACGTATCGAACCTTGATGCATCTGATGCATCATCAGAACTGTTCCAAACTCTACTGAATGCACTTCACAAAGAATTTTTTGTTGAAGTTTTAAATTTTCGCCTCAGTTTTTACGTCAGCGACCTGTAAACTGCTGAAGATGGACGTGTTAAACGTTCGAAACGTTTCAATTAATCCATTCTGTTAATTTATTCCATTTTCCATCGATTACTAAGGCCTGATTACTTGTTCTCAAGAATTATTTTGGATCCACATAACCTCGAAAAAAAATATTTTAAACAAATTACAGTTCCCTAAAATTGATCTTCGTCTAACAATAGCTATATCAATCCATCCATAATCTCCATTCAAGCTTCTCTTTCAACTATTTCAAATTTCAATCCATCCTTCGTATTCGCGTTCACAACTCTAAGAGCTTTTGACCGCAAGCTTGCCACATCCATGTGAGAAAGCGCAATGACGTGGAAACAAAATCACGAGACAGGAGGGTGCAACTAGCAAAGAATCAGCAACAACAGCAGCAGCTGCAGTGATTCGCCACGCTGGAATAGGTGGCCGTGTATTCTTGATGGTTATGTCTTTTGTTTGAATTGAATGCCGGGAAGGGTGAGGGTAGAATAGTAGGGTGGCTATGACAAGCTAGTTTTTGATTTTAAGATTGTTGATCAGTTTTTGATTGCTGTAATCAAGCTGTGATTTTTAATTTATATTTTTATTTAATAAATACTTAACTACTGAAGAGGTCAAATTAAATTACATAGAATAAAATTGATCGTGGTTGTCTTTGATGCATAACACATGACTGTTAATATCTCTCGAGAACCGAGACCAAAAATTATTTTTTTACGATCTATGAAATGTTGACAATTACGCTCTCATTTGTCATCGTAAAGTTGATGAAACAAAAATATTTTTTTTTAAATCGCAAAACTATTTTCCATGTTTCCCAGTCCAAAATTTTTCGTTGCAACTGCCACTGGGTGGATGATTATGTTAAAGTTATTAATTAAATAAAATTCTATTATAAATAACTGCTAATAATTGCAATTGTGTATTTATTCTTTCGTAGTTGATACCTACTTCATTGTTTATGTTTAATAGGAAAGCGAATCCAGTGCAGTACTACAAAAAATGTTTTAGGTTAACAACCCTTAATTTTTCGAATTTAAAAAAAATCTTTTTGTTTCATGATCAGCACGTCGTACAGAATATACCCTTTAATTTTTTGCTCTAAGTTGTGAAACATCCTGTATATATAGTCACATTTCTTGCCTATTATTGGTAGTATTTTGTTCATACCAGATTACAAAGAATTCTTCATCATCATCATACCATCATCACGCCTTTTACCCATTACTGGGTGTGGCACTCTGCCTAAGCAGATCTCGGTAAGTGATATATTTTGTCGCGTGAAATGCGGTTACCAGCCGTCAAATCACGGCCCTCAAAGATATTAGTGGAAAGGTAGCCACAGGAGTAAATTTTTAAATTGGTGAAAATTGTTTGTCGGCTGTGGGGATCGAATCAGGGTTCTCAAGATCCACAGGCCGACTCGATACCACTGAGCCACCTACCCCATAATGAGTTTATGACATAAGAAATGTCTTTTTCATCAGTAGGATGCACATAAAATGACAGCGAGTGGTCGGTGACATGCAGAGGCACAATATTATCATAATTGGATGTCTGATTTATACTCAAGATATGTGTGTCCAATTGATAAATCTAGTATATTTCCTGACAAGTCCAATCCACGATCAGTAAACTGAAAACAAGTATCTTATTTTATCAACAGCTATGTACTGTATGATTTGTTATGTACTTGTGCAAATTGACTACTTAGTTTGAGAGAAGACACAGTATAATATTTTACGAATACAATATAATTTGTATGGGGTAGGCAGTGATATCGAGAACTCGGATTTGATTCCCACAGTCGAGAAACAATTTTCACCAATTTAAATCTACCCCTGTGGCTATCCCTCTACTAACGTATTTGGTGGCCGTGACTTTACGGCTGGTAACCGTACTACACGTGAAGAAATATATCACTTACCCAGTAATGGGTACAAGGCGTGATGATATATTATTTTAATTATTTTCATATAATTTATAGTAATTCCTACGTTCTTCTTGATAGGTTGTTTTTATAATTTCTGAATTAGTTTTTAATCTGACTTTTTTTGAGCAAAATATCTGTTAAAATGTAAAAATAAATAGAATAAGTGGTTTCAATAAAATGATATTTATCGGATTTTAATTTAGATATATCCGAAAATTGGCAAAATATTGCCTCATGACATGTAACTTCAATTTGCTTTATTTAAACCAACATTATTATTTTTTGTTTGTGCATCTAACCATAAATAATATATTAAAAAATAAATAGAACTTTTCAAAATTATTTCTGAAAAAAATGCTTTAAATAAAAATGGTCTTCCACATATAATTTAAAAGCAAAAAGTATATTAAATGTTGAAACTGTTTTAAAATACTAAATCCATTCTTGAAGTTAATTGTTAATAAATATAATTAATGGTTATATAAATTAATTGTTAATAGAAAATATGAATAATAAATAATATAGAAATAACATGCAGGAATTCCTATAAAAATAATACAAAATAATTTCTTAAGAACGCAATTTTGTTGCAACATAATTCATACAAACTTAATTGCACTATTAGGCTTTGTAAATAAAAATGCGCTCATAGAGACGACATTTGGGACTACAATAAAAGTACACCTAATAACTAAGTTCTTAAAAATAAATAAAAATGTATGATAATAGAACTATTATTTATAATAATAATTAACTAATATTATACTACATAATAATAACTACAATATTAAAAGAACCTATAAACTAAATAGTTAAATTTGTACCTCAAAATTAAACGAAATACGAAACTAATACTAAAGCTATAACGACAATAAAAGAAAAAACTAAAAAAATGAAGTTTTCTCAAATTTAATAGATCGTGATATCTTAATAGTTATCCCAATAATAATATATGCATGTAAACAGTTTTCCGAACAATATTTATAACTTATTGTTTCATAAACATTGTAAATGTAAAACGATTTATAGTTGGCATTGTCATATTTAGTTTTTCACACATTTTAAAATAATTATTAGGTAGTACAAATTAAAACAAATATTTTAACTAGTTTAGTTCAATAAAATCTAGAAAAAGTCAGATTTTATTATCTCTACTTAATATTGATACCTAAACCAAATATAAAATAGTAGGTAGTTATAATATTTTGCAATATGTACGGAGATTCAAAACGAAATGTGTATAATTTAATTTATGAAAACAAGTATAAAAACATGCCAATAAAATATAACAAACTGCGACAACCGTATCAGAGAAATCAGATTTTATGTCACTTTTACCAGTTGTGCAACGTAAATATTAACTTTTTTTATCTTGTTTTCATTTCATCACAGTTTCATTGATTTATTTTATAAACAATTTACCTGGTTGCAAAATGCAAAAGTTACATAATCTTTTTTTGCAAAATTCATGATGTAATTATTCGCTGGATACTTGATTCTTAATTCAGTTCATTATCTATTCACTGAAGTAATTACTTTTTACCACAAATTAAAGATTCATAAAACAACGCCTTTGCGCATTACATTCGACCTGGTTCAAGTCTCGACCGCGACACAAATATTGCATCGTTTTAACCACACAGCAATCAATTATTTAGATATTAATTATTGCTATCAGTTGCAAAATGTTGCAACCTTCAAACTTATATTGGTTTTTCTAGAATACCCGTATTTCAATTGATATCCAATATTATTTCAATACTTTGATGATGATGACACAGTTTTATATTAAGGCCACTCCGTATTTAAAGCAAAAAACTACTAAAATACTTTTTTTTCGGTTTAACAGAAATAAATTTGTTCAAATTTTTTCAGAATAATATATAAATAAATAAATATATCATCATGCCTTTTACCCATTAGTGGGCACTCTGCCAAAGCATATCTCGGTAAGTGATATATTTCTTCGCGTGAAATGCGGTTATCAGCCGTCAAATCACAGCCTCCAAAGATGTTAGTGAAGGGGGAGCCACAGGGATAGATTTTAATTTGGTGAAAATTGTTTGTCGGTTGTGGGGATCAAATCAGGGTTCTCAAGATCCATAGGCCGACTCGATACCACTGAGCCACCTACCATAATAATATGATATATTGTTATTTACGATTTTTAAGTCAAGTTTTAAAATGGACTATTGCAGACAAATAATTTTCACCACATTAAAATTACTCCAGTGCCTTCACCTCCACTAACATCTTTAATTTGACAGCTGGTAATAGTACTTCAAGTGCACTTAAGAATGCCACATTTGGCACTGCGTATAAAGCCTAACGATATATATTTTTTTCGCTATTTAATTAAAAATAAGTAAGATTTTACAAAAATAAATGGTATATTGTAAGGATTTTTCAAAGGTGATACCACAAGAAATTCCCACAGATATTAGTAGAGAGGTAATTTTAATGAAAACTGTTTGTCAGTTGTAGAAATCGATCCCGGGTTCTCAAATCCATAGTCCGACTCGATACCACTGTGCCACCTACTCCATAATTATTGTATGTAAAATTAAAAGAAATATTTATTTTCTGTTAATGTCACTGTTAAAAAAAACTAGAACAACTAAAATATGTATTTCAATAAATGTCGTACTGGAGGTTGATTCTGTATCTTGCGTGAGTAGTTGCGTGATTAAATTTGCGTTAGTACAATGTACGACGTCACCGATTCTTTTCTGGTGTCGAGCATAGGGAATTCAGTGCTTTACGTTTTCGCGCCAAGTTTAGTGTTGGTAATGGTTTTGAAACTAGAACTGTCAGTTGCAATCACATGTCATTGTTTGTCATACGCAAAATGACAAGAAAGTAAAAGACAAACATAATGTTAGAATGAGACAGGTAGTGTCGCAAGTAAGAAACAGGACCTACGGAGGTCACGCATCTATATTTGCGTGTCTCGCAAGAAGTGACGTCATACCCATTAGTTGTTTAAATGTCCGATAGATGGTTTACTATATGCATGTGACATATCTGTGTTAGTATGGGTGCCGCAAGTAGTCACGCAAGATACAGAATCAGGCTCCTGATCACCAAACTCGCCGGAAAAAGCGCCGCTTGCGGCAAAATTTTGCGTTTGTTCCTCCATTTTTAAACGTAGGCGATGGTCAAACTAACAAAAGTGACATTTCTATTGAAGTAAGGTAAATTCTCATTAGAGTTTTGATGGATATTTCGGGTCATAATAACACATTTTAATTTATTTATGTAACGCTGTACAACAGGAACTTAATACAAATTACAGTACAGAGTCCGAACTCACTGAGCGGGATTCGAACTTGGAAACTTCGATTTCGAAGACCGTAATGCTAGCCACACCACCATACTGCCAGATAATGTTACTAATTGTCAATTTTTCAGTCCAAAACTATACTATAATTATTATTGTAAACTTGCCAATATTTAATAGATATTATTACTTCACAAATAATATAAAAACAATTCGTTTTTCCGACGACCTTTAAATAAAAATATTACAAAAACATCACCTAAGGACAATAGAGTGATTTCAAAATTGTCAAAAAAATAATTTAAAAATAGCGAAAATATGTAATTTATTGCACAGATAATTTGTTGTCAACAATAGACCTGCAAATGTTATTAGTAAATAATGTGTTAGTCATTTAATAATACATTACAAGTACATCAAATGAACATATTATATTCAGCGATGCGAAAACAAACATTGCATAATAATCCAACAACGATCTATCAAAAGCTGAAAATCTGTAACGACTTTCTGTCAAAATTAACCATAATGAAACAATTGTCTCTAACGCCAATTAAAAAGTAATTAATCGAGAAATTAATTTGTCAATCATAATTTCAAATCGACAAAATACACTCCAACATACGCATATTACCTACCTACTTGTAGAATTTTCCGAAACTTTTAAAATAATTGGATATTATAACGATCAAATAGAAATGTTTTTGAATGTTATGAGAAATAATACTCTTACTCTGATGGAGAAATCGGTTCAGCTACGGTTACTTTTTAGTTTAATCGATGTTGTTTTTAAAATGTAGAAATCAAGTGGTAAATTATAACCACGTAACCAGTTTGCGAATACTAAAAATTTGTTTGTCACATTAAACAAGTTTTTTACTTTATTTTTTACATTCTAACCGATATAATCCGGATATATTTTACAGAAATACAGAAATTAATTAACCTTTCAACATTACTTAACAAAATGACATTTCCCTCACTCAATTTACCTGTGATAAAAACCGTTTCCCTCACTAGTGATGAAAGGAAATAACTTTCCTCACTAGTGAAGGAAACGGTTACTATCTTACTAAGTAAATTGAGTGAGGGAAATGTCATTTGACATGGTGACCAAAGAAACGTGAAGCGCATTTGCAAATACAACACCTTTGATTTATTTAAAATAATTATTAAATTTCTTGTTTCTCAAACGTACAAATATAATTTCCACGTTTAATATTGAAAAAAATAGTATGTAACACACTATCGTTCGTGTTTCAACTTTCATACTTGTTTTGCAATTAAACTCTTACTACACTAGTATTACAATATAATATTTCATGATATGCGCAGAAAACTCGAAATAACGAGGAAAATTAGATTTCTCTCTTTTGAAAAGAAAAAAATTGCAGTTTTACATGAATGCTATTTTACAAAAAGAAAATCTTATACTTTAAATATGTAAATTAAATTATCTTACAATTTTGATTCAAATAAAACATATACCATCTACATTTTTTCCTGAGTTTATTTAAAGTTTGAATAAATCTTTTTTGAAAAATGTCTAGAGGAAATCGCTTTTTCACTTTCGTACAACTTCGAACTCGAATAGGAAAAATATTGTTTTCCTTTCTAGTTTAACAAATAAGTGCTGTATATTTTCTGCTGTTAATTATTTTACAAAATATGTTAAATAAAAATTGTTTTCCATACTATTTATTTAATAATTTAGAAATGTTTTCATATACGTATCTACGTACAAGATCTTTTTTAAAAACTTGGGTAAAATTATGATTATAAATTGATATACGACACACTATTTAAAAATAAAGTTGTAATCATTTTTAAAAAAATAGTTCATTCACAAGTTTATATATTTCAGATGAATTAAAAAAAGATAACATTTTTCAAGCCGATTAAGTTATCTAAAAAAATAAATAATGTCATACCATAAAAACCTTTTTGTATTTATTTTTAGAATAATTTTATAAAATAACCTATATAAAAACAATACTTGAAATTATCAAAATAAATACTTATATTTATGTTTATAAATATAATTGTTGTTATTTAAAAAACATTTATTTAATTGTAAACAACACGAAGTCAAATAAAAACGTTTTTTTATTAATTTTTAGAATAATTTTATAAGTAAACCCATATATAAATAACTATTAAAAATATGGAAATAAATGCCTATATTGATAAATGTATTATTTAACCGTAAACAAAGTGACTTTAAATAACACAAAGAAAATATAATAAAAACAAGTAAATAATAAATATAATACCTTTAGATAAATTTAATCCCAGAGTCCATGAAAAGAGAGATGAACAACTGTTTCTATGACTACAGTAAATAAATAAAACAGTGTTGAAAACAACGCATGCTAATAACAACAACACTCAAAGGTTGGCGCGCAACTGACTCCAGTTTGGAGTCTCGCGAGCCGGCAGATTTTCCCCACTACGCGCCCTTGTAGGGCTAGAGGGGGGATTAGAATTACGTTACTTTATGGTACACGCGGACGCGGTGTTTTCCTATTTCACCCTTTCCCATCACACCAAGAAGAACACACTGATTGATATATAATTATACCATTTTAAGTAATTTTTATTTTTATAGTGCACAATCAACGGGAAATATTTGAACTAAAATAGTGCCAATTGACCAATGATAATGAGTAACTTAGGTAGCGATGGAAACAGCAGACAGATTTGTTTCAAACTGTCATACTTTAACGTTATTTTATAACTTGACAGCGTGGTCACTTTCATTTAATTGAAATAAAAATCACTAGATGGCATTACCTGACGTATCAAATCTGTAAAAAACTCATAGCAAATTTTTACATGGCAAAACTGTGGAATGAAACGTCCATAATAAGCGTTAGTGCAATTCAATTAAGCTAGCCATGCTTCTAGAAGGTTTCTTACATATCATTATATTGCAAAAAAAAAATGATCAAAGCCATCCATTTACACAATAATTATTGATAGGGAATTTATTTTTACCAAATAAATAAATCAGCAATTAAAATGTTGTGTAATTTATTTCTACATTTCCACATTTTAGAAGTACAGTTTCAAAATTGTTTAATATTGTGAATTTGATATCTTAAAATTGCTCTCCCTCTACTAACATCTGTGAGTGCCGTGATTTGACGGCTGGTAACCGCACTTCACGCGAAGAAATATATCATTTATCGAGGTTTGCTACTGCAGAATGCCACATCCAGTAATGGGTAAAAGGCGTGATGATATATTTATTTATTTTCAAATTGCAGTAGACAATTAGGGAAACATGTCTTTTACTAGGGGAAGAAATAAGAATGGCTGAAATATAAACTTGCCTTACAAAAGGCACCCTATTCTAATTTACAACCCCAGTCTCAAAGGGGTTCATTCTACCACTCTGACGCGTAAATGCAAAATAACTCTTTTGATATTCTGTTTATCAGCGTTATTTTAGCGAAACGTCATTGTTTTTAACAATCTTATTTTAAAGCTCATTTAAAGTTACATTTTTAAATTAGATCTCATACTACCTGTAAATTATATGACACATTGTAAAAACCACTTTATATTATTCCGAAACGATTATCGTATAAACTAATACTAATATAACTTTGGCACAAAAATAAGTAAATAACAATTTTTTATTTAACTGTACCACAAGTTTATATTCTTAGAAATTAGAATATTTGTTTTTTACAAGGACGAAAAATGCAGTTCTCGAACGACTGCAGAAAATTTCCAGACGAGACGAAATTATGAAATCCAATTTCATATGAGTACGAAGAGCTTTTTCGTCATCGTGTCATATACTATTTTTTATTTGATTAACGAATTTTTATTTTTAAGATTTATTTAATTAAATACAACTATTATGAAATTAAAATAACCATCATCTAGCAACAACAGCAAACATTTAGTTCATTAAAAAGGTTAACTTTTTGTACAAATATTATAACCAAAAAACATAACTTTTGGAGGCAATTGAATAAGAATATATTATTATGTTTACCGATGGATTTCCAAGACAATGTTGACAAATTACTAATCGGAAATAAAAATTAAATATCCCTTCATAATCACGTGGCAACAATTAAAGCAAACTTTGAAAATGACACCTCTGACAACTAAACATTTTCAAATATTTCTAAACTTTAATTTCAATATTGCGTTTACCGTTCAAAAAATATAATAAGCATTTCGATACATAATATTGGACATTTGCACTTCGTTTCATTCTCCAAAATCATTTTTAATCAGTTCTTACAACCCTTTATACTTAAATAATTACAAGAAATGAAAAATACTATATAACGATTCGAATAGGGTAGATGGCATAGTGGTATTGAGTGGTCCTTTGGATTTGAGAACCCAGGTTCGTTTCCCACAGCTGTCAAACACTCCTGTTGTTCCCCCTCCACTAACATCTATCGGAAGCCGTGATTTCATAGCTGGCAACTGCCCTTCACGCGAAGAAATATATCACTTACCGACATCTGCTACGGCAGAATGCCACATCCAGTAATGGGTGAAAAGCGTGTTTATATATATATTTTTTATTTAAGATTTCTGGCAAAACTTGCTTCACTATCAATAAAATACTTAAGCCCGATTTAATTTAATTTAAATGAACAAATACAAATCAATCATATTTATTTTATAGCATATATAACTATAAATAAATATATCATCACACCTTTTACCTATAGGTATGGCACCCTGCCGGAACAGATCTCGGTAAGTGATATATTTTATCGCATGAAGTGCGGTTACCATCCGACAAATCACAGCCCACAAAGATGTTAGTGGAGGAAGAGACACAGTGGTAGTTTTAACATCGTTTGTCGTTTGTGGGAATCGAACCTGGGTTGTCAATCTCACTGAGCCACCTACCCCATTCACTAATTATGTGTATTTTAATTATATGTTTTAACCTAAAAAAGTTTTTCCATAAAACTTAATCCAAAACTAAAATCGAAAATAGAATTGAATAACATTTACGAAAAATCGTAATATGACAAATGCAAATGTTTGTTATGTACCTAAGATAATTAACAACAAATCCTTGATAATAACAAATTCAATTGTTTTCAACAAAATAATGTATTACTGACCTCTGAAATATTCGCACGTAAAAAAAGAATAATCAAAGGAAACAGTATGTTAAAAAATGTAATTTACTTTAATGAGATGTGTTAAACAGTGTACATGTTGCACTTTAGCACTCAATTCAACTATAGTTGACATTTTTAAAATTCGTTTAGCTTCACGCGTATAATGATTCAATTGTAGTCATTATATTTTATGATTTAAAATAAAATAATTTACACATTTACACATTGAAATTTACTCTTGGAAAATCCTACCTTTAACACGACTGCCCGTGCTCGCCATTTCCTGTAACAAAAATATTATGTTAATTTAATTTGTTTTTTTTTCTTTTAAATTTATTTTGTTTTGATATTTCCTCCCATTTTGGATTCCCCAAAACTATATATTTATACAGGATGATTCATTAGTTCAATTATTGTACATTTTTTAAACAAAGTTTATTTTAAATTAAAATGCCCATATATCTGCAATATAAGATTTTCTACCGAGTGTTTAATTTTCACGCAATGATATACAACTTTGTCGTCCATACACTTGGTGAAACTAAGTTTAATAAAATATTATTATTGTTATTAAACCTAGTTTCACTAAGTGTATGGATGACAATTAATTTTGTCTTTGTTGTTATTTAAATTGATATACAACTTTATATTTTTATATAGAACAACCTATATATTTTTGCAAAATTTTATACAACTTTATATTTTTATATGGAACAACCTATATATTTTTGTAAAATATAATACATCTTTTGTTTCTCTTTAAAACAGTCGTTATTAATAATAAATTATATATGCGAAAAACCGTTCAAAGATAGATTTTGTCGCATATTTTTTTTCTTGATAACATGATTTCTAAACTTTAAAATTTAATTGTGTTATAAAAACAAAAGAACAATTGACATGAAAATATTGTTTTCTCACCCACTTTTAAGAAGAATCAACATTTTAAAGCATATTATTAATATACGATAAATAAAAATTATGAATAAGTATTTGAAAATCGGGATACACAGTAGTCCCAAAAATAAATCATGTCTGGTTACCGAACCCAGTGATTCTTAATCTTTTTGAGCCGTAACCCAGATTTAGGTAATAATTCTGAATAACTTGTAAGGTTTAAAATGATCTTTGTGCATTTATAAAGCATTGTTTTTGTTAAAAATATTTCGCGATCCACTAAAAATTCTAATCGACCCAATTTTGGGTAACGACACATAAGTTAAGAACCTGTGGCCTAGCCTAATGCAAGAAGGAAAGATTGTTGCATGAGTAAAATAGTATTTGTAGTTTTAAAAATGTCACGCTTATAATATTTTTATACAACCGTCAAATTTACATTTTTTACTATATATTAATAATAATTATAATTTTATATTAGCGTGCGAAAATTTCACTTCGCGCATATTGCCTATAACAGAATAGGTTGTTATAGTAACGTAAACGATGAAACAATGACCTACTTCTCACACTAATATTAGTAAAAATAAATATTACCATTCTTTGACAGTTGTATCAAGGGTAGAAAATAAATATATCATCACTCCTTTTACCCATTACTGGGTGTGGTACCCTGTCGTAACAGATCTCGATAAATAATATATTTATTGCGCATGAAGGGCGGTTACCAAGGGTAGGTAGTGAGATATTTCTTTGTGAAGCAAAATTTTCAAAATAAACTAAAAATTTAGATAAAATTTATAGTTCTTTTAACAAATGCCAATGCTTTACTTACTTTTTTTAATTGAGTGGAAAAATAATTTATATTTTTATTATCAAAACTGCAATTTAGCAGGAAATATACAAGAACATATTTAACGTAGTGATTAAGACATATTTATTTTTATTTCGAAATAGAGACATAAAAGATTGAAACTCTCCTTTGCCCTGAATCCCTTAACCTAAAATATTCAAGAGGAATAATTCCGCAAAATAAATTCAAACGAAAACCAATTAATTACAATTTAATAAGAGGCGCTATTTATCTCCATAAACGAGCGCAGAAGCAGCGCGCATCCGTAAACATTGCCGCCATGTTTATTTCCGGGTCAAGGTCGTGGATTCGCAGCACACCTAACGAAAGATACACCTGCATAAAGCGAACTAATGAGCGCCAGCGGAATATCGTTTAGCGTTACCATCGAGCCAAAGAACATTTATGTTGTTTGTTTTCGGAGATGTTTCTTGTTGAAGTTTAAGAGGGTGATTTTGTTTCTAATTTTAGGGTAATGCTAATTATTATTTGTGTTATGCGAAAGAATGTTTTTATTATTTGAAATTAGTTTAGGAGAGAAATATAAAACTTTCTAATTGTCTGAAATAAACGTAGATATTCAAATCGTAAAAAAGGGAAATAATTATGACAAAAATTTGTTTTGATCTAAACATCTTATTATTACTTGAACGTTAATATTTTAATTTTAAATGACAATTATTATTTGGTACAAAACAATGAAATTAAGTATTCTTTTCCTAATAGTTTTTCGAAAATACGATTTTAAATAAAATAAATATATCATCACGCATTCTACCCATTACTGAGTGTGGCACTCTGCCGTGGCAGATTTCGGTAAGTGATATAGGTCTTCGCGTGAAGTGCAGTTACCAGCTATAAAATCACGGTCCCCAAAGATGTTAGTGGTGGGTGAGCCACAGGGGTAGTTTAAACGAGGTGAAAATTGTTTGTCATCTATGGGAATTGAACCCGGGTTCCTAATTCCACAGGCCGACTCGATACCACTAAGCCACCTATCCCATTTTGTACTTTTAACTTATGTTATTTTACGAAAATAATTGGTACATATTTGATTGCATGATTAATATTCTGTAGTCGTACATTCTGTTTATTACCAATTAATATCTGGTCAAATATTTAGTTAAGGTTCTCTGTCCTATTGTATAATGATTGCGAAGCACAAACAAGAAAATAATTCTATAAACATTAATTTTCTAAAGTGACAGTACAATGTAAAAATGATGTATGCTCATTATATTAAAGTTTTATATTACATACCTAGAACTTAGTTTACGTCAGAAATAACAAAGGTGTCTCATCAAGTGTCAGTGACAAATAGAACTTACTGAAAAACAATATCAAAATCAATACACGCCTATTTATTTTAAATATAATAGCACTTTATTTATCAAACTGCACTCAGTGCGAAGTAATAAAATCGATAAATAGTATTTATGAAATATTTGTGCTTAGTATTATCACATTTTATATTAAATGTATATTAGCGACTATAAAATATAACATACAGATTTTTTTCTTAAATATGAATCTTATACACTTATATATTGTCTTCAGTAGGAATAAAAAGTGAAGACTTGTAAAATACTAGAGTTGAAAGCAAAACATTTCGTACTGTTGAGCAGATTTCAAAATATTTACAAAAAATTTAGCTGCTATTTACAATTCACAAAATATTCTTTAAAAATAACTCAAAACAGCACAAATAAGTTTTTGTAACTAAATACAGTTAAAATTATAATAGCAATTAATTGCACATACTTAATAAATTATTTTAAAAATTAATAAAAGATTGTGCGAAATATACAATACACTTAAGTTTATTTATGAATAATAACAATTAGGAGAAACGTTGAACACTCTGTGAATTACTAACAATCTCAACCCGTGAGCCAACAATTAACCACACTACTCTCAAACACGTGGAACCTACTTATTTATTTGTTTATATAAATTTTAAAAATATTTTGTATAAAACAAAGTATTTCATTTGTTCATTGTAGCAGTCTTCGTTTTTTTGGCACCAAATATAAAAATATGAGCATAATACTTAGAAATTAAGTCATCTTGTTCTTCTTGCCCAAAATTTTCATAAGTTCTTTTGACATATAATACGGTTTTTCTGCAGATCCATCATTTCTTTCACAATCCTCAACTAAATACAAAAAAAAACAGATAATTCTTTTTCTTATTTTATAAGTATTAAAATACTTACGGAAACAGAGGAATAGTGTATCAACAGCCATAGAATAAACGCCGAAGAAAACACTAGAAATTAAATATGCACCAATAGAAATAACAATCACCGGTACTAGAACATAATGCAGATCTTTGGAATCAACTACATTAAAATCTGCATTCGTGAACGCTGTATACGAAATAACGCCAACTGTGCCAGTAACTAGAATCTTTGCCAAGAATAGTAACAGATCTGTGACCTAAAAACAGAACAATACATTACAAATACTCATAATTATAATTTAAAAGTAATAATTTACCTTATCGACAACAAAAACTCGCAAGACATTCCTCATGAGTAAATTAAAAGCATCTTTAGCACTCATACAAAAGTTCCTTCCATGGATAGCACACATGATATACGCATTCTTATTTATAAACTTCAAAAACTTTTCCAGGCACCAGAAGAAACATTTACAACAACATAGCAACGCTTTGACGAAGCCGTTATCATATTTATTTAATTTATGATCAATATACTCAAGGCAAACTCGAATCAATCTACATATTGTTATTATTAGTGAGCCAAATGCTAGAGTACCTACGTGATATCTAAAATTTAAAATATTTTGTTATTTTCTTTTTTCAACCACATTTTGAAACTTGGAATTATTATATTATTTTCATTTTAAACTGGAGGGATCGGCATAAAACGATTAAATGCACCGCAATTACGTTTACAAAGGAACTCAAAATATGATCCGTTATAAATGGTTTCACAAGGTTCGCACAGTGTTTTACAGCCCCATTCGCCAGTATTTTTAAATGGTCAATCATAGGAAAATACAAGAATAATTTTAGGCTGAATACGACCCTTAAAAAATTACATGTTGTGACCATCGTTAAGCGATTTGTGGTAGCCGCACTAATAGATTTCATTGTAGTTATATGGGACAGGGACGTTTATCGTTTTATGCCGATCCCTCCAGTTTAAAATGAAAAAAGTATATATGTTGGTGAGAATGAGGGTGAGAGATTGTGTAGGTGGCCGAGGATTTACTGGATGGATGTGATTGAACGATGAGACAAGCTTGTATGAAAGGAATTTGAATGAAACGTGGTATGCCAGGCTAGGAATGTATATCAAAAATTAATTGCAAGATCAATTGAATAAATGTTCAATGAATGTTTTTTTAAGGTTCGTGCTACCCTGTTTAATGGAACATGACGAGATGTTTTATTTATAGAGTGTCCAACTGCAATTGTGTGGAATTCAGTTTCAAAAACAAGCGCAGGCAGATACTCATCTTTTTTCATCATTTTCAGTTTTTACTATACAGTGTGTAACTGCAATTGTGTTAAATGTATTTTTAAACAAGCGCAGGCGATGCTGCCTTCATTTCTTATAGATTCGTTGTTAGAGAAGTGAGCGTAAGTGAAGATTTACGAAACAGGTGTACAGGAGCGAATGGATGAATGTTTGTTGCGTGATGATGGATTTTGGTTGTGAGAAAAGAAAGAATTCGTATGGAGGAAGTGTTAATGTGGTCGAAACGAGTATCGTGTGTCAGGATGAGAATGTTGACGGGTTCGTGCTACTCCATTTAATGGGATATAGCGTGATGTTATGTATATATATAAAATAAGGAAAAACTACCTTAGCGTTAAAACTACACTGCTTGTTAAAGTGAAGAAAGGTACATCAGATTTTCGGAATGTCCAGTACCAAGTAGCGAAAGTTGCTGCAAGGACCATTTCTCCAAATGCAGACATGAAAAATACGCCCCAGAATGCACCAATTATGTTGAAAGCTAAAACATTTCTACTGAATTCTAGTGGAACAGAACATAACATTAATTATAATATACCGTGTAATGCTTTAATGAAAGAAGGTTTATCTACTTCGCCCATTGTACATATAACGTTACTACACTCTTTAGCAGTATTTTTTAAAATAGCACAATTGAATGAAAATTTATCTATATCACACGTATCATTATTCTGAAATATAAATCATATTATTAATAGATACAGTTTATATCATATAGCAAAATAGAAACCTTATAAGTTTTTCCATCACATGTACATCCATTATCAGCAGCATTCTCAATCTTATAATTTGCAGTTCCCACTGATGTTAAATATAAACCCACTGTAACTGCATATGCAACAACTAATAATTGTAGGATCCATGGACTTAATGGGAAGAATAGAGTTGATGTAACTGCACTAACAGCTCTGAAATAAAAATAAATGTTACTTCATCTTGTTGCAAAATGACGACGACTAGCTATACTATTTTCATTTTAAACTGGAGGGATCGGCATAAAACGATTAAACGTCCCTGTCCCATATAACTACAATGAAATCTATTAGTGCAGCTACCACAAATCACTTAGCGATGGTCACAACAGGTAATTTTTTAAGGGTCGTATTCAACCTAAAATTATTCTTGTTTTTTCCTATGATTGACCATTTAAAAATTACTAATTCGGATTAAATAATCCAATTAGCAGTTATGTTACTCAATAAGAAGATTAAATATCCTGTACTGAATCAGACTGAGTAATATAGGTAAGTGTTTAGATTATGTTTGTATATAATATTTATAATATATTATACTTGTATCGTATTAATAAGAAAATATACTTATTTAAAGATTGTAATTTTTTGTCTTAATTATACACGTACCGGCGAATGGAGCTGTACAACCCTGTGCGAAACTTGTGACACCAGTTATAACGGATCATATTTTGAGTTCCTTTGTAAACGTAATTGCGGTGCATTTAATCGTTTTATGCCGATCCCTCCAGTTTAAAATAAAAATAGTATACCCTCATTTTAACTAAATTTAGAGGACAATTTTATCTTTGTTTAATTTGAAATATAGTTCACATATTTTGATCCACCATCTTGAAATAAAATGGTACGAAAGTGCTTAGCCATTTTAGAAATAGCTTTCCTGATTTTATGGGGTAGGTGGCTCAGTGGTATCGAGTCGACCTGTGGATCTTGAGAACCATGGTTCGATTCCCACAGCCGAAAAACAATTTTCACCAATTTAAATCTACCCCTGTGGCTCCCTCTCCACTAATATCTTTGGGGACCGAAATCTGCTTAGGCAGAGTGCCACACCCAGTAATGAGTAAAAAGGCGTGATGATATATTTATTTTATTTTTATTTTCCTGATTTTCATAAAATTTAGATCGTAGTGTCTTGGGGTAGATAGCGCAGTGTCGGCCTGTGGATCTGAGAACCCGAATTCGATTACTCATTTTTACTACATTAAAATTATCCATACGAGTCCTTGGCCACCAACATCATTGAGGGCCGTGATTTGACGGCTAGTATTCGCACTTCACGTAAAAAATATATCACTTACCGAGATTTGTTACAATTCTGAACCAAAATTATGACGAGAACTACCCCGATTTTAACAAAATTTAATTTGAAATACAGATTACAGCACTCAAAGATGTTAGTGGAGGGGAAGCCACAAGACTAATTTTAATTAGATGAACATTATTTGTCGGTTGTGGGAATCGATCCCGAGTTCTCAAATCAACAAGCCGACTCGATACAACTAAGTCACCTACCCCACAAATTTGATGAGATTAAATAGTGACAAAACCTTTTCTTTACTTACTTGCTTCCTTCTTTAATTAGAGCAATTGCAATAAGAATCCGTTTACGTAAAAAGATGAGAATAAGTAAAACAATGCCTAACAATATTGACGTAATAATCAGCAAAGCCAGCCATACATTTTTTTGTTCCCAAATATTCTGATTAGTGGTACTTAATTTATTATCCAACAACGACTTATATTTTGTGGCTGTCATGAACACTCCTAAAATAAAAAAAATAATTATGGCAATAAATAACAACCATTAATAATAAATGATGTACATAAATTATTCATCATATTGCGTGCCTTAATAAACTGATTATTTTAGAACAATTTTCATGAAACAAATTTTAAATTAATATTACATTTTCATATTTCATAATTTCTTGTTTTAAATTCACAGACCTTAATATCTAAAATGCATTATTTTTTTAATTCTGATGTTTATTGATTTTTTTTGTTTGCTATAACGACTTAATAATGCATCGTTTAATGCTATTTTTCTAGCTTTAAAAAAGATTATCAAAACTTTTGTTACATACGTTAATAACGAATTTATAAATGCTTATAATGCGGTGAATAATTTATGTATTTATGTATATCATCATACCAACAGCTAGCATAAT
Organism: Pterostichus niger; assembly: GCA_947425015.1. NCBI lineage: Eukaryota > Metazoa > Arthropoda > Insecta > Coleoptera > Carabidae > Pterostichus > Pterostichus niger. The sequence continues at coordinate 3,529,605 of OX380341.1, read as the reverse complement.
AACGACTCCAACAATAGAGAGCCACACCATGATGCCAGCGATCCATCGCATTAGAATAATATAAATTAAACAAACAACCATAGCTCCCAATAATCCAAGTATAATTTTCCACCAGGATTGCATCAAATCTTGTGTTACTAACGTTACCATCTGTAAAATAGTCAAAATGTATCAATAACTGTAAATAATAAAATAATAACATAATCTAACATAAAAGGCACTGTGTAACAGCTTGCAAAAATATCGCTAAAATAATTCGCTATGGAGGCATCTTACACCCGTCTATGAATACAAAAAGAGAGTTTACTAAAAGCAGTTGTTGTGTTAATAGAAGCTGAAAGCGTTAAGATGAGCTTGAATTGATAAATCTGAAGACTTCCTACCTCACCAGCTGCAGCTAATTCTTTAATATTTTTAACAGCATTGGATAAACCGCCTACTGTAACGTCCGAAATGTCCTTTAAGGTATTTTCATTAAATACAGTCGGTAGACATCGACCAAGAACTGTGAAGAAAACCCAAATATTTCAAATCTATTTAAACTAATAATTTCAAGCAGTTAAGCAACTGCAACATGGCATTAGCGCCACCACCAGAATAAGCAAAACATGTCACTTTAAGCAGCTTTAAAGCAAATACAAAATATATAGCGCTTGGTTATTTATAGTTGATCGGTGAAATCATGCAAAGAGAAAATATTTATCATGCAATTGTAATTTATATGACGGGTAATACCTCCTTCAAATTAATACAACAATATTGCAATTGGTTATAACATATTTTCAAAAATCTTGACATATTTAACCCTTTCGTTTCTTTCTATTTAAAACAAAAATACAGAATTTATATCAGGGAGAAATATTTCGGACAATATCCAGATTCAAAATACGACTTTATGTGTTTTTGTCAACAAAATAAATTTGATGTAAACAGTTGTTACGTATTTACTTAACAAAAAATACTCAAAAATATGCAAAGGTTTAATTTCAAATTTTGTTTCTCTAAAACATTTTTTCACGCCCTTCTCAGAAAGTAACGGAATTAGTGACATCTAGGTGATATATTTCAAGAGAATCATAAATCTTATCTGAATTTCTAATTTATTTCTCAAAATTGTAATTTCTGCAAGAATAGTTAAACAAATTTTTCGTATCACATGTACAAGAAACACGTTCTTATTCCCTAATTTTAGAGAGAGAAACGCTGCTTTTCTCCCCTAGGGAGAGAAACATAATGTTTCTCTCCCTAGGTAGGATGTTTCTCTCCCCAGGGAGATATTTCTCTCTCTAGAGACTACGATTATTAGCTGTTTGCGGCGTTTCCTAGGTAACTACTTACGCAACCCATATTTGACATTTGTCCCGATAAGACGGTAATTTTTGTGCACTTGTTTCGAATAGTATAATATGCTTATTATCCCTTGTGTGAAGTTGGCAAACCTCAATTGATGCATAACATACTAATATATCGCGAAGAAAATATAATTCCCAAATAACTATAGAAACGTGTTGTAATGGAAAATAAAAGATGTCAAAAGTTTTGAAAATTAAAAACTGAATTATTTACAAAAGTTTGAAGGAATAACTAGTGTTCAGTGTCTTTTATTAGTAAAGTAATCAATTGTTAGTATCAAATACCTCTTGAGCATTCTTGTTGTCAGTAATATGTGCAATAGTGTTCTGCACACTTAACGATAACCATGACAAGGCAACAGAAACTCTATCTTTGAAAATACGAGTTTTGTCTTCGTCTAAGCCAATATATTTCGTAGGAAACTCAGTATATATGCATCGCTTAAAAACTGCACAACAAAACACCAAAATATAACACAATACACAAACATTGACTATAGCAACACTTCAAGCATGCACCGAGACCAAATTCTCTTTTCAATGAGAAAATATAAAAATACATTTATAATCTTTATCATAATAATTCAAACAATATTCAAAATGAGATGAAATTTTTAATAAAATTACTTGATGGGCAACAATACAAGTATTGCAAAAAATATAAATATTTTAAGATATATAAGATACATATAATTGTAAATGAAAAATTTATTATTTTAGTTGCCATTATTAATATACAGGATTTAAAAAATAATTTGAAATATGTACAAAAAAAAAGTTATTTAAATGCTTGAATGAAAAATATACGAATATTATCGATAATAAATGTGTCATCACTAGCGTGCGCACAGGTGAGGCCGGGTGGGCCATGCCCCTCAAACCCCCTAGAATTTTAACAAGACGCGTTTATGACTACAATTTTTTTTTCAATCACGACTGACGAAATTCTTGTCCAATTCAAAATTTTTGTCACATCCGAGCGGCGAATGTTGTTATAAAATAGTAAATAATTGTTAATATATCAGTTAAAACTATAATTTATTTTTGAGGGCCCATTTTATATTAGAGGTCCCAAAATGTTATTAGCTCCCACTAACGACAAAATATATCACTTACCGAGATCTGCTTAGGCAGAGTGCCACACCTAGTAATGGGTAAAAGGCGTGATGATATATTTTTTTTTAATTTTTTTTTAATTTTACGCTGCGCACGCCACTGTGTGTTATAATCTTTTTAAAACACCTTAAAATAATTCTCATATAAAATTAAAGATTCGTAAGTTAATTATAACAATCGCTATTGTTAAAGCGAGCAGCTTTCAATGCAATCAAAATTCAAAAAACACCGTGCAAATATTTTAAAACCTACAATAATATTTATTGAACATTTCAATCATTTTAAAATTCTACATCTACTATTCAGCATACTAAAATTTATGCATATCTAATCTTACCAGGTTCAGAAGCTATGTACCAAGGTGCACATTCCTCTTTTTCTATAGCAACTTCCATTTCTTTATCATTTGTAGGATTCACATTATCCACACATATTGCTTTGTCTTTTTCATACTTTTTTGTGGTGGCATACACGTATGTTTTATCTGGACATTTTTCTACACAAACCTAAAAAATTAAAAAAAATTACATACAGCGCTGTCAACGGGAAAATAAACCCGGAAAATATGTGAACTAAAGTAAAGTATTGTCTCTATAAAATATGTCAAATTTGACCAATAATAATGAGTAATGCAGGTAAGGTTGGAAAAACAAAATGTGGAAAGATTACGTTAAAATATTTTAAAATTAAAGTAAAACAACCTTTAAATATTTAAAAATTTACGTTTATTAGGTTTGGTTAGGTTATTTTAGTTACGACGTATCCTCTCAGAGGCGCTAGTTGTCGTGCCCGATCTGTAAATTTGAAACTAGAAATTTTAATGACATAGTAAGCGTAGCACAAATCAATTAAGTTCACTATGACCAAATCTACAAAAAAAACTCACAACTAATTTTCATTTGGCAAAACGATGGAATGAAACGGCCATAATAAACGAAGCGCAATTCAATTAAGTTGGTCATGACAGAGTTGAATAGTATTACCATCTAGTGACAGCACGTAAGTACTAAAGTTATCAAACAACTTCAAAAATGTACAACCTAAAAGTACCAGTAAAAAAATAGTATTAAATTCGAGTGTTATTACAATAATTCAACAGAATAATCAAAACACGCCTGCTGAATAATATACTATTAGTCATAGAATGCCGTATAGTGTAATCATAATGATTAATATATTAATGTCAATTTTTTGTTTACTATCCATAAGCAGTAAAAGATTGATTACGTCTTTGGTATCAGGGCTATAATGATACACTTACTGTGTTGGTGGTAATATAAAAAACGAAATTCTAACCTGCTTTGTCTTACAACCTGAAATAAGAGTTTGCGGTCCTGCACATTTTGCCAAATTAAAGAAAAGGAGATATTTTTTATCTTTGACTGACGAAGAGTGTCCACATCTTCGACCTTCGCTATCACGGGGTACCAATAACAAATCGGAGTTTCCGGCTTTTAAGGCTACAAGAAAAATGATAATAGATAATTAATAATGTATTACATATATTTTATTAATTATACAGGGTGTAACAGCGAAACCAACCACCGCCTATATTTTCTTTATTATTGTAGTTACAACAAAATATTATAAAGACAAGTTGTAGAAGACCAAGGGGGACAACTGCTTAAAGAATAAAATATTTTTTCTACGATTGCTATGAAAAGATGACAATTACGCTCTCATTTGTCATCGTAAAGTTGACGTTTTCTGTGGAACAATCGAAAAATATCTTTTTTGCGCGTCTCCAATGGCAACGCGCGAAAAAGACGTTAAATTCGCGCGTTTCCAATGGCAACGCGCGAAAAAGATTATTTCAATAGTTACCAGGGATACAAACAAAACAGAAACTTGTCATATTGACAGTTAACAAGACGAATTTAGTTTTAGACGTATAAGTACGTTTTTTAATAACTTTAAGATGCAATCGTAGAAAAAAATATGTGTGTATCACGAGCGTAAAGTGTCTTTGTTCCTCTTGCACTATTGCAGCTCTCGCCTTCGGCTCGCGCTGCAATTACCGTGCTCGAGTAACAAAGAATCACTTTACGCTCTTAATACACAAATAACTATTTTTAAACCAGTGGTTCTCAAGTTACAACACAAAGTTATATTTTTTCAAATAGGATTATACATATTTTTTAGGCATATTCGATAGAATTTTTTTTTCTGAATTCAACCATGTGACCATTCTACATCCTTACATAATAAAAATATTGAGAAAAAATTTAAATATTTTTAATATTAATGTGCAGTAATCTATGGATGAAAAACAAAAACATAATATTTTTTTGTAACTACAATAATAAAGAAAATATAGGTGGTGGTTGGTTTTGCTGTTACACCCTCTATATACGTACCATAAATTCCGATTGCTACCCAGCATAATAGGAACACAACAAATAGCCCTAAACATAGTATATCTGTGCAAGATCTCTTGCTGAGAGGGCCCTTGAAATCTGGATCGTATTTTACCGGATCTCCTGCAAAATCAAATTATTTGTTAAATAAGTAAATATATCATAACGCCATTTACCCATTACTGGGTGTGGCACTCTACCTAAACAGATTTCGGTAAGTGATATATTTTTTCGCGTGAAATGCGGTTACCGGCTGTCAAATCAAGGCCCCCAAAGATGTTAGTGAAGGGGAAGCCACAAAAGTAAATTTAAATTGGTGAAACTTGTTTGTCGGCTGTGGGGATAGAACCAGGGTTCTCAAGATCCACTGAGCCACCTACCCCATAAATAATATTTATAATTATTAAAGGGTACGTAGTTCAATGACAATGAGGAGGCCTGAGGATCTAAGAACTCGACTTCGATTCCCACATATGACAAATTGATTTTCACCACATTAAAACTACCCCTGTAGCTTCACCTCCACTAACATCTTTGAAGAAAGTGATTTGGCAACTAGTGCACTTTACACGCATAGATATATCACTTACCGAGATCTACTACGGCATAGTATCATATCCAGTAATAGGTAAAAGATGTGATAATAATTATTTTAAAAATAATTAAATGTATCATCACTATTTTACAGGGTTCGAAGATATATATCGATCGATATATATATATCATGATATTTATTTTGATATATATCGTCATATTTTTGCAATGATATATATCCATTATATAAAAATATGAAATAGTTTTTGAGATATAGCCTCCGGAGAAGTGAAATTTTTCGAATTTTTCAGTTTTTCTACTTTTCCGATGCTATATCTCAAAAACTAAATGTGATATGAAAACGCGCTCAACGGCATTAATTTTCTTGTGCTTCAGTTAACTTATAAACATAGTTTCAGCGATTTTTATTTTTTTCAATTTTCCGCCAAAAAAATCGCAAAAAGCAGTTTTTTAACATTTTCTCGAAAACCAGAAGTCATATGCATTTGAAGATTGCACCACTGGATTCAGTGGGTCAAAATACATATGTATGTAAATTTTCGTTTTAATAATCCTACGATTAAGGATTTTTGGTAAAATTGAATTAAAATCTGAAAAAACCAAAGGGGTACCCCTTAGGAAATAATTAAAAATATTAAATTGCATAAAATTGTATGAAAATTTGCTTATAAGTCAATTCGGACACGGGGAATTCAACGCCGTTGAGCGCATTTCCATATCTTGTTTAGTTTTTGAGATATAGCCTCCGGAGAAGTGAAATTTTTCGAATTTTTCAGTTTTTCTAAATGTGTACAAAAGCTAAAATTAAAAAATAAATATCCAAAAAGTGATATTTATCTGATATATATCCTATATATCAGATATTTTGATATTTATTATAAATATCATGATATTTACGAACCCTGCTATTTTACCCATTACTGGATGTAACACTTTTCCGTAGCAGATATGCACATGAAGGGGTAATTTTAATGTGGTAACAATTGTTTGTCGGCTATAGGAATCGAATCCGAGTTCTCAATTGTACAACCCGATTCGATACTACTGATAAAATATTTGATGCATTTATTTTAATTTTTACAATAGAGTGTCTAACTGCAATTGTGTGAAATAATCTTTCAAATACAAACTCAACCACCACTTCTTTGCTTTTTTATCTTTTTAGATACTTTGTTAGATTAGATGTTAGAGGAATAAGCTTGAGTAATTTGATAGGAGTATTTTTTGAGTATGTGCAACGTATGTCGAATACAAAATGAATTAAAAATGTATATAGAAGTGAATGGATGGATGTGATTAAAGATTTGTTGCGTGATGAATGATTCCGAGTAAATAAATAAATATACCATCACGCCTTTTACCCATTACTGGGTGTAGCATTCCCTGTAGCTGATTTTGGTAAGTGATATATTTCTTCACGAGAAGTCAAATCTCGGCCCCCAAAGATGTTAGTGGAGGGTGAGCCATAGGGGTACATTTAATTTGGTGATAATTGTTTGTCGGATGTGGGGATCGAACCAGGGTTCAATACCACTGATACCGATACAGAGTGTGATGAATAAATGAGCTTGTATGGAAGGAATTATAAATATAGGATGAGAATGTTTTACAAAGACTGATTATTTGATGAATCTGATGTGTTGAATATTTTCAGGGTTCGTGTTACTCCATTTGATGGGATATAGCGTGATGTATACAGGGTGTTTCACAACTTAGAGCAAAAAATTAAAGGGCATATTATGTACGACGTGCTGCTCATGAAACAAAAAGAATTTTTTTTAAATTCGAAAAATTAAGGGTTGTTAACCTAAAACATTTTTTGTAGTACTGCACTGGATTCGCTTTCCTATTAAACACAAACAATGAAGTAGGTATTAACTACGAAAGAATAATTACACAATTCAATTATTAGCAGTTATTTATAATAGAATTTTATTTAATTAATAACTTTAACATAATCATCCACCCAGTGGCAGTGGGAACGAAAAATTTTGAACTGGGAAACATGGAAAATAGTTTTGCGATTTAAAAAAAATTCTTTTTGTTTCGTGATCAGCACGTCGAACAGAATATACCCTTTAATTTTTTGCTCTAAGTTGTGAAACACTCTGTATATGTATTTTTTTTTCATTTTTAAATCCATTACTTTGACAAAAATATATTGCAGAAAAACTATGATATTTTAGAGGTAAATTCATAAATTAGATTAGCCACTAATATCGATTTTACTTCTATTTTTAACTCCGGGTCTAATTTTTAAGTTAAGCTGCAAATAAGACAGCCTTATATAACGTAACACTAACAAAAATTCTCGATTTATAAACAATCTTATTCTGTTTTTTATACAAACTCTAACGCCGAAACAAAAATGTAATTAGGTAACTTTAAATTCAATTCACTGTATGAATTTAAATACTTTTCAATTAGCTATTAATTAATTACAAATATATTCAGCCACGTAAAAACTTTGTTTACAAACAAAAGAATAGTAAATAAATAATAATGAACAATACAAATAGCACAAGAAGTCATGAGTCACAAAAGTTAAATATATTTCTATGTCGATTAAAAATTGTATAAAAACGGTAAACCAAATATGAAATCATTTCTTAAAATATGAAAATTACAAAAATGTTTCAAATATTAAGTCAACAAATTACTAGATAAATTCCTTCTTCAAACAGTTTAGCACAGTATCAATTCCAAGGATTACATAATTTACAAAATTCGATTAGATTAGACAAATCGCTTACGGTAAACATAATTATCCTCTCGATTATTATGATGTTCCTTTTCATCCTGCCCACAGCAACCGCACATTATTACACTAGTAAATGATTTAAATCAACAAACACAGCAGGTTGTTCTTAACGATAAGTCGTGTGCTAAGCTAAGCACTAAACAAACTAAGCATAGATAAGATGCCATACGACATTACTAGTGAAGTAATGTACTGCGCAAACGTAATTGTCAAGTAGTTGTTAACAATTACTTCAATTATTACTCATTGAGGCGCTGTACTATTCTTTTTAAGTTTTTAGAAAACTATTTATTGTTTTCAATCAAAGTTAAACTAAATATATTTACTGTCAATTTTAATGCACATTATTTTGACACATGTCAGTCAGATACAATTTGACATTTATCAAATTAATATAAAACAATGGAATAACCTTCAAATTAAATCAATTCCAGTTGTCCTAGCAAAATTAAACAGTTTCTATTTTTTAAGGACACTTAAAACAGAGCGATGGTTATTTATCTACAACTGTTTAAAAAAGATTATTTTTTTAAAACTTATATCAATACGCAAAGTATGTGATTTTTTCATCATTTACATTAGTAATTCGCGCACGTTTCCAAAAAAGTGAGACTTTTCTATCCGGAGATACCATTTCATTTTCCGCGCCCAAGAACCTGACAGAAGATGACACTTTCTTTTTTTTACTCCCATGCTTTAATTTACTTATAAAATGTGTATTATCTCTATCTTAATAAGACTATTTACAGCACTATATTTACTGTTTCCATGGTTACCATAACTTGCTCAATAAAATAATAATAGTTTGTTTTTACATTCAAGGCTGATATTTATTTGAATAATTTTGGATGTTGAATTTGATGATAGAAAAAAGTGTATGCAACTCGTGCATAATGACTATTATAAACTTGTTGCATAATTTACTATTTCACTACCCAATTGAAATTTAATTAGTACTTTAAGTAAAACTTTAATGTTTGACATTTCTCCTGGCAAACCTTTCCACATTTTTCGAAAGATAAAATTATTTATGTTTTATTTGGAAGAACTGTATTATCTAGCACCTACTGTATTTTAAGCATTTTTATCTTAAATAGTTTTAAAATGTTTGACAACGAAAACGATAGGATGCCAAAAGTTCAAGTTGTTTTGAAATATTTTATAAAATAATTGACATCATATGTTTATAAACAAATCGTATAGCATCATATTGCATTCAATAATTTTAAAGCAACTAGAAATTGTAAATAGTTTTATGCTAAATTTATGCAGCAACTAATGGTGAAATTCTGTGATAAACTATAAGTTTATAGAGCCGTAAATCTGTAAACAACGAACAAAATCACATCAATATTTGTTGATAAGTAGAAAATATTTCATAAAGTTTCGTTGCAATATAAAACATATGAGTTTACATAGAATTTCACCATAAAGCAGAAAATTAAATTTAGTAGGTGCGTATAACATTCATTGGTCTAATCTGAACTGTCACATTTATTTATAAAAAATGGCAATTTTTACGACTTTTATCACGTTTAATTGTACTCTATTTGTAGTGAAATATAAGAAAGAAATCATAAATATGTTTCTAGATATTGTATCAGGTGACAAAAAATTACATCAAATCATGCCATGAAAAACAATGATAGATATAATGAACATGCCTGAGCTTACTACAATCGGAGATATTTTTCATTGTTAATTATGACAGATAATTTGTCAACTGTGACAGATAATTAATTTCAAATTTATTATTTTGAATCTTATTGATTATTGTAACATTCAAACGGTATGGCTTTCTCCGAACACAATTTATTTCTTTAAAAAAAAAGTCTTTCTAGTTTGAACAATCTATAACATTTTTTGTTGTCAATTATGGCAGATAATTAACTAATTTCAGACATACGTTTATTTATGGCACATCACCATGTACAAAAGCTTAACATTTATATAAAATTAAGAAATTAAAACAAAATATAAATTCGTTTAATTTCTAGTTTCACAGCCGACAAACAATTTTCACCAAATTAAATCTACCCCTGTGGCTCCCAGTCCACTAACATCTTGATTTGACGTCTGGTAACCGCACTACACGCGAAAAAATATATCACTTACCGAAATCTGCTGCGGCAGAGTGCCACACCCAGTAATAGGTAAAAATTGTGATGATATATTTATTGTATTTATAAATAATAGTTTCTATATTTTACAATTTTTTCATTCAATTGAAGAATAATTAATAATAATTTGTGTTCATAAATAAATGAATGAATATTGCAACAATTGGTACTCAATTTATTGAAGTACATTGTTAACCCAAACATTAATTTATTCAATGAATTATAATTGAAAGTTATTATTATTATTAAATTACATAAATTAAATAATTTAACCTCTTTGACTCAAAAGTTTAGAAATATCATTGTTTGAACAAATACAAATAAATATATCAGTTTACAATTAAATTAAAATAAAACACACTCTGTTGCAGGAATTAATGAAGCAAAAATGAGAACAAAATTATCTTTACCTGCCTGCGCAACCATTTTACTAATAAATATTGATGAAAACTATTGCGATATAACTACTTTATACTCAGATGTAATTTTACGATTATAACGACCTTGGTTAGTTTCAGTTTCTAGTTTCTAAGTAAAGATAAAAATATGTACTCACCAAAGTTTTTTGAAGGTTCTGGATGTACAGACTTCGCCATGTTGAATTCTAACTTGAATTATACCTGAAAATGACAGCAGTTGACAGAACCAATGATGATGATGATGTAGAGATAGTTTTTAATCTACCGATAAGCCGATAAGATAATACAGTTTTTTTAAAAATATATAATCAAACAATAAAGAAAATATAAGTTATGCATTTGATTTAATTGTTTTATATACCATATCTTAAAATAAATTTTTGTAATAATTTATATTTTTTCCTTCTGTATGCAAAGTCAAATAAGTAATTAATTTAAATATTCTATTGATTTACACTACAATCTATACCAATTTAAGTGTTATCTAATTTGATAATACGTAATCAGTAATTTCTGCACAATGTAAAAAAATAAGTAGATTAGTCAGTTATTACATTATTTTAAAAATTATCATGAAATATATATATAATATATTTTGTTGCTCAATTTTTATATAAACAGGCGACACAAAACAATCACACAAAAATTTAATTAACATAAGTAATTGTCATTAGTATTCCATAATTATACTAAAAAATAAAACACGGCGTAGTATTTTATAATTAAAACTCATTTATTACGAATAATTATATCGGTATAGAATTTTCAGAATAACTTGACAATGACGACATCAAAAACTTAGTTATTTGCTGCTGACAAATTGTTTACAATTTAAAAAAGAAACTTAAAATTAAAATTCAATTATATTATTTTCTAAAACAACATATTATTTAAAATGATGAAGGACATGTTAATGACAGCTATTTATTTTCCATGATTCAATTAAAAATCAGCACAATTTCTATATTTTATAACCAAAATAATTTTCATGTTATTAAAATTATAAATTTCGGTTTCGTAACGACTTTGATAATTATCGGATATGGTTTTGGGTGTTTTCAGAGTACGGTTTTAACATGTTAAAGATAGCTAAAACACCCAAAAACACTGCTCTTAAAACAGGTAAAAACAGAGCTTGTGCTACCAGCCATTATTATAAATGCAACTTTATAAAAATATAAAAACCAATAACTTATATTCTTATTATTTTCGGTTCAGTACGTTATTTATACCGGTTTAAATTTACGGTTTTAGAACCGAAATTTAAATTTAAAAAATATCGGTTTTAGTTTTCGGTTACGATTTCATAAAAAGATTATAGAATATAGTTGCATAATATAGAGAATCATTTTGAAGACGATACTTACAAATAAATTGTTAATTTATGAAGAAAAATTCGGTCAATGCCGGGATTTAAACCCGCGACTATGGTTCTAACAAAGCGTCTTTTCACCTAGCTACACTGGCCTCGAATAGTCATTTGTATAATACTTTTTAATTTTGTATTATATGTTAATGTGCTTACTTAAAAAAAATACTTACATTTAATGAAATTCCAAGCACATTTGAACAATTAACAAGAAAAGCAATTTTCTATTTCACTCAAATAACTCACCATTAATAAATAATAATAGATTCCAAGAACTTTTATTTAAATACAACACGATCCATGAATCACAGAATTACAATAAATATTTAATCAAAAACCAATATAACATAAACAGATAATTGATGATCATAACAAACGAAAATCGTACTTACTTCCTGTTCAAATTTAGACTAATTTTCTATGAGATCATTCTACTAACAGCATCTATCCATGAGAGAATTCTCTTCGTATAAATAGAAACTGTGTTTGTGACTGTGACAGACTTCTAATTTTACACTATTAAAGTTAATTCACACTGAAATGATGGTCACAGTCCGAGTGTTTAGAAGAATTACTTCTAGGTCGTGAAATCATACAAGAGACAAGAATTACACACTGCTTGATTGCAATAATGATATAGTAGGACGACATCCGCTGTAAGAATCAAAACAATATTGGACGTTGGAAAGCAGTAAAACCAGGGTTCGTAAATATCATGATATTTATAATAAATATCAAAATATCTGATATATAGGATATATATCAGATAAATATCACTTTTTGGATATTTATTTTTTAATTTTAGTTTTTGTACACATTTAGAAAAACTGAAAAATTAGAAAAATTTCACTTTTCCGGAGGCTATATCTCAAAAACTAAACAAGATATGGAAATGCGCTCAACGGCGTTGAATTCCCCGTGTCCGAATTGACTTATAAGCAAATTTTCATACAATTTTATGCAATTTAATATTTTTAATTATTTCCTAAGGGTTACCCCTTTGGTTTTTTCAGATTTTAATTCAATTTTCCCAAAAATCCTTAATCGTAGGATTATTAAAACGAAAATTTACATACATATGTATTTTGACCCACTGAATCCAGTGGTGCAATCTTCAAATGCATATGACTTCTGGTTTTCGAGAAAATGTTAAAAAACCGCTTTTTGCGATTTTTTTGGGCGGAAAATTGAAAAAAAATAAAAATCGCTGAAACTATGTTTATAAGTTAACTGAAGCACGAGAAAATTAATGCCGTTGTGCGCGTTTTCATATCACATTTAGTTTTCGAGATATAGCCTCGGAAAAGAAGAAAAACTGAAAAATTCGATAAATTTCACTTTTCAGGAGGCTATATCTCAAAAACTAAACAAGATATGGAAATGCACTCAACGGCGTTGAATTCCCCGTGTCCGAATTGACTTATAAGCAAATTTTCATACAATTTTATGCAATTTAATATTTTTAATTATTTCCTAAGGGTTTGGTTTTTTCAGATTTTAATTCATTTTCCCAAAAATCCTTAATCGTAGGATTATTAAAACGAAAATTTACATACATATGTATTTTGACCCACTGAATCCAGTGGTGCAATCTACAAATGCATATGACTTCTGGTTTTCGAGAAAATGTTAAAAAACCGCTTTTTGCGATTTTTTTTGGCGGAAAATTGAAAAAAAATAAAAATCGCTGAAACTATGTTTATAAGTTAACTGAAGCACGAGAAAATTAATGCCGTTGAGCGCGTTTTAATATCACATTTAGTTTTCGAGATATAGCCTCGGAAAAGTAGAAAAACTGAAAAACACTTTTCCGGAGGCTATATCACAAAAACTATTTGATATTTTTATATAATGGATATATATCATTGCAAAAATATGACGATATATATCAAAATAAATATCATGATATATATCGATCGATATATATCTTCGAACCCTGAGTAAAACTAAATGTCACTAGTATTTTTTACAAACTTCCGCAATTTTAGAAATGGAATAAAATAACTACAATATTTGTTTATTTATATTTATAAACCACAATTTATTTATTTAATTTTTCGACACACTGATTTATTACCAAATTAATTCAGTATTTTTAATAAAATTTCATCACTTGATATTAAAAGCTATAAAACTATAAATAAATTTTGTTTTATTTATATTGTAGGTGGCACAGTGGTATCAAGTCGTAGTGAATGTATGGATTTGAGAACCAGGGTTCTGATAAAAAAATTGCTACATTTAAATTACTTTTGTAGCTTCCCCTCCACTTACACCTTTGGAGGTTGTGATTTAACGGCTAGCAGTCTCTCTTCACGCGTATAAATAACCATTTACCCAAATTTACTTAATCACAATTAATTGTAGGTGGCTCAGTGGTATCGAGTCGGCCTGTGGATCTTGAGAATCCTGGTTCGATCCCCACAGCCGACAAACAATTTTCACCAAATTAAATCAACCCCTGTGGCTCTCCCTCCACTAACATCTTTGAGGGCCGTGATTTGACGGCTGGTAACCGCACTTCACGCGAAAAAATATATCACTTACCGAGATCTGCTTAGGCATAGTGCCACACCCAGTAATGCGTAAAAGGCGTGATGATATATTTATTTTATTTTTATTTTTTACAATTACAGTACAGGGTCTGAACTCCCTGGCAGGGCCGTCTTTACCCGAGGGTTCAAGGGGTGCGGAGCCCAAGGGGGCGCACACAAGCCGAGCGCTAGAAATTTCGATATTTCATTAAACCCTAACTCATTCAATATCAACGTCATTGCACCGTTTCGTACACTTTGTTCGGTCAAATGCATGCACAAAATAAAAATATAGGCACCAATATTAAATTATTTTATTAAACACACCTCATACCGCTTTCGGCATTTGTTATACCGCTCACAATGTGCAAGTTAAAATAGCTCTTATTACTACACACCTAACAATTACTGAAACTGCCCGTCCACGTCCCCGAAAAAGAGATTTAATTACGAGGTTACAAATGAGCCCATTTTAGACACAATGAAAAAATTTAAAATAAAATTTTATTTTATTTACTTGACACGGCTATCTTGAAATTAAATGAGAGATTCGAGTTTCTAATAGATCAGAATAATTTGTTACCTATTAAATAATAATATAATATAAAACATTACTGATGTATTTTTCCGGGCTTTTAAATTGAAAAAAAAAATGTGTTGATTTTTAATTTGTATAATTTATTATTTTATTTGTATAATTTAAGAATTTTGAGAAATAAATAAATGAAACATTAAAAATTACATTGCGTTTTTTTGGATGACAAGAACCGGGGCGTAGGCTGATCACCCGGCACCCCGGCGCAGAATATGCTTAAGACGGGGCTGCTCCCTGGGTCGTAATATAGTAGTTTATATAATTTTTAGCTTGAGTGCAATTCGAACTTGGAATCTCCGGGTTAAAATTTCGTAACGCTATTCATACCGGATATTATCATTACAAATTCAATGCAAATAGGAAGATTTAAGCAACTTTTTTAAACGTCGTCGTTATGAATCATAATGAATGGTGAAATTATAGAAACTTATCGGTGAAACATACTAAATATAAGATAAAATAACAATCAACGGATATAGGTATAAATAATAATCTATTTTATTTTTATTAATCAATGTAATCTTAAATATTGTGGTTTTATATTTTATAAATTATCTTGCGATAAACAAAATTGTTTCAGGAAAATTAAATAAAAATAAATAAATATATCATCACGCCTTTTATCCATCACTGGGTGTGGTACTCTGGCGAAACAGATCTCGGTAAGTGATATATTTTTTCGCGTGAAGTGCGGTTACCAGCCGTCAAATCACGGCCTCCAAAGATATTAGTGGAGGAGGAGCCACAGGGACAGATTTTTTAAATTGGTGAAAATTGTTTGTCGGCTGTGGGGATCGAACCAAGGTTCTTAAGATCCACAGGCCGACTCGATACCACTGAGCCACCTATCAATTATCAATTTAAATTTGAATTTGGTAGATTTAAATTTTATAATATTTTTTCCTCTGAAGAGAGATAAAAATATTTGTAACCTAACTTAACCAAAATTTGACAGATTAAAATTTAAAAATGTTTTCCTTCTATTGAAAGATAAAAATTTTAAATAACTGCATGTTTCTACGAAATATTTTATTTTGTTTTTCTCTGATGAGAGATAAAAAAAATGAACTAAACCTAACCTAACTTAAGCAAAACTTGTTAAATTAGAATTTAAGAATGTTTTCCTTCTATTGAAAGATAAAAATGTTTGTTACAACGAAATTTAAAATAACTGCATGTTTTTACGATAAATCAATAGTTTCATTAAAAAAAATAAATTATATTTGTTATAGATTTTTTTCTTTTTGTATGCTATGAAATGTTGTTTATTTCATAAATAAATAATAGCTAATTAAACGTGCAGGATATGACGATTAACATTAAGTAAAATAATTATGGGAGTCTTACCACTTTTTTCCAAAATATTTATAATTTTTTTCCTGAAGAATTATATTTTATCGAGTCAAAAAAATACAGGATGTTTCACAACTTAGAGCAAAAAATTAAAGGGTATATTCTGTACGACGTGCTGATCATGAAACAAAAAGAATTATTTTTAAATTCGAAAAATTAAGGGTTGTTAACCTAAAACATTTTTTGTAGTACTGCACTGGATTCGCTTTCCTATTAAACACAAACAATGAAGTAGGTATCAACTACGAAAGAATAATTACACAATTCAATTATTAGCAGTTATTTATAATAGAATTTTATTTAATTAATAATTTTAACATAATCATCCACCCTGTGGCAGTGGCAACGAAAAATTTTGAACTGGAAAACATGAAAAATAGTTTTGCGATTTAAAAAAAAATTCTTTTTGTTTCATGATCAGCACGTCGTACAGAATATACCCTTTAATTTTTTTCTCTAAGTTGTGAAACACCCTGTATATCGAGTTATCAGTCAACTAAATATACTAATTAAAAAATACATCATAAGATAATTATTGTAAATAGTGTATAATTAAAATAAACTTAACACTAACCTTGATGATACACTTTAAAAATAATTGAGTCACTATGATAAGCAATAAAATACACGAAAAGTAACTAAATTTACATGAAACATAAACAAATAAATTAATTATTTCATATTTTTGCAATGATATATATCCATTATATAAAAATATGAAATAGTTTTTGAGATATAGCCTCCGGAAAAGTGAAATTTATCGAATTTTTCAGTTTTTCTACTTTTCCGAGGCTATATCTCGAAAACTAAATGTGATATTAAAACGCGCTCAACGGCATTAATTTTCTCGTGCTTCAGTTAACTTATAAACATAGTTTCAGCGATTTTTATTTTTTTTCTATTTTCCGCCAAAAAAATCGCAAAAAGCGGTTTTTTAACATTTTCTCGAAAACCAGAAGTCATATGCATTTGAAGATTGCACCACTGGATTCAGTGGGTCAAAATACATATGTATGTAAATTTTCGTTTTAATAATCCTACGATTAAGGATTTTTGGGAAAATTGAATTAAAATCTGAAAAAACCAAAGGGGTACCCCTTAGGAAATAATTAAAAATATTAAATTGCATAAAATTATATAAAAATTTGCTTATAAGTCAATTCGGACACGGGGAATTCAACGCCGTTGAGCGCATTTCCATATCTTGTTTAGTTTTTGAGATATAGCCTCCGGAAAAGTGAAATTTATCGAATTTTTCAGTTTTTCTACTTTTCCGAGGCTATATCTCTAATACTAAATGTGATATTAAAACGCGCTCAACGGCATTAATTTTCTCGTGCTTCAGTTAACTTATAAACATAGTTTCAGCGATTTTTATTTTTTTTCAATTTTCCGCCAAAAAAAATCGCAAAAAGCGGTTTTTTAACATTTTCTCGAAAACCAGAAGTCATATGCATTTGAAGATTGCACCACTGGATTCAGTGGGTCAAAATACATATGTATGTAAATTTTCGTTTTAATAATCCTACGATTAAGGATTTTTGGGAAAATTGAATTAAAATCTGAAAAAACCAAAGGGGTACCCCTTAGGAAATAATTAAAAATATTAAATTGCATAAAATTGTATGAAAATTTGCTTATAAGTTAATTCGGACACGGGGAATTCAACGCCGTTGAGCGCATTTCCATATCTTGTTTAGTTTTTGAGATATAGCCTCCGGAAAAGTGAAATTTTTCTAATTTTTCAGTTTTTCTAAATGTGTACAAAAACTAAAATTAAAAAATAAATATCCAAAAAGTGATATTTATCTGATATATATCCTATATATCAGATATTTTGATATTTATTATAAATATCATGATATTTACGAACCCTGACATTAACACTTCCTCCATACAAACTCTTTCTTTTCTCACAACCAAAATCCATCAACACACAACAAACATTCATCCATTCGCTCCTAAAGACAGATACTAATGTTTAATCACTTTTAACAACTGTTATTACGCTAACCTTCAAAAGATATTTGTATAAATACGTCCCAGTTCGTTGCCAATCAAAATTACAATCACCACTAAGAACCCTTGCTGGTTAACCACCTCACAATATCAGATATATTATAACCGAATAATAAAATATTCATGTAACCACCAAGATTTTGTAGTATCCATTCGCGTGACGAATAATCACTCTTAAAAAATGCATTAAATCATTCGGTAACGCGGTACGAATTAAATAGAAAAACACTGCATAGATACAAGATAAATAAATGAACAACTATAACAACCAGAACAAATGAATACTGATTATCAGACGTAAACCATCCGTACACAAATCTGAATCATCGTTCAATGAAAACAATAGAAAGTCGCATCGTACGTCACGGATATTCCCACTGGTAAGTTTACATGTGGAGTATGGAGTACACACTACAATGTTGAAACTCGAACATGAAGAAATGAAAAAACTGTGGCCTTGAGGCAGTTACCTTGTTGCGAAAATATTTACAGGTATGGTATTTATAAATATGTATATTTTCAAACTTGAACTAGAATCATGTTTATCGCGATATTTCCAAGCTATACTTTGTGAAACTTTGGCCTATTTTGGATATTATCTCTTGCGGTTTAACCAAGGTTTTAGATCAGGTATCATATTTTCTGTTAAATGTTCCTTAAAATTACTTTTTAAAAATAAAGTAGTATCGAGTCGGCCTGTGGATTTGAGAACCCGAGTTCGGTCCCACAATTTTCAACACGTGGCTCCCCCTCCACTAATATCTTTGGGGGCCGTGATTTGACGGCTGGTAACCGCACTTCACGCGTAAATATGTCACTTACCGAGATCTGCTTAGGCAGAGTGCCACACCCAGTAATGGGTAAAAGGCGTGATGATATATTTATTTTATTTATTTATTTTAAAACTACCCCTGTGGCTCCTCCACCACTAACATTTTTGGTTCTGTGATTTGACGACTGGTTACCGCACTTCACGCGTAAATATGTCACTTACAGAGATCTGCTACGGCGGTGTGTCACACCCAGTAATGGGTAAAAGGCGTGAAGAATTTCTAATTACTTTCGCAAATAAATATATCATGACGCCTTTTACCCATTACTGAATGTAGCACTCTGCCAAAGCAGATCTCGGTAAGTCATATATTCTTCGCGTGAAGTGTGGTTACCAGCCGTCAAGTCATGGTTTCATAGATGTTAGTGGAGGGAGAGTCACAGGTTTAATTTTTAATGTGGTGAAAATTGTTTGTCGGCTGTGGGATCGAACCAGGGTTCTCAAGATCCACAGGCCGACTCAACACCATTGACAAGTAACACTACCCAACTGTCACTCACCGATTTAAATAAAACTTGGCACTCTAATAAAACTCTTAAAAATATTGAACCCCTATTTTTTGTCTTCCGGAAGTTGCTTTTTAGGGGTACAAGCCACCCCTGAAGGGTGGTAAAAGCAAAAATCGCCATAAATTAAATTAAATAATACCAAAATATTACGCGTTCAACATTGGTTACCCAGGGGTTTTTGAGATCGCCAAAATCTATTTTCGGGGTCATTTTGATTATATGCACTTTTTAAGGAGTTAAAAAGGGGATGGGGATGAAATTACGATATTCAACTGAAATAGAGTTTTAGGGGGTTTTTGGGGTCGCTGAATCTATTTTCAAGGTTACCTCTGGTTAATAAAATCATTAATTTTGCTAATTTTCAAAAACATTTGTTCCATGATCAGTACATCATATAATATACTTAATTTTTTTCCCCCGAAGTATAAAAACTCCATGTACATAGCCGATACTATTTTTTTTTTTTTAGTAAATATTACGGAAATAATCGCAACAAAATCTAAATGATATTATGATTATTTTATACATTACTTGTAGTTTTGGGGTGAATGTTCTTGCATTAGGTATATTACGGAAATGATTTTAGTACAGTACTAAGAAAAAAATATAAAACAAGAGAATGTGGAAATGAAAACGTAATTTGACAGTTGGTAATCACATTTCATGACATTAAAAATATATCATACATCAAATATCTCAAATAAATAAAGACATAAGTTTGGAAATCAGTTTTTTGTAAATCAAAGAGGCCGGCAAACAATTATATTACCAAATTATATGATAATACTAAACCTATCCTCATACATTATTTACTAAAGGTTACCTCATTTGAATGCCATAAATTAGAGGAAAAAAAATGTGACAGCTGTTGTTTCAATAACAAAATTAGTAGGCGATTTCCTAGAAATACTCGTATTTTAATTAATTTCTCCAATTTATGGAGTGAAAATTAAATAATCTATATTAAATAAAATGGTTACATTATAAAATAATTATCTGTTATTGAGAATTCACCACACGTCACTGTCAACCAATAGGATCATGAATTTGTTTGAAAATGAACCAATGAAATGTACATTTCGTCGGAAATTCATCACTAGTGAAATTGATATCAGAAATACCACTGTTAATAATATCCTTGGTTACGAATAAAATAAATGATATTTTCAATATTTTCATAAATGTCAATTTTGAATATTAAATGTACACTGAAAAAATGTAGAACTTTCATCACTGTAATACCTAATTAATAATGTGCAAATAAATACCTAAAACTATTCTTGTTAATTAACTCTTGTTTGGTAAATTCTCAAGCCGAATACAACTCGTAGTATGAAAATTGACAGATAATATTTTGACATAAATATACATTCGTTGTTACGGAAATAGGAAACACAACTCGTGCTTCGCACTCGTTATGTTTCCATTTCCATAACAACTCATAATTTATGTCAAAATATTTTCAGCAATTTTCATACTACTTGTTATATTATATATGAAAATACTTTCAAACTGTTATAAAAGAACATTTTTAAATATATTGAAATGACACTTAACGTATGAATAATATGTAATAGTACCAATTTTACAAAATAAAAAGTTACCAATAAGAGTTTAACAATAGCCTTCATTGTTAAACTGTTTTCGGTATAGTAATCAGTTGTAAACAGAAAAGTAAGTACCAAATTATATGTTATACTGTTTTCTTAGATTTGGTCATTTTGTAAATAAAGCAATCTCCATTCGACCAAAGCGCTTGAAGCTTTACTTCCTGTTGGTTTATCTATACTTGTTAATTTTGTATTTACAGAGCGCAAACATAAAAGACGTATTATCCCAAATAAACAGAATTTTATCAGATTAAATATTCCAAATTTATACCCGCAATTATGATAAAAATAACAAATTCCAAAACACAGGAATTTTCCCTGGTGTATTAAATATTACAATAATATTGTCTACACTTGAAAATAATTAAAACAAAACAAAAAATTTCCTAAAATAGCTCCAACATCGAATAATCGATTATATTTACATGCAACTTTCAAGATACCTATAATTTCAATCAATCTTTCATTTCAAATAAGAGCTTGTTTTCTTCGTAAAAAGAATTTAATCATTTAACTATAAAATATTCGAAACTGAACATATCATGCGTAAAAACGAAATTACAACTTGTCAATTATTATTGATCTGCTCTATCTGATTTGTTATT
This sequence comes from Pterostichus niger, assembly GCA_947425015.1. Taxonomy (NCBI): domain Eukaryota; kingdom Metazoa; phylum Arthropoda; class Insecta; order Coleoptera; family Carabidae; genus Pterostichus; species Pterostichus niger. The sequence goes on along the minus strand of OX380341.1, from coordinate 3,507,499 downwards.
ACAATAACCACAATATCTACTGATATTTAACTTTCCTATTTATGTGGACATGCAACATAAATGGAAAAATGGATTGTAATATGCCAAGAATATCGAATTGTTCACTGACATACTAAACGTTTTATATACAAGGCTTTGTTATGGAAAATCTAAAAGGAAAACTAATTGTTTGTTTATTTTCTATTGGTGGTGACATACACAGTTTTTGTCATGTTTGTATGTATTCACAAGGCTATAACGGTACTATAATTCTAATTATAACAGAACCGGAATAGGGACATTTTTGTCGACAGTTTGATAAATTAAAAGATAATTATTTGCAGTTTATTTCAAATAATCAAATGCGACACGGTAAAAATGAAATGTACGCCTATGCAATTTAAAAATAACTATAACCTGTTTAATAAATAGTTATTATGTAACTTGAAAACAACTATAGTTCATTTATTTTTCATTTAAGGTATATTTTAAAATATATTCATCAATTGGCCTTGTATATTTCCTGTTGCCAACTGTTGCTAAATTATTTTACAGAAGGATTAATAAAACAGTGTAACCGCTAAAACTATTTTTAATATGTATTTTAATGTCTTTTCTGATTTTTCTGACAAAAATAACTGTTTATTATAAAACCTACGAATCAACTGCGGCTTGACGAGAACATGAAAAATAAGACATGCACAGTTTATTTAAATTTCGTGCGAAAAAGTAAGTAAAATTAGTTTTCCCACTCGAGAGAGGTGAAAAGAGCAGTATTACATTCATAATAAATAAATATATCATCACGCCTTTTACCCATTACTGGTTGTGGCACTCTGCCTAAACAGATCTCCGGTAAGTGATATATTTCTTCGCGTGAAGTGCGGTTACCAGCCGTGGAATCACGGCTCCCAAAGATGTTAGTGGAGAAGGAACCACAGGGGTAGATTTAATTTGGTGAAAATTGTTGTGGGAATTGAACCAGAGTTGTCAAGATCCACAGGCTGACTCGATACCACTGGGCCACATACCCCATTACATTATTATTAAAAATTCTTTATTTTATTGAAAAATTTCATTTAATTGTAATAGTTATTTACGTGACCAGTGTAGTAAATTAATTTTTACAGGCATGCTGGAAAGTTTGTAGGGAGAGTGACGAAGGAAGCGAGTCTTCATAATCCAGTGAGCCCAGCAAAGATTAATTGCAAATATGTCGCTTACACCTTTACGTTTTTTTTCTTATTATTATTAATTTGTATTAGTTTTATAACAAGATAGATTACATTTTGTAATCAAAGGTGGTTGGCGGTAGGACATTGTCATGGAGTTGTGATGAAAAAACAACTATTGTCAGTGTCAACAGTTTCGTGAATTCTAGAAATATAATTATAATTTGAAACTGGATTTAATGCTCGATGAAGACTTCGAAGCCGATTTTATTGCAGTTCAAGAAAATAAACAAAATACTGCAAGTAATAAATTAAATTAGTTTATATTAGATTTGAAATTTACAGTGTTAGTTACATAGAATGTGAAAATAAACTACTTTCAAATAAATAAAATGATATTCAATATTTTTCGGAATGAATTTACAATCCGAATAAACCTTCTTTGAAGCATGTCGTTAAAAAATGTTGCCAAACACAAAAGGAAAGCTCTTTTTTCAACTCGAATGCCTCACTTGTTATGCTAAAATTAGCTTTCCTCTCTAGTTTGACAAATAACTATTTTCGCTATTTTAAAAGAAAATATATCACATAAAAGATAGAGAATATAATTCTGTATGTAATTCAATTAATACATTCCATTTTAGTTATTTTGTTAATGCTATAATTAATTTTAAAACTTGTAAAACATTCATATTATTATTCATGAAACAAATGCAAACAAATGTATAACGTTTAACAGTTACATACATGTTTTAAACTAGATTTTTAACAGTAACTAAATAAGTAAATGCAGAATTTAATTCTCTACAACTTTAATTCAAAAAAAAGAATACTAACAAAATCTTATTTATTCTATATGATTAATTAAGTCCTTAACGACAAATTCAAATTTAATAATAATTGTGTTTTGTTTTATAAATAGCTATAATACCAATAATTTATTACCTAAATAAAAACAGAGTTACCTTTAAATTTAATTATCTTTTTTTGGACTAATCTTTAAAATAGTTTTAAAACGTTTGACAGCGCAAAATATGCTAATTAAAAGTTGAAAACAGTGTAGAGGACCTACAGTTTACAGTGGACTATGAACCACTAGCAAGCAGTTATATTTTTAGCTAAAGTTCAAGTCAACGAAGGTTGAACTCAATATTAAGATAATAATAGTACTTGTGCGGTTGCAAAAGGCTTCAATAGTAATAGAATATTTAGCGTAATTTTAAATTCAGCGTATTTACAATGAACAGGGTACTGAACTGAACAGGTCAATATGAAGACGAACTAGACACAAAACAAAAAACAAGCTATGTCTGGCGCCAAACTTGGCGTCATTTTGTCTAGGACCGAAGGGGTGAAAATAAATTATAATAGGGGAGGATTTCGGACAGGTTTTATAGCTACATTCCAATACAGAAAAAATCTTTGTTTTCTGCTCCGTAAATTTTGTGGAGCGTTGAAGTATAGTTTCTGATTTATACTTTTGTTTTCTTGTTGCGGTTTGAAAAAGTTTTTGTGTGATTGTTGTCGTGTTACAATGGCTTTTAAATTACGTCAGAATATAACATGTATATTGTTTTGATTATATAACGTAATAAATGTCGTATTCATTAATTGTGTATGTAAATTATAAAAGTTTATAAAACAATTAAAATTATATAATACAATAATATTTATATAACATAAATAAAATTTAGTTCAATTAGATAAATAATTATTTTACACTTACCTCTGTTTTAAGTTGTAAGTTCTATATTAAATATAACATGTTGCATACAAACAAAGTTTTACAATTATTGACAAAACTTTACATTATTGAACAAACATTCACTTTCGAATAACTATAACCAAAATAATTTAGAAAATTTATTTTTGAAATAAATATTTTAATTACAGGACACAACACAAGTAAACAGTCTCTCACGCTGAGAATATGTTTGACAGAATACAGAATTATCAACAACTTGCTTTGTTGTGTTTCCGCTACAGAGAAAGTGGGAGACAGATACAGCGCCATGTTGTCAAATACTCAAGTTCAATACAGTGTTGTAACAGAAAAAGTACTATAAGAAAGAATATTTGTATTAAATGAATGTACAAAAAATAATACATAAAACTACAGCTGAAATTTTTGTAATGTAATTGTATTAAATTAATAAAAATAGTACAAAAAATAATCAATTTGACATCATTGTTAAATCAGTGCATCAAACAGGGGAGTAGTACAAGGAGCTTGTTTAAAGTACTAATTTCCTGTCAATTTTATATATGTTTAGGTATAAAATAAAGTACTACCAACATAAATATAGTTATTAAAAATGTTATACAACAAATATCCTGTAAAACAATGAAATTTAGAAATAGACCCCTAAGAGAAAAAAAAATTACGGCTGCACTGCTATTACAAATATTAATTTCATTTTGTAAATAAGTACAAAATTAGGCATATAAGCAATTTTTAGACATAAAATTATTGCTAGTTTCTTCGAATTAAACTTTCAGTACAAAATAAATGATTTTTGACAGTTATATTGACAGTTGTAAATAAACATAACCTACTTTCGATTACTGTAAATTTTGTATGAAAACACTTAATTTCTCAGATAATGTTTCATAAAATATAAGTATAAGTGCTCTGATTAAAATATATTCTATTTTACTATCAATTATGGCTTTATATGACAATAAACATTGGTTATTATCACATATTAGAAATTCCTTCATATCTACAGATGATACAGGTTTTTATAAATATAGTCATGTTCTTTCAAGCATTATATTCTGGTCTAATAGGTATGTGTGAAATGGTGATGGCAACTGAAGATTTTCCAAAACAACTGGCAGAAAAATTAAATTTTGGTCATAATTCCCCTACGGATGACAGTTACGATGACGATGATATAGATATACCAGAATCATACGACATTCAACTGGATATGGACTTCGGTGTACACCGATTGCGTTCCAATACAGCTCAACGCTTAGAAAAACTAGATTTAGCTCAAAAGAAAGCTGCAAAAGTCAAACACGTCAAATGGGAAATGAATCCTCAACAACTTACTGATGAAGAAAGGAAACAATTTTTTATGAAAAGGGATTACAAAAACGAGGAAGTAAACACACATTCCCTTCTAACAGACCAGTTAAAAAAATATACAAATTTGCCTCAAAATCCGTATCTTGAATTTGCGAAATATGATGGAAATGCCCAAGTTGGAATTCCTATAAGGAAGTATAAAATATTTTTAACTATGCTTCCAGAAGAGCAACGCAATTATCCTATGAATATTTGCGTAATTGCCACTGCTAAAATATCTGACCTAATTGGACTAATTTTGCTAAAATGCAGGTAATATATTTTAGAATTCTATCTTCTCTTTTTAAAAAAACATATTTTTAGTACAATACATGGAGATTTTCCTTTGCAACCCGTTTCCCATTACGGTTTATATTTCACCGAAGATGATGGAGAAGTCGATAGAGACTTTCCAGCTCTAGATCACAAAGAGTGCGTTGCAAAATTCGGATTCAATTGTTTAGGATTAGTCGAACATAAGAATAACGTTAAAAATGTTAGTTTCGAATCAACCGAAGTATTTTTCAGACGAGATCAATTAGATGAAAAGGAACACCAAAATGGTACAAAAATAAAACATGGACTGATTTTTATATAATTCTTGTTAAATTTATAGAATTGATTAAAATATCAACGCAAGATAATGAAAATATGGCGTTGATGAAAGTGCATACAACAGCAATGGAAGCACCTCTGTATCAGTGTTACAAGGTTTTTATTATTCATAAAGTTCGTACAAAAACTGAGATTCATTTAGGTATCAGTGGAGATAAAATTGAAATTGATCCAGTTCAACAAAAAAATTCAAAATTTTGGGTTCGACAAAAAGCTGTTAGCTATCACATGGATTCCGTTGCGTGGTGCGAATTAATAGATACTAAATCCGGAAGAGCAACATTTCGACTAGTTTATAGTTTATCTCATAATTATTTAAATCAAGGCTCTCTTGATGTTACTAATTTAGCAGGTATGTACCAAACCAATAATGGGAGGTGAACTTATTAATATTTTAAATTTTTCAGGGGCTAGCCACTCACCAATGCTACAAAATTCTGCTAGTTTTAAACATTATGATTTTGAAACAGATCAAAGCACAGCTCAAGAAATAGTTCAAAAAATTAACTTAATTTTAGAATTACGTTCAAGCGCTAGTCGTAAGGAATATTTAACAGCAAGAGAAAAGAAAACTAACAGGAGACGAAGTTTTCATTTAGGTTCAAAATCATGATGTACGAATATTTGTATTACTATTATATTAATTTAAGAACTAATTTTCCGTTTTATATAAAAATGCACCATATTTTGTAATAAATCTTAAGCACTATTATTTAAATTTGATGTTATATTTAAGCAAGCATTATCGATACGATCTAAAATAAGATTGTATTTCTGTCTTTTTGCCTCGCATTGTGAACTTACAAGTTTAATTACACTTTGCAAATCTTCTACTTCTCTAACGTATTTAGCAATATCCGGACCAGCATTTAAATATTTTATTTCCTCCTCATCAAATAAACTATAATCAACTAATTGTGGTTTAGTTATTTCCAACTTCCTATAAATCAATTTTATATAAGTTCATAAAATTTTTACCAAAATATAACAATAATACCTTAACAATGTCTTATTTTGTTGTTTTTGTACATTATATGCTTGATGCCAAGCTTCTTCTTCTAATTTCAATTTGTTTAAATATTCTTCATCGGAAGTTTTCGTTGGTTCTGAAACTATTATTGAAAAAATAGGGTTATGATATTTAACATCGTCAAATTATAATGATTACCGGTTACATCTGGAGGAAGGAATAAAGATCTACGTTTTTTATTGGTTGTAACCTCTACTTCATCACAATTAAATTCAGAATCATTACTTCCCATTTTTATTGTTGATACAACAGTATAATAACAGATCAAATATCCAACGTATAACAGTCACAATTCAAATTCGAAATCAAAATACGACTAAATCTACACAAGCGCCAATGTGTTTTAACTAAACGTATGGCGCGTATTTCATTTTATTTGAATCAGTGACACACTTATCTATGATGGCACACGGCGCAGTATCAACGTTTATAGCACATACTAGAGATTTTTACCCGAAACCCGACCCGACCCTACCCGAAGTCGGGTTCCCGGTCAGTTGTAAGCTGCTCATGTCGGGTCTACTTCAGGTAGAGTTACATGCGGCTAAGTCGAGTCGGGTCAATTACACCATTGGACTCAGTAGGTCAAAATACATATGTATGTAAATTTTCATACAAATATTCGTACGAGAAATAGTTTTAGAGCAAATTGTTTAAAAATCGTAAATACACCAAGGGGTACCCTTTGGCAAAATTTCAAAAAAAACTAAATCGCTTATAATGAGCTAAATATTTGGTTATAAGTTAATTCGAACACGGGGAATTCAATGCCGTTAAGCGCATTTTCATATCTTCAAACTATTCAAATATTTTTCAACATCAGATTTTAGACTTTCCCGAGGCTGTAGTTAAAAAACTAAGCAAGCTATTGGGATCCGCTCAAGTAGATTTAAATAAATAGTAGTTTTGCACAGTTAATTTTAACAGAAATTTTATTACACCTATTCAGGATAGGAATGTTTGGAGAAAATGTATTGCGGGATAAATATGATGAATAAGGACAAGCGTATGATTCTTGATTTTAGATTCATTGGTTAGATTTTTCGAGTGTTTACCTGTAATTGTGTGGAGTTCACCTTCAAAAACAAGCGCTGGAAGATTCTCCCTTCCTTTCTTATCTTTTGATTCATTTTCTGTTTTTACTATAGATTATGTGGAATTCAGTTTCAAAAACAAGCGCAGGAAGATACTCCCTTCCTTCCTCATCTTTTTACTTCATTTTCACTTTTTACTATACAGTGTGTAACTGCAATTGTGTTAAATGTATTTTTAAACAAGCGCAGGCGATGCTGCCTTCATTTCTTATAGATTCGTTGTTAGAGAAGTGGACGTAAGTGAAGATTTACGAAACAGGTGTACAGGAGCGAATGGATGGATGTTTATTGCTTGATGATGGATTTTGGTTGTGAGAAAAGAAATAGTTCGTATGGAGGAAGTGTTAATGTGATCGAAACGAGTATCATGTGTCAGGATGAGAATGTTGACGGGTTCGTGCTACCCCATTTAATGGGATATAGCGTGATGTTATGTATGTATGAAATACTACTTATTCCTTGTTACATTAACATTCGGATCAATTGGGTACATTTCGGGTCAATTGTTTGATAATGCGCATCTTCTAGTACATAGCTATGTTTATTTCAATTTTTTCCATCATCATCGTTAATTGTAATGTTAATTAATGTTTAGTTTAGTAGGTGACGACTGTAGATGTTGTTTTTAAAACAGAACCAAACATTCAAATATTTTATAGATGTCAAAATTGAAACATCGTAAAAATACGAATTAAAATCATGGGTAATAAAATAGAAATGGATTCAAAAGTAATATACATATAATACAAACAAACATAAACTAATTTTGATCATTTTACAGACAGAAGAATTTACCCGCGAATATGTTCATATTTGCAAATTGCCTCGAGAAGTAGAAGTGATTTCATATTTCATACCAGACAATCAGAAATTTCGTCAGTGGTTTCGAACATCATGTTTAATATCATCAGATGTTTCTCACAGACGATTATGTGTCAAATCATTTCGAGCTTTAGAGCAAGATCGAGCTATTCATTTAACTCAGCATTATTATATCATTCATCCTTTTAGTGCTTTTAGGTATTAATCTTTCCACATTTTGACAACATTTCTGAGATTTTAAAAATGTGTTTACAGATTTTATTGGGAGATAGTTATGATTGGAATCTATCTCATTCAACTGATAACAGTGCCTTTTATAATTATTTTAGAATGGCGATATTTTAATACTGCAATTTGGTTCGCATTAATTTTGCAATTAGTCACATTGACCAATATGGTAATTCAGTTTATGTCCGGTTATTTTGAACAATCGACCAGAAATATTATATTGGAACCAAGCATGATTGTCAAGTAAATTTTAAATAATTTCTGTTGAAATAGAATAAGACTATTGATATATTCTTTTAGGAATTATTTGAAGACATTTTTCATAACAGATTTTTTGGGAAATGTTCCCGTGGAAATATTTTTTTTTATCATGAATTTTGAGACTATTATACCACGTGGAATTATGCTCAAAGTTATATTTAATGCTTTTGGATTCATTGATTACACCGAAAGATTTCGAGAAGTATAGTTTTTCATACCTGTTATATTTTCAAAGATTTTGACATGTTTCTCAAAAGAACTATTTTCTACAACTGTCAAAAAATGTTCATTTCTTTTCACTAATATCAATACGCGAAGTACGTGATTTTTTCATCAATTACATTACCCTACAGCGCAAAATAAGTATTTCGCACATACATACATAACATCACGCTATATCCCATTAAATGGGGTAGCGCGAACCCCTGAAATAGTCACAAAACATCCACTAAAAGATTAAATTAATAAAAAAATTAGTCCACGTCAACATTCTCATCCTGACACACGATACTCGTTTCAACCACATTAAACTTCCTCCATACGAGCTATTTTATTCCTCAACAAAAATCCATCATCACGCAATAAATCTTTAATCACATCCATCCATTCGCTCCTGTACACCTGTTTCATAAATCTTCACTTACGCCCACTTCTCTAACAACGAATCCATTAAGAAATGAAGGCAGCATCTCCTGCGCTTGTTTAAAAATAAATTTAACACAATTGCAATTAGACACAGTATAGTATTTCGCGCACGTCCCAAATTATTTTTTGTCAGGTTCCAATAGTTACAAAACTTCAATAGTATCAAATTCATATTATTGTTGATTGTTTTCCTTCAATTTACTTAAATAAATCAATAATTATTGTATTATTCTTTATTTACAGTTGTAGAAAAATGTTGTTTGTATTTCGTGGGCAGTCTCGACTAAAAGTAACAAAAAACACACATTTTGCGCACTTAATACAAAAATAACTATTTTCCAGTGTCAAATATTATCTGTAATTAATCGATATGTTAATAACAATTTTTTATATTTCAGGATTATTTTATAAATTATCACAATTTTAATATTTGCGATCAGTATAATTTACCCATTCGATTTGTATTTTATAAAAAATATTATGTCTTCGAAAAATTTGTATGTAGCTTCTTTCAAAATGCATAAAAGTAAAATATAAATAACAGAATAAATGATTTTAGTCGCAAGATACCGAAATGGTGATAATTTTTATAGCAATCATGAAAATTAAGGATTGTTATTAATTTATCAATCTATAACTAATAACTATCAATTTACAAATAACCATATACAGAGTGTTCCACAACTTAGAGCAAAAAATTAAAGGGTATATTATGTACGACGTGATGATCATGAAACAAAAAGATTTTTTTTTTAAATTTAAATTTAAATCGCAAAACTATTTTCCATGTTTCCCAGTCCAAAATTTTTCATTGCCACTGCCACTGGGTGAATGATTATGTTAAAGTTATTAATTAAATAAAATTCGATTATAAATAACTGCTAATAATTGAATTGTGCAATTATTCTTTCGTAGTTGATACCTACTTGATTGTTTGTGTTTAATAGGAAAGCGAATCTAGTGCAGTACTACAAAAAATGTTTTAGGTTAACAACCCTTAATTTTTCGAATTTAAAAAAAAAATCTTTTTGTTTCATGATCAGCACGTCGTACAGAATATACCCTTTAATTTTTTGCTCTAAGTTGTGAAACATTCGGTATATTCTATAGATTTTTGAAGGGTAATTACATTCATTTTATTTTTATGTTATAGAAACGGCAACTGCCATTATGCACATTTCGTTTAATTCAATTTATCTTTATTTATATAATTGGTATGTTGTGGATAACTTCTTTGATAGGTGTTGCAGTTTATATAGATCAGAAAATGTAAGAAAACTTCTAAATATTTCAACCAATTTCTATAAAAAATATTTCTGTTTAATAGTGTATTTACATGGGATATCTGGTGGCTTTTTACCAACAACGTATTTGTATTAATATTCAGTTTAGGACAAACTGAATTTATTTTGCATGGCTGTGAACTCTATGTACATTTTCTGGCAATTACTTTTGGATTTATTATGCGAAATATTATTATTGGTAATAAATATAATAAACATTTTTTTCTACGATTGCTATGAAAAGTTGACAATTACGCTGTCATTTGTCATTGTAAAGTTGACGTTTTCTGTGGAACAAACGAAAAATATCTTTGTCGCGCGTCTCCAATGGCAACGCGCGAAAAAGATATTAAATACGCGCTTATTTCAATAGTTACCAGAGATATAAACAAAATAGAAACTTGTCATATTGACAGTTGACAGAACGAATTTATTTTAAGTACGTATATGTTTTTTAATCATATTAATATGCAATCATAGAAAAAATTATGTGTGTATCACGAGCGTAAAGTGTCTTTGTTCTTCTTACACTATTGCAGCTCTCACCTTCGGCTCGCGCTGCAATTACCGTGCTCGAGTAACAAAGAATCACTTTACGCTCTTTATACACAAATAACTATATGATACAACATATCCCAAAAGTTCTACAAATTTAATTATTTATAAATAAATAAAATAAATAAATATATCATCACGCCTTTTACCCAATACTGGGTGTGGCACTCTGCCTAAGCAGATCTCGGTAAGTGATATATTACTTCGCGTGAGCCATCTACCCCATAATTTAATTAATTTAATTTAATTATTTAATATGTTAATATATTTTTGTTACATATATCACTTACTGAGATCTGCTACGACAGAGTGCCACGCCCAATAATGGGTATAAGGTGTGATGATATATTTATTTTATATTTTTGGGACATTTTGTAAAATATGAGAGTAGAACATAAAATTAATTATTGTAAATAATTTTAGCGCAAATAATATTGCTATTTAAATCATTTTATTCTTCTAAACGCAAATATACACAACTGCTAAGTGAATTACAAGAATTCTCGCATTTTAAACGACTTCCTAGAAATATTAAAGTAAGAATATTTGATTATTACAATTTCGTCTTCCAACATTATTATTACAATGAAAATGAAATTTGGAATTTGATGTCCGACAAATTAAAATACGTAAGATATTATAAATTAGTGCTTCGCAAAAAATAAACAATTTTTATATGCAGGAAATTGAGAAAAATTTATACAAAATTTGGTTTGAAGCAGACATTTTTAGACTCTGCCCGCCACAAGTAGTACAGTCACTAGTTTTACTACTGAAAAAAGAAATATATTTATCTGGTGACGTCATTTATTCACATGGAACATTTTCGGACTATATTTACTTTTTAAAATGTGGTACAGTTGCTTTATACGACGAACGAGCAAACGAGGTAACATATTTATTATCAGATCACAGACAGATTCTCATTCCTATACATAACATCACCCTATTGAGATATTCAACTACTAAAAGATGGCGTTGATGCGATATGTTAAATTTGAGACACTTTTAGTTGGTCTCCATAAGCTACATTGTTGTCATTTGTATTTCTAGATTTTTTATTTTATATTGTGTTTGCTAGAAGTGGTTTGTTATTAATTTATATAGAATATAGTTCTGTTTTGTCTTTAGTTATAGTTTTAATATTAGCTTCATTTATCGTTTAACTTTTAGGTACAAATTTAAGGACCTAGGTCAGAGGTTCTTTTAATTAGGTAGGTTTCTTTTAAATAGAAATTAGTTCTTTTAATATCATATTAGTTAATTATAGTTTAATTAACTTCTTTTTTGTAAATACAGGGTGTAACAGCGAAACCAACCACCGCCTATATTTTCTTTATTATTATTGTTACAAAAAAATATTATAAAGCAAATTTGTAAAAGACCAAGGGGGACATCTTGTTAAAGAATAAAATAATTTTTTTAACCAGTGGTTCTCAAGTTACAACACAAAGTTATATTTTTTCAAATGGAATTATACATATTTTTTACGCCTATTCGATAGAGTATTTTTTTCTGAATTTGAAAACAAAAGAACAAAATTTAGCTGCTGTCAAGTAATGATAATTGTTGTAAATTATTAATCTTTGTGTGTTTAATATTTTGCTTTTGTTTTTCATTCATAGCTTACTGCACATTAATATTAAAAATAAAAAAATATTTAAATTTCAATTGAATTTTTCTCAATATTTTTATTATGTAAGGATGTAGAATGGTCATATGGTTTAATTCAGAAAAAAATACTCTATCGAATAGGCGTAAAAAATATGTATAATCCCATTTGAAAAATATAACTTTGTGTTGTAAGTTGAAAGCCACTGGTTTAAAAAATTATTTTATTCTTTAACAAGATGTATTAGTTCTATTATTATACATTTTTATTTATTTTTAAGTACTTAATTATTAGGTTACCTTTACGTAGTTCCAATTTTGATCACTATGAGCGCATTCTTATTTAATTAAATATTCCAATATCTCATGAAATGGAGGAGCCCGATCCTTTTAATCATTCAATCAACTTTTAGAACCGTTCCACACCAGCGATATTTTATTGCACAATAAGTTATTTTAGCCAGTTATTTTATCGTTCATATGAATCATTTATTCCTAGGTTGTTCACGCAATCTTTTTACCAACAAACACTCTTCTCAATTTCACGCTCACCATACATCTAAATGAATTCTATTTTCTTTGACAGTTATTTCACGTGCAAGAAGGAAGTTTTTTCTCCGATTCAGCCCTCGTACTAGACACACAAAAGACCAACGAGTCAACCGCAGTAGCTGTTGAAGCTTGTGAAGTTTACAAACTTCACCGAGAAGATTTCCGTGAAGTTATTCAACACTTCCCAGATGAATATAAAGTTATATTAAAGATTCTACAAAAACGAAAGAAGTACATCAGTGTACATCCGAAAAGTATTTTGGATTTACAAAACTATTATGAATTAAAACAATTTGATGAAAAAGACAGTGAAAGTGACGATGGCGATGAAGAGAAAGAATTATAATTGCAGTTATATTTTCAGTTATTTTAATTAAGTGTCATGTTATTAATTTCATTGGAAATATAATCAATATAAAATTACAAACTATACATATTAATTATTATTTTATATTTTGTACATTACATAGTTATTTGTTCAACTTGTAACGAAAGCAATAATTTTTACATTAATTTGAAGTTTGATGCATGACAGTGAAGTAAAAAAAGATGTTTTCAATGCATTTTAATATTAGATTGATTTTACAAATATAATAATAAAACATCATTTTGACAGATGTTAAATTTTAAATGATCTCTAAGGAAATAAATAAAAATAAATAGTGAAGAAAATAAATTTAAAAATTCTCTTCTTTTATTATCTTTTGTCACACGTATACTAAAATTCGTATTTTTTGATTGAAAATATTATTTTTTAGGTGATTTCATTGTCGCCTCGTTTCTGGCCGGTCAAAATTTTATAGTCCTAAAACTGGGCAGTAATGATAATTACGTCACAAAAGACAAATTAACCTAGCCATAATAACTAACTTCATGTAGTTTGATTAAGCATGTGACGTAATTCTATTTGTTCTGCGAAAATTTGTTCAAATAACAAAACAAAAGGAATTAACTGATTTAAAGTTGGTAACTCGTTAAAATAGAGCTCGTTCCGGCCTAGGCTTCTAAAAGTTGAGAAAGAAAAACTAAATTTCAAAAATATGCTAACATGAAATGAGACACAAAAGATACGAGTGAAATGAGATACATTCGTTTCATCGATAAGCTCTTCGGTGGAAATAGAGGAGCCACTATTTTTCTTCGATGACGGCTGCGTTCTGTTGTTTCATCGAAGAGCTCACCGATGCTCTTCGACGTTCATCGACCAGTGTGCCATAGGCATTATACTCCAGTCGATCAAATTTTTTCTACCTTCCTGTTACCTGTATGTTTCTTCATAAAAATAATAAAAAATATTGCTATGGTAACATAACAAAAATTTCTTTGTTAGTACCTTTTTAAATTGTGACAATCATGGGAAAGGTATGTATTTGATAAATTTAACAATAAAAAATAATTCGTTAAAGTTTGTTTTTAGAATTTCGTGCACAATTGTGAATTAGGCAAAGATTTTGAATCTATATCGTCAGATTTATGGAAAAATCACAGTTTCAAGTACATCTACCGAAAACTATTCCTTATATCAGCTGATGAAAAACACCGAAAAATTATGAAAATGTCTCAATATGGTGCTGAAAAGGAACGCCAGAGACATCTACAAACTAACCCAAAAGTTATTCATCCTCTTAGCATGTTTCGGTAAGAATATTTTAAATATCAAATTGAAAATAGTGCGTAAATATAATATTTTCAGGTATTATTGGGAGGTGTTCATGGTTTGTGTGTTTTTATTACAATTAATTTCTTTACCTCGCTTTGTTCTGGCAAATGAAAAATTAAGACATATATTCACTATAGATGTTACTATGAATGGAATTATAAATTCGTTTTGTATGATAGATTTTTTTCTAAATTTTGTTACTGGAAGATTTGATAAAAACAAACATATTGTTATTTTGGAACCAAAAACGTATATTAAGTAAGCAAAATTATTTTACTTTTCCGGAGTCATATCTCCAAAATTAAAAGAGATATAAAGATGCGATCGACAGCGTTGAATTTCTCGTGCTTCAATTAACTTGTAAACATATTTTTAGCAATTTTAAATTTTTCAAAATTTTCGCCAAAATTTTTGTCACAAACCAGTTTTTGAATAATATCTCAAAAACAGGAAGAGATATGAACTTGGAAATATTACCATTGGATTCAGCGGGTCAAAATACATATTTATATAATTTTTTATTACAATATTCCTACGAGAAAGAATTTTAGAGCAAATAGTCTAAAATTGGTCTAAAATTGAAAAAACCCCAAGGGGTACCCCTTAAGAAATTTTTAAAAAATTAAATTGCTTCAAATTTGCTAAAAATTTGCTTATAAGTTAATTCAGAAACGAGAAATTCAATGCCGTTGAGTAAATATTCATAATTTATATAGATTTTAAGATATAAACTAAAAAATAGCTGAGTTTTTTCAAATTTTACCTCATCAGATTTTGTACTTTTCCAAAGTTATATCTTCAAAACTAAACGAAATATAAAGATGCATTTAACGGCCTTGAATTTCTTGTATTTAAATTAACTATAAGCAAAGTTTCAGTAATTTGTATATTTTAAAATTTTTTCACCAAAATTTTCTCATAAAACAGTTTTTGAACAATATCTTAAAAACTAGAAAGCATATACACTTGAAGATTTTACCATTAGATTCAGCGGGTCAAAATACATATGTATGTAAAATTTCGTTACTATATTCGTACGAGAAAGAATTTTAGAGCAAACAGTCGGAAATTGGTGTAAAATCGTAAAAAACCCAAGGGGTACCCCTTAAGAAATTTTCAAAAAATTAAATTGCTTCAAATCTGCTAAAAATTTGCTTATAAGTCAATTCAGACACGAGAAATTCAATGCCGTTGAGTAAATCTTCATAATTTGTATGGATTTTAAGATATAAACTAAGAAATAGTTGAGCTTTTCTCAAATTTTATCTTATCAGATTTTGGATTTTTCCAAAGCTGTATCTTCAAAACTAAACGAAATACAAAGATGCGTTTAACGGCCTTGAATTTCTCGTAATTCAATTAACTTATAAGCAAAGTTTCAGTAATTTTTATATTTAAAAATTTTGTTCATAAAACAGTATTGAATAATATCTCAGAAACTAGACATTTGGGGATTTTACCAGTAGATTCAGCGGGTCAAAATACATATGTATGTAAATTTTCTTTACAATTTTCGTGCGAGGAAAGATTTTATACAATACAGTAAAAGCGAATAAATCCCGAGGGGTATCCCTAAAGAAATTTTCAAAAGATTAAATTGTTTAAAATTTGCTTATAAGTCAATTTGAACATGAAGAATACAATGCCGTTGAGCTCACCTTTGAAATCAATGCATCTTTAATTACTAAATCATATAATTAAGAGCGAAACGCGTCTATGGTTACTAACTGTGCTGGCCAGCCGCTGACGATGACGTCATAAGTTGACTTGGAGGCTGAATTTTGTGAGATTTAGCCAAGTGTTTATTTTTATATTTTATTATTAAGTTTCACCAAGTGAGCATTTAAAGACAATTAATTTTGTCTTTGTTGTTTTTTTATTTAAATCATATTTATTGATTGAAATCCTTTATTATTTCAGTAGTATACTCATAACTAAATATGTATTTTATATTTTAATGACTAATTTTGCACATTTAGATTAAGATAAACGGAAACAGTGTTGTATAATACAATATAAGTTTAATAATTTTTAGGTGTTATTGTTTCACCTACGCTTTCCCCGACTTCATTTCATCCTTTCCATTTGAGCATTTTTATTATTTAAAGTATAATAAATCAACGTATGAAATACGAACAGTAGTGGTAATATGTAAGTTTTTCCACATATTCAGATTAATGAGTTATTTGAATACAATTCGCGAGGTACGTACCAAAAAATATTATTTTAATTATTCAACTTCTAACCACACTATTAAGTTCTAGTAAATAATTTTAAACATGTAATTATAAAGTATAATAAAGATATAGGCTGGTAGCACAAGCTCTGTTTTTGAGCAGTGCTTTTGGGTATTTTAGCTATTTTTAACATATTAAAACTGTACTCTTAAAACACCCAAGAACAGAGTTTGTGCTACCAGCCATAGCATTTATCTTGTTAAAGCCCGATATTTAAATCTTCTAATACATTTATTTCTCAAACAAAACATATCACATTGAAATATTTTTCATGTACTTTTGTTTTTGTTACGAACTTTGATAGAATATTTAAATATCGGCCTTAAGTGTTAACTCTTAAATTAAATCATGTTTGCAAAACTTTAATCTAATATTTCATTTTAGAAACGAGAAATTGCATTACACAAATTTAAAATATTTCAAAGTCTATTATTTTACGTTTTGGGTTTTGTATATTGCATAGCTTGTATTGGCCTGGCGAGAGTTAGTGATCAAAATTTGTATGTCTATTTTAATTTGAAAGAAGACAAACATCTTTAATATAAAATCTTGTTTGTTAGGACTTTTCATGAACTTTCGTATAAGTGGTGCATGATAGCTGCTGGTAATATGATTTTCGGCTTGGAGCACGATACTTTAATATTGTATTCAAAGGAACTAATAGTTCATTTGGTTGGACGTATATTTGGAACAATTATAGGCATTGTCTTTCTAGGTAAAGTAGAAATAATAAAGACGAAATTGACAAAACAAAATATGCTAGATCTTCCATTATTCACTAATATTTTTAATATAAATTAAAATTACAACTAAAATGGGGTAGGGGGCTCAGTGATCTTCGACGTCTTCATCAGTGGTGTCGAGTTGGCCTGTGGATCTTGAGAACCCTGGTTCGATCCCCACAGCCGACGAACAATTTTCTCCAATTTAAATCTATCCTTGTGGCCACTAATATCTTTGTGGGCCGTGATTTGACGACTGGTAACCGCAATTCTCGTGTAAAAATATATCACTTACCGAGATCAGCTTAGGCAGTGTGCCACACTCAGTAATGGGTAAAAGGCTTGACAAAATATTTATTTATTAAAACTAAAAATTAATAAAATGCAAAATACAATAAATTGTATACATTTGACATCAGAAAGATACCAATCTGTAGTACCAAATTATATCACTAGATGTCATATTAAAATGTGTCACTCGCGAATTATCGAATTTTAGTACTAGTATTTATTTATATTTTTACAATTAATTTTAGCGCAAATGATAACTTTTTGTTTATGTACATATAAGACCAAATTGAACTTTTATATATTTAAAAGAGAATTAGAAGAATATATGGTTTTAAAACAATTATCTCCATATTTAAAAAACCGAGTAAATGAATATCAAAGATTTATGTACGATGACCATCATTACAACGAGAAAGAAATTTGGTCTCATATTTCTGACGAGATGAAATGTGTAAGTTTATAAAACACTTTATAGTATGTTATGCATCAAGGGAGGGAAACAAGCGATTATTCCCGCGTGTGAAGTTGGCTAACCGAGACATAAACGAGGGCTAAATACCCGAGCTGAAGTCAAGGTTTGCCAACTTCACACAAGGGATAATCGCACCCTCCCGTGAAGCATATCATACTTTTCGTAACAAGTGCACAAAAATTACTGTCTTATCGGGATAAATGTCAAATATGGGTTGCGTAACTAGTTACCTAGGGAACTCCGCAAACATCTAATAATCGTAGTCTCTAGGGAGAGAAACATCTCTCTAGGGAGAGAAACATCTCTCTAGGGAGAGAAACATGCTACCTAGGGGAGAAAAGCTGTGTTTCTCTCTCAAAAATTAGGGAATAAGAACGTGTTTCTTGTGCATGTGTTACGAAAATTATTTTAAATCTTTATTGTTGTAAAATGTGTTTAAACATTGCAGAACGCTCTTTACCAGATATTAAAAGGCCCACTACAGTCAGACATATTTCAATTCTGTTCTGAAGAAATTATTCTTTTACTAATTCCATTCTTACGCAAACGTTTACTTCTAAATAAAGATGTACTGTATCGAGCTAATACAATAAACAGCAGATTCTTTTTCATTCACACAGGATCAGTCAAAATTTTGACAGAAGACGACCTTGAAGTACTTACATTATCAATTATTTTTAATTACCACCGAGCACAAAATATGAATTTTGTAACACATGCACAAGAAACACGTTCTTATTCCCTAATTTTAGAGAGAGACACACTGCTATACTATATTATATTATAGTATGTTATGCATCAAGGGAGAGAAACAAGCGATTATTCCCGCGTGTGAAGTTAGCAAACCGAGACTTAAGCGAGGACCGAAGACTCGACCTGAAGTCGAGGTTTATCGCGTCCTCCAGTGGAGCATATTATACTTTTCGTAACAAGTGCACAAAAATTACTGTCTTATCGGGACAAATGTCAAATATGGGTTGCGTAACTAGTTATCATTAAAGCCCGGATTTTTAGGCAATTGCCTAGATTCAAATTTTAATATACTTCAGGCAATTTAGTTTTTCTATACATAGGTAACATGTTTACGTGTAATGGAAAGTTTTTTTTTCGTGCCTTAGAGCCTATTTTTCCTATATTTTGGTTTTTGTGCCTATTTTACCTTATACAGCCTATTTTGCCTATTTCATATTTTATTGAGCAGACAAGATTTATCAGCGCATCTATCATCTATTTCGTTAACTAATTCAACACTCGGCAAAGTGTTTGAACCTAACTTATAATATTTAAAGTACTTACTTTGTCAAGTTTTTGTGTGTGAATTTAAAATCTCGAAAGGCAAAACGCGTTTTAGTCAAAATTTTATGTGGAATTCAATTGTGCCTTTGCCATTATAAGAACGCCCCGGTCACGTTTTGTGGTGTCGAACGAAGTTTTCAGCTTACAAGCAAGTTCTGACTGACCGAAGGCAGTCCCTTTCCGAAAATTGCATTGAGCAATCGCTCATATTATTTTGTGAATCAAAGTATACTACATAGTTTGAATTTGTATAATAGTTAATTAAATCTGAACCCTAAATTATTATTTTATTATTATTTTTCAGATTGCGTTAATTTTTGTTTAAAATGATGATTTTTTTCTAATGAAGAGTAGATACGAGTACCAATTTTAGAAAAAAAAATTAGTTTATAATTTTTTTAAAAGAAACTATTTATATATAGGCTGCCTAAAATACCGCCTATTTTAGAGTAATTACCAGCCTATATGCCTGCTTATTTAGGTGTTTTTAAGTGCCTAAATATCCGGGCTTTAGTTATCATCTAGGAAACGCCGCAAACAGCTAATAATCGTAGTCCCTAGAGAGAGAAACATCTCCCTAGGAAGAGAAACATCCTACCTAGGGGAGAAAAGCAGTGTTTCTCTCTCTAAAATTAGGGAATAAGAGCTTGTTTCTTGTACATGTGTTACGAAAATATATATATATTTTATTAATTTAGGTTGCAGTTCTCTTTGACGGCAAAGTATTTTCTGATGTTGCACCTATAGATGACAGAGTCGAGATAAGACGATATACCGTAGTAGCAAATGAGAATACTGAAATATATGGACTAAGATATAAACATTTATTTAATGTACTACAAGATTATCCAGATATTCTAAAAAAAATTACTAATATTTTCATAAGAAGAAATGAACTTATTATAAACTCAGAAAATGATTTTAATTTGAACGATTATTATAAAATACTTCTAGATGTGTAGCTTATTTCGTTAACTTTATATTTAAATATTTATTTTCAATTGTATTTTATTAATAAATAACTATATAGAAACTACATTTGTATTTGATTCATGATATAACATTTCATATGGACAGCGTGAGAAAACAAGTATCTGCAATGAATGACGAACTGTAGAAATATATTTATTTCCATAAAAATTCAAGATTACGTTGACTAATATTCATAATAATAATAAAAATAATCAGTTAATAAATTTGCTATAATATTTATCATTTTAGGATTTAAAAATAAATTATTCGCGTACTATATTTACAAATTTAAAACATAATACCAATTAGTAGCAATTAATCATAGATAAATCAATCATATAAAACATGCATATCGACTTACCAATTAAAATCTGGCCGTGGAGATTCGCCTTCAAGATCTGCAACACCGATTTAATCCAAAATTAGGGCACAAACACAAAAATAACACAACACTGCAACAAACACTCCACTACTAACAACAACAAACCAAATTTTACGAGTAATCAAGTAATGTCTGATACTCCTAGCACCATCTCTTATCGTGATTAGGAACTACGATGCCATGTAGATATATATTTAATATTATGTATTTACTAAATTTTAATTGTTTATGCATTATGTACATTACAGAAAACGTGAGTTCTCTTACTTTAATAATACAATCAGACTTTGGTGCTAAATTAGCCAAAATTGTGCGTTAATTTTTATAAAATACTTTCTTGAAAAATCTACAAGCTAAAATATAAATATTATCGATACTATTAAAATAAATTTATATACAATCTATTCTTACTTACTACATTTACATCTTATTTCAACAATTTTTGTTTAGTGTTACAGATAAATACAAAATAAATAGTTTCAAATTAATTTGGGGAAATTTGGTATTTTATAATTTGAGAATTGTGCTCATGCTTATCACTAACTTACAACTAATAACTAATAATTATTTTATAATATCAGAATTGTAATGACCTTTTTCAAGACACATTAGTTCTTAAAAATATCCCCTCTATTCTATAACTGGATCTTTGTCTGTTATCAATCAATATGTACTGACAAGTTTTTATTTTCCATAATTATTTTATTAGCAGAATTTTAATATTTTATAACCAGAATAATTGACACTGGTATTTTAATGATGTTTTTCTTAGTATATGCCTAGTTGTTGATCATGAAAAATAAGTGTTGTTATTAATTTATCGATCGGTAACAAAAAATAATCAAGGAATAGAATAAGGAAGAATATCTTGACAAAATACTGAAATATGGAAACAATTTTAAGTACGTATTAATACTCGAAGACGCAATTTAATACTTTTATAATTCGATTCTCAAATTTAATCTAATCTCGAATTTTGGATTAGCTAATATTCTAGTCCGATTTAAAAGAAAATCACTTTCGAAAATCAAATGGTAATAATATAGTTTTTTGTGTATTAAGAGCGGAAAGTAATTCTTTGTTACTCGAGCACGGTAATTGCAGCGCGAGCCGAAGGCGAGAGCTGCAATAGTGCATGAGGAACAGACACTTTACGCTCGTGATGCACACATTATTTTTTCTACGATTGCATCTTAAAATTATTTAAAAACGTATACGTACTGAAAATAAATTCATTTTGGCAACTGTCAATATGACAAGTTTCTGTTTTGTTTGTATCCCAGGTAACTATTGAAATAAGCGCGTATCAATATCTTTTTCGCGCGTTGCCATTGGAAAAAAGATATTTTTCGATTGATTCACAGAAAACGTCAACTTTACGATGACAGATAAGAGATTGTCAACTTTTCATAGCAATCGTAGAAAAAATAAATTATTATTACCATAATAATAATGGCAATAAAATTATATTTA
The DNA here is from genome assembly GCA_947425015.1 of Pterostichus niger. Classification (NCBI taxonomy): domain Eukaryota; kingdom Metazoa; phylum Arthropoda; class Insecta; order Coleoptera; family Carabidae; genus Pterostichus; species Pterostichus niger. The sequence continues at coordinate 3,485,074 of OX380341.1, read as the reverse complement.
AACATTTTTGACAATGTGGGTAAGCTTAATTTGACTAATCTAAAATTCAGAATTAGCTAAAAATAATTTGAGAATTGATGTTTTAACATAAATAGGATGAAATTTCAAATGGAAAAATGGTTTAGAAATCGTACGATGTGCCATCATCATCTCCTTTCCGAACTTTGAAAATAAATTTGTAAATTAGTCCAGCGAACAAGCCTCCTACGATAGGACCAGCCCAATACACCTACACAAAGAGATTCAAAATTAATTGTATGTTCCTAAAATTAAATCAGACTTTTTTTTATGGAATAAATTTTACCCAGTGGTTATCCCAAAGACCCATCAACACAGCTGGGCCAAATGATCTGGCTGGGTTCATACTGGATCCTGTGTATTTGATCTAAAAGAAAAATTAAATTTAATGTAAACTGAAAATTATTTCACAATATTTAATAGTTTTTATTGTAGAGTGTGTAACTGCAATTGTGTTATATGTATTTTTTAAACAAGCGCAGGTGATGCTGCCTTCATTTCTTATAGATTCGTTGTTAGAGAAGTGGGCGTAAGTGAAGATTTACGAAACAGGTGTATAGGAGCGAATGGATGAATGTTTGTTGCGTGATGATGGATTTTAGTTGTGAGGAAGGAAAGAGCTCGTATGGATGAAGTGTTAATGTGGTCGAAACGAGTATCGTGTGTCAGGATGAGAATGTTGACGGGTTCGTGCTACCCCATTTAAAGGGATATAGCGTGATGTTATGTATGTATGTAATAGTCGATTTCGTCGCGTTATTCAAAATAATCATGAACCGGTAGAACTCATTTACTATACGATTACTTTCGCCAGGCTGGGTAACTTAAACGAGTTACTAACAAATACATAAAATACACCAAAACCAAAAGTGAATTTTCTACAAAGGGCGGATTTAGAAATCGTATAAGAAAAGAGTTTTAAACATTTAGATTTTTAAGTTCAGGATATGCATACACAAGCTGCGTCTGGGAAGACGAACCCCCACCCCCCTAACTTTTTTATTATAAGAAATAGAAAAATTTTCACATATAGAAATTTTTTATAAAATCAGGTTTATATGATACGATTATCAACTTTTATTTTTCAAGTGGAAACCTAGAATTATTTTATTAAAATAAAAACCGCCATTTTTTTCTCTTTTCAACGATGTATTACTTATCATAAATGTATATGAAAAAAGTCGAGATAAATAAGATATTTGAGAAATATCAGAAATTATTTTTATTCAACTATTCCAAGTAGCTATAAACAAAATGTAACAATGTAAAATGAATGACAAAACATGTGAAACAAGTAACAAATAAATATCTGCATTGTTGTCATTAATTTTACCTTGTTACATTTTGTTTATTTTCGCATAGCTACCTAGTTAAGGTTAATTTCTAAACTGCTGTATCTTCTGTCGCTATACAACCGGAAGTTAAATGACTATATTTCAACTTCTGTTTTTTGACCTAGCGAATCTATCTAATATGTCTTCAGGCTTTAATGAAATGTCTATCAAAGTAAGTCATACAAGATAATCTTCAGACATGTGATTTTAATTCTAACCTAATTTGAATGAAACAAATGAAACATATACAAAATCTCAACTAAAAAAACTAAGAAAGGGACCATGGATTCCATGGCCTCCTCCCCGTGGATTCGCCCTTATTTTCTACAAATAATTTAAATAGTAAAATCTCAATATTATTTAATTATTGAATAATAACTTACCGCACTAAGATGGCAAGCAGTGATGCTAAGTCCGATAGCAAGAGGAGCAGATCCTTTGATATCATTACGACGAGGATCGCAAACTGCATGGACTACGGACACCAGGACGAAAGTGATGAAGACTTCAACGAGGAATCCTTGCAAGGCAGTTAGGCTAGGATTCACAGCTGTCATACCCAAAGTACCTACCACGTTTGTGGGAGTGGCTACCTGCAAAAATATCAAATTGTTAAATTAATCATAAGTAAGGAGTAAATAATTTGCTACATATTGAATTAACTATCCTAATCATTTTTTTAATTAATAGAGGAATAACTGGATGAATTTGTTACGTGAACGACATATTTTGAGTCCATCAGTACGGTGGTGTGGATAGCATTACGGAATTCGAATCCGGAGATCCCGAGTTCGAATCGCGCTCAAGTTAAAAAATTATATGAACTATCACACTCACCGAGCTGCAGGACCCTGTACTGTAATTGGGATTAAATTCCTGTTGTACAGCGTAACATAAATAAATAAATAAATAAATAAACGAGCTTGTATGAAAGGAATTATGAATTGAATCCGATATAAATTATATATATATAAAACGTTACATCTTTTACCCATTACTAAATGTGGCACTCTGCCGAAGCAGATTGCAGTAAGTGATATATTTTACACATGAAATGCTGTTACCGGTCGTCAAATCATGGCCACGAAAGATGTGAGTGGTGGGGGAGCCACAGGGGTAGATTTAAATTAGTGAAAATTGTTTGTCGGCTGTGGGAATTGAACCCGGGTTCTTAAATCCACAGGCCGACTCGATAGTGTGATAGTATATTAGTTTATGAAAACACTATAAAAAGTTTTTTATTTCTTTGTTTATTTTAATGGAGTAGGTGGCTCAGTGGTATCGAGTCGACCTGTGGATCTTGAGAACCCTGGTTCGATCCCCACAGCCGACAAACAATTTTCACCAGTTTAAATCTACCCCTGTGGCACCCCCTCCACTAATATCTTTGGTGCCGTGATTTGACGACTGGTAACCGCACTCCGCGCGAAAAAATATATCACTTACCGAGATCTGCTTAGACAGACTGCCACACCCAGTAATGGGTAAAAGGCGTGATGATATATTTATTTTTTGTTTTAATTTTCTGAATTATGTTATTATAATTATGTTTGTTAATTTAATATTCTCTTGTGATATACTAAATAAGCAATATGTTACTGCAATAATTTAAATATCATCATCATCATCTGTGGCGCTACAGCCCAAATCGGACCTGGATCTACCGGACACACCGAGCCGCAGTTTTTACACTGTCGTACTGCCGGTTTTCGTAGTCAAATGCTACATTATTTAAGACGTATAAGTAGGGTTGTGCATTTGACCAGTCAAATGTTTTTCGGTCAATTGACCGACTATTTGACCGGTCAATTGACCAAGAAACATTTAATAAAAATCACAATTAAAATTGTAATTTATTTATATAGTACTGTTTACTACATCCAATATTACTGAAAATGAAAAACCCACAACAACTAATAAACAAAACCACATCAAATTCAAAATAAAGGGGAAAATAAAGTAAAAGACGTAATGAAATGAAATAATATGTATTTATTTTATTTGTAAAGTAAAGTAAGCAAATTCTCCAGAACCCAGAATACCAAATTAGTTATATTCATGTAATAATAGTAAGTAGCTATTTCTATTGAACAACAGATGTCGTGGCGGTTTCATTTAGATTATTTGACCGTATTATTTGGTCGTCAATTGACCAGTCAATTTACCGGTCAATTGACCACGGCACAACCCTACGTATAAGTGACTAGCTTATAGCGCCCGAGTGTGATAAATACATGTAACTGTATTTTATATTTTACGACAAATTACACATTGTCGACAGGCGGATTCGAACTGACGAACCTTGGTTCGGGTGGCGTCACAGTATGTTAAGAGATGTGCCTTAACACGCTCGGCCACCGCGCTGCAATAATTTAATATTTAACAAAACTAAATTGTTATTTTTTTTAATGTAATTATTAAGGACCTGGGTACTAGTGCTTGTACTGTTTACAGGATCCCAAAATGAGTGAATAAATAAATAAATAAATACCACTGAGTCACGTGCCCCATAAACAAGTTGTCTAATATACCTTGTAAATTATTACCTATATTATTGACGAGTACAAATATATAATGTTCCTTTCTAAATATGTTATTTTAAGTATCGATAATACCTAGTAATATTTATATTGAATAAACTGATAAATATTGACGCGTATAAAACAAACTTTCGTGTTTAGTACATTGTTGAATATGTTAACTACAGTCTTAATCGAGTTATTAACCAGCCAATTTATGTCGAAGATGAAGATGGGAGACCATTACATTTAACTTTTCTAGGTGATTAATAGTTAACCTTTAGAAAATCGTATAATTCGTTTTAAGCAAAACACATACTGATGACATTACATGTAAAAAGGGAGGTTATTACCCAACGATTAAATCATAAAGATAAATGATTTTTATTGAAGTTGAAGAACGCATGGCCTACAAACCCAGATAAATCTTAAAATCACTTGCGGATGGATTCAAACCGAGAAGATTAGGCAAAACAAGTAGCGAGGACGATTAACTGAAGATCATATATTCTGGACAAATACAAATATCTAATAGTTATTTCTGGTACAATATTTGGCCCTGTTGCTTAAAGCGATGATAATTATGTAGTTAGCTAATAGTATGATAAAAGTTAACAATAACCAAAATGGTTTTACATATTTTCTGATTATTATGTTATAATTATTTAATTTAAGCATTAAAATGCTTATTGTTAGGTAAATAATAATGGTAAAACATTATTTGTAACAAATAATTATTAGTTTAATGCATGTTATAGAAATTATAACAATATAAGTATATCATCACACATTTTACTCATTACTAGGTGTGGTACTCATTACTAGGTGTGGCATAAATATATCTCTTATGGAGATGTGCTACGGCAGAGTGTCACACCTAGTAATGGGAAAAAGGCGTGATTGTCTACTGCAATTTTAAAATAAATAAATAAATATATTATCACGCCTTTTACCCGTTACTAGGTGTGGCACTCTGCCGCACTTCACGCGCATAAATATATCACTTATGGAGATGTGCTACGACAAAGTGCCACATCTAGTAATGGGAAAAAGGCGTGATTGTTTACTGCAATTTTAAAATAAATAAATATATTATCACGTCTTTTACCCATTACTGAGTGTGGCTCTCTGTCGTAGCAAATCTCGGTAAGTGATATATTTCTTTGCGTGAAGTGCTGTTACCAGCCGTCAAATCACAGCCCACTAATGTGTTAGTAGAGGGGGAATCACAGGGGTAGTTTTAATTTGGTGAAAATTGTTTGTCGCCTGTGGGAATCGAACTCAGGTTTTCAAATGCATAGACCGACTCGATACCACTGAGCCACCTACCCTATTTAAAGTGTCAAATATTTTGATATTTTTTAGGTACTTTTTTTTAATTTCAATTCAACTTTTTCGAGTAGTTAACAACGTTGTCAACTAATTGTTATGTACAATAAAATGTTCAATTGGAGTAAAAAAAATGCATTTGAGATATATCAACATTTTTGACAGTTCAATATTTTAAAATTTTATAATTTATTAGTATGTCATTGTGCATAAATTTGCATAATAACTGAATTTCAAACGTTAACGGTGATGTACAAATTTCTTCTTAGTAAAGAAATGGATAAAATATGAACTAGATTTTTTTAATTTATTATTTTTTGAGGTGAACGACTTTTATTTAAAGAGAAATTATAATGAATCACAAAATTAGCCTTGATAATATGAATGAATTTTTTTATTGTCTTTTTTAATCAAAGATGATGACTGCCAGAAACATTTATTTAAAATTCTAGGAAATTGTTTTATAACTCATGATAAAACGAAAAGAAAAATTGCTACATGAATTTGCACGTGCTTAATTTATAGCTAGTAAAATTCGTTCACTAGAACAAGTAAATTAAGATGACAATATTAACTGCTGACATTTTATTATTCGTCAAGACAACAATAATAATAATAAAAAAATTATCTTTTAATAAAAAATATTAATCTATGCTATTAATTTAAAACAATACTGAAAATGGTTATTCGTTTTTGTAGTATTTTTATGACATAATAATATTTGTGGAACAATATAATAAATAGACGCTTTATTTTTTTATTTTATATAAACTGTCAACAAGCGTGAATTTTACTAGTGACATTATATTATAAATACAATAGCGTTGTAGTTGTTAAAAATACATTATAATGAAATGAATCGTGAGAACAAATATAAGAAGAACGAGCTAGATCGGTGATACCCAATGTGGTCTAGATCGATCCCCAGGGGTCGACAATCTGCAAGGGATCCATGTCAGCGAAAAAAAATAATTGGGGGTTTATGAGATGTAAATGGGGGCACTATCCCAGCTGTCAAAAACACATTTGAACTTAATAAATTTGCAAAAATTTAATATTAGGTAAACAGAGAGGTCTACTCAAAACTGAAAAACATGGCAAGTGGTCTACGATACAAAAAAGTTTGGGGAGCTCTGGGCTAGATGAATAAAACAAAATCATGTTATTCTTCATGTCAAATGGCTTGACAATTAAGTTACTGAATTTGTTTCTCTTAATTCTAAAAAAAAATGGTTGAAATAGCTAATTGTAAATGGTAATAAATTTTGAAATATTAATTAAAGAATAAAAAAATGAAACATTGGAAGGTCAATTATAGCACATGTTTGGGTATAAAAACTATTTCTTTTGTTTTAATATCATGAGATGTACAGCGCGAACAAAGAGCATGTCCGCCGGAAAAAATGTAAATTAATTCAATTTAAAATATAAATTTGAAATTTCAAAACAATACAAAAAGATTGCAAGAAGCTAGAGGTTTCCTCGTAAATATATTTTTTTAAATAAATTGGCATAAAATCATATATATATATATATATATATATATATATATATATATATATATATATATATATATATATATATATATATATATATATATATATATATATATATATATATATATATATATATATATATATATATATATATATATATATATATATATATATATATATATATATATATATATATATATACAGGGTGAGTCTGGGAAGACGCCCCCCCTCTTTAACTTTTTTATTATGAGTAATAGAAAAAAATGATTCATATGAAAGTTTTATTATTTTAAATATACTATTTGATGGCAGATGTAGATATTTTTTATAAAGTCAGGTTTACAAGATATGACTATCAACTTTTATTTTTTAAATAGCAACCTATAATTATTTTACTAAAATAAAAACCGCCATTTTTTTCTCTTTTCAACGGTGTATTAGTTTTTATTAATGTATCTGAAAAAATTCGAGAAAAATAAGAAAATTGAGAAATACTAGAAATAATTTTTATACAAATATTATAGGTGGCTATGTGAAAATAAACAAAATGTAACAGTGTTATACAACTTAACAAACTAAAGCAACAAATTCAATAACAAAAACAACTTAAAACAAATTATTTATATTATTAAAAAGTCACAATCACAAGTTTTTCTTTGCAAAACATTTCACAACTCCTAACCTTAAAGAAAAAGATTCATCCACATCTGTAGATAAATAATTTATACAAACAAGTCTGTTATTTCACATTTTTATTTTATTTATGATGTATAATTTTGAATCGCACGTGTTGGCAGATAAATCGTAGTAAAGGTACCGTGTGAACGAAGTGTTCTTTACCTTGACCCATGAACGAGAGTTGTATAATAATAATGTGAGGAGTCACTTGCGAATTTTCTTTATTTTTTTTGCTATGGTTTTGAAGCCACCAGGTTAGTAAAACGAACTAACTGTTCGTGAAATTATATACTAGTTGGTTCGAACATGAGCGTAGATACAGCAAAGCCACTGGGCGCTTTTATAAATTAGAATACAGTTTTTGAACACGTAAGTAGGTGGCTCAGTGGTATTGACGACCCTGATTCGATCCCCACAGCTGACAAACAATTTACCCCTGTGGATCTCCCTCCACTAACATCTTTAGAGGCCCTGAGTTGACGGTTGGTAACCGCACTTCACGCGAAGAAATATTTCACTTACCGAGATCTGCTACGGTAATGCAACACCTAATAATGGGTAAAAAGCGTGATGATATATTAATTTATTTTATTTTAAGTTTACCAAAATTGTTTCAAAGATTAGTTGTTTGTATATCAAGGTAAGAAAGTGAGACATTATTCCTCGAAGATGCCGTTTCGTTTCACGAGTCGAAGGCGAAGAATTTAAAGTACTTGAGAGGAAAGAATAACATTTTATTTAAGGGGTAGGTGGCTCAGTGGTATCAAGTCGGCGTGTGGAATCGAAAACCTAGATTCGATTCCCACAATCGACAAACAATTTTCACCACGTTAAAACTACATTTGTGGCTCACCCTCCACTAACATCTTTGGGGGCCGTGATTTAACCGAATTTCATATGAATAAATATATCACTGAATTAGATCTGCTCCGGCAGAGTGCCCCACCCAGTAATGGGTAAAAGGCGTGATAATATATTTATTTTATTTATTTATACATGGTACATATTTTTCTCAACTCACTAACATCTTTCGGGGCTGTTATTTGACGACTGGTAACCACACTTCACGCGCATAAATATACCACATATCGAGATCTACTACGGCAGAATGCTACACCCAGAGATTATAAATCCCGCGACATCCAAAATTTAGTTCCAGAGTTTTTACTAACAAAAATGCGGTGTGTTTATTTTTTACGGTCAAAATAAGATTCGCAGTTCTGATATTTGTCAGCGACTTTTTACATAAAGCTCATTTGATAATTAGTTTGTAAATATCTAACGTAAACTCTATTATTTCTGCCCCCTGGGAAATTATTTACGAACGCTCTTGTTCAAAACGGTTATTGTTATTTTATTAAGCACACATTAATAAAAAAAATTATATGCACACTTTTCTTTACGATATTTTTTATTGTTCCAATAGTTTTTTGTTATAATAAATTTATGAATGATTATAGAGAAGACGAATATAAAATATAAATAAATATCGGTTTAAAAACGTTGACCACTAATATGAACACCGATTACGGATACTTATTTTATTATATATTATTTTTCAGCAATTTAACTTTTCTAAATGTTTTAAATAAAAGTGACGATATATATTTTATTCATTGATCTTTAAATCATTTAGAACTACTACTACTACTACTAGCATCGAAAAATAAAATTAGTGACAGATATCTCACCAGTCAGATCGTCGACTAGATTATACAGGGTGTTTCACAACTTATGTCACAAATTTTAACCCATATTGTACTTCAACGTATCGATTATGAAATAGAAATATTTTTTCAAAATTCCCAAAATTATTTGTACTTCACATGATGCACACAATTTTAGTGCCACTGGTTTTAGAGTTACTCATATTTCGAATATATTAATAACTAAATTATAATTATAAATACTACAATAGTCCACATATTTATTATATTGACAGTAAAACAAAACAAATACTTCTTCTAATTAGCATAATTCAAATTTTACATACAATAATTAGGCATGTAAATAGTCTGTGCATTTATGTCGGTAAAAGCGCCTCTTGCGGCTAAATTTACAACTCAGTATTTCTATATTTCTTATAATAGTGAAATAATACGCATCAATGACTTTAATGGCCAAATTGTACCAACAAAACTTAAATTTGAAACTTTGTTTAAATAAATAAAAGTGTATCGAATGTTTGTAAGTTTTGTTGGTGCACCTGCCACAAATGATATTTAATATTATTTGTGAAACTGGTTCTTAATCTGTTGATTAACGATTGATAAAAAAACTAATAAATTTTATTAGATTTATTAACTACTTAAAACAGTAAACATTTTTAAAAGAAGTTTTCATTTACATATATAAATAAATTTAGAAGTAAAATCAGGAATTAATTCTTCAAAACGTATCGGGAAGTATGATCAAAAAAGTAAATTAAAAATTGAAACATTTCATTTGAAATAATTCTAAAATAAATGATTGCAATATTGCGAGATTACGAATGACGTAAATTTAAGAATATCCGATAGCAATCTGCATAAAAAATGTACATACGTACGTACCAAAAATATTAATCTTGATAACAGATAAAATCTAATATTTTTATTTAAAATGAAATGTCAAAAGTTTCTTGCATAATCACAGAATAAATCTTTGATATTTGCGTGTTATTTTCTAAAGAAAAACAGAAAAAATCAATTATTAGGAATCAATAAATATAGTAAGAAACAGGAAAACAACAATGCACTAAATTAAATATTTATCAGGCGACGTAGATATAAATTATGCGTGACACACAAGTCACCAGTTGCGTAAATATTGCCTCTAAAAATAATTTATTTATTAAATTATACTTATATTAAAAAAAATAGATTATAATGTTAAGAAGAAACTCTTTGTGATGTATTAATTTAATAGAATACTTTTATTTGCATCAGAAATGAATGTTATTACAACATTTGTGGTTTTCTCAAATATAGAAAAACTGAAAGGTTACTTGTAACTTGATTTATCTTTTTCTATGGTTTAGCTTTCGATTACTTTTTTATAATTATTATGTAAGTTTTTCCCTTTTTCAGAGGTAAAGCACATCCGGAAATGATTCATAATTAATGAAAATGTAAATTGTTCATGAATAACAAATTTTGTACAGATCAATTTATTTATAATTACAGATGAAGAAATACCGCGTATTTAATTGATGTATTCATTTATTTGTCAACAACTATATTGCGTCTTTGTTTATTGTTTTTTTTTGCGGTTTCTAGGTAATTGTATCAAACATTTAATAGTTATTTACAGGCGAGCATAGAAAGGTAGGTAACAGCTTGCAAATTTCAGTTAACGGTCGAGCATTGTACAATGTTTTATGTGCATTTGAATCGCAATATATGTATAATTAATAAAATTAATTGCAATAATAACTAAAATGTTCAATCAAGGTAGACTTTGAAAATCTGACAGATTTTGTTTAATCGAAAAATATTTAAGTCTCTAACGTTTCAACTAAGATATGTTGTCATGATAACCAATGTCAATAGCCCGTTATAATTATTTTTTTTCTACTTCCGTTAGGAAATAGACGTTTTATTTCACTTATTTGAGTTAGATTATGAACTGCATTATTTAACTAGTGAAATAATTAGGTAACATAGCAACAGATATCTTGGTAGACGAATTCTGATGTGTTATTTTTTGAATTTATAACTGTCATTAATATGTCAAAATTTCATAATTTCAAAAACGCTCTTTCGTATTTATTAGAACGGAAGTAGAAAAAATATTGTATGAAACTAGTAAGGAAATAGGTTATTACCTTACGCATGTGAAATTTGCAGAACGAGGCGTAGCCGAGTTATGTAAACACATAAGTTCCTTACTAGTTTCATAAATAGCTATTACATGGGCTAGCCCGTTAAAAGTCTCGCAACCCCTAGAGACAAAGCTAAATAAACAGTTCTTCAAATGCCCATAAAATAAATAAAAAGGTGTTAGTAGAGGGGGAACGACAGGGGTAGTTTTAACATGGTGCCGGCTGTTGGACTCGAACCCGAATACCACTGAGCTACCTACCCCATAACTAACTTAATGATCTTCCATTTGTATCTCAAACAATTTCCTCTAAAATAATACAGAACCTTAAAACGTCTGACATATGGTGACAAACATGTCAACACATTTAATAATAAAAAACAGTAAGCTGTGTAATCTCGGTGACCACGATGCTCAGTCAAGCATCAAGCTCTGTGCATGTCGCAGTGAAAACACGGAACTGTTTGTCTAGCATTGAACTTGGTGATGTCGAGTGCCGTGGACATGGACTCCGTGGCCACTCGCCTGGAACGTTATCACGGCTCAAGCTCTTGACTTTGACTCTCGGAATCGGATGCCGTGAAATTGCTCAGTTCCCGCTAAAATGGTTTATGGATTGTAAACGGGGATTTATGACGTGTTGAGTGTTTTTATTCAATCTGCAGGATTTCATTACATGTTCAAGGCAACATTATTTTATATTTTAATTAGTTCTCTATATCTGTGGATGTTTTTAACGCGTAGTATCTGCTCTAGACGATAAAAATATAGACGAGATCCTCGACAATCTATCAAATAGTTCATGAAACATAAAAAATATAAAATAAACACTTGGCTATGTTTCACAAAATTCAGCCTCCAAGTCACCTTATGAGGGCATCGTTAGAGGCTGGCCAGCACAGTTAGTAACCATAGACGCGTTTCGCTCTTATTTGAGCTCATCAGTATGGTATAACTCACTTCTTCACCTAGAACAAAGTTCACGTGAAGAAGCTGGTGACGAAGAACTGTGCCAGCAGAGAATAAAACCTCTAACAAACAGGTAAGATGACATGAGAAGTTCTGTGGAACAGGCCATGCCATCTACCGAAAAAAGGAAAAGCTAAGCAATAGCAATTTAAATAACAACAAAGACAAAATTAATTGTCATCCAACACTTGGAGAAACAAGGTTTAATAAAAAGTTCTTGAAACTTTTGCACATTACTAAAAATTTGACATTTTTAAAAAATAATTTATTACCTAACAGAAGAATCAATTTACAAGGTAAAGTATAGTAACCGTTAACATTAAAATACACAATGTTGATAAATAGCAATTATAAATAAATATAAGGAGATGCTCCGTTCCTTCCTCATCTTTTTAATTCATTTTCTGTTTTTACTATAGAGTGTCTAACTGCAATTGTGTTAAATGTATTTTTAAACAAGCGCAGGAGATGCTGCCTTCATTTCTTATAGATTCGTTGTTAGAGAAGTGGGCGTAAGTGAAGATTTACGAAACAGGTGTACAGGAGCGAATGGATGAATGTTTGTTGCGTGATGATGGATTTTGGTTGTGAGAAAAGAAAGAGTTCGTATGGAGGAAGTGTTAATGTGGTCGAAACGAGTATCGTGTGTCAGGATGAGAATGTTGACGGGTTCGTGCTACCCCATTTAATGGGATATAGCGTGATGTTATGTATGTATGTGTGCATGTATAAATAAATAAATAATAATAAAAATATTACAATTATCGCACATTTAATTGTAATTGGAAATGACAACGAAAATGGATGATCTAAGCAACATGTTTGTGTAGACTTCAAATATGAAGAAAATATTAGAATTGTAAAAAATAAAATATATATATCATCACGTCTTTTACCCATTACTAGGTGTAGCACTTTGTCGCAGCAGGTCTCGGTAAATGATATATTTCTACACGTGAAGTGAAGTGCGGGGGATCCACAGGGGTAGATTTAATTTGGTGAAAATTGTTTGTCGCCTATTTGGATCGAATCAGGGTTCTCAAACGACGTTCAAAAAATATACTTATTTATTCACAGAAAAAAGTATTTGCGACAAGAAATTAAATGATTTATTTACAAACATGTTATTATTCTACGCAACTTGTCATTTAGTGTTGTTCTTGTACATAATGACGCGTTATCTTTTCAAAGTATTACTATCAACAATTTTCCGGCTAAAAATAAAATGTTGCCTTCAGTCACCAGAATGAAAATATGCATTTCATCCTTGCATTTTGTAAACAAATGTAACGATACGATAAACAGTGAAATAAACATCTTGCCAACGTACATGTTTTACAAGAAAATGATTAATTATTTATGAGTACTAGACGTAGTCGTAGTACATACGGAATATATAAATGATCGTAAAACGCATGCAGCAAACAGATTTAAGTGCAGATTTATATTTTATGAGTCACTTACTAGTAGACATCAACATGTTATATTCACTACTTCCTACCGAGATTATTAAAATTAATTATGAAAAACAATTTTACTACTTTACACGTTTCATGAGAATTATTTTGTAATATTATTTTTATAATTTTGATTGAGAATTGACATTAGTTCGCCCTTGTAGCCTAAAATCTATTGACAAAGAAACTAAAAGATTTTTTCGTAACACATGCACAAGAAACACGTTCTTATTCCCTAATTTTAGAGAGAGAAACACTGCTTTTCTCCCCTAGGGAAAGAAATATTATGCTTCTCTTCCTAGGTAGGATGTTTCTCTCCCTAGGTAGCATGTTTCTCTCCCTAGAGAGATGTTTCTCTCCGTAGAGACTACGCTTATTAGCTGTTTGCGGCGTTTCCTAGGTAACTAGTTACGCAACCCATATTTTTGTGCACTTGTTACGAAAAGTATAATATGCTTCACGGAAGGGCGTGATTATCCTTTGTTTTTATGGGGTCATCTTAATTGTAAAATTTATAAGCAACGCCACCCAAATATTAATTCTTTGAGAGAAGCTATCGTGGATAAGTGCGCCTTAATCACAAATAGGCAGCTCGCTAATGTACGACATTCCTTCTACTATAGACTTGGTTATTGCTTGGCTGAAAATGGAGGTTTATTTGAATATTTATTGTAATAATAAATTGTAGTGATTTTATTGAGAGAATTATTTTTTGATATTTGAATTATAATAGATAGGTTATAATTTTTACATGACCAACCCTATAAGAAATAAACGTTTCATTGAAATGTACAATTGTTTATTTATTATTAAATTGTAATCATAGGTATGGAGTTTTTTGTATGAATTTTATTGAATGATTAATTAGTCGGAGGTAAAATATCAAATAGACAGAAAAACGTCAAGCATTTATCTATTTTTGTTTCACTTCCATGGCTACTTGATATTTTGAACGTATTTTTTAATATTTTTTTATTTAATTTCTGTCGTTACAACGCATGTAAATGTAATTCTGTTTATTGATTTAGATGCAAAATTTTATGCGCTACAACATTTATTTGAAGCATTTTTGGCTAAAATAATTTGGGGAGCAATGCGCACAGAAAAACTGTTTTTTCATGTTAATCGTCTATGTACACAGGTATGATGTTCCACCCGGTATAAGAAAATACATTTTGAAAACAAAAGCATCAACAGAAATTTAAATAGTTAAATATAAGATCTGTTGTGCAGCGTAACAAATAAATAATATCTTGTTGTTGATCCTACCTTAAGCAGAGCAGCTCCAGCAACAGCTCCAATCATCTGAACAGCGATGTAGAACAGCGCTTTAAGAATGCTGCAATCACCAGTGATTAGCAGACCACATGTTACAGCAGGGTTGATGTGGCATCCACTCACGTGACCCACACACTGAAACAAAACAATAAAGGTTAGCATATAACTGAAAAACGATTTAGGGACTTTGTTTTCTTAATCAGGAACACGATAGTGCTTCAAGTTTAAGTTGACTAATATTGATTTAGTATTGAAAAGTTTTCCTGTATTTTATTTATTATTAGTTACGAGTATGTTTAGTCGGTGCTAGCGCTAGTTAGCTGGTTGCTAGTATTACTTATTATTTTCTAGTGCAAACGCTAGCTCATCTAACTTTTTTTATATTCGTTAGACTACTAGTCTAGGGCTAGGCATAACCAGGTTCAATTGAACGCGACCAGTAGATTCTGTCAACATTTTGCTGTTTCTTTCGATATCTATATGATGTACTGATCATAGAACAAAATAGTTATTTGTGTATTAAAAGCGTAAAGTAATTCTTTAATACTCGCGCACGGTAATTGCAGCGCGAGCTGAAGGCAAAGACTACAATAGTGCAAGAGGAACAAAGACACGTTACGATTGTAAAACACGCATAATTTTTTCTACGATTGCATCTTAAAAAATTAAGAAACGTACATACATATGTGTTGAAAATAATCTCGTTCTGTCAATATGACAAGTTTCTGTTTTGATTGTATCTCTGGTAACTATTGAAAATAGTGCGCATTTAATATCTTTAAGTGCGTTGCCATTGGAAACACGCGCCAAAGTTATATTTCGATTACTCCACGGAAAAGTCAAATGAAAGCGTAATTGTCAACTTTTCATAGCAATCGTACAAAAAGATTTTTTTAAATTTAATTTATTTGTTTATTTATACTACTCTGTACAACTACGCAGTGTGGTATTTCATATATTTTTAGCTTGTGTGGGATTTGATGTTCCAATTAATATACCATAACGCTAACCATATCACCGTAATAATATACAGGATGATTCACAACTTAGAGCAAAAAATTAAAGGGTATATTCTGTACGACGTGCTGATCATGAAACAAAAAGAATTTTTTTTTAAATCGCAAAACTATTTTCCATGTTTCCCAGTCCAACATTTTTCGTTGCCACTGCCTCTGGGTGGATGATTATGTTTAAGTTATTAATTAAATAAAACTCTATTATAAATAACTGCTAATAATTGAATTGTGTAATTATTCTTTCGTAGTTGATACCTACTTCTTTGTTTGTGTTTAATAGGAAAGCGAATCCAGTGCAGTACTACACAAAATGTTTTAGATTAACAACCCTTAATTTTTGGAATTAAAAAAAAAATATTTTTGTTTCATGATCAGCACGTCGTACAGAATATACCCTTTAATTTTTTGCTCTAAGTTGTGAAACACCCTTTATATAAAATAACCATCAAATATTAACGAAAATATTTGCTTCTTAACTTTGAAATAAACAAAGATCCTATATTTTGTAGAGATTAAAATGCGATTACATATATTTCGGGAGATATAAAAATGGGAGTGTTTATTTTAATCACAAATATTTTTGATAGTTGTAAATACTTGTTTAATTAAAATAATTATCAAACTTGTAGGTCAGTAAAATTATATTCATGTTGTAAAAACTATAGTCTGCTGTTATTTTATAAAAGATTTAAATGGTTTGAAGGTATGTATTAACGATAGAAATTAAAAATAAACAGAAATAAATGAGTTTAAAGAACAAGGTCATTAAATCAAAACATGTTATTTGCTATAAATAAATGTTCCCGTTATGTTTTATTCGAACCGTCCCCATAAACTGAGTTCATTTCAAAATTTTCCAAGAGCGGAAATCTAATGTCGCAACGAAGCCGCAGTGCTACATAAAACTTGCATTGCCCGCTATGATTCAGAATTTAATTACAACTTATGAATCACACGATCATTCAACTGTCTGTCGATCAATTACCAATTTACTAAAAACTAAATTACAAAATGTATTTAGATATTTAAACTTTAAAATACATATCACCGCACCTTATATCTTATTCTGGGTACGAGAGTTTTACATTGGCAGATTTTTAAAGGAATACTATTTATTTTGCGAGAATTGCAGTTACCAGTTCCCAAATGACTATACCACTATTATTAATTTCATCTCATTAATTTATTACATACATACATAACGTCACGCTATATCCCATTAAATGGGGTAGCACGAACCCGTCAACATTCTCATCCTGACACATGATACTCGTTTCGACCACATTAACACTTCTTCCTCCATACGACCTCTTTCTTTCCTCACAACCAAAATCCATCATCACGCAATAAACATCCATCTATTCGCTCCTGTACACCTGTTTCGTAAATCTTCACTTACGCCCACTTCTCTAACAACGAATCTATAAGAAATGAAGGCAGCATCGCCTGCGCTTGTTTAAAAATACATTTAACACAATTGCAGTTACACACTGTATAGTAAAAACTGAAAATGAAGTAAAAAAAGATGAGGAAGGAAGAGAGTATAGAGAGTGTATCTGTACTTCGGGAAAAAATTAAAGGGTATATACTATAACACGTACTGTTCATGGAACAAAAATATATTTTTTAAATTCGCTAAATTAGGGATGTTTTACTTGAAATGAACATTTTTCGGGCCACTGAATTAGCGTACTTTACTGCTTGAGCTGCTGCATTTAACTAAATTAAATTGTTAATTACACAACATCAGACATTTATTTGGTGTTGTGTAAAGAATTACTTGTAAGAAGATTTAAATAAAATTATTTAAAATAGCTATCAACTAGTGGCTTACAAAATGTTGCCTTCAAATACGATGCAATGTTTTTTGCGAATTTAAAAAAATATATTTTTCTACGATTGCTATGAAAAGTTGACAATTACGCTCTCATTTGTCATCGTAAAGTTGACGTTTTCTGTGGAACAATCGAAAAATATCTTTTTTGCGCGCGTCACCAATGGCAACGCGCGAAAAAGACGTTAAATACGAAAAAGATTATAAATGCGCGTTACCAGGGATACAAACAAAACAGAAACTTTTCATATTGACAGTTGACAGAACGAATTTATTTTCAGTACGTATACGTTTTTTAATAATTTTAAGATGCAATCGTAGAAAAAATGATGTGTGTATCACGAGCATAAAGTGTCTTTGTTCCTTTTACACTATTGCAGCTCTCGCCTTCGGCTCGCGCTGCAATTACCGTGTTCGAGTAACAAAGAATCACTTTACGCTCTTAATACACAAATAACTATTTTGTTCCATGAACGTACGTCATATAGTATATACCCTTTAATGTTTTTCCCGAAGTACAAATACACCCTATATATATATATATATATATATATATATAAAAGATACAGATATACATACATACATACATAACATCACGCTATATCCCATTAAATGGGGTAGCACGAACCCGTCAACATTCTCATCCTGACACACGATACTCGATTCGACCACATTAACACTTCCTCCATACAAACTCTTTCTTTTCTCACAACCAAAATCCATCAACACACAACAAACATTCATCCATTCGCTAGTGTACACTGCGCTTGTTTCTGAAGATCGTCTCCGCACAATTGCAGGTAAACACTCAAAACATCTAACCAATTAATCTAAAATCAAGAATCATACGCTTGTCTTCATTCATCATATTTATCCCGCAATTAATTTTCTCCAAACATTCCTATCCTGACACACCACTTTTGCTTCAACCACATTCATAATTCTTTTCATACAAGCTCGTTTATTCTTCACGCTCAGAATCTTTCGCTCACGCAACAACCCTTCAATCATATTCATCCATTTGTTCCTAGGCCGTCCACGCAAACTTTCACCCTCAATTTCACCAACATACACCTGTTTCACCAATCTGTCATTCGACATACGTTCTACATGACCAAACCATCTCAACTGACTTATTCCCACTCTTCTTACAACATTCTTCCCAATCTCACATTCATCATACACCAATGTATTCCGGACACGATCTCTTCTAGTATATCCACACACACCCCGCAAATATCTCATTTCCACAGCAGTTATACGCCGTTCATGTTTCTTCATCCATACCCAACATTCACTACCATACATCAACGTAGGCACTAACACACCATTATAAACACTCAATCGAGCATCTCTGGATACATTCACGTTCCGAGTAAAGGTTCCCAGAGCACCCAATATCTTACATCCAGCAGATACTCTTCTTTCAATCTCTCGATCAATACGTCCATCCCTCGAAAACACACTCCCCAAGTATACAAACTCATTTACTTGACCCAATCTCACACCATTCACCGAAACATTGCAATCAGTCACCAAATCACTCTTCTCAAACACTATCACTTTACATTTATCAACATTCAGTAATAGATTTAAAGATACAGATATGTGTAGTTATAATGTTTCATCAAGGGAATACAGCATTCAAGAAATACTTAAGATGTAATTTAAAATCAAGACAGAAAATAAAAATGGCCGATTCAAAAAAAATAGTATTTTCTAAGTGATCGAATACCAGAAAATTGTAAAAACTTGTCTTGCCTTTCCTGACAACTATTAAATTGATTTTTATAGCAAACACACTTGAGTACGTTATAATGAAATACCTATAAAATTAAATGGCAAATTAATATAATGAATTGCAATTAGACTATCGGCTTTCTGTTTGCTATGTTGGCACTATTTGAAAAAGTAATTTAGCGTTGCGTACGTGGAGCCACCGGATGTGAAGTAACACTTTGGTTACTAAGCTATGTTGATCGACTTTCGACAGTAGAACATTTTTTTTTATTTACTTTTCTTTGATAAAAAAAATCATGTTTATCAGTGGCACAATTATAGTACACACATCATTTATTATTAATTAATGCATTTTATTTTGTTCAGTATATGTTATTAAAAATAAGAAATATTTTATAAACATAAAATAAAATAAATAAATATATCATCACGCCTTTTACCCATTACTGGGTGTGGCACTCTGTCTAAGCAGATCCCGGTAAGTGATATATTTCTTCGCGTGAAGTGCGGTTACCAACCATCAAATCACGGCCTCCAAAGATATTAGTGGAAGGGTAGATTTAAATTGGTGAAAATTGTTTGTCGGCTGTGGAGATCTAACCAGGGTTCTCAAGATCCACTGGCCGACTCGATACCACTGAGCCACCTACCCCATAAACATAATTTCTTAATTCTTTCAACAATAATTCAGTATATTTGTTTGACAAAAATATGAATAGAAAAAGAAGAGAAAGTTGTGTGAAAATAGAAATATTTAAATTCGTGCTTTACCATTTGATGAATTTGATAAAATATAGTTTTACTGACAAAAAATTAAAGAAATTAATTTTATGGTTACATTTTAAATATAGTTTTTCTACTTCCGTTATTAAAATGTCATTTAACGTACTGGTTTCCATGGCGCTAAATAACATCTTAATCACATGTTGGCAAGCCGTGGCTTCGAACGTTTTAGTCACGGCTTGAGATATTAAGCACGGAGTGAAGTTAGCTTTGTAACTAAACCTTACTTTGTAAATAATTCATAAAACTTTACATTTTATTGTTGTCTTAATTTGCGATCGTAGAAAAAATATAGTATATGACTCGTTTTATAAACTCTTTAGATACTCGTTTTTTATACACTCGTAACTAAAGAGACGTTTATAAAACTTGTCACACAATATACTATTAAATATGATAGAAATAATCTGCCCCGGTTTCAGCCCCTATGGCTCCCCAACCTCTAATATCTTTAAAGGGGTTGTGATTTGACGACTGGTAACTGTACTTCATACGAAGAAATTTATCACTCATCGAGATCTGCTACTGCAGAGTGCCACACCCAGTAATGGGTAAAAGGCGTGAAGATATATTTATTTATTTATCTTGAGAACCCTGGTTCGATCCCAAACAGCCGACAAACAATTTTCACCAATTAAAAAAAAAATCTACCCCTGTGGCTCCTCCACCACTAATATCTTTAGAGGCCGTGATTTGACGACTGGTAACTGCACTTCATACGAAGAAATTTATCACTCATCGAGATCTGCTACTGCAGAGTGCCACACCCAGTAATGGGTAAAAGGCGTGAAGATATATTTATTTATTTATCTTGAGAACCCTGGTTCGATCCCAAACAGCCGACAAACAATTTTCACCAATTAAAAAAAAAATCTACCCCTGTGGCTCCTCCACCACTAATATCTTTAGAGGCCGTGATTTGACGACTGGTAACTGCACTTCATACGAAGAAATTTATCACTCATCGAGATCTGCTACTGCAGAGTGCCACACCCAGTAATGGGTAAAAGGCGTGAAGATATATTTATTTATTTATCTTGAGAACCCTGGTTCGATCCCAAACAGCCGACAAACAATTTTCACCAATTAAAAAAAAAAATCTACCCCTGTGGCTCCTCCACCACTAATATCTTTAGAGGCCGTGATTTGACGACTGGTAACTGCACTTCATACGAAGAAATTTATCACTCATCGAGATCTGCTACTGCAGAGTGCCATACCCAGTAATGGGTAAAAGGCGTGATATATTTATTTATTTGTATTTATATTGAACATTTGTAAAAAAATACTAAACAAATAATTTGATCTTACAAAAAAAACACGCAGTTTGATCTTTTAACGAATAAAATAAAAGTGATTAATTATTGCAGGTGATGACGGTTCGAGAAGTTAAGATACAAGTATCGTCTTTCGAAATGAACCAGTTTCAAAATTAGGAACACACATATTAAAATAAAAACACGATTTGAACTTATGAACCTGATACATTCCTTTTAAGGTAGTAAATTGTAAAATGAAAATTAATTTTCATTATTTGACTAACTATAATATTAACAATCGAAAGAAAATTAATGTTATGAACCATGAACTATAAAATAAAATAATTTCATTATTCAACATTCAAGTTTAATGACTATTTGAGTGGTTACGTTAATGAATTGTAAATCCTATATGCCAGGTTCTAATATTTTTCTGTTTTTTTAATCAATAATTTTCACCATTGTTCTGTGTACTTTACTTGTGTACAAAATTTCATAATAGTATAATCAGGAGCGGATCCAGGGGAGGGGTCATGAGGATCATGACCCCCCTAAGCATGGACTTTTTTTTTAAATGTTGGCCCTAATACATAATAATGATGTCATTATTTAAGATTGTTAAACAAATTAAATAGAAAATATTATCTAAGAATTTAAAATTCTAAGATAATTAAGAACTATTGCTTGATTTATTATTCTAATAAATAGCCAAAAACCAATATTTTGTTTGGATATTATTTCGACCCGCAGATGGGAGAGGTATTCTATTTAAGACCTAGTTAAGTATGTGACTACCGACATTTGCACTTAGAAAACCAACTTCTAATTAAAAAAAAAATTTATTCTATCGATGATTTATGATTCAATGCGGTTCCAAAGATTTAATGTGGTTGTAAGTGATTGTAAATATTATTTAAAGCAGGAATATAATATGAGCAAATTACAAATATTTTTTTATATTTAGAAGATGAGCAATCCCCCCCCCCCCCGAGACAAAATTCACTCCATGACCCCCCCGTAATTGGAAGTCTGAATTAAATTGCCCACATATTTAGAGTATAAATTTTTCTACCGGGTGTCCCATCTTTGAACAATGATATGCAACTTGTAATGTAATATTTAAAAATAGAACATTCTATATATTTTTGTAAAATTTCAAACATCTTTTGTTTCTCTTTAAAATACTTCTTATTTATTATAGTTCTAAAATGATCAGAACAGAAACTATTTATGTTTTTATTATTAAATAATCACACACAGAAATATGGAATGAAATTACTTTTTTAAACATTTCGTCCTAGGAGAATTTTTATTATTTTGACATATAATAACATTTAATTAATGAATAAAACATTACGGTTGTCAAGTAATTTTGTTTATTATATCTTATTTCTCATAGACTTCTAAATCTTAAAATTAATAAATGTCAATGTCTTAAAACTACATTTTTATTTTAAAATTGCTTCGGTCGTGTAAAAAATAGTATATATACCTCAGGAAAGAATGAAATTTTCCCTCTGTGCTTTGTGCACCACTGAAAAATCATGCATTTCTCTCCGTTGATATATAATATACTATTTCTGACAGGATTGTTAAAATAATTCAATGTAGATATCTTTCTGCTGTCAAATTAGTGCAAGTTTGACGTATAGTTATCATTTTATTCATTTTTTGTTTAGCGATAAAAACAAATGTGAACATGGAATGATTTCATTTATTTAAGTAGGTTTTGGAAAAAAAAGAATCATTGTAGTTAATTATAAACATAAAGTTATTTAAATTGAACGAAAGGGAACTGATTGTAATTCATGGCCGTGCTGAATCGAATTCATATCAGCCTAATTTCGATCAAATTAAAAACCATATTTCAATCTAAAACCTTTCAAGATAATTACAATTTCTTTTGATTAGATAAAGTTCTAATATCCGAAATGTCATCCATTATTTCTGCGATCTCTTAATAAAACCAATGTTGCAACATTTCCTTTCCCAAATACACATATCAGTTTCAAATTTAATATTTCATTAAATGAAACATATCACGGAATATACTAAATTTAATTTTCAAAATGCAGTTAAATTGTTTAATGATACGTTTGGCCAATGCGAATTTTTTTATGACAAGAGATGAAGAAACCTAAATTCGCGTTCGTTTGGCAATTTGGAAGCGCCAAATGCGTTTTATTGCCGAACAAATATTTAATATTGCACGGGCATTAAAATCACTTAATTGTAATTTAATTCTTTCAGTGCATAATTGTTAATTGAAAATTTCATCATTTTGACACGTAAAGTTTACTTTTGACATTAGAAGTTCGTTTTTATAACATTAGGTGTGGGAAAAGAAAGTCAAATGATAAACAGATGTTTGCAAAATCGATTTAGATTAGAATGAGATTAATTTTGCAATGTAAACGCACGCAAAATATATTAATTATTTTTGATAAAATAATTATGTACCTATGTCTCGTTTGACAGTCTAACGTTTCAGGAAAAAAATTAAATTTCTACCTTTCGTTAAAAGCAAAATTAAGGTTATAAAAATCAATTTCGTTAAGCAATGTTAGTTTTAATTATAATAATACACAACTCATAAATCATAAACTAAGACAAAACTTGATTTTTACAGTAACGTATAATTAAAAACTTTTACAATATACAGGGTGTTTCCCCAGGAAAATTGCTATTAGTGTTTCATTAAATAAAGGTTGACAAAAAAAAAGTCACTAAAAAAAAGAATCTGCATACTACTTTTTGACAACAAATTTAAATAAATTTGGTATAATTTGTATATCT
The DNA here is from genome assembly GCA_947425015.1 of Pterostichus niger. Taxonomy (NCBI): domain Eukaryota; kingdom Metazoa; phylum Arthropoda; class Insecta; order Coleoptera; family Carabidae; genus Pterostichus; species Pterostichus niger. Next base: position 3,460,767 of record OX380341.1, on the reverse strand, counting down.
AATCTCACCCGACCCAACCCGATGGGTATTCAACCTGACCCAATACAATGGATATTCAATACAACCTGATCTTTTTTTAAAATTTATTTTATTTATTATTATTATTATTCTACAGGATAAATCCCAATTACAGAATAATATTACGAGTAATAAGTGTACAGAGAAATACATATAATGTAAATTTAATAACATAAAAAAAAATACGCAAAGAGAAAAAACAAAAAATGTGAAAAATACAATATAAAATTTAATTAACACAAGCATTGAGTTTGCGTTTGAAAACAATAAAACTATCAGATAAATCAAGCTCGACACAAAATGAGTTAAATACTCTACACATGACCCGGCAAGATGAATATCCAATCTGACCCGACCGGATGGATATCCAATTTGATCCGATTATATGTATCCACTTGACCCAAACTGATTCAAAAATTACAAGGAATAAATAGTATTTCAGTAAGTACAATATAAATTCTGTTAATATTAACTGTGCTAAACTACTATTTATTTAAATCTATTCGTATATTCATAAATGCAATGCCGTTGAGCGCATCGCAAAAGCTTGCTTCGTTTTTGGAAAGTCCAACCCTTCCGGAGGCTATATTTCAAAAACTAAGAAAGATATGAAGATGCTCTCAACGGCATTGAATTCTCCGTGTCCGAATTGACTTATAAGCAAATTTTTAGTAAATTGGAAGCAATTTAGTTTTTTGAAAATTTCTTAAGGGGTACCCCTTGGGTTTTTTTCGATTTTAGACCAATTTCAGACTGTTTGCTCTAAAATTCTTTCTCATACGAATATTGTAACGAAATTTTACATACATATGTATTTCGACGTGCTGAATCCAATGGTGTAAAGATTATGTCCATAAGTCTTATAGTTTTTGAGATAATGATCAAAAACTGTACGCGGAAAAAAAATTGGCGAACATTTTTCAAAAAATTAAAAATCGCTAAAAACTTGCCTAGAGGTCAATTGAAACATGGGGAATTCAACCTTTCAAATCGCATCTCAATATCTTGCTTAGTTTTCGAGTTTTAGCCTCGGGAAAGTTGAAAATCTGATTTTGAAAATTGTTTGAAAACAGCAAATCTTCTAGGGGCTATAACTCAACAACTAAGCAAGCTATTGATATGCGGTTTGAACGAGTGAATTCCTCGTGTCCGAAACTACTTGTATGCAAATTTTTAGCTCATTTAAAGCAAATTAACTTTTTTTAAATTTTTTAATTATTTCCTAAGGGGTACCCCTTGGGATTTTTATGATTTTTAAACAATTTGCTCTAAAACTATTTCTCGTACGAATAATGTAACGAAATTTTACATACATACGTATTTCGACGTGCTGAATCCAATGGTGTAATGTTTATGTCCATAAGTCTTATAGTTTTTGAGATAATGGTCAAAAACTGTACGAGGAAAAATTTAGAGAAATTTTTGGAAATTTTAAAAATCGCTGAAAACTTGTTTATAAGTTAATTGAAACACGAGAAATTCAATGCCGTTGAGCGCATTTTAATATCATGCTTTGTTTTTGAGATATAGCGTTAGGAAGTCGAAAATCTGAAAAATGTTTGGAAAGTTCAACACTTCCGAAGAAAATTGGTAATATCAAACTTTGTTTCATATCTAGTGACTTGCGCTTTCTTTTTTTTTTGGGAATAAATACAACATTGTTAAACGTTAAACTATTCTACTAATGTGGCATCTTTTGTGTTCAAAATTAATCGAAATCGTTAATCTTACAGTTCCCCAAATACCATAGAAAACAATCTATATTCCTAATGATATATTCATTAGAAATACATTTTTTGACACATTTTTTAAGTATTCTACTTTCTTGAACTTACTCAAGGCTAAGATACAGTTGAGTGAACCTAGTTTTTGTATTTTTAAACTTAAAAAAGAAGAAATAAGGAAACAAATAAAATGATTCACGGTAATAAAAACTAACTGTTTAGCATGTTATTAAAGTTGCGTACGTCTAAAAACAATTAGTAACTGTTTAAAAACAAATGAATAAAACAAAATATTAACCATTAACCTTCTATTTATATTCATAAATATCATGTAAGTTAACCGTTAAATAAATTACGGTTCATCAACCACATATGAATCGCGTAAACTCTAAAACATGTATGTATGTAATATTTACAATTCCTTTAAAGGAATCCTTGGCTAAATTTAAAAAGCGTTTAACTTTTAACTTTTAATGTTTTGTGAACGAAGCAAACAAACCAACCTACTACAACGCTGTCATGATGATAAATGCTAAACATTCAGAATGGTACGAATTTAATTTACGCAGATATATAACTATAATTATTCACTATCACAATAGATGGGTGTGTTAGACTTTTTTGAACAGGTGAAATTATGTTGCATATGTATTATTAATATGTAGTCATGCAGTTAGGTATTTCAAGTGAGATGTAGTTGAATTTATAATAAGATTTGTGTTGCAATATTTCAAAGTAAAAATTGTCAAATTTATTATCTAGTCTATATAATATTCTACTTTTATGGAGATTTATGAAAAATTAATCATTATGTTATTGTAACATAATTTATAAAGTTATTATAATCTTGAGAACCCTGGTTCGATACAACAATTTTTACCAAATTAAATCTACCCCTGTGTCTCCCCTTCCACTAACATCTTTGGCATATAAGTTGCATTTTAAATGATTAAAAAACGTAAACGTACTGAAAATAAATTCATTCTGTCAACTGTCAATATGACTAGTTTCTATTTTGTTTGTATCCCTGATAACTATTGAAATAAGAGCGCATTTAATATCTTTTTGGTTCGTTGCCATCGGATACGCGCGCATTTAACATCTTTTTCTCGCGTTACCATTGGAGACACGCGACAAAGATATTTTTCGATTGTTCCACAGATTGAGTAACGCAATCATTATCTATTAACGATCGATAAATTATCACTGTATCGAAATATTTTACCTTTGTGCATTTTTTTTTCATACTAAACTACTAGTATAAAATTTCGCCAAAAAGAGACTTTCCCAATCGTAATCCAGTAGATAAAATCAACCTAAAAACTTGTGTTTACTAATTACCAACCAAGATACTTTGGCTGGCAGCACAAGCTTTGTTTTTGGGTGTTCTAAGAGGACGGTTTTAACATGTCAGAGATAGCTAAAACACCCAAATAAACAGGCAAAAACAGAGCTTGTGCTACCAGCCTATGAGTATAAATCTCGCCAACTTCAATTGGAATTATTATGCATGAATTATTTTATCATAAATATAAATTTATTCGATGAAACCTAAGCATCTTGTAATATCAATAAAAATAATATTGGGGTTAAACAAATGAATGAATCAGACATAGAATAGAACAAAAGAACCTGTTCATAAATCTCAGTATAATTTCATAATAACCATGGTGTCATCTAGGACTTTTTACAAGTACTCTTAAAATTGATTTCAACTTCATCATCAACAAACCTTCCAAAATCTGAAGTCTCTCAATCGATACCACAAATCATCTCGGTGTGTGTCGATGTCGGGGTTTCAAGGTCCGTAGCCTGGCTAGGCTGCGCGCCGGCAACTAATTACGTTACACTTTTGATTACACAACTTGGCACAGATTCGGAGCCGAAGTCGCGGTTCTGTGCTCACGTGTGTGTGAGCTGGGTGCACGTGTGTACGTGTGTGGTCGCTGCGCTGGTGAAGGGCTCTGACACAACACGAGGGGAAAGGGGAAAGGATTAAACAGACGGGCCAGACGACCAGGCACCAAGAGTTTGATCTTTGCTGCTGTTTCTGTTTGTTATAAGAACTGAGTGTAGATTTGTTGAATGAGTCTAGAAGATTGGTTTTTCTTAAAGTTTAAAGTTCAAGCGCAAGGTGAAGCCGAGGGATACAATATTCTCGTTGCTTAGGGAGGAAAAAATAAAATAAATTTCAATCGGTCATTTATTTAATTTTAATGTTTATTTTACCTTGATATATAATAGCCGTCGGCTTGGCCTCGTGCTTCAATTTTACACATCGGATAAAAAGCATACAGTTTTCTTCATTGGTGTATAATATACTGTTTTCTACGCCAGTTATTAAAATGTTATTTAACGTACTGATTTCCATGGCGCTAAATAACATCTTAATCACATGTTGACAAACCATGGCTTCGAACAATTTAGTCACGGCTTGAGATATTAGGCACGGAGTGAAGTTAGCTTCAGGCAACCTTACTTTTGAAATAATTCATAAAATTCATTTTGTAAACTCTTTATATACTAAAGAAACGTTTATAATATTTGTTACATAATATCTATTTTCCACGATTTCAAAATTTAAAACGAATACTTATTCATATTAATGAAGAATGACTAAAATTTCGCATTTCACGTACATAAATATATTATTTACCGAGATCTGCAACGACGGATTGCCACACCCCAGTGGGTAAAAGTCGTGATGATATATTTATATAATCAAAATTATTTTTATAACAACAAAGACAAAATTAATTGTCATCCAACACTTGGTGAAACAAGGTTTAATAAAAAATATAAAGTAAACACTTGGCTACGTTTCACAAAATTCAGCCTCCAAGTCACCTTATGAGGGCATCGTCAGAGGCTGGCCAGCACAGTTAGTAACCATAGACGCGTTTCGCTCTTATTAGAGCTCATCAGTATGGTATAACTCACTTCTTCACCTAGAACAAAGTTCACATGAAGAAGCTGGTGACGAAGAACTGTGCCAGCAGAGAATAAGATCTCTGACAACAGGTAACATGACATTTTAAAATTATTTTTTCCAAAATAATTTAGAAATATTTGACAACGGAAGATACACAATAACCTCAAATATTAGAAAAAATTAAATACCTTCTATTAAAGTTTGAATGAGATATGTGGTTCACAACATCAACCTCTAGCAATAGCGTGTTGATAGACAATTTATTAACTTTCGTTATATGTTTTGATCTGGTATTGGTATGTCGGGATATATCGGTTGAACTATTGAAGTAGATAATGATATATAGACTTTGGTTCGGGGCGTTGGACCACAGAAATAAATTGAATCTGAGCTTGGGAAATTATTCGTTTTATAATATGGAATGTTTGATTCGAGATCGTGACTTATCTATATGGTGAAATACTATAAATTAAATTATTTACTTTACACGTTTGTAATTGATAACGTTTTAATAGCAGTTGAAGATAAAGAACGCATTTTACTCTGCACAATTTTATTATTAATATTTATGACATTTAAATAATACACTCAACGGAGACCAATACTAAAGTTTAACATATTTATGATGTCATTCTAATTATTAAAATGTTATCTTATTAATTTACAGTTCATTCAAATTAATAATCATTTAATCATTTATATCTATACCTAAGAACAGCTGCAACAACTATTTTTTGGGAGTTTTCCAAATGTTTTTCGCTGTATTTTTGGTATTTCAATTTAGAAATATAATGTAATTTGCCATAACAAACTGGAACATAAATTTTCGCTGTTGTCAAATAATAATAATTTTTTTGTCAAAGACTATGAATAAATTATATTTTAAAATAACTATTTCTATTCCCATTATTAAAATGTCATTTAACGAACTGGTTTCCATGGCGTTAAATAACATCTAATTGATATGTTGACATGCTGTGGTTTTGAACGTTTTAGTTACAGCTTAAGATATTAAGCACGGGGTGAAGTTAGCTTCGTGCATCTACCATTGTTACTTAACCTTACTTTTTAAATCATTCATAAAACTGAAAATATTTTGTTGTTGTCTTAATTTGCGATCATAGAAAAAGTATAGTATGTGACTCGTTTTATAAACTCGTGTTTTATAGACTCCTAACTAAAGATACGTTATTAAACTTGTTACATAATATACTATTTTCGTTTTTAATCTTATTTAGGTCGTGAAAAAAATAGTATATACACCTCGGGGCAGAATTCTTTTTTTCTTGGTATTTTGTAGCCTGAGGGCGAAGCCCATGAAAAATCATGCATTTCTCTCCCTAGATGTATAATATACTATCATATATTTAATAAATTAAACCAAACAATTTTCACCAATTTAAATCTACCCATGTGGCTCCCCCTCCACTAATTTCATTAGGGGCCGTAATTTGATAACTGGTAATCGCACTTCACGCGATGAAATATATCACTTACCGAGATCTGCTTAGGCAGAGTGCCATACCTAGTAATGCGTAAAAGGCGTGATGATATATTTATTTATTTTTAATAAAAGCATATCAAATGTTTCACCACAAAATGGATTACTTCATGTGTTAAGTAATTAATAACTTTAATAATAATAAATCGTTTTTTCTGTGAATTTATAACTAATTTCCCGTGTGAATCGTATAATTTTAATTTATTCGCATGTGATTATAGTTTAACTGTCAATTCCGAATAACTTGTGTCTATCCTGAAAAATGTGAATACCAAAGTATAAAATTTATGAAACATGTGCACTTTCAAAATCCATGTGTTACTCGAAGAAACTAAAGGTCAGATTTGTGCATTTAAGATTATAATTTCCGAAAAAACTGACAGATACGTCGTGTGAGTGTATTTAATTAGTATGCGTGAGATTTTTTATGATAGATATCGACAACACTGGGTCAAGTGCAACTGCTGCCCCTCGGCAACTACATTTTAACGGTATTTTGAAATATCTGATAGCTTCGTTTAAATGTAGTTTAAAACACGCTCATTAATGTTTTATATATTATGTAAATCAATTTCATAAATAAAGAAATAAAATGATTCCAATTTCGTGACAAGATTTTTTATAGCCACTTTAAACACGTTCGAATCTAACGCAAACGTTACCATTACTTATAACCTTAAAAAGCAAAAAATACTTCGTTAATAGTACATTACATCAAACGGAAGATATAGGCATATTATATCCTGAAGTTTTCTGCAAAAACTGCGGAATGTAATATGCCGGCAGATTCGCATTCTTAAGAAATAAGTATTATTTTCAAAAGAGTTAATTTTTATGCGTCGCTGTTCACAACTGAAACCATGACAACAAGTAACAAAATATGCTCTAAGATATATAACCTGAAATATCTGTATAAATATAAATAAATATATCATCACGCCTTTTACCCATTACTGAGGGTGGCACTCTGTCGTAACAGATCTCGATAAGTGCTATATTTCTTCGCGTGAAGTGCGGTTACCAGTAGTCAAATCACGGCTCCCGAGGAAGTTTGTGGAGAGGGAGCCACAGAGGTAATTTTTTTAATTTGGTGAAAATTATTTATCAGCTGTGGGGATCGAACCAGGGTTCTCAAGATACACAGGCCGACTCGATACCACTGAGCCACCTACCCCATTTCTATGTTAGTTTAAATAGAATTTGTATAATAAATTTATATATTAAATAAATAATTTGAAACTATATTAATATTTACTTATATTACAAATAATCGAAGTTATGTTTTTAATTTGAAACAAGGAATTTTAACGACATATGAAACGACAATAAAAAGCGCAATTTCATGAATATTCCTTGAGAATTGATAAATAACATTTTACAGAATTTTTCAAGTGTTTTTTAGGTAACAGCCCTCTACCTGTTGCGTCGAACGGTTACCAAACAACGTGCTTTCAGAGTATAGTAAAATTAAACCTCTTAGGATATTATAGCTGATAATAAAACTTTGTTTTTATCAAATATATTTTATATTAAAAAAATCTGAAAACTGCTCTTTTCTCGTGTATACTCCTAGGACCCGAACCTGGTTAATATTTGTTAAAAAGTATTGTTAATTATTCTTTGTTAATTAGCACAGTAGAAGAAGTTTTAATTAAGAGGGATTAGCTAATTAATGATGGTAGTACTCTAATTTAAACCAGTAAAGAACAAATAATGTTAAGAAGAGAAATAAATTTGCTTGGCATTTAATTGAAAGTAACGATGCAATGAAAATGTAAAGAATAAAAAGATTTTGAATTCCCGATAAAATTATTTGCAATTACTGTCTTGTTCAAATGTAAATAAACAATAATTTATCACATATCCAACGATGTGAAACATTATAATAAGTTACATTGTATTACATATGAAATGAATCTTTGATCAAATAGTCGAAGTGATGTTCAATAAAACAATTGCCAACCGTCATCAGATGTCAAAACGTGACACATTTACATTATGATGAAAAGATTATTGCATCAAGTGAATATTTATTGAAATATTACTTTTTATTTGTTAAATAAATATTTAAATTAGTAAAAGTAAAAAATGGTTTGACATTTAATTTTTTAGGAGGCTATCAGATGAGCGTGACGCCACGAGCTATTGTTTTAGGCATTCAGTTGTTTGATTTATTGCAAGTTGACATATTCAGAACCGCCTTCGATTCAACTGTCTTTTTGCAATCTTCAATGATTTATTTGCAATTTGTTACATTAACCTCAAATAATCATTGATGCAATAAATTTTATGATATTCAATGTCAAACCGCAGAATATAACATGACATATTTTCATGAGGTTTATACGACTAATTTAACAGTACTCATTTATTAAATATTTTACCATAAATGAAAACTTCTGAAAAAGGTTAAAAAGGGGTCATTTCAGTGTACGTATGACAAAAATATCATTTTACGTACAAGTTGGCGCTAAATAATATCTTAATAATATGTTGACAAGTCGTTTTAGTCACGGCTTGAGATATTAAACACGGATTGAAGTTAGCTTCAGGCATCTGTCCATCTGTTACTGTAACTTAACTTAACTTTTTAAATAATTCATAATACTTTCTAAACGATCTAGCTAGGTCTAATCCCCCGGAAAATTTTATAGAAAAATGGGGAGAAAATTTATAAAAATTTAGTTTTTTAACATATAGACATTTGAGTACTTTAAAGAAATATAATTTGATCCAAGAAATCGATTATCGATTATATTCCAGATATGAGCGAAAATTTTAAATAAAACTGCAGTTTTTTTTTTATTTGTTTCTTGGATTCTAATATTTCATTTAAAACTACTTATCTTTCTCTATTTTCCGAAGAAAGCTCGCTTTTTCAGATATTGTTATTTTAAGTAAAATATTGAAAAATATCGGAAAAAATCTTGGAGACTTAAATAGTGCGTCAAGAAACAATCCCAGTAAAATTATAAATAAATAAATAATGATCACGCCTTTTATCCATTATTGTGTGTGGCACTCTGCCATAGCAGATCTCGGTAAGTGATATATTCTTTCGTGTGAAGTGCGGTTACCAGCCGTCAAATCACGCCCCACAAAGATATAAGTGTAAAGGGAGCCACAGGGGTAGATTTAATTTGGTGAAAATTGTTTGTCGGTCCTGGAGATCGAACTAGGGTTCTCAAGATCCACAGGTAGACTCGATACCACTGAGCCACATAAAATATTTTAAATAATTACTAATTTTTTTAATTTTTTAATCCGTTCGGTGAGAGTGTGGTTGTGTAGGACGTATTTTATTCGACTCTTAATGTCAAAAAGAAGATATATTTACATAGTACAAAGTACAGTATTTCACATTTTTATAAATGTTGTTAAATAATATTGAATATCTATAAGGTTTGTTAAAGCATGTAACCAAATTGTAGTTCATATTTATTTCGAGGACAATTAACTAAATATCACTATCACAATTTTTGTGTAATGTCTTTTTACTTATGTTTTGAACCAATAAGAATAAAATACGTTCTATCCAACCACACTGTAATTATTTCTCACCGATCAAACTTTAATTATAAAAATGACTATTAAGAGTTATAAACTTATATTTATAGTAATTATATTAACTATTACTTTTAATTACTGCATTATCTAGCAATTATAAATACCGATAAAGTTGATATCAATTAATAAAACATAATTATGACTATTATTTCTTCAGAAATTTAAAGTATAAATAAACAATTAAACATTAGTATCAATAAATTAATAAAATTTAATAGATACTCACGTTCAATTTTTATTAAACTTAATTGTTATATTATGATTATTAAACTAGAATGCTAAATAAAAAGATTGATCAAGCACGTAGATATGCAAATAAATCTGAATTAGTCACAAATGGCATATACGCATCAACAAAGTAATTTCAGTAGTAAATATCAGCCATATGCATTGATGTGACACATTAGTCGAATGAAAGTATCTGCTGACAGTATAATAACACGAGGCAGTCTCTTCTCTTGCATACTAATTGAAACAAGACTGGGTTTAGTTCGATACCTGTATATCTACGTGGAAGATGACAAGATGTTCGATGTTGTAAAATACAGAATGTGGTAGAAAACAATCTAGGTGCGGGATACAAATTACACAGAGCAGGACTTATTCTTCTTAAGGGGTAAGGCCACTCTAATTTTTTTTTTAAATGCAATATAAACTGTATGTAACTTGTATTTTAATCAGTCAACGTTCTGAAGATGACGTAATAAGCCGAAATCGATCAACTTTGTTAATAAATAATTTTGGGAAACACATCAAGTGTCTACGTTCTTTATTCTTATGCATTTTTTTTTATTTGCTTAAATTATAGTTTAAACGCTTAGGAATAAGGGACAATTAATTTAAATGCCGCGCGGAAGTATTTCAGAGGCAAAAAGCATATATTTATTAGTACTAGTATTTATATATATATATATATATATATATATATATATATATATATATATATATATATATAAAAGAAATCTGAAATACTAATTCATGGATCGTGCTGAATCTTTTTATTTCTTATTCTAGATATAAAATACTCAAAAACTACGGGGGCTTTTATTTTAGTGCTTCATTCGTTTTTTATGGTTGTTTTTATACAGAAATGTAGTCCCGAATAATGAACTTTTTTTTCAAACGTGCGCCATTGTGTTAAAAATCAAAATTTTCAAAATCCAGCCCGTAGTTTTTTAGAGTATACATCAGAGATTAAGAAAACATATCCCTATTTGATCCAGGTCTATTGCTGTTCCCGGAATGTTTTCGCCCGATTTGCCCTACGCGCCGAGAGGAGTCGCCATTTTTTTTTAATTTCTGACAACAATTTTGAATATTTTCTTTAAAAAAACTTTTTAAATAAAGTTTAAAGAGCACTAAATAAAGATCCAAAAACAGTTCTTAAGCAGCACGTTTAGATTTCGTTAAAAAAAATCTAGAAAATGACCCTTTTTTTCCTTGTCTAGAGTGGCATTACCCCTTAATAGTACAGAAAAACTAATTTATACAAAATAAATATATCATCACGCCTTTTACCCATTACTAAGTATGGCACTCCCCCGTAGCAGATCTCGGTAAGTGATACATTTCTCCGCGTGAAATGAGATTACAAGTCGTCAAATTATGTCCCTCAAAGATGTTAGTGGAGGAGAAGCTACAGGGATAGATTTAATTTAGTGAAAGTGTTTATCGTCTGTGGGGATCGAAACAGGGTTCTCAAGATTCACAGGCCGATTCTGTACCACTGAGCCACCTAAACTATAATTTATACCAAAGGATAAAATGTAATAACTTCTATCTGTATGTATAAATGATTATGATTGTTATTGTATGCAAGGTTATTGCGAGTAATGGCTATAACGAAGAGACTTATATGTACGATGTACGTCAATGGGTGCTAGTAATAGAACTAAATTTGATATGTAGGGTCATATATAACATGCAAATCCTATTTGAATACCGGTGGCAAAGATTTCAAAAAAGAGTCCGCAAAACTTAAAACAACTTTAACTACTAGTAGTTTTGTCAGTAATTTGTTTTATATCTTATTTTATAACTTATTTAATTTTTGGTCGAATCCAATTTAGTAGCAGATAATAAGGTTATCCCATTTGAAAAAAAAAAGTGATTTGTGTATTAAGAGCGTAAAGTGATTCTTTGTTACTTGAACACTGTAATTGCAGTGAGAGCCGAAGGCGAGAGCTGCAATAGTGTAAGAGGAACAAAGACACTTTACCCTCGTGATACACACATCAGTTTTTCTACGATGGAAATCATAGAAATAATAAATATTCTACTATGACGGGTTTTCATTTTACTATAAATTGCTACATGACAAGTATTTTATTTTCTTTTAATGCAAGATATCTAGAAGAAAAAGCAATAATATCAATAATAAATAACGTCCTTTAAATGCAGAATAATGATTTGATAAACTGTCAATATGACAAGTTTCTGTTTTGTTTGTATACCTGGTGACTATTGAAATAAGCGCGCATTTAATATCTTTTTCGAGCGTTTCCATTGGATATACATTTCGATTGTTCCACAAAACGTCAACATTACGATGACAAATGAGAGTGTAATTGTTACCTTTTCATAGCAATCGTAGAAAAAGGTTTTTTTGCAAATTATAAAACTTGAGCTAATTTCAATAACATAAAAAATAATAATCCTTTAGTGGCCGCGAAAGTGGGGTTGCAGGGGTTGCGGTTGCAACCCCTGATCATTTTTGGGGCAAAAATAAAATACCTAACTAAAATACGAGTACGAATTCAAAATCCAAACCAAGACTTCAAGGAAGTAGAAACTACTGTTGACAATTCCAGCTTCAGAATCGTCAGCCGAAAGGTCATTCAGCGGGGTTCGTCGAATTTTGACTTGGAACCGTATTTAAATGTTACAAAAACGACTGTTTCATTTAGTTTTTCTTCATATACACAAAATTAAAACATTGGACATTGACTTAAATAAGGTCAATAAAACCGCAGAGCAAATGACAATTTTCGGAGCAATAGAATAAAATTGTCTTTTTCAATTTATACGGATGTAAAAACTTTATAAAACTGTTACGTTAATTGACAAAAACAAATTATATTATTAATATGATGTATCTCACCTAATTATTCATTTTAATTACCTAAATTTATCTGTGTTCTATTTTTATTCAGGTCAAAAAATTTTCGCAACCCCTTTCGAAAAAAGGTTCCGCGGTATCTGTAATCCTTAAAAAATTAGAACTTTTCATAATTTTCTTAATTAAGTTTTACGGCATCGATTTAAAACGTCACGTGTTAATAAATTTACAGCACGACCTAGGTAGATAACTTCGATTTGCTTTTATTAATTTAAACCAAATTTAAAATTTAAGTTTTGTTGGTGCACCTGGCAATCTGGATTATGTCGACCAGATTGCTGAAGATACAAAAATATCTGAGTACAGCTCTGAAGTCCCCTAGAGACTCGTGCAAGTAGAAGTCACGCTTTGTTACAATAATTACTTGTTAACATAGCTTGACGCTTGTACTTCATTTTGTCATCCGAAGTCACCTACCATCACCTGATCTTCACTTATTTAACATCGCAAAATGCAGAAAAGTACAGAATGCAACAATAGATGTAACCTTCACCTAACGCGTTCTATCAAAGAATTTATTTAAACAATGAGATATTTAAAACACGAGATATGTAAATTGCGAGTATTATTTGTTATAATAGTCTGCTGTTTTATCATGGCAATCCTTGACTATTTATCGGTATCGTTGCAGGCGACTAACGGTACTGATGAGGATGTGTTTAAACAAACCTTCACATGGCTAATTTTATCGTTAATTTATTTGTAATTTAATTACCTGTGGATAAATAAATTGTTTGTTTCTCTATAACTCTATATTTTTTATTCTTTCCTGCAATTATTTTCTAAATATAAAACTTAGTTTATTTATATAAAAACTACTATTTGTTGGTTTGTAGAAATTGCGTTGTAGAAAAGGTTAAAAATCTAAAACGTGGTAAATAAAAAATGTTACATTAATGCATAAATAATAACTAAAAGCGTATCATAAATTTAACCAAATACTGCGAAATAAAATTGTGTTTATGTTGAAATATGCAAAAAAATATCGTAGTAACAATTATTGTGACATTTATTATGATTGTTATCTTTATAAAAACATAAAATTCATAACATTTGCAAAATTGTATACTTTAAAGTTTACCTTTTAAATTAGTCTGAAATATATCAAATTATGGAAGGTTATTTTTTATCTGACACTGCGATATTTTCTTTTATGAGTCCCACGATTTTATCAATTATTTATTTTTTATTTGGTTTTATTACTTCAAATTTCCAAGGGCGTAATTCAGTCGAGAAATTTTCTTCCCCCTTTTAAAGATATTACTAATCTTTGATGAAGATTTTTGTGGATAAAAATAAGAATAATAGTGGTATGAAGAAATATATACTAAATTAAAAATATAGAAGTAATTGTTTTTAATATTTATGCGTTTATCGAAGTAGTATGTATGCATATAAATGTATATATTTAAATGTTTTATGTTAAGAAGGAATAAAGGGCTATTTTTATTATCGAAGTAGTTGGTACATTCGAATCCGGAGATCCGAGTTCGAATCGCACTCAAGCTAAATATTATATGAACTATCACATTGCCTGAACTGTAATTGGGATTAAGTTCCTTTTTTAAAGCGTAATATAAATAAATAAACTAGAAAATTCATTATTTCTATCTTCTTTGTTTGATTTCTTAATTTTATATAAACGCCAAGCTTTTGTGCATGTTGAAGCATCAATAATAATACAATTTATTAGTCCTGATAAATATTTTCAATTTCATTCTTATACAGGGTGTTTCAGGACTAGTGTAACAAACTTTAACAGCTTATTCCTCAGGTTATTTTGAGCCAAAAATGTCATATGAACATAGGTCCTATTCTTTCTAGTTACCAAAATACAAGAGGTTGAAGTTCTATAAATAACACGACATTTTCAAATTTTTGTAATCAAGATACTTTCGGAAAACAAAATTTCGCGCATATAGGGGATGGGAAAGTTGGCACCTATTTGGATATCTGTCTTGGTATTCTCTGGACGCATAACGGGCATTACCATTACATAATCCATAAATAAAAATCATATCTGCATATTCAGCAGTACTATAACCATCCATTATGAAACAATAATACAATCAAAAGTACAACAATTTTTAATTAAGACAAATAAGGTATGACTTTTCAATAAAATTCTTGTTTTCCGAAGTATCTTCATTACAAAAATTTGAAAATGTCGTGTTATTTATAGAACTTCAACCTCTTGTATTTTGGTAACTAGAAGGAATAGGACCTATGTTTATATGACATTTTTGGCTCAAAATAACCTCAGGAATAAGCTGTTAAAGTTTGTTACACTAGTCCTGAAACGCCCTGTATTTTACTACAAATAGTGTAGAATTAAACATGATTACTGGGCGATTTTATAAACGACAAATTCATTAACTTCCAAAGTAAATTAAATTTATTCTAATGGAAGTAAAACTTTTAATAGTAATATTATTGTTATATATACCATGACATATATAAAATTGATTCTAATTTGTTACTTTAAATGCATTTACTATGGAAGTAAATTTATTGGGTCCTTTATAAAATGGAGTATAAAAATTGTAAAAAATATTATTTATAACTAAATGAATATTTTACATACATTGTACGTACCTACTAAATTTAGTTTTCTAATTTAGTTGCTGCATAAATTTGTGGGGTAGGTGATTAACGATATTAATTCTCACCAACCATTAAAACTACTCCTGTAAGTACGATAACCTCAGCCCCAATTAAGCGCAATGATTCACTCAGATTTTACAATTGATTTTCATTTACATTTCTTTTCGAATTGCGATATTCAACTCCTAAGAGATGTCCACATCACACAATTGTCTTGAATTTATGACTCATTAAAGTTCAATTAAAACTTTTTTGAGAATTCGGCCGAAAGAGTTTAGTTTTTTTTTTAATTTGAGAGTGGCAATTAAACCCTGTCTTTGAAATCAATATAATAAGTGTATCTATTTAATTGAAGGCAATAATTATAGATAAACTTCAAACCTGTGATAAATATCTTTCAAACATTGCTCAAGTAACTTTCCAATCAGAAAATTATAGCAGTTTTAGCAGACAGTGTCTATAAATCGTGCCTGGAAATGTCCCACGCGTCTGTAGCTCATATGCGCTCATGACTAGAAACGATTATACCCTTTTTGGCGCGGCGGAGAACTGCAATGGCAATCACCTACGAATTACGAAAATCGCATCAGACTGATTGCGAATTGCACGGCGTCGCCTTAACGGGAAACTTGTGAAATGTTTTGGCGTTCTTCCCTTTCCTTTTACAAGGAATTTTACTTTGAGTGATATATGATATCCGGAGATATAAATTATAGAAAATGGTAACGAAGTTTATGAGATATAAAAGAGATCGGTTTGTTTTATTTTATTATCTTGCTTTTCTAGATATAACATTCTTGTATGTTTTAACTGTTTTTGTTATAAACTCAAGTTGCTTTATACAGGGATGGATTAAGGCAATCGGGAACCTGGAGCCAAATTAATCATTGGGTCCTACTTTTTAAACTGAACTTTGTTTTTTAAAAAAGTTCACTTATTATAGTAAGATTATAACAACATAAAATGCTTAAATTAATTAATCTATTTTAGGTTAGGTTTGATATTTGAACTAAAAAACTATAGCTGATAGCACAAGCTCTGTTTTTGCCTGATTTAAGAGCAGTGTTTTTGGGTGTTTTAACTATCTCTAACATGTTAAAACCGTGCTCTTAGAACACCCAAAAACAGAGCTTATGCTACCAGTCAATATTTTTAGATTGGGAAGAGCCACAATTATTACATGTGTTATTATAAACATTTATAGTAAAATTTTGCCAATTAAAAATCGAAGTTCCTGGAGCAGGTTGGTTTGCACAATTTATAAAGATTGTTTATAATTTGCAGATTCTGGTGTACTCGCACAAGTTGAAATTAAAGATGCATTTTTTATAATTAGTATAATAAATTTTAAAAATAGTGAGGTAAATTTGATCCGCTGGACAGGGCCCCTAAACGTCGGGGGCCCTGGAGCCATAACTCCGTGGTTTATCCGGCCCTCGCTCTATGCTTTCAAATATATTTCAAGTATTTTAAATTATCTTCATCGTATTTTTCAATCTCAAATAATACTGTATTAATTTAGAGAAGTACTTTAAAATAAAAATTGAAGATAATATAAAATACAGTTAATATCAAAAGTATGAGCCGTTGGCACTTGGTGAAACATTATGAATAAGAATAAAGAACGTAGACACTTGATGTAGTTTCACAAAATTATTTATTAACAAGTTGATCGATTTCGGCTTATTAGGCCATCTTCAGAACGTTGACTGTTCTGAAGATGGCCTAATAAGCCGAAATCGATCAACCTGTTAATAAATAATTTTGTGAAACTACATCAAGTGTCTACGTTCTTTATTCTTAAAATACAAACAATTTTCACCAATTTAAAAAATCTACCCCTGTGGCTCCTCCACCACTAATATCTTTGGAGGCCGTGATTTGACGGCTGGTAACCGCACTTCACGCGAAAATATATATCACTTACCGAGATCTGCTTAGGCAGAATGCCACACCCAGTGATGGGTAAAAGGCGTGATGATATATTTATTTATTTTATTTATTTCAGTTCTTCTTTTATTTGAAGAATGGAAAATTATATAATAATTGTTTTCTACTCTCGTTATTAAAATGTCAAAATTAAAATGTGGCAGAGTGCCACACCCAGTAATGGGTAAAAAGCGTGATGATATATATATATTTATTTATTTACCTAATATAAATAATATTATCAAATTTTAAAGATTATTTTTCTCTGCAAAAGAAAATATGTTCCATTTTTATGTTATAGGTTAAAGTTTGAATGAAACGTATTATTATAATTTTTCAATTAGAATTTGTGCAGAATCATCACCATTTTCGTAATATAAAGTGCAGACACTTTATTAGGTAGGGTTATGATAAATTATGTTCATTATCTTGAATCAATTTATATTTTGTAAGTAATTATAATCGAATGAACAACAAATGCTACATTGACATTCAAATATATGAAGTCATAATGGAACAGAACAGTATGAAATGTTTATATTTAAATTTGTTCTACTTTTCCAACAGCCTTAGGCATACGTTTCAAAAACACTTCAATAATTTAGCAAAAAGATTTCGACAATACCACAAACTCAAATCTAAAAAGGATGTCCGTTGATTAATCACAAATTGTTTGATTTCTCAAATTAATCAGCAACTAAACAAACATAATATTTCGTCAATTAATAACTGTAACAATCAGTCAATTGTCAGCAACTTTAAGTAGTTTTAGTACTGCGCACAGCTGTTTTGAATGTCATGTGAACATTATATAACGAAATCTAGAACATATCTTTACGGACATGTATTTGAACAGTAAACATGTACTCGGTCACACGTGAGTAAAATAAAATGATGCAAGATGAAAGACACAGTGACAAGATTTTGAACGCGTAGGTGATAAGGACAATGCCGGTGTGTTTGATATGTTTAGAGTCGGGCCTACGCACGAAAGTCAAGTTGGTAATTTTTTTGTTAATGGATACGTTAATATCCCCATATTGCAGAGGTTTATTTCACCATTTTATTTATGATGCTTACCTACCAGCCTGACACTTTTTTCTTTGGTTTATTATCGCTATTAAACATTTTTTCTTTATAATTCAAAGGTAATATGACTATCGTTAAATTTACTCTTCATCATGTAATTAAAATAGGTAAAAATATTTTAAGAGTTTATTAAATTTATGGACAGTGCCACCGACTGTAAGGGAAGCGTGGAAAATATGTAAAGTTTAAATATAATATACAGGGTGTTTCTATACTTCTGCACGAAACTTTAATGACATATATTATTTAATATACCGATTATAAAACAAATTTTTTTTTTTTTGAATTTCGCAAAAATTATGGTATTTCATTCCTAGCGAACATTTTTAGTGTCACTGGTTTACTAGTACATTTAATTATTTTCATATCACATGCATTGAAACAGCGAGTTTTGATCTCTGTTTTGCCAGTCGAAATAAGACAATTTCAGACCAATGCGACTGTGTCAGTCAGAAACAACGTTGTTTCTGCCCGGCACATTCATTTATTTATTATTTATGTCTTTATTTCAAGTCTGTCAGAATCGCATTTGTAATAAACAAAAACGAATAAAATCATAATCGTCTGACAGCTGTCGTCAAATCGTTGTCAAAGATTTTAATAAATTACAAATAAAATGAGTACATGTGATATGAAAAATATAGTGTGTGGCACGGGATGAAACAAAGACGATTTCAGTCAACTCTCGCCCTCGTCAGAAATCGTCTTGTTTCACCCCTTGCCACACAATATACTATTTCGTAACACATGCACAATTTTAGAGAGAGAAACACTGCTTTTCTCCCCTAGGGAGAGAAACATTATGTTTCCATAGGTACCATGTTTCTCTCCCTAGGTACCATGTTTCTCTCCCTAGAGAGATTAGCTGTTTGCGGTGTTTCCTAGGTAACTAGTTACGCAACCCATATTTGACATTTGTCCCGATAAGACAGTAATTTTTGTGCACACTACGAAAAGTATAATATGCTTCACGGGAGGACGCGATTATCTCTTGTGTGAAGTTGGAAAACCTCGACTTCCACTCGAGCCTACGCTCCTCGCTTACGTCTCGGTTTACCAACTTCACACGCGGGAATAATCGCTTGTTTCCCTCCCTTGATGCATAACATGCTATATAATTATGTTACTAATGAAATAAAAGTACAAATAATAATTTATTAATTAGTTATTATGTAGGTACCTGGTACAATACCTTATTTTATTTAATTTTAATTAAATGTACTATTAAATCAGTGACACTAAAATTGTTTGCTTGAAGGGCTGACTCACGACCATAAGGTCGTGGTTCGAGTCCTGCCCGTGACGGCCACACAAAAGACATATTGACATAGGTCCTAGTAGTTGGTTCGATATATATATAAATAAAAATACATTTTAAAAATTTAAATAATACCAGATATAAATATAAAACAAACTGAAAATAGGTAACTTATACAATATATATTTTTTTAATATAAATAAGTAAATGGTTAAAAATATCATTAACTTTCTTAAACATAACTATAAAAATAATGAATTACGATCAGTATTTAATAGTTATTTAGTCATTGTTTTATTTAATGTAAAATAAATGAAATAAAAAGTTAGCCTTCAACAAACAATCTGTTCATAATTCGCAATAAAAGTAATAAAATTATTATTAACAAAAATATTTTATTGCAATTATACAGAACATCCATATAATATTTTAATAGTGAAAGTAAATATTCAAATAAACTATTGTTTAATGTTCATATATTAGACAGTGAATGCAAATAAAAATGTTTATATATTGATTTTTCTTTGTTTAAATTAAATTTAAGTTTGTACAGTTATGCAAATGTTGGAATATATCTTTTATATGCAAATATCTACACTTACATCGGCACAGATAGTTGGCTCTGCGTCATTTCTGTTATTTAAATAGATAATTGTTATATTATTCGATTATGAAATAATATATTCCATTTTAGACAACAAGTGACACACATTTATCTGCATTGAGCATTTGTTTTGCGTTTTCTTCGCACCTACTAATTAGTGGCAAATTAAATATACGTTACAATCGCATAAAATGATCAAATGAAAATATAATTAACATTTATATTTGGTATTATTTATGACGGTAGAGATTGTTTCTATTTGCAATATTGTAAATCGATTGACATTTATAATAGTTTCATTTCGTTAATAATTCAGTATTGATATTATAGGAAATATATGATTGTGATTAGCACGAATAAATGTCAAATTGAAGACAAGTTTAAACGCTAAAATTAATACGAAATTGGTAATTTTCATCTGTCTTTTGTTTATGCTCTCATTGTCAAATTGTAATATGCGTGGCACATGTTTTAAAAGAAATATAGAATATGTGGAATTTGAACAAAGCTATAGAGTGGAGAAATTTGCAATTAAAGTACAAGAGTAATTTAATTTTTATAAAAATATAAAATAAACACTTGGCTAAGTCTCACAAAATTCAGCCTCCAAGTCACCTTATGAGGGCATCGTCAGAGGCTGGCCAGCACAGTTAGTAACCATAGACGCGTTTCGCTCTTATTAGAGCTCATTAGTATGGTATAACTCACTTCTTCACCTAGAACAAAGTTCACATGAAGAAGCTGGTGACGAAGAACTGTGCCAGCAGAGAATAAGATCTCTAACAAACAGGTAAGATGACATGAGAAGTTCTGTGGAACAGGCCATGCCATCTACCGAAAAAAAGGAAAAGCTACGCAATAACAATTTAAATAACAACAAAGACAAAATTAATTGTGATCCAACACTTGGTGAAACTAGGTTTAATGAAAAATATAAAATAAACACTTGGCTAAGTTTCACAAAATTCAGCCTCCGAGTCACCTTATGAGGGCATTTGTGAAACTTAGCCAAGTGTTTATTTTATATTTTTTATTAAACCTAGTTTCACCAAGTGTTGGATGACAATTAATTTTGTCTTTGTTGTTATTTTAATTTTAAATTGTTATCTGATATGTAACATTTTTTCACATCAGCCTGATATTTTTAAACTTTTAAACTGTCAAAAATCGTTTAATTACCTTATGTTAAACCGGGGTTTGAACTATTATAAAGATATCTGCTGACAACTGTATTCGTATCTTAATCGAAGTATAGATCCAATATTCAAAAAGTTTAACAATAGTTATTTAAGTATTAAGAGCGTAAAGTGAAACTTTGTTACTCGAGCATGGTAACTGCAGCGCGAGTCGAAGACGAGAGCTGGAATAGTGCAACGCTCGTAAATACACACATAATTTTTCTACGATTGTATCTTAAATGATTAAATGAGGATCTTGAGAATCCTGGTTCAATTTTCACCAATTTAAATCTCCCCATCCACTAACATCTTTGCGGGGCGTGATTTGACGGCTGGTAACCGCACTTCACGCAAAAAAATATATCACTTACCGAAATATGCTTCAGCGGAGTGCCACACTAAGTAATGGGTAAAAGGCGTGATGATATATTTATTATTTATTTATTTATGATTAAATCTATACGTACTGAAAATAAATTCATTCTGTCAATATGACAAGTTTCTGTTTGCTTGTATTCCTTTTAACTATTGAAATAAGTGCGCATTCAGTTTCTTTTTTGCGCGTTGCCATTGGAAACGCGCGACAATAGCTATTTGTGAATTAAGAGCGCAAAATGGTACATTGTAGATTGAGAGGTTATTGCCGTACGAAATATGAGCGCCCTGCCGAAAAGTCAATGTACATTTGCGTTTGAAATACACACAATAAATGTGTTCCATTTTAAGTATTTAATTTATAAGTTTTCATCGTGACAGGACAATAAAAATTAAAATGGTTTATTTGCTGTCACTGGTGGTCAATTTTAAGTATTTGATTTTTCCTTTATACTAAATCTTGTAATCCATCCAACAATTTATAAATTTGATAATATTGTAAGTTAGTTTTCTCTTTGTTGTAAGAGAATTATTATTAATATAGTTATTTGAAAATATCTCTCTAATTAAATTTCAGTAAAATTTAAAAAAGTGTCGAATAAATAAACTGTATAAAATGTATTTTCAGTGAATGATAAATGCAATGTTGCGGCATAATGATTAATAGTAGATAATTATTTTCAAGACTACTTTATTACTATTTATTATTTCCAGACATTATCAATTAATTATATTTTATTAATTGTTTCTTCATCTATTAGCAAACAGTTTCAATAATACAATATTTTTTAACCTAGTCATGATATTAAATAAGCAATAATAAAACTTTTATTACAATTCAGGTTAAATGTAAATATCAATCAGTCATTACGATATTAATGTTTTTAAATTTACAAGATGAGAAAAACAGTTCTTTTAAGTTTCAAATATTTTTCAAAAGTTCAAGACGATGGATTACTTTTTGCGGAGTGTATATCAAAAAAACAAAACAACGGCATTGAATTCCTTGTGTCCAAATTAAATTCTAATAATTTTGAGCGATTTAATATTTGAAAATATCTTAAGGGGTACCCCTTGGGTTTTTTCGATTTTAGGCAAATTTCAGACTGTTTTCTCTAAAATTCTTTCTCCTGGGAATATTGTAACGAAAATTTACATACATATGTATTTTGACCTGCTGAATCTAATGGTAATGTTTCCAAGTGCATATGTCGTTAAGCACATCTTCATATCTCGTTTAATTTTTTAGATATAGCATCGGAAAACTGCAAAATTTGATGAGGTGAAATGTTATAAAAATTAACTTTTCCGCAATCTATATATTAACGGTATTGAATTTGTCGTGTTCGAATTGACTTATAAGCAAATTTTTAGCATATTTGAAACAATTTGATTTTTTTAAAATTTCTTAAGGGGTACCCCTTAGATTTTTTCGATTTTAGACAAATTTCAAATTGTTTCCTCTAAAAGTCGTTCCTGCCGAAATATTGTAACGAAAATTGACATACATATGTATTTTGACCCGCTGAATCCAATAGTGATATTTCCCAGTGCATATTTCTTCCTGTTTTTGAGATATTAGTCAAAAACAGTTTTATCAGAAAATTTTGGCGAAAATTTTGAAAAAATCAAAATTGCTGAAAATATGTTTAGAAGTTAATTGAAACACGAGAAATTCGACGCCGTTGAGCGCATCTTCATATCTCGTATAGTTTTTGAGATATATTCTCAGAAAACTGCAAAATTTGATGAGGTGATATTTTATACAAAATTAACTTTTCTGCAATCTATATCTTAAAAACTAAACAAAATATGAAAATGCGGTCAACGGTATTGAATTTGTCGTAATCGAATTGACTTATAAGCAAATTTTTAGCATATTTGAAGCAATTTGATTTTTTGAAAATTTCTTAAGGGGTACCCCTTGGGTTTTTTTCGATTTTAGGCTAATTTCAAATTGTTTCCTTTAAAAGTCTTTCCTGTGGAAATATTGTAACGAAAATTGACATACATATGTATTTTGATCCACTGAATCCAACAGTGATAATTCCAAGTGCATATGTCTTCCTGTTTGAGAGATATTGGTCAAAAACTGTTTTATGAGAAAATTTTGGCGAAAATTTTGGCAAAAATTTTGAAAAAATCAAAATTGCTGAAAATATGTTTATAAGTTAATTGGAACACGAGATATTCAACGCCGTTGAGTGCATCTTCATATCTCGTATAGTTTTTGAGTTATATCCTCAGAAAACTGAAAAATTGGATGAGGTGAAATTTTATAAAAAAATAACTTTTCCGCAATCTATATCTTAAAAACTAAACAAAATATGAAAAATGCGGTCAACGGTATTGGATTTTTTTCGATTTTAGACCAATTTCAAATTGTTTCCTCTAAAAGTCTTTCCCGTAGAAATATTGTAACGAAAATTGACATACATATGTATTTTGACACGCTGAATCCAATAGTCAAGTCCTCAAATGCATATGTCTTCTAGGTTTCTAGATATTGTTCAAAATCTATTTCATAAGAAAATTTTGACAAAACATTTTTTAAATATAAAAGTTACTGAAATTTTTTTATAACCTAATTGTATATGAGTCAATTAAACCACGAGAAATTCAATGCCGTCGATTGCATCTGCATATCTCATTATTAAGATATAGCCTCTGGAAAGTACAAAATCTGATGATGTAAAATTTGTGCAAACAAAAAATTCAACGGCATTAAATTCCTCGTACCCAAATTGTCTTATAAGTAAATTTGTGTCTTAAAACAAACGATTTAAAAAAAATTGCACAACCTTTCACAATGTCAACTATGATGTTAAAAGTAAATATCGTTGCATCTACCTAAAAAATACATAAATACCTAAGAAGTACTTAAGTATTTTTCGAGATTATTTAAGTATCAGTTCAAGTCTTAAGTACAAGTACTTTAAGTATTAAAGTTAAATTAATCATCATCACTGTACTTCATGACATATAATAAAAATTTACTTTAAATATAGTACTTAAAATTCACATATTTTGGATTGACAAAATACTTAAATATAGATTTTAGGCACCAGGAAAATACTTAAAAATGTATTTAAGTGCCGATGTACTCAAGTTTTATAAATATTATTTTACGTAATATTTATCAGGATGCAAATATTTCATTATTATGTAAATTAATGTATAAATACTAATGTTTTATACTTTTTCATTCTTTAACTACGTTTAAAATGCTATTTTTATAATGTAAATAAATAAATAGATAATAATTTGTGAACTTTAAATGTGCTGATTTCTATTTAAATTATATTGGTAAAAAAAAAATTTGCAAGAAACATTGAGTGATATTTCCTCTAGTAATTATGAACTGAATCATGCCAGATAATTTCTAAAGATAAATTAGTTCACATTTTAATTACTTCATCTAGAAACGCATGTCCCTAAAAAGATATGTCATTTAACATGCGCAATTAATTAACATATTGGTATTATGACATGTATAGATAGACAGCCGTGATAAAACATAATAATATAGTCTTATCTGAATATATTCATATATTTTTCTCTGTGTTACACACATATTCGAACATTATTAATCCTAATAAATATTCACTCATAAAAAAACTTTATGTTAAATGAAATATTTCATAGATTTGCACGTAGAAGAAATTAAAATTAAGATAGTGTTGGCACGAAACGTCTTCATGAATTTTTAAAGATAGTTACATTTAAATGTTTGGGATTTTTTGTAATTTTCAGACTTTTGCACAAAAAGTAGAGACTTGGAAAATTTGCACAGCTACATATTTTAATAAAAATAATTCACTGGTTTTTACAGATTTTCATTATTTTATCAACGTTTTGAAATTTTAACAAAGAATGTTTTTGTAACAATAGTGAATTTTTAATTTTATTGAAATTTAGGAATAAGATAATTATATGAATAGATAGCTCAATGGAAATGAATAGGCTTGTGAATATAAAAACCCGAGTTTGATTCCCGCTTTACTCCACCTTAAAATTAACCTTGTGGCTCTGGTACTTACTCTTTTCTTTTAATCGGCCATTTTTTACTTCTGTCTTGATTTTAAAATTACAAAAGTATTTCTTGATTGACAAAAATGGTGAAAAATGTTTTCGAAATTCATTTTTGGAAACAATTATTTGATTACTAGTAACTATAAAATGTATCACTTACCAAAATCTGCTATTGAAGAATATCACATAAAGTAATGGGTTAAAACAGTCGTGATAATAAAGTTATTTATTTTCTTTGATAGAACTGGTTCAAATCGCAATTCAATATTTTTCTTGGTTTTCAAAATATGAGATTTACAAAACTCGGAAACTAAGAGATATAAGGATGCGTTCAAAGACATTTGATTTCGTACTGACCTGTGCCATGGTAGCGACCAGCAGTCCAAAGGTAAGTGCGATTTGTACGATGGCCGGTGCTTCTCCATCCCAGGTCATACAGGATCCACAACCAACGAGAACCAATATAAACGTGCCCAAAAATTCAGCCACTAGCATCCGCCATATATGTCGATTTTCTGTTATATCGGCTATTCCCAGAATACCCTTGCCTCCTGAAACAAAACAATTTTTATTAGAATTGAAAACAAAACAATTTGAAATATTCTTCAAATAAAAGTAAGTTTTCCACTACTATTAGGTACTAATGGTAGAGAATTAAATTCTGCGTCAAAGTCACCACTGTTAAAATCAATTTTAAAAATTGTTAAAAATTGATATTATCGATAGTTAGTCATGAAATTGGAACAAATACAAACAAATGTATAACGTTTAACTATCACATATACATATTTTAAATTTAATTCAGTAACTATAAATAAGAATTTAATAGAACCTTATACATGCCTTTGAATATTATTTCTGCAAAGTAATAAGGGCAGAAATGACAACGAAAAACTAATGTTTGTTTTTATATCCATATCTTTTATTTGAAGTATTTTATCTAAAATAATTTAAAACTGTGTGACAGCAAGAAATATACGATGTCAAATAAATGTATATCATTAGGCAAAATACGTTTTATGTATTCTAAATTAAATCATAAAGTCATAAATGACAACATAAACAGAATAAATTATAAAATTAATATCCTTATCAATATATTAATTAAAACTGTTTGTAAATTGAGATATACTTGTGCAATTTTTATCGGAGTATGAAATTAGTAATTACAATTGAAAATGATAATAACTTTGCTCTAGAAAACGTAGCAGCAATTTTGATTCTACTTGAAATCGACGGATTGCATTATTCTTACTTCTCACACCATAAATGCAATTTGTGTTTCAGATATCAATTTTCAGATGACCTACAGATAAAGTACTATGAGATGCTGAGAATATTTTTCATTTCTCATCTCATTGAAATATTTCAAACAATATGAAGACATGAATTTGAGGTATTCGGTATATAATTTACAATTTCATTTGTACTTGAGAAATGAAAACCAGAAACAGCATATAATGATGAACATTTAAAAGTAAAATAAATCATTTAAAATATATCCCAGTAAATTGATTAAAGTTTGTATGAAAGTAAAACAATTTCAATATTAATATTTTAAATTTTAAACAATTTTACATTAGTTTATTAATGATTAATGACAATGATGGCAAAATAAATATATACAACAGAATAAAATAAAACAATTGATAGTTCAATCTGAAATAAATATTTAAAAGCTATTTATGCTCCATTATCCGATACTATCAGTGTTGTATTTAGGTCAGTTCTTAAAAAACTGCTTGAAGTAATTTAGATCGATTTAAATTAAAATGTTCCTAGATAATTAACTTTTTTTTTCTTTTTTTAAGTAGAAATTTTCTCTTGTAGTTTCTGTGTCACATTCATAAAATTATTTTAAATATTACAGTCTGTACTGTAATTTCCTTAAGGTGTATCATGCGCTTAATTAGATCTGAAATAATAAATCTCTAAAACAAAATGTTATTGTTATTATAAATTTGCTTCCTTTATTTTTTTTATCTTTTTAGCTTAATTGTTAGAGGAAAAGGAATCCTGAAGTTTAAATTAGGCAAACTAAACCAAACAATATTCTCAAAAAAGTTTTAAAAAACTTTAATCTTGTTACCATTTGGAATTCGGAACGTGATTTGGATCAACTTTTTAAAATTGAACTAGAATAAGATTCACTTTATCAATAGTTGTTTCTATATGCCTTCTACAATTTCTTCAACTCATAACCAACCTTTTCATTTTCACATAATTTCTTTCTTCTTTCGGGTTGTTTACCATCTTCCTTCTCCTACCTTTTTTACCTTCCCCTTCTACTGTTTCTTCTATTACATCCTTCTAAAAGTATTCCTTAGCAACGCATTCTTTTCCTTTTCAAAATAGTCTCATACAATGTCCTTTTTTCTTCTACTATTTCCAACACTTGTTCATTTTGCTAACTCTATCAGACTTCTTAATAGCTAGCATTTTCCTCCATATCCACAATTCCATGCCATCAATCTTTTCCTATCTTTCTTTAAAACTATTCATGTTTGACACCCGTACAAGATAAACATCTTCCTCACCCTCCTGTCTCTTTTACTTTCTCAATCAACTTTTTAAAATTGAACTACACGTAGAATAAGATTCATCTTCATCAATAGTTGCTTCAATATACCTTCTACAATTTCTTCTACTCATAACCAACCTTTTAATTTTCACATAATTTTTTCCTTCTTTCGGGTCATCTACCATCTTCCTCTCCCTCCTGTCTCTTTTACTTTCGCAATTAACTTTTATAAAATTGAACTACACGTAGAATAAGATTCATCTTCATAAATAGTTGCTACAATTTCTTCAACTCATAACCTTTTAATTTTTACATAATTTCTTTCTTCTTTCGACCCGTCTACCATATTCGTCCCCCTCCTGTCTCTTTTGCCTTCTCAATCAACTTTTAAAAATTGAACTACTCGTAGAATAAGATTCATCTTCATCAATAGGTACTTCAATATACCTTCTACAATTTCTTCTACTCATAACCAACCTTTTCATTTTCACATAATTCCATACTTCTCTCGGGTCGTCTACCATCTTCCTCCTCTTCCTTTCTCTTTTACCTCCTCCTTTTACAGTTTCTTCTATTACGTCCTTCATTAAAGTATTCCTTAGCAACGCATTCTCTTCCTTTTCAAAATAGTCTCATACAATGTCCTTTTTTCTCCTACATTTTACAACACTTGTTCGTTTTGCTAACTTTATCAGACATCTTAATAAGATGGACTTAGCATTTTTCTCCATATCCACAATTCCATGCCATCAATCCTTTTCCTATCTTTCTTGAAAACTATTCATGTTTGACATCCGTACAAGAAACTCTCCATAAAACATATTTAGCTATTTTTTTTGTAGTTTCTAATTCTACTTTTCTTCCAGAACGCTTCTTTAGCAATTCCAGTATTCAACTTTATTTCCAGCAGCTCCAGTCGTCTGTTGCTTCCGTGTCTAACAGACTGGAATTTATAAATTAACTTCCACCCTGCTCCAGTTTATCTGCCCTTATATATAATAAGATTAGATAATCGAAAATTGAAGATTAACTAAAACTGTTTTAAGAATCAGGCTATCTGTCTAGCATTTGAATAATAATCAAACAAATTATGATAAGTGCAACCAATTTTATCTTAATAATACTTATAATTGCTACTAAAATGATGCAACACACGTCAAATCTTTTACCTCGACATTCATATCACGAATTGTTGAACGATAAACGCATGTTAATTACGAGAGAATTGTAGCTATTTAATTGAAATACATTTTTACATTTCACATTACGTATCTACTTATAAATTAATTTCTGTTCGTAAAAATTCGAGATAATGACGCGAGACTCGAAAGATAAATAATTAGAAATGTTAGTTGAATGGATGGCCAGTCTAATGCATTTCTGAAGTACCTTTATTAGTGGTATTTTGTTTGATCGATCATATAATTATGATATAATTATTATAATATAATAAAAAGAATTCTTTTTATGATGATGTGATATTATTAAACACCTGTTGAACATGTTTTTCGGTCAAGGTTTGCAGTTCATTGTGGATTTATTTTCTAGATACTTACGAATGAATAAATAGATTAATTAGGCATATATTGTAATTAATTATTATTTTAATGTCTAATTCTAGTATTATTTGAATAGCTGTGTTAATGAGACTTCTAGTTTGAATCTCATAGTCATAATAGACAAGTTTTATTTATGTATGTTTGGGGGTCGTGATTTGACAACTGGTAACCGTACTTTACACGCAAAATGTACCGAGATCTGCTACACTCAATTATGGATAAAATGTGTGATGATATATATTTTATAAAAATTGAAGCAGTACCAGAATCACTATTTCATTTTCAATTTACTAAAAATTCATATATACCACATACTAAGATCTGCTACTGCAGAGTTTCACAATCAATAATTTATTTATTTATTTGTAAAAATATTCGCTTGATACAAAATCAATTATCAAATTATTTTAAAAACAAATATAATTTTGAATTTATTGAGTGCCACACCCAGTAATGGGTAAAAGGCGTAATGATATATTTATTTATTTTATCTACCTACAAATAAATATATTCAACTAATTCAAAATCAATTATCAAATTACTTGTACAAGAATTATTGTATTTTTAGTTATATATTACCTATTTAAATGTGGTTCGGCAAAGTGCCACACCCAATAGTGGGTAAAATGCATGATGATATATTTATTTACATATAAAAATATTAATTTGATACAAAATCATTTATTAATTTATTTCTAAAAGAATTAACATTTCATTATCAATTTTATTCTAGTTCAATTAGCTGGTAGCACAAGCTCTGTTTTTGGGTGTTTTAAGAGCACGGTTTTAACATGTTAGAGATACCTAAAACACCCAAAAAACTGCTCTTAAACAGACAAAAACAGAGCTTGTGTGACCAGCCATTAATTCTAATATAATATTCAAAATTGCAAGCAATTATAGAATTATTATTAAACTCTGAGTACTAATCCAACTGTCAAGTATCGGTGATAAAAATCTACAAAATGAAAGATAATGAAATCCAGTTTATCCTTTCATATCAGTAAAAAAAATCAAGGAGTAATGTAGTTTTTCAGTAGTTTATCTAAGTTTGCAAATATCTAATCTCTGTTAGATACACTTTAGTATTACTAACCTACATAAAAAAGACAGATTAGCTCATCTTTAAATGTTTATTCATTGCAATAGTCATAAATTTAGTTTATAAATACTAGGAATTATAATTAAGCACGAAGTGAATACCTATATCTTTATAAAAATGGAAATCAGCATTCTTAGACGTAGATTCTGCAGTTAATCTGTTCAGAATACTAAATATTATTTTGACATTTACCATTTAAGTTCAAGTTGAAGAAAATCTCGAATTTTAAATTTCACTTTTACTTTCTTTAAGCAACACTAAAAATAAAATAAACATTATCTAATAAACCAAAAGTAAAAATCTTTAGTACGCCCATGAAAACAAGATCCGAGGAGAAAGGATACAGAGAAAGATGTGACGTAATTTTGCAAAAACTGTTTGGTGATGCCAAGGTCAATTGCGCTCTAGATTTTGCAACAGAAATTGGAGAAAAGCAAAGAACTCTTGATCAAATTATCTTCCGTTCAAACAACTCGTTTCGAAATTATGGAACAAATATTTACTCTAATGTTTCTTAATCTTTAATCACGTGGAGATCCCTCTATTAGCTACTTACAAGAAGATTAATGTTATTTGTTTGTAAAACTGCAATTTTGTAGTTATAAATAAACGAATACGATAATTATTCCCTTCCATTCATTATTCGATCACTAATTGTAAGTATTACCGATCAATAAATTAACGATAGTCTTTATTTTCCATGTTTGCTCTGTGAATTACAATGATTACAGAATTCTGTGTCCAAATTCTGCTACTTGTATTTCTATAGCCAATAGAAATATTTTATTTTTTTAATCAAAATTCTTACGAAATTGTCAATACAAAAATATTACTTTTAAATCATACTTCTTACAAAGCTGCCAGTAGAAAAATACTCAATCAAATTTTGAAATGGTGCGAAAATCCTTAAAAAGATGCGAAGCATTTATTTAGGTGAAAGGAAAACATGTAGACACACGTTATCTTAAAATGATTAAATACAAAAAACGTTAATTTGGCGCTACACATTGTCTTTTTTCTTAGAATAGCTGAAACTAGCTTATATCTTTGAAAGGATTGGTTTTCAAACCCAGGTTGATAAATTTTGGTCTGTACTTTACGTTTCTGAATTTTCCGAACAGTTTTCTTAACTCCCTAACTAAGCAAAATATATGAAAATACAATAAATATGCTGTGGTAAATTTACATTATTTAGCTGTCAAAATAGTTATAACATATAGCCAATTGTTTCGCCAAAACTTACATTTTAAATTTAGTTTAACTAAATATAAGCAAATCAAATGTTTGTTATCAGCTTAAAATGTTTCATAATAACAAACATTTATTTATAAATCATTTAAAATCTAAAAGTTGACAGTACAACTAACCAATAAAAATAATATCTGAATTTACTGTCGGTGTATTTTTTTTTTAATTTTGTTACAGAATTACTTAAGATGTTGGTGTTTCAATTTTACTCTCTATAATTTAATAAAATGTATAAATTTAGAAAGAAAATACCATAACAATAATAATAATTAATTCATTTTTATGTAAATGACAATTCAGTAATAAACTAATTTTATTATAAAAAAATTGCACCAATAGAAAATTATATCTGAATTGACAAATCTCTTCTTATCAAGGGACTATAGCTACACAAATAATAATTCATTAATGAATTCGACTTTACAGTTCAGTTGTACATTCCAATACAAATTTTACAAACTGTTGCCAACGTTTGGTTACTAAATAAAAACAGCAACAGCTGAACTGTTCTAAATAACAAAGTATGTGTTATCAATTTACGAAAATGCAGTTGATAATCCACTGATAACATCAATTACATGTGTTACCATAAGTGGCATCTACTTCAAATATTTTATCTGTAACTCAAAATATCGTACCTTAACAACAATATTTTTATAGCACATCATATCAAACAAATGTTATAAATAAAATTAATAAATAAATATATCATCACGCCTTTTACCCATTACTGGGTGTGGCACTCTACCTAAGCAGATCTCGGTAAGAGATATATTTTTCGTGTGAAGTGCAGTTATTAAAACAAAAGTATTAATAATAATTTTATTATTTTCAAACATTTTCATCATCACATATTATACTTTATTTATTACCGGAATAACAAAAACAATTAAAAATTTTTGTTAAATAAATGCCAATGCCAATTTTAATTTCATGCTAACTCAGTGGTTTCCAAATTGTGGGGCGCGCCCCCTTAGGGGGGCGCGCTATATAAAAATATAATTGAGGCTTATGAACACATTCTCCATTTACAGCATAGCACACACGTGTTTCTAACTCGTGTTCGCAGTAAAATATCCCTAGTTTAACAAACAAAGCCTCAGAAATTTTATTACGTTTCGTAACATCTTATTTGTGTGAAACAGGCTTTTCCGCTGTAGCTGTTTTAAAGACAAAATATCGAACTCGATTATTCGTTGAAAAAGAATTGCGAGTGGCGATATCTTCAATGACTCCCCGGTTCGAGAAACTGAAAAACAAGCGCCCATTCAGCACACTCAAAAATTATGATTATATTGTATTAATTTAAATTAAATATAATTTCCAATCTTATTACAATTTTATGTTTATAAATGTTGTTACATTATTTTGTTCTATTATTATATTGTAATAAACATAAATTTAGGTTAAGAAAAAGATTTGTTATAACAAATATGTTATATAATAATAATATTTGTTTATAGTACTAATTTTTTTGTGTTTTATAAAACAATTTATTTACGATTTTTGAAGTTAGGCTGTTATAAAAAATGAAGGGGGCGCGACAATTTTTTACGGAAAAAAGGGGCCGCTGAGAGAAAAAGTTTGGAAACCACTGTGCTAACTTAACAATGAGTATTAAATATTATAAATAAAAGGATCGTATTAACAATAAACACGTTGCATTGTTAAAAAGGAAAATAATTGACTGTTCAGGAAATTGATATATTGATAGTCAATTAGTAATAAATGAATAATCACAGCTTGTCAGATCATCAATAAATTTAGAATAAATTATTTGTAGAAACCTGCTTTGCGTTTATAGTTTATTTCAACTTCATGCATATTTATTACAGTAAATATACATTACGAATTGTGTGTGGTAAGGTCAGTAATCTACATACTGTTATACCTTATAAATAAAGTGCTCGCATCATTCGTGAATAACATAATCATTTGTTTTAGTACTTCCGTAAAACTGTGTCGTATTTTACATGAATTATAATTTGTTAAACGGTTCTATTCATATTATTAAACTGATGATAATTTATATTCTTTAAGATATCTATTGACAAATTCAATTATAAATATTATCATAATTATAATTTAGTAATAACAAGGTAAGACATAAAAAATGAATAAATACACTCCTCAAAATTGTACAGGGATATTTTAAAAATTGAATGTAAAATTAAAACCTAAAAATTATATTCAAATATTTATAAGAATGCCTAAGTATTAGTTTTCTTAGAAACATTTGAATTTATATTAATTTTGATATTTGATCCTTCTTAAATACGTATTTATAATATAATTTATAGTTTTAATTTTACTTTCTTTAAATAAATTTAATTCCAAATACGTCAGACACAATCATATTTTTTATATAAGTTGAAATCAACAAGCAAGGGTCGTGCTTTTAAATTAGTAGACGCAAATCGGTGGAATTGACTCAAACTATTGATTTGAGAACCCGGGTTGGGTTCCCACAGTCGACACACAATTTTCAAACAGTTTTTAGGGCGGTTAATAACCGCGTATACATATACCACTTTTTGAGATCTACTACGGCTAGGGTTGTGCATTTGACCAGTCAAATATTTTTCGGTCAATTGACCGACTATTTGACCGGTCAATTGACCAAGAAACATTTAATAAAAATCACAATTAAAATTGTAATTTATTTATATAGTACTGTTTACTACATCCAATATTACTGAAAATGAAAAACCAACAACAACTAATAAACAAAACCACATCAAAGTCAAAATAAAGTAAAAGACGTAATGAAATGAAATAATATGTATTTATTTTATTTGTAAAGTAGTAAGTAGCTATTTCTATTGAACAACAGATGTCGTGGCGGTTCCATTTAGATTATTTGACCGTTTTTTTTGGCCGTCAAATATTTTTGGTCAATTGACGGTCAATTGACCAGTCAATTGTCCGGTCAATTGACCACGGCACAACCCTAACTACGGCAGAGTTACACATCCAGTAATGGGGAAAAGGCGTGATAATATATTATTATTTTTTTAATATTTTAAATGTATGTATGTATACATATATCAATAATAACCCGTTATTAATAATACATTTTTTATTTTATAAATAAAAAATAAATATAAATATATCATCCCGCCTTTTACCCATTACTGGGTGTGGCAGATCTCGGTAAGTGATATATTTCTTCGCGTGAAGTGCGGTTACTAGCCGTCAAATCACGGCCTCCAAAGATAGTAGTGGAGAGAGCCACAGGGGTAGATTTAAATTGGTGAAATTTTTTTGTCGGCTGTGGAGATCGAACCAGGGTTCTCAAGATCCACAGGCCGACTCGATACCACTGAGCCACCTACCTCATTATTTTCTAATTATAAATAATTATTGAACCATTTAATAAAAATGACGATTGCCATTAAGTTGTCGATTAGTTCAAACTAGGAAGTATAATTTGTGATAGTACTTTTCTTTTATCTCATTAAAAGTTCAGCGCACTTACAATACAATAACAGAAAAACTGACAGTAATTGACTTTTATTAATATAAATAAACTCCCTAAAGTGCACTTGTTAATTAGTGTTATTCACCCTTACATTGAACTTTACTTGTTTCTGTCTCTGACAATCAAATAAACAATCACAAAATTGTTTACTTCCTACAGGAAGACAGTGAAAAGGTAATCGAACTTATGTGGCCATTAAAAATAATAAATCGTTTTCACGCCCATCAATTTCTACATACATATAATATTATTTGTGTATTAAGAGCGTAAAGTGATTCTTTGTTACTCGGGCACGGTAATTGCTGCGCGAGTCGAAGTGTAAGAGAAACAGAGACACTTTACGCTCGTGATACACACATCATTTTTTCTAGGATAAAAATCGTAGAAAAAATAAATATTCTACTATAAATTGCTACATGACAAGTATTTCTATTTTCTTTTAATGCAATATACCTAGAAAAAAAAATATCAATAATAAATAACGTCCATTAAATGCAGAATAATGATTTGATTTAAGGTTCATATTTATTTATAAAGGTATTTGAACTTTTATGTCTATCGATAATCATGTATCACACTTATGACAGGTCATGTCAAGATATTAAGCAATTCTGATTTCCGATAGCGAAGTTGTCCAGTATGTTTCTAATGAAATATAAATCTTTTGAAAATTATTTCCGATAATAAGTAAATAAAGAGGTATTTGAACTTATTTATAACAAAAATTGTAGACAGCAACAAAACTACTTGATTTATGACACAATATAGTATCCATAATATATTACTTTATTGGACTTGTACTATAAAATAGCAAAATTAGACTCCCGTCAATCTAAAAAAAATGATTGTTATACCTAAATAATTAATTAATTCCTTTGCATTTAATGTAATTTCTTTTACTTCTTTAGAGTTTCTTTCAAGTTTTAAGACATTACGAACACTTCTTTCCCCTTTTTTTAAACAAATTTGATTTTTAAATATCACATTGTCGAACAAAAGCACCAACAAAGCACACTTTTAAATATAACTAAGTTTGTTTATATTATATTAAAATATATCACTTACAGAGATAAGCTCCGGTAGAGTGCCACACCTAATAATAGGTAAAAGGCGTGATGATATATTTATTTATTTATTTATTGTTTATATTAACATTCGATATTTAGAGATCTCGAGCTCGAATTCCACTCTAGCTAAAAATATAGGATAACAACAAAGACAAAATTAATTATCATCCATACACTTGGTGAAACTAGGTTTAATAAAATATAAACTAAACACTTGGCTATGTTTCACAAAATTCAGCCTCCAAGTCATCTTATGAGGGCATCGTCAGAGGCTGGCCAGCACAGTTAGTAACCATAGATGCGTTTCACTCTTATTAGAGCTCATCAGTATGGTATAACTATGGTTACTAACTGTGCTGGCTAGCCTCTGACGATCCCCTTATAAGGTGACTTGGAGGTTGAATTTTGTGAGACTTAGTCAAAAGCCAAGTGTTTAGTTTATATTTTATTTAAAAATATAGGAACTCGGTGAGTCCGAACTCTGGACGCGTGAGGTAAATTGGGATTAAGTTCCTGTTGTACAAAGTAGTATAAATCAGGGTTCGAAGATATATATCGATTGATATATATCATGATATTTATTTTGATATATATCGTCATATTTTTGCAATGATATATATCCATTATATAAAAATATCAAATAGTTTTTGAGATATAGCCTCCGGAAAAGTGAAGTTTTTCGAATTTTTCAATTTTTCTACTTTTCCGAGGCTATATCTCGAAAACTAAATGTGATATGAAAACGCGGTCAACGGCATTAATTTTCTCGTGCTTCAGTTAACTTATAAACATAGTTTCAGCGATTTTTATTTTTTTCAATTTTCCGCCAAAAAAAATCGCAAAAAGTGGTTTTTTAACATTTTCTCGAAAACCAGAAGTCATATGCATTTGAAGATTGCACCACTGGATTCAGTGGGTCAAAATACATATGTATGTAAATTTTCGTTTTAATAATCCTACGATTAAGGATTTTTGGGAAAATTGAATTAAAATCTGAAAAAACCAAAGGGGTACCCCTTAGAAAATAATTAAAAATATTAAATTGCATAAAATTGTATGAAAATTTGCTTATAAGTCAATTCGGACACGGGGAATTCAACGCCGTTGAGCGCATTTCCATATCTTGTTTAGTTTTTGAGATATAGCCTCCGGAAAAGTGAAATTTTTCTAATTTTTCAGTTTTTCTACTTTTACGAGGCTATATCTCGAAAACTAAATGTGATATGAAAAGGCGCTCAACGGCATTAATTTTCTCGTGCTTCAGTTAACTTGTAAACATAGTTTCAGCGATTTTTATTTTTTTTCAATTTTCCGCCAAAAAAATCGCAAAAAGCGGTTTTTTAACATTTTCTCGAAAACCAGAAGTCGTATGCATTTGAAGATTGCACCACTGGATTCAGTGGATCAAAATACATATGTATGTAAATTTTCGTTTTAATAATCCTACGATTAAGGATTTTTGGTAAAATTTAATTAAAATCTGAAAAAACCAAAGGGGTACCCCTTAGGAAATAATTAAAAATATTAAATTGCTTAAAATTGTATGAAAATTTGCTTATAAGTCAATTCGGACACGGGGAATTCAACGCCGTTGAGCGCATTTCTATATCTTGTTTAGTTTTTGAGATATAGCCTCCGGAAAAGTGAAATTTTTCTAATTTTTCAGTTTTTCTACTTTTACGAGGCTATATCTCGAAAACTAAATGTGATATGAAAACGCGGTCAACGGCATTAATTTTCTCGTGCTTCAGTTAACTTATAAACATAGTTTCAGCGATTTTTATTTTTTTTCAATTTTCCGCCAAAAAAATCGCAAAAAGCGGTTTTTTAACATTTTCTCGAAAACCAGAAGTCGTATGCATTTGAAGATTGCACCACTGGATTCAGTGGATCAAAATACATATGTATGTAAATTTTCGTTTTAATAATCCTACGATTAAGGATTTTTGGTAAAATTTAATTAAAATCTGAAAAAACCAAAGGGGTACCCCTTAGGAAATAATTAAAAATATTAAATTGCTTAAAATTGTATGAAAATTTGCTTATAAGTCAATTCGGACACGGGGAATTCAACGCCGTTGAGCGCATTTCTATATCTTGTTTAGTTTTTGAGATATAGCCTCCGGAAAAGTGAAATTTTTCTAATTTTTCAGTTTTTCTACTTTTACGAGGCTATATCTCGAAAACTAAATGTGATATTAAAACGCGCTCAACGGATCAGATATTTTGATATTTATTATAAATATCATGTTATTTACGAACCCTGGTATAAATAAATAAATCGCCTCCGAGTTCGTCGAACATTTTGTATGCAACTCGTACATAATCGGACTTATTTATCAGCCTCTATTTATGATTAAATATGCGTTTTGAAGCTTTTTTCAGTTATTTAGATTATAAACAAATGAAATTAGTAAGATTTTAGCTTGTCAAAGATAAAAGTCTAATTATTGTGTAATATAAATGATATAGAATTTTAAATCAGCCAGGTCAGTTTTAACAACAAATACAAACTTTTGTATTCTGTCATTTATAAAATAGATTGCTGTTGATTATATGACTTGAAACTTTTACAGCACATTGAAAAATGTATCCTATACGAAATAAAAAACTAAAAATCGATAATAATCAAAGGTTCTGTTCTATCATTCAAATAACAATAAAATAAAATCAGTAGCTGTTAGAATTGATTTCACGACTACGTGCTAGTATT
The DNA here is from genome assembly GCA_947425015.1 of Pterostichus niger. Lineage (NCBI taxonomy): Eukaryota > Metazoa > Arthropoda > Insecta > Coleoptera > Carabidae > Pterostichus > Pterostichus niger. The sequence goes on along the minus strand of OX380341.1, from coordinate 3,421,147 downwards.
TTAGGTGATATTTTACAGTAACAAATTATTCTTGGATTTGAAACAGAGTTTGGACAGCAGATTGTGAAATTTTTCTCTCGTATACTCGGTCTTGTGCTCTATTAATCTTTCAGTTTGGATTTCATGTAAACGTAAAGCATATGGCTATAACCTAGCACCTAATTCATTAATTAACAAAAGTGTCAAATATATTTATTGGCTAGTTGGTAGAGCCTTGTAGAACAGGCTGGACAACATCGTTATTATAATTAAGAAGAACTTAATAAAATATTATTTATGATTCAAAAAATATTGATTTAATTATATTTTCTGTTTGGAATTTGTTTCTCATTTCATTTCTTTGTCGGCCATCTTAACAGTATACACGTGCAAAATTTCTACTTCCGTTAGGAAATAAACGTATTATTTCACTTATTTGAGTTAGATAATGAACTTCATTATTTAACTAGAGTAATAATGAGGTAACATAGCAATAGATATCTTTGTAGACGAATTCTGATGTGTTATTCTTTTATTTTTTGAATTTATAACTGTCATTAATATGTCAAAATTTCATAATTTCAAAAACGCTCTTTCGTATTTATTAGAAAGAAGTAGAAAAAATATTGTATGAAACTAGTAAGGAAATGAAGGTTATTACCTTACTTATGTGTTTACATAACTCGGCTACGCCTCGTTCTGCAAATTTCACATGCGTAAGGTAATAACCTTCATTTCCTTACTAGTTTCATAAATAGCTATTTTTCACATGTGATTTATCTTGTTAAATTCACAAGTTACGTTATTTTTTACGTTTATGACAGTTGCTCATCCGTGAAGCTAATTTCAGCTATGTTTTTAAAAATTGACAATGTAAAAAACAGATATGTATTAGGATTGGAAAATAATTTTGTTCTAATAAATGCTGAAGATGAAACGTCCCATAAATAAATAATAGTATTCAAGGATCCGAAAGCCATATATTCCTTTCCATAATTATATTTTCCAATTTCAAACGTTTCTAAATTTCTTTATAGAAAAATGTTTCAAATAAAACTGGTAAAAAATATAATATAATCCAAGTTTTATTTGAAATATTTAACTTGAGAAATATTTGGAAACCTTTAACAGTCGAAATTACACGATGAAGATAATTGAAGGAAAATTTAAATGTTTTTCTGTGTTTTTGGCTAATTATGAATAAAATTATATCAAAAATAAATAGCAATAAAATTCAATGCCAAATTTAAATATAATAATTAATACTTTAAGATAACTGCGAACAATAGTTTTGCAGGTATGTATATCCGTAATTTATTGATTTTTTATAGATAATTGTTTTTATTTGAAATAAGTTTTTATTGTATCATTAATTATTTAATTACATTGGGTAAAGTTTAATCTTCTTATCTTGTGAATAAACTACTGTGGATCTTATTATTAAATAAACAAAACTGAAAGATAAAAATTATTTTTTATTTAGAATCCTTGTTAACTACTCACTTACGTATTATGAGTTATAATTGTAATAAATAATTTAAAAGCGTGATAAGAATAATTCTATTTTAACATTCTGTATTCATATGTATGTAACTATATAAGGTATGCTAATTGTAGAATAATAGATATTGAAAATATATCGAGGCCATATTCATATATAATATATAATAAATAAATATTTTTACACATTAATTTTGTAGAAAAATTTTATGATAACTTGTGCGAAATATTAATTTGCAACCTTATTTGAGAAAAAACTAAATTAAAGACAAGAAATGATAAAATAAATAAAAATGCATATTTAATGTTTTTTTGTAATATTTAATAGGTGGTATTATTGTTTCGTGAACTTATGTACTGCATTTTTATTATTTTCAAAAGATTTTGATATTATGCATTGTTTTTTTTTCGTTATTTAATTTTTGTTTTAAATTATTTTATTTCATAATTCATAAATAATATAATAAATAAATATTTTGAGGTACATATTTCAATAGATTTGAGAACCTGAGTTAGAAACGCGCAATCGACAAATTAAAATTATCTCTGTGACGTTAATAAAATCTGTGGGGCCGTAATTTGACGGCGCGTAACCGCACTTGACGCGCATAAATATATAACGTATCGCGATTAGCTACGACAGAGTGCCGCACCCAGTAAACGTAAAATTAGTGATGATATATATATATTTTTTATTTTGTAAAAAAATATAACGAATATTTGTATATGGTTATATTAATATACTACCTCGTTTGTGAAGAAAAAAAATTAATTGCAAGAAATAATAAAGTAAATAAAAGTTCTTTAAAATTATTGCTTCGCAGATTTATTGCACTTTTATTATTTTCAAAAGATCTTGATGTAACGTTTATGAACTATTTTAACAATTAATATTTTTTAAGAAAAAATACGAGGAATTAAATTTTATACAACTTTAATTTGAAACATGTTTCTTTTTCAAATTATTTTGATACTTGTGACGTCATAAATTTGCCTTTGACACAGATTTTAAATTATGTTAAAAATAAATGCTTCAAATTAAACTTTAAAACGCAACTTTTCTCTAAATAAATTTAAGAAGTTTAAAAATAAACTTATTTTTGAAAAACTCAAAGTTTTTTCCCTAAAACAATTTCGACATTTTCACATTTTTAAGATAAAAATAAAAATCTTACCTTCTTTACTCATTGTGCAAAACATCCAAACTTTTCACAAACTTTTCTTCACGAGCACCAAACCGTAGAACACAACTACGGTACTATCGCCAAACTTTACTGATTTCCACTTTACAATAAAATCTGAATATTATCGGGAGACTACACAGAATCAGATCCTCAAATCAAGTTCGCGAATGTTGTCTGAATGTGTGAGGGTGTGTGTGTGTGTGTGTGTGAGCGATCAGGCCGGCGGGACCGTGAATGAATGAACCGCGATTCACGGTGAAACGGTTATATAACCGGCGCGCAAGTGCGACAGCTCGGCACCCAGCGAGGTTAGCTTGGGTTAGCGCAGAGCTTCGGCTACGGTGAAGTGCCTCGGGTGCCGGTGAGAATGAGTAAGATTTACGTTAGGTTGGTAAGGGTCTAGGGGAATTTTTGTTGGAAAATGTATTACCTGCTCTAATTATAATGTTACTTAGTCATTTTGCGATTTTAAACTAAGCTGACTTCAATTTATATTCAAAAGAAATTGTATTCATTTTTTTAAATCGATTTTGCAAATCGATTTGAATCGTATTAAAAATATTGATCGAAAAATATATTCTGACCATACTTTTACTTTTCCACATATAAGTAAATTGTATAAATAAATATTGCAGTGGAAAAACAAAATCAAATTGTTTGTATAACAACAAAGACAAAATTAATTGTCATTCATGCACTTGGTGAGACTAGGTATAATAAAAAATATTAAATAAAACTCTAGACAAAGTCTCACAAAATTCAGCCTCCGAGTCACCTTATGAGGGTATCGTCAGAGACCGGCCAGCACAGTTAGTAACCATGGACGCGTTTCGCTCTTGTTAGAGCTCATCAGTATGGTATAACTCACTTCTTCACCTAGAACAAAGTTCATGTGAAGAAGCTGGTGACGAAGAACTGTGCCAGCAGATAATAAGATCTCTAACAAACGGTAAGATGACATGAGAAGTTCTGTCGAACCAGTAATGCCATCTACCGAAAAAAATGAAAAGCTACGCAATAGCAATTTAAATAACAACAAAGACAAAATTAATTGTCATTCATGCACTTGGTGAAACTAGGTATAATAAAAAATATTAAATAAAACTCTAGGCAAAGTCTCACAAAATTGATGAGCTCTAACAAGAGCGAAACGCGTCCATGGTTACTAACTGTGCTGGCCGGCCTCTGACGATGCCCTCATAAGGTGACTCGGAGGCTGAATTTTGTGAGACTTTGCCTAGAGTTTTATTTAATATTTTTTATCAAATTGTTTGTTATAATCATGCACAGATATACTAATTAATTTTATGATAATTATATTGATGTCGTAGGCTAAGTGGTATCGAGTGGACCTTGAGAACCCTGGTTCGATACCCACAGCCGACAAACAATTTTCACCAAATTAAAACTGCCCCTGTGGCTCCCCGTCCACTAACCTCTTTGAGGGTTGTGATTTGACGACTGGTAACCGCACTTCACGTGAAAAAATATATACTTACCGAGATCTGCTTAGTCAGAGTGCCACACCCAGTAATGGGAAAAAAGCGTGATGATATATTTATTTATGTTATTTATAAGTAAATTGTATAAATAAATATTGCAGTAGAAAAACAAAATCAATTTGTTTGTTATAATCCTGAGCAGATCTACTAATGAATTTTTTGATAATTATATAGATGTTGAAGGTGGCTCAGTGGTATCGAATCGGCCTGTGGATCTTGAGAACCCTGTTTCGATCCCTCAAACAATTTTCACCAAATTAAAACTACCCGTGTGGCTGCCCCTCCACTAAAATCTTTGAGGGCTGTGATTTGACGACTGGTAACCGCACTTCACGCGAAGAAATATATCACTATGTAGCGATAAATAGTTATATTATAAATTTTCTAATAACGAGGAAAGAATTAAGAAATAAAAAAGCGTCATTTAAAATTAAGTTATTACAGCAGGAGAAGGACGAAGGAAATTGCCGAAATTGGTATTCGTCAGGGAAAGGAACAAATTTAGTCCTTCATTAGAATTGCAAATTTCAACACGTAACCACTTTTTGTTGTAATAATAATTCATTAAAATTACCTGCAATTTATTAATAACAACAATAAATTCACTGAAATGAATCTAATTGAAAATATATTACCTATATCTACTTAATAATGAAATTAATTATTTTAATTTTTTTTTTTAAATATATCTAATTGAATATTGTAATAAATTGCAAACTAAAACACCACAAAAGAACAAATGGAAAAAATAATTTATAATTAACAAATAAATATATCATCACGCCTTTTACCCATTACTGGATGTGGCACTTTGCCGTAGCAGATCTCGTGATATATTTCTTCGCGTCAAGTACGGTTACCAGCCGTCAAATCACAGCCCTCAAAGATGTTAGTGACGGGGAAGCCACAGGGATAGATTTAATTTGGTGGAAATTATTTGTCGGCTGTGGGATTATAGAACCATAAATCTGTAAATACTGAACAAAATCACATAAATATTTGTTGATAAATTCAAAATAAGTTATAAGTTTCGTTGCGATTTTGTTCACCACTAAGAGATTTACGAATCTAGATAACTTATGGATTTACACATAAATAAAGTAATAATTTACAAAAACAATAAAAAGTAGAAACGGAAAAACTATCAATTTTTTTGTCGTCTTTTAGTCATGACACTGACTTACGGTATGCATATAATTACAAGTTATGATTAAGAAACAATCGCTGTCGCAAACTTTCTTCACGAAGCTGATTAAATATGCTCGTATTTATTCAGTTCCGTTTAGATATTCACCATTTAAGAGCCTGATGCATAATAGAAACACGTGAATACATTATTCTTGGACAGACGGCCTTGACCATAAATTTTGCGTCGTCCATTGATTTTGCATTCCAGAAGAAATATGTGCCAGACATTATTGCATGTTTCCTATTTCTTAACTGCTAAAATTAAGAGCGTTTTTATCTGAATTCTGTTTTACTTTGCTCTGTAAAAATTGTATAACCGTATTGTTTTTACCTTATCACAATGTTTAATGTTAACATAATATTATATAGTATTTGTTTACAATACAGGCCCGTATCTATCATAAAGAGGGTGATGTGGTCGTTTCAAGCCCCAATTTATCCCTAATTGAATCATATTTTAGTAATGACAAAATATTTTCAAAACGTTTGAATATTTGAAATTGCATAGTTTCATATCAAATTAATTTAGAAAATAGTTATTTGTGTATTAAGAGCGTAAAGTGATTCTTTGTTACTCGAACACGGTAATTGCAGCGAGAGCCGAAGGCGAGAGCTACAATAGTGTAAGAGATACACACAACACTTTTTCTACGATTGCATCTTAAAATTATTAAAAAAAGTATGCGTACTAAAAATAAATTCATTCTGTTAACTGTCAATATGACAAGTTTCTGTGATTTAACATCTTTTTCGCGCGTTGCCATTGGAAACGCGCGAATTTTACATCTTTTCTAATGGCAACGCGCACAAAAGATATTTTTCGATTGTTCCACAGAAAACGTCGACTTTACGATGACAAATGAGAGCGTAATTGTCAACTTTTCATAGTAATCGTAGAAAAAAATTATTTTAATAAATGTGAGACAATTTAAATTTAATTTATTTAATATTTTAAATAAATACTTAATAATTGGTAAAACCAAATTTAATTATAAAGAGAAAAATTGAGATTCAGTTTTTTTTATTTATTTAGTTGTGTTATTGCCAGGGTTCGTAAATATCATGATATTTATAATAAATATCAAAATATCTGATATATAGGATATATATCAGATAAATATCACTTTTTGGATATTTATTTTTTAATTTTAGTTTTTGTACACATTTAGAAAAACTGAAAAATTCGAAAAATTTCACTTTTCCGGAGGCTATATCTCAAAAACTAAACAAGATATGGAAATGCGCTCAACGGCGTTGAATTCCCCGTGTCCGAATTGACTTAGAAGCACATTTTCATACAATTTTATGCAATTTAATATTTTTAATTATTTCCTAAGGGGTACCCCTTTGGTTTTTTCAGATTTTAATTCAATTTTCCCAAAAATCCTTAATCGTAGGAATATTAAAACGAAAATTTACATACATATGTATTTTGACCCACTGAATCCAGTGGTGCAATCTTCAAATGCATATGACTTCTGGTTTTCGAGAAAATGTTAAAAAACCGCTTTTTGCGATTTTTTTTGGCGGAAAATTGAAAAAAAATAAAAATCGCTGAAACTATGTTTATAAGTTAACTGAAGCACGAGAAAATTAATGCCGTTGAGCGCGTTTTCATATCACATTTAGTTTTCGAGATATAGCCTCGGAAAAGTAGAAAAACTGAAAAATTCGATAAATTTCACTTTTCCGGAGGCTATATCTCAAAAACTAAACAAGATATGGAAATGCGCTCAACGGCGTTGAATTCCCCGTGTCCGAATTGACTTATAAGCAAATTTTCATACAATTTTAAGCAATTTAATATTTTTAATTATTTCCTAAGGGGTACCCCTTTGGTTTTTTCAGATTTTAATTCAATTTTCCCAAAAATCCTTAATCGTAGGATTATTAAAACGAAAATTTACATACATATGTATTTTGACCCACTGAATCCAGTGGTGCAATCTTCAAATGCATATGACTTCTGGGTTTCGAGAAAATGTTAAAAAACCGCTTTTTGCGATTTTTTTGGCGGAAAATTGAAAAAATAGAAATCGCTGAAACTATGTTTATAAGTTAACTGAAGCACGAGAAAATTAATGCCGTTGAGCGCGTTTTCATATCACATTTAGTTTTTGAGATATAGCTTCGGAAAAGTAGAAGAACTGAAAAATTCGAAAAATTTCAATTTTCCGGAGGCTATATCTCAAAAACTATTTGATATTTTTATATAATGGATATATATCATTGCAAAAATATGACGATATATATCAAAATAAATATCATGATATATATCGATCGATATATATCTTCGAACCCTGGTTATAGCCAATCTCTGATCAGATTCAATTCCTAATGATAATGCATACTCAGTGCGTAAAGTAATTATTTTACATACTGATTACTAAGGTTTCCATGGTTAGTTAAATAAAATAAAAATGGATTTTTTCAGTATTCAAGGATGTCGAATGACATTTATATCAATAATTTAATTATTTTTCCGGATGTTTCCGTTGTAGATAAAATATTATAAGCAACTAGTTTCTAAAGTGTATTTTACGAACTCGTCAATTTTCATTACTCTTTTAATCTCGCAATATAAACTTTTAACTCGTTATTACATTAATATCTATTTATTATCTTTCAATAAAAAATATAAAATAAACACTTTGCTAAGTCTCACAAAATTCAGCCTCCAAGTCACCTTATGAGGGCATCGTCAGACGCTGGCCAGCACAGTTAGTAACCATAGACGCGTTTCGCTCTTCTTAGAGCTCATCAGTATGGTATAACCCACTTCTTCACCTAGAACAAAGTTCACGTGAAGAAGCTGTGTGACTAAAAACTGTGCCAGCAGAGAATAAGATCTCTAACAAACCTAGTTTCACCAAGTGTATGGACGACAATTAATTTTGTCTTTGTTGTTATATTATCTTTTATTTGCATTATTTTCTTTTAGTGTATTTAGAAACATTTAATAGCGACAAATATAAGATGTTAAATATTAAAATTGATTTTAAAGTTCTATACCTACATAATAATATTTAAATATTTTGATAAATCTTTCAGCACCTCCAATTCATCAAAACACAAGAATAATTATTATTTTTCACTCTAGCCCCGAATATATGTAAATTCGGTCCTGCTTGGCTAGGTATTTGTAAAACAATACCTTGTAATAGAAGTTAATACAATTTCTAATGCATAATTAATAATGGCAATGAACAGTTAATAACTGCAATCTACTATTTTCAAAACAAAAAAAAACATACCTTTGATTTGATAAGTGAAAATATGTACGTGTTGCATTTTCAAAAGATCTAGTGACTGGCAACCATAGATAATTTTCTACTTGTTCGAATATTTTTTTCTCGCCAATAATTTAAATATCTTTTACGTACATTTGAATCGTAATGAACTGTTTACTTAACTCTGTCTCTAGGGGTTACGAGACTTATAACGTACTAGCCCGTGTAAAATTTATAACGGGCTGTTGACATTGGTTATCATGACAACATATCTAATTTTAAACGTTTGACACTTAAATATTTTTTGATTAAACAAAATCTGTCAGATTTTCAAAGTCTACCTTGATTGAACATTTTAGTTATTGCGTTATACTCGTACTATTGCAATTAATTTTATTAAATATACATATATTGCGATTCAAATGCACATAAAACATTGTACAATGCTCGACCGTTAACTGAAATTTACAGGCTCGCTGGCGCTCGCCCGGTACCTTTCTATGCTCGCCTGTAAATTTCTGTATAACGGTCTTGCAATGTAAATAACTATTAACAGTGATAAATATAGATAATCATATCAATGAAAGTGTAACTTTGTCTCAAATTAGATATATCGTGATTAGTAGTTGAGTATTCAAATAACTTGTCATGTTACTTACGTTGTTGGTCTTTGCTTTGTTCATATTTCAAGCATTTATATTTTTCTGCTGATAACTGAAACATAAGTTTCTTCTGTCATAGTAATAATTTGATATAAGTAATTTATTTATATTCTTTTACTAAACTTTCAATTATTCTCAAAAGCAAGACATGAATGATAAATAATTTAAACTGATAACAAATCGGTAGATTCCTAGTTTTTTATTAAACTTAAAATGAATTTTGGTTTAGATACATTGAGGCAAACCATATTCTCAAATAAGTTTAAATAAACGCTATAACTATTTTGTTTTCTGAATGTGATTTGGATTAATATATTTTTGAAATCGAATTAGAAAAAAGATTAGTTAATCCAAAATTCTGGATTAGCTAAAACTTTTTAAAGAAACCGTTTGTGAATTAAATATTGTACTCAATCGCGGTATCAATTGCACTATAGTATATTATATAACAAGTTTTATAAACGTTTATTTAGTTACGAGTGTATAAAAAACGAGTATCTAAAGAGTTTATAAAACAAATCACATATTATACTTTTTTACAATCGCAAATTAAGACAACAAAAAAATAAAGTTTTATGAATTATTTAAAAAGTAAGGTAAAGCTAACTTCACCCCGTGCTTAATATCTCAAGCCGTGACTAAAACGTTTGAAGCCACAGCTTGGGAACATGTGATTAATATGTTATTTAGCACCATGGAAACCAGTACGTTAAATGACATTTTAATAATAGGAGTAAAAATATTATATTATGTAATTGTCATTTTATTAATTCAATATTTTTACTTATCTGTCATTTTATTCCAGCGTCGATAAATAGACCCTTTTAGATACATACATTGTTGTCATTCTTATCAGTATGATAATTATGAAAATTAAAAACTTCCTGCTAATTTTCTACTGATACAATTAATGGAAGCAATTTTGGTGACGTGCTAAGTTATGTAGCTGATTAATCTTAAACCGGAAATAATTCTTTCTAGCTTTATCTATCACCAAAATAAAAATAGCGTGACTTTAAGACAGGAAGCTCTATTTTCGTCTTTACCTTGAGGGAAATTAAAATGGAAAATTCAAGTATAAAAGTACTAATTTCCCTACATCATATTTTGCATATAATAGAATTTCATAGCACGTTGTTATACCATTAAAACATTCTAATATCTATTTCTTTTAATGAATGCTTTCAGAAATATTTCTGGCTAATTCTTCTTTAAAGAAGAATTTATTATGAATGTCAAATTAACGCCACGGGAAATAACCACGTAACTAATAAAAAATATCTTTATAGCTGAGGTGTATATATATATTTTTATAAAATCTCAGAATTATATTAACTTTTATACATAATAACCTTGTCTGTCATTGGGTACTAATTCAGCAATACTCATCCACCGATCGTTGAACCAGCAGCGCTTTGATTGGTCGAAAAATAGAAGCTAAATTTGTACTTTTCACTAGCTCATTTTTGTACGATTTTATAAAAATGTATTGGATCTCTTTGCATGTTAAGGTTACTACTTTCAAAACTTGTTATACAAATAACTATTTTGTATTTAAAATAACGAAGAAATAAATTGCACTTTTAAATATTCAGTCAAAGACCGCGGAACCTTTTTTCGAAAGGGGTTGCGAAAATTTTTTGACCGGAGTAAAAATAGAACACAGATAAATTTAGGTAATTAAAATAAATAATTAGGTGAGATACATTATATTAATAATATAATTTGTTTTTGTCAATTAATGTAACAGTTTTATAAAGTTTTTATATCTGTATAAATTGAAAAAGACAATTTTACTCTATTGCTCCGATAACTGTCATTCGTTCTGCGGTTTTATTGATGAATATCTTCATCACCTTATTTAAATCAATGTCCAATGTTTTAATTTTGTGTATATGAAGAAAAACTAAATGAAACAGTCGTTTTTGTAACATTGAAGTACGGTTCCAAGTCAAAATTCGACGAACCCCGCTGAATTACCTTTCGGCTGACGATTCTGAAGCTGGAATTGTCAACAGTAATATAAGTAGAGATAGGATTCAGATTGCAGCAAGGTCGTACCATCTACTTAGAACAACCCTAATTAACCATAAAAACGTATCTAAAAGAACAAAACTAACAGTATATAAAACGATTTTTCTTCCCATACTCTTGTACGGCAGCGAAACCTGGGTAACCAATATTAGGCAACGAAGTAAAATTCAAGCAATAGAGATGAAGTATCTTAGAAGAATTCAAGGAATAACAAAGATGGACAGGATTAGAAATGAATACACTAGAAATTCGCTCGAAGTAAAAGCAGTAGTGCAGAAGATAGAAGAAAAACAATTACAATGGTATGGACACCTTATCAGGCTGCCAGAAGATAGGCCAGTAAAATCGATATGGAAAGCAAGAACGACCGGGAAAAGAAGCAGGGGAAGACCAGTAAAAACATGGGATGATACCATACTAGATTTACTAGAAAAGAAAAACCTTACATCAAGACAAGTGCATGTTTTAGCAAAGGATCGGAAAAAATGGAACAATTTCACGAAAGACCAATAAGGAAAAACAACCTCGACACCCGAGTAAAAGAGGGTCTGACAATATATATATATATATATATATATATATATATATATATATATATATATATATATATATATATATATATATATATATATATATATATATATATATATAATATAAGTAGAGTTTCTACTTCTTCAGGCTGACGAGATATATAGTTAGGTATTTTATTTTATTTTTTGTGTCCTAAACAGGGGTTGCAACCGCACTTCAGCGGCCCCTGTATTCCGGGGTCGCGTTATAGCATACCCAGTTTTAAGTAAAATCCGTTTTGCCAATATGCAGCAACCATGTCGCAATGAGCGAACTTAGTTGTCAAACTTTGTAGGCTTATTATTATACATTGAAATTATCAAATAAAAATGTAGATATCTAAATCCTTTTTCGTTTGTTTTACGCATTAACTCATCGAATTAAAAGATAACCTAATAAATAGATTTTGATCTATGCGTGCACGATAATTTTAATTATCAGTTAAATTAAACAATAAAACAGGATGGATTAAATTTATCTAAACAGGATTTAGAAATATGCATTATAATTGCGAATTTATGTAATAGTAACGCACAATAGTTATTTGTGTATCGAAGTTATAAACTTGTTCTTTTTTGGCTGAATTTGAAGTTTGCAACCGAGGCGAAAACCAAGGTTAGCACACATTTTTAGACGGCTATCATAAAATGTTATATATTTTTATCTAAAAATAAATATTATAGCTAATTGATTCATGTCATGTGTAGAGTGCTTTGCTGTCACTTGGAAAATAATTAACAAAACAATCTGTTAACTGTCAAAATATTTTAAAACGTAAAAGTGAAATAGTATGTTATGCATCAAGGGAGGGAAACAAGGGATAATCGCGCTCTCCCGTGAAGCATATTCTACTTTTCGTAACAAAAATTAATGTCTTATCGGGACAAATGTCAAATATGGGTTGCGTAACTAGTTACCTAGGAAACGCCGCAAACAGCTAATAATCGTAGTCTCTATGGAGAGAAACATCCTACCTAGGGAGAGAAACATCCTACCTAGTCAGAGAAACAATATTTATCTCCCTAGGGGAGAAAAGCAGTGTTTCTCTCTCTAAAATTAGGGAATAAGAACGTGTTTCTTGTGCATGTGTTACGAAAATATAATAATTACATTAATTAATTTGTTGAAAAAAAGAAATAATAGTTTAATATCCCAATAGTAGCTGTAAAGTAGTCTTTGACAGATATGAAAAAATAACACTTTACGCTTGTTAAAGGATACGTTTATACTATTTATATATCAGTCGCCTAAAATAGTTATTTACGTTATAAATTCAGTAATAGTTATTTATGTGGCCAGCTTAGTAAATTAATTTTTACGGGCGAGTTGAAAACCCAGTGAGCCCTGTATAGATTAATTGCAAGCGTACAAAGTTTTATTTCCATCTTCACAAGGTTTTTAAAATAATTTACTTTATTAATTTTATTTTAAAAATACTGTAAAACGAGCGGGATGGGTGAATAAGTTGATCTTACCGGACTGCGTCAATTGTAAAACGAAATGAAGGGATGCAGTCTTAAAATTTTATTAAACATACCGCTATTAAAGTTTAAACTTAATTGAACACGAAACGTTATAATTTAATATGAGGATGGAAACAGAATTATGATTTAAATTATATTTAAAATTAAATAAAACGCGAACACCGCGTGATGTAAAGATCTACATCTTCACGCTTTGAGTCGATGGACGAGACTCATGGTTCCCACCAAAACACTTGCTGTCCTGGGTACGATACCCACATCTGGAATCCATCCCTCTCGCATCGGGGCGGACACATATGTCTCAAGTGTTTTGGTTATGTAGTCTGACACTCTGGCCCTGCAGATAACGCGAACATGAAATCTTGTTGGAATTCTAAGAATATTAACTATAACTGTCTCGTTTTATAATTTAATGCCCTATATTCGAAAACCAAAAGATCTCACACTCAGCCTTAATATCACATGTGATCACGAGTGTCAAATTACACGAAACCAATCTTACCTAAACGCAACATAACAACAATGAGATAGCTCATATTGTTACAATACATTACATTTTGTACTCAATTTATAGCTAGACATTGTCATGGTGTTCTGATCGTTATGAACTACTGTCATTTCAGCAGCTTAGTGTGTTCTAGAAATAAATAATTTAAAATAATGGATTTAATGCTCAACGAAGACTTCGGGGGCGATTTTCTTACAGTTCAAGAAAATATTTATTTTTATTTATTTTTATTTATTTATTTATGTTACGCTGTACAACAGGAACTTAATCCCAATTACAATACAGGGTCCACACTTACCGAGTTAGTTTGACTGAGATTTGAACTCGGGATCTCCAGATTCGAATTCCGTATCACAATCCACACCACCGTACTGACGGATATACCTACAACGCTACTTTTAATAAGTTTATATTCGATTTTTCATGAGCATTGTAATTATTTACTTACGTATATACTATAAACGCCTGTAAAGTGTCATTTACATAGAAGGTGAAAATAAATAAGTTTACAGTACGAGTAAGATGTTTCCATATGAGACAACGAAGAAGCCGATTTTGGAATTTGGAAATTAATAACATTAATTTTATATCCTATTTTTGAAGACACATCTTAAAATAATTATAATATAATTTAAAAAATTATTTTCTATCAGCAACTTCATGATAATAAGCATTACAGTACTAATACTGTAAAGTCTCACTTTCCAGACTAAAATCACTACTGTAAACATGGAAATATGAGACAGTATGAAATAACAGCTATTAATGAAAATTAATGTTCTTAGTAATGACATCATTTTCGTAACTGAAATCGCTGTGATGATATATAACCGCAGGTAGGACTAGACCCGAACACGTAAGTGAAATTAATATAAAAATAAGTTTACATTTAATAATCTTGATAAATGATCATGACTACCATCAGCACGGTAGTGTCATTGCTGATTCTGAAGCAATATCCGTTCCAAAATGTAGTTTTCGTTCTAGATTTTTTTTGGTTCTGGCGATTAAAATGAAGAAACCTAACACGTTCAGATTAAAAACTAATTCAACAAAATTTTAATTTGATATTCACTTTAATTGCTGGACTATCAAAATAATTGTTCACATAAATATTTTTCAGTTAGTATTTTTCTTTTAACATTTATCCGTAGAAACTTTTTTCTGAAATTATGTATTTATCTATTTTTATGCTAGGACTTCCAATGTGTCAATAACATTTTTTATAATTGATTTAAGAGCAATTAGAAGGCATGTTTTTGCAATTTAAATGACAGTTTATAGAAACAAAATCTCTCAAGTTTACTGTTTACTACGTTACCTAGATTACTCATAATCATTACCCAAATTTGACATTTCCTTCAACAATATTTTTACTGAAAACATTATCTATAACAATTATACATTTAATATTTCTTATAATAAATACGCTTCATTTGATACAAACGTAAATTTTTAAACTTACAAGAAACACTACCCAACTGTCACTCACCGATTTCAATGAAACTTGGCACACTAACAGAACTCTAAAAAATATTGAACCTCTATTTTTTTTCTTCCTGAAGTTGCTTTTTAGGAGTACAAACCTCCACTGAAAGGTGGTAAAACCAAGAATCACCATAAATGAAATTAAATAATACCAAAATATTACGCGTTCAACATTGGTTACGCAGGGGATTTTGAGATCGGCAAAATCTATTTTCCGGGTCATTTTGATCATATGTACTTTTTAAAAGGTTAAAAAGGGGATGGGGGATGAAATTACAATATTCAACTGAAAGAGCTCAGTGGTATCGAGTCGGCCTGTGGATCTTGAGAACCCCGGTTCGATCCCCACAGCCGACAAACAATTTTCACCAATTTAAAAAATCTACCCCTGTGGCTCTTCCACCACTAATATCTTTGGAGGCCGTGATTTGACGGCTGGTAACCGCACTTCACGCGAAAAAATATATCACTTACCGAGATCTGCTTAGGCAGAGTGCCACGCCCAGTGATGGGTAAAAGGCGTGATGATATATATATATATATATATATATAACTGAAAGAGAGTTTTAGGTTCAAAACTAGTTACTTGGGAGTTTTTGGGGTCGTTGAATCTATTTTCGAGGTTACCCCTGAGTAACCAATGTTGAGCGCATAACATTTTGGTATTATTTAATTTCACTTATGGCGATTCTTGCTGTTATCATATTTCAGGGGTAGTTTGTACCCCTAAAAAGCAACTTTCGAAAGAAAAAAAAATAAAGGTTCAATATTTTTTAGATTTGTATTAGTGTGCCAAGTTTCATTTGAATCGGTGTTATTTAATTTCATTTATGGCGATTCTTGCTTTTACCACATTTCAGGGGTGATTTGTATCCCTAAATAGCAACTTCCGAAAGAAAAAAAAGTAAGGGTTCAATATTTTTTAGATTTGTATTAGTGTGCCAAGTTTCATTTAAATCGGTGTTATTTAATTTCATTTATGGCGATTCTTGCTTTTACTACATTTCAGGGGTGATTTGTACCCCTAAAAAGCAACTTCCGGAAGAAAAAAATAGGGGTTCTATTAATGTGCCAAGTTTCATTTAAAACAGTGAGTGACAGTTGGTAGTGTTACTTGTTAGTTTCGTTGATAACATCTACCAGTTTTTAAGTACATATTTCAAATTGCTCCAGACATCAGATAATAAAAAAGAAATAAACAAGAATAAATTATTTTCGCATCGGACAATAGGAGGTTTGATATTCGTGCAGGTTCGTAATTTAACATCCAACAGGAAACGCGTGAAAATCTTTGCAGTAACAAAAAGCGATTCTGATTCTCAAAATAGCGATCACGAATGGGTAAAGCAGACGCGATTTTATCTTATAAATATATACCTGTCCGGTTAGGAGGCTAGGAAATACTGCAATGTTGTTATCGTTTATAAAATAGGCAAGTACATTTAGATCTGACAAGAAATGATATATTTTTCGGTTTGTTATTTGTGAATTCAAAATCGTAAAAATAATAAAAATTATAGAATATTAAATATTAAAGATTTACGAAACAAGTGTACAGGAGCGAATGGATGGATGTGAATGAAGGTTTGTTGCGTGATGATGGATTTTGGTTGTGAGGAAGGAAAGAGCTCGTATGGAGCAAGTGTTAATGTTGACGTGAACTGATTTTTTTTATGAATCTTTTTGTGGATAGTCTATGAATGGTCCAGGGGTTCGTGCTACCCCATTTAATGGGATATAGCGTGATGTTATGTATGTATGTATATTAAATTTGTTTTACGCAGATAATTAACAAAATTTTTTACAGATATCTAAAGTTTGATAACATGTTATTGAATTTTAAATGATTTCCAAGCAGATAGAAAAATACAAATAGTGAAAAAAAGTTAAATCAAACAAATTAAATTGTAGTATTTACTGTTTCCACTTTTTTAAAGTTTTTTTTCTACTTTTTAACATGATTTTTAAAATAGTTGAAAAAAGTATCACTTTCTAAACGACTTTCTGTTAAAAATGACTGTAAGACCAGTATGCAAAAAAGCTATTTGATTCACAATTCTTTACAATAATTTAAAAATATATGACAGACCGAAAATGCTAACCTTTTTGATTTCCAGTGTCATTGGCAAGTTATTTTGAAACTAATATATATTTGTAGCGGTCACAACCCTATAATATATATATATATATATATATATATATATATATATATATATATATATATATATATATATATATATATATATATATATATTTATCTGAAACTGACAGGAAAATAAACATTTCCCTGACCTTTAAGACTCAGGAAAGCTTTGCTTATATATTGCCTGCCTAGGCAGGTAATGAAAGAAACGTAATTAATTTAAAATATATATTATTTGTTTATAAGTTTCAGGTAAAATGTTATACGTAACACGTCTGTAATGCGTCGTACAGGATTCGTAAACTGTTTCAAGCTCGGCATGAAACTATTTACTCATCCTGTAATTGCACACTTTCCTGACTTGTAGTTAGCATATTGTTGAAGTACAGAAAAAGGAACATATAAATATTTTAAATTAGGTATTGCTGATTTCATACCATGTAATTGTGTAATAAAAAAAACTATGTATTTCTCTTATTTGTGCTATTAGAATTTTTTTAATTACGTTATTTCCATTTTTGCACAATAAATTATCAGATGTTCTAGATATATTTATTAGCAATAACAATAATATCATAGGAAACAAGTGCCTATTATTATAAATTTTATAGCTTTGCATGATTATAAACCACAAACGTAATTACATAATATTGTTGTAGTAGATTGCAAATTGCAATTTTAGTGTTTTTCACACAAATCAAAACAATAAACAAAAAATAAATGAATTTTAAAACAAATTCTTTCATTTGGTGATATCATTCGACTTAAATTTATTCAAGAATTTTTTATCGATAAAGGCGAAAAATACCGTGCATTATCATTTTAATTAAATACTCATAATCGTATAATTAAAAGTAATTTGCGGATAAAAAAACCGCTTAATCTCCTAACATGAATTTCATACATTCAATTAACATCGTAAACAGGAAAATCTCCATTAACGTTACTGATATCCGTATTGTACCAAAGATTAAATTTCAACAGGAAGAAGATACTTCTTTACACCAGTGATCCTCAACATTTTAGTCAATTCAATTATTGAAAATTAAAATAAACATATTTATCTACGACCTTATATGTAAGTAGGCTATTAAAAACAATTTGCAAGAATAGTAAATGCTTGTTTACGGTCGCTAAGGGTTTACTGCACTCGTTACGTAATATGCCGCGGACGCTCTATAAATATAAAGACAAAGTACTACATCACAATTAACAATAATTACGTACAACATAGCGTTATATATAATATAAAATTAATTTTAAAAGATGCTGAATGAGTGTTAGGAATTTTTTAAGAGAAGATAACTGACTGTAAATGATTCAAGATTTTTTTAAAAGTTGAAGAATACGTTATAAATGTGTTAGGATTTTTTAAGGGAAGATAAATAAAAATAAATAAAATGTAACAAGGTAAAATGAATGACAAAACACGTGAAACAACTCACAAATAAATATCTGCATTGTTGTCATTAATTTTACCTTGTTACATTTTGTTTAATGGCGCATAGCCACCTGGAATAGTTGAATAAAAATAATATCTGATATTTCCCAATTATCTTATTTATCTCGATAAAGTATAATATACAAATCGAATTGTAACGCAATTACATTGCTCGTGAAATTACTGCACTCGCCAAGGCTCGTGCGCAACTTTTTCACTCGCACGTAATGTGCTTGTTACAATAATTCTCGTTACTATAGTAGAATAATGTATTGTAATTTATCAATTTTCCAGTCTTTGTGGTGATGATCTGTTAATTACTTCTGATTTATTAATTAGATATGCATTAATGAAGCACAATTACTCTGTTTATTAACAGGATATGAATTCTGTTTTCACGTTTGTATGATTTCAAGTATAATTCTGCACTTTTTATCTTCCATCAAATATTTGTTTTGCGGTTTTTCCAGAAAATTGTCTTTAACATATCTATTTTCATATTAAAGCAAGAATAATATGAAAATAATTATTACAATATCACTTGTCTTTCAACGTTGCTCCTCTGCTTTATTTTTTTTTTCATTCAGTTCTTTGAAGAATCATCAAAATTTTTACTAAATTATAGGTATTATATTACGAACACATTTTAAAAGGGAGAAAAAAATTAATGCATTTTTAGAATTCATTCAGAGGTTCCGAAACAACTGATGAACAATAAAATGAAATTATATTGACGTTTCATTCAACAATAATGACCATCCTTAGGACTAATCAATTATAAAATTTTACATAGGTATATAACATAGGGCTATGCCCCATTAAATGGAGTAGCATGAACACTTGAAAGAATCACTGCACAATTATTCATTAAATTCATCCTACAATTAACCTTCGCCAAACATTCCTATCCTGTCTTTTCTCTTTCACTTCATCCATATTCACAATTTCTTTGTCATACAAGCTCCGTTTATTTCTCCCAAATGCAATCTTTTTTTCTTGCATCAAACTTTTAATTATACCCAAAACTAAGTATTTAATAGTTAGCTTCTTTAATAATTACAATTACTTTAGCTATAGATGTAGCTTCGCTAAATGAGATAATTAATTAATATTGCAATATTTCAATAGGCTATGCAATAAACAAATACAAAAAAAAAACTATTGGGGTAGATGGCTCAGTGGTATCGAGTCGGCCCGTGGATTTTGAGAACCCAGCCGACAAACAATTTTCACCAATTTAAATCTACCCCTGTGCCTCTCCCTCCACTAATATCTTTGGGGGCCGTGATT
Organism: Pterostichus niger; assembly: GCA_947425015.1. Lineage (NCBI taxonomy): Eukaryota > Metazoa > Arthropoda > Insecta > Coleoptera > Carabidae > Pterostichus > Pterostichus niger. Next base: position 3,400,944 of record OX380341.1, on the reverse strand, counting down.
TGACGTCTGGTAACCGCAATTCACGCGAAAAATATATATAACTCACCGAGATCTGCTACGGCAGAGTGCCACACCCAGTAAAGGGTAAAAGGCGTGATGATATATTTATTTATTTCATTTAAAAAAAAACTATCTGTGACATGTATCATTTGTTTGTATTAGTTTATTACATAAAAACACAGGTTTTTAAAATTGAAACACCCTGTATAGCTAGTAGATGTAGCATCCATTCGAAAGATGAAATAATCCATTGAATTAAATATTTGCCAAGGATATTTGGTGACGTTAAAACCAAATACTAAAAATCCAAATCCAAGAGAAACAATTATCTAAATTTCTTAGAATAGGAAATGAAAATAAAAGCAATGCATTTATTATTTCGAGGTCGTTTCACCACAAGATTTGAAACCGCTGGTTTACCATATTCTAAAAGAATTTAAGTGGGTACAAAAACATGGTTGGAATTTTGAAAAAACTGTTAAAACTTTGAATCGTTAGCGAAATTTGCTGCTGTAAGAACTAAATAACGAAATAATGATAAAATTGGGAACACGTAATTTATCAGAAAGGGAAAATCCAAACTCATAGCATAATTAAGGAATTGTGAATGCTTACAAAAAATTGTACTTAATTGGTTCTTGTACTGGTCGACTAGGAAAATCCATGAAATTTATAACAAATCTATGATCAATAAAAATGTAAAGATCGAATGATTCATCTTAGATCGTAATCTTACAAATCACAATTTTTTCATAAAATGTTATAGTATGAAGTTTAAATATTTAAGTTAAGTTTTACTACTCAAGACAAAGTCAAGAAAAGTTAAAACGCATTTCTTTTTTTCACTATTAATAAATAACACTTACTTTGTTTACAAAACGCTGTTTTTGTACTATTAAAAACAATTACTAATTTTTAGAATCATTATGTAAGTTTTAAAAAAATATTAGATTTTTCAGAATTCTTCACGCTATGTAGATAGTTTTTGCAGTAATTATATCTGTTAATCATACATGATTTCCTAACTACCGGCAAAGTTATTGTATAAATATAACAGTTTGACAATACATAATCGGCTACTGCAAGAAAAGCTGATATAGATAATATCCCACTACTTATCAAAATATCGTATTTATTAATAAATTTATTGTATTTTATTTTATCAAACAAAAAAAAATTAATCCCAATACTACTTTTTAAAAACTTGAACCTTTAGAGCTTAGGTTGTAAAGGTGCACTTTTATAGGCTAGGTTGTATAGTGTTGCTATGGAGACACAACAAATTTTATATTTATAAATTAATTTATGTTACCGTAGCGGTTTTTTTAATGTATATTATATGATCGTAATGGGGTAGGTGGCTCAGTGGTATCGTGTCGGCCTATGGATCTTGAGAACCCTGGTTCGATCCCCACAGCCGATAAACATACATACATACATACATAACATCACGCTATATCCCATTAAATGGGGTAGCACGAACCCGTCAACATTCTCATCCTGACACACGATACTCGTTTCGACCACATTAACACTTCCTCCATACGAACTCTTTCTTTTCTCACAACCAAAATCCATCAACACACAACAAACATTCATCCATCGCTAGTGTACACTGCGCATGTTTCTGAAGATGGTCTCCACACAATTGCAGGTAAACACTCAAAACATCTAACCAATTGATCTAAAATCAAGAATCATACGCTTGTCTTCATTCATCATATTTATCCAGCAATTAATTTTCTCCAAACAAATTTTCACCAATTTAAATCTACCCCTGTGGATCCCCCTCCACTAATATCTTTGGGGGCCGTGATTTGAAGTCTGGTAACCGCACTTCACGTGAAGAAATATATCACTTACCTAGATCTACTTAGGCAGAGTGCCACACCTAGTAATGGGTAAAAGACGTGATGATATATTTATTTATTTACTAATCAAAATATTTAGCTTCCTATGATACAGTCATACATGATCAGTAGAACAGCGCTGCACCTTTCCACAGATACCTATGTCTTAATTACTGACTCACGTTAATTATATTGTTCATGAACAAGTAATAAATTAATGAACCATTATTCTGTGCTGAGTAAAAATCTCAAATGCCAATCAGATAATGTTTTTAAGGCTAAAATGGCTGAATTATTCTGTAAATTTATTACGATAATTAGAAGTAATAAATGTACGCACAATTTAAAAATTAATAATGTCAATTGTTTTATAGATTAATCAATAAATGCATCAACATATAGAATATTAATACAGTTATAATTGTACTTGTTAATTTAATAAAAATGATATTAAATTCAATATATACAAAATGTTCATTTTAAATGGCGCAGTTGTTTAAATTAGCAAACAATTTATATTTTATGAGCGACACAATAATTTTCTAGACTAGTGGTTCTCAAAATACAAAGCGCAACTGTTTTATTTTAAATGGGAACCTTTTTGAAAAAATAAAAACGAAAAATTATTTGCACTTTACATGAAGTAAACATTTTAGTGCCATATAATAATTAAATTATACTTAAAGCACTACAATAGTCAATTTATTCATTATACATCAGATAAATACCTGTTAGTAGTGTTTATAATTATAATTTAGTTATTAAAATATTAGAAATAATTCTAAAGCCACTTAAAAAAGGTTAATTTCATATAAAGTGCTAATTATTTTTGCAAATTTTAAAAAAAATATTTCTACTTTATAATTAGTACTTTGAGTACTATATGGGGTTAAAATAAGGGCCATAAATTATGAAACATTCTGTATATAATATATAGATAAATTTATTTTACATAGTAGATCAATTATCTAGTTGGATTGTAACATAAAAACTTTTAAACTATAATCTTTCTAAAGCATTTAAAGTAAATATTATTATATTTATTTCTAATGACCTGACCTATATAGCATAAATTATTATTAAAAAAAATAACTACCTACGAATTTTTCGGTCAATTACCACTACCAGAACAATTTTCTTGAAATTGTTTTAATTGTTTTGTATAATTATCGTAATTACAAGTAACATATTTATTATAAATAAATATTTGTTTTCGTTTTATTTGTTTTAAGATTTACATGTTTCATCATTGTTGAATTTGGTTCTTGTGATGTTTATAATCTGCATAACGAGGTACAAGGAATATGTGTACATCTTTACAATCTCAAGGAGATCAACAATGATTTATTATCAAGAAAAAACTTAATGAATTCTAGAACACTTACTTTGTTAATTTTAATTATACTTTTTTATATTCCTTATTACCTCAATTATATACATGCATTTGAAATTTAAGAGTTATAAGAAAACATCTTTTTATGATAAATGTAACTATAGATTTTATAATAAAAAAAATCAGGAACTAATATTCCTCATAAAAGAATTAAATGCACTATTATTACAATTTAATTCACGTTATATATTTAATTTTGTAACTATATTTGTACTCAGAATAATCAAGAAAATAAAATTGTGGAAAATACGACTACGCAAAATATTCTATGTAACCACTCCATAAGTTTCTGTTTGACTTTTTCACTTTCTTAGATCTAGATTAACAAGAACAATATGTAGGGTACAGAAGATGGCCAATCCCATGCACCTGTGTTCTTTTGTTTAAAATTGGGTTTGTCCAAGTTTCGTAATGATTTGCAGAACATAATAATATATGTTCATTCATTTATGTAGGCATGATTTTACTTTATGTCTTCACGATTTTGACACAGAATTTTACAACATTCAAGATTGCTATCGTTAAATAAATTTATCAAATTATGGTGATTCAATTACTGTTTTTTTGTGACATGAATATTAATTTTTAAAGTCTAGATTCAACTATTATACAAATTATAATGAAGTTTAATCTATAATCTATTACTTTATTCTGTAATTACAATAATTAAAAATGCGTAAAATTAAAATTATGAATAATTAGGACAGAAAAATTTAAATTTTGCGCCTTCGACTGGCAACTATCAGTACACTTATGTGTTAGTACTATGTTTTAAAAACATATGAGCATCGTTTTATGCTCAGTTTCGTATGTCATTTGTTTTATGGTTAGAAAACGTGTTTATGTTGTGTTTTCGTAAAACTTGAATTAAAAATGTCGAATACATCAAAAATTCATGTACGTCTTGCATGTGACCGCGTTAATACTTCCGTAGCATCATTTCTTAATGTTCCAAAACTGTTTACTCCTGGAGAAGACATAACTGAAGAAGAAGGATTTATGAGGTTAGAAAACAATTGTTTTTAATAACATAAATCTTATTTCATATATTACAGGGGACATGGTACATATGCTGAAGATGGATATTTAAAAGCATCAGTAGCAGGAGTAAAAGAAGTGGTCAATAAATTAATTTCTATCCGTCCTTTAAAAAGTCGATACAACGGTGAAATTGGAGATGTAGTTGTGGGTCGTGTGACGGAAGTTCAGCATAAACGTTGGAAGGTAGAAACTAACTCAAGATTGGATTCCGTTTTACTGTTATCTTCAGTTAATCTACCGGGAGGTGAATTGGTAATAAATCATAAAAATCGTATGAATATAAATTGCTAATTATTACGTATTTCTAAATAGCGGCGAAGATCAGCTGAAGATGAACACATGATGAGACGTTATTTACAAGAAGGTGATTTAATTAGCGCTGAAGTACAAAGTATTTATACTGACGGTTCACTTTCAGTACATACTCGCAGTTTGAAATACGGAAAGGTAAAAAACAAATATAATATAATAAAGGTGTGCGTAAAGGAGTGGGAGGAATAAAGACATGAATTATGAATGTGGATGCAGCGCGGGTAGGAATGTTTGACGGAGATTAATTGCAGGATGAATTTGATGAGACATATCGTGATTCTATGTATTTAAAAATTATGATTTCTTTTAAGCTTTCACAAGGAGTGCTACTAAAAGTATTCCCATCTCTTATTAAAAGAAGCAAAACCCATTTCCATAATTTAGTGTGTGGGGCAAGTATTATATTAGGTAACAACGGATTTATTTGGATTTGTCCGACAATTAACGTTGACGATGAAGGTGTCGGTGGTTTTGTACAAAATTTAGAAGAGGTATTGTAATTAATTTTTACTTACATTGCATGAGTTCAGGATCTCTTCTTTGTTGTAGGCGGTACCTCGAGCTGAAAGAGAAGTAATTGCAAGATTAAGAAACTGTATTTTAGCATTAGCGCAGAGTAAAATGATGTTATATGACACAAGTATTTCTTACGCTTTTGAAGAATCGATGAAATATACTATTCCTGAAATGTTATTACCTGAAGCTATGGTTGATGTAGCTTTACTTACTTTACAACGTATAGTATCGGTAGAAAACATGTAAGTTTGTAAAAAAAATACAATTTATTCAACATATTTTTGTAGTATAAAAATTGATAAAATACACATTGTTAATTTTAATTTTATTTGTATTTTTTGCTCCAATTAATTAAATTATTACTTTAGAGCGAAAAATTCGGTCAACACCACAATTTGAACATTAGCAGAATTTTTCTTTTTAAATAATTATTAATTTATTAGTACTTACAATTAGTTTTATCGGCAAAAATTTTCATGTAATACTGCATAGAGCTTGCTGGCTTTACGAGGACCTAATCCTGGACACTGAGAAAGTTGAAATTCTGATGCTTCTATGATATTCTTCAGACTGCCAAATCTTGTTAATAAAGTCATTGCATCAGTTTTATTTACTGGTTTTATAGATGTAAGTGCTTGAATCAGCTGCAACAATTAAAATATTTAATATAATTATACAAATTACAAACATACTCAGTTACTTTTAAATGTGGAGATGTTTCACTTTTTTCCATGATTGCATCGGCTGGTTTATTTTCATATATTTTATAGTTTTCAATAATTTTTCCGGCTTCTTCAAAGCTCCATGCTAGCATAAGAGTTAGATCAGCAAGAATACAAATTCGAGACAACGTTTTAAGTGGCTGATGAGGATCATCTATATCAATTAAGACTAACAAGACGCGTAATTCATATTTCTTTCCCAGTAACTTTAATCTTTCATGTATGTAATCTGGATTTAAATTGTGATATTTTAAGGATAAAAATAGTGAACAAACACTGTGGCCCATCTGGTAATCAGGAATGATGCCTTCATCATATTCCCAGGGTACATTTGTTATAGCCTTTAACAAAGGATTACCTTTCTGTAAAAATAAGAATTAGAATAAAAGAAATTGTTAGTTAACAAGTTCATTAATGATAATACCTGTTTTAGATTTACTTGTATACCATGTGATTTTGTACTACTTTTGGATGTAGTAGGCTGCTCTTTTGGAGTACTATCATTATTCGCAAAAACAAAAGCATGCTCTTTTGGAGTACTATCATTACCTGTAAAAACAAAAACATGCTAGAAATTATTCATTCATGTATTAATATAAATGTTTACTTTTGCCAACAATAACTTCATCGTCCAGTGATGCTAATACATTATTAAATGAATCATCCATAGTAAAATTTACACTACAAATACAAAATTATTCATGTTAAAAGTCTAAACATCTTCAAGCAGCGATTAAGTTATGTAACCTAACAAAATCTCTATCTGTCACTGAACTGTCAGTGTTGCAGCATCTGTTTTAACATAAATTCTTTTAAAAATAATAATAAATGTAAAGTAAGTTTCGTAAATATCATAATTATTGTGTTGATGAGTAAAACATACGTGGTATAATAACTAACTTAGATATCAAGATCATAACCATAAATTTGATGTGGCAACAATTTCGTACCCTACTTTAATTATAACTCATCTACATCAAAATGAGGAGCATTATTGGTTTATGTTTTCTCACATGTGTATTAGCAAGTGGTTTTGATATAAAAGGTTTTGACGATACAGTACTTTTTGATATTAAGTGGCCTGGGGAACCAGTAGAGGCAGAATTATCAAATGAATATATGATTGTAACCAGCGTTCATGAAGAAAAATATAAATGTTCACTTCCAAATATTCTGGAGAAAGAACAAAGTGCTTCTGACAACTACAAAGGACCATTACCACTTGAGCTTCTATCACCACTTTTTACACATTCATCATGCTCATTTCGAATGGAATCGTACTGGACGTACGAAATTTGCCACGGAAAATTCATTCGTCAATACCACGAAAGTAGAGAAGGCAAGAAAGTTAAATTACAAGAATATTATTTGGGTCGATGGGATAAACAACAATACGAAAAACAGTTGGAAGAAATGAGAACTACAGAGAAGGATACACCAGAAAAACTCAAAAACATCCCAATTAAAAAGATAGATGGTATCAACTTACCCTATTTAGAAGTAGAGATGACCAATGGTACCCTTTGCGATTTAAATAATCAACCACGTAGCACCAGAGTTCTGTACGTCTGTTACATGCACGGGAAACACGAAGTATATTCGCTGAAAGAAACTTCGTCTTGTCAGTATGAAGTGATCGTGTTGTCACCACTACTTTGCAGTCATCCCCGATACAAACCACAAGACAGCGGAGAAAATTCAATCAATTGTTTTCCACTAAATGGAAACCCAGCTAAACCTCGTAGTCTGTTGGAAATGAAAGCCGAAAGTTACAAATTTAGACATAAGAAGTCAGAAGGTGAAACTCACGTTAGAGTCGAAATTCATCCAATTGATGTTCTTGGTGATCAAGAAGATTCTACCAGTCCTCCGCCGGAAACTCCTGCAGATACTTCACCTGTGGAAAGTTTCCTGTCAGGTAAAAAACAGCATTAAAACTAAATTATATTTATTATTTTCAATAACAATAAATATTCACTTCAGTAATATAGATAAACTAAATTTTTAAAACAAATGAATAATTATATCATAACGTCTTTTTGTACCGACATTTTTTTTCAATAAACAAGAAAAAGTTTGTGGATTCTATTTTTCCTAATTCGAATAAAACAAATGCAATTAATACAAAATATCAACTACAAAAAATAACTCAAGGGCTCCTGTGGATCTTGAGACCCCTGGTTCGATCCCCACAGCCGATAAACAATTTTCACCAATTTAAATCTACCCCTGTGACTCCCCCTGCACTAATATCTTTTGGGGTCGTGATTTGACGACTGGTAACCGCTCTTCACGCGAAAAAATATATCACTTACCGAGTGCCACACCCAGTAATGGATAAAAGGCGTGATGATATATTTATTTTATTTATATATATTTATTTATTTTATTTATATATATTTATTTATTTTATTTATATATATATATTTATTTATATATATTTATTTATTTTATTTATATATATATTTATTTATTTATTATAATTTCCCTCTGTAAAAATTTAAGCAGATTAAGTAATGATTTTGATAAGAATAAAGTCAACATTATTTGCTGGTTATATATAAATATATTTTATTTCATTTCAGGAAAAAATTGTCTACACGGTGGTAGCGGATGGTGGAAATACGAATTCTGTTATGGAAAAACCGTAGGACAATACCATATTGAAAAAGATGGAAGCAAAACAAATATAAATTTAGGCCGTTTCGATAGAGACAAGCATTTGGAGTGGCTTGAGAAAAATCCACAAAAACGTCCAAAACCTTTGTCTCAACGGAAACAGCTTTCGCATTTCTATTCCGAAGGAACAATTTGTGATAAAACTGGGAAGCCAAGACAAACTGTAGTTAAACTAAAATGCTTAGAAAATTCTAGTAATTTAGGTGCTGTTTCGTTGTATTTATTGGAGCCTAAACATTGTGAATATGTATTAGTTGTTGAGTCGCCACTAATTTGTGAAATTCTTGTGTTGGCTGATGAAAATGGGCTGGTAGATTCTGTAGATGATGGTGTCATCGAAGAAGATATTAGTGAGGCAAATAAAATAATTACCAGTTAAATAATTTCATTCTTATTTTTGTATAAAAATTTACATATTTGTGAAGACATTCCTAATAGTTTACAGTTAATCTAGTCATTTCGTTGTTGTGAACTGGCTACTGTTAATATTCTGCATTAATAAATTATGTAATTGACTGTAATTAGGTAATAATTATAATACAAACACTCAAATTTTTTATTGTTATTTTTATGCAAATCAACAAAATTTACAGAAAAATATAGTACTGTGTAATGGTAGATACATCCTTTTCAAATCTACAAGTCGTTGGTCCCAAAAAATATACTTTTTAGTCGTCACATATCTACCATTTTAAATCTAATAAAATGCATTGCTACTGTGAGTCATTCCTGACTTATTGCTACCGGCCATTTTGAATTTTTATGCAGCTTCAGGATCTTCCTCAGTTTCAAGAATATTCTTGAAACTAAATGGTTGAAATGGATAACCCATACCTAAATAGAATTTGCTCATAAACTCGACCCTGTAAAATAACAAATTAATATTATGTACTTAATTAAGTTTTAATTTATTTGTAGTACCAATGTAATCGAAGCGTATGAAGAAAAGCAGATAGTCCTTCCATCATAACTAAGATAGCTAAGGAAAAAACAGCCCATACGGCGAAAAATACGTATATGTAAACACATCCAACGAAAGATTTATCGAATGTAAGACCCATTTTGAACACCATGCTCCACAGCACTTCAGACAACTCTAAAAATTTAACAAAAATCAGTTATTGTACTCTATTTTTCTTGTATAAAATTCTTCTTACGTGCGTGAGCCAACGACAACGCCCAAAGACGTAAATATGAAGCTGTGTGTGAAATTGTACTAAGAACGTATTCAATGGTATGAATGGCTTGATGAATGAATATTTCACTTATTGGTTCTTCTTCATGATCGTGGCTTTCAGTTGTCGATGGTTTTGTTGCTTCAAGTACTTCTGGTTGTAATTCCATCCCTTGGTTGATGTCACCATTGCTAGATGACACCTAAAAATTACTTTATTTAGAACTATTTGTAGCCACTAAGTTTTAAAAAATTAGATCTGAAATAGGTCGTCGACATTTTGATTCAACATGGCGAACTACAATTTAGCCTATATTTTAAATAACTGGTTTCATGCTAAAATCGTGCAAATCCATCAAACTACTTTTGAAATATTTTGTTACGAGATAGCGGATCCTGTTTTCAAGTCTATAATTTAAGTTTTTCAAACCGTTTTTGGAATTATTTGTCATTACTTTGTTTCAAGATAGCCAACTAAAATTCATAATTTATTATAGACAGATCTATTTTCAAAATTTTATTAATATTCATCAATCCGTTGCTGAAATATAGCGCCATTATTTTGTTTTAAAATGGTCCATAATTTCAGTTGGTCTATGATGATCAAAATCAGTTGAACCATTTTTGAGATGAATCGTCATCAGTTTGTTTTAAGATATCCGATTTAAACTCATAATTTACATTTTAATTAAAAACTAATCAATCCGTTTCTGAAATAGAGCGCCATCATTTTGTTTCAAGATGGCGGTCCCTGTATCTAAAATTTATAGTGTATAATTTAAATTATTCAATGATGGAACTATATTCCAAATTTTATCAAAATCGAACCATTATTAAGATTATTCGTCATAATTTTATTTCAAGATGGTCAATCAAAACTCAGAGCCTATAATTTAATTAAGATAGTTTTATTATGAAAATTTTATTAAAATCCTGCAATCCGTTTCTGAAATAGGGCACCTTAATTCTGTTTCAAGATGGCTATCCAAAATGTATAGTCTGTAATTTCATTTGTTCAAACCGTTTACTTGACTTTATCTTGTTTCAATATGGTTGCCCAAATTTCATAGGTTATAATTTAAAATAGACCTATTTCAATTTTTTAATTAAAATTCATCAAACCGTTTCTGAAATAAAGTATCATAATTTTGTTTCAAGATTTCAGACCCTACATATAATTTGTTATTAAATTAACAATGTACAAAAGATTCGTCCTAATCGCTTGAATTGTTTTCAAGAAACTTATATCCGGAGTCCGGAAAAACAAACCGTCGATTTAGAAGTTTCTCTTTTTCGATTAATAAAAGACACTTAATCATATAGTTAACTAATTTTATACATACTTGTTTTTTCGAATGCTTCCGTTGGAACATAACATGAAGTGGTTTACCCAAAAGTAAAACCGGTATACATAGCAAAGAACAGAGTACCAATGCATTCTGTAAAATATCTTGTCCTTCGAACATATATTCCTTGCAAGGAGCAGGTGGCGTGTTATGTTTGCTCAGCATCATGTTAATGAAAAGAATTAAGACAGACGGAGCACAATGTGAACTGAACACACCATCTACAAACATTTATAAATTATTTTCTAATATTTAAAACTATTTGTTGATCTGTAACATACCTACTTTAGAGGTATATGTATACCACTTAAAAAACATCATGAAAACCATGTAGAAGAACAAGAAAAACAAGAAGATGAATTGAGGTAAGAATTCATAAAGAATGCTGGCCTTCTGACGGAAATGCCTAAGACATATTATCGGTAATAATAATTTATAATATTAATTATTTATCATTGTTATACTTACACGTGATTAACAACGCCCATACAGACACCAAATATCATGTGAAATACTCCCATAATTATAGACAATTTCATTTTGTACGAATTCAAGAAAATAATTTTGTTGGTTGCCACCTAAACAAATCATAATTTGTCATCAAATGGAGCACGAGGTTTGAAGCATTTATTTGATTCACTCTGCTATTAATCTTCGACACATATTCTCATCCTATCATATCACTTGTACTTCAATAATATTCATAATTCCTTTCGTACAAGCTCGTTTATTCCTCATAATCGGAATCGTTTATTCATGTAACAAACCCTCAAACATATTCATCCCTTTATTTCACCAAAATATATTTCTGCGGAGACGTTAACAATGACAAAAAAAGAGGAGGAACAATTGAGAGTAAACGAAAGGAAAATACTAAGAGCGATACTGGGCCCAATTAAAATAAGTGAAGATGTGTACAGAAGAAGAATAAACAGTGAGATACTAGCAGAGATAGACGACGAAGACATTGTAAGAAAGATTAAACAAGAAACATATGGTGGGCAGGAGAGGACGCAATGATACGTAATATCTTGACATGGGACCCAAGAAGAAAAAGAAGAGGAAGACCTAGGCCAACGTGAACAACTGAAGTTAAGGAAGACCTGAAAAATGCGGGAGTTACCAACTGGAAAGAGAAAACAGGAAACAGGGAGATATGGAGGAGCATAAATATGAAGCAATATTAAGAAGAATGAAGGGCTGATCCCCAGTAAACAGGATCTAGAGAGCTTCTTAAAGTGACGCTGCCCCCCCCCTCCCGCCGGGGGCGTTTGAGCCACTATACAGGGTGTTTCAGGACTAGTGTAACAAACTTTAACAGCTTATTCCTGAGGTCATTTTGAGCCAAAAATGTCATGTGAACATAGGTCCTATTCCTTCTAGTTACCAAAATACAAGAGGTTGAAGTTCTGTAAATAACACGAAATTTTCAAATTTTTGTAATCAAGATTCTTTCGGAAAACAAGAGTTTTATTGAAAAGTCATACCTTATTTGTCTTAATTAATTTTATTTATTAATATTAACGAATACGATTTAGAGAACAAAACATAAAATGACACAATTAAATAGACACAGAACAACATAACCAAACATGGAATAGGTTAACACAATATGAAATAAGATTTTTAAAAAATTACAGCAAGTGTTCAAAATGAGCGCCTTGAACTCGTATGCGTGTTAATATTAATAAATAAAATTAATTAAGACAAATAAGGTATGGCTTTTCAATAAAACTCTTGTTTTCCGAACAAAAATTTGAAAATTTCGTGTTATTTATAGAACTTAAACCTCTTGTATTTTGGTAACTAGAAGGAATAGGACCTATGTTCATATGACATTTTTGGCTCAAAATGACCTCAGGAATAAGCTGTTAAATTGTTACACTAGTCCTGAAACACCCTGTATATATATAATATATTTGTTTCACCAATCTTTCATTTTACATAAGTTTCACAATCAATGGTGAACCACTTTAGTTTCATCCACATTAATAATTACTTTTATATAAGCTCGTTTATTCCTCTCACTCTGAATCTTTCGTTCATGCAACAAACCTTCAATTATATCCATTCTTTTATTCTTAGTTCGTTCGCGCAATCTCTCACCTTCAATTTCACCAACATATAATTTCAAATCATCTCAACTGACACGCATGCACATGTACTCCTCCAGTACCATTTTCTCCAGTATTACCTGCCAAACTGGATCCAGACCGAATAGATAAGGTTCCCCACTATAATCCCAAGTTGGATTCAATTCAAGATCATGATGAACTGGTTTAGAAATATTCCAACTTGATCCAAATATATTAAACGATTTAGAAAAGATATCGTTGTATATCATACCAGTATAAATAGCAAATATACCCATGAGAAGTATAATATATCTACCACCAAAGAATATGACCCAAATTTCGCTAGTAATTTTTTTAGCAATCAGTTGCTTTTCACAAACGCACATCCATAATCCAAACAGTAGCATAATTAGTCCATGGCCAGCATCACCGAACATAATAGCGAACAAAAATGGAAAAGTGATGATTGTATATAGAGCTGTAACAAAAACGTAATTGTATTCGTATTTTTAAAGTTAAATACTTATAGACATAAACTATAGTCCATTCGGTGAGAGATCTAGTTTAGGGTCTATTTTATTTTGATTCTGATTAGCTGATTGATTATGACAGGAGCAAATGGATGAATGTTTGTTGCGTGATGATGGATTTTGGTTGTGAGGAAAGAAAGGGTTCGTATGGATGAAGTGTTAATGTGGTCGAAACGAGTATCGTGTGTCAGGATGAGAATGTTGATGTGCACTGATGCTCTATGAATGTTTCAGGGGTTCGTGCTTCCCCATTTAATGGGATATAGCGTGATGTTATGTTATGTATGTATTGGCTGATCAAAATGTCAAAATGAAGAAATGTTTTCGCTGCGCTGTACTAATTTTATTGAGCATCTTAGAATATGTAACCAAAATATGCAACATGTTTATTTGGAGGACAATGTTAAAATGTCACTGTCACAATTTTTTATGCTATGAAAATATGTCTTCATTTTAACAGTTTAATTAGTCAATTAGAATCAGAATATATCTTGTGTAACCATACAGTAATTTCTTACTTTAAGTAATTAAATGTTGGCGAACAAACAAATATTTAATTAATACAACACGTACCAGGGTTGGCCTCGCGATAACTAGCAACACCATAAGAATCAATCAAATTCTGGAACCCACGAGTAAATTTATTTGTCCTGTTGAAAGTTGGAGGATGTTCAGCAGTTTCAATAACATTTAGGAAAGAAGGAATAGAACTTCCACATGCATTCTGTAACATTAAACAACATTATAATATGAAACTAAATGGTTTAATTAATTTCTTACAGATCCATCCTGAAGAGCTTTTTGAACTTCGCTTAAATCCGCTGTAGGAACCCAACATTCACCAATTAAACATTTTCGAGTGACATCCATATTAAAACAATTCAAAGTATGATAAATTGCTTTCATTTTTCGGACCATAACACTCCAGTTTTGCAGTTCTTTTGCAACTCCAACCAATACTCTTTGACGGTGATCTTGAGTTTGATTCAGAACCTTTAAAATTCAAATTATAAATCAAAATCATTCTGAAAATAGAAGATTTGTTGAATGTTACCATGTTAAGATCTTCAAGTCTGGTCCTAACTTCTTTCAACATATTTTGTCTTTCGCTAAGGTTACTCGGACAAGTATACAAAGAAGCATGGAAACCGGTGCAAACTTTCTTGATGCGACTTTTCAATTGTTCTCCTTGGAAGAATGCAACGAAAACAGTCTTGTAAATTTCGTTGCCCTAAAATTAATCATTTTGTAACTTTTAACTTTAATTATAAATAAAACTGCTGTCATATCTTTGTTATTCTGTTTCATATTTGATGAAATATAGAAAAATAAACGTACTGCTATTTCCATCGAACATAATGATATGAAAACATTGCACTACGATGCGTTTGATATTTTAAGCAAGCGTAGCCCCGTGGATACAACTTGCGTCATTAAAACAAAAATTCCCAAATTCAAATCTCGTTGACTTCAACTTTATATGTTCTTTTTGAATAAAATAGTTCTTAATAAAAATTATACAGTTTAGTATACAAAACCTATTTTTAAGTTAAAGAAAAAAAGGTACCAAAAAAATGTTTATACGACCATGGTAAAAATATGTTTTTCTGAATTTATTTCATATATAGAAAGTAAACAATTAATGATTACTCGTGTAGAAAGTACTACTGCACACGTGCGAAAATAGTTATTTTTGATTCTAGATTGCGAAATGTTACTTTTGCATTCGAGAATGCAAAAGCATTTCGCAATCGAGTATCAAACAACGTTTTTTCGAAAACTATGTCTCAAAATTAGTAATAATGTAATGAGAAAATTTTGACGTTTAGGATTAATTAATGTGACATCTAATGTCTCCATGACAACAATGTATGTAATATAATTGCTATCAAATCTGGTATTCTCTGACCAGCAATTGACAGCTGGTTGGCAATAGAAACCAAACAAACGTACTAATTTTTTTCTGCGATTTATTGGGATTCGCATTGCATTTCGCATTGCATTTCTCAAGAAACTATTCCAGTACACCAGTTAGCTTCCTCAAGCGGATAAATATGAATATGCGCTCAATTGGAACATTAAATATAAATTTTGTTAAAGAATAGAAGTATTGTTTCTAAGCAAAAAAATAAAGTGACAAATTTTATTAAATTGTGAGCCTTTCTTCTATCAAAAAATTGCAGGATGCAAAAAACTTTTGCATTCTGCATGCAAAAGTCTTTTGCGTTCTGTAGACAAAAAACACTCATTTCGCGTGTTGATAGTTGTCATGTAAATTTTAACTTTATATGACAGTTTTCGAAAAATTTCAAAACAGAAAACCAGTCATAAATTATTTTTCAAGTTTTTGTAAATCGTATAAAAATTATGTGTGCACCACGAGCAGAAAGTGTCCTTGTCGCTTTTGCATAGTTATTGCTCTTGCATGCACCTCGATCAATATTCCCCGTGCGCAAGCAGCAACAGATTACTTTCGATTCTAGGTACCTACTCAAATAAATATTTTTACAGAACTCAAAAAGAAAAGTTTTCGTCAATCAATTGGGAGAAGAAAGTGATAATTTTCGTCCTTAGGTGCTTTACATTCCTCACCTTCAGCACAGGAAATGAAACGGCACCTTCAGAAAAAAATGTCTCACTTTCATCCTTTGATATATTTTTTCTACAGTCTACATGCAGCTTTCATCAAACAGAATCATGCAAATATAGCATCAACTTAAAAGTAAATTCTTACAGTAGCTGGATCTTCCAAAGGTTTATCCAATTCCACGCGTCGCAAGAAAACGTTTCCTCTGGAGATTCTCCACAACATTCTCTCAAATCCAGGAACTCTTTCTCGTTGGATAACACCAGCAACGAAACCTAAACGTCCTCGAATAGCTGTAGTTCCAGTTTCTTCAGTGATTAAAGCTCTGGTAACTGAATCCATTCCATTCACTTCCTCCTGTTCTGTGAAGAAGACTTGGGTCTTCTCTAAGACATGACGCAGTTCACTTAGCTCCAAGAAGTTGGATTTTAAGTTCACGGCATTTTGGCTCAACTCTCGAATGTCATTTTCGGTCTTTTCTATATGCGCCTGGAGAATAAAATATTTTTAAATATTAAAAATTGGTTGACGCAAAGATTTTATTTCATCATTAAATAAATATTTACTTAAAATAATAGTAATAAAAAATGTTATTAAATTTGTTTAAAATGTAGGTAGATGATAAAATATTTAAGTTTGATTTACGATTTTAGGATTTATGTTATCAGAATTTTATTACGTGTGTATGTAATAAAATGATAATAAATAATAAAATACCTATACAATCTATCAAGATTGATAAATTTAATTATATAGATTTGTACACAGATTTTTTGTCCTTAATAATAAGATAAACAAATAAATAAATAATTTGCTATCAGGACTTTAGTAATTTTCGTCTACAGCTCATTGGAGTAAATTTAAACTAATTTTTTCACAACCATGTTAGAAAGCAAGACTTTATTTCCTCAATTAAGAAAGAAGAACATTTTTCCTTTCTAGGGAAGGAAAGTAAAGCCACATCTTTTGATATTAATCTAGGTGACATCTACCAAAAGAATTATCTAAATTTTAAATTTATATTTCCCGCCCTTCGGCTCAGAAAATGATACGGCACTTCCGGAAAAAAGTCTAACTTTCTGTCCTTGATATACAAATAATTATAGTTACCTCTAAATCAATGATTTCTCGAGGATTTGGTGCGCGAGGTAATTCCTGCACATCAGGAATAGGAACATCATCTTTTTTAACTTCGGTTTCAATGTAGCGAAGTTTCCTTTCCATTTCATCGCAACGACGAACTTCATTTACGAATTTTCTTTGGAAAGCGTTCACTTCTCCATTCAACTAATAATAAATAATAATAAAATATAACACAAGTTTTTATAAAGAAAATAAATTACGAAGTTAACTTTGAGAGGAATTATAATTTCAGTTGCCCTTGAATTTTACCGAATAAATATGCAAAACAATAGATTCTCTTTTGATTTTTAGCAAAGTTTATAAGATAAGATAGGTAACTAATTCAAAATTTTACATAGTAATATCAGGTTCGTGATAACGTATCGAAAAGTGAAAATAAAAACCAGAGATCGAATCACACAGAGCCGACAGCTGAATAACTGAAATATACATGCGAGTTGGTTCAATAAATTCTGAGAATTTCTCGTTAATATGTATTTATTTGTTTTGAAGCTGTCCTATCATTTGTTTGAAATAAGTGCTTGGCGAGTGCATTTTCATATATAATATAACAAGTAGTATGAAAATTGCTGAAAATATTTTGACATAAATTATGAGTTGTTATGGAAATGGAAACATAACGAGTGCGAAGCACGAGTTGTGTTTCCTATTTCCGTAACAACGAATGTATATTTATGTCAAAATATTATCTGTCAATTTTCATACTACGAGTTGTATTCGGCTTGAGAATTTACCAAACAAGAGTTAATTAACAAGAATAGTTAAGTATTTATTTGCACATTATTAATTAGGTATTACAGTGATGAAAATTTTGAATATTAAATGTACACTGAACAAATGTATCATTTATTTTATTCGTAACCAAGGATGTTATTAACAGTGGTATTTCCGATATCAATTTCACTAGTGATGAATTTCCGACGAAATGTACATTTCATTGGTTCATTTTCAAACAAATTCGTGATCCTAATTGGTTGACAGTGACGTGTGGTGAATTCTCATCTTTATATAAAATTAAAAGAATAACAATTTAAAAATAGGTAAATGATGCCTTCAAGAAGATTTTATAACATTAAATACACTATGTAACCAGACATTTGAAATGGTGTACACAATAAGGAGCGCCTATCGAATGAACATGAACTTGAGAATAAGAGAATATGTGAATAACTTAGGAATAAATGGATAGTTGAATGAATAAATCAGCTTTTATGAAAAGAATTTCAAGTGTGGATGAAGTGAAAGTAGTGCGTCAAGATAAGAATGTTTGGCGTAGAAATAATTGCAAAATTAATAAATTTTAATAAGTTAAATCGAAAAATATGTTAAGGAAAGATAGAATTGGAATTTAGAGTGAGTAAATTGGCTTGAAATTAATTAAATTAAACGTCAACGTTTCGGCCATTGAGTTTGGCGATTATCAAGTCAATGATATTAAATTTATACAAACAAATATAAACGTCATTTATTAAATACGAAAGAAACAAAATAAACATTGTGTGCTTATTAAAACGAAGACCAATTCATATGATAAATAAACTTTTAGAAATGAACGTTCTCAAAGATATTACTTGGAAATATTTATAGAACCTTTCTATCTAGTCCTAATGAATAAATGTACAAGGGCGTGTGCCACCTCATTCGATGTGACATGGAATTAACTGAATTGAAATAAGCAAACTGATGCACTTATTGGGGTGGATTACTTCTAGTTAAATTCGAATCAGTTATAAGATGAATAAAGTAATATATTTAGTATAATAAATCAGTGATCTGATTTAATATGTGTATGTTAGATCCAGGGCATAAAACCGGTTAAAATATTTGAACAACCGGTAACCGATATTTTAAACGAAACATCATTTAATTTTAACCGTTATTTTTAGGTAACCTTAACCAAAAAATATTAGACCGGTTTTAATTAACAATAACCTTTATTTTTACATAATTTGGCTCTGAAAAATAAATACATAATTTGTCGTTTTTTTCTTTTGTTTTATCACACTTCTTTTTTGTAGAGAGATGTTTTCAGGTCTTCGAAATGTTTTATTTAATTTAAGAACTTTAATAAAAGATGTTCTATAAAATATAATGGTCATCAGAAAATACTGATAAATATTTTATTAATGAGTAATCTCGTTATTAACATGATTTTTATAATTATTATACTTTTATTTTGCATACTATATTTTTTTTCTTATATAAATATAAGACTGAAAGAATTACTTTTAGTTTTGTTTGAAAATATTTTATATTTTCTGATGTTCTTTAATTTATAGATACATAATAATAATACATAAATTGAATTGTACTTTTTAGTTGTTAAACATGATTTTAAATGAAATTTTTTGAACCGGTCTTATATCTGTATTTTTATTTTAAAATATCGGTTATTATTATAACGTGCTTGATATCGGTTAACCGTTAACCAGTAATTTTTCGGTTACATGCCTTGGTTAGATCAAATCCAAATAACAAATGGAATACACCTCAAGCAGTCTTTAGCTTGCATTAAAATAAAAAATGATTATATTCAAATGAGTCTGATTCTACTATAAGTTCAATGTTGTATAGTTAGCAAATAAATAAACAAGTAGCAAGATTTTATTTATTGAACTCCCTCTAATGCCTATGGCACACTGGTCGAAGAGCGTCGATGAGTATCGATGAGCTCTTCGATGAAACAACAGAACACACCCGTCATCGACGAAAATTAGAGGCTCCTCTATTTCCATCGAAGAGCTCATCGATGAAACGAACGTATCTCATTTCATTCGTATCTTTTGTGTCTCACTTCACGTTAGCATATTTTTGAAATTTAGTTTTTCTTTCTCAACTTTAGAAGCTTTTATTGTTTGTAAATGAAGAGTGCGTTCTGTTGTTTCATCGAAGAGCTCATCGATGCTCATCGGCGCTCATCGACCAGTGTGCCATAGGCATAAGTTATGATTTGCACTTACGTCTCTGAACTGCACAGAACCCTTTTCTCCAAGTTCGGAGACAGCTGGATATGCCGCTTCTGGCTGCACAAAGAGCTGGCACAAGGCCATCTCTTCACTTCGAAACATCGCCCCCATTTTTAACGCTTGCCGTTCGCTGATTTCACTGATTCGTTCTGATTTGCACTGAAACAAACACGAGATTACCTTGCTAAATCGAACGAACCGTATCATTACATGTGTAACATATTACATAATAACTAATAAACTACTGTTTATGTTTGCTGTTACATAGCTGTATTACATCACTAGGTAGTATGGATTCTTGATAGACAGGTGCTAATTTAAAAAAAAAACGGTGGAAGAAAGCTAACACAAAAATGCCGTAAATTTATAAATATAATAGGCAATACCTCAATTCATTTTTAGTCTGTTTGAACTCGACAATTTTAATAAAATAAAAATAATACAAACTAAAAAATATATAGAGACTAAATTTTAAAATATGTTACAAAAACAATATTAGAAAGTTAAATTGAACTAAGTATAATAACAACTTTTGGGGTTATGGGATTTGAAAACTCAGGTTCGATTCCCATAGTCAATACACTACATTAAAACTACCCATTTGGCTCCCTTACCATTAATATCTTTGAGAGCCGTGATTTGACAGCTGGTAACCGAACTTTACGCGCATAAATATATCACTTACAGATATCTTCTTCCAGCAGAGTGCCACACTCAGTAATAGGTAAAAAGCGTGATGATATATACATTAAAAGTACCCCTTTGGCTCCCTCTCCACTAATATCTTTGGGAGCCGTGATTTGACGGCTGGTAACCGAACTTTACGCGCATAAATATATCACTTACAGATATCTCATTCGGCAGAGTGCCACACTCAGTAATGGGTAAAAAGCGTGATGATATATACATTAAAACTACCCCTGTGGCTCCCTCTCCACTAATATCTTTGGGAGCCGTGATTTGACGGCTGGTAACCGAATTTTACGCGCATAAATATATCACTTACAGATATCTCATTCGGCAGAGTGCCAGACTCAGCAATGGGTAAAAAGCGTGATGATATATACATTAAAACTACCCTTATGGCTCCCTCTACACTAACATCTTTGGGAGTTGTAATTTGACGGCTGGTAACCGAACTTTACGCGCATAAATATATCACTTACAGATATCTCCTTCGGCAGAGTGCCACACTCAGTAATGGGTAAAAAGCGTGATGATATATACATTAAAACTACCCTTATGGCTTCCTCTACACTAACATCTTTGGGGGTTGTAATTTGACGGCTGGTAACCGAACTTTACGCGCATAAATATATCACTTACAGATATCTCCTTCGGCAGAGTGCCACACTCAGTAATGGGTAAAAGGCGTGATGATATATTTATAATAATAATTTATGTTGTAAAACAATCAAATTTTTATCAAAGAAAAATATTGTTAATTAAGCAAGTGCAGAAAATTCAAATGCGTTCAATTTTTAATTGGAAAATTATAAAGTCTAAAATTTTTAAATGAAACTTAAAAATTGTACTCGTAGTACAATCTAGCTCATTTCAATTTATATCCAAAAGTACAAGCGGTTTATATCTACTTATATGCTGTGGTGAAACATTCTGAAATTATTTAAAACAGCTAATATAGTTTGTTCTACGACTTGGAAGTCCGTAATTTATCTCATCCTGTCAATTTCCAAGTTAATATTTAATTTCCGCAAAAAGGTTCTTCTTGTAAATAAGTTACATTATTTTCTACAACAAATACTTATGTATTAAGTTAAGAAAATTGTACATTGATCCATTTTTCTCAACTTAAAACATCGTAAATTATAGAAGAAGTGCGTCACATTATGATCATGTGCTAGAGCATGTGATCCATACCTTATTTACACCGCGTTTTGAAGATAAAGGCCGGATGAAATGATAAAATACAATACACAGTAATACATTGACCACAATAATCATGAAATAAAATAAACCTATCTTCTATCCGTAACATAACTAACAAATTTTAAATAAAATTATTTTGTAACAAAAATTACTCAAGTTTTGAGTTACATAAAAATATAATATAACCAAACATTAAGATTTTGCATTTTATTAATCATTAAAAATTTTCATTAAAATTCTGTAATTACTAATTAAAAAAGAATTTTAATTAGGTTTCAATAAACAATAAACCTTGTTTAGGAATGAACACATTTAAAAATAACAAAAATTTGCCTCAAAAATTTATATCAACCAACATAATTATAATACTACAATAACTTTATTTTATATTTACATTATAATTAAATAAAACTTTTATTGATGTTACGCACAAACTTTTAAAGTTATTGTACAAATAATAATTCCCAATAATTATTATATTATTTTGAGTTATAATATTATATATTATTATAATATGCTTAAACTAGTATTTAATTTTAGTTATATTTAAATAAAAACTGTATATTTATTGTAAGTTGTTGCACAAATAATAATAATGGTTGTTGAAACAATAATAATAAAACAACAGCACAAACATAAACTTGTCTCTCACCTCAATCCACAACACATTCACGCACTAACTCTGCTTCTCGAGTAATCCAGAAACCAAACGAAACACGAGCGTCGGCAGCAGGAGCGAGAGCTATCGGACGTCAGTAATCATATGATGCGGTGTTAATGAACATACACAAGGTATTTGCACAGGTAATAAAGTCGACTCGTGATAAATGTGAATTGTTTCAACAACGAGCACTTCATTTCTACATTATAAAGATATGTGATTGCTCGTAATTGAGGTTCACATTTTTGTTTGATAATACAATGCTTTGATTAGATTTAAATTAGAGATTATTACTACTGGAAACTCGACTCAATATTTATCGTAAAACTTTTATCTGTAAAAGATTTTGATTCACACTTCAGAATATATATCCAGCCAATTTATATGTTGCCTAATTAATGTACAAAATTCCAAATGCAAAATTTGTATTACTTATCAGTTATTTAATATTAAAGTAAGGAAAATAAAAATTCTCTTGATATTTGGATTCTTGGCTTTAACCGTAAGTTAAAAATTTATTTATGACGAATTTTCGATCCTAAGTTTGGAATAAGCCAAAATATAAGAAGTTAAATTACAGAAACTAAAGAAAAGTTCAGTATTAAGTTCTAATTACATTATATTAATAAAAAAATATACTCAAAATTAAATGAAAGTGACCAAAACACTGATGTCTTTGTCATTTAAATATTTATATTTTGACTTAAAAATGGTTCCAAATTTCACTCCTTCGTAACAGATCTCGGTAAATGATATATTTGTTCGCGTAAAGTGCGGTTACCAGCCTTTAAATTACGGCCCCCAAAGATGTTAGTGAAGGGCGAGCCACAGGGGCAGTTTTAACATGGTCATAAATGTTTGTTGTCTGTGGGAATCGAACACAGGTTCTCAAATCCACAGGTCGACTCGATACCACTGAGCCACACCTTCCTCTACTTACGGTTCAAGTCAAAAATTCAAACATCAATGACATTTTTATTTTTTTTACAACAACCATAACGGTTTAATAAAATTCCATATTATTGAAAAAAAGTTATATTTTGTATTAAAATTCGTACATGGCGTTGTGATCAATACATCAAATAATATATACCTTTAATTTACAATAATTTTGGAATACCCTGTCAAGTAAAAACTATAATTTTCTAAAATATAATTTAAATTAATCGTGTAATACAAATTTATTTCATTTTTAATCTAGAACTATTTACAATTCATAATTTAATTATAATCTGTGGATAATAAAATATTCGCCTACATTTTACTAAAAACTTTTTTCTATTCGCCACATTCCAGCTACTAAAAGTAACAGCAAATTCTATTCAATAGGTCACATTTATAAATTCTAGATATTATACAAACACCGGTTTTTTATTTTGTTATTGTTATTTCTTTGTTCAACATTTTTTAAATCAAAGAAAATATTTATAATTTATGCATTCATAAAATCATAATAAATATGTAACAAATTGCAAATTTGTTGTCAACATATATTACAGACATTTTTATATAATATACAGAATGTTTCTATACCTCTGCACAAAACTTTAATATAAAATAAATAAATAAATATATCATCACGCCTTTTACCCATCACTGGGTGTGGCACTCTGCCTACGCACATCTCGGTAAGTGATATATTTTTTCACGTGAAGTGCGGTTACCAGCCGTCAAATCACGGTCTCCAAAGATATTAGTGGTGGAGGAGCCACAGGGGTAGATTTTTTAAATTGGTGAAAATTGTTTGTTGGCTGTGGGGATCGAACCAGGGTTCTCAAGATCCACAGGCCGACTCGATACCACTGAGCCACCTAACTTTAATGGCATATATAATTTGATATACTGATTATAGATTAAAAAAAAATTTTTTGAAGATCGCAAAAATTTGTGTATTTCATTCCTAGCGAACATTTTTAATGTCACTGGTTTAATAGTACATTTAATTATTTATAATTATGTTACTAATGAAATAAAAGTATATACACTGCCTACAAATAATCTTTTATTAATTAGTTATTATGTAGGTACCTGGTTTAATGCCCTTATTTTTATTTGAATGCCTAGTCTGATTTTGTATACGGTATTGAAAGGGTAAGTTGTTGTGGGAGAAATTTGAGAAAAATGTATAAAAAAATATAGCAACAGTGAATTAGTGGATATGCTGTTAGTGTATGGAGAAGCGGCGCAAAATTTCGAATTAAACCAGTGACACTAAAATGAAATACCCTAATTTTTGCGAATATCAAAAAAAATATTTTTGTTCTATAATCAGTATATCAAATTATATATGTAATGAAAGTTTCGTGCTGAGGTATAGAAACACCCTGTATAATTTATTAGAAGAAAATATAGATACTTTTAATTAATTGGAAAATAACATAAATTTATTTTAATTAATATTTATTAGTTGATCATTATGAAAACGTTAAAGTTTTACCAATTATGTAAATTGTGAAAAGTATATTTTATATGAACAGTACTTGACACAGATACTAGAAATCAATGATACCTATATCTATAAAAATAAATAGATCAAAACATGAGACACTAGAGATTATACTTAATTTATGCTGTTACATACTCCTCCATTATTATTTATATTCTCTGATGTGCATTTGTTGCATGTGAACTTTGTTTTATTTTCCTATTTAATTCCTTTGATATGATTAGTAATAAAATCAATATGCACAGTATTTATTTTTAGAATAATTTCTTTCATCATCCAGAATTCACAAAAGATGCAATTATGTAATTTTCATGATTCCATAATTCAGTCATTCATCAATAATTAACTGCTTTACAATAGTGATAATGTCAGGTATTTAATTAACACACTAAATAAATAATGCAACAATTAACCGATAATGGGTGAAATATGTACTATGTCCTAGTTTCTTTACTTTTTGTGAAATAATTAATAAGTATTGGACAAGTGAAGGACGCCATGCATTTTGTAATAGTAAAGAACACAACATGTTTACAATAAACTGTTATCAGGGCTTTTATAGTTTAGTATACTGCTGTAAATAATTAGTTTTCAATTATATCTGCAAGTAAGTCGTTGATGGGTTGACGTTAAAAATAGTTCGTGAAATAAAAATTATGTAAAAGTTTATTGTCTACTACATTTTCAGTTGAGGGATTAACAAAGTTTATTCCAGAAATGCAAACAAAACTTTTCTCCCGATGTCCCGAATTTTAAATTTAAATAATTTAATTTATTTATGGTTCAATGATGTGCGTTCAGAAAATCAAGTTTGCAATGAAAAAATTCATAAAAATTTGTTTTCAAGGAGATTGTTTATTTATATC
The DNA here is from genome assembly GCA_947425015.1 of Pterostichus niger. NCBI lineage: Eukaryota > Metazoa > Arthropoda > Insecta > Coleoptera > Carabidae > Pterostichus > Pterostichus niger. Next base: position 3,374,747 of record OX380341.1, on the reverse strand, counting down.
GTGAAAATATTTTCATGAATTAAAAACTTCAATTTGTTGCTGCGATTTATTTTCAATTTCGTAAAAATGGAAGTCGATAGTGAAGAGAAGATTGTTACCAATAAAATCAAGAAAATTCCGTAAGTTTTTGGCAGTTAGCGGAGTTGATATTCTTACTAACAAAAGACATGGTGGATGGAAGCCGAATGTTGTTGCGGAGGGTTACATACAAGCTTCAATGGAGAACACAATTCAAATAGCACGAAAGGAAAAAGGAAACGAACCTTCAACAAACAATATTTCAAGGAATGAACAAATGAAAACATCAGATGAATGTCATTACATGAGTATTGTAAATTAATCTAATGTGAATATTGTTATTCGTAAATAAAATAATTATGGATAGCTGTTATTTACTTTATTTACTAGAGAATAAAATAGTTTATTATGTGTCAAATGTCACCTATATAAAGTGACAGTTTATTGTTGGTCGGGCAAAAAATTATATTTTGATATGTTTGTATAGAGAAGAAATGACTCTTTCGAATCATAGCATGTCATTTAAAATCAATGTCGTCTCCTTCACTGTGAAAAAATGACTAACGATAAAAATATCGGAACTTACCAATATATCAGCAATCATAAACCCTCGAAACTTTTTTAAAATTATTTAGATTAAATCATTATTTTAGAAGATAATATCAATGGCTGGTAGCACAAACTCTGTTTTTGGGTGTTCTAAGAGCATGATTTAAACATGTTAGAGATAGCTAAAACACCCAAAAAACACTGCTCTTAAAACAAGCAAAAACAGAGCTTGTGCTACCAGCCAATATTTCTTACATATTTTACACCCTGTATAATAATGATTACATAAAGTATTATTAAATAAAGTTATGGAGCGTTTCCATAATAGAAGGTTAAAATTCATACAATAAAAATAAGCTGCTGTTAAACATGATTCGACAAAAAAGTGTGAATGTATGAAAAAATAGTTGAGTTCACATGAGATCACATGAGATAACACATCATCTTGATTGATTTGACCCCGGGTTCAGTTAAGAGACGCGAGGGCGAGTCACATGGTGTCAGCATGCGTGCGTGTGTCAATGAACACATGTGACATGCCAGCCAGCATCCGCTTCTCACTTCAACCACATACCTTGCATTTGTTTTACTGCTTTTATTGTTACTTATTTTATAGTCTGTTTTCCTTGTTCTTGTTTTAGATATGTAAACACTGAATGTGGTTTTGTTTAGTTCAGATTTAATTAGACTTGTCAATTATAATACGCATTCATTTGATTGCCAATTCGAATAAAAATGTTTCTTTAATTATCTGCAATGTGTTCTCAAAATTCATGAGTTTAAACTGTTTACAAATATTGGGTTTGTTATTACTGATAAATTAGTCCGTAATTCTTGATCATTTTAAATTTATAACAAGTCATTAGTTCAAGCAAAAAAGCAACGACAACAAAGACAAAATTAATTGTCATCCATACACTTGGTGAAACTAGGTATAATAAAAAATATTATAGAAACACTTGGCTAAGTCTCACAAAATTCAGCCTCCAAGTCACCTTATGAGGGCATCGTCAGAGGCTGGCCAGCACAGTTAGTAACCATAGACGCGTTTCGCTCTTATTAGAGCTAATCAGTATGGTATAACTCACTTCTTCACCTAGAACAAAGTTCACGTGAAGAAGCTGGTGACGAAGAACTGCGCCAGCAGAGAATAAGATCTCTAATAAACAGGTAAGATGACATGAGAAGTTCTGTGGAACTGGTCATGCCATCTACAGAAAAAAAGGAAAAGCTACGCAATAGCAATTTAAATAACAACAAAGACAAAATTAATTGTCATCCATACACTTGGTGAAACTAGGTTTCATAAAAAATATTAAATAAACACTTGGCTAAGTCTCACAAAATTCAGCCTCCAAGTCACCTTATGAGGGCATCGTCAGAGGCTGGCCAGCACAGTTAGTTTCGCTCTTATTAGAGCTCATCAGTATGGTATAACTCACTTTTTCACCTAGAACAAAGTTTACGTGAAGAAGCTGGTGACGAAGTACTGTACCAGCAGAGAATAAGATCTCTAACAAACAGGTAAGATGACATGAGAAGTTCTGTGGAACAGGTCATGCCATCTACCGAAAAAAAGGAAAAGCTACGCAATAGCAATTTAAATAACAACAAAGACAAAATTAATTGTCATCCATACTCTTGGTGAAACTAGGTTTCATAAAAAATATTAAATAAACACTTGGCTAAGTCTCACAAAATTCAGCCTCCAAGTCACCTTATGAGGGCATCGTCAGAGGATGGCCAGCACAGTTAGTTTCGCTCTTATTAGAGCTAATCAGTATGGTATAACTCACTTCTTCACCTAGAACAAAGTTCACGTGAAGAAGCTGGTGACGAAGTACTGTACCAGCAGAGAATAAGATCTCTAACAAACGGTAAGATGACATGAGAAGTTCTGTGGAACAGGCCATGCCATCTACCGAAAAAAGGAAAAGCTACGCAATAGCAATTTAAATAACAACAAAGACAAAAATAATTGTCATCCATACACTTGGTGAAACTAGGTTTAATAAAAAATATTAAATAAACACTTGGCTAAGTCTCACAAAATTCAGCCTCCAAGTCACCTTAAGAGGGCATCGTCAGAGGCTGGCCAACACAGTTAGTTTCGCTCTTATTAGAGCTAATCAGTATGGTATAATTCACTTCTTCACCTAGAACAAAGTTTACGTGAAGAAGCTGGTGACGAAGTACTGCGCCAGCAGAGAATAAGATCTCTAATAAACAGGTAAGATGACATGAGAAGTTCTGTGGAACAGGCCATGCCATCTACCGAAAAAAAAGGAAAAGCTACGCAATAGCAATTTAAATAACAACAAAGACAAAATTAATTGTCATCCATACACTTGGTGAAACTAGGTTTAATAAAAAATATTAAATAAACACTTGGCTAAGTCTCACAAAATTCAGCCTCCAAGTCACCTTATGAGGGCATCGTCAGAGGCTGGCCAGCACAGTTAGTTTCGCTCTTATTAGAGCTAATCAGTTTGGTATAACTCACTTCTTCACCTAGAACAATAAGATCTCTAACAAACGGTAAGATGACATGAGAAGTTCTGTGGAACAGGCCATGCCATCTACCGAAAAAAAAGGAAAAACTACGCAATAGCAATTTATATAACAACAAAAACAAAATTAATTGTCATCCATACACTTGGTGAAACTAGGTTTCATAAAAAATATTAAATAAACACTTGGCTAAGTCTCACAAAATTCAGCCTCCAAGTCACCTTATGAGGGCATCGTCAGAGGCTGGCCAGCACAGTTAGTTTCGCTCTTATTAGAGCTAATCAGTTTGGTATAACTCACTTCTTCACCTAGAACAATAAGATCTCTAACAAACGGTAAGATGACATGAGAAGTTCTGTGGAACAGGCCATGCCATCTACCGAAAAAAAGGAAAAGCTACGCAATATCAATTTAAATAACAACAAAGACAAAATTAATTGTCATCCATACACTTGGTGAAACTAGGTTTCATAAAAAATATTAAATAAACACTTGGCTAAGTCTCACAAAATTCTTTTTTTTAAGTAAACATCCTATATAATATGTACTCTACAATTTTTCTGAAAGTATAAAAAATTATCAAATATCTTGTTCTTGTAAGAATTATAAATAATAAATTTCTGTGTTTTCGTAATTTAATTGTTTGACAATTTGTCTATGCTAATGCTACATCCAGTACTTTATATATCTTGCCATCAGTTGGACGTTCCACACAATGAGAATATATTTAGAAAATATTTCGAGGTCTGTGACCCTTTGAAATATTTCTGAAACTTTAATCAATAAAAGTAAAAGTAAGTCTGTAGTAGGTGTCAAAAACCTTGTTTAATAGGTACTTAAAATATCTTTGTATATAAAATGAAAACTTATTTAATTAAATATTAATGAACAAGAACGGAAACACAATCTACTGTCACTGTTGTAAAGGCAAGTCAAGGAAATCCAGCAATGGTTTTTTTTATTTTTGGCATAAATTCACCCACAGAAGGTGAACGAACAGTATACAGGGCCGTCTTTTCGCCTAGGCAAACTAGGCAAGTGCTGGGGGCCCGTGACTCTGAGGGCCCCGAATGGTTCGACTAAAATGAAAAAAATATACACATTTTAAGTTTTAATCATTTTCTGACCAAAATATTTTTAATAATTACTACATTTGATATAAATTCTATTGAGGGATGGCAGCTAATAACACAAATGCAAAATAATACAATAATTATAATCTGACACTGACACTCCGATACAATGTATTTATATATACAGGATGGTGACTCGCTCAGCCGGTCATAGGACTTTAACATGGGAAATCAGATTTTTGCAATTTCCTGCTTCTCTAATTATTTTAAGCAAAAACGCGTCTAATAAAAGTTTTAGGGCATCAAATTCTGCATCGAAATCAATAAACAGAATTAATTTTACGTGCTTTGTAACGACAGAAATTAAAAATGAAAATGTCGAAAATTACGTTGAAAATATTGATAGCCATGGAATTGAACAAAAAAAAAATAAATGCTTGACGTTTTATCTGTCAAAACATCAACGTTATATATATATATATATATATATATATATATATATATATATATATATATATATATATATATATATATATATATATATTGGGGACCTAAATATTATTTTGCCTAGGGCCCCGGAGATGCTTAAGACGGCCCTGACAGTAGAGATTGAAAGTGGAAAGTGACAATTTTTGCACTGGCAATGACCTACATCAGATCATTCAATGACTGACCGATCGCCGTTAGTTTTATGATGTCAAGGTTTACTATTCAGTGAATTTTAAACATTTAAACTTTCCATCATTTACACTTTATCTGTTTGTCTACAAAACTTTAGTTTTGTTTAGTTTAATTGATACATAATCAGCTGTTATCTATCAATTCCTAAAAACGGATAATTATTTCATTATTACTATTCGTCAACGAATACATAAAAATGAATGATATGTAAAGGTGAAATGAAGTTTGTTCTAAGGTTAGTAACCTAAATAATTCAGAGCTTGTCGTGTTCTTGGTTAAAATTTTATGGAATTTTTTTTATTAGCTCATGAAGTCATGATTAAATCAACGAAAATATTTCATGAAATCAATTCAGCAAACCGAAAACGTGTGGGTACTAAATATTTATTTTCGGGGAAACTATTCACTAGTTACATCTCGTATATGAATAGAAGCTAAAGATACATACAAATTAAATGCAAATTAGATTTAAATGAATATCTACAATTGTAAAATAGTTATGGAGTAGGTGGCCTGTGGATCTTGAGGACCCTTGTTCGATCCCACAATCGACAAACAATTTTCACCAATTTAAATCTACCCCTGTGGCTCTCCCTCCACTAATATCTTTGAGGGCCGTGATTTGACGGCTGGTAACCGCACTTCACGTGAAATATCACTTACCGAGATCTGCTTAGGCAGAGTGCTACACCTAGTAATGGGTAAAATGCGTGATGATATTTTTTGTATCAATTCACTTTCAGTCAATTTTCTTTTCACAAAAATAAATATATCATCACGCCTTTTACCCATTACTGGGTGTGGCACTATCCCGCAGCAGATCTTGGTAAGTGATATATTTCTTCAAGTGAATTGCAGTTACCAATCGCCAAATCATAGTTCCTTTAAAATGTTAGTGGAGAGGATGCCACAGTGGTAGTTTTAATGTGACGAAAATTATTAGTCAGCTGTGAGAATCGAACCCAGTTTGCCACACTCAGCAGGCCCGTCGAGAGGGGAAGGTAGGTGGGGTAAAATACCCAGGGCCCATGGAATTCAAATGGCCCGGATGTGATGCTATTTTATAAATTGCTTTTAATTTTCTACTATTTCACCAATTTTTTATATTCTTTACTAAAACATGTATAACGAAACGTCTGATACACGTTTCCAACAATTTATTACATTGCATAAAGTACAAAATGACGAAATGCTTGATCAAGGGCCCCAGTTGCAAATTTTAAATAAATTTATACACTATTCAAAAGTACATTATTACATTGTTGCATTTTTGTTTGTTATATTACTACATTGTATACAATACACATAGGCAAAGGCTCTATACATTTGTGCGTAGTGCTGTTTTGGTATCCCCTGCATTTATCGAATATGCAACTAGATATTAGATAGTCATACAGTGAGTATACAATACACATCGCTGCACCAATTAACTCAGAATTTTTTATTTAATTTTATTTATATTGTTATAACTTTATTTAGATATTAATAATTCTTATTGTTGTCATACATATATTTATAAATATATTTTTTTTGGTATCTTATATTTAATTAATAAATATTCAAAGTTAAAGGAGGCCCGAATTTTTTTTTCCCGGGGCCCGCTTTTTCTCTCGGCGCCCCTGACACTCAGTAATGGGTAAAAGGCGTGATGATATATTATATATATATATATTATATTTATGAAATAGTAAACTGATTTGTGTTGGATGATTTTACAAATTCATAATTTGGTTGAAAATGAAATCTGTTCCATGAGAGTGGTTGTGTAGGAGTGTTTAATTTTGATTCAGATTAGCTGACCAAAACATCAAAATGAAGTTGCGTTGAACTAAATTTATTGTTTCACATTTTTATAAATATAAATATGATTTAAATTAATGACTACATTTTTGACGGTAAAATAAAATATATAAAAAATAAATATATCATCACACTTGTTACTCAATACTGAAAGTGGCTTTTTGTCATAGCATATCTTGGTAAGTGATATATTCCTTCACATGAAGTGCGGTTACCAGTTCTGATTTTTATGTCTAGCACCAATTTTCGCTTGTATATTGTAATTCATTTAATGTGGTGAAAATCAGTTAACAGCTGTGAGAATCGAAACATAAACTATTGAAAATACTAAATTATTTACTGCTATTTTTCGTAAACATAATTCTTCGCTGACAACTTGTGACAATTGTTCTAGCACTGAATTAATAAACAATACATTTAATGACAATCCTCACGCAGAGTGTAAATTCCATCAACGCGGAAGAACGAGGAATCCCCACTATTGAGATTCCTTGTTCCAGATGACCAACCTGCAAGGTTAAAGGGTGTCCATGGTTCGTGTCCTCCTGATTGCCATCAGCTGTAGTGACCTTCTCGATACTGCACGCAGAGATACGTGGTCACATGATAAACAACACAATTACTCTGCCCGTATGTCAGGTGTGTGCCGTGTGCGTGCTTATAGTGTTATCTAGCTTGGCCTGGCCTATGAAATATTACATTTTTCTCAATGCCGTTTATGTATCATTTTAAATTACTATGTTGAAGGTCTGAAGACCATGTGATATGATATACTGGATACGCACGAATGTTGACAAGTTCATGAGTAATACAATACGAGACGATTTTTTAAAGATCTTACATATTCGAGTTGAAATGTTATCATATTTTCAGCTGACAAATAATTTTAAAATATTTTTCTACAACTGTCAAAAAATGTTCATTTTGTCACTAATATCAATCCGCGAAGTATGTGATTTTTTCATCATTTACATTATCAGGACAACGCGTACTTCGCGCATTATTTTGCACCCTAGTGCGCAAAATGAGCATTTTGCGCACTGTTTCGTATTCTAGTGCGCAAAATGAGTATCTCGCGCACGCTCCCAAATTATTTGTTGTCAGATTTCATTAGTTACAACACATCAATAGTATCAAATTAATATTATTGTTGATTGTTTACCTTCAATTTACTTAAATAAATCAATAATTATTGTATTATTCTTTATTTACAGTTGTAGAAAAAATGATGTTTATATTTCGTGGGCAAAATTCTTGTTTTTTGGCACGTTCGAATGACTTTTATTGTCTCGACCTGCGGTCTCGACTAAAAGTAACATTCTCACGCGCAACAAAAAAACACTCATTTTGCGCACTTCATACAAAAATATATAATTTACTTATTAAATATGTATTATTAGCACTTTATGCTCGTTTGCACCAAAGAAAATTAAATTTTGTTTGTCTTAAATTTATAAAAGCAAATCAAAAGAAAATGTCATATCAAAAATTTTACATTGTTGTCAAACATTTGATGCGATATGTGTATAGTAATTACTTAATATGCTTTTTGCTATTTCTGTTATTAAAATGTCATTTAATGTACTGGTTTCCATGGCGCTAAATACTCGTAGCATATTAATCACATGTTGACAACCTACGGTTTCGAACATTTTAGTCACTGCTTGAGATATTAAGCACGGGGTGAAGTTAGCTTCAGGCATCTGTCATTGTAACTTAACCTTACTTTTTAAATAATTCATAAAACATTTAAAAAAATATATATATATAAAGTAAACACTTGGCTATGTTTCACAAAATTCAGCCTCCAAGTCACCTTATGAGGGTTTACTTTATATTTTTTATTAAACCTTGTTTCACCAAGTGTTGGATGGCAGTTAATTTTGTCTTTGTTGTTAAACATTTTTTGTTGTCATATTTTGCGATCGTAAAAAGTATAATTTGTGACTTGTTTTATAAACTGTTTAGATACTCGTTTTTATACACTCGTAACTAAAGAGATGTTTAAAAAAATCTATGAAATTATGTCAATGAAATTACTGTATATTACTGTAAATATAATGTAGATATAAAACGACCATTTACTATTGTAATAGAGACAATTTATCTATAACATTATCTTTAAAAATTAACCTAGTTCTATGTAGAATGTTAACTTTATCTTTATCAAAATTATTAGGTACTTAATGTGCTTCATTATTTACAGGGGGACTCCATACGAAAATAAAGTGACTCAAGGCCATTGACTGTGCCATGTTTCTTTTTTTAAATAACAAGTTTTTCCGTTTGCATATATAAAAAATCAAATATAACATGTGAGTAAAGTGTCATTATTTCCCTCAAGCGATTGCATCCCTCTGTCTACGCCCTCTTGACAAATAATGACGAACTTTACTCCCTTGTTATACAATCTATCATTTTTCACGAAAGGGAGCATTTGAACATTTCTATGATACAAAAATCAGGACAGAAGTAAAATATTTTATCCTTAGAAAAATAATTAGCACATTATTTCTCTTGGGAGTTTATATTATTTTGACAATTTAGTTGTTAAATATATGTAAAATACAATAGGGGTACAAAGAAACAAATAAAAACCTAAGAACAGCTGCAGAAGAACAAATTCTTGGGATTCTTCCGAAGGCTCTTTGCTGTATTCTTGGTATTCCAATTTAAAAATATAATGTAATTTGACATAACCAAACTTGATTACATGCAGTTTCGCAGTTGTCAAGGAGTTTTATTTTTTTGTCAATGACTATTTATAATATGTAATATGAATAAATTTCAAAAAAAATATGAATAAATTATATTTTAAAATTATTTGTCTTCTGACTATAATTTACACCTCATGAAAAATAATACATTTCTCTTTCTAGATATACTATTATTTGGTCCATCAGTGAGTATCACCAAATTTGAATCCGGAGATCCTGAGTTCGCATCGCACTTAGGCTAAAAATTATATAAACTACCATATTGCGGCTAGGTGAATGCAGATCTTCTACTGTAATTGGAATTAAGTTCCTGTAGTACAGCGTAACATAAATAAATAAATAAAAATAATAATTTATTGCTCAATCCCATAGAATTAGAAGGTATATACCTACCGAGCTGACACATTCAAATTCGTGGAAAAATTTAAAAACAATTATACCTCTTTAATTGACATGTCCTTCAGGTAATTATTTCGTTAATGTATTCGAAAATTAGCAGTGTCAGTCTATTGTCAGTCTTATATAATCTACGAAGTTTTTTTCATAAATAAATACGCTTTAATTAAATTTTTTCTGTATTACTGTATATTCTGGTAAACTGAAAATATAATTAAAATAGTTTTTACAAACAATAGATTGATTGTTATAAGTAATTAGAATTTTATTGTCATAATACATGTGTGTCATGTAGTATGTGCAATTTAATGTATTGCCTGAAGTTTTTAAACACGCTGTATATGTATAAAAACGTTTCCAAATTATTTTACAAAAAGTACTTCAAATAAATGTAGTAGAAATTTTTATAATCCGTATTTTTATTTGAAGTATTATTCTTAAAAATAATTTTAAAACGCTTGACAGCAGACGTTGTTGCTATTTATTTTTATTATTATGGCTTTATTTATTATTATTTTTATTTATTTCTTTTTTATTGCCACTTTAAGATGCAAATTAAAACAAGTGAAAAAATGACCCCGACTATTTTTAAGTATATGAATTATTAAACAGTATGTTTCAATTATTTGTACCTAATTAACTAATTGCGAACCCTTTAAAATTATGGTATATGCGTGTTATAATATTTCATACGTAGATAAATACATTAAACACATTAGTGTACATCAGCAAAAAGTTAAATCAAATTTGTGTACATTTTATTACTCCATAAATTTATTTCGGTACTAAATAATCTGTAATGTTAACGAGTAAATAATATTTAGTTTAGTTCAGGTTAAAAAATAAACACCTATAGAATAAATATTATGAACGTAACTTCTTAAATATCGTTTTTCTTGGAAATCAAAAAATAAAAATAAAATAAATTAAAAGATAATAGCTAGAACACAAACTGGAAATTCCAACGAATTTGTAAACTAATCACTTCGCAAATTTAGTTATGAAAATTACAACATAACTTCCAAAAATTGTTTCATTTTTTATTTTATTTTTTGGTGCATAGTTTTTATATTTTAATATAAAATTTTATTGATTCTATTGACAAAAGCATGTTCAAAGAAAATTTATATACGTATTTTTTAAATAAATGTTGTAAAGCTACATATAAATAAATATATTATCACGCCTTTTACCCATTACTGAGTGTGGCACTCTGCCATAACAGATCTCGGTAAGTGATATATTTCTTCGTGAGAAATGTGGTTACCAGCAGTCAAATTACGGCCCCTAAAGATGCTAATGGAGGGTGAGCCACAGGCGTAGATTTAATTTGGTGAAAATTGTTTGTCGGCTGTGGGGATCGAACCAGGTGAATTTGAGAATTTTGGACTTAATTTCTTTAAATAAATTTTCTAATTTATTTCGGTAAAAGCGTACGTAAACAGTATATTTTAATACTAGGGAGGAAAGGGGTTAATTTCAAAACGCGTACGAAAGTTGGAGCACGAGCAATAGTACGAATTTTGCAATGGCCTTTACCCACATGTGTTGCATACTATTTTTTTTTCAACATTAAACTTGAAAATTATGTTTTTAGTCGTTTTCGATACAAGAAATTTAATAATTATTTAACTTAAATTAAAGGAGTTGTATTTGCAAATACATGTCATATTTCCTTACTCACCATGTCAAATGATATTTACCTCATTACCTAATTTAGTTGTGATAGTAATCGTTTTCCTCACTAGTGAAGAAAGCTATTAACTTTCATCACTAGTGAGGGATACCGTTATATCACAATTATATTGAGTAAGAAAAATATCATTTCCACAAGTTAGAAAAAAATAATTATTTCCTAATTATTTATTGATCAAAAATTATTATACGATATTGTTTTTATAATTTTCTGATACAGTTTTATATTAATGTTTAAAAATAATAAACTTTTTTCCATATTTTAAACAGTTTTAAAAATAAGTACCTAATGAAATTATAAAAATCTAAACATTTGAGTGTTACTTAATTTCGCAAACATTGCTTTCAAATAAATTTCTAGTTGCGAAATTATCCACTTCACCATTTTCTCTGAAGGTGAAAAATCCAGCACACGAAGACAAAAACAAAGAAATATTAATTATCTGGTATTATTAAACAGTAAACAAAATTATGCTTGAAATTATTCGGTGCGTAAAATCTGTTGAAGTCACTAAATTAGGTGTATGGGCATTTAAAACGCCGGTACTTAAATTGTAATTCCTGGCAAGTCAGTCGTGTCGCTTAACAAACATATAACAACCTTAAAATAGCTCAAGCATCGAGTAAGCTTGACATAAATATAACATTATTGTCTTAAAACCGCAAGAAAACTAAATAAAACAAATAAACAGAACTGACAGTGTTAAATAGCAAACGTGATCATAAAATTTAATATTTTATACTTTGAAGTTTGAACAATTAGATTTCCAAACATTAGATAAAATAATTCATCACATTTTACAAGATTATTATCACGTGGAGATAGCGTACAATATATGTTATTTAGTTTTTTATGACATTGAGAATTATCTAAATTATAATGTGAGTTAAAAAGTTCTTGCAGAATGAAACTCACCTAAATTGTTTTTATTTATAACATATTTAAATACCGGGTGGAACATCATACCTGTGTACATAGGCGATTAACATGAAAAAACAGTTTTTCCGTGCGCATTGCTCCCCAAATTATTTTAGCGAAAAATGCTTCAAATAAATGTTGTAGAGCATAAAATTCTTCATCTAAATCAATAAACAGAATTACATTTACATGCGTAGTGACGACAGAAATTAAATAAAAAAATATTAAAAATTACGTTGAAAATATCAAATAGCCATGGAAGTGAAACAAAAATAGATAGATGCTTGACGTTTGACAGATCTCCTGATTTAACACCTAGCGATTTTTTTTATGGGGTCATCTTAAATGTAAAATTTATAAGCAACGCCACCCAAATATTAATTCTTTGAGAGAAGCTATCGTGGATAAGTCGCCTTAATCACAAATAGGCAGTTCGCTAATGTACGACATTCCTTCTACAATAGACTTGGTTATTGCTTGGCTGAAAATGGAGGTTTATTTGAATATTTATTGTTATTACATAAATTGTAGTGATTATTTTATTGAGAGAATTATTGTTTGATATTTGAATTATAATATATAGGTTATAATTTTTACATGACCAACCCTATAAGAAATAAACGTTTCATTGAAATGTACAATTGTTTATTTATTATTAAATTGTAATCTTAGGTATGGAGTTTTTTGTATGAATTTTATTGAATGAATAATTTATCGGGGGTAAAATATCAAATAGACAGAAAAACGTCAAGCATTTATCTATTTTTGTTTCAATTCCATGGCTATTTGATATTTTCAACGTAATTTTTAATATTTTTTAATTTAATTTCTGTCGTTACAACGAATGTAAATGTAATTCTGTTTACTGATTTAGATGCAGAATTTTATGCTCTACAACATTTATTTGAAGCATTTTTGGCTAAAATAATTTGGGGAGCAATGCGCACGGAAAAACCGTTTTTTCATGTTAATCGCCTATGTACACAGGTATGATGTTCCACTCGGTATATTACTTTAACTTATATCCGTTAGATTTTGTATTATATAGTGCAGGAAAATCTTGAATCGTAGATTTTTGTGTAAATATTTATTGTTTATACACGATAAGAAACTGTAAATGACAATGTAAACAGATTTATGAAATATTTAAAGCGAGATATCATAAAAACCAAACTGGTACACCTTAAAGAAAATATTTATTTTATATTTTGATAAAAATTTAAGATAGTTTTCAAACTCTTTCAGACAATTAATTATTAACTAACACATTTTACAAATCCTGTTACCCCTTGGAACATTCACTAGCTTCATACACAAACCTAATGCCTTCTATACAGGGTGTTTCACAACTATATTCTGTACGACGTGCTGATCATGAAACATAAAGAATTTTTTTTAAATTCGAAAAATTAAGGGTTGTTAATCTAAAACATTTTTTGTAGTACTACACTGGATTCTCTTTCCTATTAAACACAAACAATAAAAGTAGGTATCAACTACGAAAGAATAATTACATAATTCAATTATTAGCAGTTATTTATAATATAATTTTATTTAATTAATAACTTTAACATAATCTTCCACCCAGTGGCAGTGGCAACGAAAAGTTTGGACTGGGAAACATGGAAAATAGTTTTGCGATTTAAAAAAAAAATCTTTTTGTTTAATGATCAGCACGTCGTACAGAATATACCCTTTAATTTTTTGCTCTAAGTTGTGAAACATCCTGTATAAGCTCATTTATTCCTTACATTTTCAATCATATCTATCTATTTATTTCTTAGTTATGAATGGGTTCTTTCTTGAATTTCCCGAAATCCCGGGAAATTAGTTGATTTTTATAATCCTGACACCCGGGACAAAACTGTTTGTTGACCGCGGTAGGAATTATTATGGAATATAAACAATGAGAATGCTAAAAATATATATTCGTATCAAATGTAAAGTCTCTAATGTTTTGTGTTTTGTAGAAATATATTTTAAAAATTTTCGGGAACAGCATCTACTATTATTAAATTCTTCTTATTCTTCAGATTTTGTACTTTTCCTGGGGCTATATCTCAAAAACTAAACGAGATATGAAGATACGCTCAACCGTATTGAATTTCTGATGCTTCAATTAACTAATAAACAAATTTTAAGCAATTTTCAATGATTCATAAAGCAGTTTTAGATCTATATCTAAAAACCAGGAAGACATATGCTCTTGGGAACTTTACGATTGGATACAGCAGGTCAAAATATATATGTATGTCAATTTTCATTACAATATTCCTACGAGAAAGAATTTTAGAAAAAAACGGTTTGAAACAGGACTTAAATAAAAAATCCAAGGGGTACCCCTCAGGAAATAATTTAAAGAATTGCTTCAAATTAGCTAAAAATTTATTTAGAAGTCAATTCGGACATAAGGAATTCAATGACATTGAATGCATCTTCTAATGAGTCCTTCCCGGAATTTTCCGAAAGCGATTCATATTGAAAACCCGGGACAAAACTGATGAGCACGATAGGAATTATTTAAAATTTTATATTAACAATGAAAATACTAAAAATATACATTCGCATTTAGTGCTAATTTGTTTGTTTAAAAATAAAAAGAAGTTTTTGTTTTCTATTAATTTTTGTATTTTTTACTATAAAAATTGCTCTATAATACCAAACATTTATAATTAAAATAAAATTTGAGTGGTTCCGGGCAATCCTGGTAATTTATGAGCTTTCAATCCCGCTGCCGGAGTTGAAAAATCATCGGGAACAGCTTCCACGGAATCTTACACCCTCAATTTCACCTATATATACACGTGTTTCACGAAACCTACGTAAGCTAATAAGCTAATACTTTACAAGTTAAAACAATAAATTCTGCTTCTAAATCAATCTAAATATATTTAGTTACTATTAAAATCAAGTTTAAAATATGTATGTTATAGTTAAACGTTATACATTTGTTTGCATTTGTTTCCATTTCATGACTAACTATGTAAATAATATATGTTTTTGACAAGTTTTAAATTTAATTTTAATAGTAGTAAAATAAAATGTATCACTTGATTTAGAAGAAAAATTAAATTCTCTATAACTTTTATTTAAAACTTTGTCCTGTAAAATACTCAGAGTAGCAAAGCAATGATAGTAGAAAACTTATTTCCACACATAATTTAATATATATGTCCGTCAGTACGGTGGTGTAGATAGCGATACGGAATTCGAATTCCGAGATCCCGAGTTCGAACCTCACTCAAGCTAAATAATTATATGAACTACTACACTGCGGCTCGGTGAGTGCGGACCCTGTACTGTAATTGGGATTAAGTTCCTGTTGTACAGCGTAACATAAATAAATATAACAAGATTGTTATGTTGCTAAATACCAAACGAAATTTAATAATCGCTATTCTCTTTAATGTTTACACATGCTACCAATAACAATAACAATATAAACATATCAATACGTATCTAACAATAACTTAACTTCTTAGAACAATAAGATAACATCAGTATCAATGTAGGCGTTGCATTCGATATTTCCGAATTGATTAGCTAAAATATTTAACAAGTTCTCTGGAAATGACCAGCGCAATAAAAGAGAACATCAATATTTTATAGATTCGACCATCAGTTTTAATATGGCTCGCGATTGTTCTAATTTGCATTTGCATTGCAGTTACTTAAAGGTTAATACAAATCAATTGAAAACAACTTTAATTGGTCAATATCCGGGCAGCTTATTTGTACTTTGAAGTTTGAAAGTTTGTCAAGAATGTGAAGACAATAACAATGTTTATATTTTATATACCAGGGGCGGATCCAGGGGGAGGGTCATGAAGGTCATGACCCCCCACCCCTAAACATGGACTTTTTTTTAATGTTGGCCCTAATACATAATAATGATGTAATTATGTACGATAACGCAATTTATTAAACAAATTAAATAGAAAATATTATCTAAGAACTTAAAATTCTAAGATAATTAAGAACTATTGTTTGATTTATTATTCTAATAAATAGTCAAAAACCAATATTTGTGGGGATATTATTTCGACCCGCAGATGGGAGAAGTATTCTATTTAAGACCTAGTCAAGTATGTGACTACCGACATTTGCACTTAGAAAATCAACTTCTAATTCAATAATTTTTGTATTCTATCGCAGAACCGTTTAGATATTGAAACTTTATGATTTAAAAAGTGTTGGCGATCTTAGAGGAAAATTTTGAGGTGAAAAAATGATTTATTGTGATTTAATGCGAATGAACGAAAAATACCCAGTGATAGAAATAAACGAGGTTGTATAAAAAGAATTATGATTGTTGATGAACCTACAGTGGTGCGTCACGATAATATTTTTTTCTACTTCCGTTAGGAAATAGACGTTTTACTTCACTTATTTGAGTTAGGTAATGAACTGCATTATTTAACCCAATACCCGCCGCAATTCAATGATCAATAAAAGAATATCTTTTCAGTAAAAATATCTTTATTTGAGTTCTAAAAAACAAGTTTTTGATAATAAAAGTTACACATACTTAAGTGTTAAAATATATCTGACCTTGAAATATAATTGTTAAAAACACCGAAATTAAGTAACTTTGAATATTTTTAAAATTATTGGTTTTGCAAATATTTGAAAATTGGCTGTGACTGGCTGTCATAACATAACTAATTAATATATTCATTAAAAAAATATACATTTTAAATGTAAAAAAAAATGATTACAGCCAAAAATTTAAGCGTCCCAAAAATGGGACGTTGGCGGTTAATGGATTAACTAGTGAAATAATGAGGTAACATAGCAACACAAAAAAATTAAGATATCTTGGTAGACGAATTCTGATGTGTTATTCTTTTATTTTTTGAATTTATAACTGTCATTAATATGTCAAAATTTCATAATTTCAAAAACGCTCTTTCGTATTTATTAGAACGAAAGTAGAAAAAATATTGTATGCAACTAGTAAGGAAATAAGGTTATTACTTTACTTACTTTACACCTCGTTCTGCAAATTTCACATGCGTAAGGTAATAACCTTCATTTCCGTACTAGTTTCATAAATAGCTATTATATTATGGCGAAGATTAATTGCGTGTTGAATCTAATGAATAAATGTTGAGTGATTGTTTCTAGGGTTCGTGTCATCTTATTTAATGGGGCATAACATGATGTTATGGATGTTAATATATCTAATCAGTTGTACAAAATTTATCTTTTCGCATATTTTAGTTGAAGCAATAATTAAGAAATAACAAACATACAAATATTTTTAATGAAGGTGGCACCACCGTCACAAAAAAAAAATTGGTACCTAGTTTAAACCTGCAGTCACGTTTTGACTTTGGAAGTAACTTCCTTACATAGGCTTCTTTCACATTTTTTAAATTTATTTAATATTGTAATTTTGTTAACAATTTAATTAGCAACATGTAATTTTGTTTAAAGTTAAATTTATGACAGAAAAATTCGGATGACGTCTGGATTCGAACTCATCCGAATTTTTCTGTCATAAATTTAACTTTAAATTTATCATCATTACCGTACTTTCAGTCATGTCATATGACATAAAATCATGTAATTTTGTATTTTACTAATGAACTTAGTTCATGTGTATAATTTTTTGGTAAGTTATTGTTGTTAACTTATTTGTTTTGTATTAATTGTATAAAAAAACTAGAGAATTACTCCAAGCTTTAGTCGAATCAAAATCAGGCCTAATTCCAAACAATTGAGAAGGTTTTTTTTTCAAAAAAAAGTTTTTGGCCTATTCTTTCATTTTTGAATGTTAAACATATCAAAATCTTTTGAAATTCCGTATGTATTCGTGTTTCGCGCCACTAACAAGCTATTCGATTGTATATAAAAATTGTTTATTTCATTTTATAATCAATATTTTTAAATTGAAATTCTATGTATGCATTTGTTACAACATACCTACGTATGAATTTTGTATGATTCCATTCTTAAAATAATACTCAACTCGTGATTATGAATACACATTGCTTTCATTATACAGGATATCATTCAAAATCGTACCATAGGTAATCAATTTTTTTTGCATAAAAATACACATTTTTCAATATTTGAAAACCCAAACATTTACAAATAATAGTATATTGTTATACTAGTGAAGAAAAGGTTTAATTACCAAACAAGTACGAAAGTTGAAGGACAGCGACTGATCCAATAGCACGAGTTTTTCAATGGTCTTTTCCCACGTGTACTACATACTATTAAACAAGAAATATTTATTTGTGTATTAAGAGCGTAAAGTGATTCTTTGTTACTCGAACACGGTAATTGCAGCGCGAGCCGAAGGCGAGAGCTGCAATAGTGTAAGAGGAACAAAGACACTTTATGCTCGTGATACACACATAATTTTTTCTACGATTGCATCTTAAAATTATTAAAAAACGTATACGTACTGAAAATAAATTCGTTCTGTTAACTGTCAATATGACAAGTGTCTGTTTTGTTTGTATCCCTGGTAACGCGCATTTATAATCTTTTTCGCGCGTTGCCATTGGAAACGCGCGTATTTAACGTCTTTTTCGCGCGTTGCCATTAAAGACGCGCAAAAAAGATATTTTTCTATTGTTCCACAGAAAACGTCATTTTACATTTTTCTACGATTGCTATGAAAAGTTGACAATTACGCTTTCATTTGTCATCGTCAAGTTGACGTTTTCTGTGGAACAATCGAAAAATATCTTTTTTGCGCGTCTCCAATGGCAACGCGCGAAAAAGACGTTAAATGTGCGCGGTTCCAATGGCAACGCGAGAAAAAGATATTAAATACGCGCTTATTTCAATAGTTACCAGAGATACAAATAAAACAGAAACTTGTCATATTGACAGTTAACAGAACAAATTTATTTTCAGTACGCATACGTTTTTTAATAATTTTAAGATGCAATTGTAGAAAAAATGATGTGTGTATCACGAGCGTAAAGTGTCTTTGTTCCTTTTATACTATTGCAGCTCTGGCCTTCGGCTCGCGCTGCAATTACCGTGTTCGAGTAACACAGAATCACTTTACGCCCTTAATACACAAATAACTATTTTACGTTTGCGTACAAGACATTTAATAATTATTTTATATAAATCAAAGGAGTTGTATTTGCAGATGTACATCACGTTTCCTTGGTCACCATTTCCTTCCTTCAATTTTGTTTCCATCACTAGTGAGGAAAGCTATTTATTTTCATCAGTAGTGAGGGAAACGGTTACTATCAAAACTATATTGAGTGAGGAAAATGTGATTTTCACAAGTAATTTTATTTTAATTTTTCAATAGATACTATATAAGTATGCTTCAAATACATTTTATGTGGCAATATTTATTATTTCGGCTGTTCGTAGATCAAATCATGTATTTGTTTTGTTTAGTCTTAGCTAATTTAATTTATAGTTACTGGTTTAGAAAAAGAAAGTATTGTGAGATTGAAATGATTGGGGTTATGTTTATGTTTTTAAAGCAATAAATTTATAGTTAAGTCTGGCTGGGCCCGGCTGAGTGACGCCTAATGTGGATCGTGTTGGGATGAAGAAGATGGAATAAGTTGATCTTACCGGACTGCGTCAATTGTAACACGAAAGAAATGGACGCAGTCTTAAAATTTTATTAAACATACTGGTATTAAAGTTTAAGGTGACTTGGAGGCTGAATTTTGTGAAACATAGCCAAGTGTTTACTTTACATTTTTACCAAGTGTTGGATGACAATTATTTTGTCTTTGTTGTTATTTAAATTGCTATTGCATAGCTTTACCTTTTTTTCGGTAGATGGCATGACCTGTTCCACAAAACTTCTCATGTCATTTTACTAGTTTGTTAGAGATCTTATTCTCTGCTGGCACAGTTCTTCGTCACCAGCTTCTTCACATGAACTTTGTTCTACGTGAAGAAGTAAGTTATACCATACTGATGAGCTCTAATAAGAGCGAAACGCGTCTATGGTTACTAACTGAACTGTGCTGGCCAGCCTGTGACATAGCCAAGTGTTTACTTTACATTTTTATTAAACCTTGTTTCACCAAGTGTTGGATGACAATTAATTTTGTCTTTGTTGTTATTTAAAGTTTAAACTTAATTGAACGCGAAACGTTATAATTTAATATGAGGATGGAAACAGAAGAATGATTTAAATTAAATTTTATTAATTACAATACTTAATTCACTTATCTACTTTAAAATTAAATAAAACGCGAACACCGCGTGATGTGAAGATCTACATCTTCACGCTTTGAGTCGATGGACGAGACTGCTGGTTTCTACCTGGGTACGATACCCACATCTGGAATCCATCCCTCTTGCATCGGGGTGGACACAGATGTCTCAAGTGTTTTGGTTATGTAGTCTGACACTCTGGCCCTGCAGATAACGCGAACATGAAATCTTGTTGGAATTCTAAGAATATTAACTATAACTGTCTCTTTTTATAATTTAATGCCCTATATTCGAAAACCAAAAGATCTCACACTCAGCCTTAATGGCACATGTGGTTACGAGTGTCAAATTACACCAAACCAATCTTATCTAAACGCAACATAACAACAAGAGATAGCTCATATTGTTACATCGTGAATGTTTAAGGGCGCATGTTACTTTGTAGATAGTTTTGAAATGAATATGTATCCGGCGATAGACGAGAAATGTTCAGAATAATTTACTGTAATTAAATATTGAAATAAAGCTGATGTATATATTATCGGAATTTCGTGTCTTATTTATTTATTTATTTATGTTACACTGTAGAACAGGAACTTATTCCCAATTATAGTACAGGGTCCGCACTCACCGAGCCGCACTGTGGCAGTTCATATAATTTTTAGATTGAGTGAGATTCGAACTCGGGATTTCCGGATTCGAATTCCATATTGCTATCCACATCACATTATCCTAACATATACCTGAGTAAAGAAATAGGACAGCAATTTATTAAGAAAATTTTACATCGTATATACTATATACAGGGTGTTTCCCAACTTATACCACTTATTTTAATGTCATATAGTACTCAAAGTATTGTTATGAAATAGAAAAAGTTTTTCAAAATTATTAAAATTAATTTGCACTTTATATGAAGTAAACATTTTTAGTGCCAGTGGTTTGAGAGTTATTTGTAATATATAAATATAAATCTGCATTTATCCATTACTGGGTGTGGCACTCTGCCGTAGCAGATCTCGGTAAGTGATATATTTCTTCGTGTGAAGTACGGTTACCCGCCGTCAAATCACGGCCCCCAAAGATGTTAGTGGTGGGGGAGCCACAGGGGTCGATTTAATTTGGTGAAAATTGTATGTCGGCTGTGGGATCGAACCAGGATTTTCAAGATCCACAGGCCGACTCGATACCACTGAGCCAGCTACCCCATAATAAATTAATAATTAAATTATAATTATAACACTACTAATAGACATTTATTTGATATTGTATAATAAATAAATGGACTAATGTAATGTTTATAATTATAATTTAATTATTAATATATTAGAAGTAACTAGTGGTACGAAAATGTTTACTTCATCTAAAATGCAATTAATTTTGAGAATTTTGAAAACTTTCTTTCTGTTTTATAATCAGTACCTTGAGTACTATATGGTGTTAATACAAGTGTTATAAGTTGCGAAACACCCTGTATATTGCTTACACTTGTAAAAAAGAAAAAAAATGGAAAAACAAATAAATGTGGGAATAATTTGGCCGTTGTTTGAGTGATGCAATATTAAAATTTTCCTAAGTACATAACTACATCCTCTCTTATTGTTTGATTCAATAAAGAAAATATTTCTCATAGTTACACAATTGTTAGAACTTCAAGTTTTTCTACTTTTCATCATAATAAATTTACATACGCACGTAACGAGTTTACAAAGTATGCAAATAGTACAGAAAGATTTATGTTTTATTTTAAAGTCACAATTAAAAGATAAAACTAACAACAAAAGGTAGAACAATTATAACATGCAATAAATAAATTTATATTTAGACTAAAAGATCACAAATATTTAAGTTATCACTAAAAGGTCATTTACTGACTGATATCAAAAATTCTTGTTATACTAACTATTAAATATAAATATAAACATATCATTTAAATCAATTGTACGTCAAATGAGTAAAGTAATAAAATAATAACCGCCATGTTAAATTGATTGATAATTACGTCATTTTTGAATTCATGACAGCGTAACAGCAAACGCAATACGTTGAAATTTTCTTGCGATATCTACTAGTACATAAATAGTTTGACGTAATACAATTTACAATTAACTTTTTTATTTATTATGCTCGTTTGCACCAACGAATGTTAAGTTTAACTTAAATAACTAAAAGCAAATTGAAGTAAAATGTCATATGCTGTCAAACATTTCATGCGATATTGTCAGTTTGTGTCAAACTTATAAATTTAATTGGAGCAAACGACCATAACTGAATTTTTCTACTTTCGTTATTAAAATGTCATTTAATGTATTGGTTTCCATGACGCTAAATAACATCTTACATGTTGACAAGCTTCGAACGTTTTAGGCACGGGGTGAAGTTAGCTTCATGCATCTGTCATTGTAACTTAACCTTACTTTTTAAATATTAATAAAACTTACAATTTTTTGTTTTCTTAATTTGTGATCGTAGAAAAAGTATAGTATGTGACTCGTTTTATAAACTCTTTAGATACTCGTTTTTTATATACTTGCTTCGCTTCACTCAGAACAAAACAAAAAACTTGGAACTAAAGATACGTTTATAAAACTAGTACATAATATACTATAAAAGTAATAGACGATATGGTTTCACAAATTAAATGACAAAATCTGTCAACATTTGTTGTTTCCAACAATATATCCGTCAGTACGGTGGTGTGGATATCGATACGGAATTCGAATCCGGAGATCCCGAGTTCGAATCGCACTGAAGCTAAAAATTATATAAAGTATCACACTACGGCTCGGTGAGTGCGGACTTTGTACTGTAATTGGGATTAAATTCCTGTTGTACAGCGTAAAATAAATGAATAAATAAATAAATAAATAAATAAATACCTAGTTTACTTATAATCATTAGTCAAATTTTTTATGTATACATTCAAATTTAGTTCACATATATTTCGGATTTCATTTTATATTGGTTGCGATATTTCTACAAATATATTAAAAACAAAAACAAAAATAAGTACTGTATTAACCAATTCAATGACGTATTCGTCTTCCTATTTGAAGTGATATATACGCAGGAAATTATTAATAAAAACATACGAATACGGCTCTGCAATGAAATGAGGGCAATTTTCTTGTTCAGGGACGCATCAAATTGATTCAATAAAATTAGGTAGTAACGCAAACGATAAATTGATTATAGTTTTATCAAAGCAAGTATTGAAACAATTGCATCCTTCGTAACATTAATTTCTTTATTAAATATTAAAAAAACATGTATAATATTTTAAAAATATCTTGACAATTATGTCAACAAAAATATGTGGTAACAATTATTGTTAATAAATGAAAAATTATACAAATAAAAATTTAATAGTTCTTTATATTTGTTATTTAAAGTTTTTCTTTTGGAAATAATTTATAAATGTTTGACAACAGAAAATATAAATACACAATTTTTATTACGTCATCGACAAGTTGTTCTGAAAAAGTTGTGGTGCACAAGAAACTATTGTTTTACATATTTTAATTGCAATATCATGAAAATTAGTTTTTTATATTTGTTATATTATTTAACTTGTTCAAGAAATGCAATTTAAAATAATTGAATTCTTATTATTATTACTTAAATATAATAAAAATTAATTTTAAATTCGGTATTGACTATTATTTATGAAATATTTAAGTATTTTCTTTTCCTCTATTACTTGTATCATGAACAAAATGCTTTTAAAATTCCAATGGAATGAATGTATTATTTATTGTTAATTGCATTAAATTAAATTAACTATATTAATTAAATGTATTATTTATTGTTCTATTATTACAACTTAAATAGTTTGTCTTACATAATTAATTCAATATTTATTATGCAAAACCCGATATTAGGATGACATAATTTAATAATATACCGAAAAATCCATTTTCAAATTAATATTCATGTGAATTAAATGTCAACTGAAAATGTTTGAAAACCAGTATTTTGTTACCAGTTTCAACTAATCTGAAAATTTTATAAACTATAATTTTTATCACAATTTAATAACAAAACAGAAACTATTTTGATTATGTATTTTTATTTAAATTAAAATAAAATGTAACCAACTTAGTTTTCTCAAAAATATTTAAATAAACAGAAAACACAACGCTTTGGTGTTAATAATAAACAATACTTTTCAAAAGTACCATATTGTAAATAAAATAAATAAATATATCATCACGCTTTTTACCCATTACTGCGTGTGGCACTCTGCCTAAGCAGATCTCGGTAAGTGATATATTATATGTTTGTCGCGTGAAGTGCAGTTACCAGACGTCAAATCACGACAAAGATGTTAGTGGAGGGGGAGCCACAGGGATAGATTTAATTTGGTGAAAATTGTAATGAAGAGTATTAAAGTACTGTCCGTATGTTTATCTTTTAAAGATCATTATTAAGAACTTCCTGTTTGTACTTCCATAATAGTTCCGTTGACTAGAAATTATCTATATTACCTGGACGCCAGTCTACATTTAATTAATAAATCGTTAATAAGTAATAAAATTACTATTTTAAAATTACGACTTTTCTTACTTTTATTATCAAAAAGTTTTGTTGAAAATTCTTTATTTATTACACTATATTGCATTAACTATAATTTATTATTCTATTTCAAATGTTCAAATAACAATTTATAATTTATAAAACATAAATGGGAAATATACTTTTTATATGTATCAATTTTTGAAACTAAAATTGTTGCAGTAAAATTATGCGATAAATGTGGGCTGCTAAACACAAATAATTATTGTAAAATACGGTTATTCCAAATTACGTGGAAAATACGATAAAACATTCTTGTAATATGGAAACAAAAAACACAATATGTTGTTACTTTATTTATATAGAAAGTTCCTGATTTTTGGACTGCAAATAATCCAAATTCAGTTAACTAAATAATCGTAGTTTTGTTTGCAATTTTGAAATTTCCGCGTAACTAACCTAATTCATAATTTATTATATGTTAAACAAAACTGATGCAATTTTAACATCACTTAATTTACTGAATTAATAATTAACATATGCGTATTAATTACTATTACAAATGAATGACACATACCTTTAAATACCAAATAAAATCTTATAAATTCACTTCATCGACATGAAAACACTGCTGTTTACTCACTAATATTGTTTAGTAACTAAATTGTAAACAAAACTGAATGTTTGGCTTGTACGAGTTTACCGCGCGCTGCGATCGACAACGCTGCTTCGACTGATTTACTTGTTTGAATGTCGGGTTGCTGACAGTTCCTGCAGAGTGCAGGACGATTAGTTTAGCCTTCGGTGACGTCACTATGTCCATATTGTCACGAGATCACGGTTGAAGGTAGCAGGCAGCCAGTACTGCTGCTAAGATATGAAGAAAGCTTTTTAAGTTTAGTAACAAAAACCAAGCACGATTTTAATTTATTTTGACGCTGAAAATTCAACTGTCTTCTCGCGAAATAGTAAGGAAATTGTTATTTGTCAAAATAGATAGGAGAATCGAATGTCAAAAACGAAAATTTTGCTTACGAAATACAAACAATTTTTTTTCTACAACTGTCAAAAATGATTATTAATTTAATCAAGTAAATTAAAGAAAGAAATTTAAATAAATAAATAAATATATCATCACGCTTTTTACCCATTAATGGGTGTGGCACCCTGCCAGAACAGATCTCGGTAAGTGATATATTTTTTCGAGTGAAGTGCGGTTACCAGCCGTCAAGTTACGCCCCCCAAAGATGTTAGTAAATATGGTATTATTGATATGTTATAACCAATGAAATTTGGGAACGTGCGCGAAATACTCATTTTGCATATTAGGGTGCGAAACAGGAATAAAAGTGCGCAAAATACGCGTTGTCATGGTAATATAAATGATGAAAAAATCAAGTACTGCATGTCTTGATATTAGTGACAAAAAATGAACATTTTTTCACAGTTGTAGAAAAAGATAATTTAATAAAATAAAAAAATAAATATATCATCACGCCTTTTACCCATCACTGGGTGTGGCACTCTGCCTAAGCAGATCTCGGTAAGTGATATATTTTTTCGCGTGAAGTGCGGTTACCAGCCGTCAAATCACGGCCTCCAGAGATATTAGTGGTGGAGGAGCCACAGGGGTAGATTTTTTAAATTGGTGAAAATTGTTTGTCGGCTGTGGGGATCGAACCAGGGTTCTCACGATCCACAGGCCGACTCGATACCACTGAGCCACCTACCCCATAATTTAAAGATTTAAAATAAATTACTATTATGGGGTAGGTGGCTCAGTGGTATCGAGTCGGTCTGTGGAATTGAAAATCCGGGTTCGATTCCCACAGGCGATAAACAATTTTCACCACGTTGAAACTACCTCTGTGGCTCTCCCTCCACTAAAATATTTGAGGACCGTGATTTGGCGGCTGGTAACCGCACTTCACGCGAAGAAATATATCTGCTACATTACAAGAAAAGTTACATCTTTAAGTATGTTTTAATTGAAAGTATCACAAACAAAATGTTGAAATTATTTATCTAAAATTCATATATTAATCATATTTCTCTTATTTCACGAGTATAAAAATAATGGTAGGTATACATATAAAATATAAAAAAAAATCACATTTCAAAACATAAATACATATCATTTGCTAAAGTTTAATCTACTAAATAATATCTTGTTATAATTCTTAAAATTCTCTTACGAGTTTGGAAATTTTTAAACTAATTCTGTCATATTTTTCACTAGCATATTTCTTGTAAGCTTCTCGATATGGAAAATCTTTATCATCCATTAGCATCAAATATTCAAAAATCATTCTTTGAATACCGTGCATTTCATCTTGGTCGTGGTATCCGTAATATTTTCTCACTTTATACCAGTAATTATCATCGTAATTAAATATTTTCATGGACAAATAAACAACTGATGCTGCTTGTAAAGATAATGGAAAACAATTGATGTTACGGTCCAGTGCAAAAATTTCTAGGAAATAGTTAGATGAGTAAGAAATTATCTGAAAAGAATTATTATTTTAAATGAGGACTAGGAATTTTATGGCTTTTATGTATCTAATGAAATCTTTTTTTAATAACTGTTACATGTTTCGATGGTCAACCCATCACATCAACAATATTGAAGTACATTTTTAACTGGAGTTATATTATATTTTTACGTATGTAACTCCAGTTAAAATTTAACTTAAATATTGCTGCTGATGATGAATTAACCATCAAAATGTCCAACAATTAAACTTAACTTAAATGTTGCTGATGATGGTGAGTTGACCATCGAAACGTCCAACAATTAAATTGAAGTTAAATTTTAACTATGGTTACTTATAATTTTACGTATATAACTCTAACTCCAGTTAAAAATTAACTTAAATTTGCTGCTGATGATGAGTTGATCATTGAAATGCCCAACACTTAAATGTAATTTAAATGTTGCTGATGAAGGTGAGTTGACCATCGAAACGTCCAACAGTTAAATTTAAGTTAAATTTTAACTGGAGTTATATTATATTTTAACGTATGTAACTCCAGTTAAAATTTAACTTAAATATTGCTGCTGAGGATGAATTAACCATCAAAACGTCCAACAAATTTAAATTAAATTTTAACTATGGTTACATTATATTTTTACGTATATAACTCTAGTTAAAATTTAACTTAAATATTGTTGCTGATGATGAATTGACCATCGAAATATCCAACAGTTAAATATAACTTAATTATTGGTGATGAAGGTGTGTCAACCATCGAAACGTCCAACAGTTAAATTTGAGTTAAATTTTAATTGGAGTTATATTATATTTTTACGTATGTAACTCCAGTTAGAATTTAACTTAAATATTGCTGCTGATGATGAATTAACCATCAAAACGTTCAACAAATTTAAGTTAAATTTTAATTATGGTTACATTATATTTTTACGTATATAACTCAAGTTAAAATTTAACTTAAATATTACTGCTGATGATGAATTGACCATCGAAATATCCAACAGTTAAATATAACTTAAATATTGGTGATGAAGGTGAGTTGACCATCGAAACGTCCAACAGTTAAATTTGAGTTAAATTTTAACTGGAGTTATATTTTAACGTATGTAAGTCCAGTTAAAATTTAACTAAAACATTGCTGCTGATGATGAATTAACCATCAAAACGTTCAACAATTAAATTTAAGTTAAATTTTAACTATGGTTACATTATATTTTTACGTATATAACTCTAGTTAAAATTTAACTTAAATATTTCTGCTGATGATGAATTGACCATCGAAAATTCCAACAGTTAAATATAACTTAAATATTGGTGATGAAGGTGAGTTGACCATCGAAACATCCAACAGTTAAATTTAAGTTAAATTTTAACTGGAGTTATATTATATTTTAACGTATGTAACTAGAGTTAAAATTTAACCTAAATATTGCTGCGGATGATGAATTAAGCATCAAAAGGTCTAACAGTTATTAAAAAGACTTTCACTCGATCCTAAAGCCATAAAATTACTACATGATATTTTAAATAAAAAATTCTTGATATTTTCAAAATAATTTTAAAATATTTTAAATATTCTGTACGTACATTACTTTGTTCAATCTGCATAATATTAATAAAATAGTAAACAAAAATCATAGGATCGTCAACAGCTACGTCAAAATTTAAAATTTTCAAAAGTTTCTTTTCCGTCCGTAAAAAATAGTCAAGAGTATATCGGTTATTGCATAACTTTAGTAAATTTGGTGCCTGTAAAATAAAATTGTGAATTATATTATTCAAATAAATACAACAAAATCTTAAAACATTTCTTATTTTCTATTATCAAACTTAGTCATAAGTTTCTAAACTATTTTAGCAAAAACTATTTTTAAATATATGTGGTAGAAAACTGTGTTGTATAATTTTTCTCAATCAAGGTAAGAAAATGAGATATTCCTTTCCGAAGATGCCGATGTACATGACAGAAGAAGAAGAAGAACAGTTTCTTCTCAATGTATACCTATAAATATTTCACTACCCTACCAGAAAGTAAAATTATCAGAAATGAATTAGAAATTTAAATAAGATTTATTTTTTTTTTAACAGATTTCATTTGGACATCACTAATGTTAAATCAAAATGTTGTTTTTCAGTTCTCATGAGTATGGCTGTACTTTTTTACTTATAAATTTTCTAGCATTTTTCTTTTACGATACAATATGATTTTTTTAAAGGAATGATGCCTCTCTTATTCTTTGAATTTTTAAATTAATAATAGTTGTCTTATAAATGATTTAGAATTTTTTTTGGAAAGATAATTTGTCTCAAAATTTACTTTCTTTCCTAGAGATGAAAAGTATCACTTTCTTCTAATGGAATTAAGGAAAGAAAATTTTACTTTTTGACAGAATCGTGAAAAAAATAATTTAATAACGTTCGACATCAAAATAAATTGAAATATGTAGTAGATGTCAAGTTATTTTGAAAATATCTTACCGTAATAAAGTTTACGCTGTTATTATATTTCAAAGCTATCCAATATGTCGTCAAAGCTATTATCTGATACCTAATTTCTTGTACACAAAAACTTGCTAATATTTTATCAAATAATCTTATTGCTACAAAGAAAACGTTAGTGTCTGGAGCCAAATAGTGCTGGAAATATAAAAATAATAATAATAATAATAATTAAACAAATTTTGATTATCATCATTTCAAAATGTACATACGTGTAATTTTATCATCCAATTTATAAGAGCTGCTCTATATTCAGAAAGTTGAACATTTTTGTCTAAAAATTCATAACGTAACATGTTCCTTCTTTGCTGTTTGATTATATTTAAAATTATGTCCTGAAAATATAAAAAGTTGTTTAGTCTCGTAGTTTATGTTATGTTACTTTTCAATCTATACCGGGAGGTTTTCTTATCAGTAAACATAGGGATATATCATTACCGTAGTTACAGTTAAAAAGTTTGACAGCAATACATTAGAGCGTTTATTTTAAAAGTAAACATAGGGAAAATAATATTTTCAGCAATGCATTGAAGTGTAATAGTCTATAGTCTAAAAGAAACATTTTAAGTTTAAACAAATTAAATGAATTTGAATTACTTTAAATTACATTAACTAAACGTTAGGTATAAATTTAGAACCTCAAAACAATCCAAAAGTTCTTTTGTGTAGAGGTTTGTTCGCAAATTCTTCGTTTAAGAGCTCGTACATACAAATAATGAGAATTTTGGGTTGAACCAGTTCAAAAATCTAAAATTATTAAAATGTAGTTCTATATAATTCAGACCACGAGAAATCGAATGGCGCAAGGCGCATCTTCATATCTTTTTTAGTTTTTGAGTTACAGCGATTTTTTACTTTTTTTAAAACTCAACTTTGAAAGCCCATAACTCAAAAATTAAAAGAGATATTGAAATACGGTTTGAACGAGTGTATTTTTCGTGCGCTACTTAATTTGTACAGGTATTTTGAAAATTTTGAAAATTTTTCAAAATTTTTCTTCCTCAATATTTCAAAAACTTGAAAAGATAATGAAAATCTGAAAACACCAGTGAATTTCTGGCGTGAAAATACATAAGTATGCAAATTTTCACATTAAAATTCGCACGGATAAATGTTTTATTACAAAAAAACTAAAAATGGCCAAAAATCGTAAAAATCTTAAGGCTAACCCCTTAAGAAATCTTCAAAAAACGGCCATTTTCGATTGATTGTAATAAAAAATTTATCCGTTCGAATTTTCTTCTGAAAATTTGCATACCTATGTATTTTCACGCGAGAAATTCACTGGTGTTTTCATATTTACAGTATCTCGTCAACTTTTTGAAATATCGACAAATGAAAATTTCGAAAAACATTGAAAAAATTTCAAAATTTTCAAAATACATATACAAGTTAAGTAGCGCACGAGAAATACACTCGTTCAAACCGCATTTCAATATCTCTTTTAGTTTTTGAGTTATGGGCTTTCAAAGTTGAGCTTTAAAAAAAGTCAAAAATCGCTGTAACTCAAAAACTAAAAGAGATATTGAAATGTGGTTTGAACGAGAACCATATAATAAAAATTTTGACTTTTTAAACTGGTTCAACCAGAAATTCACATCTGCATGTTTAAATGTCAAATTTCTGGTCATTCTTAGCCATGGCAGTGCTGCAATAGCAGATCCTAATAAACTACACATTTTAAGCCGTTAAGTACAGTAACCAGTTGTCAAATCACAACTACCAAAAAAGAAAATTTTATTTAGTTTAAATAGGAATTTTAATTCAATAACTGTTCAAAATTACCCCCATTTACATGTAAACAATAACCTAAACGATTATAAAATGAATTTATAGCATTATTTATTTGCTCTGGAGGAATCTCATGAGATGAACAAATTCTACGTTTAAATTGTTTTACAGTCATTCTATCACCATTATAAAATTTACTTTTTAAGTGGCCCCAAAGAAAAAAATCGTTTGGCGCAAGATCTGGTGACCTTGCAGGCCACTCCACTTCTGCACCTCGTCCTAGCCATCGTTGGGGGAATATCCGGTGCAGATAATTTCGTACATTTTGTTGGAACCACACTTCCTCAATATTTACTCAATATTACTCTCTCTTGTAACAACTCTAAATAATTTTCCCCATTTAAATTTCCATTTATATAAAAACGCCCCACTATTTGATCCCCTATTAACCCGGTCTGATTTTGAAAGAGGACAGTTTTATTACTTTGACAATTATAGATGACAGCAATGTTATTTTCCCTATGTTTACTTTTAAAATAAACGCTCTAATGCATTGCTGTCAAACTTTGTAACTGTAACTATGGTAATGGCATATCCCTATGTTTACTGATAAAAAAAAACTCCCGGTATATCTTAATGGCTGGTTTCATCAACAATAGGTTTAAATAAATAAAAGATAATCGAAAGCATGACATCAATGTTAATTGACAAGTAATTTTGATTTGCTTTTATTTATTTAAATCAAGTTTAAAATTTAACTTTTGTTAGGGAAATCGGCCATAACTATTTTATATACAAATAACTGTTGACAGAAACACATTTTAATTTTATATTTTTGTATGAGCCAAGTATAACGGCAATATACATACTTTGCGTTTTGATATTAGTGAAAAAAATGAACATTTTGACAGTTGTAGAAATAGTTATTTACGTAAAAGGTCAGAAAAGTGTACAATTACAGGATGAGTAGATAGTTTCATGCCGAGCTTGAAACAGCTTACGAATCCTGTACGACGCTTTACTGACGTGTTACGTATCACATTTTACCTGAAACTTATAAACAAATAATACATATTTTAAATTAATTTAAATTAAAATAAATATTTCACTTACACATTCAGTCAGTATTTTATGTTGCTAAGTAACTAGACACTCACGTTTCTTTCATTACCTGCCTAGGCAGGCAATATGTTATTTTCCTGACTAGGCATGCAAAGCGAAGCTTTCCTGGGCCTTAAAGATCAGGCGAATGTTTATTTTTCTGTCAGTTTCAGGTAAAAGATTATTTTTAAAATAGCATGGTTAGTTTACAAAACAGTTAGATAGTTTATTAAATTGAATTTGTTTGAATACTCACATTAATTATATCTGTCGCGTACAATAAACTTGGTCGCACTAAAAATATAAATAAATTATATAAAAATTATTTATTTATTTATTTGCATCATTACCTTTCGTTGCAACAGGATCCAAATTAACAACACCTAAACTATGTGATGGTTGATTCACTTGTTTCATCAAAGCCTTCTGATTCAGCAATGGGATACCATCATAAACACTTCTTTCCAAAAGTTCTTTTTGCAAACTAGCTTTTGTTGTATAAACTGGCACACATTTTCGAACATTTTTATGCGGTCCCTTTGAAGTCAAATCACTTTTAACAGTTCTAAAAGTTTCCCAAAATCCAGTATCTGAAGCTACTTTTTGGGTAGGTTTAACATCTGAAGTTAATTTTGCAATAGGACTAATAGCAGTAAAATTAGCAGTTGGTTTAGTTATTTTAACAGTTGATGTAGCATTTGGAGGTCCTTTAACATAAGGAGTAGTATAACTTAATACAGGCTTATTTGAAGCTGGAGAAGAATAAGAATATCCTCTTGAAGCACTTGTAACAAGAGCAGTAGTATAACCGGAAACCGTAGAACCTTGTTGATTATATCTATCATTTCGTGAATCTTCTGCTGAATAAGTATCATTTCTCCGAACAGGTATAGCAGAAGAAGTAGCGGAACATCGAGAAGAAACAAATCTATTTTCAGTTTTTGGTTGAACACGTGCTGGTTCAGAATGTCTAGATTTTACAGGAACTGATTGTGGAATTTTAAATTGATTATCTCTTACATCTGTTAAAGGTTTTCTTGAAGGAACATAATCAGTACAACCACAGTTATAACTTTTTGTAATGGTTTCAGAAGAACTTTGCGTTATTCTTGCTGCCGAACCGGTATTACTTCTTGCAACAGGAGCTGGAGGATGAACTACTTTTGTAACAACAAGTTTTGAAGATCTATCAACTGTAGTTCTGTACACAGCTGGATAAGGTTTTTGCTGAGGTTTAGAAGGAATGTTCTCTTTTTCTCTTGCTTGTTGATTTTGAGGTCGTCTTACGCATGGACACCGACCAGCAGTGCTCATTTTGTAAATTATTTATCAAACTTTTAATATCTAAAAATATTAATTTTAAATTTGAGATATTAAGACAAAATTTCTACTTACATGAAAAAATTTTGTCGTGCACTATCGAGGAGTTATACAAGTAAAGTCTTGAAATTTTATAATTATGAGCAAATTTCGTTTCGAATTTAATTTTGTTTTTAAAATCATGTAGACTGTTCCCTCTATAATTCAAATTATGAACTAAATTTAGTAACATATTTGTACTCGAAAAGGTTTGTGAATTATTCTGTTTTAATTAATAAATTCTCTTTACTTATTATTATTATTCAGCAGTGCCTATGAAACTGGGTTTTTAAAGTACAATAAAGTTATTATAAAAGGAGAATTTTGAAATGCCAGAAAATATATATAAAATAAATAACAATATTTTCTTCTTTACTGATAAAAATAAATTATGTTTAATCAGAAAATTGGTTTGTCTGTATCAGTAAAAGATAAAAAAATAAGTACCTTTACTTATTATTGGCAGTAACTAGCACTTTAATCTTTTCTGCAATGCATATAATATAATTTCCTACGTAATACTACATATTTATTCAGTCATTTAATCATTAATTATTTACCAGAGTTATTTTCACATTTTGCAAATATATTTACAAATTAAAGGTCAACTTAAATAAGAGCTACTGTTATTGAAGAAGATGGACTCTGTTGATGCTGAATGTAAGTATTCATTATTTGATTGCAGCACAAATACGGTACAATTAATTGATAAATAGGGCGCTATCAGAGACGGGCTTAACTTATTTCAATATTTTATACTTAATTCAATTTCTTTCTTTCCTATCTGAAATTTACATTACCTATATTAGTAATAGAAAAAATTAAAATTCATGCATAATACAACCAGATTTTTATTTCATTTCAGTGCATGAATAAAATACAACAATTAATTATAATGTAGTTTAGAAGTCCGTCTCTGATATTAGTCTATTAAGTTTTTAATATTATTTGATGTCTACCCTCCTTATGGTATATCTTTATTATTCTTTAAGAACCATAAGAAATGATAAGTCATTGTGTCAAAAGACGGCAACTACAATTTTATCAAAATTGGAATAATAAATTCTGATTATCCATATTCAAGTTTTTATGGTAAGTGTTCGAATATATAAATAATGTCAAGTAAAACAATGATACAGTTATATTCAGTTATATTCAATCAACCAAAAACGGAATAAATTCCGTTAGATTCAATAGAAAACTGAATTAAACTATTCGGAAGTTAGTATTAAAGTATTGCTGCGTAAGTACAGGTGAGAAAATTACACTTTATGCAAATAAGAATACTGGTATTATTTTTAAATATATAAATAACACATGGGTTAACTTTTATTTAATAATAAAGACCGAAATAATTTTTGTACGATTTACTAATTTGTTTTTAATTATGTTGCAGTTTTTACTAAAAATAAAAATTGCAAAGTAATGAAAATTAACGATAATGTTAACATAATTGAAACATTTTGATTGTCACAACAATGATATTGAAACTGTCATGTAACATAATATTACTGAGACAAGCAATCGTAACATACCTATTTTTATCTGATAATTTTTTTAACTATCGCTCAACGATAACATTGTCATACGTAGTTTTGCAATCGTTTCAGGTGGATATACAAATTAAAAATGGGTGTTCTACCAGAAATAAAAGAAATTGACAATGTTCTTAAAGGCAATTTTGGCGAAAATTGGAAATATTTAAACCATTCATCAACAAATTTGACGGCACCAGGAGAAAATTACGGTAGTGTTATGTTAAAAGTTGATGTTGAATACGAAGAAAATAATAATAAAAATAAAGTTGGTCTTGTGGCAAAATTATGTCCTCCTACAGAACTTTTAAAAGAAGCATTTGCTTGTTCATTGACTTTTAAAAAAGAAATACAAGCATATTTAGAAGTTTGCCCGTTGATAGAAACAATACAATATGAACACAATATTCCTGAAGAAGAACATTTAGATTTCTTTGCAAAATGTTATGGAGCACGAAAGAATTTGACCAATGAAGATAAAATAGATGATGATGCAATAATAATTTTGGAAAATTTGAAAATACAAGGATATTTCGTTGAAGATCGTATGGAAGGTTTAGATTTACCAGCTACTGAATTAATCCTGAAAAATTTGGCAAAATTACATGCAGCTGTCATCGCTATTCGATTGTTGAAACCAATCGAATTTAAACAGAAAGTTTTACCGTGTTTAATATCCGCAAACAATGGTGGAATTATGATTGATGGATTTGTTGGTTCAGCTGTTAAATTATTAGAAACAATCGATGAATGTCAACAATATTTGGAAAAAGTCAAAAAGATAAAAGAAGATCGGGAAAAATTAGGAGGTCTAATATTTCCTATCACAACTAATACAGATTTTTCTACTATTGTTCATACTGATTTCTGGACCAATAACATGTTGATTATGAAAAACGATAAAGGCGATATTTTAAAAGCAAAAATGGTTGATTTACAATTAACCGATTATGGTTCAGGTATTCGAGATTTATTATTTTTCCTGTATACCAGTGTTCAACAAGAAGTTTGTGAAAAATATTTCGATGATTTTATCAAATTGTATCACAAAACTTTTGTTGAATTTCTAAGTTATTTTAAATGTGATTTGAATAAATATTCTTGGAATAAATTTATGAAAGAGCTAAATGATGTCGCTCCGCATGAATTATTTCATCTTTTGTTTATGTTAAAACCGATATTTTCTGAACGTGGCTCAATTGAAAGTTTGGAATCTATCGATGTATCAGATTTTACAAGAACTGATAATCTTGGTAAAGTATATTTGAGTAAATTAAGGCAAATTATTCTGTCGTACGCAGAGAGAAAATGGCTTTAAATTTATTGTAATTACTTTTAAAATGTTACTCAATTAATCAAAAGGTAAACTTAATACTAAAATAATAAAGCAGTAGATTACAATTTTGTAAAATAATATATAAATTTATTTACCCATGTATAAAAGAAAGCAAGTGTATATCAAACATAACAATTATAAAAATATTTATTGTACAATTATTCTACGAATGTCAAAGTACTTTCAGATCAACTTTAAAACCAAAATTATACAATAAAGTAAAAATTAAGTTTCTTTGTATTTTAAGCACGTATGAGAGCAATAAATAATATGTTTCTAATTTGACCCTGTACTACAAAATATCACCATCATTACAAATTAAGTCCTTCTAATCCCATGGACCACAGAAGAGTTTTGTCAGTTTCTATGGTAACATAAGGCATAAAGTCGCTGTAAGTATTTGAAGTACTTACAAGATCCCCAAATTTTATAGTTTTATCAGCTATCAATAAATAAGAATATTAGTATTATAAGAAATATTGTAAATCATATTGAAATCTTACTTAGATCCCATTTTAAACCGGTGGTAGTAACATGATTACATTGTTCACCGATTGGTATAAGAGCGCACCAAGTCTCATTTTCTCTAAGTTTGTCAGGAATATTTATTTTGTGCCTTCCTGGATAAATTAACCATGAGAGTGAATCGTTTGACAGTTGAAATATATTTACATTTGCTAAAATAGTTTTTGCTTTAAACAAAGTATTTATATTCGCCATGATATGGTCTAAACGACCAGCTGTATCCACAACTGCAATAACATTTTCGAGCTGTAATCATTTATTTTTTTATTAACAAATTGCTTATTTAATAATAAATGTATTTTACCGGTTTCACGCTTGATTTAGTAACATTATATAATTCTTTCAGAGCTTTTGTAAAATCAGTTTCGTTCTGGTCATCGGTAACAATTACAGAACTATTATGTTGATCTCTTAAAATTTCAAGGAATTTAACATCAATTGAATCCATGTCACCGGTCACATAATGTGGGCTTGGAACCACATCCATGCCAAGATGGTTCTCTTCTACCCATCTGTACCACCGATTAGTGCCACCATCAACAGTAAATCGTAAATTTGCTATAATTAAACAATTATGTAACATGTATTATTGCGCAATAAGTTATTTATTTACCTTTTGTCCACAAAGGCAATAACAATTTGGGACTCAAATTAATTTTTGTATTTAGCACCACAACTGCGTAATGAGAGCCGTTCCCTACGTTATTTTTACTTGTTAATATATTTACGGGAGTCCAATTAATTTCTCTATTCATTTTTTGTGAAATATGATTTTTTTTGATAATGACACTTCTACACGCTTACATTTTGAGGTTAGTTGTCAAAGTTAGTTATACGAATTTCCGTAAGATGCCTCTAGTAGTATTGATTGCATCGTTCGGAAAATAATTCCGGTTTACGACTCCGGTTTTATATAACAAACATAAAAGTTATTCACTTTAAAATATGTAAATATTAAAACCAAATTATAGGCTTTCATATTAATTACTAATAAATATATGAACAGAATTTGTATCTTGTAGATACGTTTCATTAATTTTATATTTATAACATCAAATATTATTGCTTGATTATTAAATAATCAGTATAAAATATAAATAAAAATATTTTAAATTTCAGAACTATCGATTTCAAAATTGCCCATCCATAAATTAGGAAAGTAGCAGGAAGAAACATTCAACGAACACTTATTATTAAATAAATACGTGCTTCTATGCAAACCGCAAAAGTAACTTTTACAATCCCAATTATTCGATTAAACCACAGAGGATTTTTTTTCTTACAGGAACAACAATTTTATACTTAGCAAGTAAACAGGAACAGGAACATAAAAACTTTACTACCGATTAAATTAATTTAATTATAAGAAACTTTTCATTTCCATACACATTATTTATTTTTATAAATGCTAGAAACTGACAAACGATTTATAATATAATTTTGTATCAGCTTTATTATTTAAAAATGCAATAATTATAAAACGAGAATTACAAAATTGTAACTTTGTTTTCAATAAGAAAATACTTCTAAAAAATTGAAATTTTATACATGTCTTATTATTATAAGTTGTACAAAACTGTAATTTAATTTTTTATGTCCTGAGTGAGCAAGATATTTGATTGATTGATTGATTATTATTTAGAGTAGATGATGCAAATATAGATGTATTTCAAACAATGTTAAAGTATATAAATGTAGAATTACAGTTTTAAATAATTTCTTTTATTTTCATTATTTCTTTTTATTAATTTTATTCCTGAAATTTACTTGTGTTTGATGTTATTAATAAATAATATATTTTACAAAATTTCTATATTTTGTTATTAAAATTAATTAATAGCAAACTGTGATACATAATAAAATAGTTTAATGCTTATAATAACCAGGGACTCGAACCGTAACGAAACCGTAACTGAAAACCGTCCCGATATACACATTTAACCGAAACCGATATTTTTTGTTTTGAAATATGGAAAATGAAAACCGAAACGGTAATTTAATTGATTCTATAACTCAAAATGTAACCGAACCGATAGTATTTCGGTTCTAAAACCTTAAATTTAAACCGGTTTAAAGTTACAAGAATAAATTATTTTATAGTTGCAGTCTTTACAGTCATACAGTACCGGATTAACACTAAACGGGGCCCTAAGCAATCGCAAAAGAGGGGCCCTCCACAGTTCAAACAATTTTTACCACGTTAAAACTACCCCTGTGGCTCTCCCTCCACCAACATCTTTGAGGGCTGTGATTTGTCGCGAAGAAATAATGAGTAAAAGGCGTGATGATATATTTATTTATTTATTTCCTTATATTATAAATATTTATTGTTTAATATGTAAGGGAGCTATGGAAAAGTACACTGCTTAAAATTGTACAGGGATATTTTAAAAATTTAATATAAAATTAAAACTATAAATTATATTATAAATATGTATTTAAGAAGGATTCAATTTAAAAATTCATACAAATTATATTCAAATATTTCTAAGAAAAATAATACCTTTGGTATTCTTACAAATATTGCAATATAATTTATTTATTTATTTATTTATTTATGTTACGCTGTACGACAGGAATTTAATCCCAATTACAGTACAGGGTCCGCACTCACCGAGCCGCAGTGTGATAGTTTATATAATTTTTAGCTTGAGTGAGATTCGAACTCGGGATCTCCGAATTCGAATTCCGTTTCGCTATCCACACCACCGTACTGACGGATTTATAGTTTTAATTTTAAATTCAGTTTTTAAAATATCCCTGTTCAATTTTGAGCAGTATTAAGGTAAATATCACCTCATATCTCAAATCTATTTCGCAATTGGCATCGTCCTTGCGTGAACAATAACCCCACCAGCTCAACTACAACTTCCACTTCCTCGGAAGAACGCAACTTGTCACCAATATCTCACCACTACTTCCTACCGGACCGACGAGTACCATCCATCGCCTCTGAAGCGAAACGAGTCCCTCTCACCATCAACTAGTAACGGCGACGAACTTCTACCGCCGACAAAGCAGTTTCTTTTGCAGTCTGCAAGAACGCACAGTCGCTGGTCTAGTAGTTCATTAGCTCGCTTAGATCCTATATGTGCTGTACGGGTTTGAGAGCGAAGCCGGTTTGAAAACGCGCGCGAAAACTAATTTATACAATCGTTAAAATTAAACAGTTCCAATATAAACGGTTGTAGTGAAATATAAATAATTGATTTTGTTTTAAACAGTGTGCGACAGTTTTAAATAAATAAACAATGTTTGTTTTTCCATAATTGGACAAACAATTATTCTGAGGATATATATCGGAACAATTGGTAAAATATAATTTTTTTATTTTAATTTTACTATTGCAAAATTGATTCACAATGATTTTTTTCATTTTGATCAGTGTTTCATAAATAATTAATTTGTAACTTTAATTTTAATATAAAAATTCTGCGGTATCAAATAAAAAATATATTTTTAAAATTTAATTTTGTTTGAAAAACATACCAAAGTATAAGTACAAAATAATAATTTTAAAACTACGCTTTAACTTTAATAGTTAACATTTTTTATTTCCCACTGGCCATCATTTTAAAATTATTTTACATAAAAACAGTTCAAGTAAAAATATAAGAAAACTATTTTTTTTAAAGAAGTCTATTAAATAAAAGTTATATATTTTATCTATTTTAAAAAAACTTAAAAACAAGTAAATATTACATTTTCATTTATTCTATTAAAATAAAAAATAAATTTTGTAGATTCGAACATCTATAAATGATGAATTAAATAGCAATGAAATTTGCAACTTTACGAAATATTTTCTACTTATCAACAAATATTGTTGCGATTTTGTTTATTATTTACAGATTTACGAATTATAAACGTACAGATTTATCGCAGAATTTCACCATTAATTTTATTTTATAGTTAATATACTGAGAGCCAAGAATGCATCGGTAAAATTTCGGATAGTTGTTGCGAAGAAACGAATAGCCGAGTTTCAAAAATGACATAATTTAGATTTAAGTTTCATTTTTGATACAAGTTGTCGTTCCTACGCAGGAATTATAAGGCATTTTACTAAATAAATTCATGGTTAGAGTTATATTCGGTTGATTATTTCCTTAATTCACGTTTTAAATTATTGTTTAAATGTCAAAATTTTCAATATCAATAATCAGTTGTCTATAATATGATGCAGCGATTTAATCAAAACTTTATCGTTATAAAATTGTCGTCTTGGTGCAAATGAAACATTCTGATTGGCTTATAATCTAATGAAGGAATTAATTACTATTATTAATATTTATTTATCACCTTGAAGATCATTTAAAATACTACAATATCGAATTTTAATTTCTGTGAAAATAAATTCTAATTTTTGGTCTTCGTAAAAATAATCTAATATCAATATGCAAAAAAATATTTTTACAATAAGTAATGAAAGCATACTTTTTCACTCATTGATATGTTTACAAATCATATATCAAGCTTCAAATTAGTGAAATGAAGAATTGATTTCATTACTTAGATGCACAAGCAGTAATTGTATCTCTTTTATTTGAAGCATTTTCATATATAATATAACAAGTAGTATGAAAATTGCTGAAAATATTTTGACATAAAATATTATCTGTCAATTGTCATACTACGAGTTGTATTCGGCTTGAGAATTTACCAAACAAGAGTTAATTAACAAGAATAGTTATGTATTTATTTGCACAGTGATGAAAATTCTACATTTTTTCAGTGTACATTTAATATTCAAAATTGACGTTTATGAAAATATTGAAAATATCATTTATTTTATTCGTAACCAAGGATATTAATAACAGTGGTATTTCCGATGAAATTTCACTAGTGATGAATTTCCGACGAAATGTACATTTCATTGGTTCATTTTCAAACAAATTCGTGATCCTATTGGTTGACAGTGACGTGTGGTGAATTCTCCTTTAAAATATTTGAAAAACGTTTCCAAACGAAAATTGTACAAAGCCAACTGTACAAGTTTGTTATCGAAAAATGAGTGTTTTTTTGTTGCGCGTGAGAATGTTACTTTTAGTCGAGACAATAAAAGTCATTTGAACGTGCCAAAAAACAAGAATTTTGTCCACGAAATACAAACAACATTTTTTCTACAACTGTAAATAAAGAATAATACAATAATTATTGATTTGTTTAAGTAAATTAAAGGAAAACATTCAACAATAATATTAATTTGATACTATTGATGTGTTGTAACTAATGAAACCTGACAACAAATAATTTGGGAGCGTGCGCGAGATACTCATTTTGCGCACTAGAATACGAAACAGTGCGCAAAATATTTATTTTTCGTAACACATGCACAAGAAACACGTTCTTATTCCCTAATTTTAGAGAGAGAAACACTGCTTTTCTCCCCTAGGGAGAGAAACATTATGTTTCCATAGGTACCACGTTTCTCTCCCTAGAGAGATTAGCTGTTTGCGACGTTTCCTAGGTAACTAGTTACGCAACCTATATTTGACATTTGTCCCGATAAGACAGTAATTTTTGTGCACTTGTTACGAAAAGTATAATATGCTTCACGGGAGGGCGCGATTATCTCTTGTGTGAAGTTGGCAAACCTCAACTTCCGCTCTAGCCTTCGGCCCTCGCTTACGTCTCGGTTTGTCAACTTCACACGCGGGAATAATCGCTTGTTTCCCTCCCTTGATGCATAACATACTATTGCGCATTAGGGTGCAAAATAATGCGCAAAATACACGTTGTAATGTAACTGATGAAAAAATCACGTACTTCGCGTATTGATATTAGTGAAAAAAAATTAAGCAATTTACAAAACTGTCTTGTAAATTTATATAAACTTCTATATTACATTCTGGAATATAATATAATATTAAATTTAACGTAGTGTTAAAAATAGGGAACAAACTTATAATTTAGTTGTTTATTCCGTCCAAAAAGTGACATTCAGATAAGAGTGGTGAAGCATTGTATTAGTGAATGTCGTTTGACATTACAGTTTGACAGTGAGTGACTAATTCAATTGTTTTGAAGAGGAACCATCGTGTCACCGCCTACTCGACTTCAGCTTCCTGTGAATGTTGCTCTAA
This sequence comes from Pterostichus niger, assembly GCA_947425015.1. Lineage (NCBI taxonomy): Eukaryota > Metazoa > Arthropoda > Insecta > Coleoptera > Carabidae > Pterostichus > Pterostichus niger. The sequence goes on along the minus strand of OX380341.1, from coordinate 3,331,043 downwards.
AGAAAACTGAAACTTCTAATGGAAGGTTAGTTAGTAGAACAAGAACTACTAAAGGAAATTGTATTGATGTGGCAGAGAAAACTTTTGTTTACCAGCAACAATAGTGCGTTTGGTAATATATGTATGTGGTGTGAGAATTTTAATTTAGTTTTTTAATTAATGTTTTGTGTGAGGACGCCTAGTAGATCGTCAAACGGAAGGCCGCGTTGTGAAATATTGTTAGCATTTTAGAATATTCATATTTGATAGAAAATAAACAATTTAAGGACACTAATAGAATTGTTTGTAAGTGTTAGCGAATTATAATAATTTATTCTTTGTTTATGAGAAATATGAACATGAAGAATTTTAGAAAATGTAAATTTTTATTGTAATTAATTTCATTATAATGATTTATCTATACGTTTAAAAATTTCTTCGTTCGTAAAAATACGTGAATTCATAACCTCATTCAGTTGAACTTTCAACCAAAAATAACTGTAATCGAGTTCTTTGAATTCCACTAGTTTTTTTACATTGTAATTGTAAATAATTTCATAATAATAATGGATGGACTATATGGCTTGAATCTCTTGTTAATTTTAACAACGTTTCGACCCTTTTTTGGGTCATCTCCTGAAATATGTTAAACAAGAGATTAAAGCCATGTAATACATCCATTGCTATTATTTTTTATACTTATTCCGACTTTTTTTGTAAATAATTTCGTACTAAATAAATATATCATCACGTCTTTTACCTATTATTGGGTGTGGCACTCTGTCGTAACAGATCTCGGTACATGATATATTTAAAATAAAAATAAATAAATAAATATATCATCACGCCATTTACCCATTACTGGGTCTGGCACTCTGCCTAAGCAGATCTCGGTAAGTGATATATTTTTTCGCGTGAAGTGCGATTACCAGCCGTCAAATCACGGCCTCCAAAGATATTAGTGGAGGAGGAGCCACAGGGGTAGATTTTTTAAATTGGTGAAAATTGTTATATATTTCTTCGTGTGAAATGTGGTTACCAGCAGTCAAATCAGGGCCCTCAAAGATGTTAGTGGAGAGGGAGTCACAGAGGTAGTATTAACTTGGTGAAAATTGTTTGTCGGTTGTGGGAATCGAACCCAGGTTCTCAAATCGACAGGCCGATTTGATATGAATATTAGCTATGATAAATTTTGTATATTTTGACTGATATTTATTTAAATTTTAAATTACGATTTACAGCTTTTAAGATACATCAAAATTAATTTTTCTATGATTGCTATGAAAAGTTGATAACTATGCTTTCATTTGTCATCGTAAAGTTGACATTTTCTGGGGAACAGTCGAAAAATATCTTTGTCGCGCATCGCCAATATCAACGCGCGAAAAAGTTATCAAATGCGCACTTATTTCAATAGTTACCAGGGATACAAGCAAAACAGAAACTTATCATATTGACAGTTGACAGAACGAATTTATTTTCAGTACGTATACGTTTTTTAATAATTTTAAGATGCAATCGTAGAAAAAAATTATTTGTGTATCACAAGCGTAAAGTGTCTTTGTTCCTCTTACACTATTGCAGCTCTTGTCTTCGGTTCGCTCTGCAATTACCGTGTTCGAGTAACAAAGAATCACTATATAAATTCATTCTATGTATATACATATCTATCGCCTATTAAATTTTATATGTAAATGTTTGGCTAAAATTAAATAAATAATTCGTCGGTCAGTATTTCAGCGAGCCAAATTATATAGACACCGGAATTCCGGGATTTTGTAATCCGACTTATAGATGTGCCATACTATTTAACACCTAACTTTAATGTGAAGAAAATCAATTGATTTATACATCTGAATTTCTGTATCTATAATTTAAAATCTGTGGAACTTAGAAAAGTAATTAATTTAATTTTTATTATTGAATTGGTTTCACTATGTATTAGCAACATGGATAATTTTTTGTCTTTTTGTTTTCACCAATTTAAAATCTACCCCTGTGGCTCCCCCTCCACTATCATCTTTGGAGTTGGTAACCGCACTTCACGCGAAGAAATATATCACTTACCGAGATCTGCTTACGGCAGAGTGCCACAGCCAGTAATGGGTAAAAGGCGTGATGATATATTTATTTTGTTTTATTTAAAATGAATCTTATTGAATATCCCGATAATAAACAGCACTTATCACTTCACACTACTTTCTAAAAATTCTAATTTCATTTTCATTTACTAAACAATTTACCAAGTATCTTATTACCGACTATAAACCTTGTCTTCTTACATAGTTTCAAAACCGCAACTCAATTTCCCAATGACAGATCGCGATATCTATGATTAATCATCAAAGAAAACAACGTGAACATCAACACATAGCCTTCTGTTAATATTACTATAATCGTTCCTGGTAAAAGTGCATCTAATGTAAACAGACTTTGCGTTTGCACGCTCTGAATGCGTCCGGTGCGTCCTGATTCACAAAATTAGAATAAAACCGCAGCACAGCGCGCTGGACTGGACAATCGCGTCAATCAAGTCGCGTTTGACATAAGAAAAGAGATGGACTGATTGAGAGAGAATAAATGAAGAAAATGATAGAAAACTAGTGGTTCATGTAATCTACGTTATTATTAAAATTTTCTAATGCAGCAAAAACTGCTATAAGTCTATATTATACTAGTTATAGATTATTGTCTAATTACATGGGCGAGGATATCGAGTCGGTCTATGAACCCAAGTTTGAATCCCACATTCGACAAATAATCTTTGGGGGGCCATGATTTGACGATTGGTAACCGCACTTCATGCATATATCTGCTATGGCAGAGTGCCACTACCAGTAATGGGTAAAAGGCGTGATTATATATTTATTTATTTTATTTTAAATAATGTATGGGGTAGGTGGCTCAGTGGTACCGAGTCGGCCAGTGAATCTTGAGAACCTTGGTTCGATCCTCACAGCCGACAAACAATTTTCACCAATTTATTAAATCTACCCCTGTGGCACCCCCTCCACTAATATCTTTGTTGGCCGTGATATCACGACTGGTAACCGCACTTCACGCGATAAAATATATCACTTACCGAGATCTGCTTAGGCAGAGTGCCACATCCAGTAATGGGTAAAAGGCGTGATGATGTATTTATATTTATTTATTTTTATTTAAATAATTTAAAATATTAGGTTGAAATTTTTTTGTGCTTATAGTTGATACTATAATTATCAATTTTTTTTTTAATTAAAAACGGTGTTAAAAATGTTACTCAAAATAGAAATGGTTACTAATCTATTCTAATAATCTGTTTGCAAAAGTTATATTTATGAATACCGCAAGATTTTAAATATATGTATTTATTAAGAACTTCACTTTATCATAAAGTCTATAATTAAAAAAATTCTAAGCTGCAAAAAATAATAAATAATAACAAGTTTTATAAACCTTTCTTTAGTTACGAGTTATTTTTGACACAAGCTGAGCGAAGCGAAGTGTGTATAAATAACAAGTATCGAAGGAGTTTATAAAACAAGTCACATACTATACATTTTTACAATCGCAAATTAAGACAACAGCAAATGTAAATTTTTATGAATTATTTAAAAAGTAAGGTTAATTTACAATTATAGTTGCCTGAAGATAACTTCACCCCGTGCTTAATATATCAAGCCGTGACTAAAACGTTCGAAGCCACAGCTTGTCAACATGTGATTCAGATGTTATTTAGCGCCATGGAAACCAGTACATTAAATGACATTTTAATAACGCGAGTAGAAAATAGTTATTTGTTGGCTTCGGCTCGCGCTGCAATTACCGTGCTCGAGTAACAAAGACATTTTACGCTCGTTATGCACATATAATTTTTTCTACGATTGCATCTTAAAATTATTTAAAAAGTATACATACTGAAAATAAATTCATTTTTGAACTGTCAATATGACAAGTTTCTGTTTTGTTTGTATCCCTGGTAACTATTGAAATAAGTGCGCATTTATAATCTTTTTCGCGCGTTGCCATTGGAAACTCGCGCATTTAACGTCTTTTTCGTGCGTTGCCATTTTAGACGCGCAAAATAGTTATTTGTGTATAAGGGCGTAAAGTGATTCTTTGTTACTCGAGCACGGTAATTGCAGCGCGAGCCGAAGGCGAGAGCTGCAATAGTGCAAGAGGAACAAAGACACTTTACGCTCGTGATACACACATAATTTTTTCTACGATTGCATCTTAAAGTTATTAAAAAACGTAGGTATACGTCTAAAACTAAATTCGTTTTGTTAACTGTCAATATGACAAGTTTCTGTTTTGTTTGTATCCCTGGTAACTATTGAAATATTCTTAATTTAACGTCTTTTTCGCGCGTTGCCATTGGAGACGCGCAAAAAAGATATTTTTCGATTGTTCCACAGAAAACGTCAACTTTACGATGACAAATGAGAGCGTAATTGTCATCTTTTCATAGCAATCGTAAAAAAAAGATATTTTGCGATTGTTCCACAGAAAACGTCATCTTTACGATGACAAATGAGAGCGTAATTGTCAACTTTTCATAGCAATCGTAGAAAAAATATATTTTAGGTATCAGTGGAATATATTTTATTTAACTAACTTGCTCATTAATTAGAAAAACACTATTTACTTTTCAATACACATTTCTGTTTGCCTCCGTAGAAGCTACCGGAGTTTTCCATCGATAACAGATAATGATCAACTTACTGATTAGTAGAAGGTATGTCCTAATCTGTCTAAAATATGTGAAATTTGACCAATGCTAATGAGTAACTTAGATAGCGTAGGAAACAGTAAAATCTGAACAGATTTTGTTTCTGTTAACTGTCATTTGAATTTTGAAAACATGTCTTTTATTGCTTTTAAATTAGTTATAAAAAGTGGATACTTAATTATGTGTTATAGAGGTTTTTAATATCAGTTAACTTTTACAGCTTTTCTTATATTTCTTCATTTCACACATAATGTATAAACTAAAACTAATCACCATTGATCAATGCACAGACAATTACACTTCATATCGGTATGTTATGTATTTTGATATGACGTTAATATACTTTTTACAGTTTCTTATTACACGATTTTTATATTTTTATGCTTATAAGATTGTTTCACATTCAGTAGTTTTAAGAAAATAAAATTACATTTATATAATATAGGGTGTTTCCAAACTTATATATTATAAGAATCAAATTTAAAACATGTATGTGACAGTTAACTTTATACATTTATTTGCAATTGTGTCAGTTTCATAACTAAGTATACAGGATGTGTTTCACAACTTTGAGCTAAAAATTAAGGGGTATATTCTGTACGACGTGCTTTAAAATTCGAAAAATTAAGGGTTTTTAATCTAAAACATTTGTGTAGTACTGCACTGGATTCGCTTTTCTATTAAACACAAACAATGAAGTAGGTATCAACTACGAAAGAATAATTACACAATTCAATTATTAGCAGTTATTTATAATAGAATTTTATTTAATTAATAACTTTAACATAATCATCCACCCAGTGGCAGTGGCAACGAAAAATTTTGGACTAGGAAACATGGAAAATAGTTTTGCGATTTAAAAAAAATTCTTGTTGTTTCATGATCAGCACGTCGTACAGAATATACCCTTTAATTTTTTGCTCTAAGTTGTGAAATACCCTGTATATGAGGTAGGTGGCTCAGTGTATCTTGAGAACCCTGGTTCGATCCCACAGCCGATAAACAATTTTTACTAAATAGTGGCTCCCCCACCACTAATATCTTCACATATATCACATCAGAAATATATCACATACCGAAATCTGCCATGGCAGAGTACCACCACACCCAGTAATGGATAAAAAGGCATGATGATATATTTATTTATTTATATATTTAGACAATATTAGAAGCAAGAAAAAATAAATATATCATCACGCCTTTTACCCATAACAGAGTGTAGCACTCTGTCGTAGCAAATCTTAATAAGTGATATATTTATACGCGTGACCATTACGGTCCTCAAATATGTTATTGGAGAGGGAGCCACAGGGATAATTTTAATGTGGTGAATATTGTTTGGCGACTGTGGGAATCGAACCCGTGTTCTTATATTTACAATACTATTAAAATATTATTAAAATCCTACTTACCTGATATTTCCATGCCCAAATATACTTAGTGCTCGTCTGTGAACCTAGAAAAAATAATAGTAGTTTATAAGGAGTAAAATTTATTATTAGCAATGTTATTCTATAAACAATCTATTCAAATTGTAAAAAATTTCTAAAGTGTTTAAAGTTTTATATAGCTACTCAAACCTGTTTATTAATAAATATAAATCTAATTTTGACAATAAGGCAGTGAGAAAGAAGTAAAGTGTAAAATAATTCTATTTAATTAGTACTTTCTCTAGGTATTTAATACTTAATTAGTCATTTTATTTTCAATAAACTTTGGTTTTTCCTGCATATAATATTCAATTAAATAATATTGTTGCAACGAGAAAGTATCCGATATATTCAACAAATATTTATAATAAATTAAGAAAAATAATTAAAATTAATAGGAAAATAAACATTTGCCTGACCTTTAAGACTCAGGAAAACTTTGCTTTGCATGCCTATTCAGAAAAATAACATATTGCCTGCCTAAGCAGGTAATGAAAGAAACGTGAATGTCTAGTTACTTAGCAACATCAAATACTGACTGAATATGTAAGTCAAATATTGCTTTTAATTTAAATTAATTTAAAATATGTATTATTTGTTTATAAGTTTCAGGTAAAATGTTATACGTAACACATCAGTAAAGCATCGTACAGGATTCGTAACTATCTTCTCATTCTGTAATTTAACGCTTTCCTGACTTTTTACATAAATAACTATTACACAATAATAACAACAAAAATAGAAATTTTTCTTAATTTGATTAACGAAGCTATATAGATATGATTATTTTTATCATTTGTGAAACATTCTAGTAATTTTATTTCATGTTTCATAAGTTTATTTAGTATTAACCAACTATTCAACAGACATTATAATTATGTACAGGTTAATTATAATTTCACCGTGTTTTCCTGAAAAATATGTGAGGTACATGCAATTTGTATGCATATGCATTGCTAGAACACATTAACAATATGTTGCAGGATATTCCAGTACCGTACTTCATAAAATTCTAACATGAAATTAGCATTTTACGGGAGGTTGTGTTATCGCTGCGGAATAAAAGTTCATAAGTTCAAATCTTGTTGTTTATAAACAAAAATACAATTGTTTAAAGTCAAACAATATTGTAAGTGAATTTAAAATATATATTTTTTTAAATATATAAAAATTAAATTGTTTTATTACTAATAAAACTATATAATGGTAGTAAAAAAATAATTTAATTTCTAATTTGAATATAAAAATTAAATTTTAAATTCATTTACAATATTATTTAACTTTGAACTATGTTCAATTTTGTAGTTAATTCGACTTAAAGAAGGGTCAAATCAAACACCCGAAACGTAGGCCCTGATGATTCAAGTCGTATCCAATCAACAAAAATATTTAGTTTTCTTTTTCGATTTAATAAATTTAATTCATTTTACAAAAAATACAAAACCAGAGTGTTACATATTTTACTAGAAGTAATATTTCTTACTTTTCATTATTATTTTAAAGATTAAAACCATATGGGGTAGATGGCTCAGTGGTATCGAGTCGGCCAGTGGATCTTGAGAACCCTAGTTCGATCCCCACAGCCGACAAACAATTTTCACCAATTTAAAAAATCTACCCCTGTGGCTCCCTCTCCACTAATATCTTTGATGGCCGTGATTTGACGGCTGGTAACCGCACTTCACGCGACAAAATATATCACTTACCGAGATCTGCTTAGGCAGAGTGCCACACCCAGTAATGGGTAAAAGGCGTGATGATATATTTATTTTATTTATTTATTTGATTACAACCATATCGGAATTCGATGACTAAAATAATTTTTCTACTTCCGTTAGGAAATAGACGTTTTATTTCACTTATTTGAGTTAGGTAATGAACTGCATTATTTAACTAGTGAAATAATGAGGTAACATAGCAACACAAAAAAATAAGATATCTTGGTATACGAATTCTGATGTGTTATTCTTTTATTTTTTGAATTTATAACTGTCATTAATATGTCAAAATTTCATCATTTCAAAAACGCTCTTTTGTATTTATTAGAACGGAAGTAGAAAAAATATTGTATGAAACTAGTAAGGAAATAAGGTTATTACCTTACTAGTTTCATAAATAGCTATTATTCTATTATTTCAATTTGACTTTTATGCATTTTATTCTAGTACAAGGCTGCTAATATAAAAATTTAATTTCTAAACATCACTTTTCACGAAGCTGTTAGTTAACTATCATTGTTTTCATTTCTATAGTAACAGTTACTTAGTAAGTAAATGAAATTCATGCAAACAACATAAAAATATTAGGGTAAAATTATTTTTCTCATAGAATATCGAAATTATGAAAATCTATAATGTAAAAATTAAACAGAAAAAGATGCTATTAACATATCGAAAGGATACAGATAATGATCCAGTTATAGAATAAGAAGAATTAAAACATTTGTCTATTTTAAATGAAATTGACCTAGAAATAAATTAATGAATAAGATTGAAGGATGGTTGTTTGAACAAAAGAGGAATACACGAGCGTAGTTGAAAGAAACTATAGCTGCGAATGAAGTGAAAGTAATTAAAATTAGCCCTGCGGCTTTCCCTCCACTAACATCTTTAGGAATTTAAGTGCATAAAAAATCAATTATTGAGATCTGCTATGGCAGAGTGTCACACCCACATATCCGACGCATTTCCTCTATCTACCATATTTATGTGTGTATAAATTAGAGATGGGCGAATATCATCCGCGAATAGTCGAATACCGCGAATATTGACATTATTCGATATTCGAGATTTTCGAATATTAACGTCAATATAGCGAACCTTCGAATACCTCGCGCCATATGTTGACCTCAATTTTTGACTATGTTTTTCTTTATCATTTGTACATAAACTTAAAGCTATTACAATACTTTGAAGTTATTAATATCAAAGATATTTTGTTTCAAAACCATGAAGACGTACCATATTTCAAATTTGTTTTTCGCCAACATCAGCCGTACGTTTCACCTTAAATTTTAAGTTTTCGTCTTTTTATTTTTTGTTTGTACTTTATGTTTAAATTTTATTTTATCTTAAAAATTTCATTCAAATAATAAAAAGGACATAATTAAATAATTATTAATAATAAATAAATTAACTTTTATGAGTATTCGAATATTCGAACCTCGAATATTCGAGATCTGATTAATATTCGTATTCGATATTCGAATTCGAGAAATTTGATATTCGCCCATCTCTAGTATAAATATAAATATGAAATGGCAACAATAAAATCATTACATAAAAATTATAATTCCTACATAAAAAAATGTATTGCCGGTTCACAGTAAATTTGCATATTTATTTAAACTGTTTGCAAGGAAATGTTTCTAAAGCCGGTTCTGAAATCTCAGCCTCAATATTGCTTCCTTACTTGAACATGCAAAAATAATTACCGCATAGAAATAACCTAAAATTAGGTTCTCGTTTACTAGTAACTAGGTAATCAGTGATGTAACATATTATACAATGACAGATGACATGAGAATGCTGCCTTCTGTCATATATGAATAAAGAAATCTATTTAGTTTATCGCGTATACAGTTATTATTCACTGTACTGTATTGTCAGTGATTTAATTTAGCGAAGGTTGAGAAAAACTGCCAAAGATAACATTATAAGTTTGTGCATTGTTAATGTGCTAACAAGAATAGATTGGTTAGATTAGTATTAAAATTATTCAACAATGTAAGGGTATGAAAATTTATGTGAGAGTATTGTTTTAACCTAAAATGTTTATTACGAAACATGATATTTATTCTAATTAAATTTGAACTTAATTGGTAATTTGAAGGTTGCAGAGAAGATAAACAATGACAATAGTCTTAATATAATTAGTTATGGACATAAATAAATATACTCCCTTCCTCCTTCATCTTTTGTTTTTACTTCATTTTAAGTTTTTATTATACAGTATGTAACTGCAATTGTGTTAAATGTATTTTTAAACAAGCGCAGGCGATGCTGCCTTCATTTCTTATAGATTCGTTGTTAGAGAAGTGGGTGTAAGTGAAGATTTACGAAACAGGTGTACAGGAGCGAATGGATGAATGTTTGTTGTGTGATGATGGATTTTAGTTGTGAGAAAAGAAAGAGTTCGTATGGAGGAAGTGTTAATGTGGTCGAATCGAGTATCGTGTGTCAGGATGAGAATGTTGACGGGTTCGTGCTACCCCATTTAATGGGACATAGCGTGATGTTATGTACCTATGTATATATGTAAGATTAATTATCGGCTCTTAAAGAAGTGTCTTTATATTTATTTTGCTGGTAGATTTCGAAATCTTCTTTCGAGAATGAAAAAATGAAATGTGCCACAATAATTTATTTTTATTTTCATAAATAAATAATTAATAAATATAATTTAGTTAGTATTCATTTGTTATAATTCCCGATAAAGGCTAAACATGGCTCCGCAAATGAGAGCAACAGGAATTAGCCAATGTTTATTAGTTTCCGGTGGCGGACAACTACATGATCCACGACATGCGTTACTATTGCTGTCTTCTTCGGATTTGTCTTCTTCTTCCTCCTCGTCCTTTCCTTCACTTCGACACGGCATAATATGATGATTTTGGTTGTGAGTATAGAAAGAGTTCGTATGGAGGAAGTGTTAATGTGGTCGAAACGAGTATCGTGTGTCAGAATGAGAATGTTGACGGGTTCGTGCTAGCCCATTTAATGGGATATAGCGTGATGTTATGTATGTATGTATAAATAAATATATCAATACACCTTTTACTCATTTTACTGGGCGTGGCACTCTTCCGTAAAGATATATTTTTTCGCGTGAAATGCGGTTACCAAAGATGTTAGTGGAGGGAAAGCAACAGAGGTAGTTTTAACATCTTTGGGGGACGTTATTTAACGGCTGGTAATTACTTCACGTGTAGTAATATATTTTGATTCTTGCGGTTGACAAATTTTAGTCCACATTAAAATTATCTCTGTGGTTTCTTCTCCACTAACATCTTTGAGGACCGGGATTAATTTAGTTTAGTTTAGTTTATAGTCTATAACAGTAGTACAGTTTTGCAGACAATGTCGGGTAGAAACATTTATATTTTTACAAATTCATTTACATTATGTAAGCTCTTAGATGTAAGATTAGACGGCTGGTAACCGCACTTCACGCGAATAAATATATCACTTACCGATATGGGGTAGGTGGCTCAGTGGTATCGAGTCGGCCTGTGGATCATGAGAACCCTGGTTCGATCCCCACAGGCGACAAACAATTTTCACCAATTAAAAAAATCTATCCCTGTGGCTCCTCCTACACTAATATCTTTGGAGGCCGTGATTTGACGGCTGGTAACCGTACTTCACGCGAAAAAATATATCACTTATATATATATTTATTTATTTTATTTTTATATCTGCTACGGCAGTGCCACACCCAGTAATGGGAATATTTATTATTTTTATTTATGTAAAAACTTATTTAACCTACTTTAATTCTCAATATTTTTAAAAAACTATTTTTCTTGAAAATAATTAACAAACATTATACAGCAACAAATATCTTTTAAAAAGTCATTACAAATATTACGAAATAACTATGACCGATAATGCAAGACTAATAATATTCTTGTATCTTATTAGTTTTCATGTAAGTTTGTTCTTCCTCTTCCTTTGGCAATATTACATCACTTATAAATATTGATAAAGTTATAGTTATCCTGTAATTTAAGTATACTTGATTCTGTTTTGTATAGTTAATGCAACGCAGTCTAGTTATAATCATAATAATTTGTTATTCCTCTTAGAAATTGTGCATTGTTACAACTGAGAACTCGTTACAAAACTTACAATAAGCAGAATTATAAAAGGATTTATCAAGTAGATCGTGACTATTACAAGAGAAGAGATGTATCTTAAGAAAGAATAAAGCATTGTAATTGTAAAATAAACAACATTTACTCTAATGAATTAACAATTATACTTTCATAACATTTATATACAATCATTTGCCATTTACTTTATCACAAATGTCTTATTCTTTTCTACATTTTCTGAATCGGAATTTGTAAAACTTTAATTAAATGTTATTTTTTCAAAATTGAAATTGCAGTTTAATGGAAAACAGTATTTTTCAATTCAGGGAAATGTATTTTATGAAAACTCTCTTCGCATCTTTGTATCTTGCTTGATATGGAAGTCTTCAGAAAGTTGTATTTCCCAAATTTTATTAAGGACATTTTATGTTTTGTACCATCAATAATTTATCCATTAATTGAAATTTCGTATTAGGACTGTTATAACATTTAGTTGTGCACCTCCCTTTTTGGTTATTATATAATTTCCGGAAACGGTACTTTACTTGAAGCCTATAATAGATTTTAATGAAAAACTATATTCAAATATAATCCAAAACTTTTCAAATTTGGTTTATAAAACTACTATAGCAATGGAAATAAAATAATAGATTTTGGTTAAAATGGACTAACCGGAAGTGATAGATTACATGAAGCTACTAACAGTTTTTCTTGAAATAATGGTATTATTTTGATTTTAGAAATAAAAGCTGCAAATAAAAGTTTTATAGAATTAAATTATGCGCCTAGCACATTAAGAATTATTAAATTTGACTTTTGTATAAGCGAGATATGTAAATTAAAAAGTTATATATATATATATATATATATATATATTTTGTAATTAAGTTTGCTATGAATTAGAACAAAAAATAAGAAAAAAGTAAGAAATTTAATGTCAATGTCAAATTTCGTCAAATATGTGCATTAAAAATGTAAGTATAATATAATATACGTACAAGGAAGTCATGTGGTGTCCACGTCAGATTTTTATTCTTGCAATTCTATCCTTCAAATACAAATTAGATAATATTCAACGTGTTTGCAATGACCACCATTTTTTTAAAAATATTAGAATATCCGGAATCCGAGATTGTTGGCGTGGATTAACCGAATACCGGTTTAAAATCCGAATACAAAATTTTGCGGATATCAGATAAATATAAAACGAGATTAAAAATTTTTCGAAACACCAATATTAGACAAACAATTCTTCGTCAATAAACAATCACTAAAAATTGTATCTCGTAAACTAATAATTTACTGTCTTCAATATCTGAAACTTATAGCACAGTGTGTCAATAAAAACGTCATTTATTTGCTACTAATAGTCATTAATAATTTCATAAACCGTTTGTTAAAATGATTCTAAATACTTAAGATCACAAGATCTGCAGTTTAGATTCCAACATCAATTTGTTTTTATGTCGTACATCTAAACGGAAACATGTTTTGTATAACTTGAACTGTTAGGGTTGTTGACTTTATGGTGTTGGCGACACTGTACTAGTCGGAAGTTGCACCTAGAGATTGATGTTATATAGTGTTAGATTGATAGACAGGAAAAAGATTACTTTTGTACTGTTGACATTTTTTGCTTCAAATATTGTTGATTCGTATTTGATACAGTTACAGGGACGTAACTAGGATTTTTTCTGCGTGGACCAAGGCTGGTTTTATATAAAAACTAGGTGGGCCAGATTTTTTTTATAGGTAATAATTACATAACAATTACAGGTACAAATTAAAAACAAGAAAATAAACATTCTGATGAAAAACATCAAATTCATCAATTAACCGTACTTCTCGCAAAGAAATATATCACTTACCGAGATCTGAAAGAAGAATATATATTTTATTGAATGTACTGATTATAACGTAAAACTAATTGCACATTACTTGAAATAAACATTTTTGTATCACTAGACTGATAGGTTTATAGTAGGTATGGGCGAATATCATCCGCGAATAGTCGAATGCCGCGAATATTGACATTATTCGATATTCGGGATTTTCGAATATTAACGTCAGTATAGCGAACATTCGAATACCTCTAATATCGCGCCATATGTTGATCTCAATTTTTGACTATGTTTTTCTTTATCATTTGTACATAAACTTAAAGCTATTACAATACTTTGAAGTTATTAATAACAAAAAAATTTTGTTTCAAAACCATGAAGACGTACCATATTTCAAATTTGTTTTTCGCCAACATTTGAACCTTAACCTTAAATTTGAAGTTTTCGTCTTTTTCTTTTTTGTTTGTTCTTTTTGTTTTAATTTTATTTTATCTTAACAATTTCATTCAAATAATGAAAATGACATAATTAAATATTTATTAATAATCAATTAACTTTTAGGAGTATTCGAATATTCGAGTACCTCGAATATTCGAGATCTGATTAATATCCGTATTCGATATTCGAATTCGAGAAATTTGATATTCGCCCACCTCTAGTTTATAGTAATGAATAAAAATGAGTCAACATTATACATTGAAAGAACTATTACACAATTTTAATTAAATTAAATTAAATTTAATGTTTACTGTAAACCTATCAATCCAGTGGTACGAAAAATGTTTGCTTCAAGTAAAGTGCAAATATTTTTTTGAATTTCGGAAAAAATCTTTTTGCGTTGTATTCAGTACATCAAATAATATATAACCTTTAATTTCTTTGCAATAACTTTTAAACACCTTGGCTGGAAGCACAAGCTCAGTTTTTGCCTGTTTTAAGAGCAGTGTATTTGGGTGTTTTAGCTATCTCTAACATGTTAAAACCGTGCTCTTAAAACACCCAAAAACAGAGCTTGTGCTACCAGCCTTTGTAGTTACATTTGATATTATCTACATAGTTTGTCATGAAACAAATGCAAACAAATATTTATATTTTAAACTTAACTTTTAATAGTAACTTTTTATTGTAAAATAATTAGGGAAGCAATGACAGCGAAATATTTATTTCCCACGTTATTCGCCTGGCGCAATTTTCGTGGAACATACTTTATGTAAAGCCCAGTTATTCAACAAAATTAAATTTTAAACTTGGTTTAAATGTTTAAATTAAATGTACAAGTTCATAGAATAGTAAATATTTCAAATTTGGTTGGTTCAAGAAATGAATTATTTTACGTATTTGTAATAAAGTTTCTTCCGGTACATGAAATAGATTCTAATAACAAATGATTTAATTTCACTTTCTTTGTTTCATGAAATAATAATTAACATTATAAATTATTTAATCATATAAATAAAAATAAATAAAACAAATATATTATCACGCCTTTTACCCATCACTGGGTGTGGCACTCTGCCGAAGCAGATCTCGGAAAGTGATATATTTTTTCGCGTGAAGTGCGGTTACCAGCCGTCAAATCACGGCCTCCAAAGATATTAGTGGAGGAGGAGCCACAGGGGTAGATTTTTTAAATTGGTGAAAATTGTTTGTCGGCTGTGAGGATCGAACCAGGGTTTTCAAGATCCACAGGCCGACTCGATAAATATTAGCCATTGAGTAATGAAAAATAAATGTGCATACTTTTTGCACTAACTGTAGTTTGAATTTTCTTAAGAACCTATAATTTTTACGTCAATAAGTATGTCAAAATTTACCATAGCAAAACATAAAACAGTTAAACATAAAGTAGGTTGCAAGTAACAACATATCAATATCAAAACATCAAACATAACCTAACATAATCAAAAACAATAGACAACAGTATTTATTTGTTACGGCATATGACCAATGCTCACATAAAAATTGAACATAACGTCACTTAACGTAACGAAAGTGTAATCATAACGTAAAGTTAACATGCGTGTCGTATATCTACAATTTCATTGTTTTTCTGTAAACAGCGGCCATCTTGTTTTAGATTAGAAAAATGCCGGATGCACAGGAAATATTTGCATCAAAATTATCATGATGAGTTCAATTTGTGCTTCATGCACGGTATGTTTATAAATAATGCGCAGAATTACATTTCTAATTTTAATGCAGACATGTTCAATAACTGGAATAAATGCTAGTGAAATTTTAATAACAATTATTTGATAAATTATCAGGGGTGCATTTAGAATATTGCAGGAATTTAATGCTGTTGAATGTATCTTCGTATCTTGCTTAGTTTTACATACATTGGAATATGATATCTTCTAACAAAATTTGGTACTAAATAATGATAGCTTTAAGTTTGCAAATGTACAATATTTATTGTTTTTGAAGACAAAAGTCTTCTTTTTTTTGTTGGTAGATTTGACAACCCTAGTTTGATTCTCACAGCCGAAAATGTAATTTTAACCACATTGATATTATCTATGTGGCCCACTTAAATATATGACTTACCAAAATCTGCTACGGCAGAGCGCTCCACCCAATAATGGGTAAAGCTTTGATTATATATTTATTACTTTTCCACTACCATCTTGATGTGATTTGACGGCTGGTAATTGTACTTCCAGCGCATAATTAAATAACTCATTGGGATCTGCTACGGCAGAGTGCCATACCCACTAATAGGTAGAAGGCCTGATGATACATTTATTTATTTATTTTGATTTTATTGTTATAATTTATATTAAAAATATTGCAAAATGGCTACAAATTTTCGGAATTTTTATTTCAAAGACAACAGACAACATTGAATAAAAAAATATAAAATTCATTTGTCATATATATTTTGATTGGTTCCAATTTTTAATTAACCGTTAAAGAATACGACCCTCCAACATTTATTTCCCTAATTTAGAGTCCGTCTCTGTAGAGTTTTGTGAAAAATCCATTGAAATGAATTAATAATAATATGTTTTGTATTGACAATATAATTTTAAATCCATTAAAAATTCATGAAACTGAATTATCATGTGGCAGTTATCTACGGCTCAGTGGTATCGAGTCGGCCAGTGAATCTTGGTTCGATCCCCACAGCCGACAAACTATTTACCAAATTAAATCTACCCCTGTGGCTCCCCCTTTAATAACATCTTTACGGGCCGTTATTTGACGGATGGGAACCGCACTTCACGCGAAGAAATATTTCACTTACCGTGATCTGCTACGCAAGAGTGCCACACCCAATAATGGGTAAAAGGCGTGATGATATATTTATTTATATGTTACCTACTGAAAATTTTGCTGGTAGTTTTAATAAAAACAATTGCTTTCTTGTTGAAAATATGTAATATTACAAAACATATTTGGCCTATTTAAATTACAGAACTAGCTGGTTATTTTTGATATTGACATATTATTACCGCTTTTATTTAATTTTTATTTCGCAGTTTTCTTGTTTCATTTTTATTCGGAATATACAGACAAGTATATTTATGAGAATCTTGATAACTTTTTATCGTTTTTATAAAAAATGTTACATATGTACTGAATTTTAATTAAAATAAAACTGACAACAAATTTTAATACGTAATTTATTTTAGCATTTTCAAAGTAGATTAAAATCTTGAATGTATGGCATAATATAAGTTAGCGAGGTGTTAAGTATGGAATCTGGAAAGTACTCGTATTACTAACACAATAAAAAAATTACTTCTGAATATTTCTGTTCAGTAACTACACACATACATACATATGAGTAATATCTCGCGATATTTAATCGAATGTGGTAACATGAACCTCTGAAACATTCACAGAACATCCACTTATCAGATTCAGGCAACTACAAAATAAGAAGAAAATTAAGAATTTAACTTTTCCAGAAGCTATATCTTAAAAACTAAACAAGATATGAAGATGCGCTCAACGGCATTGATTTTCTCGGTCTTCAGTTAACTTATTAACATAGTTTCAACAATTTTAAATTTTTTCAAATATCCGCAAAAATTTTCTCAAAAAACGGTTTTTTAACATTATCTCAAAAACTAAAAGACCTATGCACTTGGAGATTATACCACTGGATTCAGTGGATCAAAATACATATGTTTGTAAATTTTCGTTACAATATTCCTACGATTAAGAGTTTTAGAGAAAATTGGCCTAAAATCTGAAAAAACCTAAGGGGTACCCCTTAGGAAATAATTTAAAAAATGAAATTGCTTAAAATTGGATGAAAATTTGCTTATAAGTCAATTCGGACACGAGGAATTCAATGCCGTTAAGAGAATTTTCATATTTTGTTTTGATTTTAAGATATAGCCTCCGGAAAAGTTACATACTTAATTTTTTTCAGATTTTGCACTTTTCCGAGACTATACCTTAAAAACTAAACAAGATATGAAAATGCGCTTAACGGCAATGAATTTCCCGTGCTTTAATTAACTTATAAACAAAGTTTCAGCAATTTTTAATTTTTTCAAATTTCCTCCAAATTTTTCTCAACAATCGTTTTTTTTAACATTATCTCAAAAACTAGAAGACATATGCACTTGGGGATTATACCACTGGATTCAGTGGATCAAAATACATATGTATGTATATTTTCGTTACAATATTCCTACGATTAAGAATTTTAGAGAAAATTGGCCTAAAATCTGAAAAAACCTAAGGGGTACCCCTTAGGAAATAATTAAAAAAATGAAATTGCTTAAAATTGGATGAAAATTTGCTTATAAGTCAATTCGGACACGAGGAATTCAATGCCGTTAAGAGAATTTTCATATTTTGTTTTGATTTTAAGATATAGCCTCCGGAAAAGTTACATACTTAATTTTCTTCAGATTTTGCACTTTTCCGAGACTATACCTTAAAAACTAAACAAGATATGAAAATGCGCTTAACGGCAATGAATTTCCCGTGCTTCAATTAACTTATAAACAAAGTTTCAGCAATTTTTAATTTTTTCAAATTTCCGCCAAATTTTTCTCAACAATCGTTTTTTTTAACATTATCTCAAAAACTAGAAGACATATGCACTTGGGGATTATACCACAGGATTCAGTAGATCAAAATACATATGTATGTAAATTTTCGTTACAATATTCCTACGATTAAGAGTTTTAGAGAAAATTAGCCTAAAATCCTAAAAAACCTAAGGAAATAATTTAAAAAATTAAATTTCTTAAAATTGGATGAAAATATGCTTATAAGTCAATTCGGACACGAGGAATTCAATGCCGTTAAGAGAATTTTCATATTTTGTTTACATTTTAAGATATAGCCTCCGGAAAAGTTACATACTTAATTTTCTTCAGATTTTGTACATTTCCGAGACTATATCTTAAAAACTAAACAAGATATGAAAATGCGCTTAACGGCAATTAATTTCCCATGATTTAGTTTACTTATAAACAAAGTCTCAGCAATTTTTAATTTTTTCAAATTTTCGCCAAATTTTTCTCAAGAATCGGCTTTTTAACATTATCTCAAAACCTAGAAGACATATGCAATTGAGGATTATACCACTGGATTCAGTGGATCAAAATACATATGTATGTAAATTTTCGTTACAATATTCCTACGATTAAGAGTTTTAGAGAAAATTGGACTAAAATCTGAAAAAACCTAAGGGGTACCCCTTAGGAAATAATTTAAAAAATGAAATTGCTTAAAATTGGATGAAAATTTGCTTATAAGTCAATTCGGACACGAGGAATTCAATGCCGTTGAGAGAATAATCATATTTTGTTTGGATTTTAAGATATAGTTTCCGGAAAAGTTACATACTTAATTTTCTTCAGATTTTGCACTTTTCCGAGACTATATCTTAAAAACTAAACAAGATGCTCTCACCGGTATTGAATTTCTCGTACTTCAGTTAACTTATAAAAAATGTTTCAACAATTTTAAATTTTTTCAAATTTCCGCTTCAAAATCAAACATAACATAATATATCCGGGTTTCCACTTGTGTAATACAATGACATGTTTCACACAAGTTAAATATTAAAGAAGAATGCTTAAAATAAAAATAGTTTTTAAAATCACCATCATCATTAACTAACTACAACTACAGTATTTTAATCTGTTTTTCCTGATTAATAATTAATTTTATTTTAATTTTTTTTATATTATTTGGATTTCAGGCTTTTTCAAAAAAAAAAAGATTTTATTGTTTCAATTATGTAAATCTTAATTTTATTTCACTACTGCTTGATAATGGCCCAAATTGTTGGCCGAAACGTCGCCTTATTAATTACTTAATAAAAAATGTATAATTAATTCTAACTTTTTTATTAATTTTGAAAAAGCCTGAAATCCAAATAATATAAAAAAATTTAAAATAATCTACCATTCGGCTTATTAAAAAAGAAGTAAAATCTTTTGATTTTACAAAATTTATAATTAATTTTAAAAAGAAAGAAAATATTGTATTTTATCATATGTTCGGTATGTTTCACAAAGTAGCTAAGCCGGGTTTAAATTTAAAATTCACGTGGTCGGATGTCGCATAGCAAATTAGGCAGGTACCGGTAAACCACTGGCGCACTGCTGTCAAATATTTAAAAATTTTATACGAAAACGGTGATTCCTCGCTTCCTTTGGTAACTGTACACAAGTACATTTGCATATTTATGGCCCTACTGTATATTACAGCATGTGCAAGCAACCGCAATGATAAAAGAATAAACATATGTGGATTTGAATTTCTATGTTATCATGAAAATCAAATTTTTGCCGTTACTGCAAAATGTATATTCTAATTGTTTTGTTTTTTTTTTATGCTTTTATGAATAATTGTAGATAAATATGTAAGAGCCGTTATCGTTTTTAAATATTTTAGATGTTTAGATTGAGGACAAACTTTTAATTAATTTTATTTCCAACGGAATTGGTCATATTTTGCGCCTACGTTTTGGTATTTAGTTGTAGAAAGTTTTCTTATAAGATTATATAAAAAATATTGAGTGACAAATTGAATTATTTGGATACTAAGAGAAATTTTATTAATACTGATGCGAAACATTACAATTTCATCAATTATATTTGTTTAAAAATTCTATATGAATAGAGCAAAAGTATCTAATTTCGACAAACAGTTTATTATCACTTCAAGCACTTTTCCATTGTTGTCAGTTTTTTATCGTATTCATATAACAAATTGTTATGTTACAGTCAACTTTCAAAATGTCAAAAATATAAGGAAATAATATATTTTTATTATAAACTTATTATAAATAAATAAAAGAATATCTAAATATGTTAGTTATATTATTTATTTAGTATTTTATTAAATTACATATAAATAAATAATCACGCCTTTTACCTATTACTGAGTATAGCAGTCTGTCATAGCAGATCTCAGTACCTGATATATTTAAGAGCATGCAGTGTAGTTACCAGCCGTCAAATCTTAACCCTATAAGATGTTAATGAAAGTTGGAGTCACAGGGATAATTTTAAATAAATATAAATATATCATCACATCTTTTACCTATTACTGGGTAGCACCTTGTCATAGCAGATCCCAATACGTGATAGATTTAAGAGTGTCAGTGTAGTTGCCAGCCGTCAAATCATGTCCTTCAAAGATATTAGTAAAGTAGAAGCTACAGGGTAATTTAAAATAAATAAATATAAATATATCATCAAGTCTTTTACCCATTACTGGGTGTAGCACTCTGCCGTATGAGCGAGAAATGTAGTTACCAGCCGTCAAATCATGGCCCTGTAAGATGTTAATGGAGGGGAAGTCATAGGAGGTAATTTTAATCTGGGGAAATCAATTTGTCTGCAGTGGGAATCAAATTCGATTTCCTTTTTAAGCGGTTACACTTAATTTATGATAAATACCAAACAGTAAACATTTTAATTTATGTTTCAAGCTACTTTGAAGTTTATAACAAAAAATAAATGATAGTAGTAATGCTGTGAATTGTGACAATTGAAGAAAAATCACCGTGTTATTATAACATGAAACTAATCAAATTTGAATGACAGTAACTCTAGAAAGTAATATAAATTTAATAGAATATAACTTCCTTTCGCTTATTTAAAAATATGCATTAATCGCTTGAAAGGAAAATCTTGCGTAACAATTTTACTTTTTTGCTGTAACAATATCGGAAATGTAACAAAAAAAATCAGAAACTCTTGATTGATTACAATCTATGTTGGTCAACTAATAGTTACTTAATTGTGCGATCGAAAACTATTGAAGCCAAAATTAATATTTCCTAATACGATGTCATTTTTAAAAGTGTATCAAATGTCCGGAACCATTTTTTAACAAGTGAAAATTAGTTTATTTGCATAATGGAACTTTTCTATAATCAATGATGTGTCAAAGAATTTTAATTGAAGTTTCCGGATTTATTTAAATTGATAAGCAGTTTCTCTTTCGACTTTCCGTTCTTTACTGTATTTTAGCAGGAATTACTTCATTATAAATGAAAACTGTTTCCTAGCTGCGAAATAATTATTCAACATTATTAATCATTATTTTTACAATAGCTATGAATATTAATATAATATATATTGATTACTGTGTTCAAGTTAAAAATATACTTCTTAATCTAAAAATTGGTTTTCATTATGCTAAATATAAATAAATATATCACCACACCTTTTACCCATCATTAAGTGTGGCACTCTGCCATAGCAAATCTCGGTAAGTGATATATTTCTTCACGTGAATGCAGTTATCTGCCGTCTAATAACGGCCCTGAAAGATATAATATTTTCATTTTAAACTGGAGGGATCGTCCCTGTCCCATATAACTGCAATGAAATCTATTAGTGCAGCTACCCCAAATCGCTTAACGATGGTCACAACAGGTCAATTTTTAAGGGTTGTATTCAACCTAAAATTATGCTTGTTTTTTCCTATGATTGACCATTTAAAAATTACTAATTCGGATTAAATTATCCAATTAGCAGTTATGTTACTCAATAAGAAGATTGAATATCCTGTACTGAATCATACTGAGTAATGTAGGTAAATGTTTAGATTATGTTTGTATATGATGGGGTAGATGGCTCAGTGGTATCGAGTCGGCCTGTGGATCTTGAGAACCCTGGTTCGATCCCCACAGCCGACAAACAATTTTCACCAATTTAAAAAAATCTACCCCTGTGGCTCCCTCTCCACTAATATCTTTGAGGGCCGTGATTTGACGGCTGGTAACCGCATTTCACGCGACAAAATATATCACTTACCGAGATCTGCTTAGGCAGAGTGCCACACCCAGTAATGGGTAAAAGGCGTGATGATATATTTATTTATATTTATTTATGTTTGTAATGGGGTAAGTGGCTCAGTGGTATCGAGTCGGCCTGTGGATCTTGAGAACCCTGGTTCGATCCCCACAGACGACAAACAATTTTCACCAATTTAAAAAAAATCTACCCCTGTGGCTCCCTCTCCACTAATATCTTTGAGGGCCGTGATTTGACGGCTGGTAACCGCATTTCACGCGACAAAATATATCACTTACCGAGATCTGCTTAGGCAGAGTGCCACACCCAGTAATGGGTAAAAGGCGTGATGATATATTTATTTATATTTATTTATGTTTGTAATGGGGTAAGTGGCTCAGTGGTATCGAGTCGGCCTGTGGATCTTGAGAACCCTGGTTCGATCCCCACAGACGACAAACAATTTTCACCAATTTAAAAAAAATCTACCCCTGTGGCTCCCTCTCCACTAATATCTTTGAGGGCCGTGATTTGACGGCTGGTAACCGCATTTCACGCGACAAAATATATCACTTACCGAGATCTGCTTAGGCAGAGTGCCACACCCAGTAATGGGTAAAAGGCGTGATGATATATTTATTTATTTATTTATTTATGTTTGTATATAATATTTATAATATATTATACTTGTATCGTATGAATAAGGAAATATACTTATTTAAAGATTGTAATTTTTTTGTTTTAATATACACGTACCGGTGAATGAGGCTGTACAACCCTGTGCAAACCTTGTGAAATCAGTTATAACGGGTCATATTTTGAGTTCCTTTGTCAACCTAATTACGGTGCATTTAATCGTTTTATGCCGATCCCTCCAGTTTAAAATGAAAATAGTATACTAGCGGAGGGATGAAAATTGTTGGTTGTGGAAATCAAACCCGGGTTCTCAAATCCACTGGCCGACTCGATACCACTGAGCTAAAACTGAGTTGAGAGTTAAGTTGTAAATGATGAATTTTGTTTGAATTGTTTTGATGTTTGCAATATGGCAAGACTAGTAAAATTTCACAATGATTATAATGATAATTTTCTGTTGGTAGACTACATATGAACCAATCAATAATAATAATAAACATATCATGCTCTGATAAATTTTTAGGTGTGCAAATTAAATCATAACAATACAATAACATGAAAAGCAAACATAACTCTACATCTCCCCAGATGTGAAAGTGTAACTACATGAAAACAAAAACTAAACTTATTTAAAAATGAGCAAAATAATTGTATTGAGAAACGTGAAAGTGTATCATCTAATTCAATTATAATTACTACAATAAATAAATTTAAAAATACTTCTTATGCAAGTAAAAGTTATTGCATGTAGTAGTAGTTTTTGTACCTTCCGTATATCGGTCTCTGCTTTACCGACATGTAATAAGAAGAACAAGAATATCTTGCTGCAGCTTTCGTTGTTCGTTACTTCGTTTATTAGTGTTTAATTTAAATTAATAGTGCGGTAGTACTATGCAATTATTATAATATTAGTAATATGCTGTAGGTTATAATTACGAACAGATTTTAATGCGAATTATTGTTTTTTCAGGAATGACGAGTACCTGAGAAGCAGATGAGGTTATAAAATTTCGAAAATGAAGATGCTTTTAGAAGTTGCGATTTTGTTTCTGACAGCTGTACACTTTACAAAAGGTTTGTATGATGTTTTTTTTAATATTTTTAGAAAGCAAATTGTAAATAGTATATTTGATATGTTATAGTAAAACAATATTAAGGGCCAATATTTCAATCTTCTAAGTTCTTAATAAATGTATCTGTTGAACAAACAAAAATTATGAAAATTATATTAATTGTTATTATTTGATGTGATATTTTTTGTTTGTTCGATGAATAAATTTATTAGAGATTTTGTTAGGCGATTGAAATATAAATAAATAAATAAATATATCATCACGTTTTTTACTTATTACTGGGTGTGGTACTCTGCCGGAGCAGATCTCGGTAAATGATATATTTCTTCGCGTGAAGTGCGGTTAAAAGCCGTCAAATCACTGCCCCCAAAGATGTTAGTGAAGGGAGAGCCACTGGGGTAGATTTAAATTGGTGAAAATTGTTTGTCGGCTGTGGGATCGAACCAGAGTTCTCAAGATTCACAGGCCGACTCGATACCACTGAGCCACCTACCGTCCGTAAATACTCTAATTTAAGGTGTACTTGTATAGATCACTCAAACCATCTAAAATTTTACTAGATATAGCGTGAAGACCCTACTTTTACTCCTTGAAGTACATTTAAAATACTAAAAAAATGTATTGCCAGGATTGCATAACATATATTAATACATAGTATTTTGCTACTGACTTTTGTTCTTGAGTGTACTTGGGCGGAGCCCAGTATGACTGCGACCCGCGGCATGCACTATTTGTGTAAACATGAACTTTGTTTTCCTATTAAAATTGCAATTAATATTATAATAATTGTTTATAATGTTATGGAAAAAAATGAATCACTTTTCGTTGGTCGAATATTAGTTTATAAAAATCTTGTGTCATACTTTGCGTAGGGGAGGCCCTAGACTCTCAGGCACCTTCCGAAATAGAAATGTGTTTTATTTTAGTAAATTTTACACTATACGCAAATCTGTAAATATATGAAAGTTTACAGAAACCGTCTGTATTTATAGATACATATTTTATCCAAATATTCATATATAATATAACACGTATGTTCAAAATTATTGTACATAATATGTTAAATGAATAATTTTGCACACCCGTGTTGTATTCGTTATAATTATATAACGAATAAAAAAATTAACAGAAATCTTTCCATCACGAAATAACATCAAAATTATAATTGAAATAACATTTTTGACGTTAGCAATGACTGCAAATGAAATTAAGACTTTGTTATTATGACGACGATGCTTCTTGATGTGTTTGTGGGTGCAAAATTTAATATTTTTTCATTATTTCGTTCATTCTAGACGTTAATTTTACATTTTATAACCGGGTTAATATACGAAAGTGATTATACCACATCGTCAAGGGTATATTCGTTTGTTTATATATGGTAACTAAGGAAAATTCTTAAGTATGATTAGTTTAAATAAAAAACAACAAAGACAAAATTAATTGTCTTTGAATGTTCCCTTGGTGAAACTAGGTTTAAAAATAAAATATCAAACTAAACACTTGTCTAAGTCGCACAAAATTCATAAGTTAACTTGGAGGCTTAGACAAGTGTTTAGTTTGATATTTTATTATGATTAGTTTATTTTATTATGAGTTATATAATCAAATATTATTTAAATGACAATCAGCATTAATTTCGGAGTTAACTAACATAAGATTGTAGTTATAGCATTAGATATATTTTGTTTTATATATTTGTCTAACTGTCTAACTAATATAACAACAGTTCAGTAAAAGTAAAAAATGCACTTTACCGTTCTTTCATTTATAGCTTAAGTGACATTTGTAAAATGGTAGCATTTAATAATAAATCATATTGTTGCTGTGAGAATGGCGTAAAATGTAATATTTCATAATGCTACCACAATTTTTAACTGTAAATGTTTATTCCAGTAATTAAAGTTATTACGTTATACAATGCAGTTTTTACAACTAAAACTCTGATCAAATGATGTGGAATAATACCAGTTATTATAATACCAATACAATAAATGTAAATACAAATCTAGTTATCAGATTCAACACTTGAAAATTGCAAATCACAGTCGGTATTAATCTCAGTCTGCCTCAAGCAATACAATCTTCAAGTTTCATTCATAACGCTAGAAAGATCATTAGCATATTGTAATCAGAATTAATGTTACTTAAAACAAACTAAATAGAACTGTTCGCCAAATTTCAATATTGGAAGTTGTTAATTAGATACAGAATTAATTATTAACAATTTGTATACAATTATATTTAAACAACAATAATGATAAATATTATGTACAGGCCAGGCATAGCCCAGTAGCAACAGGGCCGTCGTACGACCATCTAGTCATCAATTATTGATAGGGCTTTTTAAAAATGCTTCAGTGCAAAAAGGAAACTTAATTTTGACTTTTTGCATTTGACATGGAGACCAAGGAATGGAGTAGGTGGCTCAGTGGTATCGAGTCGGCTTGTGGATTAGAGATGAAAAACTATCGATAGTACTATCGGTACATCGATAGTTTTTTTGAAAAAAGTACTATCGATAAGTAATTAAAAGGAAAAAACTATCGATAGTATCGTTTAGTAATTATCGTTTAGTAAGTATCGTTTAGTAATTATCGTTTAGTAATTATTGTTTAGTAACTATCTTTAGTAATTATCGTTTAGTAACTATAGTTGAGTAACTATCGTTTAGTAACTATCGTTTATTAACTATCGTTTAGAACTATCATTTAGTAACTAAAACTATCGTTTAGTAAGTAAATCTATCGTTTAGTAATTAAATTGACTATCGATAGTACTATCGATATTTCGATAGTTTACTGATAGCACTATCGAACAATCGATAGTTGAAATTACCGATAGGTTTTCATCTCTATTGTGGAACTTGGGAACCCTGGTTTGATACCCACAGCCAACAAACAATTTTCACCAATTTAAATCTACCCCTGTGGATCCCTCTCTACTAATATGTTTGGGGACCGTGATTTGACGGCTGGTAACCGCACTTCACGCAAAAAATATATCACTTACAGAGATTTGCTTAGGCAGAGTGCCAGACCCAGTAATGGGTAAAAGGTGTAATGATATATTTATTTATTTATATTTACCAAGGAAACGTGATGTGCATTTGTAAATACAACTTCATTGTTTTATATAAAATAATTATAAAATTTCTTGTATCGCAAACGTGAAAATGTAATTTTCACGTTTAATGTTGAAAAAAATAGTAGGTATGTAACACACGTGGGAAAGGGTCCTTACAAAACTGCTGCTCCAACTTTCGTACTCGTTTTGGTATTAAACCCTTTTCTCATTAGTATTACAATATACTATTATTCTTTTACTTGAGGAATAGTATGTTATGCATCAAGGGAGTGAAACAAGCGATTATTACCGCGTGTGAAGTTGTCAACTTCACACAAGGGATAATCGCTCCCTCCCATGAAGCATATTATACTTTTCGTAACAAGTGCACAAAAATTACTGTCTTATCGGCCCAAATATGGGTTGCGTAACTAGTTACCTAGGAAACACCGCAAACAGCTAATCTCTCTAGGGAGAGAAACATGCTACCTAGGGAGATAAACATCCTACCTAGGGAGAGAAACATAATGTTTCTCTCTCTAGGGGAGAAAAGCAGTGCTTCTCTTTCTAAAATTAGGAAATAAGAACGTGTTTCTTGTGCATGTGTTACGAAAAGAAAATTTTACACAAATTTCTGACAATGTTATGAAATAATCTTGTAATATTTTACTGTTTTCAACGGATACCTAACTTACTGATTGATCAAATATTTTGTCGAGATTTAGCTGAAATTATATTTATTTTCCAGGCTGAATTTCTAGGTTGCGTAGAAGTGATTGTTAAAAAAAGTTTTTTGAGTAACCAAAGAGCGACAGTTCAGAAATCCTTTCTATTTTAAATTTCCGTTTCAATTGTTTCCTTCCAAACATTTCTTGTATTCCGAAGCTTTCATCAATGTTAGAACAAACTAAGACTAAACCTGAATATCATTCCAAGAACAAATCCTAGTAAATCTTCAGTAGAAACTATTTTAAGCAGACACAAAAGGATTCCTACTAATTATCGAACGCATAATTTAAAATAAGTGGTATCTAGTGCATTAACTGACTGCTAAAGAATTACTAATCGGGGTCATGAGACTATGAATGAGATGGTTTCTCAAGGTCAATGCTAATACGACTACTTACAGTTCTATGACAATCTTAACCACACGTTTCAGTTATAAACGTAATAAGAAGATCGTTATTTGTGTCTTATGCGTGAGTGAACGCTATAATTTTAGCGAAGAAATTCAGTTCTTTTTATTTTTTAATTTATTACATTATTGTCCTGTCTGGTGAGCAGCAGACTATATTAAATACAATTTTAGTGAAAAATTATAGACGGAAAAAAGAAAGTAAAATAATAAAAACATGGTATTAATTTCTATTGGGTTTATAAATAAATATATCATCACACCTTGTACCCATTATTGAGTGTGACATTCTACCATTGCAGATATTGGTAAGTGATATATTTCGTCGCATAAAATGTGGTTAGCAGTCGTCAAATCACGGTTCCCAAAAATGTTAGTGGAGAAACAGCCACAGGGGTGGTTTTAAATTGGTGTAAATTGTTTGTCGCCTGTGGGAATCGAACCAGGGTTGATTGATTTTGACGACCCTGTCAGAAAGTCAAATATTCTTGACTCATTTGATTGAAGGAATTAATATGTTGCATCCCTATTTTAATTCATAGGAAAGAGAAATAAAGCCATTTACATGGTATTAGATAATATGTTTACCAGTTTATAATAAATAATAAAAATAATGTTTGACGGCAACAACTGTTTGAATAATAAATGACAATAAATATAGTTTCATTAGTGACGTTCAGAAGACATCTATCAAGACAATAATATATTTTATTTAAATTTCCAATTTATTTCTCAAAATTATATTTTCTGACATGGAAAAAATTATATGTACCTCGCAAGAAGGTTTCATTATTACTTCTGGCGTTTAATATAATCTCTCACATTTGGGTTGAGTAATGTTATAAAAATTTCAGGAAGAAATGTCTCACTTTCTTCCCTTGATATACTAAAGGTTATTAATAATTATGAGGTAATTGAATCATGATGTTAAGCGCATTTTAATATTTTAGTTTTTGAGATGTAGCTTCCGGAAAATACAAATCTGATGAAGTTAAATTTGGGAATTTTTTTTTAGAGTTTATATCTTAAAAGGTAAATAAGATGTGAAGGGCATTGAAGTCTTCGTGTCCGAATTTACTTATAAACAAATTAATTTTTAAATTGTTTCCTTTTAATTTTGTTTTTGATTTTAGGGTGATTTCAGAATGCTCGTTTTAAAATTCTTTCTTGTACGAATATTGTAATGAAAATGTACATATATATGTATTTAATCCCACTGAATCCAGTGGTCAAGTGCCCAAGTGCATCTGTTTTTTAGTTTTCGAGATATTGTTTAAATATTGTTTTGGCAAAAAGTCTTTTAAATATAAAAATTGCTGAAAATTTGATTATCAGTTAATAGAAGGTACGAGAAATTCATTGCCGCTACCTCCATCTTCATATCTTGTTTAGTTTATGATATATATCCTCGGGAAAGTAGAAAAATTAAACCAGATATAAAATTATGCTTAACAGTATTAAATTATTCGTGACCTAATTAATTTATATACAAAATTTAGGTAATTTTTAGCAATTACCCTTCGGTTTTTCTTTTGATTTTAGGCCAATTTCAGGTTGTTTCTTCTAAAATTTACTACTGGTCCAGTCATCATCATCATCTGTAGCGCTACAGCCCAAATCGGGCCTGGGCCTACCGGACACACCGAGCCGCAGTTTTTTTACACTGCCGTACTACCGGTTTTCGTAGTCGAATGCTACATTATTTAAGGCGTATAAGTGACTAGCTTATAGCGCCCGAGTGTGATAAATACATGTAGCTGTATTTTATATTTTTACGACAAATCACACATTGTTGACAGGCGGATTCGAACTGACGAACCTTGGCTCGGGTGACGTCACAGTATGTTAAGAGATGTGCCTTAACACGCTCGGCCACCGCGCCTGTACTACTGGTCCAGTATCATTATGAAAGTACAAATACTGATAGAGAATGATTTGTAAAAAAAATCACAAGTACTTTGCATGTAGTACTTGAAATTCAACTACTTCAAGTACTATGAAAGTACATAAAAATATTTATTTGACTCTAGAAGTGAAAAATCCAATTAATTTCATTTTATTTGGATTACTTAACTTTATTAAAACATTTATATTATAAATAAGTCGACGTTTCAAAACTAAAGATTGGTCCTATTTTATATGTTACTGTCCACTATTTTGTAATAGTTACTTTCCTATTATTTTTAAACATAAAGTGAAATGCATTATTTCTTTATATCCACCATTCTATTTTGACAACTGACAGGTGTCAATTGTCGACAATTTGAATTATCGAACAACTATCACAAATTAATTTACTAATAATAATAAGTAAAAGTAAAATATACTGCAATATTATAAAACAAATTCATATGACATAAATGAAACTAGTAGCAACTCATAAACGGTACTAATTTATTTAGCCACTAAATTATCTTTCACAGAAACTAGTGCGAATATAATAAATTACGAACATAGGTACGAAAAAGTGAAGTTACATTTGAACTGATATCCGTAATTACAGGCAGGAAACACTCTCACCTTATAAATAACAGATAGAGTTATATCAAGAAATCTGTACTATTAAATATGCTTATTCTTTGAATAATAGAACGACTCAACATGTAATTAAATTAATTACAGTGGTGAATAGATTGCAGCTTAAATACGCTTGCAAAATTTATTTGTTACGAAACAATAATACCTAGGTGAATTGCGCATCGTTTCATTTCGTTTCTTAGAAGAGAAATTATGGATATTTTATAGAATTCATAATTGCTGTCTGCGCATTTTGAAGCAGTATTTTTCTATGAAATTAATGTACAATCACGTGGCTTGCTCAAGTTTATAAATAACATATTATTTTGATAAATCGTCATATTATTGTACATGAATTCCAAACATTTCTAAATTATAACATGTACTTACTGAAGAACAATATTTCAAATGGGATAAGTGGCTCAGTGGTATCGAGTCGGTCTGTGGATCTTGAGAATCCTGCTTCAATCCCCACAGCCGACAATCAATTTTTACCAATTAAAATCTACCCCTGTGGGGGAGCGTGATTTGTCGGCTGGTAATTGTACTTCACGCGAAGAAATATATTACTTATCTGCTACAGAAGAGTGCTACACTCAGTAATGGGTATAAGGCGTGATGATATATTTATTTAATTTATTTATTTGTATTATAACATTTATCGATAAATAATTGAGCAATTTTTGACAGTAAATATAAAGTTAGCAAGTCAATAGTAAATCGTCTAGTCGTAATAAATACTAAAAGCTATTTACGTCCACTATAAAGATTAGCAATAACTATATTTATTTGGGATAACCGGATTTAATTTCCAAAGCTGAGAAACAATTTTCTTCACATTAATATTACCGCTGTGGCTCTCTTACCACTAATATCTTTGGAGGCTGTGATTTGAAGGGTAGTAACCGCACTTTTTCAGTATTAATATATCACTTACTGATATCTGCTACGACATTTGATTTGCTTTTATTTATTTGAACCAAAGTTTTGGCGATACGAATGACTTTAATAGTATATTATGTAAAAGCCACACCTGCTGCTGTGGCCTGGATAACCTCCCTGGACCTCGACTTATAACCTCTAGTCTCTCCCAAAGAAGTCTCGCATACTTTAACATTACTTATACCTAATATTAATTCATAATATAAAATGTTATACCTATGTAGACAAATTGT
Organism: Pterostichus niger; assembly: GCA_947425015.1. Classification (NCBI taxonomy): domain Eukaryota; kingdom Metazoa; phylum Arthropoda; class Insecta; order Coleoptera; family Carabidae; genus Pterostichus; species Pterostichus niger. The sequence goes on along the minus strand of OX380341.1, from coordinate 3,298,435 downwards.
AGATCGCCATACGATAAATAAATAAATAATAATGTAACAAGTTTTATATACGTCTCTTTAGATACGAGTGTATAAAAAACGAATATCTAAAGAATTAAATGAGTCACATACTATATCTTTTCTACGATCGCAAATTAAGACAACAACAAAATATAAAATTTTATTAATGATTTACAAAGTAAGATAAAGTTACAAAGAAACTAACTACGCCGTAATAAATATGCAGTTGTTATCTTTACGCCGTGACTAAAACGTTCGAGGCCACAGCTTGTTAACATGTGATTAAGATGTTATTTGCCGTCATGGAAACTATTACGTTAATATTTTAATAATTTAGTAGAAAAAAAGTAATTAATTTATTGTAACACAGATTTATGAAACTTGTGTATGAGTTATTAACAAATTTCTTTTATTACTGCGATATACAACTAATTAAATTTTATTTGTTTTTATGTTTCTACTTCCTGTTTACCTCTATTTGCAATGATTTTACTTGAAAATGTCATACAGTACGTAAGATCTTGTACTAAAGAAAACCTCGGATTTATATTATATAATTGAACTCTTAATAGCAGTAATAAAATAAAACGAATGAGTACTCGAAATAAAATATTATTCATGCATTTATTATTATATACGTTTGCTCTTTAGAGTATTTCATCATGTGATATATTATTTCTTTCCTTTCACTATATTCCACATAAAATCTTTTAAAACTGCAAACAATTCTCTATTCTCAACACACCCATTTAACCAGCGGTTATCAAAAATAAACCATGAAGCTGTCTCACTTAATCGACTAACAAATTACGCAACAAACAAAGTCATAGGTAATAATAAATTGTGTGTACCTGCTCTATATATTGTTGATGTAAAATTAATTATGCTTTGTAAAAATATTGTTGAAAATGTTTATACATTCACCACTCTATTTTGATAGTGGTGGTGGAAGCAGTAAATTATTTGTGAGTGCAATTATAATCAGGGTATGTTTTATAAAACATTTGGTTATTAATTAGGTATCGTTAAATTAATTGATTAGTTCCTGGAAAATAATTAACTATGTTTTTGCAACACTCATTGTTTATTATTAATTTATATTTTAAAGTAAAAGCAAATTGTTGCAACGATTTGAAACTTTTGAAATAATCTCTGCAAGTTTTCATATCTTTGTTGGATTATAAGATACATACAGGGTGTGAAAAATGCGCTATTACTTTATAACTGGGCTGCAAACTGCAAAAAAATGGTTCGGTTTTTGTTTCGAGTTATTGTAATTAAATATTCGGTTCGATTCAATAGTTTTTAATAAATTGGTTATACATATCTACGATATTATTGGTAGATTAAATATTTTAAGGGGGTAGTTGGATCAGAGGTAGCTAGTCGAACTGTGAATTTGAGAACTCGGGTTCGATTCCCACAGACAACAAATAATTTTCACCATAATAAAATTATCCTTTTAGCTCTCCCCCTACTAACATATTTGGTGGGTTTAATTTGACGACTGGTAACCATATTTCACGCGCATAAATTTACTGAAATATGCTACGACAGAGTGCCATACCCAGTAATGGGGAAAAGGAGTGATGATATATTTATTTATTTTATTTAATAATATATATTTATAAATTTATAAATAAATATATCATCACGCCTTTTACCCATTACTGGGTGTGGCACTCTGCCGTAGCACATCTCCCCAAAGATGTTAGTGGTGGGAGAGCCACAGGGGTAGATTTAAATTGGTGAAAATAGTTTGTCAGTTGTGGGGATCGAACCAGGATTCACAAGATCCACAGACCGACTCGATACCACTGAGCTACCTACCCCATAAATTTGTTGGCAATAATTTTGAAACTTGATAACTAAAGAACTAAAATGTAATATGCAGATTGATGCAGAATTTTATTTGAACTTTTTTTTGTAAACTAATCAGAAAAACAATGGCAATATGAAACGTATTTACCATGTTCTTCGCCTTTTATTTATTTATTCTAGTAGGAGAACAAAATTTTCTACCAATTTTATTTCATATTTGTCCAAAATAATTTAGGAACAATTGATAGCGGCAAAACTAGATAAATTTTTTGACATCATTACCAAGTTCTTCTAAAACTATTTTATGTTTAAGTTTATGCTGTGTCAGTACAGTATATTTATCAGACATATAAGTCACTCAACAATATTTCGACATATATTTTTAATAAATTTACCAGGAAAGTTATAAAATAATGACGCAATTTCATAGAAATATATAAAACATCAACATTCGTCTAGCTGAGCACTATGCAACCGTGAAGAATGAAAGTGAATACCTACAAATTCCAGTTTTGAAGTCGAAATTCGAACATCTTAAATGTCATCCAAAATCCAGCCTGACGCAGGATTTTACTTTCGATTCGGAGATTAGCCGCGCTAAATGATTATTAGCTGACATTAGTTCCACAAGCTATGTTAACTTACTGTAGTGAAACATATGATGTACCTATTAATATTTAATTAAAAATTATTGATTTACTTTCACGCGATTAACGTCAATTTAATAGATAATTTAATAGACATTAAAATTTGATGAGATGTAAAATTTTAATTAAAATTGAATTGCCAATTTTGGGCCACGATTTTATTAATATTCACAACAGAGAAACAAATTGTTTTACAAAACTTTTCTCTAAATTTTAAGGAAAATTATGCGCATAGTTGGGTTTGAAGTTAGTATCAGAACACTCATCTTTTTAAATAAAATATTGTTGTTAATATTTCAATACGGTGGTGTGGACAGCGTTATGGAATTCAAATCTTGAAACAATCTTAAAACATTTGAAAAATAAAGTTAAACAACTTTATACATACATACATATATAACATCACGCTATATCCCATTAAATGGGGTAGCACGAACCCGTCAACATTCTCATTCTGACACACGATACTCGATTCGACCATATTAACACTTCCTCCATACAAAGTCTTTCTTTTCTCACAACCAAAATCCATCAACAAGCAACAAACATTCATCCATTCGTTCCTGTACACCTGTTTCGTAAATCTTCACTTACGCCCACTTCTCTAACAACGAATCTATAAGAAATGAAGGCAGCATCGCCTGCGCTTCTTTAAAAAAACATTTAACACAATTAACAACTTGATAATATTTGAAAATTGAATACATTTAGTATTATGAAGTTAGGTTAGGTTATGTTAGTTACAACGTATATCGCCAGAGGCGCTAGTTGACATGTCCGCTTTGTAAATTTGAAACAAGGAATTTTAATGACATATGAAACGGCCATAATAAGCGGTAGCGCAATTCAATGAAGTTGGTCAAGCTATAGGGTTACAGTGAGACCGAGTAAAGATCTTATCCTCTGGATAATTCATTTAGTACGTCATTTAGAAAAAAAATGGGAACAAATTCATGAAAATAAGTTATTAAAAATATAAGTATGTGAGCACTAATTTAATTTGATCCAAAAATGGTTTGAAATAAAAATAAACTAGATGTCACCAACTTGTTACGAGATTTAAGTGAAAATTTGAAAGAAAATTGGGAGAACAGTTATTTTTTTCTCTGTTTTTTCGTTTTCTATTTGTCTTTCCATTTTCTGTTATTTCCTGAAGAATACTAGTTCTTTAAAAAATTAAAAGTTAAAACAAACAAACAATTTGATTTTTATTTTAATGGGGTAGTTGGCCTGTGGATCTCGAGAACCCTGGTTTGATCTCCACAGCCGACAAACAATTTTCACCAATATAAATCTACCCCTGTGTCTCCCCCACCACTAATATCTTTAGGGGCCGTGATTTGATGACTGGTAACCGCACTTCACGCGAAGAAATATATCACTTACCGAAATCTGCTTAGGCAGAGTGCCACACCCAGTAATGAGTAAAAGGCGTGATGATATATTTATTTATTTAATTTTATTTTTATTTGAAGACATTTTCTTTAAAATAATTTGAAATGTTCAATATGATTCCATCTGATTATCTTGTTCTACGTTTCATCATAATAAATTTAAGGAAGTTTCGAAACAAAATTAGTATTAATTGCTCAATAAGATAGAACCTTTTAAAGATTTATAGGAATTCGACAAAATTTTATAGTCTTAATGTCTTACACATATTTTACAAGATAAATTTGTTAAAACAAAAAGATTAATATGTCTACCTTGTATCATCATTCATTCTATTTCAACGAGTCTTCACTTTAGTTTCATTTATTGCGAAACCCAAACGATAACAATCTCCAGAAATGGATCTACACAACATAAGTTTTAGTTTTAGTTTTTTACAGCATATGTGGGAAACTAGGAATCAACACCCAAACAATAGAAACAACGTGTTGGTCAAAGAAGGATTTAACACTTTCTTGATACGAATTTGAAATAGTTACAGCTACAAGACAGTGTGATGAAACTAGAGCACGAGAAACAATATGTCTACGGGTGTAAATGAACAGTTTGTCAATAAGTTTTGCTTTCAATAGCGTCCGAGAGAATCGTTGCGATGTTGAGGAAATAATGGTTCTTGCAGAACAAATGACACAAGGTTTTTTCTTTCTGTTTGACGCATCTGATTGTGATTGTAATTTTAATCAATTAAACATTGTAAATTGAAAGTAGTACGACTAATTATTTACAATCATTTCCGGTATCAAAAGTGAATAATAACCAACTATATTTTATTCTATCTTCAAATTACCTTGAATAGTTAACAAATGTAGCGCTGTCAAACGTCTATAGAATGTTCAAAGATATTCCGTTATGGCTTTAAATTACTAAGCCTGTGTTGAACCGCACACAGTAAGAGATTCTACCTGTTGGCGCTCAGGGTAGGATTGCAAAATATTTAAATTCGGAAATGTATGTATGTATGTATGACACTATTGTTTATTTGCATTATTTAACTAAATGACGAATTGTTATACAATGATACTTTCATGTAACATTTTTTTTTACTTCATTATCAATAATAATATTTGTACAAAATTCTCTGTTTCATTATTATAATATATATAAAAATAAAATTAAATTGGGAAATACTGAATACATACCTGGCCTTGCACCCCTATAAATCAAGCTTAAATCCCTAATAATAGACCCGCTGAGAGGGCCATAACGAAGTATCTTTGAACATACTATACAAATTAGTTTAAAGTAAAGATGGGCGAATATCAAATTTCTCGAATTCGAATATCGAATACGAATATTAATCAGATCTCGAATGTTGGAATACTCCTAAAATTATTAATAATTATTTAATAGTCTTTTTCATTATTTGAATGAAATTGTTAAGATAAAATAAAACAAAAAGTACAAACAAAAAAGAAAAAGACGAAAACTTCAAATTTAAGGTGAAACGTACGGGCTGATGTTGGCGAAAAACAAATTTGAAATATGGTACGTCTTCATGATTTTGAAACAAAATATCTTTGTTATTAATAACTACAAAGTATTGTAATAGCTTTAAGTTTATGTACAAATAATAAAGAAAAACATAGTCAAAAATTGAGGTCAACATATGGCACGATATTCAAGGTATTCGAATGTTCGCTATACTGACGTTAATATTCGAAAATCGCGAATATCGAATAATGTCACTATTCGCGGCATTTGACTATTCGCGGATGATATTCGCCCATCTCTAGTTTAAAGAAAAATACTTCATAGATAGATAGAGCTTCTCATTTCATATTACTGATTGTTAGAGTTTCTATTCTCTGCTAGCACAGTTTTCGTCACAGCTTCTTCAGGTGAACTTGTTCGCTATGAAGAAGTTGGTTATACCATACTGATGAGCTCCAATAAGAGCGAAACGTGTCTCTGGTTACTAACTGTGCTGGCCGACCTCTGAGAATTATAATATACCTAGTAGGTTGACTTGGAGGCTGAAATCTGTGGAACTTAATACAGTAATTAATCTAATTTTTATTATTGAATTGGTTTCACGTTGTATTAGCAACATGGACAATTATTTGGCTTTCTGTTTTATAAAAATGCTTCCCTATTAGAAAGTCAAGTTTTCTTCTTTCAATTGAGGGAAGAAAGTGATTTTTTCTTTCCTATAAAAGAGAAGTAAAGCCACATCCATGGCAAATGAAAAACAATGATATGATTAAAGTAACTAAATCAACTAAAAGTACAGAAAAGAAATACAAATTTTGTCGAAGATAACTTTTGTTTTCTAGAATTACTAATCTGACATGAAATAATGATGTCAATATGACATTGACAATATAAAATTTACTTACGGATTTTTGTAAAGAATATATTCGACTATTACAATGAAATTATAGATGCACTTATATTAAAATATTACCCATTACTGGGTGTGGCATTCTGCCTAAGCAGATCTCGGTAAGTGATATATTTTTCGCGTGAAGTGCGGTTACCAGCCGTCAAATCATGCCCCCCAAAGATATTAGTAAAGGGGGAGCCACAGAGTTAGATTTAAATTGGTGAAAATTGTTTGTCGGTTGTGGGGATCGAACCAGGGTTCTCAAGATCCACAGGCCGACTCGAGACCACTGAGCCACCTACCCCATTCGATTAATGACACATATTTACATAATTGAAAACTTAAACAAAATGGCTGGTAGCACAAGCTCTGTTTTTGCCTGTTTTAAGAGCAGTGTTTTTGAGTGTTTTAGTTATCTCTAACATGTTAAAACCGTGCTCTTAGAACACCCAAAACAGAGCTTGTGCTACCAGCCTATATTTTTTATATGTTTCCATTTTGTTTATGAATTCATTTATTTAATTGGATCATATATTTCCTTATGATTAATAATGTATTAATTCTAATTATCTTACGAAATTTAATCTCAATTCAGTACTAGGTTTAGATTCATCGTGCCACAGTATAGTAGTTCATATATTTTTAGTTTAAATAGGTTTTGAATTCTGAATTTTCGGATTCGAATGCCGTAATACTAATCACAAAACCGCACTGCCGGAAGCATTAAAAAAATAATTTAGAAGAGGGTACATTTTATCCTCTTTATTATATGTATATTGTGGTGTTTCTTTGCAAAATGGTAAAATATAAACGTCGTAATTTGAGTTGTTTAGTTCCTAAATAGTATTCGAAATATTTGTAGGTGCACATGACATGCATTTACGCGTTATATACCTCATGGAACTCAACCCCATGAGTTAGATACAATGATAAATATTCACCTGGACTATGTTAATGGCGCCCTTGACCAAAATTCCCTTTAGACCCTAAAATGTTGATGCAAGGTGTCAAGGTTCTAGTTACATTCCTGAATTGCCCTAAATGAAATACATGTAGTAGGTGATTTAGTGGTATCGAGTCGGCCTGTGAATTTGAAAACCCGAGTTGGATTTCCACAGTCGGCAAACAATTTTTACCAATTTAAATCTACCCTTGTGGCTTCTTTTCTACTAATATCTTTGTAGGCCGTGGTTTGACGGCTGGGAACCGCATTTTATGCGAAGAAATATATCACTTACTGATATATTGCCCAATATTCAAACAATTAATATATTAGGTGAAATTACAGTATATTTTTATATTTTTTCGCAAATTTACAAAAATATTTGTATTTCTGTTTTCTGCAATATTCCAAAGTAAATTTTACGTACACTATAGTACCGATCTTGTTTTCATAGTACCATTCATATCCAGTGTTGCCATCCTTACAGGGTTCGAAGATATATATCGATCGATATATATATCATGATATTTATTTTGATATATATCGTCATATTTTTGCAATGATATATATCCATTATATAAAAATATCAAATAGTTTTTGAGATATAGCCTCCGGAGAAATGAAATTTTTCGAATTTTTCAGTTTTTCTACTTTTCCGAGGCTATATCTCAAAAACTAAATGTGATATGAAAACACGCTCAACGGCATTAATTTTCTCGTGCTTCAGTTAACTTATGAACATAGTTTCAGCGACTTTTATTTTTTTTCAATTTTCCGCCAAAAAAATCGCAAAAAGCGGTTTTTTAACATTTTCTCGAAAACCAGAAGTCATATGCATTTGAAGATTGCACCACTGGATTCAGTGGGTCAAAATACATATATATGTAAATTTTCGTTTTAATAATCCTACGATTAAGGATTTTTGGGAAAATTGAATTAAAATCTGAAGAAACCAAAGGGGTACCCCTTAGGAAATAATTAAAAATATTAAATTGCATAAAATTGTATGAAAATTTGCTTATAAGTCAATTCGGACACGGGGAATTCAACGCCGTTGAGCGCATTTCCATATCTTGTTTAGTTTTTGAGATATAGCCTCCGGAGAAGTGAAATTTTTCGAATTTTTCAGTTTTTCTACTTTTCCGAGACTATATCTCAAAAACTAAATGTGATATGAAAACGCGCTCAACGGCATTAATTTTCTCGTGCTTCAGTTAACTTATAAACATAGTTTCAGCGATTTTTATTTTTTTTCAATTTTCCGCCAAAAAATCGCAAAAAGCGTTTTTTTAACATTTTCTCGAAAACCAGAAGTCATATGCATTTGAAGATTGCACCACTGGATTCAGTGGGTCAAAATACATATGTATGTAAATTTTCGTTTTAATAATCCTACGATTAAGGATTTTTGGGAAAATTGAATTAAAATCTGAAAAAACCCTTAGGAAATAATTAAAAATATTAAATTGCATAAAATTGTATGAAAATTTGCTTATAAGTCAATTCGGACACGGGGAATTCAACGCCGTTGAGCGCATTTCCATATCTTGTTTAGTTTTTGAGATATAGCCTCCGGAGAAGTGAAATTTTTCGAATTTTTCAGTTTTTCTAAATGTGTATAAAAACTAAAATTAAAAAATAAATATCCAAAAAGTGATATTTATCTGATATATATCCTATATATCAGATATTTTGATATTTATTATAAATATCATGATATTTACGAACCCTGCATCCTTATTACGACTGTAAAGACTGCAACTTTATAAAAATATAGAAACTTTATATTCTTTTTCGTAAAATAAATAAATAAATAAATAAATAAATATATCGTCACGCCTTTTACCCATTACTGGGTGTGGCACTCTGCCTAAGCAAATCTCGGTAAGTGATATATTTTTTTCGCGTGAAATGTGGTTACCAGCCATCAAATCACGGCCCCCAATGATATTAGTGAAGGGGGAGCCACAGGGGTAGATTTAAATTATTTTTCGTAGTCTTACTATTTTCGGTTCAGTACATTATTTATACCGGTTTAAATTTACGGTTTTAGAACCGAAATATTATCGATTTGGTTACAGAATCAATTAAGTTTTAGTTTCAAGTTTCGGTTTTCATATTTTGATAAAAAAATGTCAGTTATAGTTTCAAAGAAAGGTGCATATCGGTGCAGTTTTTGGTTGTGATTTCGTTACAGACTCTTCTAACTAAATACAATTGTTGTTTAGATGGCTTCTCAACAATCTTTGCTTAATTCACTTCAAACTCATGTCACTTTTAGTTGAGGTTAGGTGAGATGGATAACAAAAAGAAAACGACTATTACTGTAGATCATTGTGCTGAAATAGCGATTTATGGTGCTATTCTGTAATTTTCTATAACGCTATAGATCTGTAAATCTGAACAAAAGCTCATCATATTTGATTGTCAAATGGCATTAAATGTATTTGTCAATAAAAATCTATGCACTTTTGTTCAAATTTATGGAACTGTAGCGTTATAGAAAATTACAGAATAGCACCATTATTTTTCGGCTAAACTTGACTTGGGGGCCAAACCTGAAGTTGGCTGCAGAACAAGCTGCTTCTGGTTTGAATTCAGAAATACCAACTTAACGTCAAAAGCCGGACAATTTGAAATGCGAAGTATATTTATCATAAAAATGCGTTCTGTACTAGGTTTGGCATGGTTAGGGGTGTGTTTTTTTAAGTTAAATTTCATCCGAATTGTTCTGTCATAAAATTTATCTTTAAAACAAAATTTTGTTTGTAATAAAATTCGCATTTCAAGTATATTTATCATAAAAATGCGTTCTGTACTAGGTTTGGCATGGTTAGGGGTGTTTTTTTTAATTGGTACTCCTGAATTCAAGCCAGAAACAGCTTGTTCTGCAGCCAACTTTAGGTTTGGCCCTCAACTCAAGTTTTACCTATTTTTCTTTAATAAAATATCATATTAGACTGTAAAATAATTTTTATTTCTGCACACATAAATAATTGAGTTGACAAATAATTAACATAATATTTGGTTATTTATAATTCACGATACAAGGCAGCCATAATAATAATAGTTATAGCACCAGGTATGATCCATCTTCCATTTTGTGTTTGGAAAATACTTGTTTGCGCCGGTGGTACAGGAGGGGGGCCTTTCATATTCGGGGAGTAGCTTGTACATTGCACTGGTTTGTTACATGCTTTATCTTCATCTTCTTCTTCGTCTTCTTCTCTTCTACAGGACAAGTTTTTATAATGTGGTCCTCTTCTCTTATTTATGAAATATTCCAATGTTGGACTTCGATTAAAATCTGATTCCAATGGTTTAATAGTTATACATGCTTGACGTTTATTTCTTACTATAAATATTGGACCCAATGTTTCTGTATATTTTCTCGCAGCTGTTGAATTATGTTTTGAATGTTGGATGAACTGTTTTAATAATCTGTTTGTTACTTTAAAAACTGGTATTGACATTTTCCGAAAATTTTGTATAATTTAGAAAGACATTTGAAAAAAAAGTAAATAGTTTGACGAGTTGTTGGTTACTAGACAAAATAAATGATAAATGTTAATTTTGTTGAAATAACAAATTTACTTTCAAAGGAAATAAATGATTTCTGTCAGGATATTTTAATTTATGTATTGGTATTTTATTTTTATTTTCAACCTTGGACTTTATGTATTTATAAACAAATTATACAGCTTACATTCTACAATTACTTCCCAAAGCGATTTGTTTTATTTGTATTCAGTGGTATCGAGTCGGCCTGTGGATCTTGAGAACCCTGGTTTGATTCCCACAGCCGACAAACAATTTTCACCAATTTAAAATCTACCCCTGTGGCTCCGCCTCCACTAACATCTTTGGGGGCCGTGATTTAACGGCTGGTAATCGCTCTTCACGCGAAGAAATATATCTCTTACCGAGATCTGCTTACGGCAGAGTGCCACACCTAGTAATGGGTAAAAGGCGTGATGATATATTTATTTTATTATTTATTTGTATATTATGGGGTAGATGGCTCAGTGGTATCGAGTCGGTCTGTGGATCTTGAGAACCCTGGTTCGATTCCCACAGCCGACAAACAATTTTCACCAATTTAAAATCTACCCCTGTGGCTCCCCCTCCACTAACATCTTTGGGGGCCGTGATTTAACGGCTGGTAATCGCTCTTCACGCGAAGAAATATATCACTTACCGAGATCTGCTTACGGCAGAGTAACACACCTAGTAATGGGTAAAAGGCGTGATGATATATTTATTTGTATTCAACATTTTATCTACATTCTAGAATAATTTTGCTAAAATTAATGTTATTAGTAATTTTGAACCAATATTAATAAAAGAGATAAATAACATTATTTATTAAATTTTTAAATAACCATTCAGTAAAATGTAAAATATTTTATGATTAAATATTTATCTAAAATTACTAAAGTCTCTAGATTACTAAAGTACTATCTTATATATTGAGTATTTTCTGGAACGAAACTAGCTTTGTTTAGGTAGTTTAAATTATTGGGGCGTTTCAGGCTGGTAAAAATTATGTAGCACTAAAACTGGCAGGTAAAAATTTGCCATATCCATGGCAACTAAAAAACAACAGTATGATTTGACATTAGTGATATCCAGATGACATTTTATATTTCATATATATTTGACTTTACGTCACGCATTAAAAAAGGATCATTTCAGTGCACTTTTGACAGAATGTCCTGGACATTTCTGAGATGGTACATAATGTATTATTAAAATTATGAATAATAGTGATCTTGAGAAATGGTATTTAAGCTTATCGAACGATTTTTTTTATCGAATGATAAATATACTTGAGGGGCGTTATTTCAATTTCCTAATGAAGATTTTAATCAATGTATCTGTCACATAAAGAAAAAAGATTGCTTCGAAATCACAGTTCAAATTATGAAAATTTAATTAGTATTTTGAATATTTATAAAAATAAATATATCATCACGCCTTTTACCCATTACTGAGTGTAGCACTATGCCAAACCGGTTACCAGTCGTCAAATCACGGCCCTCAAAGATGTTAGTTGAGGTGGAGCCACAGGGGTAGATTTAGTTTGGCGAAAATTGTTTGTCGTAAGTGAAGATTTACGAAACAGGTGTACAGGAGCGAATGGATGAATGTTTGTTGCGTGATGATGAATTTTGGTTGTGAGAAAAGAAAGAGTTCGTATGGAGGAAGTGTTATGTGGTCGAAAAAAGTATCGTGTGTCAGGATGAGAATGTTGACGGGTTCGTGCTACCCCATTTAATGGGACATAGCGTGATGTTATGTATGTATGTATGTAAAATTGATATATCGGCCTTTAAAGAAGTATCTTTATATTTATTTTGCTGGTAGATTTCGGAATCTTCTTTCGAGAATGAAAAAATGAAAACGTGCCTTAATAATTTATTTTTATTTTCATAAATAAATAAATAATAAATATAATTTAGTTAGTGTTCATTTGTTATAATTCCCGATAAAGGCTAAACATGGCTCCGCAAATGAGAGCAACAGGAATTAGCCAATGTTTATTAGTTTCCGGTGGCGGACAACTACATTGCGGCTCACATACACTTGTGCATTGATAATCTTTTGGACATGATCCACGACATGCGTTACTATTGCTGTCTTCTTCGGATTTTTCTTCTTCTTCCTCCTCGTCCTTTTCCTCACTTCGACACGGCATAATCTTGTTGCCACTTTTATTCTTGTTAAGCAAATATTCCATTGCAGGACTTCGAGAGTATTCGGCAGCTAAGTTGGTACTATTACTACTCACGTGACGATTGTTTTCGATGATAAAGACAGGTCCAATTTTCGGAGATAAATTTCTTCTGGCTATTAAATTTCGCATTGAATTTCTCATAAATTGGAGTAATAGTTTATTAGTTTTAAGTTTCAGTAGTGGGGATGACATTTTAAATAATTTTGATGAAATTGAAGTTTGAAAATGTTTGACACAAAAATTTGTTTGATGCCTACTAGTTGCTTGGTAACATTCAAGCTAATAAATGAATATAAATCAACCAATAGGAAATAAATCCTCGGGCGATTTGATAGACAGTAGCTTGATTTTTGTTCGTAATTTATTTTCAAAATTAGGTCTATAATATATCTAATACTAAAAAATATTGTAAAATATAATTTAGTACTTAGTTTTCTATTTATAATTGATTTAGAAGCAATAGAAATGAAGATTTACGAAACAGGTGTACAGGAGCGAATGGATGGATGTTTGTTGCGTGATGATGGATTTTGGTTGTGAGAAAAGAAAGAGTTTGTATGGAGGAAGTGTTAATGTGGTCGAAACGAGTATCGTGTGTCAGGATGAGAATATTGACGGGTTCGTGCTACCCCATTTAATGGGATATAGCGTGATGTTATGTATGTAGAATAACAAGGTTGGACAATTTAAAGAAACAAAATGTGGCAATATTTTATTGTTTCCAAAGATGTCTAGGTTATTTATGATTTAATTTGACATATTTTGTATTATAAAATAACACTTTAGTTCACATATTTCCCTGGTTTCATTTCCCGGTTGCTGCGTTGTAAACTGTTGCAGATGAAAATCCCTAAATTACTAAAGAACCTTGATTTGCCGCCATTTTGGTTACAACTTTCAAGCGCCAAATTGCTATCAAACAATGATTCGCCATTTTAACTTCAACACGGGGTTCATGCATCGCGGTTCCTAATAATCTGGTAACTTTATTTTATTATGTAAGATTATTACTATTAGTACTAATAATAAATCATATTATACAGGTACCTACTATCTACATTAATCTTAATGTCTCTTATATAATTAGTCATAAACATATTTCGTTAATCTTTCGCAATGATATAAAAAACTTAATGATTTCTATGTCTGTCGTTTCAGCGTCTTAAATAAATGATTTTTAAATGCACGAAACCAAAATTGTGTGTTGATAAACGTTATCAAAAATGAAAAGCGGAACAAAGTAAAATCTGGTTAGTGAAAACCATTTAAATTGCTTTAACATGTTGAAGATCGGACTTTCGGTTAAATCTGCAATCAGATGGGCCAACCAGAGCGGAACTGGAACTGGAAGTATTTCGTAGTTGCGTCATTCGCCGTTGTTGGTAAGTGGCGCTTTGCTCGTGATCATGACTATAAGAAATAGCTGCGATTTTTACTGAACTTTGAACTTGAAATAGTCGTAATTGTTATGACGTCAAAGGTGGAGAAATCAATGAAATATTTTCTTAAAGCACTAAATAAAACTCGAGAAATTTAAAATCTCGCAGAAATTGCACACTGACAGATATTTTAGAAACTAGTATATTATTTTAATATTTATTTAAATCAGAAGACTTGAAAGTGATACTTTACTGGAAGTGAGCTTTAAGCGAGCTTTGGTAACTTGACTTTCTGGGTGCATTACGTACAATATATTTTCTGTCCATCAATAATAAATTATTCATGATTGGACGCACAAATTCAATAGTTATTTACGTTGTAAATCCGGTAATAATTACTTACGTGGCCAGTGTAGTAAATTAACTTTTACGGGCGAGCTGGAAAGTTTGTAGGGCGAGTGACGAAGTAGCGAGCCTCTATAATCCAATGAGTCCAGTAAAGATTAATTGCAATCGTGTCGTATACTACATTTTATTAGTTTTATAAAAAGATACATTACATTCTATGTTATAATCAAAGGTTGTTGGAAGTAGGACAATTTATAGCTAGACGTTGTCGTGGTGTTGTGATCGTTGTGATGAAACAACAACTACTGTCAGTGTCAATCATGTTCATCATCTGTGGCGCTACAGCCCAAATCGGGCCTGGGCCTACCGGACACACCGAGCCGCAGTTTTTACACTGCCGTACTGCCGGTTTTCGTAGTCGAATGCTACATTATTTAAGGCGTATAAGTGACTAGCTTATAGCGCCCGAGTGTGATAAATACATGTAGCGTCAGTGTCAATAGTTTCATGAATTCTAGAAATAAATAATTTGAAAAAATGGATTTAATGCTCAACGAAAACTTCGAAGGCTATTTTCTTGCAGTTCAAGATAATATAGAAAATGTTATAGATGCTACAAGTAATAACTTATAATTAGTTTATATTAGTTTTCTATTAAGACCATTGTAAAATTTTACAGGTCTCTTCTATGAACCTGTAAAATTTTACAAGTCTAAGCGCTGTAATTACACATGTAGTTAGTTACCATAAATACCTATAGTGGTAATTACATAAAAGATGAAAATAAATTAGTTTTTACGTTGCGAGATGGAATTTTGAAATAGTACATTTTTTTTAACGAACGTTATTTTATATTCTAACTTTGAAAGTGATATTTTATTATAATTAAATGTCAAACACTGTTTGTTACTTAGCAATTTCACGATAACAGTACCGTAATATTGTTTACAGTACTTTCTGAACTGAAATAATTACTGTAAATATAAAGATACGATACAATATGTAATAAGTAATCTATTTACTGTGGCAAAATTAATTTCTTGATCTATTTTTGCAAATTAAGGACCGGTAAAGTTTTATCAAAAAATATTTGATTCGGTCCTGTTAAAAATTGAGATGAATCAAATCTTATTGAAGAGTTTGTTGGTTAGTGTTTCAGCACATCTAAAAACCTCTCATTAAGATGCAATAAATTATGATTCCATCTTGAATAAATTAATAATTCATATTAATAAATTACTGTAACACAAAAGATCTTTCGTGCTATATGCAATAAAATTCTATGTACCGTGTAATTTGAGTAATGAAAAGCATCAACAACAGTCAATTATTTACACCTTTACATAATGAAAATGAACATTACTTTTATATTCTGTAAATTGAGAGTCATTTAATTATATTCTTGCTATCTTATATGTAATTACAGATACGGTGAAATGACATTACACACGTTTTAAAATACTTGTGAATTTATAATTTCTTTGCTATTAATAACTTTACTGTTAATAATAATGAGTAAAGCAATTCTTCAAGTGACTTTTCTTTCACTTATATCAAGTTGCAAAAAAATATCAAGTACTTATTTTTTGGTCCAACGTATAAAAGACAAGAAAAATAAATATATGATCGCCCCACAGACGACAAACAATTTTCACCAATTTAAAATCCACCCCTGTGGCTTTCCCTCCACTAATATCTTTGGAGGCCGTGATTTGACGGCTGGTAACCGCACTTCACGCGAAGAAATATAGTAATGGATACAAATTATATATTTATTTTATTTTCTTATATATCACGCCTTTTACCCATTATTGGATGTGGCACTCTGCCGTAGCAAATCTTGGTATATCTATGCGCATAAAGTGCTGTCACCAGTTGTCAAATCACGGCCCCCAAAGATGTGAATATTAAATTAAAGCGACATGAACCAGACTGATTTTACATTCTAGAACTAGAAAGTGGGTTTTCTTTACTTGTATTCATATTTTATATTAAGAAATTGTTGGAATTTTATCTAGATCTCGATCTGGATATTTCAGTGGTCACATATTTAATTTATTATTTAGCTTCATTCGAGTATTTCATTATAATGGGTTCATAATTTAAATTATTTTTAAATCTTGTTTTACATTATTAAGACTACAAGAAATCGAATACCGTTGTATGAAGTTCAATATTTTAAGGAAATACCCTAATTTTTGTGAATTCAAAAAAAATTTTTTGTTCTATAATAAGTATATAAAATTATGTCATTAAAGTTTCGTGCAGAGGTATAGAAACACCCTGTATAGAACCACATATTTGGGCATTTGAATTACTAATTGAAATGAAGCTTTAAATATAATTAGATCAAAATTTTTTATGCAATTTATATGTGAATAATAATAGTTAACATAACTAAAAATTAATGAATTGAGTGTGAAAAAATTGTAGAAAATTAAATTCTTCGTGTAACTTATAGTGTAAAGACAGACAAGAATAGAACCCAGGAACTTTAGACTCACAACCACACATTAATGCACTGAGCTACCTAACTTATTAAAATAACAAAATGTATTGTTGTTGGCGTTAATTGATCAAAATTAAATATTCTTTGCAGGATGTCAATTTCAACCAGCAGGAGAATACCTCCGCTTCGTCCGTGTTCCAGAGAACCTCCCCGTGGGTGGTGAGGTCCTCCAGGTCCAAGTCTTTCCGCGTAAGAATCTCAGCATTCGACCCGTTGACAAGGTAATAGTTCAAAGGTCAAATTCATACTTACTTAAGAAATCCAATAAAAAACTGTGTACCGTTACAATTTTATATAACATATCTAGCTGGCTGATTTATTCTCTTGTTTTTGTGTGTCCAATTAGGCTGAGGATGTACAGTACTTCAACTATCGTGATGTCAACAAGACCACAGTTGCGGTACTGCTGGCTAAATCGCTGGAAGATTTGGTTGATAGAGATAATCCTCAAAATGTTTTGAAGTTTAGGTTGAGTTGTGATTACATTGATGGCGAGGACACGGTGAGTAAAATAAAAATTATAACATATTTTTTTAAAAATTGCAAAATAAATTTTAATTGTCATTTCACATCAATATCGGGACAAAAATAAAACATTTTAGATCACTGTGACTACTATAAACGAGAATAATAAAATGAAGTTTTGCTGCTGTTGTAATAAAACTGGATTAAAAGTGACTTTTTCTACGACCTGGTATATAACTCGGTTTCAGTTGCTTCAAATTCATGACAGAAAGAATACATTTTCATCCGCTTTGCCATTGCTAAGAGCGAAAGTATTAAAATTAGTTTTTCGTAACACATGTACTTACCGAGATCTGCGTAGGCATAGTGCCACACCCAGTGATGGGTAAAAGGCGTGATGATATATTTATTTTTAATTTAATCTATGCACAAGAAACACGTTCTTATTCCCTAATTTTAAAGAGAGAAACGCTGCGTTTCTCCCCTAGGGAAAGAAACATTATGTTTCTCTTCCTAGGTAGGATGTTTCTCTCCTTAGGTAGCATGTTTCTCTCCCTAGGGACATGTTTCTCTCCCTAGAGACTACGATTATTAGCTGTTTGCGGCGTTTCCTAGGTAACTAGTTACGCAACCCATATTTGACATTTCTCCCGATAAGACAGTAATTTTTGTGCACTTGTTACGAAAAGTATAATATGTTTCACGGGAGGGCGCGATTATCCCTTGTGTGAAGTCGACTATGTAACCCTACAATTATGCTACATTTCTACACTTTGAAAAAATCAAGTTTTCTCTGCCTTGATGTAAAATAAACTACTTTAATCAATATGTAGACGTACACAAGTTACTGACAATTTTATTTATATACTGTTAAAAACGCTGTAAGTGAAATGAATAAACTTATTTTTACGACTATGAGAATATTCTTTGAAGAAGCTATAAACTTTTTAAATTGGACAAAATTTTTAATATCAATTATATTTTATACTTTTTGGCTTACAATTAAATATTTTTAATTGTTCCAAGTTTCAGAAGCTCATTTTATATTTTTATGTGCACCTACTAACAAAATAGAAAAATCTGTTGAACTATTCTTAAAGCTAAAGCCTTAGATTAAATTTACCATATTATTGCTACGCGCAGGATTTAATTACTAGTCAAAAATATAGCTGCACCAATTCGAGAAACTCAGATTTTATTTTGTAAATCAAAAGTTCGCAGTAAATAATAATTGTGATATCAAATTGCAAAATATGACAATACTAAACATACCCATACGAGTACACTTTTTGCCGAATTATTTTAATTAATTAGTCGTCCAATTTATGGCATTAAAATAAGGTAATTTGTTTGAAAAAAGGATGCGGGTATAGTTATGTTTTAATTTGTAAAAAACCTTTGCATTCTATAATACATTTAAAGTTACTGTACTGTTTACGTGAAATGAGATGAAGTAATAAATATTTTAAATTGTCATGAAGCGTATGTAAAAGTAGAGAGTGTTTTGTACAAAGAAATAAAAAGTAAAATATTCCAGACTTTTTAGAAATTGCGTAAAAGAACAAGTAATACATGAAACTACCCATCAACTAGTTACAAAAACTTAGTAAACCGTCACTTTTATTCTCATACGACAAATAAAATTACAGTCATTCTAAAGTTCAAAAGAACCATTTATACTCAAACTCAAACATTTGCGATGTTTTTAGTGGTTTAGAGAGTGAAAATAATGTAGAATTTGAACAGTTAAATATTCATACTTAAGTCATTTTTCTTGTGTTTTTTGCAATGAGATAGAATAGCGGACGTAAGTCGAAGTTGTAACTGTTTTCTCGAGAACGCACGATTCCAGTATTTCACGGTGACGATGTAGAACGTATGATCGAACGGGGAAGAGAAGAAGAACGTGAACCTGACCAGCAACCAGTTCTTAATCGAGGAAAAAATGTGTAACTCTATCGGAGATGTTGACGTTCAGATCGTGAAACATGGGGACTCGTTTACAACTTTCGCAATTTCTTGTTTTATAGTAGCTTTTTGGGTTACGTGTTACATATTTTATTAGATTTTAAATTTATTTCCTTGTAGTAACATTTTTAGAATATTATGACACTTGATTTAAAATTGTTCCACATTTTCATTCATTTATTGGATTTATATTTTTTGTAACCTCATTTTTTCTTGAATTTATTAACGCTATCTATTAAATTCTATTAACATCATTTAATATTTATTGATATTTTGAAAATAAACATCAATTTATTATTGATATAAAATTAATTAATTAATGGGGTAGATGGCTCAGTGGTATCGAGTCGGCCTGTAGATCTTGAAAACCCTGGTTCGATCCCCACAGCCGACAAACATTTTCATCAATTTAAATCTACCCCTGTGGCTCTCCTTCCACTAACATCTTTGGTGGCCGTGATTTTACGGCTGGTAACCGCACTTTATTCGAATAAATATATCACTTACCGAGATCTGCTTAGGCAGAGTGCCATACCCAGTGATGATATATTTATTTTATTTATTTATTTATATAAAATTATTTTTGAAAGAAACATTCCGATGGAAACCGCTCTGAGACTTTCCTGCAGAATAATTTGATGGTTTAATTTATTTGACATTAACATATGTTTCTATCTTAAACTGCGTTTACATTTATTCAATTAGTAAAGACGATTAGCAATTATAATTATCAATTAATAGAGGCATCTTAAATCGTGTGAACCAAATTACATTTAATAGCACCAAAATGACATTTTTAGAGAATTGGAACTAAAAGAACAAGTAAAAATAGAATACTGAAGGTCTGCGTCCTCTTCTTTTTTAACTACGATAATTATTATGATCTCCATATCTACTGAATATTGTAGGTTTATAAAATTCTACTTTACATTTATTTATTAAATACTTATTATTGCCACACGTATCTTAAAATGATTCCTTTTTAATGCATGTTTCTAGAATGAAAATTTTTCAGGTGGTTTTATAGTCGACCAGTTTATAGTAATAAAACTGACCGGTATATATTTACCAATTTCACGTTACCTCGCAAACAAAAGTATAATTTGACATTAGTGACATCCAGATGACATTGAAAATTTTTTTCTACTTCCGTTAGGAAATAGACGTTTTATTTCACTTATTTAAGTTAGGCAATGAACTGCATTATTTAACTAGTGAAATAATGAGGTAACATAGCAACAGATATCTTGGTAGACGAATTCTGATGTGTTATTCTTTTATTTTTTGAATTTATAACTGTCATTAATATGTCAAAATTTCATAATTTCAAAAACGCTCTTTCGTATTTATTAGAACGGAAGTAAAAAAAATATTGTATGAAACTAGTAAGGAAATAGGTTATTACCTTACTTATGTGTTTACATAACTCGGCTACGCCTCGTTCTGCAAATTTCACATGCGTAAGGTAATAACCTTCATTTCCTTACTAGTTTCATAAATAGCTATTAATTTATTTTATTTTACGTCACGAAACAAGACAGGCATTATCTTACTTAGGTGTTTACATATCTCGGCTACGCCTCGTTCTGCAAATTTCACATGCGTAAGGTAATAACCTTCATTTCCTTACTAGTTTCATAAATAGCTATTAATTTATTTTATTTTACGTCACAAAATAAGACAGGCATTAAAAAGAAATAATTTAAGTACACTTGTGACAAAAGTCCTGTTTTTTTCTAGACCGACACGCCAATTTTAACTCGTTAAAATAGAGCTCGTTCCGACGTCTAAGATCGTAATGTACTATTATTTATACTTCTCGGCACAACAGAAACTTAATCCTAATTACAGTGCAGGATCCGAACTCACCGAGCCGCAGTGTAGTAGTTTATATATTTTTAGATTGAACTCGGGATCTTCGGATTCGAATGTCGTAATACTAACCACACCACCGTACTCCCTTCTTGTACTATTCCAATGTTGATATTGTTTAAATTGAAATATTTGTATTTACTTTTCAGGTAACTTCCTATTTGTCCGTAACAGTCTACGTAGAAGACATAAACGACCATTCACCGAAGTTTGTCGACGCGCCGTACAAAGTCGTTGTAGATGAGTTGACCCCAACTGGTGTGTATCTATTTATACGATTCATTTCTCTTTTCTCTTTAATATTAAACGATTACATTTAATGTATTAATTGATTATTTGTTATGTAAACATAAAGAATAATGCTTGATCATCAATAAATGTTTTAGTTTGAGATTAAGAGAGAGGCTGATAATGAGTACTCACACATCTGTCATAAATTGAAATTACACATTAAGTAATGTAGTGAAAGTAATAATTAATTTTATGTTTATCATATAACAGTAAGCTTTGAATCCTCACGCGATATTATAATGAAATAAAAGAAAAACTGAAAACAAATACAAACTCTGCGAATGCTCATCATCTCGTCATATTTACTACTGCTACGTAAATTAATTACGAAGAAATGAAAAAAATCATTTAATTAATCTGTCAAAAGGTAAAACAATTACATAAGTATTTCATAAGACCGTAAATTAAAAACTAAAAAGATGATAAATTAAAAATAATTGCAGTTAGATACTCTATTGTAAAAACTAAAAACGGATCAAAAAGATAGGAAAGGAAGGAAGAGTCGATACGCGTTTGTTTAATAAACAAACAAAAAAAAATGATATATCAAGAAGTAACTGTTAATATAACTATGATTTATTAGAATTTTCGTTTGAAGATTAAAATATTGGCCCTAAGATGATTTAGAAACATTTAACTTTGCAAAATATGCAATGCTTGTTCAAGATAATCAGAAAATACCTAGTAGACTAATTTGTGTTTATGAATTTATTTGCAGGATTAACAATATTCCGCGGAATTCTAGCTGTAGATCGCGACAAACCAAACACTCCAAACTCCGATGTGCAATATTCGATCGTAGGTGGCAACGAACGTGGCAAGTTCACGTTGGACAACAACCATAGACCGACGCTACAAATTCGGCGAATTCTAGATTACGATATGGGAGATCGGGAGTTTCAGCTTACCATCGCTGCATCGGTAAGTGAAAGAACTTTACTTCTTATTAAAGGAGACAACTTAAATAAAAAATAGAATCGTTGATCCTAATTCTTTGTAGTTTTAACTAAATTCCATTAAAATTTGTAATAATGCGAGACGATTTGTAAATACAAAATAGTATATTATATATTTAGGAAGAGAAATGTATGATTTTTTATGAGGTATAATGTGTAGCATTCTCTACCGAGGTATATATACAATTTTTTTCACGACCTAAGAAAGATTAAAAACGATAAATTAATTTTAAAATATAATTTATTCACAATTTATTAATTATTGGTAGTCTTTGACCTAAAATTTAAATTCCTTGACAACAACAAAAATTTATGTAAACAAGTAACAATTTACATTATTTTTCTAAATAATCTGTACTGTAATTGGGATTAAGTTCCTGTTGTACAGCGTAACCTAAATAAATAAATAAATAAATTGGAATACCAAGAATAAAGTGAAGAACTCTCAGAAGAATCCTAAAAAATTATTAATGTTGCTTTTGCAGCTGTTCTTAGGATTTTATTTATTTCATTGTACTCTACTGTATCTTATATATACAGAATGGTCCTTAAGTAATGTTTTAAAGGGAAACAAAAAATCTTCATAATTTTGCAAAAATATATAGGTATTCCTTCTAAAAATATAAAACTGCATATCATTGCTTTTACTGCGCATATGTGGGCATTTTAATTTATAATAAACTTTGTTTAAACAAATTTTCGCTAATATTTACAATAATAAAATAAATAAATATATCATCACGCTTTTTACCCATAACTGGATGTGGTACTCTGCCGTAGTACATCTCGGTAAGTGATATATTTCTTCGCGTGAAGTGCAATTACCAGCCGTCAAACCACTACCTCCAAAGATGTTGGTGGAGGGAGAGCCATAAGGGTAGATTTAAATTGGTGAAAATTGTTGGGATCGAACCACGGTTCTCAAGATCCACAGGCCGACTCGATATCACTGAACCACCTACCTCATAAATTAAAATAATTAAGTAAAAAAAAAACAGACTGATGATATCATCCTGTATTTGACAGCTGAACTGTCAAAATAATGTGACCTCCCTAGCAGAATAATGCGCACATTATTTCCCTAGAGATAAAATATTTTACTTCTGTCCCCATTTTTGTATCATCGTGAAAAAAATATATTTCACCTCTTTGAAGAAGAATATTCAAATTGTTTGAGTTATTTGCATAAAATTTCCTTTTAATTTAATCTTGTAAAATGTATTTAATCAACTTTGGCAATTCAAATTTTGTAGAAATTATAGAATACAATATGTAGCTCTTGTTCTCCAGTGAATTGGAGAACTATACTGCTTGGTAATATGAAAATGTGAATGTCAAAGGTTCAAAAATAAAGAAATGGTGAAGGGAGAATGTGAGCAGGCAGCAGAGATTGTGAACTATGTGATATGAATTGATTAATAGGAGATGAATCGTAGTTTTGCTTGTGACTGAAGATTTATTTATTATTTACCTGTCTAAGATATCGATTATCACTAAATAAATCTTATTGCGTTATTACTAGTAGGTAGGTGTAGAATCATGTTTGTTATATAATATTCTTTAATAATTAGCAATTGGGAATTGTGAGTGCTATGAGAAAATGTACAAGTTGTTCACAGGTATCTACTGTTAATTTATTTGTTTAGTTTAATTTAAAGCCCTGCATGATGTACTTGGAATATTTGGCATAGTATATTATCTGCTGTCAAATAAAATAAATAAATATATCATCACGCCTTTTATCCATTACTGGGTGTGGCACTCTGCTGTAAGCAGATTTCGGTAAGTGATATATTTCTTCGCGTGAAATCACGGTCCCCAAAGATGTTAGTGAAGGGGGAGCAGCAGAGGTAGATTTAAATAAATAAATATATCATTTGTCTCGCGTGTTAGCCGCGCGGGATGAGGGACTGACTCACTACCATAAGGTCGTGGGTTCGGGTCCCACCCGTGGCGGCCATACAAAGGACATATCGACATATGACCTGAGTAGTTGGTCCGATATATAAATTTAAAAAAGAAACAAATATATATTATCACGCCTTTTACCCATTATTGGGTGAGGCACTCGGCGGGTGCAGATCTCGGAAAGTGATATATTTTATCGCGTGAAGTACAGTTATCAACCGTCAACTCACGACCCCCAAAGATGTAAATTTAATTTGGTAAAAATTGTTTGTCGGCATTTTCCAAAATATTTTAAATGAAAGAAATCATGGCTGGTAAGCACAAGCTCTGTTTTTGGTTGTTCTAAGAGCACGGTTTTAACATGTTAGAGATAGCTAAAACACCCAAAAACACTGCTCTTAAAACAGGCAAAAACAGAGCTTGTGCTACCAGCCATTATTTTTGAAGCCCTTTTGTCTAAAACATTTTTTAAATCTTTTGATTAGATAAAAGTTTACAATTACCAAATGTTAAAATGTTAAATAACTTTTGAACTTCGGGCGTCGGAAAATGACGAATCCCCAGCATTGTTTGTTTTGCCTAAAGACGAGTCTGCCAATCAAGAGATCGTAAGTTCAAACCTAACTGACTTCAATGACGCTGTCTGAGCGGTTCGAATTCCACCATAAGCTGTACGTCCTTTGTACTGCAATTGGGATTAAGTTTCTAGTGTACAAAGCAGCAAATATTTCGTCTAGGCTTAAAGCCAGCTTTGGTTGAAGCAATGAAATTTGGAATAAGTACTACAGTAATGTATACTGTAAAGTCATTATTAAATTCTTCTGTTTACAACAGTAAATTGTTTTAGTTTTGTCACATATAAATACCTATTTGATATCTTAAAATTAAAATAACTGTTCAAGTTAACGACTATTGATAAATGCGAATTAATTGTTAATTTTATTTACTGTTATTTCATTTATAGTGCAATAATATTTAATTATTTTCAATGGTGTGAAATTTCCAGCTACTGTGTATACATCAAATGCTCACTATTAATTTATTTATTATATTATCCGAATAAATGTTCTATAAACTTCCATGAACAATTTTCATTGAAGGCCATGTTTTATTTGTTCTAATATAAATCTACTGAAAGGTAATTTAATTTATTTATTATTGGCTCAATAGGAACTGACTATATAATTTTTTTTTAAATAAAACTTCAACCAAATTGAAAATAGTGTCTAGTTATAGAAAGTCTTAATTGCATATGAATCTCAAACAGTGGAAGTCACATTTAATTGTAGTCATATTATATATATATATATATATATATATATATATATATATATATATATATATATATATATATATATATATATATATATATATATATATACCGGGAGTTTTTCTTATCAGTAAACATAGGGATATATCATTACCATAGTTACAGTTAAAAAGTTTGACAGCAATACATTAGAGCGTTTATTTTAAAAGTAAACATAGGGAAAATAATATTTTCAGCAATGCATTGAAGTGTAATAGTCTATAGTCTAAAAGAAACATTTTAAGTTTAAATCAATTAAATGAATTTGAATTACTTTAAATTACATTAACTAAACGTAAGGTATAAATTTAGAACCTCAAAACAAGCCAAAAGTTCTTTTGTGTAGAGGTTTGTTCGCAAATTCATCGTTTAAGAGCTCGTACATACAAATAATGAGAATTTTGGGTTGAACCAGTTCAAAAATCGAAAATTATTAAAATGTGGTTCTATATAATTCAGACCACGAGAAATCGAATGGCGCAAAGCGCATCTTCATATCTTTTTTAGTTTTTGAGTTACAGCGATTTTTGACTTTTTTAAACCTCAACTTTGAAAGCCCATAACTCAAAAACTAAAAGAGATATTGAAATGCGGCTTGAACGAGTGTATTTCTCGTGCGCTACATAACTTGTACCGGTATTTTAAAAATTTGCGAATAAACCTGTACACAAAAGAACTTTTGGATTGTTTTGAGGTTCTAAATTTATACTTAACGTTTAGATAATGTAATTTAAAGTAATTCAAATTCATTTCATTTGTTTAAACTTAAAATTAGTTCAAGTTTAAAGATTTTTATTAATATAGATAGCGGTATTTCGGTTCCAAATGATAATACAATTAGATTACAAAGTTCAAAATATTAGTAGAGATCTTTACCAAAATTTGTATTAATTAGAAAAACATATAACCTTGAATTGAGATTTAAACGCACAAGCTCTTGTTCGTTAATTAATAAACATAAGTTTTAGCTCGGTTTAATCCAGTGTGTTAGACTTGCCTGTATAATTTTAACTATTCATGAACTTCCGGTTCCATTTCAATTAATTTTCATAAACCGAGCTTTTTTTGGATGTGTCCACATTTGCAGTTGACAATTTAACGAAAACAACATTAGAAGTAATGTATCATAAGAGTTCTACGAACTTTTCTGTCAGAAGCAGAGACAGGAGCCGTGCATTGTCCCAACCAAGCCCAAGCGCTCGATCTAATTCATTTTTAAACTGTCACCGTAAAAGTAGAAAGTGATGAACATTACTTAAACATTATGCGGCTAAACGCTGGATTATTTTTTCCCAAAGGTCAAAAATCTTTCTCATTTTATTAGACTTTCCTTGAAAATGAAAGTGACGGCGATGAAGTAACATGTTATGATTTTTTTCTCACAAAATCCAAGTTTCACTAAAGCGGCAAGTGATAGCGTGGCTGAATATAAATATTATAGTTCTGTCATTGCGAAGGCAGCAAATTTGTTGTTATACTATTTTCATTTTAAACTCGAGGGATCGGCATAAAACGATTAAACGTCCCTGTCCCATATAACTACAATGAAATCTATTAGTGCGGCTACCACAAATCGCTTAACGATGGTCACAACAGGTAATTATTTAAGGGTCGTATTCAGCCTAAAATTATTCTTGTTTTTTCCTATGATTGACCGTACCGGCGAATGGGGCTGTACAACCCTATGTGATTCTTGTGAAACCAGTTATGAAGAGTCATATTTTGAGTTCCTTTGTAAACGTAATTGCGGTGCATTTAATCGTTTTATGCCGATCCCTCCAGTTTAAAATTAAAATAGTATAGCTGTGGATTTGAGAAGTCGGGTTCGATATACTATTTTCATTTTAAACTGGAGGGATCGGCATAAAACGATTAAACGTCCCTGTCCCATATAACTACAATGAAATCTATTAGAGCGGCTACCACAAATCGCTTAACGATGGTCAAAATAGGTAAATTTTCAAGGGTCGTATTCAGCCTAAAATTATTCTTGTTTTTTCCTATGATTGACCATTTTAAAAGTCCCGGCGAATGGGGCTGTACAACCCTATGTGATTCTTGTGAAACCAGTTATGACGGATCATGTTTTGAGTTCCTTTGTAAACGTAATTGCGGTGCATTTAATCGTTTTATGCCGATCCCTCCAGTTTAAAATTAAAATAGTATAGCTGTGAATTTGAGAAGTCGGGTTCGATATACTATTTTCATTTTAAAATGGAGGGATCGGCATAAAACAATTAAACGTCCCTGTCCCATATAACTACAATGAAATCTATTAGAGCGGCTACCACAAATCGCTTAACGATGGTCAAAATAGGTAAATTTTCAAGAGTCGTATTCAGCCTAAAATTATTCTTGTTTTTTCCTTTGATTGACCGTACCGGCGAATGGGGCTGTACAACCCTATGTGAACCTTATGAAACCAGTTATGACGGATCATGTTTTGAGTTCCTTTGTAAACGTAATTGCGGTGCATTTAATCGTTTTATGCCGATCCCTCCAGTTTAAAATTAAAATAGTATACCACTGAGCTACCCTACCCCATAAATATATCATTGCGTCTTTTACTCATTACCAGCTGTCAAATCATGACTTCTATAGATGTTATTGAAGGGGGAGTGACAGATGTAATTAAGAAACGAACTCAAGTTCTCAAATTCTTAGTTCAAATCGTTGTCTACCATTTAAAACTGCATTTGTTATTATCTGTAAATAAGCGTTATAAGGTAACGGATGCAGTAACGGCGATGCAATACTATTACTAATTTGCATATTAACTTACTGTTCTACTATGTATTAGCTTTGCTACTAGTTTATTTTTTAATTTAAAGCAACAGTACTAATGACAATTTCATTACCATATCAAAATTGATAATTTGGCATCGTTTATTTTCCAAATTCTTCCAAATTATTTAAGACAAACATGTATTTATCTTTTAAATAATTTAGGAACGTTTGATAATGAAAAATAATATTTAATAATATTTATTATTGCTCCACAGGACGAATCCCAATTACAGAGTAAATTACAATAATAAATAGTGAGATCAGAAAATACACAAAGATTATACAAAATATAAAATAAAATGGGGTAGATGGCTCAGTGGTATCGAGTCGGCCTGTGGATCTTGAGAACCTTGGTTCGATCCCAACAGTCTACAAACAATTTTCACCAATTTAAAAATTTACCCCTGTGGCTCCCTCTCCACTAATATCTTTGAGGGCCGTGATTTGACGGCTGGTAACCGCATTTCACGCGACAAAAATATATCACTTACCGAGATCTACTTAGGCAGAGTGCCACACCCAGTAATGGGTAAAAGGCGTGATGATATATTTATTTATTTATTTTATTTAAAAATAAACAAAGTATGAGAATAACAATTAAAAATAAGCAGTAACAAAACAATAATAAATTGCTATACAATTTCAAACAATTTATCTAAATTACTTTTAAATTCGTACATATTTAGAGTAAAATCTAATTCAGAAAAACAAAATGAAGTTAGTCAACCTCTATAGTTAACTACCCTTAATTGGTTGTTAATACTAACAATATAATAAAACAAATAAAAGGGGCTTCTGGTTTAATTCTGTATATATTTAAAATTAAAAAACTCGACGTTTCGGTACTTTAAACAAATATCTTCATCAGGACAGAAATAAAAATAAAATAACACATAAATGACATAAAAATAAACAAATGACATATAAATAAAAATGACAAGTAAAAAGACAAAAATATGTAATTTAAAAATTATAAATTGTGAATCAATGGATGCCAAGCCTTATTTAATTCCAAACCATCACAATTGTTAATATTATTTTCCTCCTTACAAATTTCAATAGCTTCTCTTATAAGTCTTCCGGTGAAACTTGTAGGTCTCGCTAAAATTTTGGTTTCTCGAAAGTTAATTTTATGTAAAAATTCTAATGCATGATGAGCAATTGAAGATTTATTTTGATAATTTAGACGAATGGCTCTCTTGTGTTCAAATAATCTTGTATAAACAGTTCTACCTGTTTGACCAATGTATGCTCTGCCACATTCGCATGGAGTTTTGTAAATACCAGACGTTTGTAACAAGTTTATAATTTTATTTTCCTCCTTACAAATTTCAATAGCTTCTTTTATAAGTCTTCCGGTGAAACTTGTAGGTCTCGCTAAAATTTTGATTTCTTGAAAGTTAATTTTATGTAAAAATTCTAATGCATGATGAGCAATTGAAGATTTATTTTGATAATTTAGACGAATGGCTCTCTTGTGTTCTAATAATCTTGTATAAACAGTTCTACCTGTTTGACCAATGTATGCTCTGCCACATTTGCATGGAGTTTTGTAAATACCAGACGATTGTAACAAGTTTATAATTTTATTTTCCTCCTTACAAATTTCAATAGCTTCTTTTATAAGTCTTCCGGTGAAACTTGTAGGTCTCGCTAAAATTTTGATTTCTTGAAAGTTAATTTTATGTAAAAATTCTAATGCATGATGAGCAATTGAAGATTTATTTTGATAATTTAGACGAATGGCTCTCTTGTGTTCTAATAATCTTGTATAAACAGTTCTACCTGTTTGACCAATGTATGCTCTGCCACATTCGCATGGAGTTTTGTAAATACCAGACGATTGTAACAAGTTTAATAGAAAATGAAGCTTCAGTTAATATTAATGTAAAATTTTTTAATTTGTGAACAGGATAGAGGAGTCCCTCCAAAATCAACAAACACAACAATAAAAGTAATAGTCAATGACAATGACGACCTGCCTCCAAAGTTCACAAAAGGCGTCTACAGGACCAGAATCACAGAATTTTATCCTATAAAGGTAAGTCCAACCATTTTGTAATCTTATAAAGATCTCAAGATATTTATACCTGCCGTGTTGTACGTTGTATGAATTAAACCAGTATAATTTCTCTTCCATACAATACATTTGCTTTGTCATTTCTTTTGTTAGTAGTTTGTGTTAGAATATCACAATAAGTGATAAAATTTTAAGACAATTATGAGAATTAAGAAAGGAAAGTATTGGTTTTGTATTGCATGCAACGAAATGCAAAAGTCTAGCGAAAGTATAAAAGGAAACAGCAGTTAACTCTTTTTATCTACTTCTGCTTTTCTTAGTATTGTTATCGTTACTATATCTAGAATAATTGGTATAGTAATAAAAATAACAATAATAATAATAATATAACATGAAACTGAATAAATTTAAGATATTACTTTATACTTGCAAATTTAAAAATATATGTAGTATAGAATGTTCAAAGATATTCCGTTATGGCTTTAACTTACTAAGCCTGTGTTGAACCGCACACAGTAAGAGATTCTACCTGTTGGCGCTCAGGGTAGGATTGCAAAATATTTAACAATTGTTAGAAGTTGTTCAAATTAAACCCCCTGTAAAACAGTTGTTATACAATGATACTTTCATGTAACATTTTTTTTTTGCTTCATTATCAATAATAATATTTGTACAAAATTCTCTGTTTCATTATTATAATATATATAAAAATAAAATTAAATTGGGAAATACTGAATACATACCTGTCTTTGCACCCCTATAAATCAAGCTTAAATCCCTAACAATAGACCCGCTGAGAGGGTCATAACGGAGTATCTTTGAACATAGTATAAGAAAGTAAATTTCAGCAAGAACATTTTGCATCCTATATTTTTCACTGTAACACATTTTTAAATTACTTTACGAAAACATGCTTCAAGTTAAATTAATCGTATCGTTATTTAGAATATTCTGATCTTAATAATTTAGAAATATTTAACAAAACTGCGTCCAAAAATGTTTAAAATTTTCTTTTCTCAAAACTCTAGCATCATTTAAAAACAAATTTATTGTGTCATGAAAAGCGGGTCATATATGCTTTAAATAAAAGTTGTAAAGCTTAAAATTCTGCATCTAAATCAATAAACTAATTTAATTTTCCATGGTTTATAATGGCAGAAATTAAATATGGAAAATAACTAAATTACAATTTTATAATAAATATGAAATAAACACTTGGCTATATTTCACAAAATTCAGTCTCCAAGTCACCTTATGAGGGCATCGTCAGAGGCTGGCCAGCACAGATAGTAACCATAGACGCGTTTCGCTCTTATTAGAGCTCATCAGTATGGTATAACTCACTTCTTCACCTAGAACAAAGTTCACGTGAAGAAGCTGGTGACGAAGAACTGTGCCAGCAGAGAATAAGATCTCTAACAAACAGGCAAGATGACATGAGAAGTTATTAAACCTTGTTTCACCAAGTGTTAGAAGACAATTAATTTTATCTTTGTTGTTATTTAAATTGCTATTGCGTAGCTTTCCTATTTTCTAGGTGAAGAAGTGAGTTATACCATACTGATTAGTTCTAATAAGAGCGAAACGCGTCTATGGTTACTAACTGTGCTGGCCAGCCTCTGACGATGCCCTCATAAGGTGACTTGGAGGCTGAATTTTGTGAAACATAGCCAAGTGTTTATTTCATATTTATTATTAAACCTTTTTTCTCCAAGTGTTGGATGACAATTAATTTTGTCTTTGTTGTTATTACAATTTTATATTTTTAGCCACGGAATTAAAACAAAAGAACAAATAAATGCGCGACTTAATTCTGTCAAATATTTTGACACATTAAAGTTTTGCATTGTTTAAATTAAATGTCAAAATATTTCACGGAAATAATAGTAAATTTGTTTTAATTTCGCTCCAACACTATTAAATAAATTGTAATTTTGTTAATTTCTATACTTCATTTATGCCGTTTCAAAACATTGCCCGCACTAATTATGTTTATTTATTTAGATGTAGTATTTTAAGTTTTACCACTTTTATTACAAGCATATTTGTCTATAATAATTGAGGAAGCAATGCGCACGGAAAACTTATTTTCCTATGTTAAACTCCTATGACCTGTTTTTCATGACATATTTGGTATATTTATTTATGTTACGCTGTACAACAGGAACTCCAATTACAGTACAGGGTTCGCATTCACTGATCCGCAATATGGTAGTTTATATAATTTTTAGCTTGAATGCGATTCGAACTCGGGATCTCTGGATTCGATTTCCGTATCGCTATCCACACCACCGTACTGATGGACCGTCAGTACGGTGGTGTGGATAGCAATATGGAATTCGAATCCGGAGATCCCGAGTTCGAATCTCACTCAAGCTAAAAAAATTATATGAACTACTACACTGCGGCTCGGTGAGTGCGGACCCTGTACTGTAATTGGGATTAAGTTCCTGTTGTACAGCGTAATATAAATAAAATAAAAAAATATCGGAATATATTTTATAAAGTTTAAAAAACTGTAGAAATTTCGAATGCGGATACAGATTGTTGAAATATATGATTGAATGGAGACATTTATTGAAACGAATTAGCATAAACTTAAAATTCATAAATAATATTTTAAATATTCGAATATAAAAATTGTATATTTATTTAATTATGCTATAGAGAAATAAATAATGTAAGTGTATAGCCCAGGAAGAAAGAGTCAAGAATGTAAGAGTGAAATGATAATACAACTAAAACGTCTGTGTCAATGACTCGTCATCTTCTAAACAAGAATAATAAAACTCTGTTTTATAATATTGCCTTCAGTCGTGCGTCGTGCATAGGCGTACACATAATATTGCTTTGTTTACTATACCACAGTTGGAATCAACTTTTCCGATTTAGAATATGATCATTACTGTTATTGTTTTCTAACAATGACGTCATTATAACTAGGATTTAAAGTTGTTAAATAAGTCAGTCAGTTAGTTGTTGCACTACCTTCTGCCAGATGGCATATCTTATTGTTATATTGTTCTTCTTCTCCACTTATCTCTGTCTTCTGCTAACCTTTTCATCTTTATGTATCTTCCTTCAACCTTTATGTCATCCAGCATCTGATTTCTTCTTCTGTCTCTTCCTTTCTTGCTCTTCACCATGCCGTCCATAATTTCTACTTTTCTTATACTGTACCCAATCCAGTTCTTCTTTCTTTTCCTAATCTTGGTCATTATTGACTGTACTTCTTATACTTTTCCTTCTTATTTCTTACTATCTATTGCTTCTATTCTTCGTTCTTCTTCTTTTTTTATACTCCATGTCTCATCTTCATAAAATGCAACACTCTACACGAAACATTGTGTTAAATAAAAGAAAAAAATTCAATGTCAATAAAATTGGTGGTGTCAACATATCTTTTATTTTTGAGTTGAAGGGGATTGTATAGTTAAGTCAAATCATTTAAGGTTTTGCAAGACGAGGTAGCAAGAAGACTGGACCAAAATTGTACCCTATTCCTTGAAATACATTCAAAATTAAAATTTTGTATTGCCAGTATTGCATAACGTTAAATTATTTTGCTCCTTATTTCTACAATTGAGTGTACATGCGGTAGAATTCATTGCGATTGAGTCGCGCGGTATGCACTATTTGTTTAAAACATGAACTTTGTTTTTCTATTAAAATTGCAATAAATATTATAAAAGAATTAGAGATGGGCGAATATCAAATTTCTCGAATTCGAATATCGAATACGAATATTAATCAGATCTCGAATATTCGAGGTACTCGAATATTCGAATACTCCTAAAAGTTAATTTATTTATTATTAATAATTACTTCATTATGTCTTTTTCATTATTTGAATGAAATTGTTAAGATAAAATAAAATTAAAACAAAAAAGAAAAAGACGAAAACTTCAAATGTTGGCGAAAAACAAATTTGAAATATGGTAAGTCTTCATGGTTTTGAAACAAAATATCTTTGTTATTAATAACTACAAAGTATTGTAATTGCTTTAAGTTTATGTACAAATGATAAAGAAAAACATAGTCAAAAACTGCGGTCAACATATGGCGCGATATTCGAGGTATTCGAATGTTCGCTATACTGACGTTAATATTCGAAAATCTCGAATATCGAATAACGTCAATATTCGCGGCATTCGACTATTCGCGGATGATATTCGCCCATCTCTAAAAAGAATATACATTTTTTATTTCGACCGTTTATAAAATGTGAAATGATAAATTAATTATTTATTATTGTTAATTAATTTAATTATAATAGAGTCCTGAAGAAGGCTAAAGTGTTAGCCGAAACGTCGACTTAATAATAAAAAATAAAAATTAACTGAATTCCAAAAAAGTCTATCATTTAAAATAAATATTATGATAATTAATATCAGTCTAATGACAGTTTTTTACATTTTTGTGTTATATTTGAGTTATAACACATGCGATTTAGATAAAATTTAAACAATAAAAAGAAAAATTTGTGGATAAAAATGAAAAAGAATTGAACAATATTTTTGTAGCTTCGTAAATCATAAGTTTGAAGTTAATTTTAATAGGAGTAGTAGCAACCGACTTAAAATCAAAAACAAAATGAAGATAAATAAAAATAAAGTGACATGTTTTTGCAAATATGAATGAATTGAAAAACAGGATAAAAAGTGTATAGAATTGATTAGGTTGTACGCCCATGTTTAAACAGTTGAATAAAGCTCATCGCTTCTCTAAAATGTCGCATATTAATGACTAGGCATTTGAGTAAATTATGCAAATGCATTTTCACTTTCATTGATATTTCAGTTATAAATACTGTATTATATATATGTAATCCTGCTGTATACAAGCTAGATAGTAATAATCATATATTACCGACACTACCTACGAATACAGTTCTTGAAGAAAATTATTTTCAAATCAATAGTTTTCATTTAAAACGTCATTCCGTCGTTGATTGCGTGTTTGCATTGAGTTTTTTCATGAAATGTAACAAGTATTTAACAATTAAAGTAAATATACTCGCATTTTACTTTCGAGAGTTGTAGATAATTATCTTAACCTACTCTAAAACATGCAAAAACATATTTAGTTTCTAGATCAAGTTCAGAGGAAGTTGAACCTGGTAGTGGGACACTAAAGCAGTGGGTGTGAATAATGACAAAAATAATCGTGACGTAATGTTTAACTACTTGCTTTTTGCACGGGAGAAAATTGTTCAGCTTTTATATGAACTATTTTTAGGTTGATAGCATCTCGTGCACCCTAATTCACATTTAATTCTTGCTTACAAACTTATACAATTATTTCAATAAAAGTTTTTCGCTTTTAATAACTTTATTTTTATTTGGTTTATTTGTGAATAATAAATCGTATTTTTGCACATAATATGCAAAGAAAGTAACAGAAATAAAATATTGTTTATCTTCTGTTGTAATAAAGTAAGAAAATATTTAGCCCGCTATAGTTTTTTTTAGTGATAGGCGAATATCATCCGCGAATAGTCGAATGCCGCGAATATTGATATTATTCGATATTCGATATTTTCGAATATTAACGTCAGTATAGCGAAAATTCGAATACCTCGAATATCGCGCCATATGTTGACCTCAATTTTTGACTATGTTTTTCTTTATCATTTCTACATAAACTTAAAGCTATTATAATATTTTGAAGTTATTAATAACAAAGATATTTTGTTTCAAATCCATGAAGACGTACCATAACATATTTGAAGTTTTCGTCTTTTTCTTTTTTGTTTGTACTTTTTGTTTTAATTTTATTTTATCTTAACAATTTTATTGAAATAATGAAAAGGACATAATTAAATAATTATTAATAATAAATAAATTAACTTTTAGCAGTATTCGAATATTCGAGTATCTTGAATATTCGAAATCTGATTAATATTCGTATTCGATATTCGAATTCGAGAAATTTGATATTCGCCCATCTCTAGTTTTTTTTACTTTAAGAATTATGTGTAGAAAAAATTAATTTAATTTTGTTTTCTGACTGATTAAAATCATAATATATTTACATCTCAATCTTTTTTATTCATCTCTTTCGTTTAGCAATTTTATAATTTATATGCTGAAAATACTGTAGTTATTTCATTTACTATTTTGTACTTAACATTATGTTATATACGATATTTTATATACAAACGAAAGAAACAAAAGATATTTTATTTCCCTAGGGAGTAATTGTCATTTTTATTTCCCTCGGTAAATAATGAAGCACATTAAATAATGATTTTGATAAGAATAAAGTAATAGCTATTTATGAAACTAGTAAGGAAATTAAGGTTATTACCTTACGCATGTAAACACATAAGTAAGGTAATAACCGAGTTTTCTTACGTGTTTCATACAATATTTTTTCTATTTCGTTTTTGAAATTATGAAATTTTGACATATAAATATAATATGATATAATATATAAATTCAAAAAATAAATAACATTAGAATTCGTCTACCAAGACATCTTAATTTTTTTGTGTTGCTATGTTACCCCATTATTTCACTAGTTAAATAATGCAGTTCATTACCTAACTCAAATAAGTGCAATAAAACGTCTATTTCCTAACGGAAGTAGAAAAATATTATTTACCGGTTGTATATGAAATAAATTTAATTAAAAAAGCTTATATAATCTGGATTAAAGCATGATCTCTTTATTATAAATGTTTATTTAGGGAGTAAAAATCCACGACCGACTAAAATTCGACCCACCAATTTACGCTTTCGATCAAGATCTCGCAATCGACGCGCAAATTCGTTACGACATTATAGCCGGAAACGATCGACGAATGTTCGCTCTGGATCCACACAACGGATCCTTGTTCCTGGAGAAAGAAATTGATCTGGATCAGGAGAGGACGCTGCCTGGAAACACTTTCGTGCTGCAGATTCAAGCCTCCCAAGTCGACAATCCGCTCAAAACTGGAGTAGCGAGACTAGAGATTGAAGTTATGGATTTGAATGATAATCTACCAGAATTTGAAGTTGATTTTTATAATATTAGCATTGTTGAGAATTTGCCCAATGGCTTCAGCGTCCTACAGGTAAAAAGAATTTCTATCACTTTTATAAACTGTTGCATTTGGTTTTCTGAACATTATTTTATAATTAAATCATTATCTCTAATCGATTGATACGTTCAATACAACCATTTATATTTTATGATTCATTTAGATTATCACAATTTTGATATTCTGTGGCAAAAATAATTTACCCTGACATTTTTATGTTATTTTTATTCATTTTTCTTACTCATTTTTTACGCAGTTGTTATTATAAAAAAATAATATGATGACAGTTTACTGACAGCTTCATAAAAACTGATGTTAAGAAGTGAAATTTTTTATACTTTTTTTTATTATGTACAGTAAAATGAAGTTAAATTTAAATAAAATAAATATATCATCACGCCTTTTACCCATTACTGGGTGTGGCACTCTGCAGAAGCAGATCCCGGTAAGTGATATATTTCTACGCGTGAAGTGTGGTTATCAGCCGTCAAATCACGGCCTCTAAAGATGTTAGTGGAGGGGGAGCCACAGGGATAGATTTAATTTGGTGAAAATTGTTTGTCGGCTGTGGGGATTGAACCAGCATGAGTAACAGATAATGTTAAAGTGACAAGAAATAAGAGGGGAGAAGTTATTTGTATTCTTCCTTAATTTTCAGGTATTCGTATGATTTTTTTTTTATAAACTCAACCCGATGGCATACTGTTTATTTTAGAGAAATAATAATTAAATATATCATCACGCCTATTACCCATAACTGTTTTATTGATATATTTTTAAGCACGTGAAAAGCGGTTACCAGCCATCAAATCAGAGCCCCCAAATATGTTTGTGGCGGGAGAGTTAAGAGCATGATTTTATTGTGGTGAAAATTGTTTGTCGGTTTTGGAAATCGAACCCTGGTTCTCAAATCCATTACCCCAAAATTAAGTTTAAAATTCGGTTGTAAAATTGTACGGTTATATTTGTTTGTTTTTCGTAGGTAATTGCAACAGACCAAGACCAGGGGGATAACGGGGAGTTCACTTACATCCTGCAGGATAAAAGTGGGGCATTCAGTCTCGATTCTCGTACGGGTTGGCTCACGGTGAGAACAAACACAATTAATTACAGCAATGTTGATTTAATTATCTCCTCTAGCACGTGGGTAATTCTATCCCATGTCTCTGTTAAACTATCTATTATTTTAATTGTAGCTTTTTGTTGACATAAAGATTTAGGTACTGGTATGAGAGCGAAATTTCTAAAAGAGTGAAATTTTACGATCTTAATTTATTCTGAATCTGTGTTTTCTACAAAAGAATTGTTACATGAATAAAAATACGCAAAGTTATTTTATAATGAGATCAAATTTACTGCGATTAGAAATATACTAATGAAAAATATTAATGAATTTTTGAATCATTTTCATATTATTAGCAACAATCTGTTTTGCAAATTACAAAAATGAACGCAAATTAAAAAATTATTTAAAACTAATTTGCAAAATAAAATTATTGTAAGATATTATCCATTTCTGAAAGTGGCACTCTGCCGTAATCGATCTTGGTACGTGATATATTTTTGTGCAATTACCAGCCGTCAAATTACACCCCTGTAATATGTAAGTGATGCGAGAGTCTCAGAGAAATTTGTTACAAAAAAATATTAGAGAGACAAATTAGGACACCATCAGGATTTGAACCTGGGACCTAGTAAATAGAGACAAAAAATAAAATAGCTTCAAATTTGAATTACATGGATTCTGTAGCTGGTTAAAGCATTTGATCGGTGTTCAACGGTTTGAGGTTCAAATTCTGGTAATGAAAATACTTATTTGAAGAGAGTAATTGGTTGTCAAAATTTTGTGATTTCAAATAAAAAAATAAATATATCATCCCTTTTTTACCCATTGCTGGGTGTGGCACTCCTCCCCTAGCAGATCTCGGTAAGTGATATATTTATGCGCGTGAAGTGCGGTTACCAACCGTCAAATCATATCCCTAAAATATATTAGTGGAGGAGGAGCCACAGGGGTATTTTTAATGTGGTGAAAATTGTTTGTCGGCTGTGGGAATCGAACCCGGATTCTCAAAGTCACAATGCGACTGGATACCACTGAGCTACCTAAATTATTTTATAGAATATTTTAGATTCTTTTGACAAATCTACAAGTAAAATAATTTTGAAATACTGTAATATTCAAGCAATTATTAAATTTCCAAATTGTTGCTTAGTTAGTAGAACTAATTAGTATATTACCAAACAAACAATTATTTCAAGATGAATTTAACAAGATATCAATAAATATTTTTCGCTAAAAATAATAAGAAAATTGCAAAATAAATTGCAACTAGAATTGCATCAGAGATGGATAATGAGGAAACGAAATCTTGCGAATGAAGTTTTGTAGTCGTGCTGAACTGTTTCCAATTTTTTAAATGTTCCAGGTTCGAGACCAAACAGTTCTAGACCGTGAACAACGATCTTCTTTGCAGATGCGCGTGCTGGCAAAAGAGAAGTTACCTAGTGTCGTCACTGACAAGCAAGCAGCTTCTTTTGTTTCAATCGAGGTAAGATTATATATTTTATAATATATACAGGATGGCGACTCGCTCAGCCGGTCATAGGGATTTAACATGGGAAATAAGTTTTTTGCAATTTTCTGCTTCCCTAATTATTTTAAGCAAAAACGCATCAAATAAAAGTTTTAGGGCATCAAATTCTGCATCTAAATCAGTAAACAGAATTACTTTTACGTGCTTTGTAACGACAGAAATTAAATATGAAAATGTCGAAAATTACGTTAAAAATATTGATAGCCATGGAATTGAACAAAAAAATAAATAAATTCTTGACGTTTACATACATACATACATACATAACATCACGCTATATCCCATTAAATGGGGTAGCACGAACCCGTCAACATTCTCATCCTCAACACACAACAAACATTCATCCATTCGCTAGTGTACACTGCGCTTGTTTCTGAAGATGGTCTCCACACAATTGCAGGTAAACACTCGAAACATCTAACCAATGAATCTAAAATCAAGAATCATACGCTTGTCTTCATTCATCATATTTATCCCGCAATTAATTTTCTCCAAACATTCCTATCCTGACACACCACTTTTGCTTCAACCACATTCATAATTCTTTTCATACAAGCTCGTTTATTCTTCACGCTCAGAATCTTTCGCTCACGCAACAACCCTTCAATCATATTCATCCACTTGTTCCTAGGCCGTCCACGCAAACTTTCACATCAACGTTAGACGTTGTGACAGATACCAGCTTGTGGTGTAGGGTATTTTGTTTCTTAATTTTGTGTGTACGATTTTTTTCCATTCCTTTTTGTTTCTTGCTAATACTTTGCCTTCTTTCCATGTTACTCCCTTGTTGGCTAGTATTTTTTCCTTTCATTTCCATTTAATAATACACTGTTGTTAATCATGTCTGTTTACTTTTTATGTGATTTAAATTAATATTTATTACATTACTGTTTGAATTTCATAAAATAATAGTTGTATAATATAATTTTGAATTATTTAACCGTTAAAATAATGATTAGAACGATATAAGAAATATTGACATATTACCCTTTTTATTGTACAGTTAAATGAACTTAAGACTCATTCAAATAACTAAGTAAATAAATTACGTAATAATATCAGATGTCATGAATGATATAAGTATTTTGTATCGTATAATGCGGTTACCAGTCGTCATTCTGAGCGTGAAGAATAAACGAGCTTGTATGAAAAGAATTATGAATGTGGTTGAAGCAAAAGTGGTGTGTCAGGATAGGAATGTTTGGAGAAAATTAATTGCGGGATAAATATGATGAATGAAGACAAGCGTATGATTCTTGATTTTAGATTAATTGGTTAGATGTTTCGAGTGTTTACCTGCAATTGTGTGGAGATCACCTTCAGAAACAAGCGCAGTGTACAGGAGCGAATGGATGAATGTTTGTTGTGTGTTGATGGATTTTGGTTGTGAGAAAAGAAAGAGTTTGTATGGAGGAAGTGTTAATGTGGTCGAATCGAGTATCGTGTGTCAGGATGAGAATGTTGACGGGTTCGTGCTACCCCATTTAATGGGATATAGCGTGATGTTATGTATGTATGTATGTATGTTATAATAATTATATCGCGGTAAGTGACCTAAAAACGTATTGCGGCAAAAGTTCAATATTCGCTGAGTTGACCCACAGACAAAATAAAGTGAACATATTCATATAGCAGCAGTTTTTGTCAATAGTTCTGGACAACATCGTTTTGTTGTGCTAATGTCGATTATCAGTTCATGGACGAAGAATTAGGTCAAATGAAGGAATTATAATTCACAATTCATTTTAAAAGGAAGTGATTTATAATTTAAAATGAATTGTAAATACTGTTGCCGGGATCGAATAATACACCACCGATTTTATAATATAACAATATATTTATTTCAACGTGCAATTCATAGAACTATCAAAAATGTAACTTTTTATAAAACATTAATAATTGAACGATTCTATTTCGGGGGACAAACATAAGTACATATTTTCCTATCTTGCTTGGTTTGTGAGATATAGGTTTTGGAAGATTTGAACTTTCCTAACATTTTTCAGATTTTTGACAAACTACAGCACAAAAACTAAGCAAGCAATTGAGATGCTCTCAACGACATTGAATTTCTCGTGTTTAAATTAATTTATAAACAAATTTTCAAGGATTTTTTAAATTTCAATAATTTTCACCTAATTTTTTTCTAAAACAGTTTTTGAACATTATCTCAAAAACTATAAGACCTATGGACTTGGAGATTACACCATTGGTTTCAGCGGATCAAAATACATATATATGTAAATTTTCGTTATAATATTCCTATGAAAAACAATTTTAGAGCAAATTGTTTGAAAAAATTCAAAAAACTTAAATCGCTTAAAATGAGCTAAAATTGCTTATAACTCAATTCGGGCACGGGGAATTTACTGCCGTTGAGCGCATATTCATAAGTTCCTTAGTTTTTGAGATATAGCCTTCGAAAGACTTGAACTATTCTAACATTTTTCAATATCAGATTTTAGACTTTCCCGAGGCTATAGCTCAAAAACTAAGCAAGCTATTGAGATGCGCTCAACAGTATTGAATTTCTCGTGTTTAAATTAACTTATATACAAGTTTTCAGCGATTTTTAAAATTTCAAAAAATTTCTCCAAATTTGTTCCTCGTACAGTTTTTGACTATTATCTCAAAAACTATAAGACTTATGGACATAAACATTACACCATTGGATTCAGCACGTCGAAATACATATGTATGTAAAATTTCGATACATTATTCGTACGAGAAATAGTTTTAAAGCTATTTGTTTAAAAATCATAAAAATCCCAAGGGGAAATAATTAAAAAATTTCAAAAAAGTTAATTTGCTTTAAATGAGCTAAAAATTTGCATACAAGTAATTTCGGACACGGGGAATTCACTCGTTTAAACCGCATATCAATAGCTTGCTTAGTTTTTGAGTTATAGCCCTTAGAAGATTTGCTGTTTTCAAACAATTTTCAAAATCAGATTTTCAACTTTCCCGAGGCTATAACTAAGCAAGATATTGAGATGCGGTCTGAAAGATTGAACTCCCCGTGTTTCAATTGACCTCTAGGCGAGTTTTGAGCGATTTTTATTTTTTTGAAAAATTTTCGCCAATTTTTTTTCGTACAGTTTTTGATCATTATCTCAAACTATAGACTTGTGGACATAAACATTACACCCTTGGATTCAGCACGTCGAAGTACATATGTATGTAAAATTTCGTTACATTATTCGTACGAGAAATTGTTTTAGAGCAAATTGTTTGAAAATCGTAAAAATACCAAGGGGTCCCTTGGATTTTTTTTTAAAAAGACAAAAAATAAATCGCCTAAAATAAGCAAGCCCTTGCCTCCGGCCACGTTTCCAACTTCCCACTCGAAAGTAAATTCAATTTATAACTAAAAATAAAAATGGCTTCGAATAGTTTAGGTTTCACTACAATAATTGCAATTAATTTCCTAAAGGTAACCCTCCTCGACGCAAACGACAACAACCCAACCTTCATTCCCAGCAACCTCTACGAGTTCACCACCATCCCCGACGCTCGCCTAGACGACGTGGTGGGCATTGTCAAGGCAGTGGATCCAGACCTAGGTCGTAACGGCGTCGTCCTCTACGACATTCAACGGACTAGTAACACTAGCCGTCCAGCTCCCTTCGTGGTGGAGCCACAATCAGGCAGGGTGCTAGTGAATGAAGCGCCTCTGCAAGAAGGGAGGTATGCGTTGTTTGTGGAGGCGAGTGATCAACCTCTGAATCCTAGTGAAAGGAGGTATTCGTTGGCGGTGGTGACCATTGATGTAGTGAAGCCTGGTGTCAAAGGTAAGAACTATTTTTTCTAATTTTTTAAGGGTTTTTATTTTGTTCTTGATTATTTTCAGTTAGATATTAAGCACTTTTTCTTTTAGTTTGGCATAGAATTAAATAAAAATAGTTTTTCTATGATTGTGCGAAAATTGAGTTATTTTACACTCGTTGTCAGTGTTGCTAAGAAACGTACTTAACTACGTAACCTACAAAATAAAAAATAGTGTAAGCAACTCGTGTTGAAAGTATCTTTATCGAACTCATGGATGCCCTTACTTCATACTCGTGCAGTAAAGTGATACTTTTAACATTTATACCGGGTGGTGCTCGGTGAGTGCGAACATAGGAATTTAACATGGG
The DNA here is from genome assembly GCA_947425015.1 of Pterostichus niger. Classification (NCBI taxonomy): domain Eukaryota; kingdom Metazoa; phylum Arthropoda; class Insecta; order Coleoptera; family Carabidae; genus Pterostichus; species Pterostichus niger. The sequence continues at coordinate 3,253,940 of OX380341.1, read as the reverse complement.
ATATTAGTTTTATGCAATTTCCTGCTCTCCTGTACATTTTACGGAAAAAACTGTAGAGGGAAGATTTGTTCAGAATTAAAAGTTACCCATGAAACTGTTTTTACATGTTTTATTAAGTTTTTGGTTTAGCCGTAACATTAAAAATAAATTTCGAAATTTCTGTTACTTTGTAGTAATAGCCATGACTTTTCTTTTATTTTTATGACAAATGCGTTAAATGTCAATTTTTGATGTTTATTAAAGTTAATCTTATAATTTAAATTAAATCAAAAAAATCACATTTTTTATTCTTTGAACAAAGTTTTATTTTCATATTTAATAATAAATCAGTTTCAAGTTTATCAACAATTTCAATTTTTTTAAAAATTTTAAATTACAATAATTTAATGTGAAATAATAAGTAATAATTGTAACAATATTATTTAATATACCTACATAAAAAAATAAAGAAATTACAATAAATGTTCAAACAAGCCACCATTTTCAGCAAGACAATAACCAAGTCTATTGTAAAACGAAGTTCTAACATTGGCTAATTGCCTGTCAGTAATATTATCACATTCTTCGAATATAGCTTGTCTTAGTAAATCTAAATTTTCGTAGTGTTTAGAGTAAATTTTACTTTTAAGATGCCCCCACAAAAAAAAATCGCAAGGAGCTAGGTCCGGAGATCTTGCAGGCCAATTTATTCCACCACCACGACCAATCCACCGATTAGGAAAAACCAAATCTAAATATTTCCGCACATTTATTCCATAATGAGCCGGGCACCCATCCTGCTGGAACCAAATATCCTCATCTACTGCAGCTGCCTCATCCAATGCAGGACCTATATGATTTTGCAGAAGTTCTAAATACATATCAGAATTTAAATTTCCCATAATTTCAAATGGTATAATCCTGTTCTTAAAAATTCCAACCCAAATATTAATTTTCTCAGGATATTGGGTACCTGTACACACAGTTAAATGATGATTTTCTGTGGTCCACATACGAGTATTCTGAACATTTGGTTCATTATTTAAAGTAAATGTACATTCATCTGTAAAACAAATCGACGAAATAAAGTGCTGGTCCCGATTTGCCTTTTCTTGCATAATTTCACAAAATGTACTTCTAGTTTCAAAATCAGCCAAAAGAAGTTCTTGATGTGTTTGAAATTTGTAAGATTTATATCCATGTGTTTTTAAAATTCTCAGAACTGTTGAATGATGCAAACCACATTCAGAAGCAATATGTCTTATGCTGTACCTTGAATTTTGAGATATCATAGCCAATACCAATTCTTCATTCACTTCGTTATGACGTATTCTGTTATTATTATTATTGCCTTCATTACCATCGGTCACAGCTACACTAGCTGTACTCTCAAATTTTGTAACCAGTTTTGAAATTGTTGATACACTTGGAATTGGTTTATCTTCATATTTAATTGAAAATAAATCCCGCACCCTCCTATAACTATTTCCTCCATAATAATTTTTAATAATGAAGACACGTTCTTCGTTTGAATAAACATTCATTTTATAGCTTACACAAAGATTTAATTTAAATTATAAGATTAACTTTAATAAACATCAAAAATTGACATTTAACGCATTTGTCATAAAAATAAAAGAAAAGTCATGGCTATTGCTACAAAGTAACAGAAATTTCGAAATTTATTTTTAATGTTACGGCTAAACCAAAAACTTCATAAAACATGTAAAAACAGTTTCATGGGTAACTTTTAATTCTGAACAAATCTTCCCTCTACAGTTTTTTCCGTAAAATGTACAGGAGAGCAGGAAATTGCATAAAACTAATATCCCATGTTAAATTCCTATGTTCGCACTCACCGAGCACCACCCGGTATGTTTTAACTAATTACATTAATTTTACTTGTGTCTTGTTTTATAAAAGATAGAATAAAAATATGTCCAATTCGAATCAAGTGTATTTATATTATGGACATAATATTAAATATAAAAAATTTGAATTTTATTTATTTTAGAACTCAATTAATTTGTACTTTATAAAACCGACCATTAAAGTAGTAAAGTAGTTAAATTTGTTATTAGCAAAATGCAATCAAACTTTTTTTTCTGATTAGAATAAATCTTGTATGAAACACGTTAAAAATGCTATTTCCTAACTGGTTACAAAATAGGTATTATTGCATAATGTGTAATAAACAATCTCGTTTTGTAATGAAAATGAGTACATTCTGACTTACTTTTCGTACGACCATAAATAAAATAATTATTGTACACTTGAGATCAATTTTGTTAAGTTCATTTAATACGTCTACGATTTTAACTTGTTAAGAACAAAATAAAATCGTTGGGATTTTCTTGAAATACATTGAAAATGTAAATAATAACATAAAAATATTAATTTCTAATTGTCAAGTAGAAGATTTAGTTATTTATTTGTATTGTACTTTTTTTTAAATAACAAAAAAAACCGAAATGAAAATATGAATGATAGATATTGGCGTTAGTTTAGTTTTACGATTTCCGTTGATAAGAAGATTAGCCCGTGTTAAAGTGTTACTAAAAATAGAAAAACACTTCCGTGGGGGCAGCGACAGCTACAAAAAGACAGTAAACCCAACGGAGTATCCCAATCCTTAATAACTTCCGTTTATTTAATGGAACCCGGGAACCGGGAACCCGCTCTTCACATACGACACGACACGATGCTGGCTGTCGTTGTCGTTGTCGTCGTATAGTGCCATAACCTCACAAGTTCTCAACGGATTTTCCACTTCATTTGTTTTCCTGCTGCCCACGCAATCTTTTACTCTTCAATGGAAATTTACGACATATAGACATGAGAAAATATACGAAATAAAATACTAATTGCCTTATAAAAATAAACAACTGAATCAATTAGTTGAAAACACTAAAAACAGACCAATAAAATTAAAGTGTTACAAATAGAATATTCAGTGACGCAGTAAAATCATTTTTATAAAGGGAACATAATAGTATGTTAGCCATTAATAAATTACTAAATATACACGATAGGTAGTTTGAGCACCGACTAATAACTCTAAAACACTAGCGACATATATTCTTGAGATTTGTAATTAAGCCAAAAAATCAAACTCTCACATTTAATAAATAAAAATAAAATCTATCAACATTTGATTGCTTACTACATTGCCTAGATTATTTACCATATTTTGTCTACGCCCTTTATTAAAATGTCATTTAACGTTCTGGTTTCCTTGGCGCTAAATAACACCTTAATCACATGTTGACAAATAATGAACATTTTAGTCACGGCATGAAGATATTAAACACGGAGTGAAGTTGGCTTCAGGAATCTGTCATTGTAACTTAATTTATCTTTTTAAATAATTCATAAAACTTGACATTTTCTTGCTGTATTAAACAAACTTATTCTGTTTTGTAAATAGCCCTAATTTCAATTATTATCTCTAAATTTAATTATCTATTTCTACTGACGGTATTAAAATGTCATTTTACGTACTGGTTTCCATGGCGCTAAATAATGTATTAATCATATGTTGACAAGGCGTGGCTTCAAACTTTTTAGTCACGGCATAAAGTTAACAACTGATATTTTAAGTACGAGTTGAAGTTTGTTTCATTGTTCATTGTAACCTTATTTTTCAAATAATACATAAAAGATTATAGTGTAGTTGTATAGTACCTATTTTATTCTGATTCTGATTTATAAAGCATAAAAAAATTCCAGCCGACAAACAATTTTCACCAATTTAAATCTTCCCCTGAGGCTTCTCCGCCCCTATATGTTTGGGAGCCGTGATTTGACAGCTGGTAACCGCACTTCACGCGAAGAAATATATCACTTACCGAGATCTGCTCCGGCAGAGTGCCACACGCAGTAATGGGAAAAAGGCGTGATAATATATTTATTTATTTATTTTATTTAAAAAAAATCTTCTAAATAAACATAGCGTACAATTTACTGGTCTATAGATTAATTTTATGAAACTTTTAAATATTATTCATCAAAATTTATTTATTTATTTATTTATTTATTTATGGGGTAGATGGCTCAGTGGTATCGAGTCGGCCTGTGGATCTTGAGAACCCTGGTTCGATCCCCACAGCCGACAAACAATTTTCACCAATTTAAATCTACCCCTGTGGCTCCCCCTCTACTAACATCTTTGGAGGCCTTGATTTTACGGCTGGTAACTGCACTTCACGCGAAAAAATATATCACTTACCGAGATCTGCTTAGGCAGAGTGCCACACCTAGTAATGGGTAAAAGGCGTGATGATATATTTATTTATTTATTTTAAAATTTATTAAAAATATGAAACAATAAAATTAGTACAATGCTGTCACTGTTACATGTTTTAAACATTTTTATTTTTTTTATTTCAATTTGACGTTTGGTTTAGCCCAGTGGTTCCCAACCTTTTTTTAATCGTGACCCTTTTTAGTTTTTTAAAAATGTTCGCGACCCCTCTTTCGCATATTTGATCAATAAAACAAAAAATAAAAGGTTTGACAAAATATATTTTAGGACTTAGTGATTATATTTTTCCCCCTCAAAAAAGCCAAGGCGACCCCCCAAAAAAGCTAAGGCGACCCCCTTGTGGGTCGCGACCCACCGGTTGGGAACCGCTGGTTTAGCCAATCAAAATTAAATACGTTCTATACAACCACATTGTAATAAGTCTGACCTAACGGCCCTACAGTGTACTTTTTCTCCAGAAATCATTTTCGTATTGTGTCATTTTTGTACGCCACTGGTTAAACCCGTTCTTCCTATAAATACGAATACAAACAACTATATTAATGTGCTGAATCGCTACAATAAAATAAATTGAAAGTGTGATATTTTGGTAGTTTAAAACACTTTTATTTAATAAACCCAATTAGTATCGTCGATTAACCCAATTATAACTGTTTTTAGGTGCTGCAGATGAAATTCCGGATTTCGTTGGCGCTCCATACGAATTTTGGGTTGGCGGGAACGCAGGTATCGGCACCAGTATTGGACAAATTCGAGTAACTGATGTCGTTGACAGGAATACCGTTGTTTACGATTTATTGCACAGCTATGCTGAAGGAGGTATAAGATTTTATTGATGTTTTATTTCTTAAACGTTATTTTTAAATTCTTTACAAGTTCTGTGAACTAGAGTGCTGACCGCGACACCCGAACATAGGACTTTAACATGTAAAATCATATTTTTATAATTAACTGCTTCCCTTATTATTTTAGAGAAAAAAGTTTTAAATAAATGTTGTAGAGTATAAAATTCTATATTAAAATCAATACACAGAATTATGCACACTTTATAAAGGGAGAAATTAAATTAAAAATATTGAAAATTACGGAAGGTTTGTAAATAAGCGACTGTGGGTAGGAATTGAAAAGTAAAAACTTTTTACTTTTGACTACATCTTTTTGGATGTTCTGTTTTTTATTTTATCCTGTAACTATTTACACATATTTTTTACTGTAAGTAATTTTAATTTTGTTATTGTATTCTTAGTATCTGTTTGTAACTGCATTTTGCAATGTGTTTCAGCTGTAATTTTTTTTCCTGTTGCTTCTAGATGCCCTGATGAAGTTGCGTTTGGCAACGAAACGTTGGCTCAGTAAATAAACCGTATAATTTTCTGACTGGATTCCTGCGTATTTTCATTACTTTTCAATTGAAAATTACCTTTAAATAGCGATAGTCTTGGTGTGAAAAAAATTGTCAGAAGAAAACTAATTTTGAATTATAAATTTTTATGATAAATTCCAATAAAAGATATTTATTTCTATCACTAATTGACTAATTATCCAGCATTTTTTCTTATAATTCATTTAAATTAAAGACTAATAAATAACTATTTTTAATCTAATTTTCAACATTTTCAATTCAATTTCTGCCGTTATAAGACATACAAATTTAATTCTGTTTATTGATTAGAATGTAAAATTTTATGGTCTACAATATTTATTTGACGCTTTTTTCGTTAAAATAATAAAGGAAGCAAGAAATTATAAAAATATAATTTTACATTTTAAACTTCTATGTTACGGTACCGCGGTCACCATTCTTTATAAGTGTCTATGACATTTGTATCAACAAAAGTTAAATTCTAAATATTGTTTGAATAAATAAAAGCAAATTGAAGTTAAGTGAAGATATTGACATTGTTATCAAATAATTTATTTATATTAATTTAAATACACTAAATTTAAAATATAAATTTTCTTGGTACAACTGATAATAAGCATTTTTCTACAACTGTCATTTTTATCACAAATATTTACATTATCATGTCAACGAGTATTTTACGCATTATTTTGCACTTTAGAGCGCAAAATGAGCACTTCCCGCACTGTTTCGCATCCTAGTGCGCAAAATGAGTATCTCGCGCACGCTTCCAAATTATTTTTTGTCAGGTTCCATTAGTTACAACACTTCAATAGTATCAAATTCATGTGATTGTTGATTATTTCCCTTCAATTTAATTAAATAATTCAATAATTATTGTATTATTTTTATTTGCAGTTGTACAAAAAATATTGTTTGTTTTTTCGCGCGTTCGAATGACTTATTGGTCTCCACCTGCGGTCTCGACTAAAAGTTACATTTTCACGCGCAATATAAAACACACTAACTATTTTGTTTAAAGTTCCGTATTTATTTTTAACGTTATCTTTAAGTCTAAACAAATATTCTTATCAAAACAAATTATAAATAAAATAATTTTATTTTATTTGTACATGCAGTATTCTTCACTTAAATCATTTATAGAAAATTGACAGCTTTGTTAATTGGCATTGAATATTTCTAGTGCCATTTGCGGTTGAAGAGCGATCAGGAGTGATAACAGTAGTAGATGAATTATCGAAATTCGAGAGACCGTTATATGATTTCGAGGCTGTGGTAACTGACGATGCTGATCTGACGTTAGTAACAAATGTTACTGTACATGTCGTTGATCCCCAAGATGAAAGAGGAATTCTAATGAAGTAAGTAATTAATCAAAACAAAAAATGGCATGTGAATGTAATCTATAATTTGATGACGAGCTAGAATTTTTACCAGTGTCGGAGATTATATATTCTATTTAAAATATCATCAATAGTTTTTTTATAAAATCGTATAACAATGAGTTTTTTTAGGTTCGCAAAATCGTAATGAAAAGTACTTCTTTAACTAATACCCTTTTGTTGATCAAAGTGCTGTCGGTTGCACTTGTTAATTGTAGTTGGATATGTAATGTTTTAGTTTCTTTAAACAATGTCCACAATATTAGTTTTATGAATATTTATTTGACTATCTAAAAATATACACATTGTTTTTATATCTGTCAGGTTCTCTCTCCTCGACTGTCTTCATGACCTGCTCTATATAAATATGTAACAGGAAAGTTAAAACTTTCGCTCCACAAGAGTATAATAGTTATTTATTGTATAAGTGTTTTAGGTGACGTTTTATCTACGAAAGATTGTTTTCATTATCTTGAGTGGATAATGCGCAACTAAAACACGAATACAATATAACGTTTTATCCACAATCAAAACTTTTATTCAAAATTAATTCATTTTACAAAATGTCAGTTTTAATTTATCAAATTGCTGTCAAAAAAATGCATTACTGTGGCATTTGTTGCTATGACAGGATGTTTGTTTATTGTATGTTACATTGAAATTGGTGAAAAATGGAAAAAATTTACTCTATTCCTACACAAGTTTTTGAAGCAACTCGGCGTTTATTGTCAGTGAAGTCTAAGGAATTGTATGAAAAAGAGTTTACTGAATTTAAGAGCTGGAAAGAAAAACGGAGAGTAAGGGTAATAAATGAAGAAGTCATGCTTTCATATTTCTATAAAATCAAGAAAAACTATGCGGTTTCATCAGCGTGGTCTAAGTATTCGAAGTTGAAGGCTACTATAAAACTTAACGAAAATATAAATATTTCAAAACATAGCAAGCTGACAGTTTATTTGAAGAGTGAATGTATGGGGTACAAACCGAAAAAACCAGCCCTTTTGGAAAGAGAAATTAGATAAAACTAACAATGATTTAAGTGTTAATATAAATGTAAATGTTAATATTAATAAGTAATTCAATAAATTTGACTGATTTCTGTGCATTATTCCTTCATTCTTTTAACAGTGGAATCAAATTACTTTATTCCACTAGTGTATAATTGGTCCCTTTATACAGTTGAAATGAGCACAAATAAATGCATATTATGAGTTGATTGTGGATAAAATACATTTTCTAGATTTAAATCACGCATACTTCAAAATGTAAAAAAAATCAATTATGTTCTGCGCAACAAAAAATTAATTCTAATTAGAATATAGGGCATCTACAGCTATATTGGAATCCAAGTCACTCGGACACAATCTTATTATTTGACCTCTTGAACTCCACAAATATATCAAAGCAATGTAATTTATTCAAGGGGCACAGGCTCATCGCCAATCGAGTTCTCCGTCCGTGAGAACCTCCCCGGCGCTACCATCGGTCAGCTTCTGTACAAGAACGCCACGAGTTCCTCAGGGAACTCCTCCAGGACGCTAAGGTTCATCATCGCGAACCAGCAGGACGTGACTGATGACATAGCGATCAGTCAGGACGGAACGTTGTACACACTGCGAGCGCTGGATAGAGAGAGACGCGATGTTTATAGACTCACTGTCATCGCACAATACAGCAGAGGAATCATTAGCGGAGCGGGAATTTATCAAGTGAGTAAAAAATGTTTTGAATATTTGAGGTTATCAATCATTGGCAGGTAATTTGATGGTGAAACTAAATTTGGTGATTTATTTGTCGAATCAATTTGTTGGGTGATACTAAATGGATGGATGATGGTTTTTTTTATTTTTGGTATTATTTTGAGAGATGTGGCGATTTAAGATAAGCTATGTTGTATCTCGTACCAGAAAAGAGAACTAATGCAAAACTGTCGTGTTATTTTATATGAAAAATCAATTCAAATATTTATTTAGAATTTGTAAATACGTCCCATGCATTAAAACAGTTATAATTAATTGTATATTAAATTAATTAATGTCGATCAACTTTGTTATTAAAAATTTAAAATAACCTAAAATACAAATTATCACGGTGGAAACTACCTTAGAGTTCGCTCTTTAAAAATGACGCGGGAAAAATTAATTTGAATCAAAGTTTTGCCACTAAATTAACTAAAATGTAGCGTCATCTATATTAATTATAATCAGTGTCTAGGTAATATTATTTATATAATTAAATTTTATCTTTTAACTTCGAATATAAATAAAAATATAAAGTATCTTTATCTAACTAACAAAGAATTTAACCCCTAATGCCTATGGCACACTGGTCGAAGAGCATCGATGAGCATCGATGAGCTCTTCGATAAAACAACAGAACACACTCTTCATTGACAAACAATAAAACCTTCTAAAGTTGAGAAAGAAAAACTAAATTTCAAAAATATGCTAACGTGAAATGAGACACAAAAGATACGAGTGAAATGAGATACGTTCGTTTCATCGATGAGCTACTCGATGGAAATAGAGGAGCCTCTAATTTTCGTCGATGACGGGTGCGTTCTGTTGTTTCATAGAAGAGCTCATCGATGCTTATCGACGCTCATCGACCAGTGTGCCATAGGCATAAGCTTAAATCAAAGGCTTAAGGGTTAAATTCTTTGTTAGTTAGTTCTTAGCCACAGATTTTTCTTTGAAATTAATAACCAATATTTATTTTTCTTTCATTTACATCATAGAATATATCAATTTTATATATTTTTGAAATGTCATTTTTTCAAAATTCACCTCTGAGGCAAAAATATGTTTTATTTTTATTTTGTCTATTTACGATCTAATAAATATCTAGATAATTAAGATTAATTTTTTATCTACATATTATTTAGTTAATTTAATTAATTGTTATTTGTTATCTTATCAAGATTTTCTAAAGGAAAGTAGGTAGTTCTTTTTATCTTTATCTAGATGAAAAATATTGTTATCTGTTGAAGCACTAATTACTTACTTGATTACTTGATAATAATAAAAAAGATAAAATTTAGATAATAATATTATTAGCGATTTATCTGTGTTACAAATCTGACTATAAATATTTGTTAAAAAAGTAGAATAATAGAGAAAGTAAAGTTCAAAATCATAAATATTCTGTAAGTTACTCGTAAGTTCAATGTATTTCTATGCAAGAATAATATATTCCTGTCTTTGATGGATCACAATAGGTGACAGTATACGTGGAAGACGAGAACGACAACGCTCCAGTATTCGATCATCCGGTGTACGAGGGAACAATCCAAGAGAACTGCATCTCCGGAACGGAGGTGGAGATGAATTACCCGATAAAAGCGTCGGACGCCGACGCGAACACCAACGCTCAAATCACATTCACGCTGTTCGGAGACGGAAGCGACATGTTCCGCATAGACAAGCACACCGGCAAAGTCTATTTCACTAGCGGGAGCTCTCCTCTCGACCGGGAAGACAAGTCCGACTATCAGATGCGATTAGTGGCCGCCGATAAAGGAGGACTTCGCACTGAAGTTAAACTAAATATACAAATACTTGACGAAAATGATAACGCACCTCAATTCACTAAAATCATCATCCTATCAGATCATGGAGTACAATTACTTGATCATGAGACCAACAGGTTAGGTGTAACAATCATCGATGAGGTTAGAAATAAAACAACTCCGGCGAATAAACGAAGAAAGGGAAATACAAAATCACCTCTGTTCGGACTTCCTGAATATATCCCGGTGGGAACAGCGATTTTAAGACTCACGGCAGATGACAAAGATTCCGGCTCGAATGCTATCATAAAATACGAGATGATTTCCGAAACTTATATACCAGGAATCGTCACTTCCGGCGTAGGCATACACATAACGCAATATTTTACAGTTAATCCAACAAGTGGAGAAATATCTATCGCAAAACCTCTTCCAGCAGAATCAGAATTCCGTTTAAACATAACCGCTACAGATTTAAGAGGTTTACAAGACAATATAACTTTAAAATTCTACATTAAAGATAATAACGATCACGCACCAGTCTTTGAAAAATCGTTTTATAATTTCAATGTGGAAGAAGGAATACATAAAAATCAAGTTTTAGGCAAACTAGAAGCCACAGACGACGATTTCGGGCAAAACGCGAATATTTCCTACTCGCTAGTAGGTCAATCCGATGATGAACTGCCGTTTAAGGTCTCTGAGTTCGGCGGAGTGCTAAGCGTGAACGGAAAACTCGACAGAGAATCTCGCGATAAATACAGCTTCAAGGTCGTGGCGCGAGATAACGCCAGAGTGGGTTCACAGCTCAGCAGCTCCGTCGAGGTCGACGTGAACATCCTGGATGTGAACGACAACGCTCCTGAATTCTACGGCTACGATGAACTCCTTGCTCTGCCTCCGCCGGAAGCTCAAACCATTACCAATCACAACTTCGACACCTCGGTTCTCGTTCCTGTTTACTATGCCACTGTGGCTGAAAATAGTCCTGTTGGAACGCCGATTACGCGGGTGTTTGCAAATGATTCGGATTTTTCTGGAAACGGGAATGGATTGCTGTTATTTGATATTCCACAGAGGAAGAATAAGAGTGTTTTTGCGGTGGACTCCAAAGATGGCGTGGTTACTACGATTGGAAAGTTGGATTATGAAGTACAGAGGACTCATAATGTGACAGTTGTGGCATCGGATTTAGGATCACCGAGTCTTAGTTCCAGTGCATTGTTGGTTGTTACTGTTATTGATGTTCCTGATGATACTTCTTATGCTGAAGTTCCTGTTTTCGCTCATAGGTAATGTTTTATTACTTTTATTCATAACACGACACATTACACCATGACATCTGACAGAGAAATGTGGTACTAAACATTGGTAGATAATTATAATTCAATCAATTAAGAATGTAGTAGATGGCATTAAATAAATAATTCAAATTTTGGCCTTCGTGGTTTTGAACATTGTTTTCTATTAAACAATAAAGCATAAAACAAAAAAATATTACAAAAACATAAAAATAACAATCAAACAAAAATATAGTATATACATAACATCACGCTATATCCCATTAAATGGAGTAGCACAAACCTCTGAAGCTTTCACAGAACATCCATTAACAGAATCATAATATAAATATAAATCATTCCACATCAATATTCTCATTCTGACCCACGATACACACTTCAGTCACACAAGTTCTTTCATTCCTCACACCTGAAATCCATCATCACGCAACAAACGTTCAATCACGTCCATCCATTCTTGTACACCGGTTTCATAAATCTTTTACTAACTACGAATCAATAAAAAAATGAAGGATACATAGCTTGCGCTTGATTAAAAGTAAATTTTACACAATTGCAGTTGACACCCTATAATAAATTGAAAATGAATCAAAAAGATAAGGAAAGAAAAGAGCATTCCTGGGTTTTTTAAAAGTGAATTCCATACAATTGTAGTGAAACTCTATGTAAGAACAGTAAATGAATCAAAAGATAAAAAAGGAAGAGAGTGTACATATATTACACTACTTGAAGTAAAAATGACGGAAAAAGTCGCATAGTTAATTTGAAGTTAATTTTTTTTTACTTTATGAACTTGGTTTGCTATTTAACTTCATGATCCAATCTGAACTAGAATGAACTATGGAGTTTCTGAATTTTATTATGAATTATGAATATTCATTAATTTGTTTGTAATGTAATAAATAACGAATATCTTTTTGTCATTTTGATAATTTTTATGATGTTGATAGTAGCCCGGCACAAGAAATAATTTTTAAAATCTTGTGACATATCTAGACGCAATAAGTGAATATTATCAAAGAATATTGTTGTGGAGTGAAATAGGTATAGTGACAAATATTTAGCGAGCTTCTAATTTTTTTGAGCACACGCGTTTACTCTTATAGTATATTTAAAATTGCAATTATGGAATGGCAATTATTACAAACTTAATTTAAATAAAAGCGATAGAAAATGTAGTTTTTCATATTTTTATTTGAAAAAATTATTTAAAATAATTCAGGAACATTTGACAACAAGAAATACTCGTATACATCATAATTAATTTATATTAATTTATAACATATTTATTATTTACTTGAAATTGGAAGCTTCAAGTTTTCCTTTTAATATACAACCTCCCACGTACGTTTATCTAAAAATTCTGCCAGACATATATTTGCTAAATTATTTACCTTACCATCGCCCTTCATAAATATTACATTAGCCCAAAATGTTAAAGGTAACCTACAATTTTCCCACAGATACTACGAAGTCGAGTTGGAAGAGAATATTCCAGTGCCCGTCAAACTGTTATCTCTTAACGTGACTGAACCGTACCAATCCCATCGTTTGCGGTACACTCTCGTACCAAGCAACGACACTGACATTCCTCGTACTTTTAAAGTGGATCCACGCAATGGTACAGTCTACGTCATCGCGAGTCCTGACAGAGAGAAGAAGAATAACTACCAGTTCAAAATTAGGTTGGATCGCATCAAATTGGGTCGAGGAATGCCAGTCATGGTCTACCCGATAACGTCCGAACGACTCTCTGGCCTGGGTAATACAACAGCTATCACGCATATTTATCTATATTTATAGTCTTGATATGTCATGTTACATACTTGTGAAATTTATCGCATTGTTACGTGGTTGAGGTTATGTTATGTATTAGGTGACTGTGAAATTACTAGCTGATGTTTGGGTTTGTTTTTTTAGCCCTGAATGAAGTTAAAGTTATTGTTCGCGTGATAGATGTGAATGATAACGTGCCGAAGTTTACGGTTAATGGCAGGCCGATTGTTGCTGCGATTCCTACCAGCGCTAATTATGGACACCTTATTGTCAAACTACAAGTAAGTACTATAATTAGGCTTCGCGATCACTAACATAAGTTCTTATCCTACAACTTAAGGGGTAAGGCCACTCTAGACAAGGAAAAAAAAAGAGTTATTTTCAAGATTTTTTTTAACAAAATCTAAACGTGCTACTGAAAAACTGTTTTTGGATCTTTTTTTAGTGCTCTTTAAACTTTATTTCAAAATTTTTTTTAAAGAAAATATTCAAAATTGTCGTCAGAAATTAAAAAAAATGACGCGTAGGGCAAATCGGGCGAAAACATTCCGGGAACAGCAATAGACCTGGATCAAAAAGGGATATGTTTTCTTAATCTCTGATGTATACTCTAAAAAACTACGGGCTGGAATTTGAAAATTTTGATTTTTAACAAAATGGCGCACGTTTGAAAAAAAAAGTTCATTATTCGGGACTAAATAAAAAGATTCAGTACGATCCATCAATTAGTATTTCAGATTTCTTTTCGCCCGATTTTGAAAATATGATTTCGAGAAATACGCGTTTAAAGTTTCGAGTCATATCTATATATAAATACTAGTACTAGATAGATATATGCTTTTTACCCTCTGAAATACTTCCGCGCGGCATTTAAATTAATTGTCCCTTATTCCTAAGGGTTTAAACTATAATTTAAGCAAATAAAAAAATTTTTTAGAGTGGCCTTACCCCATAAGTTAAGTAGGAGCAGATTAATCTTGCAGCTTTCGTGAAAATTGGCCAAACTGTTTCAAAGATGATCGTAGTCATTTTATTTCTAGATGGTAACGAACCAAAATGTGTAATCGTTTTAAATTGGATAAAAATAAAAGTGTCCTTCATATTTCATAATAGTATATTAAAGAACGAGTTTTATAAGATTTTTTGCACGCGTCCAAGTTTAGAAAACGAGCCGCAGACGAGTTTTCCAAAGGACAAGTGCGATAAAAGTTTTATAAAATAAGTTATTTATATTATTTTTCTTTTTTGCGTCTTTTATGAAGTAAAATTTAAAAAATCTGCGATATTTTACACCAAGTCAATGTAGGACAATTTGTATATGAAATGTTTTGGTTGGTAACTGTTATTGACATTCATACAATTGTTTATATTTTGATAATCTCAGCTTGATAGGTTCAGTAAGTCATCCGCTACTACCAACCGTCTAAAAGAAAATGTTGCGTATCGTAATGAATGCTCTTTCGATATGCAACTGGGTTTCGTAATGACTTCTTTATGGGCGCAAAATAGAACAAAATTGTTTAAATCGTTTAAGCGTGATGCAGAAACAAGCTAACAAACAGAATGTTTTTCATTGATATTTAAATTTGACTGCATAACAGAGAATTATTTTTAAATTCAGTGAAATCACATAAATTATTTACTTGTAATATTTTGTTTCTGTTTGTAAAATATGCGTTTACTTTAGATTCTAATGAATAAAAATGCCTCTTTGCCAATATTTCTTCCCTATTCTGCAATTTGATTATAATTTATTTTTTATTTCATGATTACTTCATAGATTATTACAATTTCGGTGACCAAAATAGTTTATTCTGACATATTTATGTTATTTTCATGCATTTTACTAATTTATAATTAAAATAATATAATGGGAGCTCTTTGACAGCTTTGTGTGTAATTCACTTAAAAAAACAAGTGCAAATGACATTCTCTTCTTTTCTTTTTTTATAATTCATTCATTACTGTAATTGGTTGGAATTAACTTTCAAAAACAAGCACAGGGCAACACTAAATTTCATCCTTAATTTGTTAATTCGTTTTTACTTCTTACAAAGAGTGCTTGACTGCAATTGTGTGAATACAAGTACAGACTATCGCTCACTTCCTTTGTAAAAAGTGAGGTTAAAAACTAATGTATTTTATACTGATAATTACGGACGAGAACAAAGTGCATAAAAGTAAAATAGAAATAACAGAATAAATGATTTTGATCTGAGACTGCCGAGCTTGTGGTAATCTATAGATTAATTATAAAAAATAAAGTGTGTCATGAATTGATCGATTGATTGATTCCTCCGCATCTAGGCGTACGACCCGGACTCCGGCACTAACGCAGACATCCGCTACCAGATCCTAGGCCGGTCGTCTGACGATGAGTCGCACCGTTTCGCTATCGATCCTGTGTCAGGCCAAGTGCGGTCCATCGCCAGCTTCGCGCGCGACGCCGGCCGCGTCTACGGCTTCGACGTCAAGGCGACGGACCGCCGCGGCGCGGACGACGGACGCTCCTCCATCGCGAATGTGTTTGTAAGTGGAGTAAACTTGACCCAGAGTGGCAGTGAGAGTGCTGGTGTTGGCCTTGGCGTTGTTTGTTTGGGGATGGAAGATGAGTCGAACAGGGTTTTTATTTTTATTTTAAAACAGCAAATTGGAAAGTTCTTATTAATTCATTTTTAACAGAAGATATCTAGAATTTATTTTAATTATATTTTGGAAATGAGCAAAATTTAGAAAGAATTATTGGTATATTATTCTTGATATATTAATGTTTTTTCTACTTCCGTTAGGAAATAGACGTTTTATTTCACTTATTTGAGTTAGGTAATGAACTGCATTATTTAACTAGTGAAATAATGAGATAACATAGCAACACAAACAAATTAAGATATCTTGGTAGACGAATTCTGATGTGTTATTCTTTTATTTTTTGAATTTATAACTGTCATTAATATGTCAAAATTTCATAATTTCAAAAACGCTTCTTTCGTATTTATTAGAACGGAAGTAGAAAAAATATTGTATGAAACTAGTAAGGAAATAAGGTTATTACCTTACTTATGTGTTTATATAACTTGGCTAGGTCTCGTTCTGCAAAATTTTACATGCGTAAGGTAATAACCTTCATTTCCTTACTAGTTTCATAAATAGCTATTATGGGGTAGGTGGCTCAGTAGTATCGAGTCAGCCTGTGGATTTGAGAACCCGGGTTCGATTCCCACAGCCGACAAACAATTTTCACCAAATTAAAACTACCTCTGTGGCTTCCCCTCCACTAACATCTTTGGGAGCTGTCATTTAACGGCTAATAACCGCACAAGAATAAATAATATCACCGAGATCTGCTACGGCTGAGTGCCACTTCCAGTGATATATTTATTTTTATACATATATATATATTTAATATAGTTGCAAAATGAAACATACAAACTATTAACTTGGAAATATAAAGCAAACAATAAATTTTTTTAAAAATCTACAAGAACTATAGATAAAATATAAAAACTTAGAAGTATGTAACTATGTCATAAACAATAATATTTTATATGTGAAACAACAAATTGAAGATAGCGAACAAGCGAGCATAACAATGAAGTTGGTTTTACACTCTGACTGAAATAGCGGTGTTTCTATTTCTTAAATAACTGACTTCTATACACATTATTAATTATTTGTAACAATAATTATTAAACTCCATTTATAAATAAATAAATATAAATATATCATCACGCCTTTTACCCATCATTTGGTGTGGCACTCTGCCTAAGCAGAACTCGGTAAGTGATATATTTTTTCGCGTGAAGTGCAGTTACCAGCCGTCAAATCACGGGCTCCAAAGATATTAGTGGAGGAGGAGCCATAAGGGTAGATTTTTTAAATTGGTGAAAATTGTTTGTCGGCTGTGGGGATCGAACCAGGGTTCTCAAGATCCACAGACCGACTCGATACCACTGAGCCACCTACCCCATTAATATATTTTTATAAATGATAAAATAGATCATTTATGTGACTGTAATTATATGCCTGCTCCACTGTTTGAGATCCATATTTCCTTAATAATAACGTTACAAAATTTAAAAATCATTACGGTATATTATTTAAAATTTAGATGAAAGTTTGTCAAAAAAATTAAACAACAGTAGAAGAGAATCATATTATAACAATAGCTTCCTTTAAAAGATCGTTCCATTGAGATGAAATTTTAGGTTTTCCCGTTGACAATAGAACTTAGTTTTTACTCAACGGTTTTTCCTTAAAGATAAACATATTTTTCCCGATTTAAATGTCGAAAATCTGGAATATTTTAGTTTCTGTTTATTGTGTAGGTCTACGTGATAGATGAACGAAAACAACTGGTCATGGTGATGGGCTCCAAGCCGACAGAGATAGAGAAGAACATGGATAACATAATGACGTAAGTAGTGAATTTGAGGTTATGGCAACAACTACGAACACTTCTACCTGTAGCTCAGCTCAGCAGGTCTCTGAATAGTGAGTAGGTCGGACTTCTGGCACCATTCCCATCCGATATTATTTATTAAATGATATGATTTGCATTACAAAAGTTAGCTAGGTGAAATTTATTGCTGTTTGCAAACAGTTATAGCGAATTCCTGGTTATTTGGGTTGGAATAAAGTGAACAGATAAACTTGTCATTATCTCCTATTGCTATTAGTTACTATTTACCCTCACATTATCCAAGAATTTATTTTTGTTTTCTGCCTTTAAATATCTTTTATTTATTTTTATTTGTTTCTTAGTCTGAGCAACAGGAATTTAATTACAGTACAGGGGAAATAAAATTACAAAAATGTTACGATGACAAATTAGAGCGTAATTGTCATAATAAATATATCGAATAGAACTTGCAATCAGGATCAGTTCACCTGATGACAATAGCAATTTTTTTGCGCTATCGAAACGTGTAATAAATATTTCAAGTATTTTCACTAATAAAGATTAATGGAAGTTCAAAATAAATTGTTTTTTTCTGAAATCGTCAAGAAAATGCCTACTTTCCTGACTCATTTTGGTATGGAAAGTAAGTGTTTACCAAAACATTTGCAAAACAGTCAGGTAAAGTACTTTCTTGACTCAAGAAAATAAACTAAATAACTAAAAAATTTCATAAGATTTTTATTTATTTTTATCAATAACGGTAATACTAAATATACAATTGCTAAGTTACTAAAATTTATGCATGACACTGGCGAATTTGAAGCTAAATTATTTGTTGCAATCGATAAATTACTTAGAGATTCAATGAATAAAATAAGCAAGTAGCACATTTTCTGACAAATTATTTACTTTATTTTGCTTTTTCCAATCCGTGAAAATTTTATACTCTTTATCATATCGGTCTTTGGACTTGCTCGGTAATAAATTTTCAACAGCCGCAGTTGCTTGATTTAAGATTTCAGGAGGAGTACTTGAAAACACCGCCTCATACTCATTTTCATCTATATTTTCCAACATTATAAAGAAATCTTCTCTCTCAACAATATTACTTTTGACACATATATGACCAATAGATTTTTCACATAAGATGTTGTCTTCAACAACTTTTGTTATCACCTTTGATATGTAGTTTACTGCCAATATGATTCTTACCAAAAAATAAAACATTTTGAAATATTTATTATTAATTATATTGATAAACTATAAATATGAACGATTTCAGAAAAAATAGTATACATAATACGTCACGAAAGTGTTTTACTTCCTTGACTTTCTTGACTTATTATGTAATATACTATTAATTCAGAACTTGCAATATTTCAATTAGATATACAATTATGTATGTATGCAATTCGTGACCCGTTGAGTAAAGCTGGTTTAGTATCATAAATGAAATGATTTGGTTTACGATTCCCACATAATATACAAATACTAAAAATAAAATAATAATATTGTAGCGTAGCTTACTTTGAGCAGGAATCAGCTATCAGCCACGTCATAAATTGTCCATTTTCGATATCAGCAAATTTTTGAATCCGGGATCCTACGAAGACTCCAAACAGTCTATTGCACAGCACTTTCACTTATATATTAACGTTTTATTTATACACCACACACTAACACGCACAATTACACACAATTTACGCATACAAATATCATTAAAACGTGAACAAAATGTCCGAAACACGACGATGACTATAAGAGCTCCCGCACTATAGTGAACTAGTCTAGCCTAACTAAAGGAAACGTTTTTAAACGTTGAAAAATAATTGGAGATCTATGCTGTAACATGTTCGTTAGCGATTATATTCATTTAAATCATTTAAAAAATCGATAATTATGTTCATATCCCGAAGGTTTCGGACAATATCCGACAATAAACGAATGAAGCCGATCTGCAGAGAATTTTTGAATGGACAAATTGAAAATAATAATAATATTTTAAATTTACAGAGCGTTGTATAATGCAACAGGGTATGATATTCGAGTCCGAAAATTGGAGCCTCATGCCGACAGAAATCTTGTGGATTATACTGCGTAAGTTAATATACGATAAATACAAGTTAAAAAAAAATATGTTTAATAAAATAAATTTGATGTATTAATTTTTCCAGGACTGATATGTACGTGTACGCGGTAGATCCACATCTTAATATTATTGTTGATATGGATCATCTACAAAAGTAAGTACATTTTCTATTTTTTTTTATTAAATTAAATTTAGCCTCATAAGATAGGTTTTATGAGAAAATTTTTGGCGAAAATGTTCTAAAAACCAGGGTTCGTAAATATCATGATATTTATAATAAATATCAAAATATCTGATATATAGGATATATATCAGATAAATATCACTTTTTGGATATTTATTTTTTAATTTTAGTTTTTGTACACATTTAGAAAAACTGAAAAATTCGAAAAATTTCACTTCTCCGGAGGCTATATCTCAAAAACTAAACAAGATATGGAAATGCGCTCAACGGCGTTGAATTCCCCGTGTCCGAATTGACTTATAAGCAAATTTTCATACAATTTTATGCAATTTAATATTTTTAATTATTTCCTAATTTTAATTCAATTTTCCCAAAAATCCTTAATCGTAGGATTATTAAAACGAAAATTTACATACATATGTATTTTGACTCACTGAATCCAGTGGTGCAATCTTCAAATGCATATGACTTCTGGTTTTCGAAAAAATGTTAAAAAACCGCTTTTTGCGATTTTTTGGCGGAAAATTGAAAAAAAAAATAAAAATCGCTGAAACTATGTTTATAAGTTAACTGAAGCACGAGAAAATTAATGCCGTTGAGCACGTTTTCATATCACATTTAGTTTTCGAGATATAGTCTCGGCAAAATAGAAAAACTGAAAAATTCGAAAAATTTCACTTCTCCGGAGGCTATATCTCAAAAACTAAACAAGATATGAAAATGCGCTCAACGGCGTTGAATTCCCCGTGTCCGAATTGACTTATAAGCAAATTTTCATACAATTTTATGCAATTTAATATTTTTAATTATTTCCTAAGGGGTACCCCTTTGGTTTTTTCAGATTTTAATTCAATTTTACCAAAAATCCTTAATTGTAGGATTATTAAAACGAAAATTTACATACATATGTATTTTGACCCACTGAATCCAGTGGTGCAATCTTCAAATGCATATGACTTCTGGTTTTCGAGAAAATGTTAAAAAACCGCTTTTTGCGATTTTTTTGGCGGAAAATTGAAAAAAAATTAAAATCGCTGAAACTATGTTTATAAGTTAACTGAAGCACGAGAAAATTAATGCCGTTGACCGCGTTTTCATATCACATTTAGTTTTCGAGATATAGCCTCGTAAAAGTAGAAAAACTGAAAAATTCGACAAATTCCACACTTCCGGAGGCTATATCTCAAAAACTAAACAAGATATGGAAATGCGCTCAACGGCGTTGAATTCCCCGTGTCCGAATTGACTTATAAGCAAATTTTCATACAATTTTATGCAATTTAATATTTTTAATTATTTCCTAAGGGGTACCCCTTTGGTTTTTTCAGATTTTAATTCAATTTTACCAAAAATCCTTAATTGTAGGATTATTAAAACGAAAATTTACATACATATGTATTTTGACCCACTGAATCCAGTGGTGCAATCTTCAAATGCATATGACTTCTGGTTTTCGAGAAAATGTTAAAAAACCGCTTTTTGCGATTTTTTTTGGCGGAAAATAGAAAAAAAATAAAAATCGCTGAAACTATGTTTATAAGTTAACTGAAGCACGAGAAAATTAATGCCGTTGAGCGCGTTTTCATATCACATTTAGTTTTCGAGATATAGCCTCGTAAAAGTAGAAAAACTGAAAAATTCGAAAAATTTCACTTTTCCGGAGGCTATATCTCAAAAACTAAACAAGATATGGAAATGCGCTCAACGGCGTTGAATTCCCCGTGTCCGAATTGACTTATAAGCAAATTTTCATACAATTTTATGCAATTTAATATTTTTAATTATTTCCTAAGGGGTACCCCTTTGGTTTTTTCAGATTTTAATTCAATTTTATCAAAAATTCTTAATCGTAGGATTATTAAAACGAAAATTTACATACATATGTATTTTGACCCACTGAATCCAGTGGTGCAATCTTCAAATGCATATGACTTCTGGTTTTCGAGAAAATGTTAAAAAACCGCTTTTTGCGATTTTTTTGGCGGAAAATTAAAAAAAATAAAAATCGCTGAAACTATGTTTATAAGTTAACTGAAGCACGAGAAAATTAATGCCGTTGAGCGCGTTTTCATATCACATTTAGTTTTTGAGATATAGCCTCGGAAAAGTAGAAAAACTGAAAAATTCTAAAAATTTCACTTTTCCGGGGGCTATATCACAAAAACTATTTGATATTTTTATATAATGGATATATATCATTGCAAAAATATGACGATATATATCAAAATAAATATCATGATATATATCGATCGATATATATCTTCGAACCCTGCTAAAAACTCAATATAACTATATTATTATCTATAAATTAATTGAAGCACAAGAAATCCAATGCCATTAAGCTCAACTTAATATCTTGTTTAGTTTTTGAGATATTGCCTTGGAATATGCGCTCAACGACATTGAATTCATCGTATCCGAATTGACTTGACAAATTTTTAGCTAATTTATTTTTTCAAATTTTTCATAAAGGGTACCCCTTGGATTTTTTCGATTTTAGGCTAGTTTTAGACAGTTTTCTCTTAAATTGTTTCTCCGCTGAATCCAATGGTAAAATTCCTGAGGACATATGTCTCCCAATTTTTGAAATATAGTTCAAAAACTGTTTGTTACAAAACGAGAAATTCAATACCGTTGAGCACATCTGAATATCTCATTTAGTTTTTGAGATATAGCCTCGGGAAAGTACAATTGGAAGAATTTAACTTTTTCGGAGGCTACGAGAATATTTTTAAAACTAAACAAGATATGAATATGCGCATTTAATTCATCGTATCTAAATTGAGTTATAAACAATTTTTTAGATAAATTAAAGAAATTACATTTTTTTAAATTATTTCCTTAGGAGTACCTCTTGGATTTTGTTATATTTTAGCTAATTTCAAAGCATAAAATTTGAAGAATAAGAAGAATTTTACTTTTGAGAGGCTATACTTAGTAGGTGCTGTTCGAGATTTCGCAGATAGGAAATTTCGGGAAGGATATAATAGTGATATATTTAGAAAAATAAATTGTAGTCCCTCTTGTTTAAATAAAAACTTTAATAAAATAATTATCAATATATTTTTAGAGTCCTCCACACCAAAATGCCAGACATAGAAGATCTCCTTCCATCAGAACATCGTGTCCTGGACATTGCAAGCGGTGTCGGCGAACGTGGAGTCCAATCCAGGTCTCAGCGATTCCTACTTTCTACCCTTGAAGTTGGTGTCGTTGTTCTTGGATGCGTCGTCTTCATAGGGGCTCTGGCTACAGCTCTGTGCATTGTTTGCATCAGGAAGAATAGACGGTGAGTGACAATGATAGACCGTGTGTATATGGTGTATAAAGTTTGGTTAGGAGGTGGTTTTATGGTTTGGATTTTTAAATTATTTATTTTGTTTTAAAAGCTTTACTAATTAAAATTATATTTATTTCGAATGATGCAATGTGATTTGTTTAAAAATATAAAATGTAAATGACAGAAACAAAATCAGTAAAACAAACAAATTAGGTAACTGTAACTTTATAGCTTTAGACTCTATTGTACGAACCATGGTTACAATACTGTTGGTAACTAACAACTAGTTAGTGAAAAATCTGTGGTAGCATCACAGGTTAAGCCTATAATTCAAGTGTATTTTAACTTAACCCGTTGTGCATTATTTACCATTCTAGTGCAATTGTATTTTATTAAATACTAACAGGCAGGTTTAAAAATACAAAAAAACAGATTACCTACTAATACCAATTTTAGTTCCAATTTATCTCCACTTATAATTCACAAAAATAACTAATATAATTATGCCATCAAGTGTTCGTGCAGCAAAATACAATTTATAGTAGAATTGTATTATGTCATAAAAATGATCGTACGAGTATATATATTCGAATGACTTTTTTGTCTGGACTAAATGTGACATTCTCACACATCAAAAAAACACTCATTTCGCGCACTTAATATAAAAATAATTATTATCTATATATTTATCAATTCTATATATTTATCAATATTTTAACAATACCTCTAGTGCGTATCTAAAGAAAGATAATGAAAAATTAATTATTTTAACGTATGTTTAATTAGTGTTGTTAAAACTGTATCAGTGTTTTGTGTTACGTGCGATATTTGATTGACAATTTTTTTCATATAATCGAAACATTTGATAATTATCTTTTTAATTAAGGCCGCTCCGGAGTGAATATAATTTTCGTATTTGGTGCTAAATTCTATGCACCCGCTAAACCCAGCAACTTGCCGTGTTACTGTTCTTGGAACCGTGGTCTGCTGGCCGAGGGTCTATTTATTAGGGATTGTCATTTTTTAATGCTGTTATTGTGTATTCAAATATTCGTTGTATTATCTTAAAATATTTATTAGATTAGAAACAACAACAATGAAAATAAATGAAATGTACTCAACATCAATATAAATAACTCTAATCATTTATAGTACAGAAATGAGAAATTGCTTTGCTTATATAAATATTAAGGAGTAACATCATGTATTTGACGGCTGGTAACTGCAGTTCATAAGCATAAATATATTACTTACTGAGATCTACAACGATAGAGTGCCACTGCCAGTGTGGGTGAAGGCATGTTTATTTTTTGTGAATTTTTGGTTGAACCGGTTCAAAAATTGAATTTTATTATATTATGTTTCTATATAATTCAGAACACGAGAAATGCACTCGTTCAAACCGCATCTCAATATCTCTTTTAGTTTTTGAGTTATATCAAATTTTAACTTTTTTTAAAACTCAACTTTGAAAGCTCATATCTCGAAAACTAAAAGAGATATTGAAATGCGGTTTGAACTTATACCGTAATTTTACCATTTTCGAAAATTTTTCAACTTAAAAAAAAAATCTTTTCTCAATATTTCCAAAAGTTGAAGAGATAATGCAAATCTGAAAACACCGGTGAATTCCTTGTGTGAAAATACATAGGTATGCAAGGTACAACAAAATTCACACGGATACAGTTTTTATTACAAAAAATAAAAAAATGGCCAAAATTCGTAAAAATCCCTTTAAGAAATTTAAAAAAAATGACCATTTTTCGATTTTTTCTAATAAAAAGTTTAGCAGTTCGAATTTTACTGTAAAAATTTGCATACCTATATATTTTCACTCGAGGAATTCACTGGTGTTCACAAATTTTCATTATCTCTTCAACTTTTGGAAATATTTTAATATCTCTTTTAGTTTTCGAGATATGAGCTCTCAAAGTTGAGTTTTTAAAAAAGTCAAAAATCGATATAACTCAAAAACTAAAAGAGATATTGAAATGCGGTTTGAACGAGTGTATTTCTCGTGCTCTGAATGATATAGAAACATAATTTAAAAATTTTCTGTTTTTGAACCGGTTCAACCAAAAATTCACAAAAAATAAACATGCCCTTCACCCATTCTGGCAGTGGCACTCTATCGTTGTAGATCTCAATAAGTAATATATTTATGCTTGTGATCTGCAGTTACCAGTCGTCAAATCAACAAAAAGTTTAATTTTTTCATAACCTTTCATTTCATATTACAAATTGTATATTGAAATGCTCTGTAATCTGTGAAAAGTTTGATAATTTTCAAACTCAAAAAAGACTGTATCTTGTTTATTATAAACTTTATCAAAAAACTGACTGACAAAAGTTAATATGTTTATATCATCATTATTTATATAAAATTTGAATAAATTTGGTCAGTTAGAAGAACAGATAATTTGATAGCATTTTTGAGCGTTTTCGCTTGTATTCCGGAGCGGCCTTAATGATAGCATTCTCTTCCACAAAAGTGCCTGATGTTATTTATGAAAATATTATCAGATTAAGCATTGTTTTTAAAAACACAATGTCACGGCCAATCAATATTTTCGTAAATAGTCTGTGAATTTGTGACTTAACATAGTTTTATCATTGAGTGAAGGTGTTATCGGTCAGAAACTAATTTGTTTTTCGCATGTACAAAATCTGTTCTGTTTCATTAGCATCGCGCATATTTTAAACTTTGCTAATAACGACTTAAAAATAACATATAGAACGAATTAATAAAAGTTCATTTTTTGTCAAGCAATATATTGTTTTTTTGTACATTCGTAACTAAAGAGACGTTTATATAAATTTTCTACTCCTTTTATTAAAATGTCATTTAATGTTGACAAGCTGTAGCTTCGAATGTTTTAGTCACGGCTTGAAAATAACATCTGATATATTAAATACGGTGTGAAGTCAGTATAACTTAACCTTATTATCTAAATAATAAAACTTTATATTTTTTTCGTAACACATGCACAAGAAACACGTTCTTATTCCCTAATTTTAGAGAAAGAAACACTGCTTTTCTAGGTAGGATGTTTCTCTCCCTAGGTAGCATGTTTCTCTCCCTAGAGACTACGATTATTAGCTGTTTGCGGCGTTTCGTAGATAACTAGTTACGCAACCCATATTTGACATTTGTCCCGATAACACAGTAATTTTTGTGCACTTGTTACGAAAAGTATAATATGCTTCACGGGAGGGCGCGATTATCCCTTGCTTCCCTCCCTTGATGCATAATATACTATTGTTGCTTTAATTTGCGATTGTAGAAAAAGTATAATAACTAAAGAGTCGCTTATAAAATGTATAACATAATATACTATTATTTATATATGACAAAATATTTGACAACAAATGTTGTTACATGTCATAAAATTAAGTTACCTTTAAACATTAGCAGTTTGAGAAGAAAATCTGTCCGGTACTAAATTATGTTATACTGTTTCTTAAGATTAGATATATCTTAGAGGTTTTCTTAATGTTGCTCATTTTGCAAATAAAGTAATCTCCATTCGATTCAAGTGTCCAAAGCTTTTCTTGCTGCTGATTACTGCTTTCATTTCTGTCATTTACATTATTACTACATCAAATACCATTATTATGGTTTCAAAAATGTCGTAATTGTCAAGTCATTTGACTTTGTCTTTTCTATACAGGGTGTTTTAGGACTAGTGTAACAAACTTTAACAGCTTATTTCTGAGGTCATTTTGAGCCAAAAATGTCATATGAACATAGGTCCTATTCCTTCTAGTTACCAAAATACAAGAGGTTGAAGTTCTATAAAGTATCAAGATACTTTCGGAAAACAAGAATTTAATAGAAAAGTCATATCTTATTTGTCTTAATTAATTTTATTTATTAATATTAACATGCATACGAGTTCAAGGCGCTCATTTTGAACACTTGCTGTAATTTTTTTTTAAATTTGTTATCTTATTTCATATTGTGTTAACCTATTCCATGTTTGGTTATGTTGTTCTGTGTCTATTTAATTGTGTCATTTTGTTTTGTTCTCTAAATCGTATTCGTTAATATTAATAAATAAAATTAATTAAGACAAATAAGGTATGATTTTTCAATAAAACTCTTGTTTTCCGAAAGTATCTTGATTACAAAAATTTGAAAATTTCGTGTTATTTATAGAACTTTAACCTCTTGTATATTGGTAACTAGAAGGAATAGGACCTATGTTAATATGACATTTTGGATCAAAATGACCTCAGGAATAAGCTGTTAAAGTTTGTTACACTAGTCCTGAAACACCCTGTATAAAGATGTAAATTGATAATTGTTGGGCTAACAAGAATGTACAGTGCAAATAATGAATAGTATTACTCTTTGCTTTGTCAGTATCCATTTTATAAAAAATACCTAGTATTAGCAATTTCTTCTAGACCCTAGAGTTAGCTCTCTCTCTGTTTTGCATGCTAGCAACGAGCGGAAATACACTCAATCCCAACCTGTGACCTACACCATCTCCTCGGAGGTGAAACCATCACTATTCCCATCCGCCTACGGAGAAGGTATCCACTACGCAGAGCCCACCGACAGCTACCTCACAGTGATACCAACCACTCGGCAGAAACGCGGCTCTCGCCATCAACACGACCGCAGCTGCGTGCGGTTTGATGCACGGAAGATACCTAGGAAGGGCAGGGCTGCACCGCTGGAGACGTCGGCCACAAGTCTGCATTCTAGTGGGAAGGATTCAGGGATTGTTGATGCGGATGCTGTTGGGAGGTGTCAATGTGGACACTCGAGCACGCATTCGTCGGACGATAGCAGCACGTGAGTTCGCACTTGCTTATTTCTCTGGAGATGGTGCTTCTTCACTCTGTCTTATTTCGTTAAACTATTACATCATATTTGTTCAATTGTTTCAAACAGCAAAACATTAACTATCATATTCATATTTATAATTCCTTTCATACAAACTCCTTTCATCTTTCGTTCATCTCACGCAAGAAAACCTTCAATAAAGGTTTCTCACATTTTTAAAAATTTAAACCGAATTATACAAAGTAAAATTAGAATACCACCAAGATTTGAACCGGGTACCTCCGATTATATACTTTAAACCAACTAAGCTACAGTCGCCATGTGATTCAAATCTGATTTTATTCCAAATTTTTCTAATAACAACAAAGACAAAATTAATTGTCATCCAACACTTGGTGAAACAAGGTTTAATAAAAATATAACGTAAACACTTGGCTATGGTTACTAACTGAACTGTGCTGGCCAGCCTCTGACGATGCCCTCATAAGGTCAGGGGCGCCGAGAGGAAAAGTGGGCCCCGGGAAAAAAATCGGGGCCCCTTTAACTTTGAATATTTATTAATTAAATATAAGATACAAAAAAAATATATTTATAAATATATGTATGACAACAATAAGAATTATTAATATCTAAATAAAGTTATAACAATATAAATAAAATTAAATACAAAATTTTGAGTTAATTGGTGCAGCGATGTGTATTGTATACTCACTGTATGACTATCTAATATCTAGTTGCATATTCGATAAATGCAGGGGATACCAAAACAGCACTACGCACAAATGTATAGAGCCTTTGCCCATGTGTGTTGTATACAATGTAGTAATATAAGAAACAAAAATGCAACAATGTAATAATGTAGTTTTGAATAGTGTATAAATTTATTTAAAATTTGCAACTGGGGCCCTTGATCAAGCATTTCGAAATTTAGTACTTTATACAATGTAATAAATTGTTGAAAACGTGTATCAGACATTTCGTTATACATGTTTTAGTAAAGAATATAAAAAATTGGTGAAATAGTAGAAAATTAAAAGCAATTTATAAAATAGCATCACATCCGGGCCCTGGGTATTTTACCCCCCTACCCACCCCCTCTCGTCAGGCCTGCATAAGGTGACTTGGAGGCTGAATTTTGTGAAACATAGTCAAGTGTTTACGTTATATTTTTCCTAATTTTTCTGTTATTTTATTATGTCCCATGAGCAGTCTCAATCTCATGACTATATTCAAAGACTGGACACAAAAAATCGTTTCAAGTATAAAGAGAATATTGTCAAATTGAAATTTAATAAGTATTGTAACAAGAAATGAAATCAAATCTAATAATAAATACCCAGGCCAGGATTTGAATCTGGGATCTGTGAACTCCGCGCCAGGAGTATGCAGCGCCTGTGTGCAAAACTTTTGATGGCGGTCCATTAATTAAAAACATTTGTACAAAAAATAATGTTCTATAATCAGCGATATATGTCGAGTCCACTGTACGTACTATAATATATATTTTATAAAAATAAATAAATAAATATATCATCACGCCTTTTACCCATCACTGGGTGTGGCACTCTGCCGAAGCAGATCTCGGTAAGTGATATATTTTTTCGCGTAAAGTGCGGTTACCAGCCGTCAAATCACGGCCTCCAAAGATATTAGTGGTGGAGGAGCCACAGGGGTAGATTTTTTAAATTGGTGAAAATTGTTTGTCGGCTGTGGGGATCGAACACGACTAAACGAACTAATCATGGTAGAACAATAATAATTACTGAGCCATAAATAAATTACTAGAATAATTTGTCCGTCAGTACGGTGGTGTGGATAGCAATATGGAATTCGAATCCGGAGATCCCGAGTTCGAATCTCACTCAAGCTTAAAATTATATGAACTACTACATTGCGGCTCGGTGAGTGCGGACCCTGTACTGTAATTGGGATTAAATTCCTGTTGTACAGACTAACATAAATAGTAATAATAAATAATAATAATAAAATAAGGCGATATTGAATTATTTTAATTCGCAATTTATAACAAATTTTGAATAAACAGGATGTTTCACAACTTAGAGCAAAAAATTAAAGGGTATATTCTGTACGACGTGCTGATCATGAAACAAAAAGATTTTTTTTCCATGTTTCCCAGTCCAAAATTTTTCGTTGCCATTGCCACTGGGTGGATGATTATGTTAAAGTTATTAATTAAATAAAATTCTATTATAAATAACTGCTAATAATTGAATTGTGTAATTATTCTTTCGTAGTTGATACTTACTTCATTGTTTGTGTTTAATAGGAAAGCGAATCCAGTGCAGTACTCCAAAAAATGTTTTAGGTTAACAACCCTTAATTTTTCGAATTTAAAAAAAATTCTTTTTGTTTCATGATCAGCACGTCGTACATAATATACCCATTAATTTTTTGCTCCAAGTTGTGAAACACCTGTATATACATTTATAAGGTGCTTCGTCGCTTTTGTCGCCCTGGCGCCCGTGTTCTCTAACATATTAGACACATCTCACCCTCCATTTTACCAACATACACCTATTTCATTTTCTTATCAATCTTTTATTCAACATTGTACATGACCAAACTATTTCAACCTAAACAACTGTATGTATTACTAATGATACTAGATATGTAAATAAAAGAAACAAAATGAGTAACGCATGTGTAAATTAACAGACAAATTTAATGACGTAACTATTACGAAATGAAATGGACTTTACTTATAGGTACTTTTTTATAATGTTATGAAGATTATTGTATTTTAATGCTTGCAAGTATGTGTAACACAATAACTAAAGCACTGTCTAATTTACTGGCTTTTCTACTAATTGCTTAATGTATTAATTAATATGTAATGAATTTCGACTTAAAGCTCTCATTTAATCCTAATATCAAATGACATTTCGTTTAATATTTAAAATTATAATTAAATAAATTATCAGCGTATAATTTACCTCAGTATCCAGTTCACAATATTCCTACCTCTTAATATATCTTTCAAATTAGTTTTTTAAATTACCCATAGAACTTGCAGATGTGAATTTTTTAATTAAATCAGTTCAAACATTGGGTTCTCAATTTCATAAAACGACTTGATACCACTGAGCTACCTACCCCATTCATAAGGAAGTATAAAATAAATATATCATCACACCTTTTAACCATTACTGGGTGTGGCACTCTGCTTAAGCAGATCTTGGTAAGTGATTTTTTTGTGCAAAAAGTGCGGTTACTAGTCGTCAAATCACGGCCCCTAAAGATATTAGTGGAGGGAGAGGCACAAGGGTAGATTTAAATTGATGAAAACTGTTTGTCGGTTGTGAGGATCGAACCAGTGTTCTTAAGATCCACAGGCCGACTCGATACCACTGAGACACCTACCCCATATGAAAGTAAAATGCATGAAAATAATATAAAAATGTTAGGATGAATAACACAGTATTGAAATTTTGTTAATCTTTAATAATTCGATCCCCAAGCCGACAAACAATTTTCACCAATTTAAATCTACCCCTGTGGCCCCTACCACTAACATCTTTGGCGTGGTTTGACAGCTGGTAACCGCACTTCACGCGAAGAAATAAATTATTTACCAAGATCTGCTTCGGCAGAGTGCCACACCCAGTAATGGGTAAAAGGCGTGATGATATACAGGGTGTAACAGCGAAACCAACCACCGCCTATATTTTCTTTATTATTATAGTTAGAAAAAAATATTATTAAGCAAAGTTGTAGAAGACCATGGGGGACATCTGCTTAAAGAATAAAATAATTTTTTAAACCAGTGGTTCTCAAGTTACAACACAAAGTTATATTTTTTTAAAATGGGATTATACATATTTTTTAGGCGTATTCGATAGAGTATTTTTTTCTGAATTTAACCATGTAATCATTTTATATTCTTACATAATAAAAATATTGAGAAAATTTAATTTAAAGTTTCGATAAATTTTATTTAACATGACACAAAACAGTAGGCCATATAAACCATAAACATTTAATTACCTAATACAATACTCATAATTTATCTTCTCAATAAAAACAACAATCACAACTAATTATTATAAAGAACAATGAACTTATTTTGTTTGTTATTGATCATAGCCTACTCATTTGTGTCATGTTAAATAAAATTTATCGAAACTTTAAATTGAATTTTCTCAATATTTTTGTTATGTAAGAATATAAAATGATTACATGGTTAAATTCAGAAAAAAATATGTATAATCCCATTTAAAAAATATAACTTTGTATTGTAACTTGAAAACCACTGATTTAAAAAAAAAATTCTTTAAGCAGATGTCCCCCATGGTCTTCTACAACTTTGTTTTATAATATTTTTTTGTTAATCTTTAATAATTCGATCCTCACAGCCGACAAACAATTTTCACCAATTTAAATCTACCCCTGTAGCCTTCCACCACTAACATCTTTAAGGGCCGTGGTTTGACAGCTGGTAACCGCACTTCACGCGAAGAAATAAATTATTTACCAAGATCTGCTTCGGCAGAGTGCCACACCCAGTAATGGTTGGTTTCGCTGGTACACCTTGTATATTTATTTTTATTTATTTAAAATAATCATGAAATAAAGATACAGTTAATAAATTAAGCATGAACAGTTGCTGAATAGCGAATAACAAGTGAAACAAATAAACATTTCTGGTCGATTTCCAACATAATATGATAGTAAGTGAAGTATAACATTTACCTCTTTGCAGTAGCAGTTACGAAGACTCACTCAAATCAGTCGGCCATCGGAAAATCAAACCACAACAGTTACACCAAATTCCAGCAGTGAGACGAAGCATTCCATACCCTCATCGACGGAACCGTTCGTTCCCAGAGGTACAGGAATCGCCAATAATTCGACGCGTTCCCGTGCATCACGCATCCCAGCTGAGCCATTCCCCGGCTGGGATCATGTCGAATCAAGCTGCTCTGTCGCGGAGATCCAGCGAGCGGGTCATTCTCACTTGTCCCGGTAATGTGACTGTCAGTTCGTGACCAAAATGGCGGACGGTCTTTGATGGGTGATAGTTACCTGTGTTGTGAAGTGGAAAACGATTTTATACAGTGCAATGTTTCTAGAATATACTAGGTTAGTTGTTTTTTGTTTTGTTTTCAGTGGATGCATGATGAATGATATGAAAGTGTTGTTTTGTAAATATAAACTGTAAACGATTTACGAGTAGTATGTTATTAATATTATCATTTTTGTTGAACGACCAAATATTCGTGTATATTTTACATTACTTCCCTTGATTTTGTAACTGGATCAATATCTGTAATCGATCGATATGTAAACCTAATTACAACTTTCATTTATAACTATTAAATAATATCTAGAAATTAAAAAAAAAATACATAACATCGCACCATAAAAATTTATTAGATAATTAATTATTTGTTATAAATGTCAACGATAAATGCCTCCAATTGTTCATTTTAGCAGGACTTTTAAAAATGAAATTAGTTAAAATATAATTATTTTGGTGGTCGGTGAAAACCATTTAAATGTTACAATAATCAATAAGATTCAAAATCATAAATTTGTAATTAATTATCTCTCATAATTGACAATGAAAAATGTCACCGATTGCTCTATTTAGGAGGAGTTTTTAAAATGAAATAAATGTAATGGGTTCAAATATAATTATACAGGATGTTTCAGGACTAGTGTAACAAACTTTAACAGCTTATTCCTGAGGTCATTTTGAGCCAAAAATGTCATATGAACATAGGTCCTATTCCTTCTAGTTACCAAAATATAAGATGTTGAAGTTCTATAAATAACACGAAAGTTTCAAATTTTTGTAATCAAGATACTTTCGGAAAACAAGAGTTTTATTGAAAAGTCATACCTTATTTGTCTTAATTAATTTTATTTTTACTATTAACGAATACGATTTAGAGAACAAAACATAAAATGACACAATTAAATAGACACAGAACAACATAACCAAACATGGAATAGGTTAACACAACATGAAATAAGACAACAAATTTAAAAAAAATTATAGCAAGTGTTCAAAATGAGCTCCTTGAACTCGTATGCATGTTAATTAAGACAAATAAGGTATGACTTTTCAATAAAACTCTTGTTTTCCGAAAGTATCTTGATTACAAAAATTTGAAAATTTCTTGTTATTTATAGAACTTCAACCTCTTGTATTTTGGTAACTAGAAGGAATAGGACCTATGTTCATATGACATTTTTTGTTCAAAATGACCTCAGGAATAAGCTGTTAAAGTTTGTTACACTAGTCCTGAAACACCCTGTATTGTAGAAGAACTCCCAGTTGGTTGATGATAATTTTTAAGAAAATAAATGAGTGTAATCTTATAACCAACATTTTTTTCCAGCTTTAGTTTCAATGCCTTAAAGATCATTCTAATTCTAAGGCCTCATATGTTGTACTGGGTTTTCTACTTTTGCATTATCATTTTTGTCCTGAAAATGGTTTAAGTTTTACAAATAGAAACCGGTCGAAAAATATGAAATCGATGGTTATAAGACTACAGTCATTTATTTTCCCTAAAATCAAATACAATTATTTTGGTGGTTGATGAAAACCATATCATTTAAATGTTACAATAATTAATAAGATTCAAAATTTTAAGTTTGAAATTAATTATCTGTCACAATAAGTAAACTCATACATGCCCAATGCCAAGAAAATAATTATATTTGAACCAGTTTAATTTATTTAATTAAAAACAGTTCTTTTAAATTGAACAATCGGTAACATTTACCGATATCAAGTATGATAGATAATTATCTATTTAATTTCAGACATACTTTTTGATGGCACAATTTTATACAATTTTTTTATTATCACTAAATATTATTTAATTCTTATAGATTAAATATTATAATGATAGCACAATGACAGTCGGCATATAGTGTAAAGAAAGAAATAACAGAATAAGCAATTTTGGTCATAAAATAACAAAATGGTGGTAATGAAAAATATGTGTTGTCATTAATTTAACAGATAATGATCGAGTTACAGAAAAGATCGAAATAACTTTACATTATTTTCTTCCTAGACCTTTTAAACTCTTGTAGAGAAATTTGAAATTATATAAAATTTAGTAATTTTTTTATTTATAATATTTTTCTTTTTCATTAAACTCTATTATATGAATATTGTTACCAGTTTCAAATATGTTATGCTTCATTTAGATTACAATATTTTTAAGATTTGTAAAAATAAAATGTACATATTATGAGCATTATTATAGTTCCATTTATAATATGTATCCTAATAAAAATTGCTGTAATCACGATTTCTTTTAATACTAGCTATATTGCCTGGGATACATTCCATTAAAATTATTTTTTTTTTATTTTTTCCAAACATGAAATTAATATCACTGAAACGAATAAACATTACTGTCAATCATTCGATTCGATGTTGTTCAATTAGTGGCCAGAGGCATCACCGAAAATAAATTATAAACTTGGTTTAAATAAATAAAAGCAAAGCGAAGTTACCTGTCATGTGGAATAATTGACATTCTTACAAACATTCGACTTGCTTTCATTTATTTAAAGAACCCATCTATTCTGCAACTCGATCGTTATCTGTTTCTAAGCCAGGGATGTGCGTGTAGTCTACTGCATGTAATCTACGCCATTCTCTACGTGTAAACAATCATGTAGTTTACGTCTTCATTTTTCATGTAAACAATGTAGACTATGTAGACAATGAAAACACCTGTATTCACTTAAGTCATATTAAAATTTTATCCCTAGAACTAGAGAATTTTAAATGTTGGTAGAGATTTTTATTTTCATTCTAGGGATTACATGAAAAAAAAATTAGTTTTGCGGGGCAAAACGTTCAAAATTTGTCAACTGGTTACTGTTAAAAATAGCGTCAAAGAAAACTCCGTCTGGTGAGATTGCGCGTTGATCGATTTTAAAAATATGACAGTTCGCCCAAGACCCAAGTCAGACATTCGTCTAGTAATGTACGAGCACTTGCTTTATTAGTTTTATTATATAAAGACCGATAATGACCCGAGGTCA
The DNA here is from genome assembly GCA_947425015.1 of Pterostichus niger. Taxonomy (NCBI): domain Eukaryota; kingdom Metazoa; phylum Arthropoda; class Insecta; order Coleoptera; family Carabidae; genus Pterostichus; species Pterostichus niger. The sequence continues at coordinate 3,217,583 of OX380341.1, read as the reverse complement.
CGAATACGAATACATATAATAGTTACAAAGGAATAAATTTGGGTTATGTTGAATTTTACAACTGTCAGATGCATTATCTACATTGTTTACATTGTCTACGTCGCTAGAATTGTCGACGTATTGTCTACGTGTAGATGTAGACAATTAAACATTACACGTAGATGCACATCTCTGTTTCTAACTGATAGAATAGAAATAGTTGTCTAATTTAACCAACCTCGTACTCTGTAAATTTGAAACTAATAAGCGTAGCGCAATTGAATAAAGTTGTCCCTGGTCAATCACGAATACACATTCTGTCAAAAAAGTATCGCAAACATATTAAGTAGGTACACATCCACAAAAATCCTATCTAAATATTAGCCCTGTCATCAGAGAATATTATCCCCATCCCGGGGGTTGAGTGTCGTCTACATAGGCGATTACTCCACTCAAGGTCATTAACCATACACCGCAGGCATCTTGTTATCAAGGACGCATCAGAGGTTAGTTATGAGAACGCATACGATCCAGAGATCCCGAACCAGGAACTGTCAATCACGCGGGAATTTTAAACCGATAGTGCTTGAGATAGGAATGTGAGTCAAGGCTGGGTAAGTTATGGTGTCTTCGACGGGGGATGAGACGAGAGTGATTGGCTGGATGAGCCCAAGGTTACGATGTAACCTTAATTTTCTACACAATGATTTATGTGGAAATTTGTAAATGAATATGCATCCAATAATACTGACCTACATATAATATGAGAGGAAAATCGCTAACCAAATCAGATTGGCACTCAATCAAGATTTTAAACTAAAGAAAAATTTAAATTTAAATTTCAAGTTGTTTCACCTATTCTATATCTAGATTATTATCTGTAATTGATTGATATGTTAATGCAACATTTTTATTCCATGATTATTTATAGATTATTTTAATTTCAGTCTTATGTAACCAAAATTAAAACATGTTGTATCATGAAAGATTGATCCATTACCTGAAATCAGGGTTCGAAGATATATATCGATCGATATATATCATGATATTTATTTTGATATATATCATCATATTTTTGCAATGATATATATCCATTATATAAAAATATCAAATAGTTTTTGTGATATAGCCTCCGGAAAAGTGAAATTTTTCGAATTTTTCAGTTTTTCTACTTTTCCGAGGCTATATCTCAAAAACTAAATGTGATATGAAAACGCGCTCAACGGCATTAATTTTCTCGTGCGTCAGTTAACTTATAAACATAGTTTCAGCGATTTTTATTTTTTTTCAATTTTCCGCCAAAAAAATCGCAAAAAGCGGTTTTTTAACATTTTCTCGAAAACCAGAAGTCATATGCATATGAAGATTGCACCATTGGATTCAGTGGGTCAAAATACATATGTATGTAAATTTTCGTTTTAATAATCCTACGATTAAGGATTTTTGGGAAAATTGAATTAAAATCTGAAAAAACCAAAGGGGTACCCCTTAAGAAATAATTAAAAATATTAAATTGCATAAAATTGTATGAAAATTTGCTTATAAGTCAATTCGGACACGGGGAATTCAACGCCGTTGAGCGCATTTCCATATCTTGTTTAGTTTTTGAGATATAGCCTCCGGAAAAGTGAAATTTTTCGAATTTTTCAGTTCTTCTACTTTTCTGAGGCTATATCTCAAAAACTAAATGTGATATGAAAACGCGCTCAACGGCATTAATTTTCTCGTGCTTCAGTTAACTTATAAACATAGTTTCAGCGATTTTTATTTTTTTTCAGTTTTCCGCCAAAAAAATCGCAAAAAGCGGTTTTTTAACATTTTCTCGAAAACCAGAAGTCATATGCATTTGAAGATTGCACCACTGGATTCAGTGGGTCAAAATACATATGTATGTAAATTTTCGGTTTAATAATCCTACGATTAAGGATTTTTGGGAAAATTGAATTAAAATCTGAAAAAACCAAAGGGGTACCCCTGAGGAAATAATTAAAAATATTAAATTGCATAAAATTGTATGAAAATTTGCTTATAAGTCAATTCGGACACGGGGAATTCAACGCCGTTGAGCGCATTTCCATATCTTGTTTAGTTTTTGAGATATAGCCTCCGGAAAAGTGAAATTTTTCGAATTTTTCAGTTCTTCTACTTTTCTGAGGCTATATCTCAAAAACTAAATGTGATATGAAAACGCGCTCAACGGCATTAATTTTCTCGTGCTTCAGTTAACTTATAAACATAGTTTCAGCGATGTTTATTTTTTTTCTATTTTCCGCCAAAAAAAATCGCAAAAAGCGGTTTTTTAACATTTTCTCGAAAACCAGAAGTCATATGCATTTGAAGATTGCACCACTGGATTCAGTGGGTCAAAATACATATGTATGTAAATTTTCGTTTTAATAATCCTACGATTAAGGATTTTTGGTAAAATTGAATTAAAATCTGAAATAATTAAAAATATTAAATTGCATAAAATTGTATGAAAATTAGCTTATAAGTCAATTCGGGCACGGGGAATTCAACGCCGTTGAGCGCATTTCCATATCTTGTTTAGTTTTTGAGATATAGCCTCCGGAAAAGTGAAATTTTTCGAATTTTTCAGTTCTTCTACTTTTCCGAGGCTATATCTCAAAAACTAAATGTGTTATGAAAACGCGCTCAACGGCATTAATTTTCTCGTGCTTCAGTTAACTTATAAACATAGTTTCAGCGATTTTTATTTTTTTTCAATTTTCCGCCAAAAAAATCGCAAAAAGCGGTTTTTTAACATTTTCTCGAAAACCAGAAGTCATATGCATATGAAGATTGCACCACTGGATTCAGTGGGTCAAAATACATATGTATGTAAATTTTCGTTTTAATAGTCCTACGATTAAGGATTTTTGGTAAAATTGAATTAAAATCTGAAAAAACCAAAGGGGTACCCCTTAGGAAATAATTAAAAATATTAAATTGCATAAAATTGTATGAAAATTTGCTTATAAGTCAATTCGGACACGGGGAATTCAACGCCGTTGAGCGCATTTCCATATCTTGTTTAGTTTTTGAGATATAGCCTCCGGAGAAGTGAAATTTTTCGAATTTTTCAGTTTTTCTAAATGTGTACAAAAACTAAAATTAAAAAATAAATATCCAAAAAGTGATATTTATCTGATATATATCCTATATATCAGATATTTTGATATTTATTATAAATATCATGATATTTACGAACCCTGCCTGAAATCAGTATAAATATATATACACATGCAGAAAATGTTGAGGAATTAAATGGTGATGATGCTAGACCCATATAAAATTTAATTTTTGAGATAAAAAGCAATTATAGAGGAATATTAAAAATTGAACGAAATTTGAGATAAGTTCTATATTTCTTGAGATCATATCACAAAAATTAAACGATGTATGAATATGCTTCAATTAACTTAGTACAAATTTTCAGCACTATTTAATTGTTTCATAAAACAGTTTTTGACCAATATCTCAATAACAGAAAGATTAATGCATTTGGAAATGCGATTATTACCATTGGATTCTGCGGGTTAAAATATATATAATTATAATATTCCTAACGAGAAAGAATTTTAGAGAAAATATCTAAAAATTAAAATAAATCCAAGAAGTACCCTTTGAAAAATTTTAAAACATACATTGCTTTAAATTAGCTAAAAATTCGGACACTAGGAATTCAATGCTTTTGATTGCAACTTCATATTTAGTTAGGTTTGTAAGATATAGCCTCCGAAAAGATTAAATTCTTATTATTCACATTTTACATTTTCCCGAGGATATATCTCAAACACGAAACAAGATATGTAGATGTGCTCAACTGCATTGAATTTTTACTGCAATTCACTTATAAACAATTTTTTTGCAGTTTTTATATTAAAAAAAAATAGTCACCAAAATTTTCTCATAAAACAGTTTTTTTAGGAATACATATACAATAATAATCATAAAATATCAGTCATAATGAATAGAATTATTCTGAACTGGATGAATTAATAAAGAAAAATTATAGTTGTATTGATGGTACAAGTACAACTGTCCAAGAAAATATAAAATATACATAATGTAAATTCGTGCTGAATACATGTAAAACAAAGCAAACATCCTTATCACGATACGTCTCCGTTAAGCAACACTCCTACCTCTGTCGGTACAAACAAAACACATCTCCGTCCACATACGATTTATTAGGTCATGTGTGGATCAGAGCCGACGGTGGAGGCGGTGTCCAGCCGGGAAGGCTTTAAACTCGAGCTTTAAGCGCGCCATGTAAAATCAATGAGCGACCGGAAGCACCACACAAACATTACGTGTAAATCCAGCAGTCGAGAGACGAGATCGGAGAGCCAGTTATTCAAATTGCCTTCAGGACCAGATACATTACATTATACGTCAAACATTTCAATCATAGAGGGATCTGTCTCTGTGTTTAACCGCAGTAACAAGTTTCACTTTCAGATCGCCTTTCACCAACTAACATCAGCTGTCATCTCTGACATACAGGGGCGTTCCAACCCAGGGTTCTTGGGGTTCCCAGAACCCGGGCGCCAGCATAAAAGGGCGGCAGACGGCAAAAAGTTAAAATAAATATTTGTAAAATAAATAAAGTAATTAAATGAATACCAAATGTAGGTACCTACTATCGTACTAAGGCCTTTAATTACAAAAGATCGAGAAAGTAATGTGATTAATGTTTGAAATATAAAGTCAACTGTCAAGATTTCTTAATATTCACAACAAATCTTGACGGTTATAGTGACAGCTTCTGTTTCTATGACAAAGCTGTCACAAAAAATCATAATTAGTAGGCGATTTTCTCGAACTATTTTCATTAATTTCTCTAATTTGTGGCATTAAAATGAAGTAATCTGTATGAAATAATGTGTGTGGATAGGTCAAGTATGGTCATGTGCAATATTATACCATAATTTTTTACCAGACACTTTGATTTACAAAAACCTTTATTCGCATGTTATTTCTCTATGCCAACCTTTACGTGGAACGCGCGGTATAGTTATGAGTATTTAAGTAGTTTTATTGTAAATTTAATTTACATGTATTGATATGTTATTTTGTTATTTGTATAATTATTTGTGCTATTATGTGCAATTGTAAAATGTAAACTATATAGTTTTAATTAGGTTTAGGTATATTATAATGTACCTATGTAGTGAACTAATTTCTTTTTGTTTTTTTTGTATCTTTATTTAATTTTATAAGAAACTATATAATAAAATATTTATTTAAAAAATAGTTATTTTTCTAGACAAACAATGTTCTATTATTCTACGCTAAGGTGAATAACATATTGTTTGTCATGAGTTTTCTTATTGCTCTAAATCTACACGCAAGTTTCGCATAGTACGGCGTGTCGTCTTACTGCCTTACTCATTTTGTATCGTAGAGCATAAAATTCCACATATTTTGAGTACCATATCGCATTTTTGCACTCCTCGGGGCGCCACATTCTGCTTCAGAACCCAGGCGCCATGTACCCCAGATACACCCCTGGACAGATACATGAAACATACACTCAAATTGTACAAATAATGGAAGGAAACTTTGGAAATGGACATCGTAGAGAGAAAATCGGTAAATAACTACTTAGTAATGTGTGGCAATAAGAAATAAGAACCCATCAAGTTCGAATCATGAGACACCAAATATATTTTAGAGTAGGTAGTCGAGTTCAATTCCTATAGGTGACAAACAATTTATACCACGTTGAAACTACCTCTGTGGCTCTCCCTCCACTAACATCTTTAGGGACGTGATTTGATGGTTGGTAACCGCATTTCACGCATAGTAATATAGTATTATATTACGTTGATGTATGGTAGTGAATGTTGGGTACGGATGAAGAAACATGAACGGCGTATAACTGCTGTGGAAATGAGATATTTGCGGGGTGTGTGTGAATATACTAGAAGAGATCGTGTCCGGAATACATTGGTGTATGATGAATGTGAGATTGGGAAGAATGTTGTAAGAAGAGTGGGAATAAGTCAGTTGAGATGGTTTGGTCATGTAGAACGTATGTCGAATGACAGATTGGTGAAACAGGTGTATGTTGGTGAAATTGAGGGTGAAAGTTTGCGTGGACGGCCTAGGAACAAGTGGATGAATATGATTGAAGGGTTGTTGCGTGAGCGAAAGATTCTGAGCGTGAAGAATAAACGAGCTTGTATGAAAAGAATTATGAATGTGGTTGAAGCAAAAGTGGTGTGTCAGGATAGGAATGTTTGGAGAAAATTAATTGCGGGATAAATATGATGAATGAAGACAAGCGTATGATTCTTGATTTTAGATTCAATGGTTAGATGTTTCGAGTGTTTACCTGCAATTGTGTGGAGACCATCTTCAGAAACAAGCGCAGTGTACAGGAGCGAATGGATGAATGTTTGTTGTGTGTTTATGGATTTTGGATGTGAGAAAAGAAAGAGTTTGTATGGAGGAAGTGTTAATGTGGTCGAATCGAGTATCGTGTGTCAGGATGAGAATGTTGACGGGTTCGTGCTACCCCATTTAATGGGATATAGCGTGATGTTATGTATGTATGTATGTATGTATGTACTTATCGAGATCTGCTACGGCAGGGTGCCACACCCAGCAATGGGTAAAAGGTGTGATGATATATTTATTTTATTTATAAAATTGTATTCAAGAAGACGAACATGGAAATTTACAGATATCAGACAGGAAGTAATACTTGGGCACTTTGATCAAATGGACATTACTTTTAATTCATACTTTTTTATTTATTTATGGGGTAGGTGGCTCAGTGGTATCGAGTCGGCCTGTGGATCTTGAGAACCCTGGTTCGATCCCCACAGCTGACAAACAATTAAATCTACCCCTGTGGCTCCCCCTCCACTAATATCTTTGGGCGCCGTGATTTGATGGCTGGTAACCGCAACTTCACGCGAAGAAATATATCATTTACCGAAATCTGCTTCGGTAGAGTGCCACATCCAGTAATGGGTTAAAGGCGTAATGATATATTTATTTATTTACAAAATAAACAAATTTATGAAAACCTCTAAAACAGTATAATACATAATTTAGGATTTATTTTTTTCTGTTTATAACTCATTTAAAAGCAATAGAAGCAAGGGCGGATCTACAGGGGGTGCATGGGCGTCTTGCCCTCCCTTAGTGGATTGATTTTCTCTTGAATTACATTATACACATAAACTTAGTTTGAAATTTGTTTCAAGCCAAAAATGTATAACGTAAAACAAGCTTTACGTTACTTCATTGTAAATCTAGTTTCACTCTTTATTTTGTTGTGACATATCAATGACAAATATAACTAAAGAGTCTCGGATTCAAATACCAAAATCGGGCAAATACATACATACATACATACATAACATCACGCTATATCCCATTAAATGGGGTAGCACAAACCCGTCAACATTCTCATCCTGACACATGATACTCGTTTCGACCATATTAACACTTCCTCCATACAAACTCTTTCTTTTCTCACAACCAAAATTCATCAACACGCAACAAACATTCATCCATTCGCTCCTGTACACCTGTTTCGTAAATCTTCACTTACGCCCACTTCTCTAACAACGAATCTATAAGAAATGAAGGCAGCATCGCCTGCGCTTGTTTAAAAATACATTTAACACAATTGCAGTTACACACTGTATAATAAAAACTGAAAATGAAGAAAAAAGGAAAGGAGTATCTTCCTGCGCTTGTTTTTGAAACTGAAAATCGGGCAAATGTTTCATTGTAAATCAGTTGATAATTATTTGTTTAAAAAAATCTAATAAATTATAGTAATTAGGTAAATTTAATAACGGAGAAAATGTTATTTTCTTGGTGTTGAGAATAAAAGAGGATAAACGATACAATAGCACAATAAAGAAGCTTTCATCTGTCACTAGAAGATTAATTAATAATAGATGAAATCTTCTCAAATGGTAATCAAATATTAAACATCAATTATTCTTTTACCGCTAACAAAAACAACATAATGAAAACTAAATATTTGATGATTTGATAACAAAGAATTCTTTCCCGACAACCAATTTCGGGCATTAATCAAACTAGGAGTCTTTCATTAATTTCCAGTCAAAAAGTTGTTCGAAAACACAGGGCTATGCAGAAAAAAGTCGCGTGTAGGTATAAGAAATCAGCAGCAGCTACCGCAGCAGTCAGCAATACGACTGTCTTCAGCTTGTTTCTGGCACGCAGTGCCGCAGATAACATTTCCCCAATGAGGAGGCGAGAAACATATTTATAACATACATTTAAATAAACCTGGCGTGATATTACTAGCTCGAGTTTATATATCGTCCAATTGTCATTACTAATTAATATATTTGTCCGTCAGTAAGGTGATGAGGATAGCGATACAGAATTCGAATCTCACTCAAGCTAAAAATTATATAAACTAACACACTGCGGTTCGGTGAGTGCGGACCCTGTACTGTTGGGATTAAGATCCTGTTATACAGCGTAAAATAAATAAATATAGTATGTTATGCATCAAGGGAGTGAAACAAGCGATTATTCCCGCGTGTGAAGTTGACAAACCGAGACGTAAACGAGGGCCGAAGGCTCGAGCTGAAGTCGAGGTTTGCTAACTTCACACAAGGGATAATCGCGCCCTCCCGTGAAGCATATTATACTTTTCGTAACAAGTGCACAAAAATTACTGTCTTATCGAGACAAATGTCAAATATGGGTTGCGTAACTAGTTCCTACGTCCCACCGCAAACAGCTAATCTCTCTAGGGAGAGAAACATCGCTCTAGGGAGAGAAACATGGTACCTATGGAAACATAATTTTCCTTAGGGGAGAAAAGCAGTGTTTCTCTCTCTAAAATTAGGGAATAAGAACGTGTTTCTTGTGCATGTGTTACGAAAAATAAATTGCATATTTTATTTTTATGGAGTAAGTGGCTCAATGTTATCGAGTCGGCCTGTGGATCTTGAGAACCCTGGTTCGATCCCCACAGCTGACACACAATTTTCACCAATTTAAATCTACACCTGTGGCTTCCCTTCTACTAATATCTTTGGGGGCCATGTTTTGACGGCCGATAACCGCACTTCACGCGAATAAATATATCAATTACCGAAATCTGCTACGGTAGATTGCCATATCCAGTAATGGGTAAAGGGCGTGATGATATATTTATTTATATTTTATTTTTGTATGTCATTGAAAGCTTCTCGAAAATAAGTTGGGAATGATTGACAGCGAAATAGATAAACACATTTTGAGATTATGTCAGTGTCAAGTTCATCTGAAAAGAGTTAAAAACTTTAGATAATTTTAATTAAAAGTAAAATAAAGTTTAAAAATACAACAGTCAATCTTCGTCTTTCTTTGATGGAAGCAAACAACGAAGTGATTAAAATGAAAATAATAATTTGTTACGTACGGCACTGAAGACGGTGTGTGTGTGTGTGCTGAGTCGTTGGTGAGAGACACGATGTACTGCTCTGTCAGGGATTAGCCGGCCGAAAGCTCTGACAAATCATGAATGAATCCCGATTTCGTCTCTCGTCTGCTGGATGATGTATATCGCGTCGAAAGGCGACTTTTTTGTCGGATTCTATCCAAGTTTTTCTTGGCGGCCTTGACCGCGACACAGAGGCGGCGATGTGGGTCGGTAGGCTGCTGATTATCCCCTGACGTCGTGATGCCGGCGCCACAAAACTTTTACTCGCAACAAGTAAAAAATTATTTCCAAAATATTACAATGGAATATTCTTGTAAACATTGTGGGTTTAATCATGGAAGGGACAGAATTTTATATAAAAAAATTATAACATCTTTTTAAGACGATGCAAGAAGAGAAATTGATCTATACGTGAATAAATTAGTGGGTGGTTGAGCTTGAATTATTTATTTACTTGAAGAAAAACTTCATTATTCGCCATATCAAATGACTTAACAATTATTATTGAATTGATTGTGCTGTTGAACATTAAAATTACAAGATTACTGAGTTTATATTTAAATAACACAATACAGGGTGTTTCAGGACTAGTGTAACAAACTTTAACAGCTTATTCCTGAGGTTATTTTGAGCAAAAAAATCATATAAACATAGGTCCTATTCCTTCTAGTCACCAAAATACAAGAGGTTGAAGTTTTATAAATAACACGACATTTTCAAATTTTTGTAATCAAGATACTTTCGGAAAACAAGAATTTTATTGAAAAGTCATACCTTATTTGTCTTAATTAAAAATTGTTGTACTTTTGATTGTATTATTGTTTCATAATGGATGGTTATAGTACTGCTGAATATGCAGCTATGATTTTTATTTATGGATTATGTAATGGTAATGCCCGTTATGCGTCCAGAAAATACCAAGACAGATATCCAAATAGAAGCCAACTTTCCCATCCCCTATTTGCGCGCATTTTTGTTTTCCAAAAGTATCTTGATTACAAAAATTTGAACATTTTATTGAACTTCAACCTCTTGTATTTTGGTAACTAGAAGGAATAGGACTTATGTTTATATGACATTTTTGGCTCAAAATGACCTCAGGAATAAGCTATTAAAGTTTGTTACACTAGTCCTGAAACACCCTTTATATCATCACACATTTAACTTACAAGTAACACTACCCAACTGTCACTCACCGATTTAAATGAAACTTGACACACTAATAGAACTCTATAAAATACTGAACCCCTATTTTTTTCTTCCGGAAGTTGCTTTTTAGGGGTACAAACCACCACTGAAATATGGTACAAGCAAGAATCGCCATTAATGAAATTAAATAATACAAAAATATTACGTGTTCAACATTGGTTACCCAGGTGTTTTTGAGATCGTCAAAATCTAGTTTCGGGGTCATTTTGATCATATGCACTTTTTAAGGGGTTAAAAAGGTGATGGAAGGATGCAATTACGATATTCAACTGAAATAGAGTTTTAGGTTCAAAACTAGTTACTCGGGGGTTTTTGGGGTCGCTGAATCTATTTTCGAGGTTACCCCTGGGTAACCAATATTGAACGCGTAATATTTAATTTCAATTATGGCGATTCTTGCTTTAACCACCTTTCAAGGATGCTTTGTACCCCTAAAAAGCAACTTCCGGAAGAAAAAAAACAGGGGTTCAATATTTTTTTAGAGTTCTATTAGTGTGCCAAGTTTCATTTAAATCGGTGAGTTACAGTTGGGTAGTGTTACTTATTAGTACTAGGTGTGGCACTCAGCCGTAGCAAATCTCGTTAAGTGATATATTTATGCACGTGAAGTGCGATTACCAGCCATTAAGTCATGGCTTCCAAAGATTTTAATGAAGCAGAAGCCAGTTATTAACATTATTATTCTCATTGTTATTTAGTAATTAGTTACACAAAATACAATGTCATTAAAACTGAAGCATTTTGTGCTTAAATTCTGAATCTTAGTTGCACTCAATTTGACAAAAATAGTAAAAAAGTAATCTGAAACATTGCAAATATTGGTAATTAGTATATTTTTTAAACAGAACTCCAATTAAAATTGAATTGCTACTGCCGTAGCTGATCCTGATAAGTCTTATAATTCCCTACGTGAAATGTGGTTAACAGCCGTCAAATCACGCCCCTAAAGATGTTAGTGGTGGAGTAGCCACAGATGTAGATTTAATGTGGTAAAAATTATCGACTGCGGGAATCGAGCCCGGGCTTTCAAACCCACATTTTCATATCTATCAAGATAAAAATCTGATTAAAAAAGATGGAAGAATTTAGAAACATTTGCTACAAATGCTGAAACAAAGGAAGAATGCTATGGTGATGTATAAAGCCCGGATATTTAGGCTCTTAAAAACACCCAAATAAGCAGGCATATAGGCCGGTAATTACTCTAAAATAGGCAGGATTTTAGGCAGCCTAAATGTAAATAATTTGTTTTAAAAAAATAAACGAATCCTTTTTCTAATATTGGTACTCCTATCTACTCTTCGTTAGAAAAATCATTTTAAACAAAAATTAACGCAATCTGAAAAATAATAATGTAGGGTTCTCATTTTATTAACTATTATGCAAATTCAAATTATGTAGTATACTTTAATTCACAAAATATTACGAACAATTGCTCTATGAAATTTTCGGAAAGGGACTGTCTTCGGTCTGTCAGAACTTGCTTGTAAGTTGAAAACTTCGTTCGACATCACAAAATGTAACAGAGGCGTTCTTATATTTAGCCATATCGTCTAAAGTTACCTCAGCTCCATTGATTAATGGCAGACACAATTGAATTGCCACGTAAAATTTTGACTAAAAAACGTTTTTTCTTTCGGCTTTTTAAATTCACACACAAAAACTTGATTAAAGTAAGTACTTTAAATATTATAGGTTAGGTTGAAACACTTTGTCGAGTGCTGAAGTATATGATAAACCTTGCCTGCTCAATAAAAGTTAGAATAGGCAACAAAAATAGGCAAAATAGGCTGTATAAGGTAAAATAGGCACAATAACCAAAATAAAGAAAAAATAGGCTCTAAGGCACGAAAAAAAAACCTTCTATTACACGTAAACATATTACCTATGTATAGAAAAACGAAATTGCCTGAAGTATATTAAAATTTGAATCTAGGCAATTGCCTAAAAATCCGGGCTTTAGTGATGTATGTACGCCACTGCAGAAGAACATGCAGACAGCTGCAACAAAGAGCCTTGTTCGTTGTTCACATCCTTCCGTACGTCTTGCGCTTGTTGCTAAGTAACGAATGCCCCAATGTTCCTTGACTCGCCATCCGACATTCGCCATCCGCCATCCGCCATCGCAGCCAAGACCAAAATGCTCAGCTGTCGAAATTTATCAAGTTCATGGCTAGCGCAATTTTCAAATTAAATTCTTTTCTTCGCGTTATTTGACAACATATTTCTCTGTTATTAAGGGAAAAATCATCGCTACTGTAATGATTGCATCAAGCAGGAAAAAGTATGACGGAGAACAAGACATTAAATGCTTCGGCTTTTTCTGTTTAGCAAGCGTCAGAATTGAAATATTGCTCGTTGGAATCACGAAACGAACAATGAGAATGAAATGAGCGGGCCACATGTGCATAACGACCGAGATGTCTTTACATAATTCTTCATTTCATTATACTTTCATTCATCTTGCATTGTATTGTTACGAAAATAATCACTTACAATAATAAAATGATATAAATTTTTAGTTTGACTGTTATATTATAAATATGAAAACACATTTTTTTTTTGGATTTTAGTCAGTATTATATAAAAAATGTCTAATGCCTACTCTTTAACAAAAATATTCCAGTATCTTTTGACCAAATAATAGTTATTTGTGTATTAAGAGCGTAAAGTGATTCTTTGTTACTCGAGCACGGTAATTGCAGCGCGAGCCGAAGGCGAGAGCTGCAATAGTGCAAGAGGAACAAAGACACTTTACGCTCGTGATACACACATAATTTTTTCTACGATTGCATCTTAAAGTTATTAAAAAACGTAGGTATACGTCTAAAACTAAAGTCGTTTTGTTAACTGTCAATATGACAAGTTTCTGTTTTGTTTGTATCCCTGGTAACTATTGAAATAATCTTTTTCGCGCGTTGCCATTGGAAACGCGCAAATTTAACGTCTTTTTCGCGCGTTGCCATTGGAGACGCGCAAAAAAGATATTTTTCGATTGTTCCACAGAAAACGTCAACTTTACGATGACAAATGAAAGCGTAATTGTCATCTTTTCATAGCAATCGTAGAAAAAAATTATTTTGACTGAAATCCAAAAAGAAAACCTGGTATCATATTGACAATATAGTAAATAAATATAAATAAATATATCATCACGCCTTTTACCCATCACTGAGTGTGGCACTCTGCCTTCGCAGATCTCGATAAGTGATATATTTTTTCGCGTGAAGTGCGGTTACCAGCCGTCAAATCACGGCCTCCAAAGATATTAGTGGTGGAGGAGCCACAGGGGTAGATTTTTTAAATTGGTGAAAATTGTTTGTCGGCTGTGGGGATGGAACCAGGGTTCTCAAGATCCACATGCCGACTCGATACCACTGAGCCACCTACCCCATTAACAATATAGTTATTTGTGTATAAAGAGCGTAAAGTGATTCTATGTTACTCGAGCACTGTAATTGCAGCGCGAGCCGTAGGCTGCAATAGTGTAAGAGGAACAAAGACACTTTACACACATATTTTTTCTACGATTGCATTTTAAAATTATGAAAAAACGTATACGTACTGAATATAAATTCGTTCTGTCAACTGTCAATATGACAAGTTTCTGTTTTGTTTGTATCCCTGGTAACTATTGAAATAAGCGCGCATTTAATATCTTTTTCTCCAATGTCAACGAGCGACAAAGATATTTTTCGATTTACGATGATAAATAAAAGCATAATTGTCAACTTTTTATAGCAATTGTAGAAAAACAAAATATTGTTGTTGATTGGATACAGCTTAAATTATATTTATATTTCTCTGAAGTTATTAGTTAACTAGTAAAACTGATTGGTTGCTTTATTAACAGTAAAATAAAATCAAAAAGCAGTAAAATTTGTGTATAAGATCAGTCGTTTAGATTAGAGATGGGCGAATATCATCCGCGAATAGTCGAATGCCGCGAATATTGACATTATTCGATATTCGAGATTTTCGAATATTAACGTCAATATAGCGAACATTCAAATACCTCAAATATCGCGCCATATGTTGACCTCAATTTTTGACTATGTTTTTCTTTATCATTTGTAGATAAACTTAAAGCTATTACAATACTTTGAAGTTATTAATATCAAAGATATTTTGTTTCAACCATGAAGACGTACCATATTTCAAATTTGTTTTTCGCCAACATCAGCCCGTACGTTTCACCTTAAATTTGAAGTTTTCGTCTTTTTCTTTTCTTTTTTGTTTGTACTTTTTGTTTTAATTTTATTTTATCTTAACAATTTCATTCAAATAATGAAAAGGACATAATTAAATAATTATTAATAATAAATAAATTAACTTTTAGGAGTATTCGAATATTCTAGTACCTCGAATATTCGAGATCTGATTAATATTCGTATTCGATATTCGAATTCGATAAATTTGATATTCGCTCATCTCTATATTTTTCGATTGTTCCACAAAAAACGTCAACTTTACGATGATAAATAAGAGCATAATTGTCAACTTTTTATAGCAATTGCAGAAAAACAAAATATTGTTGTTGATTGGATGCAGCTTAAATTATATTTATATTTTTCTAAAGTTATTAGTTAACTAGTAAAACTGATTGGTTGCTTTATAAACTCACCCTGTCGAGAACAGTAAAATAAAATCAAAAAGCAGTAAAATTTGTGTATAAGATCAGTCGTTTAGATAAACCAAAATGTAAAATTTTGTGGTGGTAAGTTGGATAGCAATAAATTAGATTCTCGCGTTATTACATTTGTCCCATTTTGCACATACTTAACCTTGCAATCTTCAACACAAGTCATCTAAACGATTTATTTCCTAGTTCGTATTTTTCGATCCATTTGCGACGTTCTCATAAATTCCCTGGCCAATTTGTCCTCGCTAGCACGCTAGCAGGAGTAACACCTCCGCAGTCCCGCGTCCGATTAACGGGAAGCCGGGCCACCCACCCATTCGTTTCAAAACAAACTTATTTTTCCTTGTTTTCACACCTTTAAACTACCGCCCACGGCTATTTTCACACCAGAATTACCGCGTTTAACCGATATCTCTTTATTTCAATTTGTGGGTGGCGAATGATATTCACGCCGTTTATTGAAATATGTACGAATATGAGCACAATGATTTATTCATTATTCGTTCGGATTATTTCATCAGTACGGTGGTGTGGATAGCAATATGGAATTCGAATCCGGAGATCCCGAGTTCGAATCTCACTCAAGCTAAAAATTATATAAACTACTACACTGCGGCTCGGTGAGTGCGGACCCTGTACTGTAATTGGGATTAAATTCCTGTTGTACAACGTAACATAAATAAATAAATAAATAAATAAATATTTTATAGTGATATTGACACCTGGAGCTCGAAAACACAAATTAATGTTTTGTTAGGTTCTAAATTAATAAAATATTGAAATATGTTATTATTTCCAATATTTTATCAGAAAGTACAATTTCCTTTCCTCAATTGAGGAAGAAAGTAATAATGGCTCAGTGGTATCGAGTTGGCCTGTGGATATCCAGGTTCAATTTCCACAGACGACAAAAAATTTTCACCATGCTAAAACTACCCCTGTGGCTCCTACTCCACTAACATCTTTGAAGGCCGTAATTTGACGACTGGTAACAGTATTTCATGCGCAAAAAATATCACATACCGAGATCTGCTACGACAGAGTGCCACACCCAGTAATGGGCAAAAGGTATGTATCTGTACTTCAGGAAAAAAATTAAAGGGTATATACTATAAGACCAGGGTTCGAAGATATATATCGATCGATATATATATCATGATATTTATTTTGATATATATCGTCATATTTTTGCAATGATATATATCCATTATATAAAAATATGAAATAGTTTTTGAGATATAGCCTCCGGAGAAGTGAAATTTTTCGAATTTTTCAGTTTTTCTACTTTTCCGAGGCTATATCTCGAAAACTAAATGTGATATGAAAACGCGCTCAACGGCATTAATTTTCTCGTGCTTCAGTTAACTTATAAACATAGTTTCAGCGATTTTTATTTTTTTTCAATTTTCCGCCAAAAAAATCGCAAAAAGTGGTTTTTTAACATTTTCTCGAAAACCAGAAGTCATATGCATTTGAAGATTGCACCACTGGATTCAGTGGGTCAAAATACATATGTATGTAAATTTTCGTTTTAATAATCCTACGATTAAGGATTTTTGGGAAAATTGAATTAAAATCTGAAAAAACCAAAGGGGTACCCCTTAGGAAATAATTAAAAATATTAAATTGCATAAAATTGTATGAAAATTTGCTTATAAGTTAATTCGGACACGGGGAATTCAACGCCGTTGAGCGCATTTCCATATCTTGTTTAGTTTTTGAGATATAGCCTCCGGAAAAGTGAAATTTTTCTAATTTTTCAGTTTTTCTAAATGTGTACAAAAACTAAAATTAAAAAATAAATATCCAAAAAGTGATATTTATCTGATATATATCCTATATATCAGATATTTTGATATTTATTATAAATATCATGATATTTACGAACCCTGTATAAGACGTACTGATCATGGAACAAAAAGATTTTTTTTTTAATTCGCTAAATTAAGGATGGTTTACTTGAAATGAACATTTTTAGGGCCACTGAATTACCGTACTCTATTTCTTGACCTGCTGAATTTAACTAAATTAAATTATTAATTAGACATTTATTTTAATTTATTTAATGGGGTGGGTGGCTCAGTGGTATCTAGTCGGTCTGTGGATCTTGAAAACCCTGGTTCGATCCCCACAGCCGACAAACAATTTTCACCAATTTAAATCTACCTCTGTGGCTTCCCTTTACTAATATCTTTGGTGGCCGTGATTTGACGGCTGATAACCGCACAATATATCACTTACCGAGATCTGCTTAGGCAGAGTGCCACACCCAGTGATGGGTAAAAGGCGTGATGATATATTTATTTATTTAATACTTAACATTTTTTGTATTTACATTTTTAGTCTAATTTAATTAGAGAAGCAACAATCATCATATTAAAAAAAATACCATTGTATTTCTTATTTATTTATTTATTTATTTGTTACGCTGTACAACAGGAACTTAATCCCAATTACAGTACAGGGTCCGCACTCACCGAGCCGCAGTGTGATAGTTTTATATAATTTTTAGCTAGAGTGAGATTCGAACTCGGGATCTCCGGATTCGAATTCCGTATCGCTATCCACACCACCGTACTGACATATTTCAATTCTACACCCGGTATATAAAAATGTACAGCGCAGAAAACCTGCAAAACACTTAATTACAAAAATGAGAAATTGAAAAATGTTTTAAACGACAGCAAATAATAAAGTAAGTAAAGAACTCGGCCTGGAAGTAATAAAAAATATCCTCGCGGTTGTTTGAAAGATTTTAACGATTTCACAAGTGTTTTCACGTGTTAAGGCCAAGGCCGAGTGCGGCTCCAGGTGGCGTAAACGCGGCCCGCAATCATTCGGCCCCTGAATATTCACAGTCATGTTCTTGTTCACGGTGGCGCTGAAATATTAATGCACGCTCCACGCTCATCGACACGGCGTCATTAGGCGGCGAGATTTTTAATTTGTTCCAAGGTTTACCCCGGATCCGGAAATCGATGAGAGACAAGGGGCAAAGAGCAAGGATAATGGTGATGACTTGTATCGAGATGAGGGGATGGAGAAGCCTTTTACTACAAGATGTATCTCTTTAAATTTTACTTATATACGAACACAAAACTGTTTACTTACAACTTTAGAAAGTTCTTCTAATTAAGAACAAAGACAAAATTAATTGTCATCCATACACTTGGTGAAACTAGGTTTAATAAAAAATATTAAATGAACACTTGGTTAAGTCTCACAAAATTCAGCCTACAAGTCACCTTATGAGGGCATCGTCAGAGGCTGGCCAGCACAGTTAGTAACCATAGACGCGTTTCGCTCTTATTAGAGCTCATCAGTATGGTATAACTCACTTCTCCATCTAGAACAAAGTTCACGTGAAGAAGCTGGTGACGAAGAACTATGCCAGCAGAGAATAAGATCCCTAACCAATGGTAAAATGATATGGTTACTAACTGTGCTGGCCAGTCTTTGACGATGCCCTCATAAGGTGACTTGTAGGCTTAATTTTGTGAGACTTAGCCAAGTGTTTATTTTAAATTTTTATTGGTACTTCTAATTTTCAGTATATTTTTGTGTTATAATTTTCGTTTGCACCAACTTAAATGTTATGTTTGATTTAAATAAATCAATGTAAAATATTATATGATGTCATACACATTTGATGCAATATTTTCAATATTTGTCAAACTTAAAATTTAAGATTCGTTGGTGCCAACAGACATTAGAGATACCAATTACCTATATTGTACTATATTAAGAAATAATATTAATAGTATTTACGAGTATGTCTTAGGAAAAGAAGTACAAAATAAAAGAGTAAAAGTAAACTCTAGGATTTTGTTCATTTCTTCCCCCGCAGGTGTTGTTTCATTTTTAGAGCTAAAGGCGAGGGATATAATGCATCTGAGGGAAGAATAGGAGTACATACCGAGTATAGAATTTATATATGTATCATATGAAATACAATGGTATTTTTTTAATATGATGATTGTTGTTTCTCTAATTAAATTAAACAGGCCGACTCGATACCACTGAGCCACCTATCCCATAAATTTGATTTTAAATAAAATAAATAAATATAAATATATCATCACGCTTTTTATCCATTACTGGGTGTGGCATTCTGCCTAAGCAGATCGCGGTAAGTGATATATTTTTTCGCGTGAATTGCGGTTATCAGCCGACAAATCACGGCCCCAAAAGATGTTAGTAGAGGGGGAGCCACAGGGGTAGATTTAAATTGGTGAAAATTGTTTGTCGGCTGTGGAGATCCAACCAGGGTTCTCAAGATCCACAGGCCGACTCGATACCACTGAGCCACCTACCCCAAAAATGTAAATACAAAAACTGTTAAATATTAAAAACTGCATCTAATAAGTATCTGCTTGTTGCTTAATTGTTATTTATGCAAGAGTACCAAGTAAACGAAAATGGCATTTATATAGAAAATTTGGGAATGAAGTGCTGTGGAAAACAACGAAAGAAAACAACTATTTGACGTTGATATTTCAGCAACTGTCAAAATTTATATCCAAAATCTAATATATTATTTCTATTGATATAGTAGTCGTATATACCAAATTAGAAAAGTTTTAGATTATATTTTAATATAGTTTTTCATTAAAATCTATTATAGGCTTCAAGTAAAGTACCACTTCCGGATGTTATATAATGACCAAAAAGGAAGGTGCACAACTAGATGTCCTAAATACAAAATTACAACTTTCTACGGCTTACCGTTTTTGAGTTATGCGAGATACATACGTACGTACAGACGTCACGACGAAATTAGTTAAAATGGATTCAGGGATGGTCAAAATGGATATTTCCGCTGAAATCTGAACACCGAAAATTTTAGTGATTACAATACTTCCTTTACTTCGTACAAGGAAGTAAAAATGCTATTGTATTTCCTATTTCAATTCTATACCCGATATAATTCTGTTCACTATCTTTATAGCTTTAATTTGACAAGTTCATTAAATAAATAAATTAAATTGCTTAACCGAAATTAATAATATTTGAACGTGTATTGTCATATTTTATTCAAAATAATAATAACATGAAATTAATAACAATAATAATAAAAATTATTTTGTGTCGTTATTTTGCACAGGACTCTCAGAATCTCATTTTTTTTTATAAAAGCCGTTTTTAGTTTGCTTGTTACTTTTACATAAAACAATTAAGCAACAAATAAATACTTAAAGTAATTAAATTAGAGAAGCAACAATCATCAAATTAAAAAATACCATTGCATTTAATAAGTTACATATTTTAATTCTACACTCAGTATACTTTTGTCATGAGCTGTACCTGCAAAATGAAATTCCTATCCCGATAAATATTTACTTGTGTACGTTTAATTCTATTCTCTACCAGAAAATAAATCTAACTAATTGTTTATCAAACAAGTTGAAACATGTAACAATGAATAGACGGTCCGCAAGGTTAATGTAGCTGGGTTAGTGTGGGTCGTATTTTTATGCAGTGAATGTTGTCTGTGGCCAAGCGATCGTTCTAAAATAGTGCTATGTTTATAGAAAAATCTCTTCGCTTTTTATTTTTATTTGGTTCAAGGTAGTTCAAATTATTCCACAAATTTTGTTAGCATGTGTTAAGTGTTCAAATACAATCAAACATATTGCTTGATGTTTTATATGTTTGTTATAGATGTGTGAATTTCGTGAGTGCTGACAGCTGATGCTGACGTCATCTTTAAAAAGTCTGCGCAAAGTGAGTACGTTTTCTGTTATTTTATATTTATAATTAATTTGTATTGAACAAACGCGGAATTAAAGGAAAATGATCTTTTTCGAAAACTGTCATATACCGGGTGGTGCTCGGTGAGTGCGAACATAGGAATTTAACATGGGATATTAGTTTTATGCAATTTCCTGCTCTCCTGTACATTTTACGGAAAAAACTGTAGAGGGAAGATTTGTTCAGAATTAAAAGTTACCCATGAAACTGTTTTTACATGTTTTATTAAGTTTTTGGTTTAGCCGTAACATTAAAAATAAATTTCGAAATTTCTGTTACTTTGTAGCAATAGCCATGACTTTTCTTTTATTTTTATGACAAATGCGTTAAATGTCAATTTTTGATGTTTATTAAAGTTAATCTTATAATTTAAATTAAATCTTTGTGTAAGCTATAAAATGAATGTTTATTCAAACGAAGAACGTGTCTTCATTATTAAAAATTATTATGGAGGAAATAGTTATAGGAGGGTGCGGGATTTATTTTCAATTAAATATGAAGATAAACCAATTCCAAGTGTATCAACAATTTCAAAACTGGTTACAAAATTTGAGAGTACAGCTAGTGTAGCTGTGACCGATGGTAATGAAGGCAATAATAATAATAACAGAATACGTCATAACGAAGTGAATGAAGAATTGGTATTGGCTATGATATCTCAAAATTCAAGGTACAGCATAAGACATATTGCTTCTGAATGTGGTTTGCATCATTCAACAGTTCTGAGAATTTTAAAAACACATGGATATAAATCTTACAAATTTCAAACACATCAAGAACTTCTTTTGGCTGATTTTGAAACTAGAAGTACATTTTGTGAAATTATGCAAGAAAAGGCAAATCGGGACCAGCACTTTATTTCGTCGATTTGTTTTACAGATGAATGTACATTTACTTTAAATAATGAACCAAATGTTCAGAATACTCGTATGTGGACCACAGAAAATCATCATTTAACTGTGTGTACAGGTACCCAATATCCTGAGAAAATTAATATTTGGGTTGGAATTTTTAAGAACAGGATTATACCATTTGAAATTATGGGAAATTTAAATTCTGATATGTATTTAGAACTTCTGCAAAATCATATAGGTCCTGCATTGGATGAGGCAGCTGCAGTAGATGAGGATATTTGGTTCCAGCAGGATGGGTGCCCGGCTCATTATGGAATAAATGTGCGGGAATATTTAGATTTGGTTTTTCCTAATCGGTGGATTGGTCGTGGTGGTGGAATAAATTGGCCTGCAAGATCTCCGGACCTAGCTCCTTGCGATTTTTTTTTGTGGGGGCATCTTAAAAGTAAAATTTACTCTAAACACTACGAAATTTTAGATTTACTAAGACAAGCTATATTCGAAGAATGTGATAGTATTACTGACAGGCAATTAGCCAATGTTAGAACTTCGTTTTACAATAGACTTGGTTATTGTCTTGCTGAAAATGGTGGCTTGTTTGAACATTTATTGTAATTTCTTTATTTTTTTATGTAGGTATATTAAATAATATTGTTACAATTATTACTTATTATTTCACATTAAATTATTGTAATTTAAAATTTTTAAAAAAAATTGAAATTGTTGATAAACTTGAAACTGATTTATTATTAAATATGAAAATAAAACTTTGTTCAAAGAATAAAAAATGTGATTTTTTTGATTTAATTTAAATTATAAGATTAACTTTAATAAACATCAAAAATTGACATTTAACGCATTTGTCATAAAAATAAAAGAAAAGTCATGGCTATTGCTACAAAGTAACAGAAATTTCGAAATTTATTTTTAATGTTACGGCTAAACCAAAAACTTAATAAAACATGTAAAAACAGTTTCATGGGTAACTTTTAATTCTGAACAAATCTTCCCTCTACAGTTTTTTCCGTAAAATGTACAGGAGAGCAGGAAATTGCATAAAACTAATATCCCATGTTAAATTCCTATGTTCGCACTCACCGAGCACCACCCGGTATAATATAACAAGTAGTATGAAAATTGCTGAAAATATTTTGACATAAATTATGAGTTGACGAATGTATATTTATGTGAAAATCGTACGACACTAATT
This sequence comes from Pterostichus niger, assembly GCA_947425015.1. Lineage (NCBI taxonomy): Eukaryota > Metazoa > Arthropoda > Insecta > Coleoptera > Carabidae > Pterostichus > Pterostichus niger. The sequence continues at coordinate 3,194,502 of OX380341.1, read as the reverse complement.
AACGACCAATAGAAACACTTATACGAGCATGGGTTACCTAGCAACGTCAAGATTTTCTTGGAAATTTTTCATTCCTTGAAATTAATAAGTGGAAATTTTTATGTCAAATTTGACAGTTGGACAATATAGTGAAACGTCATATTGAATGTTTAGAAATTATAGTTTTATTTTAACCGTCAGTATAATCAAGAAAGCAGTAACTAACGCATATTAATTAAAATTAAAAACACAATTGTTGTAAGGAATGCTTCCTTTGTAAGAAGAATCTGATAAAGTAAAGCAGTAGAAGAACAAATGATACTAAAAGATTCAGGTTTTTTTTCATTCCTCATGCTTTCTATTATATTTTTATGATGTTCTGCATCCATTTGCAAATAAGGCCGAATAGAATGCGCATTACCGAAGATTTACTTCTTACAGTATTCTTTGGTAATGATTCTTTTACAGCTTTATCAATATTTTGTAATGACAGGGAACCAAAACGTGACATTTTGCTCGAATTTTTCAGTAATTGTTTTTTGTTGTCAATAATTTTATTACGTTGCTATAGTTATACTTGTATTCCAACTTGATTATTTCGAATAAAATTTAAATATTAATTTATGTATTTTTGCTTTTTGTAGCGGTGTCGTTACGATTTTCTTACCGAATCTACATTCGAGCATTAATTCATATCCGGGAAATTTTTTGTCGTGCATTCCAACAACGTAATCGGGCCCTCGTGTTCCACTCGGGCCGATTAATACGTTGTTGAAATGCACTCCTAAAAATTTCCGGAAAGAATTAACGCTCTTATGATATTATAAGTGAAAATATTATCTGTCAATTTTCATACTACGAGTTGTATTCGGCTTGAGAATTTATCAAACAAGAGTTAATTAACAAGAATAGTTAGGTATTTATTTGCACATTATTAATTAGGTGTTACAGTGATGAAAATTTTGAATATTAAATGTACACTGAAAAAATGTAGATTTGACGTTTATGAAAATATTGAAAATATCATTTATTTTATTCGTAACCAATGATATTATTAACAGTGGTATTTCCGTTATCAATTGTACCAGCGATGAATTTCCGACGAAATGTACATTTCATTGGTTCATTTTCAAACAAATTCGTAATCCTATTGGTTGACAGTGACGTGTGGTGAATTCTCATATAAAGTTAAAATTTACATGACAACTATCAACACGCGAAATAAGTGTTTTTTTGTCTACAGAACGCAAAAGACTTTTGCATGCAGGATACAAAAGTTTTTTGCATCCTGCAATTTTTTGATAGAAGAAAGGCTCACAATTTAATATTATTTGTCACTTTATTTTTTGCTTCGAAACAAAATTTATATTTAATGTTCCAATTCAGCAATTATTCATATTTATCCCGCTTGAGGAAGCTAACTGGTGTACTGGAATAGTTTCTTGAGAAATATAATGCGAAACGCAATGTGAATCCCAATAAATCGCAGAAAAAAATTAGAACGTTTGTTTGGTTTCTATTGCCAACCAGCTGTCAATTGCTGGTCAGAGAATACCAGATTTGATAGCAATTATATTACATACATTGTTGTCATGGACACATTAGATGTCACATTAATTAATCCTAAAAGTCAAAATTTAATCATTACATTATTACTAATTTTGGGATATAGTTTTCGAAAAAACGTTGCATTCTCGAATGCAAAAGTAACATTTCGCAATCTAGAATCAAAAATAACTATTTACAATTTAATAACTAAACTAAACAGATGGACAACTTTCACATGTCACGTTAGTTCTTAAAATTAAAATACTGGTGAACTACGTGTTTGTTAAATATTTTTCATTTATGTTTGAATTAAAGCTTTCTAAATTGTTCGTTCAGTCAATATTGTTCCGGTGTGGTTATATACCCGGTACGGAATACGTTCATTTGTTAGTTTGGCTGTTGTGCAACGTTCCGGTCACCTAGCAACGCAATGAATGGCGCACGGAAATAATATAAATTTAAATTTTGTAATTGTGAATTTATTGTACTTCCTGTTCAAGTTCATTATGAATCGTAAAAGTGACTAATAAACAATAGGTACATTATTATTGCAAATGGGGATAGAGGATAATTTTAGTTATATTACGCATTAAATATGAAATAATGTTTTCTAAACGTATTTACGTTTCTAGCTTCATATGTATTAAATTTTAAATAGGTACCTAAGAATTTCTCATATTAAATATAAATGAGTATTGTCGTGTAGTTCATATTTTTTCAATGTCACTCATTTGAAATTGTTTTATAATTGGTGGAAAATTAACAAGGAAAAATACATTTGCATAGTGATTTTTATATTTCGTTTATTACTAGAACTTACAGTTATAATACAGGGTGTTTCAAGATGAATAGTAAATATTTTAGGAACTGGTTATATGGACTTTTATCATAAATAACAATTTCTACGATGGGGATAGAAATTTGATTTCTATGACACAAAAATTATGATGGAAATAATTTTAACCCGTTGTGCTGTTATTTATCGTTGCCAATAACGACGGGAGAAAAGTAAACGATTATTGTTGACTTAACATTCTGTTCAATTTTGTACAAAAATAGTACATAACTTTCCTAGGCCGGAATGAGGTCTATTCTAATGTGTTGCCAACTTTACGCTAATTAAAATACGTTCCGGCTTAAGAACGTAAGGACTTTTTGTCACAAGTGGTCGATAATTGATTCTACGGGAAATATTTAGATTTAAAAAAATTTGTATTATTTCAACAATAAATAATCGTCCAACTAAACACTTTTTCGAGTTTCTAATTTGTGACCTCGACATAAATAACTGAAAATACTGAGCTAACAAAATTAAATTAATGCAGTAAACAAATTTGTATTTCCTTAGTAATTAGCCATTTTAAAAAATATTATTAACCATTTTATAACCTCTGTTGTTTGTATCAAAACTTATGTGACGTAAGTTATTTTTAAATATATTCACTTTGTATCTTAGGGTTATAGAAAAAAATAGTATACAGGATGTTTCACAACTTAGAGCAAAAAAATAAAGGGTATATTTTGTACGACGTGCTGATCATGAAACAAAAAGAATTTTTTTTAAATTCGAAAAATTAAGGTTTGTTAACCTAAAACATTTTTTGTAGTACTGCACTGGATTCACTTTCCTATTAAACACAAACAATGAAGTAGGTATCAACTACGAAAGAATAATTACACAATTCAATTATTAGCAGTTATTTATAATAGAATATTATTTAATTAATAACTTTAACATAATCATCCACCCAGTGGCAGTGGCAACGAAAAATTTTGGACTGGGAAACATGGAAAATAGTTTTGCGATTTAAAAAAAAATTCAGCACGTTGTTCAGAATATACCCTTTAATTTTTTGCTCTAAGTTGTGAAACACCCTGTATAGAAGAGTATTTTTCCCTCGTCGTATTATAGCCCTCGTCTTTGGTTCGTGCTACAAATTTAATCATGCACTTCTCTCTTTTAGTATTTAATATCCTGATTAGCTTTAGTATCATTTATATTTTGTTATCTAATGCAAGTGAAATGTATGCATCAGATAAAAATGTATGAATAGCTAAATAATATAATGAATGATTGCGCTTAAAACCGGATAATACGGGTGATGAATTAACGCTAACAAAGCTGGCTATAAAACAATAAAACTACGTCACTAGATAACAGAGATTCCTTATAATCTGACAAAGTACAGAATCATTTACATGTACGTGAATGCTAATTTAGTTATCGCTTGTGTTATAGGCGATAAAACTCAACAGACTTCCACAAATGACGTTATAATATCGCTAATTAGACAAATAATTTAGATAAAATCATTTGCATTTAACGGAATTGTTCTAGGGTATCCACATTGCTCGATAATTAATCGATATCAACTATTGGGATTTTTAAATAAGAATGCGCTTACAGTGGTGAAAATTGGATCTAGAACAAAGGTACATTTTGCTATTAATCTACTTGCAAAAAAAATAAAAATAAATAAAATAGAACTAATATTTACAATAAAGAAATTAATAAAACTATAATTAATTAATAGTATATTAAATTTCTACTATGAAACACATAGTTTATTAAAAAATCTATACATACATACATACATAACATATCCCATTAAATGGGGTAACACGAACTCCTGAAACATTCACAGAATATACACTAAAAGATTCATAAAAAAAATCAGTTCATGTCAACATTCTCATCCTGACACACGATACACGTTCCGTCCATATTAACATTTCCTCCATACAAACTCTTTCTTTTCTCACAACCAAAATCATCACGCAATAAACATCCATCCATTCGCTCCTGTACACCTGTTTCATAAATCTTCACTTACACCCACTTCTCTAACAACGAATAACTATAAAGAAATGAAGGCAGCATCGCCTGCGCTTGTTTAAAAATACATTTAACACAATTGCAGTTAAACACTGTATAGTAAAAACTGAAAATGAAAAAAAGATGAGGAAGGAAGGGAGCATTCTCTGCGCTTGTTTTTCAAACTGAATTCCACACAATTGCAGTTGAACACTCCATAGTAAAAACAGAAAATAAATCAAAAAGACAAGAAAGGAAGGAAGCAACCTGCGCTTGTTTTTGAAAGTAAATAAAAATCTAACCAATTAATCTAAAATCAAGAATCATTCACCACATTTATCCCGCAATTAATTTTCGCCAAACATTCCTATCCTGACTTATGACCTATATATTTAAATTTATACCTAAAAATTATACTAATAATAAAATGTATAACTGAGGACAACATAAAACTATATTCTATATAAAATAATAATAAACCACAACTAACAAATAGAAGATAAAAGAAAAATCAAAGTAATACAAGTGACAGCAATGCTACTAAGCTTATGGAGACCAACTAAAACCTATCGTACATTTTTCATTTGTCAAATTTATTGTGATGACTCGGTATGTAGGCTATTCGCGGTTGTTTTCCAAGGGTGGCGTGATTAGGTTTCGAAATTAGCGGTTTTTGCTTTTCTTGGGTCGGGATTGCACGTGCGGTCACGAGATTTATAGAGTTTCCATCGATTTTACCGGAACGCAGCAATACATTGCTTAATGAAACTACTAATACCATTACCATTAGGTTTTGTTCTCTGTTCGAATAGTTTAATAGTTCGCTATAGCATTAATTAACAGTTATGTGCCAACTATTGATAAAATTTTAACCTGGGATTTGAAAATTAAGCACATTTTAATGAAATACAAATTAATATTTCTGATTATGTAACTCATAATAAAATCAACTAATCATACTTGATTTCCACATATAGTTAAAATAAATATATCATCACGCCTTTTACCCATTACTGAGTGTGGCAGATTGCGGTAAGTGATATATTTTTTCGCGTGAAGTGCGGTTACCAGCCATCAAATCACGCCCCCCAAAGATATTAGTAGAAGGGGAGCCACAGAGGTAGATTTAAATTGGTGAAAATTGTTTGTCATCTGTGGGAATCCAACCAGGGTTCTTAAGATCCACAGGCCGACTCGATACCACTGAGCCACCTACCCCATAAAAAGATAAAAGAATATATCCTTGACGACAAGGTATTATCACTTCCATATATTCACCTGGTTAAAAAGTATAAAATTAAGATCTAGATTGAATGAAATAACGAAAAAAATATGAAATTTTAAATAAATATATCATCACGTCTTTTACCCATCACTGGGTGTGGCACTCTGCCTAAGCAGATCTCGGTAAGTGATATATTTTTTTCGCGTGAAGTGCGGTTACCAGCCGTCAAATCACGGCCTCCAAAGATATTAGTGGTGGAGGAGCCACAGGGGTAGATTTTTTAAATTGGTGAAAATTGTTTGTCGGTTATGGGGATCGAACCAGGGTTCTCAAGACCCACAGGTCGACACGATACCACTGAGCTACCTACCCCAAACATATGAAATTTTGCACCCACAAATACATAAAAAAGCATCGTCGTCATAGTAACAAAGTCGTAATTGCGTTTTTTATTCAAAAAACAAGTCGTTGCAAAATTTAGAAAATATTTTTTATTTTAAGCATTTCAAATATGCTGTTTCATATCTTCTGCATCTGTACTCCTATATTTTGTCAAATCTATTTATGACAAATTATACATTATTAATTTTGTAAGTCAAAAAATTATTTTAATTTAAAATATGTATTATTTGTTTATAAGTTTCAGATAAAATGTTATACGTAACACGTCAGTAAAGCGTCGTACAGGATTCGTAAGCTGTTTCAAGCCTCGCCATCGCTCGGTATGAAACTATCTACTCATCCTGTAATTGAACGCTTTCCTGACTTTTTATGTAAATAACTATTTACATAGCAACTGCGTAACATGATGATTATGATAATAATTATTTTGATGCATGTGTGTCATCAAATAATATATTTAAAATAATAATACTTTTATGGTCGGTTTTATAAACGATAAATTAATGTACTTCCGGAATAGATAAAATTTATTCATTCAATTGACATTCGAACTTTTAACAGTATTGTTATTTATGCTATAAAATAAATAAAATTGATTATAGTTTGTTAATTTAAATACATTTACTATGAAATTAAACTTATTCTGTGCTTCATACAATCCGGCATAAAATGAAGAATTTTTTGTAATACCTTTTAATAAAAATCTGATGTGGACACCACATGACTTCCTTGTACGCGTATTAAATTATAGATATTTTTTTAATTGCACATATTTGACATTAAATCTTTTATTTTTTGTTTAATCCATAGCAAACTATATAATATTTAAATTTAGATATCTCGTTTATGCAAAAAGCTAATTTAAAAATTCTTAATGTGCTAGACGCAGAATTTAATTCTCTAAAACTTTTATTTGCAGCATTCATTTCTAAAATTAAAATAATACCATATTTTTCAAGGAAAACTGTTAGCAGCTTCATGTAATGTGTCACTTCCGGTTAGTCTATTTTAACCAAAATCTATTATGTTATTTCCATTGATATAGTAGTCTTATATACCAAATTTGGAAAGTTTTAAATTATATTTGAATATAGTTTTTCATGAAAATCTATTATAGGCTTCAAGTAAAGTACCACTTCTGGTAGTTGTATAATGACCAAAAAGGGAGGTGCACAACTAGATGTTATAACAGTCCTAAATTTAAAGTTTCAATTTTCTACGGTTTACCGTTTTTGAGTTATGCGAGATACATATGTACGTACATACGTACGTACAGACGGCATGACGAAATTAGTCAAAATGGATTCAGGGAGGGCCAAAATACCTGTTTCCGTTGAAATCTGAGAACCGAAAATTTTCGCGATTAAAATACTTCTTTTACTTCGTACAAGGAAGTAAAAAATAAGTTAAGGGAGAAGGACGTCTTCTTAGACTCATCATACATGTTTGACAGTTATGTTGAAATTAGAAGCAGTTCAACTCGAGAATATATTTGAATTGAGTTTAACTTCGAAGTTGTTTTATAGTTAAGCAATCCATCTTTATTCTCGTATGAATTTAATCATCTATCAAATGATCTTTATAAATAAATAGAATTAAAAAGATAGATAGATTGAGTTGTCAACAAATAGAAGCTGAGGATAAAACGCGATCGAAACAGAAAGTTAGAAGTGTATGTGTGGGTATGTGTGTGTGTGTGTTGGTAACATAATTTAGGTAAGTGAGAAGTTAGAGCGAACAAGTTAATCATCGTTCGACATCTACTAGTAACGTGTAACGATAACCCCTCCGATAAAGTAAATATCCACTGCTCAACAAACGTTCCTGCGCCGTTCTCTTGAACATCTCCAACATTAGCGTCAGCATTAACACTGTATTTAGGCACCGCATTCTAATTCCTAACATCTTTCTTCGTCTTGTCTTGATCACGGAACGCGAGGCAGGCTCCGGCGCTGTGGCGCATGCGTGCGACGAGCACGCCCACGAGCCCAGACGTCGAGCGTCGCGACGCGGACTCTCATTCCGGCCGCTTCAGTCGTCATTGGCGCACGCTTTTCCGCTCGATCTCGTAACATCACGACGGACTGGACACTAGATGTGACCCTTAGTTATTATATTGAACATTGAATATGTAACTATAGTTTTTAGTTGTTTCACAAGTGTTCAAGTTTTAATTAAACTAAACAAAGTGTAATGTTTAAATAAATGGCTGTACTAGAAGATTATCCAACTAAATATCATCATCATCACCACCATCATCAAGACTCTTCACTTCTGGAGATTGCTTCGTTGAGACTGCCGGAAGTTGAGCATCAGTATGAACCAAGAAGGCGTGTCATATCCTTAAACCCATCTGTAACTACACCTGCAAGTATTTCATCGTTCGCTAGCAACGGGAGCTGGTACTCGAAAATGTTTCCCACCGAGTTCATCGCCAACACTCTTATTGATATCTCCAGCGGGAATACTGAGCGTCCGGAAACTGTGAGCAAAGTGGAGTACGGGATTCGAACCAACAGTGCCACGCTGGTGATGAACGCAAGTAATGTGAACACCACCGAGTCGGCGTCGCTCCAGGAGCTGTTCTATCGACACTCGCTGGCGATGACGGCCGTCTACTGCGTCGCGTATTTGCTTGTTTTTGCCATTGGCCTTGTGGGGAACTGTTTTGTTATTGCCGTGGTGTTTCGGACACCCCGTATGAGAACTGTCACGAACTTCTTCATTGTCAATCTTGCTGTGGCGGATATACTCGTTATTATTTTTTGTTTGCCGGCTACGCTCATGTCCAACATTTTCGTCCGTAAGTACTTTCACTTATTCTTTTTTTTCTTCTTCTAGGTATATCGGTTCATCTGTGTTTTATTAACGACACTAGCGACTGCGATCAATAATAAACATTTGTTTCGCTCAAACTCAAAACGCTGGAAAATTCTAATTAACAATTAAAATTGCTGCAGGTTCATTTAAAAACTGCAATTATCAACTCAGTTTTATGCAGTTTTATTAAGTAAATAAAGCTCGTTTTTCTCTTCTAGCTAAGTGAAATAGTTACTCAGTATAAAATATAATTTGTTATCATCACAATTTTAATCTCTAAATTGCCGAATATGCTAATAGAATCCATATCATGTTTTAGGCTTGTAAATGTAAACACACAACTATATAGATTACTAAAATAATTAATGAGGAAAACATTGATGTAAGTAATAAATTCTGTATTGACTCAAAGTAATTTGAAAGCAAAGCAGGTAACACAAAATCATTACTGCAAACATCAATAATAACTATATCCACCGTATTGATTATTTCCATTAAACACAGCAATACATTTCAACGAAAATACACAATAAATTGGAATACATGTTTCTTTTAAAAATTTTAAATTAAAATTTATATGTTCTACTATTTCATTGTAATAAATACATTTTAAAATGAGACGACAGTAATAATTAGTAAAACCTTTAGCGTATTCTGGTAATTATGCTCCAGTTTATGCAACAACTAAATTATAAAATTAAACTTAGCAACTAAGAAAATTAAATTTTATAGTTACCGTTCGTGTTATTACATTCATAATTTACACATTTTTTACCTTAATGGCTAGTTGCACCAACAATAGCTTTAAACTTGGTTTAAATAAGTACGTAAAAGAAAATCGAAATTACGTCACATGAAATAATTGACATTCCTGTCAATTATTCGATTTGCTATTATTTATGTAAACCAATTTTAAAGTTTAACTTTTTTTGGTATAACTGGCCATAAGTGTCACATTTATTAATTAATTTTTTTTATATTATTATGTTTAATTCTACATCATTTCTATTGTCAAATATAAGGAATAAATTGAATTGTTTTAAATCTACTCGTAATAAATTGTTGAACAGAAATTTAACATTTAATTAAAATTAAAAAATTTAACTCAAAAGTTTTAAACTAATGAATTCTTTAGTTTAATCTAATTAACTAATTTTTTTAGTTTAGTTTGAAACAATTATTTCTATATTTTTAGGGCTTTAAATTCGTTTGCACCAACGAAACTTAAATTTGATGTCTGACTTAAATAAATAAAAGCACATCAAAGTAAAATGTCATATGTAAAAGTTTACATTGCTGTCAAATATTTGATGCAATATTGTTAAACTTAAAATTTAAATTTCGTTGGTACAAACGGGAATTAGTCTCTTAACAAAATTCCTAATAAATTTATCTGTTAAGCAAATAAAAAATATCACATATATCAATCATGAAAATTAACTCTCATTTTTTGTTGTACTATTTTTTATTTATTAAACGCATAAATATGTTAGGCCCTTAATTAGGAGAGTGAAATTTAGACCCTTAATATAATTTTAAATAATTTAATTTCATAACTGAATTGTTTGTAAAACCAAAGTTCTTCTATTAATTTTTAATGGCTGTTAAAATTTGTATCCAATAGCTATATATAGACGATACTGGATATAAAAAAAAGATAGTTACTACGTATATTTTAATTAGTTAATTTTTTTGACTAATTACGCTTAACTATCTATTAATTAATACAATTGGTAAATAATTTTTTCCTATAACGCATATAAAAATCTAATTTTGTGACACTGTTTTTGTCAAAAATGGTGGTACAAAATTAAATTTTGTACTAGTGTTTTTCAGAACTTTTGTATTTGTAAAGTTGTCGTACTGTCAAACAGACCCTTTATTTTAGCTGTCATTGCTTATATAAGTATCATTAAAATTTACTTTTTTTTATCATGAAATAGGAACATCAAACAATAAATCAATTTTCTTTTTATTTAAATTGAAAAGTATTTATTTTTAGAATGATATTGATAACTTTATAAAACTCTAACCTAATTTATAAATGTCAAAATAGTTTCATCTGTTTCTAACTTTGAAAATGTTTATTTCCTTTATAATAATAATTTGTAAATAACAAGTAAATCAATGTATTATAGGAAAAATAGTATGAAAAAGCCTGGGGCTCGTGTATACAAACTGTATTGGTATTACAATTAGAGTCATTGTAATTCTAGTTTTTCAATATAATATAGTGTACACGTAATGAATAATGATGAGTGTGCTTGCATATGTTCTTCTTCATCGAAGCTGATGAAGCCCAAAAGCTCATATAAATTGCAGAATTAAATATTTGTTCTGCAGCTTCAGCTTGATTCTACGTCAATAAGATATGTTCACTGTTCTCAACATCACGACGTAACGTTAGCTTTAACGTAGCGTAGAACACAACGTAGTAAGTTCGAATACAAAATAAAAGTTCTAAATTAATCGCGAGGTTTTGATACTACTAGCGAAGAATTTTAATAAAAGAATAATATTATGTCGTACCTATGATGGAAGTTTGAAGTATTTGAGAGAATAAATTAAAATTCTGAACAGGAATTACGTGTTACTAACTTTTTGGGCGAAATTATAAAAAATAGGGACGCGGGATAAAAAGTTTTGGCGGTATTTATTCTTTAGAACATGTTTTAATACTTTAAAACTTTGGGAAAAATATTCTTTAGAGCTCGTATTTTGCACTAAATTTAGAATTTTAACGTTACCTATTGTAAGCCTTGGTGTATGTGGTACCAAAATGCTGGTATTTTATTTTTATATACGTTAGACGTCGAATAACTATTTTGACTGTAAATATTTCTATAGATATTATATTTTAAACAAATAATTATCAGGAATTTTTGACACTAAGACTGGGTTGTGGATATGTATTTCGAGCGTCGGGTTAAATACTCATTTCTCCTGGAGAACTATTTAAAAAAATTAATAATATTTGTCACTTATACATCGTATATCAACATATTAAAGATTAATTTAATTATTTTTTCACGGCACTGTCAAATTGTAATTTTTTTTCCTTCAATTGAAAGAAGAAAGTGATACTTTTTATCCCTAGTTATTTGTGTATCTAGAGCAGAAAATATTCTATTTCGCTCACACATTGAGATTGTTGATTGAAATACAGTTTTTTTTGTTTAGAGATTTATTTAAAAACGGTAACAGTTATATATATTGTAACACATGCACAAGAAACACATTCTTATTCCCTAATTTTAGAAAGAGAAACACTGCTTTTCTCCCTTAGGGAGAGAAACATTATGTTTCTCTCCCTAGGTAGAATGTTTCTCTCTCTAGGTAGCATGTTTCTCTCCCTACAGAGATGTTTCTCTCCCTAGAGACTACGATTATTAACTGTTTGCTGTGTTTCCTAGGTAACTAGTTACGCAACCCCTATTTGACATTTGTCCTGATAATTTTTGTGCATTTGTTACGAAAAGTATAATATGCTTCATGGGAGGGTGCGATTATCCCTTGTGTGAAGTTAGCAAACCTCGACTTCAGCTCGAGCCTTCGGCCCTCGTTTACGTCTCGGTTTGCCAACTTCACACGCGGGAATAATCGCTTGTTTCCCTCCCTTGATGCATAACATACTATTTTGTTTAGAGATTCATTTGAAACCGTTAACAGTTTTAACGTATCCATGGTAACGATGATAAAAAGCCAAATACCCGAACAAAAGTTAAATTGTAAATTTGACAACAATGCAAACTATTCTACCCCATTCTATTCTATGGGGTAGGTAGCTCAGTGGTATCTTGAGAACCCTGGTTTGATCCCCACAGCCGACACAGAATTTTCACCAAATTAAATCTACCCCTGTGGCTTCCCCTCCACTAATATGTTTGGGAGCCATGATTTGTCGGCTGGTAACCACACTTTACGTGAAGAAATATATCACTTACCAAGATCTGCTTTGGGAGAGTGCCACGCCCAGTAATGGGTAAAAGGCGTGATGATATATTTTTATAGCAAACTATTCTACTTGACATATAATTTTTCCTTTCTTTCATTTATTTAATCGTTACTTTATTTTGAGATTTGTTTTCTTTTGTTGTTAATTTAAGCGAAAATATCTCAGTAAAATGAAACAAATGCAAATAGTAACAGTAATTTAAAATTCTCCTTCATGTCATTTTCTTTTCAAACATTCGTAGATTCATTCAACCCAATCCTTGCTTTTTATCCAAATAAAACATCACAACCAAACTTTTAATTAAGACGAACACAAAGTCCATTCCATCTTAGATAGCAGTGAAAACTAAACAACATAACATCGGAAGCACCGACGTCGGGCATACAACTACTGCGACACTGATACATCGAAATCGAAACAATTTGCTTGTGACAAGCGACGGCACTATTCAACTGTTTAGGATTGTAACTGCGCTAGGCGATACGATATTGATGTCTGCATGGGACATCAGACTAATTATAATTAATTTCATATTTGTCTGCAAATGAATGATAAATATTTTTGACGGATATTGTAGTTGGATTTGAATATTATTGCATTTTATATATTTTCCTGCAAATTTACAACAAATTCACAATTTGCGAATAATTGCAATTTAGTATTTGGTTAAATCAAAATATTTTAATCAATTTATTAAATAAAATATGGCATTTTATAAGAAGATAATTAACATCAAAATTAATAAATACTTTTATTATATGTAATTTTTATTATTATTTTATTTATTATGGGGTACATATAACTGAAATGAGTCAGCCTGTAGATTTAATGAACCCGAGTTCGACTCCCGCAGCTCGTAAATTTTACTTTCAGGAGTAAACTAGACAATTGCCAAGGATCCGTATTTTTTGTTTTTGGTATACATTAAAAAAAAAACAAATATAACTTTTAAAATTAATTCTGTTGTTATTATATTGTAATGAAGAACAAATATTTTGTATGTTCAATTGCACCATAACTATTTGATTTATGACACTGTTTAGTGTTTATAAAACAGTACTTTTTTGAACTCATACTATAAAATAGCAAAATTGTACTCCTATCAATGTCAAAAAATAAATCGAATAATTAATTAATTCCTCGCCATTGCATTGTTTTTATTTCTTTTAATATTCTTCTAAGTTTTAAAACATTATTTTAGGAAAAAAATAAGGAGAAAATTATTGAAATTCTAAAAATCGCTGGATACTTGTTTATAAGTTAATTTAAACACGATAAATTAAATGTCGTTGGACGCATTTCAATAGCTTGCTTAGTTTTTGAGCTGTAGCCTCAGGAATGTGAAATATCTTTGAAGAGTTCATGTCTTTCGGAGGCTATATCTCAAAAACTAAGAAAGATATGAAGATGCGCTCATCGGCATTGAATTCCCCGTGTCCGAATTGACTTATAAGAAATTTTTTAGCTTATTTCAAGTGATTTAATTTTTTGAGATTTTTTGAAATTTTTCTAAGGGGTACCCCTTGGTGTTTTTACGATTTTCAAACAATTTGCTCTAAATTTTTTTCTCGTACGAATATTGTAACGAAAATTCACATACATATGTATTTTGACTCCCTGAATCCAATGGTGTAATCATCAAGTCCATAAGTCTTATAGTTTTTGAAATAATATTCAAAAACTGTTTTAGGAAAAAATTTGGAGAAAATTTTTCGTAAATTTTAAAATCGCTGAAAACTTGTTTATAAGTTAATTTAAACACGAGAAATTCAATGCCGTTGAGTAAATTTCAATAGCTTGATTAGTTTTTGAGTTATCGCCTCGGGAAAGTCGAAATCTGAGTTTGAAAAATGTTTTATCCGACCCGACTTGATGGATATCAAATCTAACCCGATTATATTGTGCTCTTTACACTCAAACATATATCACTTACCGAGATCTGCTGCGGCACTCAGTAATGGAATAAATACGTGATGATATATTTATTTATTTTTTATGTAATATTGAAATTTGTACTTAACCGTTAGAATTTAAATATGTAAATTTCATTCAAAATAAACAAATAATTTTGATGGCAGAATTTTAACGATTAGGTACATTCAATTTTCGAAATTCTGGAATTTAATAATTTTCCGTTTTTCATTTGCCAGCCATTGTTAAAAATGGGATAGGAGGTTCAGTGGTATCGAGTCGACCTGTGGATCTTGAGAACCCTGGTTCGATTCCCACAGGCGACAAACAATTTTTACCAAATTTTAAAAATCAACCTCTGTGGCTCCCCCTCCACTAACATCTTTGAGGGCCGTGATTTGACGGCTGGTAACCGCACTTCACGAGATGATATATATCACTTACCGAAATCTGCTAACGGCGGAGTGCCACACCCAGTAATGGGTAAAAGGCGTGATGATATATTTATTTTATTTTTTATTTAGTTAAAAACATTGTAATTGACTGCACCATTTTGTTTTTAGTTTGAAATATGTTTTTATTTCTTAATGGTACAACAAGTCCATTAAAGCACCTTTAGAAAATATTTTTGTAAAAAGTATAAATGGATTGATAAGATTGAGGGTCTGTAAAGAAAACGAAAGTTTCCGACTGAAAGGAACAAAGCATCTTCAAGAGTATTGAGACAAAAAGGTGTCTAGGAACGAAACATTTATTGAACAAAACGAGTTTTCATGCTTCCGCTCTGCAAAAAGATAGCAAATATTACATTGGACACAAGTTAAACTTGAAATCGGTACCTATATTAAATTATAAATATACAGGCTGTTATATTTTAATAGACCCAGCAAATATCTCGCTTATTTATCAACTTAGCAATTTCTTTCATATAACATGATTTATACAGCAACATGTAAACTATTTGATGACGGATGTATATTCATGATATCACTTCCGGTTTATTAGTAATTAATATCAACTTTGAAATTTCAAATGGAACATACTATATTTTTTACAAATTTGAAAAGTGCATCAAATATCCTTTACAATCATGTAAAATAATCCATATGTTACATTATTAAAAAGTAAAATGGCGGGCACTTTATTATACACCAAATCGGAAAGAGAATAGTGAGAGATGACTGTGGCTTGAAATAAAACAATTAACTAAAACAATTATAATTATTATTATTAAATGAAATAATATTTTTTTGTCATAATAATACAGAAAATTATAATAAAGAACACTTAATAACAACAAAATGATTTTATAACAAAGAGACTGGGAGCCATTTTGAATATTTGTTATAAAATCATTTTGTTGTTATTAAGTGTTACTTATTATTATTTTCCGTATTATTATGACAAAAAAATATTATTTCGTTTAATAAAATCAAAAAGTTGAGTTATACAGGGTGTTTCACAACTTAGAGCAAAAAATTAAAGGATATATTCTGTACGACGTGCTGATCATGAAACAAAAAGGTTTTTTTTTTAAATCGCAAAACTATTTTCCTGTTTCCCAGTCCAAAATTTCAGATGACGGCCCCCAAAGATATTAGTGGAAGGGGAGCCACAGGGGTAGATTTAATTTGGTGAAAATTATTTGTCGGCTGTAGGGATCGAACCAGGGTTCTCAAGATTTACAGGCGACTCGATACCACTGAGCCACCTACCCCATTATTAAAAATTAACATTAATACCATAAATTATATATCGTTCCTAAAAAAGAAGAAATAAAATTTTCAACCTTTCTTGTTTCAAGTAATACTAAATAAAATAAATAAGTAACTGGTAATATTTACATAAGAGTACATGATTAACTAGCAGTTAACTAACTTTATTTGTCACTGTCAAATGAAATTTAAAAAATAATGTCGTGATTGCATTTCACGATAAAATTATAATTTCCATTTTAAGATAAAGGCTTTAAATTATAAAGTACAGCTTTTACATTATTACTACATAACAAATGCAAAGTAATTTTAAGTATTGACTTTTTCATCATCGTGTTGTTTGATTGTAATTGCTACTTGCATTTTTTTATTGACCAGAAAGTCAATAATTATTTATATGTTAAATATTTTATGTTCTTTTACAATTGCAACTGACTATAAACTTTTAATAGGAATACTTGTATATACGTGTACATAATCAACAATTAAACAAGTCTATAAATTATTAAATCATACAATCAATAATGTATAATTTAAATATATGAATCTTAATGTGTAGAAGTTATTACTTAGAATGGATTAAAAGGGGAAAAACAAATATTAAGAGGTTGAATGGTTACATTTCGGCTCTTTTTAGACGCAATGGTTCTCAACATTCTTGAAACCATGCCTCCTTTTAATAGGCATGAAAACTCGATGTCTCCGCATTCAAATATTATCAAGACACAAGCATTTTCAAATTATATATAAAATAATTACTAGGTGTTCATTTTATTTTGTCTCCGGATTCACTGAATTCAGAATAAAATTGTTTATGTTCGACTGCATCATATTACCTTGTTTTACGACACTGTTTACTGTCCATAATCGGATACTTTATTGGACTAATACGATAAAAATACAAAATTGGACTGCTGTCAATGTCACATTAAAACAAAATTCAAAAGAAATAGTAGATATAATTTAAAGCATTTTATTAGAATGAAATTACAATTAATTAATGTGGAACTTTTATAACTTGCCAAAATACTATTAAAGTAAGCCAGGATACAATATTCGGTGTTTTTTTTTTTATTTTCATATTTAAACACCATTTTCTGTATGTATTATATGTGTCTTCATACAATTGTTTCGATTTCGTTGGTAATTGACATTCTCTTGCATTACATGCAAGATCTTTTATTTGTTTTGGAACGTCTTCAATGTCTTCATCCATCTCAACACTTTTTTCACTTTGACAATTTGATAAATAAAGCAACAAATGCATAACAACGAAGCACACTTTGAGATGCAATTAAATGTTTTAAATGTAGGTATTGACATAATCATATTTTAAGAGAAAATATTCTTCATGCAGTCGAACATAAAACGTTGTATGCAACTCGTACATAATCAGACTTTATAGACTCGCCTTATTTATTAGCCTCGCTCGCTGCGCTCGCTCTGCGATAAAATTCGGCTCGTCCAATAAAGACCTAAATTATGTACTTGATACATAAACTACTATTATCGAACAAGTAAATAAAAAAATATAGTTTCCTTTAAAATAACAAAGTTGGTATAAACAGTTAGTGAACGACTCGTTTTTTAAAAAAAATTATGCTCATTAAAGTAGAAATTGTTTGTTAATTTAACCACCTCGTAAGTCTTCTAGTTCTCGAGATAGCAGTACTGGACAAACTAAAATTAACAGCCTGTATATTACACACTACTGGGTGTAATACTCTGCCGTAACCAGATCTCGGTAAGTGATATATTTCTTCGCGTGAAGTGCGATTACCAGACGTCAAATCACGGCCTACAAAGACAATAGTGGAGGAAAAGACACAGGTATAGATTTAATTTGGTGAAAATTGTTTGTCGGCTGTGGGAATCGAATCCTTGTTCTCAGATCCACAGGCCTACTCGATACCACTAAAGTTCAAAGAAAAATTATATATTACTATATTCAGGACGTTAAAAAAGGGTAAAAGAAATTCTGCTTTAATGGACTTGTTGTACCATTAAGAAATAAAAACATATTTCAAACTAAAAACAAAATGGTGCAGTCAATTACAATGTTTTCAACTAAATAAAAAATAAAATAAATATATCATCACGCCCTTTACCCATTACTGGGTGTGGCACTCTGCCGTTAGCAGATCTCGGTAAGTGATATATTTCTTCGCGTGAAGTGCGATTACCAGACGTCAAATCACGGCCTTCTAAGACGATAGTGGAGGAAAAGACACAGGTATAGATTTAATTTAGTGAAAATTGTTTGTCGGCTGTGGGAATCGAACCCTTGTTCTCAGATCCACAGGCCTACTAGATACCACTAAAGTTCAAAGAAAAATTATATATTACTATATACAGGGTGTTAAAAAAAAGGGTAAAAAAATTCAAGGTATATTCATTTCGATGTGGTGATTCACAATCAAAATTCGCAAAATTATGGACATGCTTCTAGAAAAGTACATTTCTAGTGCCACTGGTTGGCACGTAATTTTTAATAAAAATAATAATGGTTTTTGTAACCACTTTACTGATTTTAAAGTTAAATGTTTATGAAAGAAAAATTCGGATGACGCCTGGATTCGAACCAAGGACCCTCCGCTTGCCGGGCAGAGATGCTAACCGCTACACCACGTCACCTGTGTCCGACGTATGGCTTCAACCGAATTCTTCTTTCATAGTGTCTAACGTAGCATCGATCCCAAAGACTCCTATATCTATGATAGGCATTGACAACGGGTTTCGTCTACAGCGATCAAAAATCACTTTACTGATGTTGAATAACAAATGAATTATATTTATAAAAAATTACGTGTTGACCAGTGGCACTAGAAATGTACTGTTCTAGAAGCATGTCCATAATTTGACGAATTTTGAAAAAAATCTTTTTGATTGTGAATTGGCACATCGAAATTTTATATACCTTGAAATTTTTTACAGTTTTTTTAATACCCTGTATTATATTAATTTTAATTACTTTTTTAATAAATCAGAAAAATGTTCTAAAATAAATTATATTTTCTCTTTGTCCCGTTTTCACTTTAAATAATTATGGTCACCCTATTGAAATGAGAAAATAATGAATAAATAATCTGAGTTGAGACGAGACGAGAACTTCTAAAAGTGTCAAATCCTCCCCAAAGAAAACCCATAACAGTAAATTTTCCTTCTCATGGTCAGGATTTCATATTTTGAAATATATTCTCGAAATGTTATCGACGACAATAAAATTTGAATTGATTACTGAATATTGCTAACATTTCATATGTCGTCTTTGTATCGTTCCTTTTTAGAACTCATGTTGTATTCATGTACATTTATAACACTTGTATTTTTATGCACCTGGTTCAAGCGGTATTAAACATAATATTGTTTCCGCATCAACGTCTTCGGAAAAATAAGAAAGAATCGAGTTTGTGGCTTTTATTTACTGTCACAAATGGTCCGTCTCGGAATTTATTTGTCTGGAAACTATAAAATACGAATATGATGCACGAAATTTAAATAATTTGTGTTCATGTTGACCAGAAGATATTTGCTTTTTATGATTGAGAATATGTTAGTTTTAAATGTTGTTTATTTCGTATTTTTTATGTGCATCCCATTTTAATTTCAATATCAAACATACGTAACTCTTTTTTTTCAATTAAGAGTACATTTTCAATGGGCGCCTTCCACACTCGTCTCGTGTGTCTACGGTTCAAATCTCAATATATATATATATATATATATATATATATATATATATATATATATATATATATATATATATATATATGAGAGAAAACATAACCTATTTTTCACTTTAACAAAAAAACTTTTTTAATAACAAAACAATGATTATAGCTAATGCGATAGTAATTACTATGATATTTTAAAACATTTATACGACTTGACTTATTAATATCGAAATGAATTATTAATTATTATTTAATAGCTGGTACAAAATAAAATAATATATTATACACGACGAAAAAGACTTTTTATCGACTCACTAGCTCCTTCGTCACTTACTTATCGATCAATTATCTCTTTATCGTCTTGTATAATAAATACCTTTCTCATGGCAATCTATATGATGGGGTAGGTGGCTCAGTGGAACTAGAGAACCTTGGTTCGATCCCCACAACTGACAAACAATTTTCACCAACTTAAATCTACCCCTGTGGGTTTTCCTCTACTAACATATTTGAGGGTCATGATTTGACGGCTGATAACCGCACTTTACGTGAAAAAATATATCACTTACCGAGATATGCTGCGGCAGAGTGTTACACCCAGTAATGGGTAAAAGGCGTGATGATATATTTAATTAACTTTTTATAAAACTATACCTGTGGATCTTCCTCTGCTAACATGTTTGGGCCGTGATTTTACGGCTGGTAACGAAGAAATATATCACTTGCCGAGATCTGCTACGATAAAGTGCCGCACTCAGTAATGGGTAAAAGGGTAGCCTCAAATTTACAAATTTCATTTTGTATTTATTTCTTGAAAGACAAATATTTAAAAATGATTTTGCACTAATTTAATATAGTTTTTAATTCAGAATACTTTTTATATTGATTTAAAATTCAATACTAAATTTTGTGCGAAAATTGTTATCGTGTATTCAGACCTTTAGACTAATAACTGCTAAAGTAAAATGAACCTGCCACAATGAAATGAATGAAAACCGTGAAATTGAAGTGCCCCAATTTATTTGAACACGAACGTCTATGCCTCGCCACAATCACCTCATGTTGATAAAGTAGTATTGCATATTTTTCATCCTTTCAACACAGACATTCACCTTTCTTTTCCCGTTCCACGGGTAGCTAGATAAGGCAAGAATGAATGGCTCACTTCACGAAATGGAAATGACACCACGTGTCATCAGAACGTCTGCTTCTGCTACGCTATAATTTTATAACTCCTGATCATTGACTCCTGCTTCGATTGCACGATTTACGATGTAAGGATACCTCGCAGGGCCCAAAGGAATCCGGGTGAACGACCGGAAAGTCCGGATCATCTTACCACTGGATGAGAATTTATTTTTTTCTCGATATTGATTCAGTGGCTTTAAATAATGACTGCATTGATTCTGACAGATGATATTTTAAAGATGTGTGTATAGAAGGAAATGGGTTTTCTAGGGAAATTTGGAATTTATTTCTATACAAATAAAAGTCAAATACAGACTTTTGAAGAAATAGACACTGGTTTAGTTGTAAAGCTGGCTCCAGCCAGAATTATATTTTGATATTTTACTTCTTTATTATAAGAATACAGTTGTCTGCAGATGTCTCTACAATTGTTCTAAGCTCGTTTGAGCATTGAGAAATTAAATAATTTTTTATAGTTTTAAAAATGAAATAAAAATGTCAGACTGATGTTAAGAAAATGTTACATGTCGGATAACAGTTTAAAATTTAATTACTCTTCTACTTTACAGCTACACTGATAGCACTGACAAAACCAGGGACTCGAACCGAAAAATTTTGGGGTTCAGTTTCGGATAATTGTTTTTATATCAGTAAAATTTCGGTTTCGTTTACTGGTTACGGTTTTTTGAAAATATTATATAGTTTTTCGGTTCTGTACGTTATTTATACGGTTTATAAATCTGAAAATAATATATATATTTCAGTGTCGGTTTTTAAAATTATAAATTTCGGTATTTTTCGGTTACGCTTTTTTACGGTTAAAAACTAATAAATTATATTCTTCTTCAAATTCTTAGTATTTTCGATTCAGTACATTATTTATACGGTTTTATAAATTGGTTCGGTTACAGAATTTTTTAAATAAAAAATATCGGTTTTTGTTTTCGGTTATGATTTCATAAAAAAATTTATATTGGTGTGATTTTAGATTACGGTTTCGTTACGGTTCGGATGTTTAGACAAAACAGATCAAAATAACAAATTTCGTATAAATTTTACTATTTAAACTTGTTTTCATTTTGTAAAGAGTCAGACGAAGTTACACTTTTCCGAAATTCCGAACTTGTATTTATTAATTTTATTGTTTAAACTTGTTTTTATTTTGTAGAAATTCAGATGAAGTTGCTCTTTAGTTCACATATTTTCCGGATTTCATTTACCGTCAGTTGCGCTAACATCAAATTTAAGGAATAGATTTGTAAAAACTTCAGGTCATAGAGCGCAAATTTTAATTATGAAGACAATAAAGAATAATATCATTTAGGGTCTTCATTTTCTTGTATATTGGGGATGATTATTTCCTTCATTACATTATTAGCAGAATGCTTCATTTGCACCAAGACGACGATGTTACGATAAAATTTTGATAAAATTCCTGCACTGTATCCTAGGCAACCGTTTGTTGATATGGAAAATTTTGACATTTAAACAATAATTTAAAACGTGATTTCAGGAAATAGTCAAGCAAATATAACTCGAGTCATGAAGTTATTCGATAAAATTCGTCATAATTCCTGCGTAGAAACAGCAACTCCTGTCAAACTTGACACGCTGTCGTTATCTAATTGTGTCATTTTTTATATTATTTGAAATATTACCGACAAATTCTTAATTCTCAATATATTACCTATGATAAAATAGACAGAACTACAAATAAACTAAATTGTTAATAAATTATAAACCGATTTGGTAACCTACAGAAAGAAAATGTGTTTAAAGAACTTTTTTTAATTATGTATGTAATAAGGGGTAGGAAATGGAGTGTTAAGATTATCGAAAATTTTAATTCTGTTTTAACAAAATTAATTAAATTTCAATATCAAGCACCAGCACTTTTGAAATCGGATTATTGCAGATTATAACACCTCTTAAGGACGCTATAAAGGAAAATAAAATTTTATTAAAATAAAATTCCCGCTTTTACCCTCGCTATTAAAATATTATTACCAAGAGATAAATATAATAAAACATACTATAAGAATGATATTTATCGTAAAAAGTTCTACTAGAATTATAACGATTTCCTTATGGTTTAGATTTCTTGGTACTCAAATTCTTTATAAATTCATTACTTTATATAATCTTTCATTAATATGTATAGTTTTCTAATTTTAATTTGTTATGATTATCTAGTTTTATAGATCACATCAAATGGCGTGG
The DNA here is from genome assembly GCA_947425015.1 of Pterostichus niger. Lineage (NCBI taxonomy): Eukaryota > Metazoa > Arthropoda > Insecta > Coleoptera > Carabidae > Pterostichus > Pterostichus niger. Next base: position 3,171,050 of record OX380341.1, on the reverse strand, counting down.
AAATTATGTCATTCAATTAATTATTTAGAGACAAATAATCAAGAGATGCCGTGATTAGAATATATATATATATATATACAGGATGTTTCAGGACTAGTGTAACAAACTTTAACAGCTTATTCCTGAGGCCATTTTGAGCCAAAAATGTCATATAAACATATGTCCTATTCCTTCTAGTTACCAAAATACAAGAGGTTGAAGTTCTATAAATAACACGAAATTTTCAAATTTTTGTAATCAAGATACTTTCGGAAAACAAGAGTTTTATTGAAAAGTCATACCTTATTTGTCTTAATTAATTTTATTGATTAATAACATGCATACGAGTTCAAGGCGCTCATTTTGAACACTTGCTGTAATTTTTTTAAAATTTCTTATCTTATTTCATATTGTGTTAACCTATTCCATGTTTGGTTATGTTGTTCTGTGTCTATTTAATTGTGTCATTTTATGTTTTGTTCTCTAAATCGTATTCGTTTATATTAATAAATTAAACTAATTAAGATAAATAAGGTAAGACTTTTTAATAAGACTCTTGCTTTCCGAAAGTATCTTGATTAAAAAAAATTGAAAATTTCGTGTTATTTATAGAACTTCAACGTCATGTAGTTTGGTAACTAGAAGGAATAGGACCTATGTTTATATGACATTTTTGGCTCAAAATGACCTCAGGAATAAGCTGTTAAAGTTTGTTACACTAGTCCTGAAACACCCTGTATATTAGAATTGTTTCAGATTTATAATTCTATTAAAAATTTCTGAAACTGGACTCAAATAAATGAACATTTACTTGAAAATTGTCTATACCCCAAAAAAACATAAAAATTAAATTAATTTTGGGGTATAGACAATTTTCAAGTAAATGTTCATTTATTTGAGTCCAGTTTCAGAAATTTTTAATAGAATTATAAATCTGAAACAATTCTAATATACAGGGTGTTTCAGGACTAGTGTAACAAACTTTAACAGCTTATTCCTAAGGTCATTTTGAGCCAAAAATGTCATATAAACATATGTCCTATTCCTTCTAGTTACCAAACTACATGACGTTGAAGTTCTATAAATAACACGAAATTTTCAATTTTTTTTAAATTTTAAATATTTTGCATTTATTACTAAAACTTCGACTGATACCAACATTTTGACAACAGATTCGTGTTCAGTATCATCAATTTGATAGGAAAACATATCCCGCATGTCTATTTTACGCTAACTGGCGACACAATAGAATTATTTTGCTATACCCCTATTTTCCGGTAGGCTTAAAACTTCAACCGCTCGGTGGCACGGGTTAATCATCAAAAAACACTTAATCCTCAACTTTATTATGAAAGTTTGACTGTATTTTATTAAATAGAATTGTGTCAAGTTATCGATCTAATTTAGTTAAATGTAAAACGTAAGTTGCGAAAGTTTGTAGCCTTGATATTAAAATATGTATTTGCCATTAATTCAAGATTCAGAAAAGAAAAATAAAGCTGAATAATCCAGAAAAAACGCATGCAAATTACGTAAAATTTTCTCCCAACAGCGAAGTGCAACGTCAAACATTACCATAATCCGAAATTCTAAAGTCCTACCAACTTGATGTATGCGAACAACGAACGAACCAACGAACCAACGAACACTTCTACCAACCATCCGCGACGGAAGTCACCACCGATTATTTTACATAGTGATATTTTATTAATGCGCCAACAATGGATCAAAGTGACCTAGATAACTTTGCTTTTGTTGACCCGACATTAAAAATTAATGTTTGTGTCAAAGCTGCGTTTTTTTTACGGTAAACCTGTAGGCTAATAAAATTCTTCTTGTCTCTTTCTTCTTGCGGCATTTATTTTAATGGCGTGGCTAACGACGGAATATTACTTACTGAAGTATTGGAAAACATTTATCGCAGGTTTGGGCGTATGGTGAAGACGCAATGGGGCATTGGACACCAGTCGATATTGAAATATTACGGCTTACGAGCTATTAGGTATTATAATCGATCGATACCGGAATAAATAACATAATATGCTGCGGCGTTCTGAATTACTTATCTAAGCGGTTAATCTTCTACAGATTTTATTTTATTTGTATTTTTGGGGATTTGAAACAGCAACTCGATATTTTACAAGTATTGTTTTTCCATTAAATACCGAAGCTGATACTGCAACTGCATGTATTGAATTTTATTCTGTTTGTTTTGTTTCTTCTATTTTCTGACTGCAGATATGGGTTCAAGTTTCAATTAAATTGGAGATCATTTCTTGAAATCGTTTCCACGAACGTAAAATGGGAAATAAAACAATTAATTCTTAACATTCTTAAATCTGATAACAATAAGCAAATGTACATCTTATTTTTCAAAATAAGATTTAATAAATATTAACTAGGAACAACAATATACGTATAAATATTTCAAATAAAAGATTAAATTCTATCACTTTTATTTCCAGCTTTTCATAAATAAATAAATATATCATCACGCCTTTTACCCATCACTGGGTGTGGCACTCTGCCTAAGCAGATCTCGGTAAGTGATATATTTTTTGCGTGAAGTGCGGTTACCAGCCGTCAAATCATGGTTGTAAAATAAAGTTAATTGCTAATTAGTCACCCTAGTATACATGCAAACTGCTATATTCGATTTTAGTAAAAATTATTCATAATTTCATACAGTTATTTAAATATTCAAGGTTTTTTTGGTAAGGCTCGCTTCGCTCGCGCTTTAAACAACGAAACCGTAAGTCCACGCTTCACATACACAAGTCATTATACGTAGTAATTCCGCGGAATATTTTTGTATTGATTTATTTGAATGAAATGGTCAAAATTGCTTTGAATATTTTAATTACATGTTTACTCGAGTAGATATGTTAAAAATAAAACGAGTTTTTATATTTTCATTCTCATCTCGAACCAGTCTCGAGAATATAGTTCCCGTCTCATCTCCAAAAAGCAAGACAAGAATGAACCTACTCTCGTTTTAAATTATCGAAATATAACCACTTTCATAATATTTCTAATTATAATTTTTTTTGACAAAATTTGTATAATTTAATACATTTCGTATTTGTTCTGAATCTATTGGAGAATTTAGGATTAAAATTTATTTAACAATTCTAACAAACACTTTTATAAAAACTTTGAAAATAGTTTAATCTTGTTTAGTTAATTGCTTAAAAATTTCGTACATTTATTTAAATATGAACGTGTTCTTGGTAAATATTATGGGGTAGGTGGCTCAGTGGTATTGAGAACCCCACAATTTTCATGAAATTAAATCTACCCTTATGGCTCCCCCACCACTAACATCTTTGGGGGCCGTAACAGTGGAATAAAAATATAAAACCGAATACAGATTTAGTCATTCAATTAGTTACATTTATTGATGACAAGTCATTGCGTCTAACATACATTTAGATCAATGGCTGGTAACTGCACTTCACGCGAGGAAATATATAACTTACCAAGATCTGCTACGGCAGAGTGCCACACCCAGTAATGGGCAAAAGGCGTGATGATATATTTATTTATTTATTTTAAGAATGTACTGGTTTCAAAAATCAATTAATCCATCCTACAAAATTAATGAAGTTACATAGAATTTCAGAATAACTGCATTATAGATGTAGCAATTATATAAGCTTGCTCCACGTAGAAAGCAGTAGAGAAGTAGTTATGAAAGTGTTTATAACCAAGATGTCAAAGTGTCGGCACCATAAAATCAGAAAATAAGTCAACAAAGTAAAGATATGAACTCGTTAAATAATAAATTGTAGCACGTCAGCGCATATCAGAGCCACGATGTTAATACTTGGTCCCCTAAACCGTTTTACCGCTGCTACATCAGCTCTGGCTGTGGGATACAGGCTGCGGATCAACGTAAAACAAACAGAACCAAGTTGTAAACATAAATGAAACATGGTGACAGGTAACGAGGCTCGTACATCACTGCTGACGCCCGGTAACGAACCCTGGACCGACCAGAATTCGGAAACGGAACAAGGATTTCCTGGAAACTTGCTTGCTGGAATTTGCGAGACCTTACGACATACATTTTTTCTGTGATTGTATTTCAAATATTAAAACTTGATCTAAATGAATGTTATACGTAATGACTTGTCATCAATAAATGTAACTAAATGAATGACGAAATCTGTATTTGGTTTTAAATTTGTATTCCACTGTTACTGGGGTAGATGGCTCAGTGGTATCGAGTCAGACTGTGAATTTGAGAACTCGGGTTCGATTCTTACAGCTGATAAACCATTTTCATCACATTTAAATTACCCCTGTAGCCTCTCTTCTTTCAACATATTAAAATGACAGCTGGTAATCGCATTTTACGTGCATAAACATATCACTTACCGAGATTTACTACGGCAGACTGCCACATCAACTAGAAATTAAAAAAAAAAACTGTTCATGAATCAATTGACAGATAAACATGCACCAATATTGTCAATTAAAGAAATTATTTAAAATTAATACTTATTTGTTTAACTAGCCAAAAAAGTAACAGATTTACTGTCGCGGCTCTAGATTTTTAGCCGACGCTAAGAATCTAGCCAATGCAGTAAATTTGCTTTTTTGCCGATTGTTTAAAATTATTATTAATTTTGCAATTATTTTCAATAATTTTTATTTTACCGGTATTATTGTAGTCATCATGATGTTACACAGTTGCTATGTAAATAGTTATTTACGTAAAAAGTCAGGAAAGTGTTCAATTACAGGATGAGTAGATAGTTTCATGCCGAGCTTGAAACAGCTTACGGATCCTGTACGACGCTTTATTGACGTGTTACGAATAACATTTTACCTGAAACTTATAAACAAATAATACATATTTTAAATTAATTTAAACTAAAAGAAATATTTGATTTACATATTCAGTCATTATTTTATGTTGCTAAGTAACTAGACACTCACGTTTCTTTCATTACCTGTTATATGTTATTTTCCTGACTAGGCATGCAAAGAAAAATTTTCCTGAGTCTTAAAGGCAAATATTTATTTTACTGTCAGTTTCAGGTAAATTAAATTTGACGTTTATAATTTTATAAATGTCATTCTGCTTTTCGCGAATGTTGTCAATCAGTATATATGAATTAAATTAAGAATATATATTAAGAAGTGACGAAGAAATTATATTCCCACTCAAGATTAAAGACGCGGTATGCAGTTGTAATTATATTTTTATATACTTTTGCAGCAAATCAATTATCAACAAAAGCTCCAAAAGTTTTTTTTTAGATTGACGACGTAATTTAATTTCTTAAATATTTCTATTATAGAAGAGTGGGCCATAAGTCAGTCAATTTATAATAAAATATCAAACTAAACACTTGTCTAAGTCTCACAAAATTTCGTAGCTTTTGCTTTTTTCGGTAGATGGCATTACTGGTTCGACAGAACTTCTCATGTCATCTTACCGTTTTTTAGAGATCTTATTCTCTGCTGGCACAGTCCTTCGTCACCAGCTTCTTCACGTGAACTTTGTTCTAGGTGAAGAAGTAGGTTATACCATACTGATGAGCTCTAATAAGAGCGAAACGCGTCTATGGTTACTAACTGTGCTGGCCAGCCTCTGACGATGCCCTCATAAGGTAACTTGGAGGCTGAATTTTGTGAGACAGACAAGTGTTTAGTTTGATATTTTATTATTAAACCTAGTTTCACCAAGTGCGCATTTAAAGACAATTAATTTTGTCTTTGTTGTTTTTTATTTAAATTGCTATTTCGTAGCTTTTGCTTTTTTCGGTAGATGGCATTACTGGTTCGACAGAACTTCTCATGTCATCTTACCCTTTTTTAGAGATCTTATTCTCTGCTGGCACAGTCCTTCGTCACCAGCTTCTTCACGTGAACTTTGTTATAGGTGACGAAGTAGGTTATACCATACTGATGAGCTCTAATAAGAGCGAAACGCGTCTATGGTTACTAACTGTGCTGGCCAGCCTCTGACGATGCCCTCATAAGGTGACTTGGAGGCTGAATTTTGTGAGACTTAGACAAGTGTTTAGTTTGATATTTTATTATTAAACCTAGTTTCACCAAGTGAGCATTTAAAGACAATTAATTTTGTCTTTGTTGTTTTTCAGTCAATTTATAATAAAATCAAAGCAGCATTATATTGCACTTATAAGAGTAATTGTAAAGAAAATCGATTAAACTAATAAAGAAGTTTTAGAATTTCTCACGATAGAATTTGGAATCTAATTGGTAATTTATGTCTCTCATTTTTCAGATTACAGTTTTAATAGTTGAATAAGCCGGTTAAGGTGTAGATTTTTGTTATATTTTCAAAGCTTCATCAGTTTAATTAAATTGGGGAAATTCAAGTTCAAATTCTAATTAATACTGGAAACAAACTTGAAATTTCTAGGGATTCCGCTTTGTTAATTTATGACAATGATTATAATTTAGTTTCAACGGAAACTTAATTGAACGGCAAAGTCAATCAACAGAAACACTCCTAAATCCTAATTTAATTACTTTCTTATTAAAAAGGGCAAAGGACTACTCGCACATTTTTCTTTATCTATTATTATTTCCATTGTTTACTTCAAGTAGGTGCATAAGGATTATTTCAACGCAAAAGAAATTAGAAAACCAAATATAAATTTGGTTAACTAACAAAGAATTTAACCCCTAAGCCTTAATAAATGAATCAAATCTATATACGTATTTCGAGAACTAAGTTCTCATCTTCAGTAGAAAAGAGAAAAATCAAGATTACACGACTTGAAAACCAAGATTTTTACATTTATTTTATAAATCATGTTTGTATTTTTTCTACTATTATTTACTTAATGATCCAGATTAAAGAATAGTAGTTATTTTATGATCAGTTGTACTGCCAAAAATTTAATTTTGAATGTAAATCGAAAGTTTGACAGCAATGTCAATGATTCTATTCAGGGTGTTTCACAACTTAGAACAAAAAATTAAAGGGTATATTCTGTACGACGTGCTGATCATGAAACAAAAAGAATTTTTTTTAAATTCGAAAAATTAAGGGTTGTTAACCTAAAACATTTTTTGTAGTACTGCACTGGATTCGCTTTCCTATTAAACACAAACAATGAAGTAGGTATCTACTACGAATGAATAATTACACCATTCAATTATTAGCATTTATTTATAATAGAATAATTTTATTTAATTAATAACTTTAACATAATCATCCATCCAGTGGCAGTGGCAACGAAAAATTTTGGACTGGGAAACATGGAAAATAGTTTTGCGATTTAAAAAAAATTCTTTTTGTTTCATGATCAGCACGTCGTACAGAATATACCCTTTAATTTTTTGCTCTAAGTTGTATAACATTCGTAAGTTCGCTTTGCTTTTTAAAAATTAAACCAAGTTTAAAATTTGGAGCGGGGCAACTGATACCATTAAATTAGATAATAATATTAATTATCATGTTAATAAAGATCACATCCAAAAATGGGCAAAGACGAGTAGCGACATGCTTGTTTAATATTTGTCAATTTTAATTAACAACTGTATAAATTCATCTAAACAAAACATAAACACAATTCTTTGTAATGATGCTGAAAATTTTATACGAAACCTGAATAGGTTTATATCCTGAAGGAAATTCTTTCATTCAAGTTAATTATCCGTTCTTTTAAATAAATATTTAATATAGTTTTTAAAATTGCCGCAAAACCAACATAATTATGCATGCATGAGAAAAAAATTAAACGAAAATAAAAATGAAAGTCAATAGCTTGAAGCGTTTGTTATACACAAGAACACGCTAAGAGATTTCATTACAGTGCGTGAAAATAATACATCTGTAACCTTGAACTACCGAGCGCTTCTGAAAGGAAATAATAATGAATTTCTGACATGGAACACCCTATCTTTTCAGCAGGGAAATTTATTTTCTTGGCACATTTGAGCGCCTACCTTTCTACATGTTCTTGTTCATACGGTGAATATTGTGTTTGGTACGTGCGTCGCATGAAGATGGCGGCCAAGCCCAGCCTAATCGGGAACTTATTGAGAAATTTCTCATGGATATCTCCAGGTTTCGAATCGGATTTTCATAGTTTTCATCTTCGTGTCTGTACCCGTGTTCGTGTCCGTGTCATAGATATTTCAATTGGCTTACGTACGACAGGAATTGAGGAATTTCAGAAATTTAAGTGCAGACTTCGTGCTATGATTAGGAAAAATGTCACGGAGTGTTTCAAATAAGTGTTCAATTTTATTGGAAAAACCAATAATGTGGTTTCATCCTACGTTTCTTCATACTCCCTATAGTTGAGGTACAACTTCTCAATTGAATATGGAACCATGAGATGATGATGGGGTAGGTGGCTCAGTGGTATCGAGTCGGCCTGTGGATCTTGAGAACCCTGGTTCGATCCCCACAGCCGACAAACAATTTTCACCAATTTAAAAAATCTACCCCTGTGGCTCCTCCACCACTAATATCTTTGGAGGCCGTGATTTGACGGCTGGTAACCGCACTTCAAGCGAAAAAATATATCACTTACCGAGATCTGCTTAGGCAGAGTGCCACATCCAGTGATGGGTAAAAGGCGTGATGGTATATTTATTTATTTATTTATTTGAGATGGTCTACGGATTTGAGAACTAGGGTTCGAATCCCACAGTCGACAAACAATTTTCGCAACATTACTACCCCTTTGGCGCCTCCTTCATTAATATCTGGTAACCCCATTTCATTCACAAAAATATTTCACTTGCTGAGATCTGCTAGAGCAGAGTGCCACACCCAGTAATGGATAAAAGGCTTGATGATATATCTATTTATTTTAGTATATTTTTAAATTTATGGGCAAATTTTTTTTTAAATGATTTTGTTAATTATAAATATAGTTTTAAACATTTATAATAAAACAATTTTAAAAAAGAAATTAAAGAAATTATAATAAAAACCGTATAGATCACAATATTTCTATTTTTCGGAAGAATAGCTTTAGTGATATTTATACTTATATTCTGTGTTCGCGGTATTATATTATAACAGTGAGTAGAGAGTACAATAAAAGCATAACAAAACATAGAAGATGAAACAAATAAATATTTAATTAAATATGAGAAAACAGAAACTAATATCTACAATTACATTATTAAATTAAAATTATAAAGCTTCTTTGTTTGAAACTTTTTCTTTTGAAGATACAATAACATCCACGCCGCAAATGAAAATTAACTAATTCAGTGCTTCTTAACCGGGGGTTCCATATCCAACCTAGAACGAATTTAAAGAAATATATTTAGCAACGGTTTGCATATAAAAATTAAGTTTGTCCATCATTCTTAATCTGCGATTGTATTTTTGAAAGAATTTCCTAAGCCTATTTTGCATTGACCAACATTTTTTTATGCAATTACTTGTAACCGAAAGCAATAAATTGCAAATGCAATATTTGCTACTCTATATAGATCAACTAACAAAATCAACATTTTACTATATCTACCAATATACCATATATGGGACTATTTTCTTGGCAAATTTTGATTTTCAAATGGTACAGAACTGATTATCTCAAAGAATAAAACTTTTTTTACGACCCTACGAAAAAGTAAAATTTTCTTGCCATTACTAAATGAAAATGTGGTAATATTTTATCCCTAGGAAAGAAACTATATTAAAATCGAGCCATATCCATGACAACTAGAAAACAACGATATGATTTAATTTTACTGTCAAGTAGGATTGTGCCGTGGTCAATTGACCGGTCAATCGACTGGTCAATTGACCAAATATATTTGACGGCCAAATAAAACGGTCAAAAATCTAAATGGAACCGCCACGACATCTGTTGTTCAATAGAAATAGCTACTTACTATTATTACATGAATATATCTAGTTTGGTATTTTGGGTTCTGGAGAATTTGCTTACTTTACAAATAAAATAAATACATATTATTTCATTTCATTACGTCTTTTACTTTATTTTGAATTTGATGTGGTTTTGTTTATTAGTTGTTGTTGGTTTTTCATTTTCAGTAATATTGGATGTAGTAAACACTAAACAGTACTATATAAATAAATTACAATTTTAATTGTGATTTTTATTAAATGTTTCTTGGTCAATTGACCGGTCAAATAGTCGGTCAATTGACCGAAAAATATTTGACTGGTCAAATGCACATACCTACTGTCAAGAGAATAATGTTTTAGTCACGGCTTGGGAGTGAAGTTAGCTTCCTGCATCTGTCATTGTAACTTAACTTTATTTTTTAAATAATTCATAAACTTTTACTACATTTTATGGCTGTCTTAATTTTCGATCGTAGAAAAAGTATAGTATATGATTAAAGAGACGTTTATAAACCTTGTTACATAATACGCGTATTATATAATATTAAATCTTCAAACTTCTTACAAAATTTATGTTGGCAATAATTTGACATTGCACGCGCAATTGTTGCACGAACTATTTTCGTTTAATCAGTTTCAGTAACGCATTGCATCTGCAATATAATACGCAATATTTCAGTTGAATTTACAATATATTTCAGTATCAAATAAATCTAACAACAAATGTTGAGGAACACTGTAAAAATATGTTCCGGAATTTCAAAGTAAAATATGAAGGTGCATAGCTAAAACATGTTCATACTTCTTACAGTGTATCTGTTTCAGTTTTTACGACTATTGAATATGTAGCAACAGTGTGTTCGTGGCTTATATTTTATGGATAATCAATAAGTTAGTAATGCGTTATTACCAACGGAAAATATTACCTCTATTGTTCACACAGTGATTATCCTACCACTATTGAGTTCATGAATTTTTAAGCAATATGGAAAATGTATCAATAAATGTATAGGAAGACAAGGTGGCTTTGCTTTGTGATGTGAAACTGATAACGGAAATGTAATCATTTCAATAATTGTTGTCTTCATTTAATCAACGAATATTATTATTGGTTTTCTAATTTAGTTGATGTATTATACATTATATTATTAAAATATGTTGTAATTCAACGTTCTATCATGCAGTTTTGCCTTGTTATTATGCCTAATTCAAGTTGGACTTTGGGAAATATTATTTTGAGAACTGAAGGTGATTTTGCGGCTCTGTCCGTACAACTACAACAGGCGCGGTGGCCGAGCGTTTTCAGGCACATCTCTTAAAATACTATGACGTCACCCGAACCAAGGTTCGTCAGTTCGAATCCGCCTGTCGACAATGTGCGATTTGTCGTAAAATATAAAATACAGTTACATGTATTTATCACCCTCGGGCGCTATAAACTAGTCACTTATACGTCTTAAATAATGTAGCATTCGACTACGAAAACCGGCAGTACGGCAGTGTAAAAACTGCGGCTCGGTGTGTCCGGTAGGCCCAGGCCCGATTTGGGCTGTAGTGCCATCAGAAGAAGAAGAAGTCCCTACAACTAATAGGTCAATCGTAAAAAAGATTTTAAAATAAAAATTACGTGTATACAAATTACCCCCTGAATGGGCGGATCCAGGGGAAGGGTCATGGAGGTCATGACTCCCCCTAAGCATGGACTTTTTTTTTTAATGTTGGCCCTAATACATAATAATGATTATTTACGATAACTCAAATTGTTAAACAAATTAAATAGAAAATATTATCTAAGAATTTAAAATTCTAAGATAATTAAGAACTATTGTTTGATTTATTATTCTAATATATAGCCAAAAACCATTATTTTGTGGGGATATTATTTTTACCCACAGATGGGAGACGTATTCTATTTAAGACCTAGTCAAGTATGTGACTACCGACATTTGCACTTAGAAAATCAACTTCTAGTTCAATAATTTTTGTATTCTATCGAAGAACCGTTTAGATATTTAAACTTTATGATTTAAAAAGTGTTGGCGTTCTTAGGGGAAATTTGTGAGGTGAAAAAAAATCACTTTCCTCACCAAGTTTATAATTGTTTATACAAAAGTAATTTTGCTTAAAGCTACACATTCTCCTACACCATGAAAGAGAAACGTCTCACCGGTTTGGCTTTGCTCCATATTCAGATTGACGTCGATAAAATCATCACTAAATTTGCAAAAAGCAAACGACGAATTGATTTTGTTATCTAAGTATATTCCAAAGATGATTTAATGTGATTCCAAAGATGATTTAATGTGATTTTATGTTATTGTAAAAATTATTTAAAGCAGGAATATAATATGAGCAAATACAAATGTTTTTTATATTTAGAAGATGGGCAATACCTCCTCATCCAGAGACAAAATTCACACCATGACCCCACCCCCCCCTAAGTCCGGATCCGCTCCTGCGCCCATTTAGGCATATTCTGTATCTTATTCCGTTAATTTTATAGCAGTTAAATTTAGCAATTTAAATTTCCTCCCCTTCCACTAATATCTTTAGGGGCCGTAATTTGACGATTGGTAATCGCTCTTCACGCGAAGATATATATCACTTACCGAGATCTGATACGACAGTGTGCTACATCCAGTAATGGGTAAAAGGCGTGATGATATATTTATTTATTTTTATGTCATCTTTGCTAAAAGTGTGAAATGTTAGTATATGATATTAGGTAAATCTTTAATGTTGAAATGCAAATGCTTGACATATAAATCTTGACAGAAAATCCCGAGAAAAGAACGATGTAAGTTGCTCACTCGAGTTTCAAGAATCACAGTGCACATGCACTTGAAAGCATCTTCAGTGCGAACAATTCCCACCCTATCCAAGTTGCATTTGTCAGCGATAGGTGTCACTACCTCTGCATGCTGGAGCATTGCGTCACCTCGTCGCCGTGTACAGAGCAAGATTGATGCTGGCGCCATGACCTTGAGCTATTGTGCTCGTCTGAGTCTGCGATCTCCAGATCACATGAAGATGAATCACCAGCGATCGCGGCGGCGACGGCGGCGGTGGAGAACTGATCGAGGAGTGAAGTTCGAGTTGGCGGGGGCTTACACTCGAGAATGCTGGAATTAATCTCCCGGGTATGCTCCGAGTTGCGTTGTTGAGCAAAGACACCCGGAAGGGCACACATTAAGGCCCTTCGTCGCTACAACGACAAACTAGTATTATCTCTCTTTGTTTTCACGTAATCAACTCCAACTTAACGTTACATTGTGAAGGTCAATTTCTACATTTCCTTTTACTTCGAAAAACAAACGCATTGTTAACAACTAGTTACATATTATTCAAATTTCTTCATTTATTTTTATCCCTCCTTTACCTGGCTTGAAACAGTCTTTAGAGTAGCGGTCGTTAACCTGCGGTCCGCGAACCCATGTGGGATCTGCGAAAAGTAATTGGTATGATTAAAAAATACAATAAGAAATAAAATTAAGAATCTTTACCAATAAAATTATTTTTTTTGCGCATTGTTATCGGAAACGTTCGTATTTAATATCTTTTTTCTGTTGCTATGAAAAGTTGACAATTATACTATAATTTGTCATCGTAAAGTTGACGTTTTCTGTGGAACAATCGAAAAATATCTTTTTTGCGCGTCTCCAATGGCAACGCGCGAAAAAACGTTAAATGTGCGCGTTTCCTATGGCAACGCATGAAAAAGATATTAAATGCGCGCTTATTTCAATAGTTACCAGGGATACAAACAAAACAGAAACTTGTCATATTGACAGTTAACAGAACAAATTTATTTTCAGTACGCATACGTTTTTTAATAATTTTAAGATGCCTTCGGTTCGCGCTGCAATTACCGTGTTCGAGTAACAAAGAATCACTTTACGCTCTTAATACACAAATAACTATTTCACGTGTTGTCATCGGGGACGTGCGACAATAGTTATTTGTGTATTAAGAGCGTAAAGTGATTCTTTGTTACTCGAGCACGGTAATTGCAGCGCGAGCCGAAGGCGAGACCTGCAATAGTACAAGAGGAACAAAGACACTTTACGCTCGTGATACACACATAATTTTTTCTACGATTGCATCTTAAAGTTATTAAAAAACGTAGGTATACGTCTAAAACTACATTCGTTTTGTTAACTGTCAATATGACAAGTTTCTGTTTTGTTTGTATCCCTGGTAACTATTGATATAATCTTTTTCGCGCGTTTCCATTGGAGACGCGCAAAAAAGATATTTTTCGATTGTTCCACAGAAAACGTCAACTTTACGATGACAAATGAGAGCGTAATTGTCATCTTTTCATAGCAATCGTAGAAAAACTTATTTTTCGATTGTTCCACAGAAAATGACAACTTTACGATGACAAATGAGAGCATAATTGTCAACTTTTCATAGTAATCGTAGAAAATAGTTATTTGTATAGTAAGAACGTAAAGTAATTCCTTGTTACTCGAGATTCTAAATTACTTGATATCGAAAGAAAAGTATCAATACGTTACTAGTATCGATAGTATCACATCTCTAATCCTAAGGTTAATATTCATTCTTGTTTGTCAAATTATGTATGTTGGTGTCATATCATAAATAATAATAATAATAATAATTTTATTTGGCAAAATTACAGCAAAAGCTGATCTCCCATTTAACCTTCACATCAAAATAACAAAATAAATTTATATAATTATGGTATAGCATAAATTCAAGTTATTAGGCATACATAAGATAAACATGGTTATTAATAAACATGATAAATAATCTAATTAAAAGTAGACAAATATGGATTAACAATAGATATAAAAATAGATCATAAATACAATAATAGAGTAAGGTTTAAAGATTCAATTAAGTGAAATTGTACCACTAAGTAACAATTTTTTCAATGTAGATGCAAACGTAGCTGGTTGTAAATAAAACGATTTTACATTGAATAACATAACAGGAGAATCGATCCGGTTAAATTTCCAGGCTTTGTTTTCGAATGTTGAGATATAATGAAAGTTATCTGAAGTAGATGAAATCCAATTAAAATATGTCAAATACGGGCGTCCGAATTTTTAAATTCTTAGAATTTTAATTACTTGATAAAAGATTTCCTGGAGTAGCGAAAAGCAGCGATATCTGCAAGTAAAATTTGCATGGCAATTAAAATTACAAAAAATTGCAAATTTAATATCGCCCGTTGCCAGTTTCACAGCTCACGGTTCTCGCTGAAGCTGAAGGCCGCTGAAGCAGCAGACTGAAAAATCCAGATTCATTCTACCTGTGATGAAACTCTTTTTTTCTTCACGCTTTTATTTTGCATTTTCTGTTGTCTTATTTCGCGCCCTACCATTAAGGAACAATATAATAATGTAACTTAAATTAGTTTTCTATTTAATTCGCATAAATATAGAAGCTGTAATATTAAACCTTGACCAAATTTAACTAATGGCAGAAAGTTTGAAGCTCAACTTGCTATAATTTTGAATTCTGTACTTGAGAAATTTAGATTCCCTAACAAAGTTATAAAGATCTTATCGATAGAATTCTCAGGGTTCTAGTTAAATTTAATTTTATGATTTTCAAATTCTATTATTGTTTCGAATAATTTAAAAAAATTGAGTATACAGGGTGTTTCAGGACTAGTGTAACAAACTTTAACAGCTTATTCCTGAGGTTATTTTGAGCCAAAAATGTCATATGAACATAGGTCCTCTTCCTTCTAGTTACCGAAATACAAGAGGTTGAAGTTCTATAAATAACACGACATTTTCAAATTTTTGTAATCAAGATACTTTCGGAAAACAAAGATGCGCGCAAATAGGGGATGGGAAAGTTGGCTTCTATTTGGATATCTGTCTTGGTATTCTCTGGACGCATAACGGGCATTACCATTACATAATCCATAAATAAAAATCATATCTGCATATTCAGCAGTACTATAACCATCCATTATGAAACAATAATACAATCAAAAGTACAACAATTTTTTAATTAAGACAAATAAAGTATGACTTTTCAATAAAATTCTTGTTTTCCGAAAGTATCTTGATTACAAAAATTAGAAAATGTCGTGTTATTTATAGAACTTCAATCTCTTGTATTTTGGTAACTAGAAGGAATAGGACCTATGTTTATATGACATTTTTTGCTCAAAATAACCTCAGGAATAAGCTGTTAAAGTTTGTTACACTAGTCCTGAAACACCCTGTATATATGAAATTAGCTAGTTTAATACACCACTTTCTCTTTATCCAAGTTTTTTTTACAATCCTGTTAATAAGTTAAATTTTTTTCTTCAATAAAAACTATCTGAATATCTCGTGAAGAACGTGTTATTATTCCCTCTGGTGGTATGGAAACAACTATTTCAGTTTATTAATATTTTATACAATCACAAATGCAAATCTCTTTATAAACATATAGAATTATTTTCTGTCCTTATTTATAGTTGGTTTCATAGCAAGCATTAGCGCAGTTGTAGATATTTATTTCTACATCATATTTTTAATTCAAATGACATAAAAGAATAGTTGTAAAAAAATCATTTGTATACCTCTAGAGTAAAGTGTCATTTCCTACCTTGTTATATTATACGTCAACCGGGAAAAATAGTAATGCACTTTTCTCCCATCTTATATAAATAGGTACTCCAAGTTATTCTGACAATAATGTGCTTAAGGTTACAGCATTCGTATCCGAAAATCCAGAGTTCTAATCCCACTCAAGCTAAAAGTATACTACACTACGGCTTTATGAGTACTATAATAGGTATTAAGTTCCTGTTGTACGGAGCAAGATAAGTACATAAATAATTAAAAGTGTGTATAATTTGAAACAGGCGCGGTGGCCGAGCGTGTTAAGGCACATCTCTTAACATACTGTGACGTCACCCGAGCCAAGGTTCGTCAGTTCGAATCCACCTGTCGACAATGTGTGATTTGTCGTAAAATATACAAAATACAGTTACATGTATTTATCACACTCGGGCGCTATAAGCTAGTCACTTTTACGTCTTAAATAATGTAGCATTCGACTACGAAAACCGGCAGTACGGCAGTGTAAAAACTGCGGCTCAGTGTGTCCGGTAGGCCCAGGCCCGATTTGGGCTGTAGTGCCATCAGAAGAAGAATTGTATAATTTGAACAGAAAGTGTCTTTGCCGTTCTTGCATGTTTATTGCTTTCAACTGTGCCTTGAGTCTATGTTAGAGCGATAAATAATTATTATGATCGGGGCATCCTGATGCCTTGCATTCAACATATATTGACCCACACCAAGTTTTCTACCAACAGTCTTGAACAGTATCCAGAATCGTCTTGGCAGAAATAAACCCATCCCTACTCAATCTGGGCTTTTAATTCCAGACAATAGTATACGATTACTTTGCATACTTAACAGCTGTACGTTCAACAAAGGATATTAGTTCCTTCGAAGCATTTCGCATAATAATTTCAGCTTTAAAGGATTAACGCTTACGTACAAAAGAAATGCTAAACCAGATCTCGTCGTCGCGATAAATAGCTCGGGAATGCGGGAACAGAACGGCGAATCTTCTGCTGGAAATGCGGGATGGCGTTCGCGACCGCTTGTGCCGAAGAATGCGGCGGCCAACTTAACTCTGATGTACGCTGCTGTACGCGAAGACGACGAAGACGAGACGAGGAGAGTTTTTCGCGCGGGTTAGGAATCTTGTTTAGTCGGTTGCTGTTGAATTAAACACCATGGATCTGAGGACGTTCATTCGGATAAAACTCTCACTGCGACGATAAATAAATCGAATCCTTTGGTTCTGGTAAAATATTGCATTTTTTACTGGTGACGGAATTTTTATTCAATATTTATTTATTTATGCGACTCTGCACAACAGAAACTTAATCCTAATTACAGTACATTTTTTAGCCTGAGTAGAATTCGAACTCAAGATCTCTCATTTCAATATTATTGACATGGCACTCTGCAGTATTTCTTCACGTGAAGTGCAGTTATCAGCCGTCAAATCACTGCCTCCAAAGACT
The DNA here is from genome assembly GCA_947425015.1 of Pterostichus niger. NCBI lineage: Eukaryota > Metazoa > Arthropoda > Insecta > Coleoptera > Carabidae > Pterostichus > Pterostichus niger. Next base: position 3,153,228 of record OX380341.1, on the reverse strand, counting down.
TTAGAAGAGGGAGAGCCACAAGGGTAAATTTAATTTGATGAAAATTGTTTGTCCACTGTTGGAATCGAACTCAGATTCTCAAATCCACAGGCCGACTGGATACCCCATTTAGCGAACAGTTAAATGTTAATTTCTACACTTCTGTTTTATCTGGTCCCGTTCTGTTCTGTTAGAGATACATGGTGGGCCCTAGAGCCAATCCTGGTTTATTTACATTCTGCTAAGTATTGAATAATAATAATTCAATATCCGAACAGAATCGCCAGGCCGGACCATGCACCCTAAACATAAAGACAATACACTACACTCTGCCCAGTTTCTAGCAAGAGCTGGACTGACCTGCTTATACCTTAAATGAAAGACATAGTGCAATGCAAATCAGCCGACGCCACGATACACAAAAAAAATTAACGTCCAGAGGATTCCCCAATTTCAAAGTAAAATCAGTGTTGGGTGACTTTTTTAACGTGGAATTCTATCACACTTTGTTGCTTCTTTCCAAAATGCAGTTCAAGTTTAGGGCTGGCTTACTAGTAGTTGAGTTGCTTTTCCAATTGCTGTTGCTTTTTAAATTACATTTCTGTTTTATCTGGTGAATTTTTAAAATTTTAGAAAAATATTGATCTAATGTTATTTTAAGTATTTTAAAAAATATATTAAACTATTATACAGGGTCTTAAAAAAGTTTCGGGACAGTGAAATATCTCGAGAAAAACACATCGAATCAAGAAACAAAAAAACACGTGTTTCATATTTTGCAAAAACCTATCTAAGCACACCTAACACAAACCCCAACTCCCACCCTCAGGGGGTGGGGCGGGGGGCAACTTTGAAACCTTAAATGGGAACTCCCATTTTTTATTGCAGATTCGTATTCTGCGAAAAAAATAAGTTAATTTTATCTGAAACTTTTTTTCCACTTCGGAATAGATGGCGCAAAATATGAAACACGTGTTTTTTTGTTTCTTGATTCGATGTGTATTTCTCGAGATATTTCACCGTCCCGGAACTTTTTTAACACCTTGTATATTGAATTTTCAATATTCGTAATTATTATTTTGTGTATAATTATATCAGCCGAAAAAATAAAATAGTATGTGTGAACTACCAGGTTATTACATAATTCCGGAACGCTTCGATCCTTAATTTATTTATACAGGGTGTTTCAGGACTAGTATAACAAACTTCAACAGCTTATTCCTGAGGTTATTTTGAGCAAAAAATGTCATATGAACATAGGTCCTATTCTTTCTAGTTACCAAAATACAAGAGGTTGAAGTTCTATAAATAACACGAAATTTTCAAATTTTTGTAATCAAGATACTTTCGGAAAACAAGAATTTTATTGAAAAGTCATACCTTATTTGTCTTCATTAAAAATTGTTGTACTTTTGATTGTATTATTGTTTCATAATGGATGGTTATAGTACTGCTGAATATGCAGATATGATCTTTATTTATGGATTATGTAATGGTAATGCCCGTTATGCATCCAGAGAATACCAAGACACATATCCAAATAGAAGCCAACTTTCCCATCCCCTATTTGCGCGTATTTTTGTTTTCCAAAAGTATCTTGATTACAAAAATTTCAAAATTTCGTGTTATTTATAGAACTTCAACTTCTTGTATTTTGGTAACTAGAAGGTATAGGACTTATGTTCATATGACATTTTTTGCTCAAAATGACCTCAGGAATAAGCTGTTAAAGTTTGTTACACTAGTCCTGAAACACTCTGTATATTGACAAGAACTTAATCCCAATTACAGTATAGAGTTCAGTGTGGTACTTCATATATTAGTAGTGTGAGTGGAATTCGAATTCGAAATTAAACCATACCACCATACTACCGCACATCGTCAACTAGTTTCATAATATACAAATTATTTTAAAATGTATTAGGATAAAATGTTGAAACAAACAAAAAACTAGTTGGATAAGTTACGTGATGAAATTATAAACTATAAACCAGTTCCATAATCTCGTTTGAATATTGTCGGTGTCGGTAGACTTTAGTAGAAAATGATGTTGGCTTCCATTAGGGAAAGCCGTTTGCCATCAGAAACAATATCGGTGTGAACTATGAAATTAGCTGACAGTCTGTGATGTCAAATAATATTTGAGCACCCTGCTTCGTCAAAGCGAAGATAAGTGAGTGGTTTATTTAGATGTTGACAAGGCCAAGGGCACTTACCATCCACTTTCCACGGCACATCGTCATGCGAAAGACAGATTTGAACATTGGAGAGTGCTTTAAAGACAACAAGTAACATTTCACAATGAAAGAGTTTTGAGAAATTGGAATAAAAGAATGGAATGGATTGAATTCAGCACTGTTATTTAATCTAAACTGCGTTGGAAATGGAAATATAAGATATAATATCTTATTTCTGTTTGTTGTCTAATTCGCGTTTTTATGGAAAGAAAATAGAAGAATTGTAGCTTCCAGTACTTTCAAAAAAAATCACAAACATGGAATAGTACTTATTTCGAACGGGTATGAAATATTGGCGCGGTGGCCGAGCGTGTTAAGGCACATCTCTTAACATACTGTGACGTCACCCGGACCAAGGTTCGTCAGTTCGAATCCGCCTGTCGACAATGTGTGATTTATCGTAAAATATAAAAATACAGTTACATGTATTTATCACACTCGGGAGCTATAAGCTAGTCACTTATACGATTTAAATAATGTAGCATTTGACTACGAAAACCGGCAGTACGGCAGTGTAAAAACTGCGGCTCGGTGTGTCCGGTAGGCCCAGGCCCGATTTGGGCTGTAGCGCCACAGATGATGATGATGATGATGATGAAATATTGTAATATGAGCAAGGTGTGAATGCTGCAATTCATACGAATGAAAAATACTTTTTCTATAATTGCTATGAAAAGTTGACAATGACAACTCGCAAAAAAGACGTTAAATGCGCGCGTTTCCAATGGCAATGCGCGAAAAAGATTATAAATGCGCACTTATTTCAATAGTTACCAGGGATACAAACAAAACAGAAACTTGTCACATTGACAGTTGCCGAAATGAATTTATTTTCAGTACGAATACGTTTTTAAATAATTTTAAGATGCAATCGTAGAAAAAATTATGTGTGCATCACGAGCGTAAAGTGTCTTTGTTCCGATTGCACTATTACCGTGCTCGAGTAACAAAGGATCACTTTGCGCTCTTAATACACAAATAACTATATTTACATCGAAGATATTATAACTATTATTTTAAAAATTAGTTTATCCCGATTTCACGATTCCTTTGACAATTCTAAATTAATCTCCTAGCAGCATAACAACCCGTAAGATATGCATTCATTTCTCACGTTGCCTTTAGTAAACAATACCTTTAATACACAAGTAAATATTTTACATAAATAAAATAAATATATCATCACGCCTTTTACCCATTACTGGGTGTGGCACTCTGCCAGAGCAGATTTCAGTAAGTGATATATTTCTACGCGTGAAGTGCGGTTACCAGCCGTAAAATCACGGCCCCAAAAGATGTTAGTAGAGGGAAAGCCACAGGGGTAGATTTAAATTGGTGAAAATTGTTTGGGGATCGAACCAGGGTTCTCAAGATCCACAGGCCGAGTCGATACCACTCATTACATCATATAGTATATTTCATTAATTTTGTCCTTATGAATAAAAACATTTTGCATTTACATCTTAAAGTAAATATGCACTTTTCCGCCTATTATTTGATCACAGACATTATATCTCGTGTATTTGGGTGTATTCACACATCGTTAAGATTTATATGTTCTACTTGTATAAACAAGAGTAAAGGGTATAAAGTTTGCTATAAAATTATTGAAAATATAAAATTGTGAAACATATTTCCGACGTGAAAATGTTTATTACGTTTGAAGTTTGGATTGCTTTAACGACAGTTCATCTCTAATGTTTATTTTTTGCGATATATAAACAAAACTGAGAAATCTGTAAACATGTATTGAAGTGGAACCCAAAAGGGTCTGAGGAAAAGAAATGTCGAAAATGACATAGCGGAAAACACTCAAAGAGAGTACGGCTGCAGAAAATGAAATAAAAACGGTGAAAAACAGAATCTGATGGAAAAAGCATGTTTCATTGAACCCTCTGTTTCCAAAAAATATCTTATATATTATTACTACTAATGCAAACTTCAAAATGTCACGTTTCAGGACTGAACAAATAAAATATCAATATCTTTTATATTTCTATAATAAAAACCAACATTGTTTCGACTTTCATGATAACTGATAACTTTCAAATTTTATTCACTTTTTAGGCACTAATTATAATTTGTAATTATTTTAATGTGTTTTTCTACTTCCGTTAGGAAATAGACGTTTTATTTCACTTATTTGAGTTAGGTAATGAACTGCATTATTTAACTAGTGAAATAATGAGGTTACATAGCAACACAAAAAAATAAGATATCTTGGTAGACGAATTCTGATGTGTTATTTTTTTATTTTTTGAATTTATAACTGTCATTAATATGTCAAAATTTCATAATTTCAAAAACGCTCTTTCGTATTTATTAGAACGGAAATAGAAAAAATATTGTATGAAGCTAGAAAGGAAATAGGTTATTACCTTACTTATGTGTTTACATAACTCGGCTACGCCTCGTTCTGCAACTTTCAGATGCGTAAGGTAATAACCTTAATTTCTTTACTAGTTTCATAAATAGCCATTTCCTACTCCCGTTTTTAAAATGTCACTAATTTCCATGGCGCTAAATAACATCTTAATCACATGACAAATTGTGGTTTGAGATATTTAGCACGGGGTGAAGTTAGCTCTGTCATTGTAATAATCTTATTTTTCAAATAATTCATAAAACTTTTTTTTTTTTTAAACACTCGTAACTAAAGAGACGTTTATAAAACTTGTTACATAATATATAATTAAATATTGACAATGAACATCATTATGACAAATACCTTTTAAAAATGGAAGGCAGTGTATTTAGTTATTCAATTCGTTATTTTCTAACGCACAGACAGTCCTGAAAAATTTAAAATTCAAATTAAAGTTGCTTCTAATTTAAATTGTATACGAAGTTTACAAAAAAATTATGTAAACTTTTCTGTGGAAGAAAATACAATTTTGTATTTTCAATGCCGGAAATAATTTTATTTTCCCAGAACATTTTTCATTTAGCAAGTTCCGCCTTTAGAAATTATGAAATTGATTTGAACTGAAAGGATCTGTTGTTTCTCTAATTAAATTTGGAATTAACAATAATTATTTCTTAAAATCAGCTATCTTGCCTCATTTATTTGGTGCCCATCTTTGCGGAAGCAAACGACAGCGAAAGAGAATATTAGACGAAGACTGTACGCTACATTCATTATCAAAAGATACTCGTATTTACACGCAAGAAACATTTATATTATCTCTCTTAAATTTAAGAATAAGTATGACATCTTTAACTTTAATTAATACTCTACACATAAACATGGTGCAAAATTAATACTCGTAAAAGGATTTATTTTTCTTATAATTTATAGTCTAATAATTACTACTCGTGCATTTTATAATTATTAATTGTTTTAAAGACATAAAATTAATTGATATCTGAATTATTATAACATCTACAGGGGTCGTGATTTTAAGTGGAAAAATATATCATTTACCAATAATGATATATTTATTTTCAAATTATGTTGTACAAATCTTATAATGTCGCTATCAAATATTTTTAAATTATTTTTGAGGAAGAGCTTCAAATAAATTTGAATTTTATTATATTCATATTGTAATAAATAATATAAAATGTATATATATATATATATATATATATATATATATATATATATATATATATATATATATATATATACCGGGAGTTTTTTTTTATCAGTAAACATAGGGATATGCCATTACCATAGTTACAAATACAAAGTTTGACAGCAATGCATTAGAGCGTTTATTTTAAAAGTAAACATAGGGAAAATAACATTGCTGTCATCTATAGTTGTCAAAGTAATAAAACTGTCCTCTTTCAAAATCAGACCGGGTTAATAGGGGATCAAATAGTGGGACGTTTTTATATAAATGGAAATTTAAACGGGGAAAATTATTTAGAGTTGTTACAAGACAGAGTAATATTGAGTAAATATTGAGTAAGTGTGGTTCCAACAAAATGTACGAAATTATCTGCACCGGATATTCCCCCAACGATGGCTAGGACGAGGTGCAGAAGTGGAGTGGCCTGCAAGGTCACCAGATCTTGCGCCAAACGATTTTTTTCTTTGGGGCCACTTAAAAAGTAAATTTTATAATGGTGGTAGAATGAGTGTAGAACAATTAAAACGTAGAATTAGTGTTGCATCGCATGAGATTCCTCCAGAGCAAATAAATAATGCTATAAATTCATTTTATAATTGTTGAGACTATTGTTTACAGGTAAATGGGGGTAATTTTGAACAGTTATTGAATTAAAATTCCTATTTAAACTAAATAAAATTTTCTTTTTTGGTAGTTGTGATTTGACAACAGGTTACTGTACTTAACGGCTTAAAATGTGTAGTTTATTAGGATCTGCTATTGCAGAACTGCCATGGTCAAGAATGACCATATAAACATGCAGATGTGAATTCATGGTTGAACCAGTTCAAAAAGTCAAAATTTTTATAATATAGTTCTATATAGTTCAGAGCACGAGAAATGCACTCGTTCAAACCGCATTTCAATATCTTTTTTAGTTTTCGAGTTACAACGGTTTTTGACTTTTTTTAAAGCTCAACTTTGAGACGCCATAACTAAAAAACTAAAAGAGATATTGAAATGCGGTTTGAACGAGTGTATTGCTACTTAACTTGTACATGTATTTTGAAAATTTGAAAAAATTTTCAAATTTTTCCGAAATTTTCTTTTGTCGATATTTCAAAAAGTTGAAGAGATAATGTAAATATGAAAACACCAGTGAATTCCTCGCGTGAAAATACATAGGTATGCAAATTTTCACATCAAAATTCGCATGGATACATTTTTTATTACAAAAAATCGAAAATGGCCGTTTTTTGAAGATTTCTTAAGGGGTACCCCTTGGTGTTTTTACGGATTTTGGCCATTTTTCGTTTTTTTGTAATAAAAAATGTATCCGTGCGAATTTTATTGTGAAAATTTGCATACTTATGTATTTTCACGCCAGAAATTCACTGGTGTTTTCAGATTTTCATTATCTTCTCAAGTTTTTGAAATATTGAGGAAGAAAAATTTTGAAAAAAATTTAAAAATTTTCAAAATTTTCAAAATACCTGTACAAGTTAAGTAGCGCACGAGAAATACACTCGTTCAAACCGCATTTCAATATCTCTTTTAGTTTTTGAGTTATGGGCTTTCAAAGTTGACCTTTAAAAAAATTCAAAAATCGCTGTAACTTAAAAACTAAAAAAGATATGAAGATGCGCCTTGCGCCATTCAATTTCTCGTGGTCTGAATTATATAGAACCACATTTTAATAATTTTCGATTTTTGAACTGGTTCTACCCAAAATTCTCATTATTTGTATGTACGAGCTCTTAAACGAAGAATATGCGAACAAACCTCTACACAATTTGGATTGTTTTGAGGTTCTAAATTTATACCTAACATTTAGTTAATATAATTTAAAGTAATTCAAATTCATTTAATTTGTTTAAACTTAAAATGTTTCTTTTAGACTATAGACTATTACACTTCAATGCATTCCTGAAAATATTATTTTCCCTATGTTTAGTTTTAAAATAAACGCTCTAATGTATTGCTGTCAAACTTTTTAACTGTAACTATGGTAATGATATACATATCCCTATGTTTACTGATAAGAAAAACTCCCGGTATATATAAATGTATTTTACCCATTGCTGGGTGTGGTACTCTGCCGTAGCAGTAAGTAATATATTTATGTACGTGAAATTTGGTTACCAGCGGTTAAATCACGTCCCCAAAATGAAATTATTTAAATTTATTATAAATTAATATTTTTGCCGCTTTCAAGATATTAAACCTATGTTTACATGCACAAACGTAGGCTGATAAGTAAGTAATAACTGTATTCTGTACGGTAATATTACCATACTGACTGTCAAAACAGTCAAGAAAATGAAAATAAAACATAATGATAATATAACAATAATACAAAGATTACTTCTCCTACTTATCATAATATATATTAATTGTACAGTCTTTCAAATTAGAGATGACTACGTTATAACGTTTAAATAAAAAAATTATTTATAAATATGATACAAACCAATTGTAACCACGGCGTTAAATAAAACATACAGACCACAGACTTACTTGATCACCTTCTAAAATGATGACAATGACGTTATTCATAATAGAATTTCAAAAAATTATATTTAATAATAACGTTAATGTGTCTATATTCTGAAACCGATAAACTATTGAACAAACCATGGATGTTATGTGTCATAACAGGCCTTAGATGTCTTAAAATCCTCGCTCTACGACCTCGGACATCTGCGGCTGTAATGATACTCATAACATTCCTAGGTATATTAATATTTAGTTATTACAGATATCACTTCTTTCTTTGAGTCCCATCATTCCGTTTCGGAACATAGAGGCCGGGCACACCGAGCCGCAGTTTTTACACTGCCGTACTGCCTGTTTCTTTAGTCAGATTATTTAAACTATAAGTGACTAGCTTATAGCGCCCGAGTGTGATGAATACATGAAACTGTATTTTTATATTTTACGACAAATCACACATTGTTGACAGGCGGATTCGAACCGACGAACCTTGATTCGGGTGACGTCACACTATGCTAAGAGATGTGCCTTAACACGCTCGGCCACCGCGCCTACAGATATCACTTGGTTCTCATTAATGTTAAATAATATCGTTAGTTTCTACTACGATAATAGCTTTACTTTTTTCCCTAAGGATAAAAGTAGCACATTCTTCTGTCAATTCAAACAGGTTCATCTATGACTAAAGTTAATTTATATTATGACAGAAAAATTATGATGACGCCTGGATTCGAACCAGGGACCTTCCGCATACCGGGCAGAGATGCTAACCGCTACACCACGTCACCTGTGTTCGAAATATGGCATCAACTGAATTTTTCTGTCACAGTGTCTAAGCGTAGCTTCGTTCCGAGAGACTCCTATATAGGCATTGACAACCGGGTTCGTCTACAGTGACACAGTTTTTGATTATAAGGGAATCATACCCAAGCTTAGAGCTAATATTATTAAGTTGTGTGATTATTAAAGGTAATCATACCTGTAGTTCTTGACTAAAGTTAATTTATATTATGACAGAAAACCAGGGACTGGTTCGAATCCAGGCGTCATCAGAATTTTTCTGTCATAATATAAATTAACTTTAGTCAAAAACTACAGGTATGATTACCTTTAATAATCACACAACTTAATAATATTAGCTCCAGGTTCATCTATATTTTAAATTTAGTTGAGCACATAAACCCGAATAAATGTAATATTTGATTAAAATACAAATTATGGAGAATATACGAGTGGGTATATAAAAACCAATAATAAAATCTAATAGGAACCCAACACCGAAAACAACTTATCTACAAGAGATACGCCGGTCCCCAGCGAATAATTTTTAAAAAAGCGGGCAAATTTTCGAGTTATTTTATTAAACGTCTGTTTAGCGGGGCAGTGTGTTGCTATTCCCAAGTCGATAATCTAAACTGAAAAAAGTTGGGGGTGTCTGTTTAGCCGGCCCAGCGCCCGGCTCTGAACTTTTGCCCTGGTTATTCCAACCCAGCTCGGAGCGTGCTTTCGCGCTTACCTGCCCCACACCCCTCGGCGATGCTGCGATGCTCAACTTTTAAATTATCCATGTGCCCACCGCTGATTCACAAATGCCGACATTTGAATAATGACGCTGGATTTAAATTAATTTTCGTGTTATTTTATGTAAAGTTTTAATGATGAATTTCATTTACTGCGGGAATATTATGAACTAATGGACTTCGAAATGGCTTGAGGAACCACACGCCCAGATTCGATTTTTACTAGCTATCTTCGAACAGGATTATCAGCACTACGAATATTATACCTCATTGAAGTAATCACTATGATAGAATAGTCTATTGTAGTACTAGTGTGGAAAGGATTTCATTGTAAAACGAGTACGAGTGGTAGCGAGTGTTTCAGTAGTACGAGTTTTCCAATGGCGCTTTTCCACAATTATTTTTTTACATTAAAAATGAAAATTACATTTTTCGAAAACTGTCATATAAAGTTAAAATTTACATGACAACTATCAACACGCGAAATGAGTGTTTTTTGTCTACAGAACGCAACAGACTTTTGCATGCAGGATGCAAAAGTTTTTTGTATCCTGCAATTTTTTGATAGAAGAAAGGCTCACAATTTAATAAAATTTGTCACTTTAATTTTTTGCATCGAAACAATACTTTTAATCTTTAACAAAATTTATATTTAATGTTCCATTTGAGCAATTATTTATATTTATCCCGCTTGAGGAAGCTAACTGGTGTACTGGAATAGTTTCTTGAGAAATGCAATGCTAAATGCAATGCGAATCCCAATAAATCGCAGAAAAAAATTAGAACGTTTGTATGGTTTCTATTGTCAACCAGCTGTCAATTGCTGGTCAGAGAATACCAGACTTGATAGCAATTATATTACATACATTGTTGTCATGGAGACATTAGATGTCACATTAATTAATCCTAAACGTCAAAATTTTCTCATTACATTATTACTAATTTTGGGACATAGTTTTCTAAAAAACGTTGTTTGATACTCGATTGCGACATGCTTTTGCATTTTTGAATACAAAAGTAACATTTCGCAATCTAGAATAAAAAATAACTATTTTACGTTTGCAGTAATCAATACAAAAAATTATTTTACCTGAAACTAACAGGAAAATAAACATTTTCCGGACCTTTAACACTCAGTAAAATTTTGCTTTGCATGACTAGTCAGGAAAATAACACATTGCCTGCCAAGGAAGGTTAATAACTATTATATAAATGCAAAGAGTTATATATTTGCAAATACACATCACGTTTCCTTAGTCACCATATGAAATTACATTTCCCTCACTCAATAAATTACATTCCTCACTACAATGAAAAGTTATCTCGTTCCATTTAAGAAAATATAACGTTAATCCTCCTCTCTGCCATATACTAACCATACAAATATATCCCCGTCCTTACTGTATAAGCCTGTTTATTTATATTTTCTCTAAAGTTAATAGTTAGCTAGTAAAACCTATTGGTTGTTTTAAAAACTCATCCTGTATAACAGTAACTTTATATAACAACAAAGACAAAATTAATTGTCATCCAACACTTGGTGAAACATGGTTTAATAAAAAGTATAAAATAAAAACTTGGCTATGTTTCACAAAATTCAGCCTCCAAGTCACCTTATGAGGGTATCGTCAGAGGCTGGCCAGCACAGTTCGGTAGATGGCATGATCTGTTCCACAGAACTTCTCATGTCATCTTACCTGTTGTTAGAGATCTTATTCTCTGCTGGCACAGTTCTTCGTCACCAACTTCATCACGTGAACTTTGTTCTAGGTGAAGAAGTGAGTTATACCATACTGATGAGCTCTAATAACAGCGAAACGCGTCTATGGTTACTAACTGTGCTGGCCAGCCTCTGACGATGCCCTCATAAGGTGACTTGGAGGCTGAATTTTGTGAAACATAGCCAAGTTTTTATTTTATACTTTTTAGTAAATTTATAAACAATTTATTGTGTTTTGTAAATAGATTTAATACCAATTATTTCAATTCGGAATAAAATTATTTCAAAAATTATGAATCTGTGTGTGAAAAACATTAGTGTTTTCAGCTTGAGTGTAGCCTAAATATACTTCCTAATAAAGAATGGGACTATAACTATAAGAATGAGAATAATAGTAACGACTGAAAAAGGTTTTGAATGCAAAGGAAGGAAAAGTGGCCATTTAAATGCAGGGTTATTGCTACTCCAGTTGTGTGGAATTATTATGTCTGAATAGAGTTTTATTCAACAGTGTTCGTGGTGGAATTACCACAGCTCCACTAGCCAAATAAAATCTGGCTTTGTTTTCCGTCGTCGGAGCAAAATCGGATAGAACAATTAAAAGTAAACAAAAAGATTAAAAAAGTAAAATTAGAGTATATCCCGTCCAAGTTTCCACACTGTGTGATTTATCCCAAACAAAAAATAGAAACAAGTGAGCGAATACACTCAAGATATGGTGGCCCAAATTTTTACGAAATTGATTTACGTGAAAAATTGATATGGGACGTTGTCTGGCCTAGTTAAACCGACGAAAAATTATCTGAATATAAAAGCGAAGTGCGAAAATGGGACACGTGCAATTTTTAATACTAAAAGTCAGATAATTCAAAAGTCATTATATGCAAATAGACCGAAGCTTTTGAAAATTTATGCGAAGCGGTGGGTGCGGACATATGACCCACTTAATTCGTCGAATTTTAAATTGAGGGATGATTTTTATTCATCTTACATCGCTGCCGGAGTGCAGCGAAGAAATTTTATTTATTTCCCGAGGAACGTTGAACGTTGACAAGCTAATGCGCCCTATATTGAACCTTCTCTGTAATTACTAAATATAGTGGATCATATTTCTTTCTAGAACGTAAGAACAAATAATAACATACATTTATTATTGTTTAACATCATTTTGCTACACTATTGCGCGTGGGTGTATGAATAGAGTATATACGAAAGATTTAAGACACAAATTTCGAAACTCACCTTTAACCTTTTACACAAAACAACAAGTTGAAGTGACAGGAAAACGAAAATTTAGACAAGACAAAGTGGTAAGAATAAATGATATGACGTACCGTTCTAAATTACTGAATATCTGTAAATGAAAGGGTGAAAAGGTCAGAACGAAAACTTGACGAAAGAACAATAAAAGAAAAGATTTCGCGTGAGATTTAAGCTAATCTCCAGATTTCATTATCTGGAATTATACTTTCAACAACCGAAAATCCTCAAATCAATAAAAGATATTAGGCGGAAACCGTTCATAATATTAATCAATACAAATTTCATCACGATTCTGTACATATTAACATTTATGATTTAATGCCAGGGCCGTCTTTAACTCTAAACAAAATTATTATTATCATGATTTTCAAGCACCCACGTTTGAAAACTGCATTTTTAAACATTTATTAATTTTACATAAATATTTAAATATGTTATTTCTTGTTCACATTAATTTATAAAACTAAACCTAAAATGAGGGGTAGCTGGTTCAGTGGTATCGAGTCACCAAATTAAATCTACCCCTCCACTAACATATTTGGGGACAGTGATTTGATGGCCGGTAACGTGAAAAAATATATCACTTACCGACATCTGCTAAGGCAGAGTGCTACACCCAGTAATGGGTAAAAAGCGTGATGATATATTTATATTTTTAAGGGGTAGGTGGCTCAGTGGTATCGAGTCGTGCTGTGGATCTTGAGAACCCTGGTTCGATCCCCACAGCCGACAAACAATTTTTACCAATTTAAATCTACCCCTGTGGCTCCCTCTTCACTAATATATTTGAGGGCCGTGATTTGACGGCTGGTAACCGCACTTCACGCGAATAAATATATCACTTACCGAGATCTGCTTAGGGAGAGTGCTACACCCAGTAATGGGTAAAAAGCGTGATGATATATTTATTTATTTTTAAACCTAAAATTTATACTTTTAAACATAATTTAGAGGTTGTCATGCTTTAGCAGCATTATTAATAGTCACTGTTTGTAATAAAAAATAAATATATTATCACGCCGTTTGCCGATTACTGAATCAAAATGTGTGGTAGGATAAGAAACATTTATAATTAGAGTATTTATAAATAAAATAAAATAAATATATCATTACGCCTTTTACCCATTACTGGGTGTGGCACTCTGCCTAAGCAGATCTTGGTAAGTAATATATTTTTTCGCGTCAAGTGCGATTACCAGCTGTCAAATCACGGCCCCCAAAGATGCTAGTAAAGGGGGAGCCACAGAGGTAGATTTTTAATTAGTGAAAATTGTTTGTCGGCTGTGGGGATTTAACCAGGGTTCTCAAGATCCACAGGCCGACTCGATACCACTGAGCCACCTACCACAGTATTTGATGAAATTAAATGAAATACCGCCACAGTTTTGTGTTTGTACATAAAACTTTTTGTCAAATGATGGAAATGTTGACCGCTTGTCACCGGCTTTGGAAGATTAGAATTTCCTTGAGGTACAAACAAATTTCTATGTTAGTTACGTCTACAATCTAGAGTTTGAAATCAATAGTAAATTAGTAGATAATTCCCCCACAAAGATGAAAGTTATACGCAACCACATCATAGCAGAGGTACGCTTACGTCTACGCTACGCGACGCGTAACTTCAACAAGACACACAGCAGAACTTACGAAAACCGCTTTACATTTCACCCACGTTGTTCCGAATTTCATTAAAACACAATTTCTACAGTTTCAGATAGCAATTCATTGCGTTGTTCGTGTTGCCAACCTTACGAAATGTTTAATTTCATATGAATGTTGTTCTCGAGTTTATTTGTTGCATTGGAATACGCTGTTTATTCCTCGAGATGAATTATGGAGGTCATAATTTAGTATTATATTCGGTGCATTATTACGACGAGAAATGGAAGTACTATACTACTGCATTGACTGTAATTCTTTATTTACGAAGGAAATATATTTTTGTCGTGAATTTCTCTGCAAACAAAAAGAAGTATATCGTCAATTTCTTATACGCAGTAAATTATTGTTGGGAACCATTTTTTAAATTACCTTTTACTGGATTGTTAATTATTATTTTCTATTGCCTTTATTAAAATGTCATTTAATGTATTGGTTTCTATGGCGCTAAATAACATCTTAATCATATATTAACAAGCTGTGGCTTCAAACGTTTTAGGCACGGGGTAAAGTTAGCTTTCTGTAGCTGTCATTGTAAGTAAACTAGAGATGGGCGAATATCAAATTTCTCGAATTCGAATATCGAATACGAATATTAATCAGATCTCGAATAATCGAGGTACTCGAATATTCGAATACTCCTAAAAGTTAATTTATTTATTATTAATAATAATTTAATTATGTCCTTTTCATTATTCGAATGAAATTGTTAAGATAAAATAAAATTAAAACAAAAAGTACAAACAAACAAGAAAAGAAAAAGACGAAAACTTCAAATTTAAGGTAAAACGTACGGGCTGATGTTGGCGAAAAACAAATTAGAAATATGGTACGTCTTCATGGTTTTGAAACAAAATATCTTTGTTATTAATAACTTCAAAATATTGTAATAGCTTTAAGTATATATAAAAATGATAAAGAAAAACATAGTCAAAAATTGAGGTCAACATATGGCGCGATATTAAAGGTATTCAAATGTTCGGTGTACTGACGTTAATATTCGAAAATCTCGAATATCGAATAATGTCAATATTCGCGGCATTCGACTATTCGCGGATGATATTCGCCCATCTCTAAAGTAAACCTTACTTTTAAATAATTAATAAAACTTAAAAAAAATGTCTTAATAAAACACTGAATTGTAACTCAAAACACTGTACCGGGTACTAATAACCGTAGCTGTTGAAGTACTCTTTAAATATAAATAAAAAAAAATTGTCTTTAGATACTCGTTTATTATACACTCGTAACTAAAGAGATCTTTATAAAACTTGTTACATAATATACTAGGAGTATTATAGTTATTTAAGTTTAAGGGCAGTAAGTGCTTCCTTTAGGTTGAAATGAAAAATATTTTGGAACTCAAGACGAAGTAGAGATCTTCAATATATCCGATATCGGATTGATGCTTATTACATTGTTTGGACAATCCACACAATAATGAAATTAAAACTTACAAATATTCGAAACATATTTTGACTTTTAAAAATTTCTTATACTTATTATTTAACCATTTTGCACTCCAGCTTAAAAACTTATAGAAGAGACTAATAACTCCAACACTATATTAGTTACAAGTACATGCATGTAATGTAAAAATGTCGCAATTACAGCGACAACGAAGTGCAAAGGGTTAAGATTATTTTGATTTTTGTTATATCACAAAAGAATGCTTAGTTTCTAAAAACATCTCTACCGATTTGGATAAAAAAGTACCAGAAAAATCAATAAAACTTTTCTGATTTCTAAATTGCACAAAGAGAACAAAAAATGAATGTTTTCATGAATAAATTTTATTGATTGTCGCAAAAAAAACTGTACCTTAACACATTCTGAAAGCGACTTTACTAGGCTGTCGCCTGGGTTATATACATTTAAAAAAAATTCTTTTAGATTCGTAATCAGCATATCAAACAACATATACCATTAACGTATGTACCTGAAGTTATGAAACACCCTGTATAAAGCCTAGAATGTCAAAAAAAACAAAGCAGAGGGACAATAATATTGAATGTATAAATTATATACTCAATTCCATTAAACATATTTCATTTCATCAAATAATCTTCAATTTTCTAATATTTTAAGGTTGTTTTTGTAACTTGACAGCGTTGTCACTTTTATTTAATTAAAATAAAAATCACTAGATGGTATTGCTTGAAGTTTTAAATCTGTCAAAAACTCAAGACATATTTGTATATGGGAAAACGATAAGGTTTGTGTGATGTTATGTATTTGAATTGTTTCTTAAATAATTTGAACTGATAGTGAGAAGAAAGTCAATGAAACCGATGGTTTACATTTTCTTTTTAATTCGAAATTTGTGTAGGCTATTGACAAGCCTAGTTGAGTAGAAAACACTTCTAACGACATTCTTTTATTATCACATTCCTTTCTTTACGAGAATCGTCCGTGTTTCCGCATTCTTCTAAAAATTGTCTCGAGCTGATTATATTCTGTTGTGTATTTTCTTCGTAGTTAACAACGCCCTGACAAAATTACTTTATTCTTAATACACTCTTTATTATAACTTTATTGATTTGAAACTTCCGAGATAAATAAATGGTTTGTTCGGGTAAATTTGATACGTTTGTGGAACATACAGTTGAAATTAATAAATCATTTTTAACGCAACAACAAACTTATAAGACAAGATGAATTACTTATTTGGAAAAGTCTTCCAACTCAAACTCCTCCGAATCGAAGAAAAGTTTCGGATTATTTACTCTAATGTCAGATAGCGCAACATAATATTTTTTATCTACGACCGTGCGATATATCCTTAATATCCCACTTATTTCAGACAGGTAATGACTTACTTTACCGCACACGTGCGTTTTTTGAATTTTTACCGCATGCGCAAGGGATAATGCAAAATGTAGGAAAAAACTAAAGAAAATTAGACAAGAAAACTTATTTATTGTATACATTTATAACACAGTCTTTACAGCTATATAAATTGATGCCAGATGTTGACACATTTGGATGATTTGATGTTACCGTAGAATTAGTAATTTCTATATTGTGTGATACTGGAGACACATTTTCTTTTCCTCCCAAAATTTTGGTAGCCGTTTTCTTTTTATTCTCAGCGGAAGTCTCAATGTGACCTCCAACCACCGTGGAATAATAGCACCAAAGAGATAATGATTTTTTAATCTTGTTTAATGCTCCGAAGTACACTAACAAAGCCTTTTCATTTGTTGTATCTTTAATTTTTTTATCTTCACACCATTTCTCATACCTGTCATAAGCCAGTTGATATTTTACTCTTGATTTTTGAGGAATCAGATCCAAAATAACGTTTGACGCTGCTTCTTCTATATCTGAAGGCAGATCTATATCTGAAAGGCTCATTTTCTATTATCGAACTATTCGACACAGTCGTAAAGGCAAAGTCAAAATTTTTCTGTTTATTTGGTTGTCGCGATTGTCAACGCGTTGCTATCATTTAGAAAACAATCAGCACATGTTGCTACTTTGATTTGAAATTTAATTAAATTTATATTTAATTATAAAAATAACAATTTAAATCCCGAACAGTCGTAGATAAAATTTTGTACGCAATACGTGGAATACTACATAATTATCGCACATATGTGATTACACAAACTCGGCCTACGGCCTCGTTGTGCAACTTTCACATGCGTGCGATAATTTTGTCTATATCCCACTTATTGCGTAAATAACTATAACCTATTTCCCCAAAACACACATTCTAACGAAATACTAGTATATACAATGAGTTTTTTAAAACATCCAATCAATTTTACTGACTAACGATTCACTTTAGAGAAAAAATAAATACACAGACTTATACAGCCTGGAGGGGAACAAAATGGCACTGACAAATCTTCACAAGATCTTAAACATATAAATAAAATAAATAAATAAATATATCATCACGCCTCGGGCAACAAACAATTTTCAGAGATTGTTGATTGAAATACAGTTTTTACTTCCTTGTACGAAGTAAAGTATTGTAATCGCGAAAATTTTCGGTTCTCAGATTTCAACGGAAATAGGTATTTTGGCCCTCCCTGAATCCATTTTGACTAATTTCGTCATGCCGTTTGTACGTACGTAAGTACGTACGTATCTTGCATAACTCAAAAACGGTAAGCCGTAGAAAATTGAAACTTTATATTTAGGACTGTTATAACATCTAGTTGTGCACCTCCCTTTTTGGTCGTTATACAACTACCGGAAGTGGTACTTTACTTGAAGCCTATAATAGATTTTCATGAAAAACTATATTCAAATATAATTTAAAACTTTCCAAATTTGGTATATAACACTACTATATCAATGGAAATAACATTTTGGTTAAAATAGACTAACAGGAAGTGGCACATTACATGAAGCTGCTAACAGTATTCCTTGTAAAAAATGGTATTATTTTAATTTTAGAAATAAATGCTGCAAATAAAAGTTTTAGAGAATTAAATTCTGCGTCTAGCACATTAAGAATTTTTAAATTAGCTTTTTGCATAAACGAGATATATTTTTTTATTTAAAAAAAAAAGTTTGCTATGGATTAGAACAAAAAATAAAAGATTTAATGTCAAATATGTGCAATTAAAAAAATATCTATAGTTTAATACGCGTACAAGGAAGTCATGTGGTGTCCACATCAGATTTTTTGTTTAGAGATTCATTTGAAAACGTTACCAGTTTTTACATATCCATGATAACGATGATAAAAAGCCAGATGCCGGAACAAAAGCTAAATTGTAAATTTGACAACAATGCAAACTATTCTACCCCATTCTATTCTATGGGGTAGGTAGCTCACCAAATTAAATCTACCCCTGTGGTACCTCCTCCACTAACATCTTTGAGGGGCGTGATTTGACGGCAGGTAACCGCATTTCACGCGACGAAATATAACACTTACCGAGATCTGCTTACGGCAGAATGCCACACCCAGTAATGGGTAAAAGGCGTGATGATATATTTATTTATTTATTTTATCACGCCTTTTACCCATTACTGGGTGTGGCACTCTGCCGAAACAGATCTCGGTAAGTGATATATTACTAGCCGTCAAATCACGGCATATATTTTCATCTGTCAAATGTTTTTAAATTATTTTATAGACAAATATATCTAATAGAAATTATAGAAAATCTAGTTTGATATATTTTTTATTTCAAGCAAAAAAAAAGTTATTTAAATGTAATATATAAAAAATGTGACATTTTCTGTGTAATGCTCTATTACTGAGGGTAATAAATGGGTATAATAAATAATCCCTCAATTTTACAACCTTTTATAAAATATCCCCTAGCAATTAATAACCCTTCACCCTAATTTCCATCAAAAATCGCTAAAAATTACCCAGGGGGCTCCTACCACAAATCACGTGACGAAGTTCAAGCTATCATGTCAGTGACAGCGCGCTGTGGTACCCGCCACCACTGCCGCCACCGCCACCGCCCTCGCCATCGGGGGTGAATTACTCCGGGTCAGTAATACAGCACGGCGTGAGGCGTGATCGACGGGGTGGTACTGTTTCGACCTGTGCGGCCTCGTTACTTGCATTCCTAAGATATTTAAATTAGGTCCACTGTTTTTTTTTTGCAGAGAATAAACTAGTCACTTTGACATTAATCAATATATACCATGTCAAATAATGAAATTAAACGATAGTTCCACAAAATTTTAAATTAATTTTATAGCAATTGCATCAAACCATTTAAAAAGAATTAACTTTTATAAATAAAATAAATAAATATATATAGAGGCACGGGTTAAACTTATTTTAAAAATCTCAAAAAATTAATTTATTACTTTTTTGTGATTTTAAACCAGATTTCGGGTGGAGACCGACAAAATTCGAACTTACCCACAATAATGCCCACCCTAATATATATATATATATATATATATATATATATATATATATATATATATATATATATATATATATATATATCACGCCTTTTACCAATTACTGGGTGTGGCACTCCTCCTAAGCAGATCTCGGTAAGTGATATATTTTTTCGAGTGATATTTTTTCGCGTGAAATATTATAATATGAGCCGGGTATGAATGCTGCAATTCATACGAATGAAAAATACTATTTTACATCGAAGATATTATTACTATTATTTTAAAAATGAATTTGTCCCGATTTCACGATTCTTTTGACAATTCTTAATAAATCTCTTAGCAATATAACAACCCGTAAGATATGCATTCATTTCTCACGTTACCTTTAGTTACCAATGCTCCAGTCTTGCACTATTGCAATAACCGTGCTCAAGTAACAAAGAATCACTTTACGCTCTTAATACACAAGTAACTATTTTACATAAATAAAATAAATAAATATATCATCACGCCTTTTACCCATTACTGGGTGTGGTTCTGTTCGTAGCAGATCTCGGTAAGTGATATATTTCTTCGCGTGAAATGCGGTTACCAGCTGTCAAATCACGGTCCCCAAAGATATTAGTGGAGGGGAGCCACATGGGTAGATTTAAATTGGTGAAAATTGTTTGTCGGTTGTGGGGATCGAACCAGGGTTCTCAAGATCCACAGGCCAACTCGATACCACTGAGCCACCTACCCCATTAACTTTTTAAACGCTGAAATATGTCGGATAAACTAGAAAGCTAGTTATTTATGCAACTAATATTTACATATATTATTTTTAATAGCTCAAATCAGAGTACATACAAAGAAAAAAATCTGATGTGGACACCACATGACTTCCTTGTAGGCGTATTAAACTATAGATATTTTTTACATTGCTCATATTTGACATTAAATCTTTTATTTTTTGTTCTAATCCATAGTAAACATATTTTTTTTAATCTAAAAATATATAATATTTAAATTTAGATATCTCGTTTATGCAAAAAGATAGACGCAGAATTTAATTCTCTAAAACTTTTATTTGCAGCATTCATTTCTAAAATTCAAATAATACCATTTTTTTCAAGGAAAACTGTTAGCAACTTCATGTAATGTGCCACTTCCAGTTAGTCTATTTTAACCAAAATCTATTATGTTATTTCTATTAATATAGTAGTCTTATATACCAAATTTGGAAAGTTTTAAATTATATTTGAATATAGTTTTTCATGAAAATCTATCTTCAAGTAAAGTACCACTTCCGGTAGTTGTATAATGACCAAAAATGGAGGTGCACAACTAGATGTTATAACAGTCCTAAATATAAAGTTTCAATTTTCTACGGCTTACCGTTTTTGAGTTATGCGAGATACATACGTACATACGTACGTACAGACGGCAAGACGAAATTAGTCAAAATGGATTCAGGGAAGGCCAAAATACCTATTTCCGTTGAAATCTGAGAACCGAAAATTTTCGCGATTACAATACTTCCTTTACTTCGTACAAGGAAGTAAAAAGGTTCATTTTAAATTAAATACTTATTCGAAATACGTCCTCTATTAGCGGTTGAGGCAGTAAAATATTGAACAACCCTTGCCGGGTCAATATCCAAAGGAAACCAGGTGAATGTCTATGTGGGCGAAGCAGCACACCCTACCTCAACTATCGACACCGTTACCGTTGGCTCCGCGGCCTCTTTCCGTGCACCTGGCCCGCGTGACCGGGTCAGCGTCCCCACTCGACCTACTTCTACCTTGCTCCCCGCCACCCCCATTCGCTCGTCCTGATTATTTAATATTTATACGGTGCGAGCGAGACGGAGAATGCATGATAGTGAGCTATGGAGGTCTATAATGTGGTAGGGGGCGATTAGCAGAGGATCAGAGTTTGAGGGAGCATAATCGATACGCGGGTTGAGGTTTATGGTTAATATTTGATGGAGGAAACGGAAGTATATTCTGTTTGATGCATCTTATATTTCAATTATTTATACGGGTGTTTCAATATTTATTAAAGATCAATTCGGTTGTTAGTGAAAAGAATTAGAAATCATATTTACTCAAGCTACTTTTCCAACTTATTAATTATTTATTTACGGAAAATTCATCCTAATTTATTTATTTATTTGTATTTGTAATTTAATCCCAATTATAGCAGCGGTTCTTAATCTGTTATCATCGCGGACTCTTAAATTTTCAAATATTTTTAGCGCCTGTCCCCAACCCCGGTTTCTACTTAAATTATGAATATATTAATTTTTAAATAAGGACTGATATAATAAAGGCCAAAATAAATTTAATGATGTTTAAAAAGATTACGTTTTTAAAATATTTATATTTTGAAGGGAAACAATTTTTTTTAAAAGTTCATTTCTTATTCTAAAATAAAAATAAATATATCATCACGTCTTTTACCAATTACTGGGTGTGACACTCTGCTTAAGCAGATCTCGGTAAGTGATATATTTTTTCGAGTGAAGTGCGGTTAAAAGCAGTTAAATCACGGCCCCCAAAGTTGTTTAGTGGAGGAGGAGCCACAGGGGTAGATTTAAATTGGTGACAATTGTTTGTCGGCTGTGGGGATCGAACCAGAGTTCTCAAGATCCACAGGTCGACTCGATACCACTGAGCCACCTACCCCATACTTGCTCTGATAATGGTAAAATATGGTTCTTATAATATTTGAAAGTTTTAGACTATATAATTCATTACGCCTGTTACCTAGTACTGAGTGTGGTACTCTACCATAGCAGATCGTCATAAGTGATATATTTATGCGTGTGAAGTGCGGTGACCAGATGTCAAAACATGGCCCTCAAAGATGTTAGTGTAGGGGAAGCCACAGGAGTAATATTAATGTGGTGACAATTGTTTCTTTGTTGTAGAAATTTAACCCGGGTTCTCAAAGCCACAGTTCGACTCGATACACTGAGCCACTTGGGGTAGGTGCCTCAGTGGTATCGAGTCGGCCTGTGGATCTTGAGAACCCCTGTGGCTCTCCCTCCACTAATATCTTCGGGGGCCGTGATTTGACGGCTGGTAACCGCACTTCACGCAAAGAAATATATCACTTACCGAAATCTGCTTACGGCAGAGTGCCACACTCAGTGATGGGTAAAAGGCGTGATGATATATTTATAAAATAAATTTTCCAAATTTAATCATACTTAAAGAACATAATAATTCGAATCAAAATTAGAACTTTATTGGAAAACAGTTGCAATTTAAACTTGACGACTAAAATATATCGATGAAATGAAACTCTTTGTCGTAAATTCGAACAAAATCGGAATAATTGATTAGCGTAAGGTTCTGGTCGGCTAATTGAAAATGAAACTATCGGCATCGATGCTCCTTCTTCATGCGCGATATACGAGACATGTTTTTTAAATAAGTACCTTTTGAAATAAAAATAGAACCATTAGAATTTTGTTAGCAATTTTATTTTTAAATGAAAATCTGTAGTTTAATCTACTTTTCTACATAATTTCCAGCAATAGGCATTTATCGTATCGTACCAGGGCCGTCTTTACCCGGGGGTTCAAGGGGTGCGAGTGCACCTGGGCGCAGAGTCCTAGGAGGTGCACACAAGCCGAGCGCTAGAAATTTCGATATTTCATTAAACTCTAACTTATTCAATATCAACGTCATTGCACCGTTTCGTACACTTTGTTCGGTCAAATGCATGCATAAAATAAGAATATAGGCACCAATATTAAATTATTTTATGAAACACACCTCATACCGCTTTCGGCACTTGTTACACCGCTCACAATGTGCAAGTTAAAATAGCTCTTATTACTACACACCTAACAATTACCGAAACTACTCGTCCACGTCCCCGAAAAAGACATTTTAATTACGAGGCTACAGATGAGCCCATTTTAGACCCAATGAAAAAATTTAAAATAAAATTTTATTTTATTTACTTGACACGGATATCTCGAAATTAAATAATAATAATCAGAATAAATTGGTACCTATTAAATAATAATATAAAATGAAACATTGCTGATGTATTTTTTCCGGGCTTTTAAATTGAAAAAAAATGTGTTAATTTTTAATTTGTATAATTTATTGTTTTATGTGTATAATTTAAGAACTTTGAGAAATAAATAAATGAAACATTATAAATTACATTGCGTTTTTTTGGTTGACAAGAGCCTGGGCTCAGGCTGACCTCCCGGCACCCCGGCGCAGAATATGCTTAAGACGGCCCTGTATTGTACAACCAGCTTTTGAATACAATCCTCGTAGAAATCTGCCGCCTGATTAGACATCCATTGCAACACGGTCGCTTTGACGTCTTCATCGTCGTCGTGGCGCTGACCTCCCAGATGCTTCTTCAAATGCAGGAATATGTGATAGTCACTGGGCGCTAGATCGGGGCTGTTTGGAGGGTGATCAAATTGTTTCCAGCCAAATGATCCGATCAGCTCTTGAGTTCGATTAGCCCATTTCCGTACCATCCCATCGCTCAAATGTTTTCTCCATACACTTCTCTGATCTGACTATGAATTTCAGCAGATTTCACGGTTTTAGCGCTAAGAAAACGAATCACAGCGCGTATTTTACAGTCGGCGGGATTTCAAATACTCACTAATGATTAGTAAAGACGCCGAATGACAATGTAATAACATCTGTCGCTTGTCAACAGAGTGCGGTACACAGTGTGCATGTGCCAAATGCCAACCGCGGCGCTACAACGGCGGAATTTGAAAACGGTACTTACTTTAAAAACACGCCTCGTATGATGATGCTATAGCAAGCAGCTAGCGTGATGTTTGCGCAGTTTATCGAAGGTTGTCTCCGGTGAGGCAACGGTCTTAGAGTAGTCGCTAATTGAATTTACCTTCCATGTTTAACTAATTTTGGCCACCTAATATGTCTATCCAAATAACTTAATTTGCTATTAAGTTCGCCAAGTGAACAATTCAATCATCTAAGATGCACTGAAATTACCCTCCATTTTCATATTAATTTTTTATGTCACTAAGGTATTGTTAACGCAGGACTTTGCATGCATATGTAAAGCAGTTTATAGGTTAATCTCCTAGAATGGACACCTTTTTTAATCTAAATGGTTTATTGGAGTTATCATGCAATTAGCTACTATACCATAATTGAAATAACAAGAATTCTTGTCAAAAGTATTACTTACATACATACATAACATCACGCTATATCCCATTAAATGGGGTAGCACGAACCCGTCAACATTCTCATCCTGACACACGATACTCGTTTCGACCACATTAACACTTCCTCCATACGAACTCTTCCTTTTCTGACAACCAAAATTTATCATCACGCAACAAACATCTATCCATTCGCTCCTGTACACCTGTTTCGTAAATCTTCACTTACGCCACTTCTCTAACAACGAATCTATAAGAAATGAAAGTAGCATCGCCTGCGCTTGTTTAAAAATACATTTAACACAATTGCAGTTACACACTGTATATTAAAAACAGAAAATGAATGAAAAAGTTAAGGAAGGAACGGAGCATCTTCCTGCGCTTGTTTTTGAAGGTGAACTCCACTCAATTGCAGGTAAACACTCGAAAAATTTAACCAATGAATCTAAAATCAAGAATCATACGCTTGTCCTTATTCAGCATATTTATCCCGCAATTAATTTTCTCCAAACATTCCTATCCTGACACACCACTTTTGCTTCAACCACATTCATAATTCTTTTCATACAAGTTCGTTTATTCTTCACGCTCAGAATCTTTCGCTCACGCAACAACCCTTCAATCATATTTATCCATTTGTTTCTAGGTCGTAGTTTTACCTAATCTGCTTTATTATTTGTCGAAAGAAATAAAAATGACAACTACTCCCAAAGGGAAATAAAGTAATTCAAGACAATTGGCAGTATCAAGTCTCATTTATTAAATAACAGATTTTTCCGTTTATATATAAAATATCGTACATAACACTTGAGTAAGGTGTCATTTTGACGAACTTAACTTCCTTGATATATAAACTACTTCTTTTCACGACCGGATGTATTTGACTGTTTTTATGATATAGGGACAAAACTAAAAAAAGTCACTCGATTGCGCCAAAAAACAAGAATTTTGCCCACGAAATACAAACAATATTTTTTGTACAACTGTAAATAAAGAATAATACAATAACTATTGATTTATTTAAGTAAATTGAAGGAAAACAATCAAGACTAATATGAATTTGATACTATTGATATGTTGCAACTAATGGAACCTGACAATAATAATTTGGGGTGTACGCGAGATACTTATTTTGCGCTTTAGGTTACAAAATAATGCGCAAAATTCACGTTGTCATAGTAATGTAATTAATTATAAATTCACGTACTTCATTTATTGATATTAGTGGAAAAAAAATGAACAGTTTTTGACAGTTGTAAAATAGTTATTTGTGATTCTTTGTTACTCGAACACGGTAATTGCAGCGCGAGCCGAATGCGAGAGCTGCAATAGTGTAAGAGGAACAAAGACACTTTACGCTTAAAATTATTTAAAAACGTATACGTACCGAAAATAAATTCATTTTGGCAACTGTCAATATGACAAGTTTCTGTTTTGTTTGTATCCCTGGTAACTATTGAAATAATATCTTTTTCGCGCGCATTTAACATCTTTTTCGCACGTTGCCATTGGAGACGCGCAAAAAAGATATTTTTTAATTGTTCCACAGAAAACGTCAACTTTATGATGACAAATGAGAGCGTAATTGTCATCTTTTCATAGCAATCGTAGAAAAAAAATTACGTGAAAAAATAATATATGTTATTTTTCCCTTGATATTACACCGTATTAAAAATCATACCTACATTTATCTTCCTACATGTATTATACACTATTTTCTGCGCCAATGCGGAAACTAATTACTATATTCTCTTAAGTATCAACAGAATGACATTATTGTGTTTGGTTGTCTAAATTTAAAATATCTGATGTGGACACCACATGACTTCCTTATACCCGTATTAAACTATAGATATTTTTTTAATTGCACATATTTGACATTAAATCTTTTATTTTTTGTTCTAATCCATAGCAAACTTAATTTTTTTTTAAATCAAAAAATATATAATATTTAAATTTAGATATCTCGTTTATGCAAAAAGCTAATTTAAAAATTCATAATGTGATAGACGCAGAATTTAATTCTCTAAAACTTTTATTTGCAGCATTCATTTCTAAAATTAAAATAATAACATTTTTTCAAGGAAAACTGTTAGCAGCTTCACTAACTTCCGGTTAGTCTATTTTAACCAAAATCTATTATGTTATTTCCATTGATATAGTAGTCTTATATACCAAATTTGGAAAGTTTTAAATTATATTTGAATATAGTTTTTCATGAAAATCTATTATAGGCTTCAAGTAAAGTACCACTTCCGGTAGTTGTATAATGACCAAAAAGGGAGGTGCACAACTAGATGTTATAACAGTCCTAAATATAAAGTTTCAATTTTCTACGGCTTACCGTTTTTGAGTTATGCGAGATACGTACGTACTTACGTACGTACAAACGGCATGACGAAATTAGTCAAAATGGATTCAGGGAGGGCCAAAACACCTATTTCCGTTGAAATCTGAGAACCGAAAATTTTCGCGATTACAATACTTCCTTTACTTCGTACAAGGAAGTAAAAAATGACTGTGAAACAATTATCTGCAACCTCTGATATTATTGGAGAAAGTAGAAACAAATAGATCTAGAAATTAAATAATTTCTTGTAGTGTAAAATGCTAAATTGTATGTAATACAAGTGTTTGAAGGCCATTGGAAAACTTGTGTGAATAGAACACTCGCTTGTGCTCATATTACACAAACAATAATACTGTTTCAACACTTGTATTATAATATTTAGAACATATTTTTAGATTTCATACTCCGAAATTAATTCTTAACTGATGAAACCATACAACACTGAAACACGGTAAAACAATTTCTAGACAATTGATTGTTTTAAGGATACACTTCAATACCTACTTAATTTTTATGGCTTCGCAATAAAAGTTAATGTGCTCAAAAACCAACAGATTTTAGTCCAACACATATTTTTCTAGAGGAGGTCTTTTTCTTTTGGTAATGATTCAAATCAAGATGTACAAACACTTCTTGAAATTAAATTATACGATTGAAAATTCCAGAATAGAAATGTTGTATTCTGTGTTTACCGTGTAGTTTAAAATAAATATGATGTTTGTATTTGTTGTATTTTTTGGAAAGTAGGAAACTTGGAGCTAGAAATGTCAACATAAAGTTTCTCCCACGCAGTCAGGAGTCGTTATGTTCATGTAGTCCGGGAGGAAAAATTTCTGACAGCACTGCAAGTTGCTTTGATTCAATTCTACAGCCAGGAAAGACCGAAAGCGACACGATGAGGATGCAAATCCAAATACAGTTTTGCATTCGTGTTGTAGATTCCTTTCAATTCACTGCAACTTTCAAAATGTATAAATCTTAATATGTCAAGCTTATTTCCCTTCTTTTTTGTGCAAATATACCTTCTAAAGTACTTTCAAAAATATTTCGTTCCTTCCTAAATTATGTTTTATATATACAGGGTGTTTCACAACTTGGGGTAGGTGGCTCAGTGATATAGAGTCGGCCCGTGGATCTTGAGAACCCTGGTTCGATCAATACAGCCGACAAACAAATTTCACCAATTTAAATCTACCCCTGTGGCTCTCCCTCCACTAATATCTTTGGGGGCCGTGATTAGACGTCTGGTAACCGCACTTTACGTGAAAAAATACAGAGTGTTTCACAACTTAGAGCAAAAAATTAAAGGGTATATTCTGTACGACGTGCTGATCATGAAACAAAAAGAATTTTTTTTAAATCGCAAAACTATTTTCCATGTTTCTCAGTTCAAAATTTTTCGTTGCCACTGCCACTGGGTGGATGATTATGTTAAAGTTATTAATTAAATAAAATTCTATTATAAATAACTGCTAATAATTGAATTGTGTAATTATTCTTTCGTAGTTGATACCTACTTCATTGTTTGTGTTTAATAGGAAAGCGAATCCTACAGTACTACAAAAAATGTTTTAGGTTAACAACCCTTAATTTTTCGAATTTATAAAAAATTCTTTTTGTTTCATGATCAGCACGTCGTACAAAATATACTCTTTAATTTTTTGCTCTAAGTTGTGTAACACCCTGTGTATATATATATATATATATATATATATATATATATATATATATATATATATATATATATATATATACATACGCCTTTTACCATTTTTTACACCATAATAATATTTATACGCAACAAGTAAATAATGTTAACTTTATTCTTATTGAAATCATTATTTATTGTGCTGTATTATTTACTGAAAGAAATTAAAATAACAAGTACTCCCTAGGGAAATAAAGTGCTTTAAACGAGGGACATAAATTTGCAATTACTCAATTTAAGACCATTGGTAATGTCAAGTTTATTTTGTTAAAACACTATTTTTTCCGTTTGTATATAAAATATCGTATATAACACGTGAGTAAAATGTTATTAATAATGACAAACTTTACTCTCCTGTTATATAAAGTACTATTAATTCTACACTGTTTATAAAAAATATAAGTTGGACATCCGTATAAAATTAAGAAATTGAAGGAAAAAATTGCTGATAGTCAATTCAATTATTTAAATATAATTGTATAATTTATTTAGATAAACGGTTACATTAATAAATACCGAAAAACACTGTTAGTTTTCATATTAAAATTATCTTCAAACTTATGTTCAATAGTTTAAAACCACGCAAAGAAATATATCACTTACCAAGATTAGCTAGGGCAGAGTGCAACACCCAATAATGGGTAAAACCGTAATGACATATTTATTTATTTTTAATTTATCTAAATCTTTGGGGACCGTGATTTGATGGTTAGTAATCGCGTTTAAATATATCACTTATCGAGATCTGCTACATAGAGTGCCACGTCCAGTGCTATATTTGTATTTTATTTAAATCTTCAGGGAGGGGGTGATAAATATATCACTTATTGAGAGCTACTAATGGCAGAGTGCCACATCCAGTAATTAGTAAAAGGCGTGATGATATATTTATTTATTTATGTATTAAAGAAAATTCCAATGCAATTGAATTAAAATGGTGCCAGTAGCAAAGGTTTTAGTGCCGAAATAAACAATAACAATGTAGCATTAACAAGTAGTAGCATACCTTGATCACGAGAGAATTGTTTATTCCTCACCATTAATTAATTTCAACTATAATAATCCGCAATGAAAACTTCGTGTGTATGCACAAACAACGCAAGTGCACAGAACTGAGAGCTAAAAGCATCTGCAGTTCACCTCAACAAAATAATTTCCCCTACCACAAGGAGAGAAGTAACAGTTGCTAGTGCCAAAAACAATAAACAACAGTCTGTGAACAACACAAACAACACGTATGTAAATTAATTTCTGCGCGACACCCTCTAACGTCTAACGGAATCCAAGTTGCCCATGGAAATTCTGTGCGTGATATTCGAATCTGTCACGTAGTGAATATGAATTTTCAATATGGCGGCGGTGGCTTGGCAAGATTCAATAATCTATCGAATATTATAACCACAGATAAATTTTACAAATTGTTACGAGTATTTTATTCTTTATCTTTCACAATAAGATTAAAAAACTTTTCACTTCTCTGTTTTATTTTCACCATATTTTCCGGAAGAAAAATTAAATGAATTACGTGTAGTCTTGCTGTGCTTTAAGTAAACACCCTCGCTGTAATAATTATCCAAATCAATAATTTCTTCCTATCAGAATTAAGTGATAAGGACCCTGGAATTATAAAAAATCAAGGAAATACACATTTTTATATTTAAATCAAAGGAGTTGTATTTGCAAATGCACATCACTATGTCACATGACATTTCTGTCACTCAATTTAGTTATGAAGTAAATAAATTTCATTATTAGTGAGGGATACGGTTACTATTGCGTTTTTATATAAATGGAAATTTAAATGGGGAAAATTATGTAAGTTGTTACAAGAGAGAGTAATATTGAGTAAATATTGAGGAAGTGTGGTTCCAACAAAATGTACGAAATTATCTGCACCGGATATTCCCCCAACGATGGCAAGGACGAGGTGCTGAAGTGGAGTGGCCTGCAAGGTCACCAGATCTTGCGCCAAACGATTTTTTTCTTTGGAGCCACTTAAAAAGTAAATTTTATAATGGTGGTAGAATGAGTGTGTGTAGAACAATTAAAACGTAGAATTAGTGTTGCATCGCATGAGATTCCTCCAGAGCAAATAAATAATGCTATAAATTCATTTTATAATTGTTGAGGTTATTGTTTACAGGTAAATGGGGGTAATTTTGAACAGTTATTGAATTAAAATTCCTATTTAAACTAAATAAAATTTTCTTTTTTGGTAGTTGTGATTTGACAACTGGTTACTGTACTTAACGGCTTAAAATGTGTAGTTTATTAGGATCTGCTATTGCAGAACTACCATGGCCAAGAATTACCAGAATTTTGTTATATAAACATGCAGATGTGAATTTCTGGTTGAACCAGTTCAAAAAGTCAAAATTTATATTATATGGTTCTATATAGTTCGGAGCACGAGAAATATACTCGTTCAAACCGCATTTCAATATCTCTTTTAGTTTTTGAGTTACAGCAATTTTTTACTTTTTTTAAAGCTCAACTTTGAAAGCTCATAACTCAAAAACTAAAAAAGATATTGAAATGCGGTTTGAACGAGTGTATTTCTCGTGCGCTACTTAACTTGTACATGTATTTTGAAAATTTGAAAAAATTTTCAAATTTTTCCGAAATTTTCTTTTGTCGATATTTCAAAAAGTTGAAGAGATAATGTAAATATGAAAACACCAGTGAATTCCTCGCGTGAAAATACATAGGTATGCAAATTTTCACATCAAAATTCGCATGGATACATTTTTTATTACAAAAAATCGAAAATGGCCGTTTTTTGAAGATTTCTTAAGGTGTTTTTACGGATTTTGGTCATTTTTCGTTTTTTTGTAATAAAAAATGTATCCGTGCAAATTTTATTGTGAAAATTTGCATACTTATGTATTTTTACGCCAGAAATTCACTGGTGTTTTCAGATTTTCATTATCTTTTCAAGTTTTTGAAATATTGAGGAAGAAATTTTTTTTTTTAAATTGAAAAATTTTCAAAATTTTAAAATACCTGTACAAGTTAAGTAGCGCACGAGAAATACACTCGTTCAAACCATATTTCAATATCTTTTTTAGTTTTTGAGTTATAGGCTTTCAAAGTCGAGTTTTAAAAAAAGTAAAAAATCGCTGTAACTCAAAAACTAAAAAAGATATGAAGATGCGCCTTGCGCCATTCGATTTCTCGTGGTCTGAATTATAAAGAACCACATTTTAATAATTTTCGATTTTTGAACTGGTTCAACCCAAAATTCTTATTATTTGTATGTACGAGCTCTTAAACGAAGAATTTGCGAACAAACCTCTACACAAAAGAACTTTTGGATTGTTTTGAGGTTCTAAATTTATACCTAACGTTTAGTTAATGTAATTTAAAGTAATTCATTTGTTTAAACTTAAAATGTTTCTTTTAGACTATAAACTATTACACTTCAATGCATTGCTGAAAATATTATTTTCCCTATGTTTACTTTTAAAATAAATGCTCTAATGTATTGCTGTCAAACTTTTTAACTGTAACTATGGTAATGATACATCCCTATATTTACTGATAAGAAAAACTCTCGGTATGTAAATGTTCTTCTTAGAATTTATCAAAAAAATTCAGCTTTATGTTTGTTTTAGTTGTTAGTGTTGTTTCAGTATTTGTCGCCCAGATGCAATGCATCCTTTGTATATCTCTGAATACTAGTACAAATAAAAAATCTCGTTCGTCGTTTAAATTGAAAAACAATTGAACAAACCGTCTCGTAAGAATAAAAATCCCTTCACATTGATCAACCACAACCACCTCTCTCCAACTCAATGATTCCGAAATCAGTGTCAACAAACATCTCGTCTTCCTCATTTAAATTCCCATCTCTGAAAGATTTCCTCCTCAAGTATTAATTTCGTCAGCCACCGCTAGCTACTTCTGTCGCTTCTATCGCAAGTCAATGTCAAAGCATTGACCTTCGATGTGACAGCCTCGTGAATGGAACACTTTTACAAATGTTTGGTAATTGTAGACGACATCCTTTTACACAACCCCAAAACAGCCGCGATGTTACGACGCGGGGAAACAGGCTGAGACCTTGCCATCACCAGGACCATTAAAGACGTAAGCGAGCGAAGCAGTGTCAACCCTTTTAAGAAGTCACGTGACATGAAGGTATTCTGTGCAAGGAGATATGAATAGGTACATGGTACAAACGAATAGACTTACTAACTTGTTAGATTTTCATACATTGTGTGGTACTAACAAATCATTAAATATAAATAAATGAATATATAATCACGACTTGTACATATTACTGGGTGTCACGGGCGGATCCAGGAGTGAATTTTGTCTCTGGAGGGGGGTGGGTATTGCCCATGTTCTAAATATAAAAAAAACATTTGTATTTGCTCATATTATATTCCTGCTTTAAATAATTAATGTGTAGCTTTAAGCAAAATTACTTTTCTATAAACAATTATAAACGTGGTGAGGAAAAGTAATTTTTTTTCACCTCAAAAATTTCCTCTATGAAAGCCAACACTTTTTAAATTATATAGTTTCAATATCTAAACGGTTCTTCGATAGAATACAAAAATGATTGAATTAGAAGTTGATTTTCTTAGTGCAAACGTCGGTAGTCACATACTTGACTAGGTCTTAAATAGAATACCTCTCCCATCTGCGGGTCGAAATAATATCCCTACAAAATATTGGTTTTTGGCTATTTATTAGAATAATAAATCAAACAATAGTTCTTAATTATCTTAGAATATTAAGTTCTTAGATAATATTTTCTATTTAATTTGTTTAACAAATTGAGTTATCGTAAATAATGACATCATTATTATGTATTAGGGCCAATTACCTATTAGGGCCAACATTTAAAAAGTCCATGCTTGGGGGGGGGGGTCATGACCCCCATGAGCCTCCTCCTGGATCCGCCCCTGCTGGGTGTGGTATTCTGATGAAGCAGATTTCGGTGACATACTTATGCGCGTGAAGTGCGGTTACTAGTCGTCAAATCACGGCCCCCTCCCCCAAATATTAATGGAGGGGGAGCCACAGAAGTAATTTTAATGTAGGGAAAATTGTTTGTCGGCTGCGGATTCGAACTTCCGGTTCTCAAATCCCACTGAGCCATCTACCCCATATTGAACTATTAATAAGACAAATATTTATTTAAATCAAATAGACAGTGAAATAAATGTATGACAATTCAGCCTGCAAAATTCAACTTTTTGTAAACAGCCCGATAATAGTTACTTACGTAGCCAGCGTAGTAAATTAATTTTTAGGCGAGCTGGAAAGTTTGTAGGGCTAGCGACGAAGGAGCGAGCTTCTATAATTCAGTGAGTCCTGTAAAGATTAATTTTATTTCCATCTTCCCAGCTTTTTTTAAATTAATTTTTATTAGTTTTATAAAAAGATACATTACATTTTGCAATCAAAGGTTGTTGGCGGTAGGACAATTTATAGCTAGACGTTGTCATGGTATAATGAAAAACAACTACTGTCAGTGTCAACAATTTCATGAATTCGAGAAATAAATAAATTGAAATACGCACTATAATTACACATTTAATTAGTTACACTAAATTCCATGTCATTTATATAGAATGTGAAAATAAAAATTCATTACCGACCTGTCCTAAATCAATCAAAAATATGATTACAAAATGGCGCTGATAAACAAATATATATATATATTTTAAAAAAAGACACATTCTTATTTATAATAACCATCATTTCGAAATTAAATATGTAATAAGGCAGTTGCGAAAAAAAAAATTGTTTTTATTTTAGTATTTAGGAAAGGATCTCTCCTATAGTTGTGATTTTAAAATAGTTAAAAACTGCTGCTTTTGTTAGGTCTTGATTGAAATATTTTAGGGAAATTTCTGTATTCCGAGTTGTAACCTCTTATACTAATTATCAAAATGGACAAAAAATTAATTTGAATTCAAAAGGATTATAAATACAATTTGATGCCGCTGAGACAAGAACACCCATATTTCTAGTCTTCATAATTAGAAATAAATACAATAAACCAAGAATTCTTCAGCATCTAGTAAAAGTCTTGTCTTTTATGTTCATTATTAAAAAGTTTCTTTCAATATTTCTCTAGAAAATTGAAGATTTGTGTTGGAGACGAGAAATTGAATGGCAAGAAATGTATTCTCATATTGCAGATTTGTTCATGATTTCTCTATTGAATTCATCGTAAATATTTAATGTGGCGATTGTATTTGGTGCAGTTTTTGCAACAAGATAAAAAATGTCTGAATATGTATAGCGGTGAAATGAGGACAATTTCGAGGCGTCATAATGAATATTTGATAAATGTGTTGTAGGATATTTAGCCGGTATTAGATCTGGGCTGGAGGTAGTATTGATTAGTTTATGAGCTGCCGCTGTCTGGTGTGGCGCTGGTTGTCGGTACCTGGCGGATCTTTGTACCGACTGATTGGATACAATGTGCATTTGTTTTGTTTTTGATTGTAACATGCTGACAACAAAGTGAACTGAAACTAGCACAAAGCAATTTTTTTTTTAATAAATATCGAACCAAAATAAATTTCATATTGATTAATGAATTTGTATTTATGATATTCATTTATTTTAATATAGGTCATGTGGTAATTATAATATAACAAATGAACAAAATTAGAATACATTTTATTAATAAAT
The DNA here is from genome assembly GCA_947425015.1 of Pterostichus niger. Classification (NCBI taxonomy): domain Eukaryota; kingdom Metazoa; phylum Arthropoda; class Insecta; order Coleoptera; family Carabidae; genus Pterostichus; species Pterostichus niger. Next base: position 3,117,083 of record OX380341.1, on the reverse strand, counting down.
AGCGTCGTGGTATTGCATAACAACCCGAGTTTGATTTCCACGATGTTATTTCTTCAATATTCTTTATTCTGTGTATCACTTGGTTCACTTAAATGAGACAACATTGATGGACTTATTAGTAAAGCCCGGATTTTTAGACAATTGCCTAGATTCAAATTTTAATATACTTCAGGCAATTTAGTTTTTCTATACATAGGTAATATGTTTACGTGTAATGGAAGGTTTTTTTTTCGTGCCTTAGAGCCTATTTTTTCTATATTTTGGTTATTGTGCCTATTTTACCTTATACAGCCTATTTTGCCTATTTTTGTTGCCTATTCTAACTTTTATTGAGCAGACAAGGTTTATCATCTACTTCGTTGACTAATTCAGCACTCGACCAAGTGTTTCAACCTAACCTATAATATTTAAAGTAGTTACTTTAATCAAGTTTTTGTGTGTGAATTTAAAATGCCGAAAGAAAAAAACGTTTTTTAGTCAAAATTTTACGTGGCAATTCAATTGTCTTTGCCATTAATCAATGGAGCTGAGGTAACTTTAGACGATATGGCTAAATATAAGAACGCCTCTGTTACATTTTGTGATGTCGAACGAAGTTTTCAACTTACAAGCAAATTCTGACAAACCGAAGACGGTCCCTTTCCGAAAATTTCATAGAGCAATTGTTCGTAATATTTTGTGAATTAAAGTATACTACATAATTTTAATTTGCATAATAGTTAATAAAATGAGAACCCTACATTATTATTTTTTAGATTGTGTTAATTTTTGTTTAAAATAGATACGAGTACCAATATTAGAAAAAGGATTCGTTTATTTTTTAAAAACAATTTATTTACATTTGGGCTGCCTAAAATCCCGCCTATTTTAGAATAATTACCGGCCAATATGCCTGCTTATTTGGGAGTTTTTAAGAGCCTAAATATCCGGGCTTTATTTATTAGCATGAATTCGTTGTCCTATGGCACTACAGTAGGCCTGGGCCTACCGGACACACAGAGCCACAGTTTTTGCACTGCTGTACTGCCGGTTTTCGTAGTCGAATGCTACATTATAGTATGATCAAGCTACTTAAATTTGTACCTGAAAGTTAAAAGATAAATGAAATTAATAAAATAACAAACTAAACACTTGTCTAAGTCTCACAAAATGACGATGCCCTCATAAGGTGACTTGGAGGCTGAATTTTGTGAGACGTAGACAAGTGTTTAGTTTGTTATTTTCTTATTAAACCTAGTTTCACCAAGTGAGCGTTTAAAGACAATTAATTTTGTCTTTGTTGTTTTTTATAAATGAAATTAATATAAAATTACAATTAGCGATAACGCAGAACTATATTACAACAAAAAGACCAAAATTGTCCAATACATAGAGAAACCAATTTAATAATAAAATTAAATAAACCACACGTTCCTTCCATTCAAGCTCGTTTATTCTTCACACTAGAAATCTTCTATCACGTATATTATTAATAATGTGAAGCAAATTTGGCGATGTGAAATCTATCGCCTGTATTCTATTGAATGATGTAAGTCAACATGGAACATTTTTCTTGTTCTTCTGGTTATGTGCGTCAAGATCTATTAATATTTTTATATTGATTTCCTTTAAATTTATTGATTATTAAAAGACATTTTTATATTATGAATTTAATATTTAAATAATTTCATAAAAATTTTGGTTTGTGATATCAAAATAGTAGTTTATGTAACAAGTACATAATTTAGGTCTTTATTGGACGAGCCGAATTTGATGGCAGAGCGAGCGCAGCGAGCGAGGCTAATAAATAAGGCGAGTCCATAAAGTCCGATTATGTACGAGTTGCATACAACATTTTATGTTCGACTGCATGAAGAATATTTTCTCTTAAAATATGATTGTAAATACCTATATTTAAAACATTTAATTGCATCTCAAAGTGTGCTTCGTTGTTATGCATTTGTTGCTTTATTTATCAAATTGTCAAAGTGAAAATAGTGTTAAGGTGGATGAAGACATTGAAGACGTTTCAAAAGAAATAAAAGATCTTGCATATAATGCAAGAGAATATCTAACAATTGTATGAAGACACATATAATTCATACAGAAAATGGTGTTTAAATATTTCTTTTGAATTTTGTTTTAATGTGACATTGACAGCAGTCCAATTTTGCGTTTTTATCATACTAGTCCAATAAAGTACCCGATTATGGACAGTAAACAGTGTCGTAAAACAAGGTAATATGATGCAGTCGAACATAATATAAGTTTATAATCTTATCTTGAATCATTAAAATTATTTCTATTGTATTATTAGTTATTACGCGAAAAAATATATCACTTATCGAGATGTGCTTAAGCAGAGTGCCACACCCAGTGATGGGTAAAAGGCGTGATGATATATTTATTTATTTATTTGTATTATTAGTTCAGTAAGTTTATTTTTAATTACAATTAGATTATTTTTTATGAGTTTAAAATGTTTACTTTTAGATTATAGAATTTTTATTGAATGGGAATTAGTAAGTTTAAATTCTAAAACATGGCATCAAATCATGTCATAAAAAACAAAGATAGATATAATGGGTATATCTGAGCTTACCACATTCAATTATATTTTACGTTTTCAATTATGAACGATAATTTGTTAATTTTTATAGATAATTAATTTAAATTTTATAGTTTTGAATCTTATCAATTATTGTACCATATAATTGGTATGGCTTTCACCGACCACCGAAATAATTATATTTATATTTTTCGCTGTCATTCATGACAGACAATTATCTAATTAATTTCTTTTTATTATATTTATATATAGTTTTTATTTTTTAATTCTGTCATTAGATGATGTTTCTTTTAATCAGGGTTCGAAGATATATATCGATCGATATATATCATGATATTTATTTTGATATATATCGTCATATTTTTGCAATGATATATATCCATTATATAAAAATATCAAATAGTTTTTGTGATATAGCCTCCGGAAAAGTGAAATTTTTCGTATTTTTCAATTTTTCTACTTTTCCGAGGCTATATCTCAAAAACTAAATGTGATATGAAAACGCGGTCAACGGCATTAATTTTCTCGTGCTTCAGTTAACTTATAAACATAGTTTCAGCGATTTTTATTTTTTTTCAATTTTCGCAAAAAGCGGTTTTTTAACATTTTCTCGAAAACCAGAAGTCATATGCATTTCAAGATTGCACCACTGGATTCAGTGGGTCAAAATACGTATGTATGTAAATTTTCGTTTTAATAATCCTACGATTAAGGATTTTTGGGAAAATTGAATTAAAATCTGAAAAAACCAAAGGGGTACCCCTTAGGAAATAATTAAAAATATTAAATTGCATAAAATTGTATGAAAATTTGCTTATAAGTCAATTCGGACACGGGGAATTCAACGCCGTTGAGCGCATTTCCATATCTTGTTTAGTTTTTGAGATATAGCCTCCGGAAGAGTGAAATTTTTCGAATTTTTCAGTTTTTCTACTTTTACGAGGCTATATATCGAAAACTAAATGTGATATGAAAACGCGCTCAACGGCATTAATTTTCTCGTGCTTCAGTTAACTTATAAACATAGTTTCAGCGATTTTTATTTTTTTTCAATTTTCCGCCAAAAAAATCGCAAAAAGCGGTTTTTTAACATTTTCTCGAAAACCAGAAGTCATATGCATTTGAAGATTGCACCACTGGATTCAGTGGGTCAAAATACATATGTATGTAAATTTTCGTTTTAATAATCCTACGATTAAGGATTTTTGGTAAAATTGAATTAAAATCTGAAAAAACCAAAGGGGTACCCCTTAGGAAATAATTAAAAATATTAAATTGCATAAAATTGTATGAAAATTTGCTTATAAGTCAATTCGGACACGGGGAATTCAACGCCGTTGAGCGCATTTCCATATCTTGTTTAGTTTTTGAGATATAGCCTCCGGAGAAGTGAAATTTTTCGAATTTTTCTGTTTTTCTACTTTTACGAGGCTATATCTCGAAAACTAAATGTGATATGAAAACGCGCTCAACGGCATTAATTTTTTCGTGCTTCAGTTAACTTATAAACATAGTTTCAGCGATTTTTATTTTTTTCAATTTTCCGCCAAAAAAATCGCAAAAAGCGGTTTTTTAACATTTTCTCGAAAACCAGAAGTCATATGCATTTGAAGATTGCACCACTGGATTCAGTGGGTCAAAATACATATGTATGTAAATTTTCGTTTTAATAATCCTACGATTAAGGATTTTTGGGAAAATTGAATTAAAATCTGAAAAAACCAAAGGAAATAATTAAAAATATTAAATTGCATAAAATTGTATGAAAATTTGCTTATAAGTCAATTCGGACACGGGGAATTCAACGCCGTTGAGCGCATTTCCATATCTTGTTTAGTTTTTGAGATATAGCCTCCGGAAAAGTGAAATTTTTTGAATTTTTCAGTTTTTCTAAATGTGTACAAAAACTAAAATTAAAAAATAAATATCCAAAAAGTGATATTTATCTGATATATATCCTATATATCAGATATTTTGATATTTATTATAAATATCATGATATTTACGAACCCTGCTTTTAATACATAATTTATATTGTTTAAATAGGATAGCAGCGAACCAAAAGTAGGACAGTCCGTATATACTTATTGATATTTTTTGAATGATTATTTTTAAATGTATCCAGTGCAGAGAGAGAAATGTATCTATTATTTCCATAACAGTGAACATAAAATAATGACTTCATCAACAATACAATTTCAGTTATCTCGTCTTTTCTTATCAGCATTAAAATAAAACGAAGCAATTATTTGCTAACAAAGCTGTCTCACTCTGTGGCAAGATCTAGTGCGATTTCTTCCCGAAAGCTAATTAGAAGGCCGAGATATGTCAACAGTGAGTGCACTAGCCCTCTTCGGGGGCAACCAAGGAGAGAGACCGAGAGAGAGAGTAAGAGAGAGGTCAGCAGCTATTGAGGGCGCTCTCGTTGCACATGCCCGCCTCTCGTCGGCGAAAGCTCAACTTTTCCACGGAATTTCTCTTTTAGCCTCGAGCGTTTGTAAACTGGAGCAGGTGGCAAGCTCTGAAGCCCGTTTACACTCGGCAAATGACGGCGTTTATTTCTTTTACCGCCCCGGACTGCTCTCGTTTCCATTTTAAACCAATACAGAATTAATCCAATTTTGAATCAATATTTGATTTGAGTTTGTTCGGTAATAGGATTTATTTATTTTATTATTGATAGCTTCCAGTTTGAATTTCGCCAAACGAGCAACAAGATTCGTAATTTAATAGTACGAATAGAAACACAAAGAACTGTTTGATGTTCTTTCAACTGTAAACATGTGCTACATATTTTTTTATTTATTTTTGAAATAATAATAATAGTTGCTATACATATGTTTACCTTTTAGGTACAAGAAGCAAAGAGTTTTCAACCATATTCAAAACTTTAATACAAATTTAAACTATTAGTACGTGTAGGTGATTACTTATTATCCAAATGGTTCCGTATGCCAACCAATTAAAACCTTTCAACAACTTTTAAAATCAAATCAAGCAGTCATGAAATAAATCATTGAAATATTAGATTCAAAAGTAATGTTGAAAAAATACAATTTAGTGTTTTCCTTATTTATTGCGTATACAAAGATCAAATAAAAACAGAAGTAAATATTTGTTTAAGCCATTTACAAAAAAAATAATTATAAACGTTTGTCATTTGAAAATATACGACAAGAACAATTTTTAAATTGATTCAAAATTCTACGACTATACCACTGTCAAAAATTAAATACAACCTCGTTGTTTAAAGGTGATATTCATAACCAGATCTTAAATTTAATTACAACAAAGACAAAATTAATTGTCATCCAACAAGGTTTAATAAAAAATATAAAGTAAATACTTGGCTATGTTTCACAAAATCTGATGAGCTCTAATAAGAGCGAAACGCGTCTATGGTTACTAACTGTGCTGGCCAGCCTCTGACGATGCCCTCATAAGGTGACTTGGAGGCTGAATTTTGTGAAACATAGCCAAGTGTTTACTTTATATTTTTCTTAAATTTAATGTTGAAAAATGTAGAATTTAATTAAGTTGTTAAATACTTTGTATTTGAAGGTAAATTCCTGAATCACTTTGTTTGATTTATTTATGCTACTCTGTACAACAGGAAATTAATCCAAATTATAGTACAGGATCCGGATTCACCAAGCCGCACATTTTTAGCTGGAATGAGATTCAAACTCGAGATTTTGGGATTCGAATACCGAAACTCTAACCACACCACCATTTTACTGGTTATTAGAAGTCATAAGTTTATTGTTTAAAATAAAGGATTACATTTCGGAACGAATAATTGGTTCCATTTTCAAGTCTAAAATATAATATAAATGTCGATACATTTTGTATAACATTATAAAAAAAATCTGATGTGGACACCACATAACTTCCTTGTACGCGTATTAAACTATAGATATTTTTTTAATTGCACATATTTGACATAAAATCTTTTATTTTTTTATTTTTTGTTCTAATTCATAGCAAATTAAATTAAAAAAAAAAAAATATATATAATATTTAAATTTAGATATCTCGTTTATGCAAAAGGCTAATTTAAAAATTCTTAATGTGTTAGACGCAAAATTTAATTCTCTAAAACTTTTATTTGCAGCAATTATTTCTAAAATTAAAATAATACCATTTTTTTCAAGGAAAACTGTTAGCAGCTTCATGTAATGTGCCACTTCCGGTTAGTCTATTTTAACCAAAATCTATTATGTTATTTCCATTGATATAGTAGTCTTATATACCAAATTTGGAAAGTTTTAAATTATATTTGAATACAGTTTTTCATGAAAATCTATTATAGGCTTCAAGTAAAGTACCACTTCCGGAAGTTATATAATGACCAAAAAAGGAAGTTTTACTTCGTACAAGGAAGTAAAAATATAAACTACTACAAGTAAAGTAAATGGGGTAGGTGGCTCAGTGGTATCGAGTCGGCCTGTGGATCTTTAGAACCCTGGTTTGATCCCCACAGCCGACAAACAATTTTCACCAATTTAAAAAAAATCTACCCCTGTGGCTCTCTCTCCACTAAAATCTTTGAGGGCCGTGATATGACGCCTGGTAACCGCATTTCACGCGACAAAATATATCACTTACCGAAATCTGCTTAGGCAGAGTGCCACACCCAGTAATGGGTAAAAGGCGTGATGATATATTTATTTATTTATTTTAAGTAAATTTTGTAAAATTTATTTAAGTTTTGAAAAGTTCGTGGATATTAATAAACTCATTTAGTTAGTATAAATACAAAGCTAGATTAATTTGAAATACCTAGTAGAAAAAATGTTGATTTTCCAAGTTCACCACTCGAGCAAATCACCAAGCTGGTAGCCTGTTATCGTGTGCAGCGGGCTTCGAGACCTCGTGCAAGAACCAGGCTGGGAGGTGTGTACTTTCGCTGTAGTACTCTGACCTACGTGTAGAGTGTGCGCCTGCGTGATGACCCGGCCGCGGCTACTGACCTGGATAGTACGCACGCCGCCGCTATGCACCCCACCGCCACCACCACCACCACCACCAGGTGCATTGATTTATCGCGAGCGGCAAATGCACGACTTGCGTGATGCGCCTTAAATAATTGTCTCAGAATCTGGAACAGTTTGAGTTGCTAATGTCTGGTTCACGTGAGACTGAGGAACTTGCCGATGTGGGTAATAGGAACACCAGACCAATGCTTTCTGACCTTTTCCCAGTTTTTCATGTTTTACCTAAAGCACTGGAAAATATTTCAAATCGATACGTGAGCCCTGAGCTACCTACTACCTACCTGTAGGGAAGGCTTACGTGAATTTCCACCAAAGAGACTTTCAGAATTATTACCTCGTCCTGATGTATAAATTCACTTCCACAAGACATCACTTTTACTTTCTAACCTATATTTTCATATTACAATCATCGATTCACGCAGTTTTTAGCAAATATATTCAACACTTTTCTCATATGGGATTAGATAAAGTAATTCAAATTATAATCGTAAATGTAAGGCGTATTCCACATACCTAGATTATTAACTTAAAAATTGTACATGTCCCTCGACCGATGTTATCAGTTTTTACTTCCTTGTACGAAGTAAAGGAAGTATTGTAATCGCGAAAATTTTCAGTTCTCAGATTTCAACGGAAATAGGTGTTTTGGCCCTCCCTGAATCCATTTTGACTAATTTCGTCATGCCGTCTGTACGTACGTATGTACGTACGTACGTACGTACGTATCTCGCATAACTCAAAAACGGTAAACCGTAGAAAATTGAAACTTTATATTTAGGACTGTTATAACATCTAGTTGTGCACCTCCCTTTTTGGTCATTATACTACCGGAAGTGGTACTTTACTTGAAGCCTATAATAGATTTTCATGAAAAACTATATTCAAATATAATTTAAAACTTTCCAAATTTGGTATATAAGACTACTATATCAATGGAAATAACATAATAGATTTTGGTTAAAATAGACTAACCGGAAGTGGCACATTACATAAAGCTGCTAACAGTTTTCCTTGAAAAAAATGGTATTATTTTAATTTTAGAAAGGAATGCTGCAAATAAAAGTTTTAGAGAATTAAATTCTGCGTCTAGCACATTAAGAATTTTTAAATTAGCCTTTTGCATCAGCGAGATATCTAAATTTAAATATTATATATATTTGGTTTTTCTTAAAATTAAGTTTGCTATGGATTAGAACAAAAAATAAAAAATAAAAGATTTTATGTCAAATATATGTGCAATTAAAAAAATATCTATAGTTTAATACGCGTACAAGGAAGTCATGTGGTGTCCACATCAGATTTTTTGTTATTGGTATACTATAGAGATGAGCGAATATCATCCGCGAATAGTCGAATGCCGCGAATATTGACATTATTCTATATTCGAGATTTTCGAATATTAACGTCAGTATAGCGAACATTCAAATACCTCGAATATCGCGTCATATGTTGACCTCTATTTTTGACTATATTTTCCTTTATCATTTGTACATAAACTTAAAGCTATTATAATACTTTGAAGTTATTAATAACAAAGATATTTTGTTTCAAAACCATGAAGACGTACCATATTTCAAATTTGTTTTTCGCCAACATCAGCCTGTACGGTTCACCTTAAATTTGAAGTTTTCGTCTTTTTCTTAACAAATAATGAAAAGGACATATATAATAATTATTAATAATAAATAAATTAACTTTTAGGTGTATTCGAATATTCGAGTACCTCGAATATTCGAGATCTGATTAATATTCGTATTCGATATTCGAATTCGAGAAATTTGATATTCGCCCATCTCTAGTATACTCGTACTATCTAAGATAAGTAATTCAAATCTGTTTTTATTCCAAAATTTCTTTCGATTATTTTATCAAACAATTTTCACCACATTAAAAAAACTACCCTTGTATCTTTCCATTCATTTACATCTATGAGAGCCGTAATTTGACGGCTGGTAATCACATTTTACGTTCAAAATATATAACTCACCGAGATTTCAATCCAAATTACATATTTTGCAACAAAATAAATATGACGATTAAGTTTTAAGATGGGATAAGTGGTTCAGTGGTATCGAGTCGGCCTGTGTATCTTAAGAACCCTGGTTCGATCCCCACAACCGACAAACAATTTTCACAACATTAAAAACTACCCCTGTGGCTCCCTCTCTACTAACATCTTTAGGGGCTGTGATTTAACAGCTGGTAACTACACTGCACGCGAAGAAATATATCACTTATCGATATTTGCTACGGTAGAGTGCCACACCCTGTAATGGGTAAAAGGCGTGATGATATATAAAATATATCAAGTTTTAGTTCATCTTTTGTCTGGAGTTTTGAGGGATGATAATAGTGTAAAATAATTATGGAATTGATTGAAAAGCATATTTAAATTTGATTATAAATGAATGTTTGTTAAAAAGTAGGGTAAACACGTTATAAAACAGCAGAAACATAAATGATAAAAAGTTTTGGTGTATCCACACGACCGAATGTGTTTGATACTGACCGTGAAAGTTTCCTCAAATATTTAGTTTGCTCATCATTAGAAACAAGAAACTGCAACGTTGAACGTAGGTTAGTTAAATTTGTTTAGGATACTTTGAAATCCCGGCGTTGTATTGAATTTTACAAAGTCGGTTTCGGTTTTATAATAACTCGTCAGTTTGGTGAACACCGCTAATATCTCACCAGATCAATATTTCCGTAAGGCGGATACAGAATGGCGGTTAGCAATTTTCCTGCTTTCAATCATTTTGCAACCTCAAATTATTTTGGGTTCAGCTTTTAATCTTTTTTAAAACTACCGGCCATTTTTAATTCATTACGTTTTTGACGCCTGTCATACGAACAGTTATTATTGGGACAGAGAAATGTAGGACACACAGTCTGTATTTTTACAAAAAGAAAACGTTTTGTCCAAATGTGATTTTGAAAAAAAAAGGAAAATAAACATTTGCCTGATCTTTAAGACTCAGGAGAGCTTTGCTTATGCCTAATCAGGAAAATAACATATTGCCTGTCTAGGCAGCTAATGAAAGAAACGTGAGTGTCTAGTTACTTGACAATATAAAATACTGACTGAATATGTAAGTCAAATATTTCTTTTAATTTAAACTAATTTAAAATATGTATTATTTGTTTATAAGTTTCAGATAAAATGTTATACGTAACACGTCAGTAAAGCGTCGTACAGGATTCGTAAGCTGTTTCAAGCCTCGCCATCGCTCGGCATGAAACTATCTACTCATCCTGTAATTGAACACTTTCCTGACTTTTTACGTAAATAACTATACTTTATCTATCTCTCAATAAATTATTATTCAATTTAAACTCGACAATTTTAAAATATATTTTATTTTGCAATTAAAATACACTCATACCTCGCTTTAGGGCTTAAATACGTTCCACGAAACTTGGCCGCAAAGCGAAAAGCCGTATAAGGAATCAATCAATTCTAATACAAATTCATACAAATTCAATGGGAAAAAAAGTTTTTTGCCGTTATTTATTTATTTATGTTACGCTGTACAACAGAAATTTAATTCCTATTACAGTACAGGGTCCGCACTCACCGAGCCGCAGTGTAGCGAGACATTTTAGGCCGTAAATCGAAAACGTGTCTTAATTGAAAAGGGCCGTTATAGCGAAATGCTGTATAAAGAGCGGCCATATAGCGAGGTATGGGTGTATACTATTTATTTATAGTAACAATAATATCTTATTTAAAAAATATCAGATCCAATTCATCAAAATGTTAGAAAACTTGCGCTGTTCATAAACAGGAAATTCTTCTAATTTCATGATGGTGTCCGTTTTAATCAAAATTATTGGAAAACTTATTTTAATCACTGCGCCTGTAGTGCTTACAAAAATAATTGAAGCACTGAAAAACATTTTAAAATTAATTTAGTCTTCTACACAAATTTGTTTACAGTCTTTCAGTAAACATCTTCTACCTTTTAACTTGTTGTGATTTCAAAAAATATTTACATATTCACATCGTTTTACGTCTTTCAAAAAACATTTCTAAACACATTGAAGTTCAAGATGAAATAAACAAACTATAAAAATATCTTCACTGACCTATAATTCGAATTTATATCACCGTGACCTTTTCAACTTGGTTTATGTTGTTTTGTTTCTTGATGGCACCTTCGGGGGGTGTGTGTCTTTTTCTTTTTTTTCTGTAGGACCAGTTGACGTTTCAAATCCTCTTCGTTACACACAGTTCACTTCAGTAGTATCTGCAATCTTTCAGCTGAGAAAATTATCTCGAAAATTAATTTAGTACGTCATTTTGAAAGAAAATTCATGAAAACTTAGTTATGTATAAATAAATAAATATATCGTAACATTTTTTACCCATTACTGGGTACCTATAGCACTTTGCTGTAGCAGATGTCGGTAAGTCATATTTTATCAGCTGAGAAAATTAATTTAGTACGTCATTTTGAAAGAAAATTAAGGAAAACTTAGTTATGTATAAATAAATAAATATATCGTAACATTTTTTACCCATTACTGGGTACCTATAGCACTTTGCTGTAGCAGATGTCGGTAAGTGACATATTATCAGCTGAGAAAATTAATTTAGTACGTCATTTTGAAAGAAAATTGAGGTGAAAATTCATGAAAATTTAGTTATGTATAAATAAATAAATATATCATCACACCTTTTACCCATTCCTGGGTACCTATAGCACTTTGCTGTAGCAGATGTTAGTAAGTCATATATTATCAGCTGAGAACATTATCTCGAAAATTAATTTAGTACGTCATTTTGAAAGAAAATTCATGAAAATTTAGTTATGTATAAATAAATAAATATATCATCACACTTTTTACCCATTACTGGGTACCTATAGCACTTTGCTGTAGCAGATGTCGGTAAGTGACATATTATCAGCTGAGAAAATTAATTTAGTACGTCATTTTGAAAGAAAATTGAGGTGAAAATTCATGAAAATTTAGTTATGTATAAATAAATAAATATATCATCACACCTTTTACCCATTCCTGGGTACCTATAGCACTTTGCTGTAGCAGATGTCGGTAAGTGATATATTATCAGCTGAGAAAATTAATTTAGTACGTCATTTTGAAAGAAAATTGAGGAGAAAATTCATGAAAATTTAGGTATGTATAAATAAATAAATATATCATCACACCTTTTACCCATTCCTGGGTACCTATAGCACTTTGCTGTAGCAGATGTCGGTAAGTGACATATTATCAGCTGAGAAAATTAATTTAGTACGTCATTTTGAAAGAAAATTGAGGAGAAAATTCATGAAAATTTATTTATGTATAAATAAATAAATATATCATCACACCTTTTACCCATTCCTGGGTACCTATAGCACTTTGCTGTAGCAGATGTCGGTAAGTGACATATTATCAGCTGAGAAAATTAATTTAGTACGTCATTTTGAAAGAAAATTGAGGTGAAAATTCATGAAAATTTAGTTATGTATAAATAAATAAATATATCATCATACCTTTTACCCATTCCTGGGTACCTATAGCACTTTGCTGTAGCAGATGTCGGTAAGTGACATATTATCAGCTGAGAACATTATCTCGAAAATTAATTTAGTACGTCATTTTGAAAGAAAATTCATGAAAATTTAGTTATGTATAAATAAATAAATATATCATCACACTTTTTACCCATTACTGGGTACCTATAGCACTTTGCTGTAGCAGATGTCGGTAAGTGACATATTATCAGCTGAGAAAATTAATTTAGTACGTCATTTTGAAAGAAAATTGAGGAGAAAATTCATGAAAATTTAGGTATGTATAAATAAATAAATATATCATCACACCTTTTACCCATTCCTGGGTACCTATAGCACTTTGCTGTAGCAGATGTCGGTAAGTGATATATTATCAGCTGAGAAAATTAATTTAGTACGTCATTTTGAAAGAAAATTGAGGAGAAAATTCATGAAAATTTAGTTACGTATAAATAAATAAATATATCATCATACCTTTTACCCATTCCTGGGTACCTATTGCACTTTGCTGTAGCAGATGTCGGTAAGTGATATCTTATCAGCTGAGAAAATTAATTTAGTACGTCATTTTGAAAGAAAATTGAGGAGAAAATTCATGACAATTTAGTTATGTATAAATAAATAAATATATCATCACACCTTTTACCCATTCCTGGGTACCTATAGCACTTTGCCGTAGCAGATGTCGGTAAGTGATATATTATCAGCTGACAAAATTAATTTAGTACGTCATTTTGAAAGAAAATTGAGGAGAAAATTCATGAAAATTTAGTTACGTATAAATAAATAAATATATCATCATACCTTTTACCCATTCCTGGGTACCTATAGCACTTTGCTGTAGCAGATGTCGGTAAGTGATATATTATCAGCTGAGAAAATTAATTTAGTACGTCATTTTGAAAGAAAATTGAGGAGAAAATTCATGACAATTTAGTTATTATGTATAAATAAATCACACTTTTTACCCATTACAATTCAATTGTGATTTAATTTCCAATAAAAATTAGTAATTGTTTCCACAGAACAAATAAATAAATAATATCTGTACAGAAAGACAGAAACAAAATGAACATAAACCACTAGGAAAGAGCGTCGACATGTCGGAAAATTTTGACATTGGCACATTTTCCGGGTTGCAAACCCGTTAAAACAGACCTTGACGCCGGAGGCAGTAAGTACAATTCGGTATTCGGCAGCTTGTGTATCATTTACCATTTCATTTGCGTTTCCATTTGGCGTCGCGATCAAGTATGCTTTGAAATATCTGCCAGCCTCGTTTCTTGCCCCGCAAGCCTCTAGCCGCGCCCGGCTCCACCCGCAACAAGCATGACCTAGATTTAACGTATACATCTGTCGGGGGGCGCGATATTAAACAATAAAATAAAATGTGACAAAATGCCAGCAGGATGTGTTGTGCGTTGATCATTTTAGAGAGAGACTGATGGATGGAGTTTTACTACATACTTTTGACATTTTAACGTAATTGGCTGATTTAGAATTCGATTTTTAAATTAGAACTACAACTATGAGTATTAAAATTCAATTTATTATCGAGTCGGCCTGTGGATCTTGAGAACCCTGGCTATACAGGGTGTTTCAGGACTAGTGTAACAAACTTTAACAGCTTATTCTTGAGGTCATTTTGAGCCAAAAATGTCATATGAACATAGGTCCTATTCCTACTAGTTACCAAAATACAAGAGGTTGAAATAACACGAAATTTTCAAATTTTTGTAATCAAGATACTTTCGGAAAACCAGAGTTTTATTGAAAAGTCATACCTAATTTGTCTTAATTAATTTTATTTATTAATATTAACACGCATACGAGTTCAAGGCGCTCATTTTGAACACTTGCTGTATTTTTTTTTAATTTGTTATCTTATTTCATATTGTGTTAACCTATTCCATGTTTGGTTATGTTGTTCTGTGTCTATTTAATTGTGTCATTTTATATTTTGTTCTCTAAATCGTATTCGTTAATATTAATAAATAAAATTAATTATGACAATTAAGGTATGACTTTTCAATAAAACTCTTGTTTTCCGAAAGTATCTTGATTACAAAAATTTGAAAATTTCATGTTATTTATAGAACTTCAACCTTTTGTATTTTGGTAACTAGTAGGAATAGGACCTATGTTCATATGACATTTTTGGCTCAAAATGACCTCAGGAATAAGCTGTTAAATTTTGTTACACTAGTCCTGAAACACCCTGTATAATTCATTACGCCTGTTACCTAGTACTGAGTGTGGTACTCTGCCATAGCAGATCGTAAGTGATATATTTATGCGTGTGGAGTGCAGTGACCAGATGTCAAAACATGGCCCTCAAAGATATTAGTGTAGAGGAAGCCACAGCAGTAATATTAATGTGGTGACAATTGTTTATTTGTTGTAGAAATTTAACCCGGGTTCTCAAAGCCACAGTTCGACTCGATACACTGAGCCACTTACACATACTTATCTTATTTGAGTTATAAAATGAATTTTATGGGGTAGGTGGCTCAGTGGTATCGAGTCGGCCTGTGGATCTTGAGAACCCTGGTTAAATCCCCACAGCCGACAAAAAATTTTCACCAATTTAAATCTACCCCTGTGGCTCCCCCTCCACTAATATCTTTGGGGACCGTGATTAGACGGCTGGAAACCGAACTTCACGCGAAAAAAATACCGAGATCTGATTAGGCAGAGTGCCACACCCAGTAATTGGTAAAAGGCGTGATGATATATTTATTTATTTTTTATTCTATCGGATGAGAATGAACACTTTTCTGATATATTTTCAATTCATTATTCCAGTACGTTATAGGTGTTATTGGATAGTAAAAGACACATACAAAAGACAATTTTTATACTGCAATGAAGGAAAATAAGCTTTTATTTATTTATTTATGTTACGCTGTACAACAGGAATTTAATCCCAATTACAGAACAGCGTCCGCACTCACCGAGCCGCAGTGAATATTTAGCTTGAGTGCGATTCGAACTCGGGATCTTCGGATAACCATAACGCTATCCACATCACCGTACTGACTGTTATGCATTTATTTCATGTATGGAAAGTAGACGTTTGCCGCTTGCTCATGTGTAAAATACTGCTTTCCGCACACTTATGGAAAATTAGATTTTCTACACATGAATACAGTCAACATTTTAAAACAACAAATTTGAATCAGAAAAGCTGTCAAAAATGATTTATAAAATTCTTTTTCAAGCGTGTTTTATGGTTATGTTTCAAGTTCTACAAATAGGAAAACAAATAATACAATGAAATCTAAGCTACAATAACTTATAGAACATGGCGTTTATAGTTTAATTAAGATAATATATCGTAGAAACAAATGCAGAACCACTAAATAATGACGTCAACAACAAGAATTTCAAGAGCACATTGTGCCTTCTAGCTATAACTATTAAACTTCGTAATTCGAGTACATTTATACCACTGTAATGTTACCAGCTACGTACCTGCTTAATATAGCATACAAATAAACATTACAGGGTTTCATTTAAATATTTATAAATTACATTTGTGATACTTTACATTCCCAGGAATTCAAGATAATGACGCGCGAAATGATAATATTTCCAAGAACAGTTGCTCCGGTTATTACCTTATTTTTAATTCTAGATAATTGTTTTCTTGACGTCTTGAATAAACAGCTGAGAATAGTTTTTTTAAATGCTCAAAAAACTTAATAGTTGATAGTTATAGACCCGGTTGCATAATAGCTATTAATGTATCAAGTGGTGAAATGTAGTCCTTTTCATCACTAGGTGTGAGATTGTTCATTGAAACGCATGATATATTTTTTCGCGTGAAGTGCGGTTACCAACCGTGAAATCACAGCCCCCAATGATATTAGTGGGGAGGGAGTCATAGGGGTAGATTTAAATTGGTGAAAATTGTTTGTCGGCTGTGGGGATCGAACCAGGATTCTCAAAACCCACTGGCCGACTCGATACCACTGAAAACGTTATAATATACATTAAATTAATAACTAATTGTTAGAAATATTGTTTTACCATTACGGTTTAATTATCAATAAGCATTTAATGTTGATATTAATTAATTATAAAAAATCTGATGTGGACACCACATGACTTCCTTGTACGCGTGTTAAACTATAGATATTTTTTAATTGCACATGTTTGACATTAAATCTTTTATTTTTTGTTGTAATCCATAGCAAATTTAATTTAAAAAAAAAATCAAAAAATATATAATATTTAAATTTAGATACCTCGTTTATGCAAAAAGCTAATTTAAAAATTCTTAATGTGCTGGACGCAGAATTTCATTCTCTAAAACTTTTATTTGCAGCATTCATTTCTAAAATTAAAATAATACCATTTTTTTCAAGGAAAACTATTAGCAGCTTCATGTAATGTGCCACATCCGGTTAGTCTATTTTAACCAAAATCTATTATGTTATTTCCATTGATATAGTAGTCTTATATACCAAATTTGGAAAGTTTTAAATTATATTTGAATATAGTTTTTCATGAAAATCTATTATAGGCTTCAAGTAAAGTACCACTTCCGGTAGTTGTATATTGACCAAAAAGGGAGGTGCACAACTAGATGTTATAACAGTCCTAAATATAAAGTTTCAATTTTCTACGGCTTACCGTTTTTGAGTTATGCGAGATACATACGTACGTACAGACGGCATGACGAAATTAGTCAAAATGGATTCAGGGAGGGCCAAAATACCTATTTCCGTTGAAATCTGAGAACCGAAAATTTTCGCGATTACAATACTTCCTTTACTTTGTACAAGGAAGTAAAAATAATCAGAAAATATGTAAAATGTGGTGTCCGCCATCTTGGTCATTGTTAAATTTTAACATGATGTTAGCTAACAACATATTTAACATCGTTTTGGTTTGCAAATAATAATTGTAAATTCCAAAAAAAATCTACAAAACAAGAGTTTTGTTTGTTTCCGTATCTGTTTGAAAAATCACTGTTAAATGAACTTCTCGCCATTTTGATTTGTTCGCCTTCAGTTTCATTCATCCATCTAAACAATTATCTTCACGGCAGTTTTGTTTCCGTTAATTGAATGAATTTTTTCGCGAGTGTTTGACCGGCGCTGAAAGAAGAACTAACAATGGCGTCTCCGTCTTCCTCGACGCATTAATCTTAGAAATATGGCGGTGGAACGATGCCACCAACATTAATCTCAATCATATCTCTGTCAAGAATACATTACTGGTTTTTAGGGGAATTTTTCTCAGATAGATTGGCAGAAGCTCCAAGGACAAGGCCGAAGACTTTGATAATTTTATTACAATGCGTGTTTACGTAGACTGAAATTAATTGATTAATTAGGGCTCCTAGGAAAGTTTTATGGAAAAAGTTTTAATTATTATTTTTTAATTTATTTTCGAGTGGATTTAATGAGTAATGGATGGCTAATCAATATGTGTAATGGTGGTTTTATTTGTGTAGTTATTATTTATGTAGGTTCATTATCATTTACATCATTTAAACACGATTGTTTTAATATTTTATGATAATAGAAATATATTAAATTAACGAGTACGTGAATTGATACATGTGCGTTTAACATGAAAAATATGCTAAATAAAAGTGGCAATTATGATATCATATTAGCAGGGTTCGAAGATATATATCGATCGATATATATCATGATATTTATTTTGATATATATCATCATATTTTTGCAATGATATATATCCATTATATAAAAACATCAAATAGTTTTTGAGATATAGCCTCCGGAAAAGTGAAATTTTTCGAATTTTTCAGATTTTCTACTTTTCCGAGGCTATATCTCAAAAACTAAATGTGATATGAAAACGCGCTCAATGGCATTAATTTTCTCGTGCTTCAGTTAACTTATAAACATAGTTTCAGCGATTTTTATTTTTTTCAATTTTCCGCCAAAAAAATCGCAAAAAGCGGTTTTTTAACATTTTCTCGAAAACCAGAAGTCATATGCATTTGAAGATTGCACCACTGGATTCAGTGGGTCAAAATACATATGTATGTAAATTTTCGTTTTAATAATCCTACGATTAAGGATTTTAGGTAAAATTGAATTAAAATCTGAAAAAACCAAAGGGGTACCCCTTAGGAAATAATTAAAAATATTAAATTGCATAAAATTGTATGAAAATTTGCTTATAAGTCAATTCGGACACGAGGAATTCAACGCCGTTGAGCGCATTTCCATATCTTGTTTAGTTTTGAGATATAGCCTCCGAAAAAGTGAAATTTTTCGAATTTTTCAGTTTTTCTACTTTTACGAAGCTATATCTCGAAAACTAAAAGTGATATGAAAACGCGCTCAACGGCATTAATTTTCTCGTGCTTCAGTTAACTTATAAACATAGTTTCAGCGATTTTTATTTTTTTTCTATTTTCCGCCAAAAAAATCGCAAAAAGCGGTTTTTTAACATTTTCTCGAAAACCAGAAGTCATATGCATTTGAAGATTGCACCACTGGATTCAGTGGGTCAAAATACATATATATGTAAATTTTCGTTTTAATAATCCTACGATTAAGGATTTTTGGGAAAATTGAATTAAAATCTGAAGAAACCAAAGGGGTACCCCTTAGGAAATAATTAAAAATATTAAATTGCATAAAATTGTATGAAAATTTGCTTATAAGTCAATTCGGACACGAGGAATTCAACGCCGTTGAGCGCATTTCCATATCTTGTTTAGTTTTGAGATATAGCCTCCGAAAAAGTGAAATTTTTAGAATTTTTCAGTTTTTCTACTTTTACGAGGCTATATCTCGAAAACTAAAAGTGATATGAAAACGCGCTCAGCGGCATTAATTTTCTCGTGCTTCAGTTAACTTATAAACATAGTTTCAGCGATTTTAATTTTTTTTCTATTTTCCGCCAAAAAAATCGCAAAAAGCGGTTTTTTAACATTTTCTTGAAAACCAGAAGTCATATGCATTTGAAAATTGTACCACTGGATTCAGTGGGTCAAAATACATATGTATGTAAATTTTCGTTTTAATAATCCTACGATTAAGGATTTTTGGTAAAATTGAATTAAAATCTGAAAAAACCAAAGGGAAATAATTAAAATTATTAAATTACATAAAATTGTATGAAAATTTGCTTATAAGTCAATTCGGACACGGGGAATTCAACGCCGTTGAGCGCATTTCCATATCTTGTTTAGTTTTTGAGATATAGCCTCCGGAAAAGTGAAATTTTTCGAAGTTTTCAGTTTTTCTAAATGTGTACAAAAACTAAAATTAAAAAATAAATATCAAAAAAGTGATATTTATCTGATATATATCCTATATATCAGATATTTTGATATTTATTATAAATATCATGATATTTACGAACCCTGCATATTAGACCCAACTATACATCTTATTTCATGTATTGGGTATTTACTTTATGGAAATACTATAGTCAAATTTTCATAGGGTGGTTATTTCGGCGCTATCAATTTGAAAACAAACGTGTTAATAAAAAAGGTTAAAAATGAAAAACTGCGTCTATTGACTTCAAAATTATTCATAGTTTATTTATTTTTCTACAGATATACCCAAAACAAAATATATATATATATATATATATATATATATATATATATATATATATATATAATTATTAAACTATTGTACTAACTTCAAAACATCCTCATTAAATTATAAAAAACTAAATCAAAATATAAAGTTTTTTTTTTATTTTTCAATAAATAATTCATTGACGGCTAAACAATACCCTAATCTGATGTACAAATCTGGACGATTAGCATTTAATAATAATTTTAAAAATTAAGTATCAATTACCAATCTTTTATTTCCACCTTCTATGTAAATGACACAGCGTGTAGACCTGTAAAGTTTTACAGGGTCATAGAAGAAACTTTACAAAAAATAAGTAATATAAACTAATTGAATGTTATTACTTGCAGTATCTGCAATATTTTGTATGTTTTCTTGAACTGTAAGAAAATCACCCTCAAAATCTTCATGTGTCAAACTGAAACATTATGACAGTTTTAATTGTATGTTTTCTTGTTCATGACATTCTGTAATTAGCTTTAAAATGTAAATTTGATTTTTCATTTATGAAAAATAAGTAAATTATCAATAATTTTGAAGTCATCAGACGCAGTTTTTCATTCTGAACAATTTTTTTTAATTTACACTTTTGTTCTAAAATTACCACCATATGTAAGTTTTACTATTGTATTTCCTACGATCCATAAAAAAGTGAGCACCCGGTATGTACTTGCTGATTGTAAGTAATAAAGATATAAGTCAACAAATGAAATAACAATGCAATAAAATGAAATAAAAAGGCTATTATTGAACAAAACACAATCGTTGCTCGCATTATAACCTCATTTACATTTAAAACCTGCAATCATACTCCCCTAAAATCCCAGCGAACCAAAACAAACACAGAATAAAAAACACACAATCTGCATGCTTGCACATTCCCTCCGTACCCTGCTCCGGTCACAAACCGCCAACTCCAGCGTACAACGAACCCGGACCGCTCCAGTCGGGATGTTATTGATTCTCCTGCTGGCCTCCTGCTTTTCCTGCTGCGTCCTGCATTGCTGCATTGCCACACTGAACGATATAAACACGCCGTGGATGTGGACGACTCACATGTGCTCGCGTTCCTGCCCACGCTATCCTGCCAGCGCTACTCCTGCTTGCACTCCTTGCAGGAATGGGACCGTCCTGCCACAGACGAGAGATCGAAGTTGCTACTGACTGTTTTATTGGCCCGGCGATTGCTGGTTTATGAGAGTTGTTGCGAATTATTAAGAGAGGGTTGCTTTAATTTTTGCTTACTTTGTAATGATATATACGGATTTTATTTTTAGATGGGGTTTAATTACCGCTACTCGTGTTTCAGTTTTATGCTTTTGTTTATTTTATTACTCTACTCATTTTTGTACATTCTGTTGCAAAAATTTTCTTTAAATTTTACCCTTTACCTTATATTTTTTTATGTATTCATACCTTCAAAATTATCCTATTTGTCATAGTATATCATTGTTACCTTCATATATTTAGTGTTTTTTGCGCCATTACTAATATTCCTACGGTTTAAATTAAATTTAAAAGGAGTGAGAGAAGAAGTTAGTGTAACATAACAAAAAACGAGATATACCTATATACCGAGTACATAGCCGATTAACATGGGAAATACATTTTCCACTACCATTGCTTCCCTAATTATTTTAAAGGAAAATGTGTCAAATAAAACTTGAAGAGAATTAAATTAACGCAATTCACTGCACTTATTTAATTAATGCTGAAATTAATTTTAAGACTTGGGCAGTATTTAAGTTCTTTTGAACTTAGTTACATTTTTAAATATTTTCCTAGTACTTAAGATTTATACATAAGTATTTGGAAAATGAAATCGATAGAACTTGCGTTTCAAATACTGCAGATAAAATATTTGAACTAATATTTAAAAACTCTTGTCAAAAAGTTGTCAATTCGAACATGAAGAATACAATGCTGTTGAGCGCATCTTCATATCTGGTTTAATTTTTAAAATACAGCTTTCGGAAAAATTTACTGTTTTGTATATTTTACCTTATTATATTTTGTACTATATCCTGCATTGAATTTCTCGTGCTTCAGTTAACTTATAAACAAATTATCAGCCACGGGCGAATCCAGGGGGGGAGGGCATGGGGTTCATGACTCCCCCCTAAGCATGGACTTTTTTTAAATGTTGGCCCTAATACATAATAATGATGTCATTATTTACGATAACTTAATTAAGTAGAAAATATTATCTAAGAACTTAAAATTCTAAGATAATTAAAAACTATTGTTTGATTTATTATTCTAATAATTAGCCAAAAACCAATATTTTGTGGGGATATTATTTCGACCCGAAGATGGGAGAATTATTCTATTTAAGACCTAGTCAAGTATGTGACTACCTACATTTGCACTTAGAAAATCAACTTCTAATTCAATAGTTTTTGTATTCTATCGAAGAACCGTTTTTAATATTTAGAAGATGGCCAATACCCCTCCACCCCAGACAAAATTCACTCCATGACACCCCCCCCCCTAATTCGGAGTCTGGATTCGCCCTTTTATTAGCATTTTGAAAGTCATAAATTATAATTTTGAATAAATCCTGGAACCAGAAAGACAAAAACTGTCTGTTTATTGTAACACGAGCAGAGCTGGGTGAATAAGTTAATTTTACCGGACTGCGTCAATTGTAACACGAAAGAAATTGACGCAGTTTTAAAATCTTATTAAACATACTGCTATTAAAGTTTAAACTTAATTGAACGCGAAACGTTATAATTTAATATGAGGATGGAAACAGAATTTTGGTTTAAATTAAATTTTTATTAATTATGATACTTAATTCTCTAATCTACTTTAAAACTAAATAAAACGCGAACACCGCGTGATGTGAAGATCTACATCTCACGCTTTGAATCGATGGACGAGACTGATGGTTTCCACCAAAACACTTGCTGTCCTGGGTACGATACCCACATCTGGAATCCATTCCCCACACATCGGGGTGGACACAGATGTCTCAAGTGTTTTGGTTATGTAGTCTGACACTCTTTCCCTGCAGATAACGCGAACATGAAATCTTGTTGGAATTCTAAGAATATTAACTATAACGGTCTCTTTTTATAATTTAATGCCCTATATTCGAAAACCAAAAGATCTCACACTAAGCCTTAATGGCACATGTGGTCACGAGTGTCAAATTACACGAAACCAATCTTATCTAAACGCAACATAACAACAATGAGATAGCTCATATTGTTACATTATTGCATACCGCTAATTATTTTCTTATTATTTGTTTTATATAAACGTTAAAAAAATAAAGCTTTTAAATCAATACCTAACCTAAAATCAGACATGCTAAATAAAATGTTCGGGTAAAATTGTACCCACATAAAAGTGAAAATAACAGAATTTGTGAGACTTTGCCTAGAGTTTTATTTAATATTTTTTATTATACCTAGTCTCACCAAGTGCATGAATGACAATTAATTTTGTCTTTGTTGTTATTTAAATTGCTATTTGCGTAGCTTTTCAATTTTTTCGGTAGATGGCATTAATGGTTCGACAGAACTTCTCATGTCATCTTACCGTTTGTTAGAGATCTTATTCTCTGCTGGCACAGTCCTTCGTCACCAGCTTCTTCACATGAACTTTGTTTTAGGTGAAGAAGTGAGTTATACCATGCTGATGAGCTCTAACAAGAGCGAATCGCGTCCATGGTTACTAACTGTGCTGGCCGGCCTCCGACGATGCCCTCATAAGGTGACTCGGAGGCTGAATTTTGTGAAACTTTGCCTAGAGTTTTATTTAATATTTTTTATTATACCTAGTCTCACCAAGTGCATGAATGACAATTAATTTTGTCTTTGTTGTTATTTAAATTGCTATTTGCGTAGCTTTTCAGTTTTTATTTTTTTTTTCGGTATGTTTAATTTTGTCTTTGTTGTTATAACAGAAGCCATTGAAACGTAACCAAATATAGGGATATTTATGTTTTCGTATTTTTAAATAGCATCCACAGAATCATAAAAATTCAAAAAATAAAAATAAAATTCCCAGCACAGGACATCAATTTAGCAAGCGCCGTTTCATCTAAACAAAGTCGAATTTGTGGTGTCAACTGACCTTGACCAAGCAATATTTTTCATTTGCAACCCAGTTTTAACTAATGTAAAATGAAAATAATGCACAATATCCCCGAAACCGAAAGACCTTCACTTGTATCTAGTGACTGTAGCTATAGCCTCGCTGGCATACATGGTTGAATTTGCCGCGCAAACAATGGTTTTGTAAAATCGGAAGATTAATTGCGCCCTTGAACAAATTTGCGGCCTCCAATTGCAGCTTCAGCGGATGAATGGAGGCTGGGTCCACGGTCAACGTTGATCCAAGCACTGTCGATCTCATTCATCAATCACGCATCGCTTGGATTTCGATTCTTCCATGTTTAAATTCAATTTGAAGACTGAAAAAGTTTTTCGGTGGATTTTATTGCCATATTTGGAGAGTGGAAATAAATGTATTTTGATCAAGAAATTTATGAGAACTGACATTCTTTTCAATTCCATTACGTGCTCATCAGATAGTAAGATTCGTCTTCTCTATTACTAACTGTGCTGGCCAGCCTCTGACGATGCTCTCATAAGGTGACTTGGAGACTGAATTTTGTGAGACTTAACCAAGTGTTTAGTTTATATTTTATTAAACTTAGTTTCACCAAGTGTATGGATGACAATTAATTTTGTCTTTGTTGTTATTAATAAAATCACTTTTTGGTTCTTCAAATTAACTGACGAAGACAAAATATTTAAATCTTTGTATAATGCTTAATTTATACACTCAACTGAATTTAGAAATTATGTTAAAAAACTAAATTAAAAATATATATATATTAGAGATGGGCGAATATCAAATTTCTCGAATTCGAATATCGAATGCGAATATTAATCAGATCTCGAATATTCGAAGTACTCGAATATTCGAATACTCCTAAAAGTTAATTTATTTATTAATAATAATTATTTAATTATGTCCTTTTCATTATTTGAATAAAATTGTTAAGATAAAATAAAATTAAAATAAAAACTACAAACAAAAAAGAAAAGAAAAAGACGAAAATTTAAGGTGAAACGTACGGGCTGATGTTGGCGAAAAACAAATTTGAAATATGGTACGTCTTCATGGTTTTGAAACAAAATATCTTTGTTATTAATAACTTCAAAGTATTGTAATAGTTTTAAGTTTATGTACAAATGATAAAGAAAAACATTGTCAAAAATTGAGATTAACATATGGCGTGATATTCGAGGTATTCGAATGTTCGCTATCCTGACGTTAATATTTGAAAATCTCGAATATAATGTCAATATTCGCGGCATTCGACTATTCGCGGATGATATTCGCCCATCTCTAATATATATAAATATATATGGGGTAGGTGGCTCAGTGGTATCGAGTCGGCCTGTGGATCTTGAGAACCCTGGTTCGATCCCCACACCCGACAAACAATTTTCACCAATTTAAAAAAATCTACCCCTGTGGCTCCCTCTCTACTAATATCTTTGAGGGCCGTGATTTGACGGCTGGTAACCGCACTTCACGCGACAAAAATATATCACTTACCGAGGTCTGCTTAGGCAGAGTGCCACACCCAGTAATGGGTAAAAGGCGTGATGATATATTTATTTTATTTTATTTATAAGTAAATTGTTTAAAACGTTTGCATGTATCGAAGATAATATTGCAAGATATTTGTCATGCTGTCAAGCTTTAATCTTCCTATAGACCAGTGATTCTAAACCTTTTATAGTTTACAATTTTATAATTCGTCTCCTCCTAAATTATTTTTCAAATGTTTCAGATACCTATATGTCATGTGAATAAAACAAAAGTACATTACAATAAATAACGCACTGAGGTTGTTTGATAAACTCCTAAATAATGCTAGTAAAGCCTCATTTTAAAATGACATACTTATATGACCTTTAAAATAAATTTTAAAAAAACATATAAAATAAATAAATATATCATCATGGGGTAGGTGGCTTAGTGGTATCGAGTCGGCCTGTGGATCTTAAGAACCCTGGTTCAATCCCCACAGCCAACAAACAATTTTCACCAATTTAAATCTACCCCTGTGGCTCCACCTCCACTAATATCTTTGGGGGCCGTGATTTGACGCCTAGTAATCGCACTTATATATATATATATATATATATATATATATATATATATATATATATATATATATATATATCACTTACCGAGATCTGCTTAGGCAGAGTGCCGCACCCAGTAATGGTTAAATATATTTATTTATTTTGTCTTTTACCTCTTACTGGGTGTAATAATAATTTTGCGACCCTTCGTTCTTGTTGATTAACTAGAATATTACTGAATTATTTTTACATTAAATAAAATAGTCACGGAAAATGTAAAATATATACATTTTATTTATTAAAATAATAAATTAATACATACAATAACTATTGATAGAAACATATAATAATAAAATATAAAGAAAATAAAGTACATATACATTTTTTTTTTAAGTTGTTAACTCCCGGGTTGGAACGGCCCTGTATAATTCAATCAACTATTATTATTATTGATTTAAGACCATTATGGTAAATTGTGCTAAAAAATATTTAAAAATATTTGAGGTTATAATTTTAAAGTGAAAAGCGTACCAATCTTTCAAAATAAATAGTGATATAAAATTAAAAATTTTATAAGTAATAGTTTTAAAAATATCGAATGATGTCCAAAAATAATAGTCTGGAATAAATAAATACTTACCACAATGTTTCATACGAGTTAATCTTACTTAATTTTTTTTTAGAAATTCCGAAGTGACATATCCCACATTGCAGAAGGAATAGTCAGTACACGATTTCGTGTATGTTTTTTTTTCAAACGTCGAGCACTGATTTATATACAATTTTAGCTCATTGTCTTTTGTGTTTTAAAAGTATGTTATGCATCAAGGGAGGGAAACAAGCGATTATTCCCGCGTGTGAAGTTGGCCAACCGAGACGTAAGCGAGGGCTAAATACCCGAGCTGAAGTCGAGGTTTACCAACTTGACACAAGGGATAATCGCGCCCCCCCGTGAAGCATATTATACTTTTCGTAACAAGTGCACAAAAATTACTGTCTTATCGGGACAAATATGGGTTGCGTAACTAGTTACCTAGGAAACGCCGCAAACAGCTAATAATCGTAGTCTCTGGGGAGAGAAACATCCTACCTATGGGAGAAAAGCAGTGTTTCTCCCTCTAAAATTAGGGAATAAGAACGTGTTTCTTGTGCATGTGTTACGAAAAAGATATATCATCTATTTACATTTTTTATATTTTAAAGAAAATATCTATGGAAAATTAAATAAAATTAATGAAAATTGAAGTTGCTCATTCTCCCCCAGGCAAATCCATATTTACCCTTTTGAAGGATAGTTACCCTTCCTGTCCTAGATGGTCCTTCTTTTCTACTATTTACATAATTATTGTATGTAAAATTAGAATGTTGAAACAGTTCTCTTTCAAGTTTATTCGTTGTCAGATAACAAATGAGACGTTTTTAGTACGTAACTTTTATAAATCTTATTTATATCGATGCAAAACCCGCCCTTAATTAATTTTGACAGTTAAAATATTACTTAAATATTTATTTAGTTAAGATAAAGAATATCTCTATGTCGTTCGAGAGATAAATTCCCAACAACTCAAAAAATACAAGCAAACTGAATCCAAAAACATATATGATATTCAGATGACATATCCCCTGGGGAGAACGGTAAGCGTACCTCAAGGAACAGCGTCGTCTCGACGGGTGGGTATTGGAAGGGGCAACCTCACGTCACCGCTCGTCGCAGAAGAGCAGTTCCGAACTAAACTTGGAGTTTAGAATTCGATATTGAATTGACAATGTTTGAATGTGTACATATTGATTTTGTTCGATTCGCGGCTCGTCGCATAGCATACGAAGTCGAATATCTCGATGAAATTTCGATAAACTTGACCCACTTGCATGGATTTCATCCAAAATGCGTTGTATTAAAAAAGCAAGGCTCTCTCGAACGTTAAGTGAAAAAATATTTATCATCTAGTGACAATAACGATATGTTTTTTTATTTTTTCCTAGTTTTTCCTCATATGTTTTCTTAACCTTGACTTGACTGATATATTCAGGCGGGGAATATACATATTAAAAATGAATTAATGCAATAAGTTCAAGTATGAACATAATATTAAGGTCATACTCTTATATGCTTTTCAGTTCAATATGAAAATATTTTTTCTGCTCATCCATATCTTAAATATTAGTTTTTTATGTTTGATGTTCTACTTTTGATGAAATTGGTGTCAAAGTAAATCTGTCAGCTTTTGAAATAATAATCAACGCGAACCTAACATGAAAGACTGTATTTTTATATTTCTCATCTCGTGATCTGACATTTATTAATAATTGTTATTTTGACGAAATATAATAGGTGGCTCAATGGTATCGAGCTAGACTGTAGATTTGAGAACCTGGGTTCGATTTCCACAATTTTCACCACATTAAAATTACTCATGTTGCTTCGTCTCCACTAATATCATTAATTTGACGGCTGGTAACCGCACTTCACGCTCAAAAATATATCATTTACCGAGATCTACTCTGGCAGAGTGCTACAGCCAATAATGGGTAAATGGTGTGATGATATATTTATTTATTATATTTATATTTAGTTGAAACTGTTTAAATTGTAAAATAGTCCTTTTTAGATTTTCTTAAATAACAAGAAATAATTATCTGACATTGAAAATACTTTCAAATTGTTCTAAATAATATTTTAAAATATTTGAGGTTATAATATTTAAGTGATATTTAATGTAGGGCAGCGTACCAATCTTCCAAAATAAATAGTTACCAAATATAGTTTAACAATAGCCTCTGTTATTAAATCGATTATGGACATAAAGCTTAAAAAACTTTTTCGTAACACATGCACAAGAAACACGTTCTTATTCCCTAATTTTAGAGAGAGAAACACTGCGTTTTTCCCCTAGGGAGAGAAACAATATGTTTCTCTCCCTAGGTAGGATGTTTCTTTCCCTAGGTAGGATGTTTCTCTTCCTAGGTAGCATGTTTCTCTCCCTAGAGACTACAATTATTAGCTGTTTGCGGCGTTTCCTAGGTAACTAGTTACGCAACCCATATTTGACATTTGTCCCGATAAGACGGTAATTTTTGTGCACTTGTTACGAAAAGTATAATATGCTTCACGGGAGGACGTAATTATCCCTTGTGTGAAGTTGGCAAACCTCGACTTCAGCTCGGGCCTTCGGCTTACGTCTCGGGAATAATCGCTTGTTTCCCTCCCATGATGCATAACATACGAGTACTATATTGAATTTGATATCATAATAATTTGCCGAATACTTTCAGATTGTAGAACTGATTTCCCATGTCTGTATTTACTTGCAACACACGGTAGATGTGAGAATTTACGAAACGAGTAGAATTCCTCTACAAAGTCAATATTTCCTTATCTGAGCTAGTTTGAAAGTTAAAGCATTGTTAGTCACAACCTGCCTCTTCATCAATCAAGTATTGGTGGCGGATTTGGCATTCACACTTCCGGTTCTTCCTGTTTAAATTCAGTTTGAAGACTTTCCGAAACTTACTGTTGGTTTGGACAGCGGGTTAGGTATATCATTGTGCAAGAAGATTCTTGTTGAAAGTGTGGAAACTTCGATAGACGTATTGTTGTACGCATATTCTTCCAAATAACCCCCGAAAAACTCAATCGAACTTCGAACTTCTTTTTTAGAATGGCTTATTCACTTTTTATGGATGTTGATGAAACCAAAACTTGTGACTGGAATTTTTTAATTAAAATAATTATCCAATTAAATTCGTCCATTAGTAACCACGTGTGCGAAATCAACCTATCATACTTAAGAATTTTCCTTGGTTACTACATATAGACAAGTGAATATACCTTCGACGATGTGGTATGATCATTTTAATATGATCACCTGCTATTGTAATTTTTTTTATTTCAATTGTAATTTTGAAGTTATTTTGTGATGGAACGATTTCTATTCATTTTTACTTCCTTGTACGAAGTAAAGGAAGTATTGTAATCGCGAAAATTTGCGGTTCTCAGATTTCAACGGAAATAGGTGTTTTGGCCCTCCCTGAATCCATTTTGACTAATTTCGTCATGCCGTCTGTACGTACGTATGTACGTACGTACGTATCTCGCATAACTCAAAAACGGTAAGCCGTAGAAAAATGAAACTTTATATTTAGGACTGTTATAACATCTAGTTGTGCCCCTCCATTTTTGGTCATTATACAACTACCGGAAGTGGTACTTTACTTGAAGCCTATAATAGATTTTCATGAAAAACTATATTCAAATATAATTTAAAACTTTCCAAATTTGGTATATAAGACTACTATATCAATGGAAATAACATAATAGATTTTGGTTAAAATAGACTAACCGGAAGTGGCACAATACATGAAGCTGCTAACAGTTTTCCTTGAAAAAAATGGTATTATTTTAATTTTAAAAATAAATGCTGCAAATAAAAGTTTTAGAGAAATAAATTCTGCGTCTAGCACATTAAGAATTTTTAAATTAGCTTTTTGCATAACTAATATCTTTGGAGGCCGTGATTTGACGGCCGGTAACCGCACTTCACGCGACAAAATATATCACTTACCGAGATCTGCTTAGGCAGAGTGCCACACCCAGTAATGGGTAAAAGGCGTGATGATATATTTATTTATTTATTTATATATATTTTTTATATTTAAAAAAATTAAGTTTGCTATGGATTAGAACAAAAAATAAAAGATTTAATGTCAAATATGTGCAATTAAAAAAATATCTATAGTTTAATACGCGTACAAGGAAGTCATGTGGTGTCCATATCAGATTTTTTTATTCGTTCTCGTAATCATTACGAATACAACGCGGATGTTCAAAATTATCAGAATATATATTGTATTGATCCATTCAACATATTCAATAATTTTGAACACACGTGTGATATATGATAATTAATAAAATATTTTAAATGAAAAAGTGAAAATAAAATAAGAACTTGAATGAATTATATACTCTAAAAAAAAATATTTTGTATTATCAACCCGTACAATATTATAGCTAATAATTACTTTTTAAATTTACTTATTTATCATTTATCATTCCAATAGGATATTTTTTATGGTCTTTCTTCTTTGAAGGTTAATCGAGCTATAGAAAATAATAAGCAAATATTTCAAAACCCATAAATTCTTTCCCAAAAGAAAAAAAAAGTTTCCATCATAAGCCAGAAAAATTCCTCGCTACAGAAAACTATAAATTTACAAGAGCTAAGCTTTATTTTTTAATAAGAAGGGTTATATTTCACCACAGTAAACATTGTGCAGTCTCATTTACATTGAAAAGGTCATATACCCAGTGGATGACAGAAGCCAGACTGGCAAAGTTGCCTCATCACAATTTTCAATTATCACGAAAGGTTCGAATACAATTAGAGTTTTTCGTCACTTTCGTGACATTCATCGCGCGAACTAAACCCGCGATGATGTTACGAGTGAAATTAAAATTTCATTGGAATTAGGGAGAGTTATTTGAGAGAAGTAGATTGCAAAATGGTAATTTCTTATCTGCAACGTTACCCATTTACCCGGAATAAATTTTCCTTCTCTTGATAGATACCGAAAATGTGAAATCGAATTAAAATGTGGGAGATGACTAAACGAAACGAGTCCTTGCGATATTCGTGGCAAGTTTATGAGAACAGTCATTTTTATATTTCGAATTGAATTTCTGCGATGGTTTCAAATAAAGTTTATTTGATTTAACTGTTTTATTGCAACGTTTATTGCTTCTTAGAAGGAAGAACAATGACCTGTGCACATAAAAATCCTGATTAAATGTTTTGCCAATAACTATTTGTAATATTTGAGAATTATAGCCAATTGCATTAAGCGATGAACTGCTGTTTAATTTTTTTTATTTAAACCCATTTTAATAAAAATAACTTTACTTGCAATTTCAAAATACTAAATATTTTCTAGATACTAAAGAGCACTAACGCAGCACTAACTTTGCGTCTAGTTTAGATCTACTAAAATTTAATAAATAGATCCTTGGTATCTTAATAATAAGATCAGTTTGAGGCCAGATCGACAACTGACATTTTTAAGACATACTAATTATTAG
Source organism: Pterostichus niger (assembly GCA_947425015.1). Classification (NCBI taxonomy): domain Eukaryota; kingdom Metazoa; phylum Arthropoda; class Insecta; order Coleoptera; family Carabidae; genus Pterostichus; species Pterostichus niger. Next base: position 3,084,241 of record OX380341.1, on the reverse strand, counting down.
GGTTGTGCATTTGACCAGTCAAATATTTTTTGGTCAATTGACCAAGAAACATTTAATAAAAATCACAATTAAAATTGTAATTTATTTATATAGTACTGTTTACTACATCCAATATTACTGAAAATGAAAAACTAACAACAACTAATAAACAAAACCACATCAAATTCAAAATAAAGGGGAAAATAAAGTAAAAGACGTAATTAAATGAAATAATATGTATTTATTTTATTTGTAAAGTAAAGTAAGCAAATTCTCCAGAACCCAGAATACCAAACTAGATATATTCATGTAATAATAGTAAGTAGCTATTTCTATTGAACAACAGATATCGTGGCGGTTCCATTTACATTTTGACCGTTTTATTTGGTCGTCAAATATTTTTGGTCAATTGACCAGTCAATTGTCCGGTCAATTGACCACGGCACAACCCTACTAATTATAAATACTAAATTAAACTAGATTTAAACAGTAATTAAATTGTAAAATTAGACTAAGAAAATGAATCAGGTATTTATAAGTTCTTATAATTCATGCACAGCTCTTATTCCTTTCCATTTTTCTAACCTAAATTGTTATTTATTTGTTTGTTAATTTGGACTTAAGGAATACAATTCCGTGGCACATATCTTCGTATCTTGTTTAGTTTTTAAGATATAACCTCCGGAAAAGATCAATTCTTTCTATTCTTCAGATTTTGTTCTTCTCCGAGGCAATATATTAAAAACCAAACTTGATATGAAGATGTGCTCAACGGCATTGAATTTCTCGTTCTTCAATGAACTTAAAAAATTAATTTTCAGCAATTTTTAATTTTTCAAAATTTTTGACAAAATTTCGTCATCAATATTTCAAAAACAGGAAGATATATGCACTTGGAAACTTTACCATTGGATTCAGCGGGTCAAAATACATATGTATGTTAATTTTAGTTACAATATTCTTACGAGAAAGACGTTTAGAGAAAACTGTTTGATATTGTCCTAAAATCGAAAAAAATCAAAGGGGTACACCCCTTAGGAAATAATTTAAAAAATGAACTTGCTTCAAATTAGCAAAAAACTTGTTTATAAGTCAATTCGGACACGAAAAATTCAATGCCGTTGAGTGCATTTTCATATCTTGTTTAGTTTTTAAGATATAGGAAATGTTAAATTCTTCCTATTCTTCAAATTTTGTACTTCCCCGATATCTTAAAAACCAAACAAAATATGAATATTCGGTCAACAGCATAAAATTTCTTGTGAATCAAATAATTCATACAAATATTTTCAGCAATTTTTTATTTTTTAATTTTAACAAAATTTATGCCAAACGTCTGAAATTAGCAGAAAATCAAAATAAAAATCCAATAAAATATATATCTTTTTCGTTCCCAGGATTTAAAAAAGTTGTTTATAATATTGTTATTTTTACAATCGATACCAAAATACCAGTTTTATATTTTGACTAAGAATTGTAAACTTAACAATTGTTAAAAATTAATAAGGGTAACCATAATCAGCATGATTACCTGTAAAAGAACATAAAAAACTCCATAGTAAAAATTAAAATGCAAAATGTGAATTCGGGCGTTATTCATTTAAATACAGAATGCATCGCAGAATAAGTGAGTAACCCGCTGGCATAGTGCCGTCCAATTTCGCGTTGAGCGCGGTTTTATTTTCGTATTGTCGGCAACGCGCGGAAAATCTACGAGCAACGAGCACCGCCCACGCGAATAATAACAGTCTAATGTATGTACGTGCACTCCGGACCACAGCCAACGCAATCAAATTTAACTTATTGTCTTTTTCGCTAAAAATAAAATTTAATAACTTTGTTGCTTCCAATTGAAATAAGCAATATTCTGTCTGTACCATATGGCTCGTAATTTTCACAATCATTTACAATTCGGTGGACTTTTGTTGCTGTTGGCAATATTTCACTGATTTTATTGTTCAAGAGCATGGATATTAAAATGGCCAATGAACTTTTTCACATTGATTTTTAATTTTAATTGATTTTATAGCAACCTATGTTCACATATCGTTTTTTATTTCAACAGCTCTCAATGAAACGAGTTTTTCTGAAGTTATATAGTATGTTATGCATCAAGGGAGGGAAACAAGCGCTTATTCCCGCGTGTGAAGTTGGCCAACCGAGACATAAGCGAAGGCTAAATACCCGAGCTGAAGTTGAGGTTAACCAACTTCACACAAGGGATCATCGCGCCCTCCCGTGAAGCATATTATACTTTTCGTAACAAGCGCACAAAAATTACTGTCTTATCGGGACAAATGTCAAATATGGGTTGCGTAACTAGTTACCTAGGAAACGCCGCAAACAGCTAACAATCGTAGTCTCTAGGGAGAGAAACATCCTACCTAGGGAGAGAAACATCCCATCTAGGGAGAAAAACATAATGTTTCTCTCCTTAGGGGAGAAAAGCAGTGTTTCTCTCTCTAAAATTAGGGAATAAGAACGTGTTTCTTGTGCATGTGTTACGAAAAAGATATATAATCTATTTACATTTTTTATATTTTAAAGAAAATATCTATGGAAACCTAAATACAATTTATGAAAATTGAAGTTGCTCATTCTCCCCCAGGCAAATCCATAATTACCCTTTTGAAGGATAGTTACCCTTCCTGTCCTAGATGGTCCTTCCTTTCTACTATTTACATAATTATTGTATGTAAAATTAGAATGTCGAAACAGTTCTCTTTCAAGTTTATTCGTTGTCAGATAACAAAAGAGACTTTTTTAGTACGTAACTTTTATAAATTTGATTTATATCGATGCAAAACCCGCCCTTAATTAATTTTGACAGTTCAAATATTATTTAAATATTTATTTAGTTAAGATAAAGCATATCTCTTTGTCGTTCGAGAGATAAATTCCCAACAACTTTTTTTAATTTTAATTGATTTTATAGCCACCTATATTCACACTCAATGAAACGAGTTTACTGAAGTTATATAGTATGTTATGCATCAAGGGAGGGAAATAAGCGATTATTCCCGCGTGTGAAGTTGGCCAACCGAGACATAAGCGAGGGCTAAATACCCGAGCTGAAGTCGAGGTTTGCTAACTTCACACAAGGGATAATTGCGCCGTCCCGTGAAGCATGTTATACTTTTCGTAACAAGTGCACAAAAATTACTGTCTTATCGGGACAAATATCAAATATAGGTAGCGTAACTTGTTACCTAGGAAACGCCGCAAACAGCTAATGATCGTAGTCTCTAGGGAGAGAAACATGCTACCTAGGGAGAGAAACATCCAACCTAATGTTTCTCTCCCTAAGGGAGAAAAGCAGTGTTTCTCTCTCTAAAATTAGGGAATAAAAACGTGTTTCGAAAAGTTATTATAAGTCAAGTATGTTCTGTAGTTCACCGACACCATTTTTTTTAAATATTGTTAACTATTTGCTAAAAAAAATAGTTATTTAATAGTTATCAAGTTAACATCTTTGAGAGCCATGATAATTATATCATTTACCGAGATCTGTTTCGGCAGAGTGCCACACCCAGTAATGGATAAAAGGCGTGATGATATATAGGATCAAAGTATTTACCGGAATACAAGTACAATTCCCATTCATTATTATTACACATCTAATCCAGATTCAGAATATGAATCCAAGTTATCTCGCTCATACTTTCTAAAGATTATCCCGTAATTTAGCATCACTTTGTCCGTACCTCGAGTACAACAAAACGACAAAGACGCACAAGCGGATATATGAATGTAAGTAAAATGAAGAGTAAAATTCTATGATTTCTACGTGAAAAAGAAAAATTGAAACGTTCTTTTTATACTTTCTATCCAATAGTAGAACTCGGAGTCGAAGTGCAACTTCGCTCGTATTGAATGGTTTGGATTTGAATGAAGCGAAAGAAGATTAACTTTTGTGAATAGATCCACTGGTTCAAATTAACTTTTTAGGACTTCTCGTACGAGAATCAAATATCAATGTTTGATGTTTCATTAAAACATATTCGTTTATGATCTCAACAGCGAAATTGTTATTTCCGCTTTACTGCATGGTTAGTTTTATTTCAAATAAGATTTTAACTGCAGTTTTCAACAAACTTATTTCCTTTTTATTGCACTTTATTTTAAAGAAACATGGATTATTTTATGAAATATGATTATGTTTCTTGGCATTTCAATTAAACATAACAGTATTATATTTTTCTGAAATAATACAGGTATCGGCAATACCTAGTTAATTTCGTAAATAAATTAGTTGATCTATTACATTTTAATCAATTCATTTGTTTTGTAAATAAAAAGCCTGAATTTGTTTCTCACCGCCAGGTGAAATAAATCAAAATTTAAAGATTCGTATTGCCAGAATTGAATAGTATATGAGCACAATTTTGCTCTTTACTTATGTACCTGAGTGTACATGGGCTGAACCCAGTACCTATATGATATTTATGTAAAACATGAACTTTTTGAAATTGCAATAAATATTATGATGCAGTTTATAATTTTCTGGAAGAAAATTGATTCTTTAGTCGGTTAAGCCAAATGACCAGAGATTGGAACTAACATATTTTGGGCTTCGGTTATGGTTAACGGTTTTTATGTCAGTAAAATATCGGATTCGTTTGTCGGTTACAATTTTAAAAATTAATATGTATGTTTCGGTTTTTGTTGTTTAAAATGATAAATTTCGGTTTCGTTACCTTTTTGCAAAGAAACCCTAAGACCACTGGACGCAAATGCAAGCTCCAATTCTTGTCTTTAACAAAATTTAGAAATACACGCCTGTCTAAAATCTATTTTGTCGTGCTATATATACTAATTTAATTGTGAAATCATACAAATTTTAGGTTACATTATCAGTGGCCACTATTTTCGTGGTAATATTATTTCTCTGTGACTCATTTAATAATATCCATGGCACATTTATTTATATTCATGTGAAATTTAATTTTTCTGCTTGTGAATTTTACATATCCAAAATAATAATTATTTGGTTCACTTTAATATATATATAAAATATATATATATATATCATCACGCCTTTTACTCACTACTGGGCGTGGAACTCTGTCGTGTTTCTCACACTCGGGCACTATAAATTAGACATTTATTCGCCTTAAAATAATATAGCATTTGAATACGAAAACCGGCAGTACGGCAGTGTAGAAACTGCGGCTCGGTGTGTCTGGTAGGCCCAGGCCCGATTTGGGCTGTAGTGCCATGGTAAGAAGAAGAAGACCATGTATTGTATGACAAATAAAATAAACACGTTATTACGTCAAGTGTAATTTATTAACTCTGAACAACCAAAAATTTATTTATTTATGAATCAAATAAAATAATTTCACATTTTTGAATTAGTTAAAAAATAGTTTTACATTTATCAGCCTTAAAATCACGGTTTCAAAGTTTTATAGAAATTTTATAATTTCAATTGCAAAAGATTGAATTACAATCCCTTAAAATGTGACACGCGGTAATGCTGCCGAATAAATTTTTACGTTTCTCAAAAATTCCGAAGAATAAAAATAAAATAAATAAATATATCATCACGTCTTTTACCCATTACTGGGTGTGGCACTCTGCCTAAGCAGATTTCGGTAAATGATATATTTTTTCGGGAAAAGGGCGGTTAACACCCGTCAAATTACGGCCTCCAAAGATATTAGTGGAGTAGGAGCAACAGGGGTAGTTTTAATTTGGTGAGTATAAAATAAAACGTTGTACGTTGTATATCTGTTAATAATTTATTACCGGACTTATAACTTAAATAACTATAAATTGTTCATAAAAATATTTTATGTATACCTCGTGAAAAGTGTCATTCTAGCTTTTGTATACAAATAATTTTTTTGTTCTGTAGTTAATTTTAAAAGAAAAACTAAACAGGATTTTTCGTTATTTAGATGAGCATTACATAGCTAGCTTAATTTAATATTACAAATAGCTAAAATTATTATTAATAAATACATATACAATATAAAATTTATTGAATATCGCAAAATAATTGTAAAACATTCATAACAAATAAATATTTAAATAAAAATAAATAAATATATCATCACGCCTTTTACCCATTACTGAGTGTGGCACCCTGCCTAAGCAGATCTCGGTAAGTGAAATATTTTTTCGCGTGAAGTGCGGTTACCAGCCGTCAAATCACGGCCCTCAAAGATATTAGTGGAGAGGGAGCCACAGGGGTAGATTTAAATTGGTGTAAATTAAATTAATCAATATTTAAAAATAATTAAATGAAAGCTTTAAAGCGATACGTATATTTTTCCAATTCAATCACCAATAATAAAATTTTCAACTGCATTTGTTTTAAAATAAGATACATTTTCTCAAATAACCTTTTGACTGAGCCATAAAAATACATAATTTAATTAAAGTTAATCAAACAGATCCACCGTGAAAATTTACGATCCATACCTTTCATAAAAGTGAGTTTTGTAGTGAAATTCCTGGAAGCAAACGGTCTTCAGTTGATCCTTTGAAGGTTATGTGATGTTTCCCAAGCAAGGCTTGCTTTATGCGTTTTTGCATCGCCCAATATCCGGTCTAGAGGCTTGTGAACGCCATCTCTCCATTCCGAACTCTAAAACTGAGTCTTTCAGACCTGCGATCGGTTTTTGTCTGACGTATGAAATTTTATCGGAGAAATAAAAATCAACAGAGTGTGATGTATGCGATGCTATGTTGGTACTTCGTGCATTTTTCAGTCTCAATGTGCAATGTTGGCACGATGAGTGCATCGGTTTATGTTTTATCCAACTTCTAACGATGTTATAAATAATGATAAGGGAATTTTCAAGAAATAAATGAATAAATTTTACAGTTGTTGAAGATATACTACAATGCTGAAATTCATGAATGAATCGGAAGTTGGCAAGTTTTTATAGAGACTTTACCACGTATATGTTTTGTTTGAAATGAACCAATTAATATTTTTCCAATTGTGAAATTAATAAGTGGTTCGATCTCCACAGGCGACAAACAATTTTTACCAATTTAAATCTATCCCTGTGGCAATTTAAATAAAAAACAACAAAGACAAAATTAATTGTCTTTGAATGCTCACTTGGTGAAACTAGGTTTAATAATAAAATATAAAAATAAACACTTGTCTAAGTTTTTGGCTAAAGTTAATTTATATTATGACAGAAAAATTCTGATGACGCCTAGATTCGAACCACAGGTATGATTACCTTTAATAATCACACAACTTAATAATATTAGCTCTAAGCTTGGGTATGATTCCCTCATAATCAAAAACTGTGTCACTGTAGACGAACCCGGTTGTCAATGCCTATATAGGAGTCTCTCGGAACGAAGCTACGCTTGGACACTGTGACAGAAAAATTCAGTTGATGCCATATTTCGAACACAGGTGACGTGGTGTAGCGGTTAGCATCTCTGCCCGGTATGCGGAAGGTCCCTGGTTCGAATCCAGGCGTCATCAGAATTTTTCTGTCATAATATAAATTAACTTTAGTCAAAAACTACAGGTATGATTACCTTTAATAATCACACAACTTAATAATATTAGCTCTACTTGTCTAAGTCTCACAAAATTCAGCCTCCAAGTCAACTTATGAGGTCATCGTCAGAGGCTGGCCAGCACAGTTAGTAACCATAGACGCGTTTCGTTCTTATTAGAAACTCATCAGTATGGTATAACCCGCTCCTTCACCTAGAACAAAGTTCACATGAAGGAGCTGTGTGACGAAGAACTGTGCCAGCAGAGAATAAGATCTCTAACAAAGAATAAAAATTTTGTGAAACTTAGACAAGTGTTTAGTTTTATATTTTATTATTATCCCTGTGGCTACCCCTCCACTAATATCTTTAGAGGCCATGATTTGACGGCTGGTAACCGCACTTTACGCGAAGAAATATATCACTTACCGAGATCTGCTTATGGCAGAGTGCCACGCCTAGTAATGGGTAAAAGGCGTGATGATATATTTATTTATTTAATTTTCACTGTAATTAAATCTCCTTGTCACCAGTAAAATATATATGCTATTTATTTTCATAATCGTCAATTGATAAAAATGTATCGAAATGGTAAATTATCGATAGGAAGTTAAAGAAATATTTGTTTTTTTAATTCTCACGCAAAATTTAATATATAATAAATGCGATTGTAATGATTCTCATAACTCATAACATTCCTAGGTATGTTAATAGCTATTATAAATAAATATATCATTACATCTGTGAAATTAATAAGTAACAAACAATTTTCACCAATTTAAATCTATCCCTGTGGCTTCCCCTCCACTAATATCTTTGGGGGGGTGTGATTTGATGGCTGGTAACCGCGCTTCACGCGAATAAATATATCACTTACCGAGATCTGCTTCGGGAGAGTGCCACACCCAGTAATGGGTAGAAGGCGTGATGATATATATATATATATATATATATATATATATATATATATATATATTTTTATTATGTAGGTACCTGGTGTAATGCCTTATTTTTATTTGAGTACCTAGTCTGATTTCGTATACGGTATTGAAAGGGTAAGTTGTTGTGGGAGAAATTAGATAAAAATATATAGCAACAATGAATTAGTGGATATGCTGTTAGTGTATGGAGAAATGGCCCAAAGTTCCGAATTAAACCAGTGACACTAAAATGTTCGCTAGGAATGAAATATCCTAATTTTTGAGAATTTAAAAAATTATATTTTTGTTCTATAATCAGTATATCAAATTATATATGTCATTAAAGTTTCGTGCTAAGGTATAGAATCACCCTGTATAATTTATTAGAAGAAACTATAAATACATATAATTAATTGGAGAAGTAACATAATGGGTAAAAGGCGTGATGATATATTTATTAATTTAATTTTTCCCTGTAATTAAATCTTCTTGTTACCAGTAAAATAAATATGCTATTTATTTTCATAATCGTCAATTGATAAAAATGTATCGAAATGGTAAATTATCGATAGGAAGTTAAAGAAATTTTTGCTTTTTTAATTCTCACGCAAAATTTAATATATAATAAATACAGCTGTAATGATACTCATAACATTCCTAGGTATGTTAATAGCTATTATAAATAAATATATCATTACGTCTTGTACTTATTATTGAATGTAGTATTCTGCCGTAGCAGATTTCGGTGATATATTTTGGGCATGAACTGTGGTTACCCGACGTCAAATCGCGCCCTCCAAAGATGGTATAGGAAGTAAAGATTGTCTGTTATGGAATCGAACTCGGGTTCTGAAATTCACATTCATGTCTTCACGCATCTATTTAAGCGGAAAATAGATATAGGCGTGTCAAGATTTTTATAAATCGTCGATCGGGTTCATTCGTTTATTATCGTAAATATCCGTCAGCAGTAGGATCTGTACATAACATTTAATATCTATTGTAATGATAAATTAAAATATCTTAACTAAACATGTTGGAACATAGTTTACCAATTAGTTTATAACGTTGCATTTCGTTTATTTCAGTTAGTAGCGCGCATGCTGTTGTAGTGGTCGAAGTGTTTTCGGTGTTTTGTGAGTGTTTTAATGAATATTTAGTAATATTCAATACGGAAATTAGCTTAAATGTTATTGTGCGTTTTAGTATGTGATATATAAGAGACGTTAATATATGCGTGATAGTGATGTGGAATAGACTGGATGGACCTGATAAGAACGTGACCGGGAGCTGATTCCTGTTCAAAGTAGGCAACAATATTTTTCTTAAAATTATAAAAAATCTTTCTGAATTTATAGTTATAGAAAATAGTTTTCGGGAATATTTCAATTATAATAAAATATCAAACTAAACACTTGTCTAAGTCTCACAAAGTGAGCATTCAAAGACAATTAATTTTGTCTTTGAATAAAGAACGTAGACACAAAGTTTCACAAAATTATTTATTAACAATCAGTTGATCGATTTCGGCTTATTAGCCCATCTTCAGAACGTTGACTGATTAAAATACAAGTTACACACAGTTTATATAGTACATGTGATTAATGGTAAACTTCATTTACAAAGATCTTAATAGTATCTGAATGAAACAAATCCAACTGGTCATTGGGACATTTAGGCCGCTATGAATAGCTTTCTGAATTTCAAATGTTTCTAAGAAGTTCATTCTACGTCCTTTATTGGTAAAGTGTAAAATTTCCAGATTATCAATGTTGCAGGTGTGATTTTTTCATTCAGCTGTATCGCCATATTGAAGTCAGTTTTTTTTTTTAATTTGAAGGATCTCATATGTTCATAAAACCTAATATTAAAAGATCTCCCTGTCTGTCCAATATAAATAGCGTTACAATCGTTACAATTTAGTTTATAAATACCACTATTATCTAATTTTGTCTTTGTTGTTTTTTATTTAAATTTCTATTTGAATTATAATCCAGCAAGAATTTTGAAGTTGATTGAATAAACTTGAACAGTTATTAAAAAGTAACTAGTAGCTTCAAAAATGTTTAATTTGTCAAAATTTTTAATGAAATATATTTTTAGGTGGGTTCGCTTTGCTTGCACTTTTAATAAACAAATCAGCCCACTGAATTCACATTCCACAACCGTGTACGTATACGTCCATATAAGTCCAGTTCACATAAAACTTAGTGTTGTTATAGTTCGCTTTTATTGACTAAAGAAAGTAAACGCAACCTGTCATTTCCAGAAGCTTGCAAGGTTAAAGTTCTGTACTACTGCTATAGTACTACGATGTAACTACCAATTAGAATGAAGCATACAATTTTGAAATTGTCGGTAATATAAAAATGTCGAAATATATTCGTCATCTAATTTCGTTTACAATATAGTTTAAAATGTTGTTTAATAGTGTTTTTTGTTTTCATAATAAAAATTCTGCGCTCAGTAATACATTTATAATATTTGCTTGTAAAATAGGGTTATTTAACACGTTAATTTAGAAGTTTATTACAATTTCGGACCATGGTCAACTTCATTCAATTGAGCTAACGTTTATTATGGCCGTTTCATATATCAGTAAAATTCCTAGTTTCAAATTAAAAGAGTAGGCATGTCAACTAGCGTCTCTAAAAAGGTACATCGTAACTAACTTAACCTAACCTAATAATATTGAATGTATAAATAAAACACCCAATTCTAATAAATGTATTTCATTTTATCATTTACCTAATTTTCAATTTTAAAATATTTTTAGGTTGATTTTGTAATATATATATATTTAAAAAAGGATTCAATTATATAATAATATTAAATAAAGAAAAGGTGCTGATGATGAGCTAATATTATAGCTCAAAACGTCCACAAATAAATATTTTATAAAAACATTGGATTCTGAAGCCTTTTCTTTATTTAATATTGTTGATTTTGTACCTTGACAGCGTGATCACTTTCCTTTTATTGAAATAAAAATCACTAGATGGCAATGTTTGACGTATATGGCAAAACTCTGGAATGAATTGGCCATAATAAGCGTTAGCGCAATTGAATAAAATTGGACATGATGTGACCGTACTGTTTTGCTATACAACTACACAAATTTTCTATTTGTATGATACTTTACTCGATTTAAGGGGTAAGGCCACTCTAAAAATTTTTTAAAATGCATTTTTTTAAATTTGCTTAAATTATAGTTTAAACCCTTAGGAATAAGGGACAATTAATTTAAATGCCGCGCGGAAGTATTTCAGAGGGAAAAAAACATATATCTATTAGTACTAGTATTTATATTATATATGTATATGACTCGAAACTTGAAACGCGTTTTTCTCGAAATCATATTTTCAAAATCGGGCGAAAAGAAATCTGAAATACTAATTGATGGATCGTGCTAAATATTTTGATTTCTTATTCTAGATATAAAATACTCAAAAACTACGGGGGCTTTTTTAAAAAGTGCTTCATTCGTTTTTTTTGGTCGTTTTTATACAGAAATTTAGTCCCGAATAATGAACTTTTTCTTCAAACGTGCGCCATTTTGTTATAAATCCAAATTTTCAAAATCCAGCCCGTAGTTTTGTAGAGTATACATCAGAGATTTAGAAAACATATCCCTTTTTGATCCAGGCCTATTGCTGTTCCCCGAATGTTTTCACCCGATTTGCCCTACGCGTCGAGAGGAGTCGCCATTTTTTATAAAGTTTAAAGAGCACTAAATAAAGATCCAAAAACAGTTCTTAAACAGCACGTTTAGATTTCGTTAAAAAAAATCTAGAAAATTACCCTTTTTTTCTTATCTAGAGTGGCCTTACCCCTTAAAAAATTAAACATATAAATATTCAAAAAGGACCTCTGTTTCATAATCTCTACTGTCTCGAGTTTTTAATAGTATCTCATAGTAGTGTGATTATTTTTGACTACTATTTACGTTTGCTGGATTATGCTGCAAATATTTTAGAATAATATATGTTAAATAAGAATAAGGAGAACTAAATTTTTTCCCTATAATTTGCATCATTCTTCTGTAAAATTATTTGGAAAGTTTTGAAGTATCACGACCTTTTGAAAATACCTACGTAATATTTCAATGTTTTGTGAATGAAACATTAAGCGTCTGCTTTTTAGATTTATTACTGCGATGATGCTGAAAATAGAGTAAAATGAAGTCTTTGTGATGATTTATTTGTTCCCTGGAATATAATTTGCGGATTGTTCTGTTCTATTTCGGTGAGAATCGTGGAATAATTAAACTTTTCGTTCATCTTTCGCGTTGACGTCAAGAAACAATATAAAAATTAAGTTCAATTAATTCAGATGCATTCCCAGACAGAAAGTTTGAGTGACTCATTTAATATTATTAAAAGGAACTTTTATTTTGAAATTTTCTCGTGTTAATTAAATTTTGTCACGACTTATAAAAAGTGCTCGAATCCATTACACCCACTCGTCCTTAACTTTGCTGACTAAATATGCAATTTTCACGTAAACAAAAACAAAATTGCCTTAAAATTTCAGCTAGAAAATTATTATAATTTTATTACACGCTTTTCATTATTTTTTAGTTCTTTCAAAATAACATCTATTTTCATAAATATCTACGTAGCAGTTGGAAACTACATTTATTCTTAAGACAGGACTAACAACTGTGAAAAAGATTTTACATACTGATAATTTTAAACAAAAATGCTTTAAATAGAAAATACGAAGAACTAAACTTTCTATTAATTGTATACAGGTTGTTTCTAAACTTGATGATCAAACATTATGGATGTACTGCTAAAAGAACAAAGTATGATTTTATTGATAAGCTGTAAAGTGCTACTTTTGTAGCCAAGGCTATAAAAGTGTAACTATGGAAAGACAACAAATTTGGAATTTATAATATTGGTTGATTCACAAAATTGTGCCATTAAAAATAGCTATTTATGAAACTAGTAAGGAAATGAAGATTATTACCTTACGCATGTGAAATTTGCAGAACGGGGCGTAGCTGGCTTTGATGAAACTGTCTCAGTGAGAGGCTGATGTTCTGATGTTTGAGATGTGGATAGTGGTACCGGAGAGCTTGTTGAGAAATGGGTTTTTTTGTTCATTTGGTCGCATTTGTTTCAAGGAAATATTATAAAGCTAGTGGACTGAAAGTAAACTTTGTTTGGTTTATTTTTATACTTCTTTTTGAAATGCTTTATATAAATAATTATAGTTTATTCTTACAAAATAATAAATTAAGGATAACATATACATCAAGTAATTGGTTAAGCCATTTAAAAGTATTTTTTACAACCCAGACAGACAGTAAAATTTGCTTTCCTTAATTGTTAAAAGAAAGTAAGTAATTTAATAATCGAGTTTTCTTACGTGTTGCATACAATATTTTTTCTACTTCCGTTCTAATAAATACGAAAAAGCGTTTTTGAAATTATGAAATTTTGACATATTAATAACAGTTATAAATTCAAAAAATAAAAGATTAACACATCAGAATTCGTCTACCAAGATATCTTATTTTTTTGTGTTGCTATGTTACCTTATTATTTCACTAGTTAAATAATTCAGTTCATTACTTAACTCAAATAAGTGAAATAAAACGTCTATTTCCTAACGGAAGTAGAAAAATGTATTTTTGAAATCAATTAGATAATTATCTGTCATAATTGACAACAAAAAAGACACCGATTGTTCAATTTAAGACTTTTTTAATGAAATAAATGTAATTGGTTCAAATATAATTATTTGATTGGTCGGTGAAAGCCGTACCGTTTAAATGTTACAATAATCAATTAGATTCAAAATCATAAATTTGAAAATAATTATCTGTCACAATTGATAAATTATCTATTATAATTGACAACAAAAAATGTCACCGATTGTAGTAAGCTCAGACATGCCCATTATATCTATCTTTGTTTGACATGTCACAATTTGATGCCCTGTATAATGAAATTAATATAATTCATGTCGCTTCTTTAATCTCAGATGGGGTTAGAATTCCTTGTTCACTTTCAATTATACAGAATTTTCCTATAAATATGCGTGAAACTTTAATATGTTATAGAATTTGAAGTAACTACTGATTATGGAACAAAAAGAATATTTTGAAATTTACAAAAATAGGTGTCTTTCTTTGAATTGTCCATTGCTAGTATCACTGGTTTGCTAGCACATTTAAATATTTATTAATTATATTGATATTTCGTTAATAATTTACAAAAACATTTGATATTTATTTCTAATATATTTATAATTAAATTATAATTGTAAACACTACAAATTGACTACAATTTGATGATGTATAGTGAATAAATTGACTATTGTAATATTTATACTCATTATTTAATTACTAGTATATTACAAATATATATCTAACCAGTAGTACTAAAAATTTATAATTTCCCTTAATTTTGCGATTTAAAAAAATATATTTGTTTGTAATATATGTCTACTCTTATATTTTGATCAGCAAGTTTAGAAATACCCTGTATTTCTCCAAATTAATGTAGGTCATTTTTGAAGAAGCCCTTTTGCCCAAATTGTGTAAGAATGAAACAAACTCGGCATGGAATGCGACTCCAATTGAAAAGAAATAATTTTAAAAGTTGCTATTTAGAGCAATAAATTAAAATTAAAGAATATATTCCAAAGTATTAATCGCGATTGTGAAATATTGTCAATTTTCAGAATGGTAAAATATGTGCACGTTTGGTTGAGTTTGTTCAAAGTTTCTCGTCTCTGACAACCTGACTTTTATTTTGAATTCAATAAATCCCTGAGCGCTTTACAGATATTTAAAGTAAACAGTTTTGACACTTCGAATTTGATATATACGTATTTCAAAATTTTTACTGCTTTCTAGTATAAAACTGAAGTTATGACATGTTAACTGAAAGTTTTAAATTTAAAAAAGCACAGACTTCTACTGAAATCTGACGTAGAAGAATAAAATGGTTACCACCACAAAAGATTTTAAAAGTATTTCAATAAACATCATTTAACTACAAGCATTTCAAAGATCAAACAGTACTGACTATTTCTCTTGGTAGTTTAGGTACTTAAATTTGTTATTCTACAATCAGTTTTTATTGATATTAATCCATTTGGTGCATCCTACATTTTCTGTTCTATTTTTTTTCTGAAACCAAAGTGTTTACTTATTATATACAGGATGTAGAATTGAAATGTGGCGTATAGGGATTTCAATGTTATTTTTTAAATATTGCTGTATCTCTTTACCTATTCATTTTAGAGCAAAAGCGTAAATACAAAAATTGTTCAGAAATTAAAAACGCTTCCTATAAAGTAAATTTCATTACATAAATGTGAATAGTTCACGAGATATTAATTAAATGAAATTTAAAATTTATTCAAATTTTATGTAGATTGCGTTGGACAATTAAACAAATGAACTTGTTCAACAAATATTACAACACTGTGACAAACAAATGTCAAACTCTTTTACAATATGTCAAATATTCAGTTCATTTATTTAATTTTTGTATTTACGCTTTTGCTCTAAAGTGAATAGGTAAAAAGATACAGCAATATTTAAAAAATAACATTGAAATCTCTATAATATATATGTCAGAACTTAAACTATATAAATTGTATTAACTGTCATTTATTAATTAAGACAATATATTCTTCTCTTATCTAACAGATGTAATATCTGTAAGTTTATCGCAGCATTGATTAATGAGGTCTAAATCAATAAACTACTGGTTCATTTAACTCAAACCATTAAAGTGAATCACGCGCCTAATTGACTCTGAAGTTCACATCTAAATACTAATCTTTTTGAAACAAAATATAATTGTTATTTTTAATGAAACATATTATGTTTTGTACATATTATTGAAGTTTGAAAAAAAATATTTGTAAAGTAATCATAGAAAATGATTTAAAAATTTTAAGAATAAAGAACGTAGACACTTGATGTAGTTTCACAAAATTATTTATTAACAAAGTTGATCGATTTTTGTTAATAAATAATTTTGTGAAACTACATCAAGTGTCTACGTTCTTTATTCTTATTCATAATGTTTCACCAAGTGCCAACGGCTCATCCTTTTGATATTATTAAAAATTTTAATTTTATATCTTGAAAATAGTGCTAGTATATTATAAAAAAAAATTAATTGATTTATTTATTTAAACTGTTCTGTACAACAGGAACTTAATCTCTCTCTTATAATGCAGTTTCGTGAAATGTTTTGTGCGCATTTCGATCACGAAATGATTTAATGCCTCGGTATTCAGCCTCTTCCACCGAACTTTTTTTACGACGTACACGCAACTACACAAATAACTATTACCATTCTGAATTTTTGTCAGGAGTGCACAGAAACCACCTCTTTCTAATGAATGAAAATAATAATAAAATATCAAAATAAACACTTGTCTAAGTCTCACAAAATTCAGCCTCCAAGTCACCTTATGAGGGCATCGTCAGAGGCTGGTCAGCACAGTTGGTAACCATAGACGCGTTTCGCTCTTATTAGAGCTCATCAGTATGGTATAACCTACTTCTTCACCTAGAACAAAGTTCACGTGAAGAAGCTGGTGACGAAGGACTGTGCCAGCAGAGAATAAGATCTCTAAAGAACGGTAAGATGACATGAGAAGTTCTATCGAACCAGTAATGCCATCTACCGAAAAAAGCAAAAGCTACGAAATAGCAATTTAAATAAAAAACAACAAAGACAAAATTAATTGTCTTTAAATGCTCACTTGGTGAAACTAGGTTTAATAATAAAATTTTGTGAGACTTAGACAAGTGTTTATTTTGATATTTTATTATTAAACCTAGTTTCACCAAGTGAGCATTTAAAGACAATTAATTTTGTCTTTGTTGTTTTTTATGAATGAAAATAACTTTTTTCAGGTGGCTTTTGTCGCTCCGTTTCTGGCCGGTAAAAATTGTATAGCCCTAAAACTGATCGGTAAAATTGGCAACTGAAAAACAACTGTATGATTTAACATTAGTGATCCAGATGATATTTTAAATTTCTAATTTATTTGACTTTACGTCACAAAATAAGACATGCATTAAACAGGGGTCATTTCAATGCACTTATAATGAAAAGACCTGTACAGAAACTTGTCTAAGCCTCGATGTCAACTTCAGACTTATTCAAATTCCGGCTTAGGAACATACTCATAATATACTAATACATACATTTTCTGCCAGGCTCCTGAAAGAGACCTATTGGACAATGACAATTCAACTAGAAGTATACTAATCTTTCGAATAATGTAGTAGTATAAAGAAGTACATTTATTTATTTATTTATTTATTTATTTATTTATTATTCTACTGGTTATATATTCCAATTACAGACTAATATTACAATAATTGTAAAGAAAGAAATGACAGAGTTGAAAAACAAACAAAAAAATTATATAAACTCATATAAGAAATTACATATTACATATACATACATCGAATAATAATTTTTATTAACTTATCATAACATTATCAAGCTTATTAATAAATACAGTGAAATTATCGGCAAGATCAAGTTTATCACAAATAGTGTTAAATGCTCGACACATTGAATTTATAGGCAAATTATAGTGAGAATTCACCACACGTCACTGTCAACCAATAGGATCACGAATTTGTTTGAAAATGAACCTATGAAATGTACATTTCGTCGGAAATTCATCACTAGTGAAATTTCATCGGAAATACCACTGTTATTAATATCCTTGGTTACGAATAAAATAAATGATATTTTCAATAATTTCATAAACCTCAATTGAAAACAATTTTTCAGTCTACATTTCGTATTCAAAATTTTCATAACTGTAATAAGTAAATAAATACCTAACTATTCTTGTTAATTAACTCTTGTTTGGTAAATTATCAAGCCGAATACAACTCGTAGTATGAAAATTGACAGATAATATTTTGACATAAATATACATTCGTTGTTACGGAAATAGGAAACACAACTCGTGCTTCGCACTCGTTATGTTTCCATTTCTATAACAACTCATAATTTATGTCAAAATATTTTCAGCAATTTTCATACTACTTGTAATATTATATATGATAATTTGTTCGTGATAATTTTTCTTAAAATAAAAGTTTTTAATTTTCTAAAAAGTAAAATTTCAACTCTTACTTGAATATATATAAAACGCAATATTTTCTTTTTTTTCATAGCGCATATTTACGTTGTCAGATTTCAAAGCATCCTTTGGAAATGCTAATAGTTCCTGAGTCTCCTTCTGCCGCTGCATTACGTCATCTTTGCCCATTTACTTCATTCGTCCTAGAACTTCTCGCAATATACTTTATTCGTCATATTCACCAGATTTAGTCTTAGAGCTTATTTTGTGTCTCAAGCTTGAGTCGCGTGAAAAGCAACAGATTTGCAACGACGATTATTCTGAAGGCGACGTAGGATCTATTAGCAGCTTGAAAGGCAAGCCTTGAATCTCAATAAGCAATGTCAAGGCTGAAGCTTTTTGAAGAAAATATGTATGAGTACAGCTAGTAAGCTGCTGCTTCACATTCTTATGATTTCTGGTCATTCGAGAAAGAGAATCATAAACATAAGAATATGCGAAAACGACAGATCGAAACATAAATGAATATTGCTGACATGGAATTCATTTGTTGTACAAGACATACGTTGTTTATTTATTTTGTTTCTGTCATTTACATTTTCAATATTTATTAAGAATTGTCGATTGCTTTATTATACGAATTTATTCGGATGAAATAGTTGTACGTTTGTGAAAAAATAGAATGAGAGATTTTGTGGACGATAAATGAATGGATATGGAATGTAAAGAATTAAATGTATATAAACACATTGTCAAGTGTTACAAATACTATTTTAAAATATTTGAAAATTAAAGTAAAATAACCTTAAAATATTTGAAGATTGAAGTTTATGTGATAAACTAAACTACATTTACTGAAATTAGGTATTTTATTTATGCATTCAATATTATCAGGTTAGGTTAGATTACATATAAGTAAGATTATGTTTCATAATATTGGGTAGGTGGCTTAGTGGTATCGAGTCGGCCTGTGGATCTTGAGAACCCTGGTTCGATCCTCACAGCCGACAAATAATTTTCACCAATTTAAATCTACCCCTGTGGCTCTCTCTTCACTAACATCATTGAAGGCCGTGATTTGACGGTTGGTAACCGTACTTCACGCGAAGAAATATATCATTTACCGAGATCTGCTTCGGCACAGTGCCACACCTAGTAATGGGTAAAAGTCGTGGTGATATATTTATTTATGTTTTACAATATTTGTGCTATTTATTTAAATATATGTTGCACTCAAGTGATTACAATACTCGTGTAATATAACCTACATTATATGTTCATTAAATAATATACTATTATTACACTCATTTGATACAAGTTATAATTGTGAGAATTCACCACACGTCACTGTCAACCAATAGGATCACGAATTTGTTTGAAAATGAACCAATGAAATGTACATTTCGTCGGAAATTCATCACTAGTGAAATTGATATCGGAAATACCACTGTTAATAATATCCTTGGTTACGAATAAAATAAATGATATTTTCAATATTTTCATAAACGTCAATTCTACATTTGTTCAGCGTACATTTAATATTCAAAATTTTCTTCACTGTAATATCTAATTAATAATGTGCAAATAAATACCTAACTATTCTTGTTAATTAACTCTTGGTTGGTAAATTTTCAAGCCGAATACAACTCGTAGTATGAAAATTGACAGATAATATTTTGACATAAATATACATTCGTTGTTACGGAAATAGGAAACACAACTCATAATTTATGTCAAAATATTTTCAGCAATTTTCATACTACTTGTTATATTATATATAAATATTTTTCATATATTACAACTTTATTCTAAAATGAATAGAACTAAAAATAAGTCTATACCAATTTTTCTATTGCACAAATAAAGTAGGCATCAGTATAACCTATTTCTTGAAATATAAAATGAACTACATTGAAATCTTCCAACAAAACAACCAAGAAATCTTTCAATCTTGTAGTAAATGTTAATCTGGTGGTAAACCTCTAAATTTATTCAATTTGCAAGCTGCTAGCAGTGTCTCTAAAGTCCTTGATGACGTGACAATTACAGACGTTATTCTTTAACAACCACTAAACCTTGTTCTTCGAGCACAGAAAATTAAATCTCATTCACAGTATTCAATAAAAGTAAACAAGGTCTGCTCTCACAATCGTAAAGGTTTCTTAAAGACATCACAGCGTGGAATAAGCTGCAGGTGACGTGTCCAGCGCGACGTAGTGCTAGATTAGTACCCTTGAAGTTCTCTCCCACTCACCAGAGGGGTTTTCTCATAGAATACAGAAGAGACACTCGACCAGATTTTTGAAGTCAAATCATATTTGATTTTCTTCTGGTAGCTCAGGTAGTTTTGATCAGTAACAATACAGAATAAATACATAGAAAATAACGCTTATGTCTAAATCATCTTCGAAATGTTTTGAAATTATTGCAAACAAATTTAAGAGTATATATTAATAGAATTCGCAATAGTAATTGCACATTAATTAAATCATTTTTCGTACCAATAGACTGATAAATTACAGTAATGAATAAAAATTAATAAACATTAAAATTTATTTTATTTAAATAGTCCTCTGTGACCAAATTAATTTACCCTAACATTTTCATGCATTTTACGTACTTACATACCCAGCTGTTATTATCAAAAAGAATATAATAATAGTTTATATACAACTGGTAAATAATGTTAGCTTTCTTTTTCAAGAAAAATTTGAATGATTGTTGCCGTCAGCTTTTATGATTAATTTTTATATAAATATGTTTCATATATATGGGGTAGGTGGCTCAGTGGCATCGAGTCGGCCTGTGGATCTTGAGAACCTTGGTTCGATCCCCACAGCCGACAAACAATTTTCACCAATTTAAAAAATCTACCCCTGTGGCTCCTCCTCCACTAATATCTTTGGAGGCCGTGATTTGACGGCTGGTAACCGCACTTCACGCGAAAAAATATATCACTTACCGAGATCTGCTTAGGCAGAGTGCCACACCCAGTGATGGGTAAAAGGCGTGATGATATATTTATTTATTTATGTTTCATATGTTTGCAGACACAAAATAATTATATTTTATCTCTCATAATTCCCTAACTATTATCTGACAGTTATATGTATATTAATTACATAAATAAAAATACTGACAGCTCTTTGCCAGCTGGGATGCAGTTTTGCGGAAAATAACTGCAATAATCCCTAGCAACTAGATCTATAGCTCTTCTACATGGTGTATATTGAGTGGTTTTCTTCCATTGAGAAGTTCCACTATAACGCTTCTGAGTCCGCGCGTTGAAGCTTATTTTTATTCGGGAGTTGAAATGTATTCAAGAATAAAATTAGAATAAGTTTAACGGTAGCCAGCGTGAAGTTTCAAGGGCAGGAACAAGTGAACGAGGGTGTAAAGTACAAGTGGGGTGCTCAAAATGACTTTTGGGAAATTGTGTTATTATGTCAGGTTGCCCGATGGGTAATTTGAATTTTTACGGCGGTGTTAAAAATGAATGTTTGGTGAAATATCCCAAATAATACAACTGCTCATTAGAAGAATTTATCATGGCAAACAATAACCAAAATTATATTTAGTATTCATAGCTTCAATCAGAGCGATTCGATAAGGGGCGAAAATTACAATAAAAATAAAATATATAAATATATCATCACACCTTTTATCCATTACTGGGTGTGGCACTCTGCCGTAGCAATTTTGATAACATATATTTTTGTATAACTAATTTTGAAAAAAAAACCTTTTGTTCTATGGTTAGTGCGTCATTTATTTATAAGTTTAATTATTTATGCGACTCTGTACAACAGAAACCGAAACAGGAATACCAATTACAGTACAGTACTGATGTAGTTGATATACTGGGTGTTAAAAAAGTTCCAGGGGGTGGGGCGGGGGGCTAACTTTGAACCCTTAAATGGGAACCCCCATTTCCTTATTTGATTCGATGTTTATTTCTTCTGATATTAGACCGTTTTTTACTTTTCTTTCAGAATCATGTCAAAACATATTTTTGCGATTAGAACGCCATCTATTCCGAATTGGAAAAAAAGTTTAAGATAAAATTAACTTTTTTGCAGAATACAAAAATAAATAAATTTTGTGTCTGCAAACATATGAAACATAAATAAATAAATATATCATCACGCCTTTTACCCATCACTGGGTGTGGCACTCTGCCTAAGCAGATCTCGGTAAGTGATATATTTTTTCGCGTGAAGTGCGGTTACCAGCCGTCCAATCACGGCCTCCAAAGATATTACTGGTGGAGGAGCCACAGGGGTAGATTTTTAAATTGGTGAAAATTGTTTGTCGGCTGTGGGGATCGAACCAGGGTTCTCATGATATATTTATTTATTTATTTATTTATTTATTTATTTTTTGTTTGTTTGTAGTTTTTGTTTTAATTTTATTTTATCTTAACAATTTCATTCAAATAATGAAAAAGGACATAATTAAATAATTATTAATAATAAATAAATTAACTTTTAGTAGTATTCGAATATTCGAGATCTGATTAATATTCGTATTCGATATTCGAATTCGAGAAATTTGATATTCGCCCATCTCTAAAAAAAACTAACATGAAAAAGGGGTGAATATCGAATGTGATACATCAAAACTAGTCAATTAATTCTATCATAAAACCACTACAATATGTGTCAGTAATAATATTCGAACAAGAGCGTTAATATGAGCAACGAGTAGACACAAATGTACATCCATACATGATGTGAGCGCGAACGCGAATTAACTCATCAACACCGCATGAGTGTGTGGCTACACGAGTGCCATTGCTGCCAACAGCCGAAAAACAACAGCGAACAACAGCTCTCTCGTCAAGTTGCTGGTGAGAACAACAAACTGAACAACGCAACGACAAGTGCGCATTAAAAACTTATGACAATTGCAATGACATGCAATACTCGAGGTGCTTTTATTCCAAACAGCGGAAAAATAATTGCGAATGGAACTCATTATAAGTTTCATTTTAATTTTTCAAAGTTTTATTTTACTGGATTTTGTAGTTTTATAATTAGAGAAAAGTTATATATAGCCATCTTGTTACTACGCAGTTTGTATTTTATTGTAATTAAACCAAACATTCATTATTAAATAATTATGAAACTGAATCAATTTACATTTCTAAATATTGCTTTTCTACATTTTATTTTTAATTATATGGGGTAGATGGCTCAGTGGTATCGAATCGGCCAGTGGATCTTGAGAACCCTGGTTCGATCCTTACAGCCGACAAACAATTTTCACCAATTTAAAAATCTACCCCTGTGGCTCCCTCTCCACTAATATCTTTGAGGACCGTGATTTGACGGCTGGTAACCGCACTTCACGCGACAAAATATATCACTTACCGAGATCTACTTAGGCAGAATGCCACACCCAGTAATGGGTAAAGGGCGTGATGATATATTTTTTATTTTTTATTTCAAATATTTGTTTAATAAACATCCAAATTTAATTAATTCAGATATCGGAATTATATGGACCGGATATTATATTATGTTTATTAGCTTCGAATAACAATAACAAAAATTATCTCTAAATTTAAATCTACGAAAATACTTGGTACGTTTAAAATTAAATTGTTAAATTTCTAATTATATTTGTTTTCTTGTTGTAGTTGCGACAAAACATTGCCAAATAAAATGAATATATATTATATTAATATATTAATTTTTTTTGCTAAAAGCTGGATTCCTATTAACAATTACAAAATTAGATCATTCGATTTTTTAAAAAGAACAAAATCATTTGAATTCTTAAAATTAATTTTAAAATTTGATAACTAAGTATAGAAACACACTGTATATTCAGCAAAAACAAAGTAACAAGCAATAATTTACAGTTTTACAGACGCATCGTTTGTTAGAATATAAATCAGTGCCAAACAAAAAAAAATACAAGATATAATTCATACATATTCCATCCTCCAATAGAAAAACTACGCAATCTTGTCACAGTTGTCAAACGAGACAAAACAATTGAAAAGGACTTTCAAAGACTTCTCAAGTTCAAGGAGCCGATCACAGTGATCTAAAATCAGTTAATACTAATCGAAGTCACGTTAAACTGCGTTTATCGACGATAACCCCGGTTAATCTCGGATTTTATTACCGGATGGAACTTACTTTGACTGATAAGGTCAAAACAATTTGTCGCGAAGCAAGACAAGCGAAGTAATGGCTTTGCCATGTAAAAGCCATTGTGGCCAAACACACATACACCGTTACACTCTTGCGTAAATTCCACACACGGATGTGGATAGCGTGGTGGTGTTGGTACGTGGTCCTAACTCAAAACCTTGGGGCGCGCCGCAGTCATCCAAGTCGGCCTTCGACAGGAAAATCTATTTTTTTACTGGGAACAAATGATAATCTTGCGGATCTTGTGTTATTGACAGAGGGATGAAGAAAACTCAATACCTATTCATATGAAGTATTATGATAAATTGTTTTATATTCAAATATAAAGGTAGTAGAAATTCGACATTCTATGAACATTTGTTGTACTTATATTCATTTTTATTTACGAACAGAGATGTGCATCTACGTGTAATGTTTAATTGTCTACATCTACACGTAGACAATACGTCGACAATTCTAGCGACGTAGACAATGTAAACAATGTAGATAATGCATCTGACAGTTGTAAAATTCAACAAACCCAAATTTATTCCTTTGTAACTATTATATGTATTCGTATTCGTGACCTCGGGTCATTATCGGTCTTTATATAATAAAACTAATAAAGCAAGTGCTCGTACATTACTAGACGAATGTCTGACTTGGGTCTTGGGCGAACTGTCATATTTTTAAAATCGATCAACGCGCAATCTCACCAGACGGAGTTTTCTTTGACGCTATTTTTAACAGTAACCAGTTGACAAATTTTGAACGTTTTGCCCCGCAAAACTAATTTTTTTTCATGTAATCCCTAGAATGAAAATAAAAATCTCTACCAACATTTAAAATTCTCTAGTTCTAGGGATAAAATTTTAATATGACTTAAGTGAATACAGGTGTTTTCATTGTCTACATAGTCTACATTGTTTACATGAAAAATGAAGACGTAAACTACATGATTGTTTACACGTAGAGAATGGCGTAGATTACATGCAGTAGACTACACGCACATCCCTGTTTACGAATTGATTTATCTAAAAATGCCAAGTATTTTTTTGATTTCTACAGAATTGGATATACTAAATAAAATAAAATAAATATATCATCACGCCTTTTACCCATTACTGGATGTGAAACTCTGCCTAAGCAGATCTCGGTACACTTATATTTCTATATATTTCTTCGCGTGAAGTGCTGTTATCAGCCATAAAATCACGGCCCCCAAAGATGTTAATGGAGGAGAAGCCACAGGGGTAGATTTAATTTGGTGAAAATTGTTTATCGGCTGTAGGGATCGAGCCAGGATTCTCAAGATCCACAGGCTGTCTCGATAAATAAATAAATAAATATATCATCACGCCTTTTACCCATTACTGGATGTGGCACTCTGCTGTAGCAGATCTCGGTAAGTGATATATTTCTTCGCGTGATATGCAGTTACCAGCAATTAAATCACAGCCCCCAAAGATATTAAAGGAGGAGGAGCCACAGGGGTAGATTTAATTTGGTGAAAATTGTTTGTCGGCTGTGGGGATCGAACCAGGGTTCTCAAGATCCACAGGCCGACTCGATAAATAAATAAATATATCATCACGCCTTTTACCCATTTCTGAGTGTGGCACTCTGCCTAAGCAGATCTCGGTAAGTGATATATTTCTTCGCGTGAAGTGCGGTTATCAGCTGTCAAATCATGCCCCCCAAAGATGTTAGTGCAGGGGAAGCCACAGGGGTAGATATAATTTGGTGAAAATTGTTTGTCGGCTGTGGGGATCGAACCAGGGTTCTCAAGATCTACAGGTCGACTCGATAAATAAATAAATACATATATCATTACGCCCTTTACCCATTATTGAGTGTGGAACTCTGCCTGAAAGCAGATCTCGGTAAGTGATTTATTTCTTCACGTGATATGCGGTTACCAGCCGTCAAATCACGGCCCCCAAAGATGTTAGTGGAAGGGGAGCTTCAGGGGTAGATTTAAATTGGAGAAAATTTATTGTCGGCTGTGGGGATCGAACCAACTCTATGAATAATAATAATAATAATTGGATAGATGGCGTTAATCGAATTCTTTCGTCGAAATGTCTAACGCAGCATCGATCTCAAGACTTCTGTATAATAGGTTTTTATATCAGGTTTCATCTGCAACGACACATCTTCTGATTTAAATTAAGAATGTATTTGTTTCCGTTTTTAGTTTCAAAATATGTAGATGCGGTCCTGCCTCATTTCATAATGTAGTATTTTATCTATCTATTTATTTATTTATATTAGTAATTATTGAGTAAAGCATATTGGAAAAACCTCAATGATAGTAGCCTACGAAATGATAATACAGTAGGCAAGCTGTTATTATAATGTCATGCGGCATAAAATCTGTTACGAATTTGTATTTAAATATTTTATTCTTGTACTTGAATATTCATAACCCTGATTCCTGAGAATATGACCTTATGATGGCTGTAGCGCCGTGATTATTAAACTCCGGCATGCAAATTTTACCCTCTCGTCTGGAAAATATGCGAAGCATTTCTCTGATTTTCTTTTTAACACGTTTGCACGATTATCAGAAAAATTTCAGCAATGCTTTGCTTTAACGACGAATACCATGTTGAGATAGAACTAGGACGTCTGACAATTAAATTCGCGAACTCACTATCGAACGACCGTTATGAACAATATTGTCAGGCTTTAGTTAGCTAGTTCATCTTTGATCCTTGCTGCAACAAATACTTTTGGGTTTAATTGTATCTTAAACTTAATAGTTTATACAATACCTAACGTTACGTAAAACTAGAGATGGGCGAATATCATCCGCGAATATTAACATTATTCGATATTCGAGATTTTCGAATATTAACATCAGTATAGCGAACATTCGAATACCTCGAATTTCGTGCCATATGTTGACCTCAATTTTTGACTATGTTTTCCTTTATCATTTGTACATAAACTTAAAACTATTACAATACTTTGAAGTTATTAATAACAAAGATATTTTGTTTCAAAACCATGAAGACGTACCATATTTCAAATTTATTTTTCGCTAACATCAGCCCGTACGTTTCACCTTAAATTTGAAGTTTTCGTCTTTTTATTTTTTTACGTTTTTTTTTTAATTTTATTTTATCTTAACAATTTCATTCAAATAATGAAAAGGACATAAATAAATAATTATTAATAATAAATAAATTAACTTTTAGAAGTATTCGAATATTCGAGTACCTCGAATGTTCGAGATCTGATTAATATTCGTATTCGATATTCGAATTCGAGAAATTTGATATTCGCCCATCTCTACGTAAAACATAATATAATATTATGTAACAAGTTTTATAAACGTCTCTTTAGCTACGAGTGTAGAAAAACAAGTATTTTAAGAGTTTATAAAACGAGTCACATATTATACTGTTTCTACGATCGCAAATTAAGATAACACCAAAATGTAAAGTTTTATGAATTATTTAAAAAAATATGATTAAATTACCATGACAAATGCTTTATATTAACTTCACTCGGTGCCTAATACTGAGATTTACAACGATAGAGTGCCACTGCCAGAATGGGTGAATGCGTGTTTATTTTTTGAGAATTTTTAGTTGAACTGGTTCAAAAATCGAAAATTTTTAAATTATGTTTCTATATAATTCGGAGCACGAGAAATGCACTCGTTCAAACCGCATTTCAATATCTCTTTTAGTTTTTGAGTTATATCGATTTTTATCTTTTTTTAAAACTCAACTTTGAGAGCTCATATCTCGCTACTTAACTAATACCGATATTTAACTATTTTTGAAAATTTTTCAACTTTTTTCAAAATTTTCTTTTCTCAATATTTCCAAAAGTTGAAGAGATAATGCAAATATGTGAACACCAGTGAATTCCTCGCGTGAAAATACATAGGTATGCAAATTTTTACAGCAAAATTCGCACGGATAAACTTTTTATTACAAAACATCGAAAATAGCCATTTTTTAGAAATTTCTTAAGGGGTACCCCTTGGCGTTTTTACGGATTTAGGCCATTTTTTGATTTTTTGTAATAAAAAATTTATCCGTGCGAATTTTGCAGTAAAAATTTGCATACCTATGTATTTTCACGCGAGGAATTCACTGGTGTTTTCAGATTTGCATTATCTCTTCAACTTTTGGAAATATTGAGAAAAGAAAATTTTGAAAAAAAGTTGAAAATTTTTCAAAAATGGTAAACTTTCGGTATAAGTTAAATAGCGCACGAGAAATACGCTCGTTCAAACCGCATTTCAATATCTCTTTTCGTTTTGTAGATATGAGCTCTCAAAGTTGAGTTTTAAAAAAAGTCAAAAATCGATATAACTCAAAAACTAAAAGAGATATTGAAATGCGGTTTGAACGAGTGTATTTATCGTGCTCCGAACTATATAGAAACATAATTTCAAAAATGTTGAATTTTGAACCGGTTCAACAAAAAATTCACAACAAATAAATATATCATGCCTTGGACCGATTACTGGCAGTGGCACTCTGCTGTAGTACATCTCAGTAAGTAATATATTTATGCTTGTGAACTGCAGTTACCAGCCGTCAAATCACTGTTCAATATATCATCTCAAGTTTAGTAAACTGCCCATAATTTTATGATTTTTTTTTAAATGTTGTTTCATTATCAATATCTTGAATACATGGGGTTAAAATGCCATAAGTTGTGAATGTAATTATAATTAAGTTCCTGGTGTTCAAACTAGCATAAATAAATACTTGTAAATATAAAAACAACGACGGCTAGATGATTTCTAAATCTGCATTTAAGAATGGGAAAAACGTTGAGATAAGTGTATGACATCTCAAATCCCAAGGGAACAGGCTTGAAAAGGGACATAGTGAAACTCGACACTGATGTTCGTAGTGGCTATGCCGTAGTGAATTCGCGAACTAAATTGTCAGGGCGGATATCAAGAACCCTTTAATCTCGTAATAACATTATATCCTGCACGACGCGACGGGTCAATTACATAATCGCTGGAGAAACAGAGATATCAAAGTGGGTCAAATTGCCGGTACACAAAAAAGATTGGATGTCGATAGCGACAAAAACAATCAGTTAGACTCCCCTAATTATCTTCGATTGCAGGTTACTAAATCGTTAAAGTTTCATGTTACATAAATTATTGCTTCTGGAAGATTGCTTTTTAATCACTACAAGCCATACAAATACTAGTAGATTATTCATATCTATAAAAACTAAATAATCATATCATCATATTTTGTATCCAATTCTGGATGTAATAAATGACAAATTTTGCAATTGCAATTGTAAATATTAGTAGATGACATTCTGATATTTTAGGGTAGATCAGACATGGTTTATCTTTTTCATAAGCGGGCCACATTTTAATTAGAAAATTTCTCGCGAGCCAATTACTACATATAGAAAATACAGTGTTCATATTTGTATGTGGGTATTTTCTGTTCTATTAATTTTTGGAAGAAAAACTAAATATTTTCTGAGCTAAAAACTACACCTAATGTACTTATAATTGTTATTAACAATAGAAACTAAAATATTTATTCTACCTCATAATACAATAATAAATATCAAATTTACAAAAATATGTTATTTTTATATTTAATTAAATTTAATGAAACGAATGAAGTTGTCTGTGTGTCCCAATAATTTCCCAATCTAGGGTTCTATATTTGTAAAAGTCATTTTAAAATCGCTTCTAAATGTTTATCTGTTAATCTGAATTTTGTCAGGCTTTTGCTACAGTGAACAGGGGTGTTCGTAAATATATGTCGAACTAAATATAACGAATAGTTTCATCGCAAGTGTACGTAAATTTACATATTTATCTTTATTTAAATTCTTATTAAAATTTCAACTTCACGAAAAATCCGAGAAAATTTCAATCACACTGCACAAAATGTCTTCAAATGAACGAAACAGTTAAATCTACAATAAAAATAATTTGATAATTCTTTTAAATTACTAATAAATAAGTTAAGTTTTTATTCAAATGAATTTAAGAATTGTGTTTAATCATGCGCATATAATTTGATTTCTTACAAGAATTAATTACAATCATTTAAATGATTTAGGATATTAATCAATTCGCGGGCCGTATAAAAGTATCAGGCAGGCTGTAGTTTGGATATTCCTGCTTTTAAGTGATAATATATTACAATACCAATATTTCTGTTCAAACTGATAATAAATAAGAATGATGAAAGAAACAGACAGTAGTAAAGATTTAATTTATAAATCCAATAAACCATACCATAAAATTTAATTACCTCATCTTATTTTAGACAAAATTTAATTCAATCACCGCTATTTCTCATCCGAAATTACCTAACAACTTACAAGTTCCAACATCCACCAGCGAAACCTCCCGACAAATTACATATTTAAAAAAACAATAACCATATCCGAAGAAAAACTAGTCTGGTAAGTCACAGGGGGTGCCATTATCCAAAATCCCTTCCATATATTTTGACAATTGGCCAAGTTGGACGAGTCCGCGGATTTCGCGTCGGTTCCCCGTAGCGTCTGCGTTGCGTTCTGCTGTGCTACGTTCCATGACCACGCTAACGTTACTGCCAGTGGGCCTAGACTTGGGTTTGGACTACAGGGGCTGCGGCAGTTTCCGCGGCGCGACGAGAATTGTTCCATATATTTTTTGGTTTCGTAGGAGGTAATTCTTTCTCGTCCGCTCGATAAATTTTAGTGTTGTTCTGGATGTATTGTAGATGTTGGAATTAAATGTACAAGTATGGGTTTCTTCTCAAATCAGAAAACATCTATGGGTTTCCTTCTTATATTTTACTGTTATTATTCATACATACAAATATAAAATTACGATATGTGGTAGACTATATTCTATTCCAGTTAAGAATCGAGTAGAACGCGGTCTGTTTTACATGCATTAAATAAAGAATTTAAATTTTAGCGCCATTTATTATTACATTTTTTTATACATAATAATCATTTCATCACGACGATTGAAAACTTAAAAGAAGTTTGAGATGAAATATAGATTTGTATATATCCGTCAGTACGGTGGTGTGCATAGCGATACGGAATTCGAATCCGGAGATCCCGAGTTCGAATCGCACTCAAGCTAAAAATTATATAAACTACCACACTGCGGCTCGGTGAGTGCGGATCCTGTACTGTAATTGGGATTAAAATTCCTGTTGTACAGCGTAACATAAATAAATACATAAATATGTATTGAACTACCTAAATTGAAAGACTTGAAACACTTGGAAGTTAATATCAAACAGCTATCACTACTGTTCATAACATCATTTTGATTTGTTTAGTGAACTTGGTTTGGATTTCGACCAATCAGAAGACATAAATTATTGGGCCTATCTAACTATATTATCTACTTTTAATTGGAATGGATTATAGTTACAAATAACAATAATTATGTAGCTAATGTGTTTGTGTTTGTATAAATATCCACCTACAACATTTCTACAAATAAATATTGTTTAAATTATTCTCGAAAAAAGCGCCTCTTGCGGTCAAGTTTAACACTCAGTATTCCGCTTTTTTATGATATTCCAATACTTGTATAATAACGTAGGCGATGATTTAAATAAATTAAACTTTTATGTTGACAGATCTGTCAAAGCATTTATTTTGTTTCTCATGGCCTTCTGTAGGTAATCTCAAATTATCAAATTTATTTGGAATCTTTCTACTAAAAAAATGCATATTTAATCAAGTATCTTAAACTCATTTGATACTAGTTAATATTGTTGGTATGTATTTTGTATTAATTAGTCAGTGGAATAATGTCGGCTTGTGGATTAAAGAACCTGTATTCGATTCCCATAACTGATAAATTTTTATAAAAATAAAAATGACTGTGACTCTTCCTCTACTAACGTTTGGGGGAGTGATGTGGCGACTGGTAACCGCATTTTATGCGTTAAATATATCATTTACAGAGATCTGTCAATGTAGAGTGCCACGCCCAGTAATGGATAAAAGGCGTGATGATATGTTTATTTATTATTTTTTTATATATGTCATCAAATGAGATAGAATGAATTCTTTATTCATCAGATTTATACCACAATTAATCTTCGCAAGTCATTCTGAACTAGACATTTTTTTATAATTCCTTTTAAACAAGTTCGTCTCATCTTTCATTCATGCAACAAATCTTAAATTATGTTCACCCATTTATTCCAAGGTTGTCCACACACATTTTTTATCCTTAATTTCATCAACTTATATCTTAATTAACTTCTCAATCTCACACTCTTCACGCACCAACGTATTTCGCTCCCGATGTCTTCATAAAATTCTCCAAATTCTCCACGCGAAAGTAATAATTAATGCGCGCTTATTTACCAGGGATACAAACAAAAAAGAAACTTGTTAAATTAACAGAACGATTTTTTTATTTAGTATTTAGTATATGTGTTTTAATAATTTAAGTTGCAATCGTAGAAAAAATTATGTGTGTATCACGATCGTAAAGTGTCTTTGTTCCTCGTGTACTATTGCAGTTCTCGCCTCCGGCTTGAGCTGCAAATATCGTGAACTAAGAATCTATTTACGCTCTTAATACACAGATAACTATGTTTGTCACGTTTTAATATGCTATTTTTTGTTTGTTATTTGTATTATTTTATTAAGAACTTTTTTAGAAAATTGAACTTGTATCTTCATATAAAATTTCAAGATTAAAAACCGTGTATGACTTTATATATCAAGGTTAAAAATAATGCCACAAGTTGTTCTAAAAATCAGTCGGAAAAACAGAAATTTTCCTTCAAAATTACACCACGCAAACCCCTAAATGTTGTACTACCCTAACATCATTTTAATAACCCTTCATCAATTCAGTACATTACCCTAGAATAAGAACAATTACCCTTTAGTTATGCTAGAAGCACCTCGTGCCAGGAACGAATCGCACCACGTAACAAACTTCCCCCACCCTGTAGGTACCCTTCGGTGGGGGTAAAGCTCACGGTGGCCTTATTCTCTAGTTCAATGCCCTGACCTAAGTCGGCTGCAGCCAGTTGACCCCGATACAGTGGCGTTCGTGACAGGGGCACGCGATCGACTAGGGATAATTTTCACTCTTTCAGCTGATTTCCGCAGTGATGGTATCTTGATAGCCGTATTCATAGACGTCTAATTAATTTACTTCCTGCTATCTTGTTTAGGACCATGTAGCACTGATTGGCTATCGGACGTTTGGCCTACTTTACTTCATTTTGTTAGGTGAAAATCAAAGCTAGCTTAGTTTTCTTTTGTGTAACGTTTCTTTGTAGTCTAGCATGAATCATGAATTTAAACCAAAATCGAAACTAATTTTTGTAATGGCAACATGGCAAAAACTATCTGAAAATAAAAATTCATATATTATTATTAAATAATAAAAACATATACGGGGTATTTCTGGAAAGACAGGTTGTCTTCTTTAATTTTTATTAGAAAATATTTAAATAAATGCATCGTAAACAGAATACTCCAAAAAATCAATAACAAAACAAAATAAGTTCATTGTTATTTATAATAATTAGTTGCGATTGTTGTTTTTATTGAGAAGATAAATTATGAGTATTGTGTTAGGTAATTAAATGTTTATGGTTTATAATCATTATGTTTATTGATTTGTTATTGATCATGACCTACTGTTTTGTGTCATGTTAAATAAAATTTATCGAAACTTTAAATTGAATTTTCTCAATATTTTTGTTATGTAAGGATACAAAATGATTACATGATTGAATTCAGAAAGAAATACAAATACGCCTAAAAAATATGTATAATCCCATTTGAAAAAATATAACTTTGTGTTGTAACTTGAGAACCACTGGTTTAAAAAATTATTTTATTCTTTAAACAGATGTCCCCCTTGGTCTTCTATAACTTTTCTTTATAATATTTTTTTGTAACTATAATAATAAAGAAAATATAGGCGGTGGTTGGTTTTGCTGATACACCCTGTATATTATTTGATGTGTGGATAATGACAAACATATATTTTCCGAAATTTGCAAACATAATTGCACATATTTCTGTGCCACTAGATTGGTAGGTTACAATAATAAACCTTTGGGGGCCGTGATTTGACGGTTGATAACCGCACTTCACGCGAAAAAATATATTACTTACCGAGATCTGCTTAGTAATGGGTAAAATGCGTGATGATATATTTATTTTATTATGTTATTAAATTATTAACAAGCATACATTTTCATGCTATATATATACATGTCATTTTGACATTTTGATCTGCCGTCAGAATCGAAACAAAATTAGAATTTTTCTGTTAACAGTCTAAAGGATTATTTTATTAAAGTAAAAAATAGAGATGGGCGAATATCAAATTTCTCGAATTCGAATATCGAATACGAATATTAATCAGATCTCGAATATTCGAGATACTCGAATATTGGAATACTTCTAAAATTATTAATAATTATTTAATTGTCCTTTTCATTATTTGAATGAAATTGTTAAGATAAAATAAAAATAAGACAAAAAGTACAAAACAAAAAAGAAAAGACGAAAATTTCAAATTTAAGGTAAAACGTACGGGCTGATGTTGGCGAAAAACAAATTTGAAATATGGTACGTCTTCATGGTTTTGAAACAAAATATCTTTGTTATTAATAACTTCAAAGTATTGTAATAGCTTTAAGTTTATGTACAAATGATAAAGAAAAACATAGTCAAAAATTGAGGTCAACATATGGCACGATATTCGAGGTATTCGAATGTTCGCTATACTGACGTTAATATTCGAAAATCGCGAATATCGAATAATGTCACTATTCGCGGCATTCGACTATTCGCGGATGATATTCGCCCATCTCTAGTAAAAAATATAATTCTTTTGTCTTTTCAGCGATGTACAAATTTTCATAAATGTAAAATAATTCGGTAAAAATAGGGTAATTGAAAAATGTTACAAATAATTTAAATTATTTGTGACATTTTTCAATTATCCCCAACAAAATAAACCACCTAAAGCATAATTTATTTCTGTTAATTTAATTGTTTAACATCGCTATATTTTGTTATCTGTGTAAACTGTGAGAATATGAATTAAATGTTGCTCAAACGATTAGAATGAAGGCAAGGAGCTCCAGGCTTAGTTGACCAACGTTTCAAAGAGATCATCCTAAACAAATAAAGTATTCATTACTGTTATTTTATAGGATTTCCCGGGTTGAATAAGAAATCAGCAATGAAATGTATAAATATTTGATGAGAAATATGAACACTGTCAGTCCCAAAATTGAAAGCCGTGAACATATATTCATTTAATATTGATGAAATGAGGAGGAAAACTACAAAGAATATTAGATTAGGGAACAAATTTGAATAAAACGAGAAAAAGTTAAGTAGTTTAACAATTCAGCAAAGTTGAAGTTAATAAAATCAAAGTTTTATCCGCATATACTAATTAAATAATAATACCAGGCGTTCTAAATTAAAGTCCGTTGTCTTGAAATAATGTTAACACTTCGCTTAGTATTCAAAAGACATAAATAAAAACGTATTATATCGCATTATTATTAATAAGTTTGAATGGAAGGATGGATGGCAGAACAATTGCGTTTCACCAACAAAGATATTCAAAGTTTAGAAGACATTAAACAGCAGTTTATAATAAAACAGTTTTGATAGAAATGTGAAAACGCTACACGGGGCAATTTATCTCTAGGAAACACACCCTTCTGACGTATCATCTTGTCGCTTTCAGTGCGAACACACAACCGTACTTCACTACAGATATTTTGGGAACATTTTCTTTTAGCTGCAATAGTACACGAGGAACAAAGACACTTTACGCTTGTGATACACACATAATTTTTTTCTACAATTGCATCTTAAA
Source organism: Pterostichus niger (assembly GCA_947425015.1). NCBI lineage: Eukaryota > Metazoa > Arthropoda > Insecta > Coleoptera > Carabidae > Pterostichus > Pterostichus niger. The sequence goes on along the minus strand of OX380341.1, from coordinate 3,047,777 downwards.
TTATTAAAACATGTATACTAAATACTAAATAAAAAATCGTTCTGTTAATTTAACAAGTTTCTGTTTTGTTTGTAGCCCTGGAAAATAAGCGCGCATTAATTATTACTTTCGCGTGAAGAATTAGGGGAATTTTATGAAGACATCGGGAGCGAAATACGTTGGTGCGTGAAGAGTGTGAGATTGAGAAGTTAATTAAGATATAAGTTGATGAAATTAAGGATAAAAAATGTGTGTGGACAACCGTGGAATAAATGGGTGAACATAATTTAAGATTTGTTGCATGAATGAAAGATCAGACGAACTTGTTTAAAAGGAATTATAAAAAAGTGTCTAGTACGGAATGACTGGCGAAGATTAATTGTGGTATAAATCTGATGAATAAAGAATTCATTTTATCTCATTTGATGACATATATAAAAAAATAATAAATAAACATATCATCACGCCTTTTATTCATTACTGGGCGTGGCACTCTACATTGATATATATATTACAATAGGATATTTATCTCATTAACTGTTCAAAAGATTTATAGACACGTGGGTGAAACTAGTATAGCGTATTTAGCAGCATATTAAATTTGCTAGAATTATAATACAGGCGCGGTGGCCGAGCGTGTTAAGGCACATCTCTTAACATACTGTGACGTCACCCGAGCCAAGGTTCGTCAGTTCGAATCCGCCTGTCGACAATGTGTGATTTGTCGTAAAATATAAAATACAGCTACATGTATTTATCACACTCGGGCGCTATAAGCTAGTCACTTATACGCCTTAAATAATGTAGCATTCGACTACGAAAACCGGCAGTACGGCAGTGTAAAAACTGCGGCTCGGTGTGTCCGGTAGGCCCAGGCCCGATTTGGGCTGTAGCGCCACAGATGATGAGAATTATAATATAAACATGCTATGTTCATTTATGTTTATGTTTATTATTAGAAAAAATAAAAGTGATTGTTGAAATAATGCAAAATTAAATGTCAGAATTTTTATTTTACTCCAACAGTACGAATTAATTAAAATTTTCTGCTTCTATTGTTTAGTCACATTTTATACTTTAGTTTTGCAAAAGTTTAAATTGAATATATTATTAATAAACGATCTTCTCCCTCAGTAGAAAATTTAACGCACGCCATTGACAGGGTGTCTCTGTTGGTCGCACGATAAGGGTGCAAATATATTACTGCAAGTTAAATAATCAGCAAGTGAGCATCGCGTTTATATAAACAAATCTACGGGGCTCCAGTTTCCGCGTAAGTCAATAAGCTTGGATAAATATTGATTCTGCCCCGATATTAAAGTCGTTTGCTCAAGACACTCCCGCTAGGTACTATGTACGATCATGTTGCCAACGCTAAATTACTATATCGTTTTCATGAACTCTGTATTTCTTAGAAGACTTCATGTATATTATTTCCGTTTTATTCTTATTTATAACACAATAACATAGCTCAATAGTAGAGATGGGCGAATATCAAATTTTTCGAATTCGAATATCGAATACGAATATTAATCAGATCTCGAATATTCGAGGTACTCGAATATTCGAATACTCCTAAAAGTTAATTTATTTATTATTAATAATTATTTAATTATGTCCTTTTCATTATTTGAATTAAATTGTTAAGATAAAATAAAATTAAAACAAAAAGTACAAACAAAAAAGAAAAAGACGAAAACTTCAAAAAGGTGAAACGTACGGCTGGCGAAAAACAAATTTGAAGTATGGTACGTCTTCATGGTTTTGAAACAAAATATCTTTGTATTGTAGTATTGTAATTGCTTTAAGTTTATGTACAAATGATAAAGGAAAACATAGTCAAAAATTGAGGTCAACATATGGCGCGATATTCGAGGTATTCGAATGTTCGCTATACTGACGTTAATATTCGAACATCTCGAATATCGAATAATGTCAATATTCGCGGCATTCGACTATTCGCGGATGATATTCGCCCATCTCTACTCAATAGTAATACTATATAATTACAGATTGTTCCAATATTTAACATGGCAATTTTAAACCTTAAATTAAATACCTAATAAAAAGAGTAAAAGTTTTTTCGTGCAAATCTCCAAAAATACTGTATTTTAGAGAAATTTCTACCTCTTGTATTTGAAGTATATTTCCCGGGTTAAATGCCTATGTCTTTACTTATTTGAAAAAGACGGTTTATGATTTCCAAACAATATTAAAATATGTTTTAAATTCTGTGCTAGAATTTCTTTAGAATCTGACAAAAGTACAATTTCAAAGGAAGACAGAAACTTAATAGATTTTCTGATATTCAAAAATATTTTGCAGTTTATTTCTGATATAATATTAGCATTAACCTGATTCTTTTGACGTTGGAACCTTTGACATTTCCGTCAACGTGTCTCATATCATGCTATTGATTTATAGCCATCAAACAGATTGACAATAACAAGAATAAACATTGTAATATTTCCGTACCTCCATTAAAATGTGAGTATCAATCGAACGTATTGGTTGTCAGAGAGTACGGAAGTAGAGAGCGGTCCCGCAGCAAATGATAATTCTTCAACAGTTGAATTGGCAAACACAAATTCAGGACCGCAGAACACAGATCAAGTTTGTCTGGATTGAATGGGTTCTAGCGAGAAGCGAGAGCGAATCGGAAAATCGGAAACCGTGAAGGTAACGCTAACGCAAACGCTCTGCGATCGCATTGAACGTAGTGTAGTTCATTTCGACAAGAACCCACATACATCATCCGAGTCGAACAGATAAATTGCCCGTTTCAGGATATCATTCCAATTCAGCGCAGATTCTTGCCGAACACAAAAGTAAATTATAAAGAGTAATTGCTCCATGAATCTCGCGCACAGATACTCACATCTCGGTATTAACTGTGCAAATCGTCTCTGTGATTTATTGCTTTTAATAGAATCATCGAAAGAAGTTGCACCCTTCAAAATTGCCACCTGCTTCTTTATTCAAACGAAATCGTCAGTCGACACCTTCTATTTATCTCTTCTTACCTGCCTTACTGCAACACATGACTAGGTAACTTTATATTTTTCACATTCTGAGGATAGTAATGAGTACTATACTTTTTTTTGACCATTCAACAGGAACTCATATTTTAAGGTCGTAGTTTGAAAAAAATAATACATTTTAGAGGTTACATAATAAACGATTAACTTTAGTTGTTTTTAAGCAAAATACAAATAACAATAATAATAATAATCTGATTGGATTAAAAACCGCTGCATAATGGTTTTACTATAATAACCGCAATCTAACTCTGTTATTGGTCGTAGAAAAATTATTTTATTTTTCTAGTAAAGGCAAGTAAAGTCATGCCCATGGCAAATAGAAAACAACGATATGATTTGACATGAGTGACATCAGGTCATTCAAGAAAATAATAAATCTTATATAAATTTCTAAAAATTTATATCTTTCTTTTCTTGGAATACAGCTAACTATTTTCTACAACCCTAAAAAAGTAGGTTTTTTATCGTTGGTAATTGAAAGATGGGATACATCAATGTAAATCTGAATCAGTAAATATAGTAAAGGAGATAAAATAAATAAAGTTAATTAGTAAAATAAATGATCTGTTCCAATTAATATTTTGTAACGAATAGAACGGATAAGTCTGTACTGCACGTGTTTGCAATCGAGAAGTCGGTAGAAAGTTCTGATAACAAGCAAGAAGAGATAAAAGGCAGTGCTACTTGGAAAGTGAGTCAGTCTGTCCGAAGCAGTGAGTTCGTTCGAAATTACTATACAGTGCTGTTGAAAATAAATTGATCGTCGCAAATAAATATCGCTTGACTAGTTTAAATAAATGATAGTGTATTTTTCGAGTATTGTTTAACATCTTGATAAGTGTTTGTGTGTAAGATTTTGTATTTTAGTTATAAACAGAGTGTAAACTTTTATTTTTATTATTACAATTATTATTATTTGTTGTTAAGATTTTTAGTTTAAATAAAAAGTGAACAAACGTTACAATTTGTTAGATCTGATCTTGATCAAGTGGTAAATTTAATACATCTTTAATAAAATCCCCTATCAGAGATTAATATGAATCGAATGAAGCAGGTAGATTTATTTTAATTTCAGGAATTTTTTATTGTCCGCTGAAAATGTGAAATCATCGTAAAGTTTGATGTACTACAATGTTTTTGAAAATGTTGAAGGGTGTATTGAAGTACGAGAACTTTCATCTTTCTCGATAAAATAAAGCAAAGTTTCATAATCCACTAATCCAATTAGGTTGAAATATCTACCTGAACAAATTCCGAAACTTGTTCGTCCATTTAATGTTATTTTTCTGCTCACTCTTCCGCGTTGACACAACATAAGGAAGATATAAAACACAAAAAACCACAAAAACAAAGAAAAGTTTATCGAATTACCACAATTAAACGTTCGTGAAAATCTGGCGGGAGAAAGCAATAATCCGTTCAACAAAACAAGATGTAAGCGACAAGATCAAGTCCCGGACTTTGACCTTTGCGCCTCTATGTTGCAGTAGGCTGTGGTATGTGTGAAGGAAACAGAATCGCATTTGTGGCGGCACATTGTCTCTAGGCTAGATCAACCAACCCATGGATAAATAAAACATATGCGACGCAATCTAGTAGAAGAGCGGAACCGACCGCATATGAAATGGACCTTTCCAGGACCGGCTTCCCTTCATTCTAATCCGATTTAATGACCCTAAGTCATTTTATTGATCTTACCACCCAATCTCGTAAATAATTACTGTGGCTAACCCTTACACGATATTTTTAATACCTTATTTTAACAAACATTTCTACTAGAAAAGATTTACAGAAGTTATTTTCCATATTCTACTAAAATTTGCTTACCTATATGTCAATCCAAACATAAGGAATTCAATAGCACTGAGCGCATCATTACATTTTGTTTAGTTTTTTTTCGGAATAATTTCGTTTTTCCCAATTTTTACCTTATTTATTTATTTTATTTATCGTATGGCATTACAACAGCATTATAATTTTTACCTTTTTTTGTACTTTCCCGAGGCTATATCTCAAAAACCAAACAAGATATAAAAATCCGCTAAACGGCATTCATTGTTTTGTACTACATTTAACTTATAACCAAATTTGTTCTTTATCATATTTAAATTTTGAGTTACACGCGCACAAATTTCACCAAATATTTCAAACTCAAAATTCCACCACTTCTATTTTTATTTGAAGCTAAACTATACTTAATAAGTATTACCATGAATGTCCTGCGCTATAATTGAAATTAATTTATTATTAATTAATTAAACTGCGGTACAAATAAATAATTATATGGCATATAGTTCCATTTTATTATTTGAAAAAATCTGTAGATATTTATGAAGATTTTTAGAAAGATTACATTTAAGTTTATATGTGTTCTCAAAGTTGCATGGTTGATTGTAAAATACAAATAAATAAATATATCATAACGCCTTTTACCCATTACTGGATGTGGCACTTTGCAGTACGGTTATCATCCGTCAGACTATGGCTCCCAAAGATGTTCGTGAAGGGGGAGCCACAGGGGTAGTTTTAATGTGGTGAAAATTGTTTGTCGGCTGTAGGAATCAAACCTGGGTTTTTAAATCCACAGGTCGACTCTATACCACTGACCCATCTACCCCATTGATATTTATTATTTCTAACACATGTATTTTGATATAATGATAATAGAATATATATTTTTTTACATCTCGTACTGGCATTTTTTACATGACAAAAATTTCCATACTTAATACAATGTTTCTATTGGCTGTTAATTAATGTCGTATGGCTTTCTATGAAATAATTTAGAAAAGTTTGACGACGTTGAATATACGATGCAACTGTTTAAAAATGAAAACCTTCCTATTAAAGTTCTTAAGAAAATATCTCAAGAAGTTATTTGCCATCTTGAAAGAGATTTAAAGAAAAATAATTTGCTTATGAAACGTATCAGTTTTTTCTCGTCGTCTGAGAAATAATTGCCTGAAAAGGATTTTAAAAATGTATCTACTGATTGTTTTTTGGAAACTTGTAAAAGATAATTTGAAATAAACCAATTACTAGTAATTGGGTTCCTGTAACTAAGTACCAAAGTTTCCGATCTACAGAATAGGATTTCAATTAAGTTTCGTTTGGTCTACATAGTTAAGCTCTGTAGTTAATTGTAAGATAGTCATTTGAATTATTCTGCCTAGCAAATCATTAAATTGTTGATATTGATTGGCCAATTTAAATCAAACATAATTAGAAGGTACCAAAATCTTTTGAAACTATTTATTGTTTATATTATTTTATTTAATACGTATTTAAATGTTAAGGGCGGTAAATGCTGCACACCGATTAAGGATGATCGAGAACATTTAGAAATGTTTCAAAAGTATTTTGACATTTATTTTTGTTTTATTTATTCTGGTTGTCATTTTGAATGTATGTTTTGATAGAATTTTACCACGGAGAAATGTTTAATTTATTTATATTATTTTTATGATCCTTGTCAAATTTTACAGGTCTCTTCTATAAGCCTGTAAAATTTTACAGGGTTACGCGCTACAATTATTCATTTACTTAGTGCCTATAAAGTGTCATTTAAATAAAAGAAGTATATAGGTTTTTACGGTAGCAGTAAGATGTGTCCGTACGAAACAATGGAGGAGCCTGACTCAGGAATATCGAAAAAAGTACCGTAAAATATCATTAACGGGCGTATGACGTACAACGTTTTGTTTTATACAATGATCGAAAGTTCAGACTCACCTCCATCCTCGTACGAATGTATTTTACTCGTACCGTAAAAATTTATTTACCAGATTTATAACGGAAATAGATATTATGAAAATATTCATTTCTTTTAATCTCTTTTTGCAATTTAGAAATTGAGAAAGGATGTTCAATCCATTTGGTGAAATTTTGTGATTTGGATTAGTAAATACAGATATTCCAGTTTAAAATGTGATTAGACACCATATCTTATTACTATGGTCAGTAAACATAAAAAAGAAGTGAGTAAAAATATTTTTTGTGAAAAATAATTTAGAAAAGTTTGATAGAAGAAAATAGGGAACGCATACATCATACATAAAAGTGTCCAAGCCTCTGTTCTTGACAAGATCTGTCTCTTACAAAATAATTCAGAGTAAATTCATTATTTGCGTCTTTTTCCTCTACTTTTTCTTCTTTAAAAAAATCAGATACGGTCCAGTAAAAAAGACGAAAGAAAAGATTCGTCCTATCTCGTAAAACATCTCCAGCGCAGAGTCTGCGACATTGAATACGTCTTCTGATCTTGTCGCCGCAAATATTAAATATTTGTGTGATCTTGACAGTGATTCAAAACCGGGCACGATGTTTCATTATGTTGGTGACTTCCGTCTTCGTCTTGTCATGTGTGTTCGCACTTCCGGAAGGTGAATGCGAGGATTCGACGGAAGTTTATTGACAACTTGTTTTGCTTTCTCTCTCGGTGGTATGGCAGGTCTACGATCCCATAAAGGGGACTTTTGATTAAGTTAAAAGAAGTCACAAACTTGATGTTTGAGCGTGGCAATGAATACTTTGCTAAAGGGTCTTTCACTCAACTTCCTCAAAGCCAGTTTATATAGGCATGTTTTTGTTTTGGATTCGTGAGGTTTGGATTAGAGTTGCATTTTTCCTTCATTAATTTCATCAAAGATAATAACAAAACATACTGAAAAAACTTTGAAAACTCATACTTAAAAACAACAAACATTATTTCTAAGCCTAATATATGAATAATCGATTGATCAAAAAAGTTGTTGAAATGTACAAATAAAGATAGTTCAAGAAACTGATACTTTTCATATACAAGGGATCAGAGTAAATTTTACTTCCCTAGGGAAAGAAAGTATGATCATATCCATGTCAACTGGAAAACAACGATATGATTTGATATTTACATCCAGGTAATATCTATCAAGAGAATAATAAATTTTATTTAAATTTATAAATTATTTCCAAAAATTTTACTTTCTGATAGTGTCATAAAAAACTATAAGTACACATTGCGAGGAAAGTGTAATTCTTCTCTATATACAGGGTGTTTCAGGACTAGTGTAACAAACTTTAACAGTTTATTCCTGAGGCCATTTTGAGCCAAAAATGTCATATAAACATTGGTCCTATTCCTTCTAGTTACCATATACAAGAGGTTGAAATTATATAAATAACACGAAATTTTCAAATTTTTGTAATCAAGATACTTTCGGAAAACAAGAGTTTTAGTGAAAAGTCATACCTTATTGGTTATGTTGTTCTGTGTCTATTTAATTGTGTCATTTTATGTTTTGATCTCTAAATCGTATTCGTTAAGATTAATAAATAAAACTAATTAAGACAAATAAGGTATGACTTTTCAATAAAACTCTTGTTTTCCGAAAGAATCTTGATTACACAAATTTGAAAATTTCGTGTTATTTATAGAACTTCAACCTTTTGTATTTTGGTAACTAGAAGGAATAACACTTATGTTCATATGACATTTTTGGCTCAAAATGACCTCAAGAATAAGCTGTCAAAGTTTGTTACACTAGTCCTGAAACACCCTGTATATACAAATAACTAATCATTATCAATAGGATGGTCCTGAAAGTGATATTTAATAGATATTTGATAAGGCAAATCTCCGTTATTATTTTCTACCATATTACTACGAAATATTTCATTCACCCTTTTTCTAGTTATAAAATAAAAGGTCTATCACTCAAATTAGCAAACAAAACAATTTTAATGTAGTAATAATAAGTAAAATTCATTTATCAATTTATTATCAAATCTTACCGAAACAGATCACTCAGTTTCAATGTGAATCAGTTTATTTCTGAGGTTTGATTTAACTGACCTGGAGATATAAGTGAACCAAATGGCAAATAGAATACGAATAACATTTTGCATTTGAATTGATAGCGTAGTATAGAAAATAAAATATTGATTTAACGATGTGTTGTTGAATATGAAGTAACCTATAATTCTGAATTGTTGAGTAATTTAATGGTGCGGTATAAAAGGATTACTAGAAAAAAGCTTAGGCTGATTATCTAGCAATCGTGTAAACAGGCATTTTATCCAGAAACCCACGAAATATGTAGGTTATATATCAAGCTGCCTAATAGCATCGCCATAAAACATTCAGCAAAAGAGCTCTAACACCCAGGAAAAATAAATAATCAACAAACAGCCGAAAAAAAAGCCATCAGCATCAGGATCGGCGCGAAATAATATCAATTAAACGTTCAAATACGGCTCTGAACGCGGCGCTCAGTGTTGGCCCAATAAAAAGCTCGCACGAAAACACTCATAAAAAAGATATAAAAAGCACATCGTAGGCCCATAACGGCCGGAAGCGGAACACGGCGGGAAATTCATGCAACCTTGAACAGAGCACATAAAAAATCAAAGTGTGTCGGTGCACTGAGAAGTATGTCAATGGCCTAAATCGTGCTGCACGCGCGACATCGAACTAACCCAGAAAAAATAACCAGACTAATAGAAACCTAATAAGGGCGCGCAAAGGGCAACGATTTGAGGTCTGCAAAGGTAACGTTCCACCGTTCCACTCACGCTCACAACTCAACGAACGCAGTTATTAGACCGAAGGCTCTAATTGGGTCGTGGAAAACTTGCTGAAATGGCTTCTGCGTTCTGCGGCGTGCCCCGCACCGGCTTTCTACAAGTCAATGGATCAAACGACAATTTAAATATTTGTTTTCACATTAATTGTACGGGTATTAAATTCACTCCCAAATGACTTTACAACTGGGTCACAACTTTAAATACATTGACTTTGTTTACTGTTTGTTGGATTCATTTCGATGCATTGTTCCCATTACATTTATAACATAATCTCATCAACTATTTTTAGGGATACACCAATAAACTCTCTTTCACACCCTAACCAAATAATTATTAACAGGCCCTATTTTAAAAATGTAAATTAGTATAAAGGACTCTATACAGTAAAATTCCCGCTGTCGTCTTTCAAAATTTGCCTACTTTATCTAAGCTTAATAGTATGTTAAAGAAAGAGTTTTATAAGATATGTCTTATAAAATTTGTTATTTATACTATTTTTCTATTTTGCGTCATTTATAAATTTAAATTTAAAAAAAATCTGTGATATTTTAAACCAAGTCAATTTAGGAAAATTTGTATGTGAAATATTGTGGTTGGAACTGTTATTGACCTTCATACAACTATAGAGATTTTGAGGTTATATTGAAATGTTGATGTTCTCAGCTTGACAGTTTCAGTATATCATCCGCTACTACCAACCGTTTAAAACTAAATATGGCGTATCGTACTGAACGCTCTTTCGATACACAACTAGGTTTCATATTGACTTTCTTATATATAAATAAAATAAGTATATCATCATGCCTTTTTCCCATTACTGGGTGTGGCAATCTGCCGTAAGCAGATCTCGGTAAGTGATATATTTTTTCGCGTGAAGTGCGGTTACCAGACGTCAAATCACTGCCCTCAAATATATTAGTGGAGAGGGAGCCACCGGGATAGATTTAAATTGGTGAAAATTGTTTGTCGGCTGTGGGGATCGAACCAGGGTTCTCAAGATCCACAGGCCGACTCGATACCACTAAGCCACCTACCCCATAAATTGATTTTCTTATGAATGCAAAATATTTAACAGCTTTTTAAGTGTGCAGTGATTCGATGGTTAGTAATTGCCTTTCCGGTAACATGTGTTTATTATTATCAATTTACATATCACAAGAAACTTCTAACGTTTAACAAAACACCAAACACATATGATAACTTCTCTGTGGGTGTGAGTATGTAAATCTGTGAGTGTGAGGAAGAACTTACGACTCATAGTCAAGTGTTTTGGCGCGTGTTTGCCCTGCATTCGTTGAAATCGACCTAATTTCTCCTTGTCGTCTTTACTTGAAATTTATCAACTTGGATTTCATATTAACAACGTATTGATCGTTTATATTGGAGTAATTCGCGCAAGATAGTTATTTGGTATTATCAACAATAAAATAATAGTTCAAGTTTTTAGATTAAAGTGACTTTGAATATAAAGTTGGCACTTAAGGGGAGGTTACCGTTCATGACGTTCAAAAAATCGATTTTTTTTTAACATAATTTGAATCCTTATATTGCCTAGTATATGTGGTTAAAACGATTTTGTAAAATCTAAAGCAGTTTAGACGTTACAGCGCATTGTGCGGAACCATATACATATTAGCTAATATGTATATGTGCGGAAATGAAAAGCTAAGCTAGATGGCATTAATGGTTCGACAGAACTTCTCATGTCATCTTACCGTTTGTTAGAGATCTTATTCTCTGCTGGCACAGTTCTTCGTCACCAGCTTCTTCACATGAACTTTGTTCTAGGTGAAGAAGTGAATTATACCATGCTGATGAGCTCTAACAAGAGCGAAACGCGTCCATGGTTACTAACTGTGCTGGCCGGCCTCCTACGATGCCCTCATAAGGTGACTCGGAGGCTGAATTTTGTGAGACTTTGCCTAGAGTTTTATTTAATATTTTTTATTATACTTAGTCTCACCAAGTGCATGAATGACAATTAATTTTGTCTTTGTTTTTAAATAAAAAAGTTTAATTTTGCGAGCTGAATTGTGCGAGTATATGTCAACTTTGTTTGATAGGCGTGAAAAACATATCAATTACATTCATATTACAGATGTACAAGTTTCACCTTTCTGTGTTTATAAATGTTATATAACACGAGCAGAGCTGGGTGCATAAGTCAATCTTACCGGACTGCGTCAATTGTAATACGAAAGGAATGGATGCAGTCTTGAAATTTTATTAACACATTAATAACAAATATTTTTATACTAATTGTAACACGAAACGTTATAACTTAATGTGAAGATGGAATCATCTCCCACACATCGGGGTGGACACAGATGTCTCAAGTGTTTTTTTTATGTATTATGACACTCTGGCCCTGTAGATAACGCGAACATGAAATCTTGTTGGAATTCTAAGAATATTAACTATAACTGTGTCTTTTTATAATTTAATGCCCTATATTCGAAAACCAAAAGATCTCACACTCAGCCTTAATGGCACATGTGGTCACGAGTGTCAAATTACATGAAACCAATATTATCTAAACGCAACATAACAACAATGAGATAGCTCATATTGTTACAGTTAACTTAAAAAAAATTAAATAAGGCTTTGTAAAGTATTTTGCAATAAGCAACATAAGACAGTAATTTAAATCTAAATATAGAATTTATTATTATTTTAACATATTTGTGGCCCTAATTTGGGCTGCTGGTAATCACACTTCAATCGCAAAATATATCACTTACCTATCTGTACAGTACCACATCTAGTAATAGGTAATGACACATTTATTTTTATTTGATATTTGACATAAAAATCTATTTTTGTTTGTTATGTTTTGGTGGTCACACTGTACTCGTACGAAGGTTATCCTTGTTCTTAGTGGGAACCGCTAAAACGCAAAGCCTGAAGTAGCGTATGTTTATGACTATCCACTCTGTGCAGACCTTGACATCAACTCAGCAACTTTGTCAATTCAATGGACGAGATAAGAGGCTCGTTCTATTTGACCAACAAGTAGCTGTTAGCCTGACATGTGCGATATTAGATTTTCTGAATTATTGTCGTGTAATGGGGCTTTTATCAGCAAATATAATATGTTGTAACGTTAAGTTTTAGTTTGTACCGGAAAACGATTCCATAACTCGCTAAGAATTACCAGTTTCACTTCAAAGCTTTTACTATAAACTTATTGCATGTAGGTTATATTCTTTTTGATACTTTTCTCATCAGGATAAAGGTCAAGTTAGCAATAATATAAGACTGCAAATTCTTTTTGTTTAAAGACAATGAGCTGAATATATTCATAAATTCAATGCCGTTCAGATCATCTCAATAGCTTGCTTAGTTTTTGAGATATAGCCTCGGGAAAGTCGAAAATTTGATGCTGACAAATGTTTGGAAAACTCATCCCTGCCGGTTTAACTTATAAGATTTTTAACACATTTTCAGAGATATTTTGATATTTCTCTAAGGGGTACCCCTTGGTGTTTTTACGATTTTCAAACAATTTGCTTTAAAACTATATCTCGTACGAATATTGTAACGAAAATTTACACACATATGTATTTTGACCTACTGAATTATATGGCATAATGTCCAAGTCCATAAGTTTTATTGTTTTTTGAGATTATGTTAAAAAACTCTTTTAGAAAAAAAAACAAATTGAGAAAAAATTTTAAATTTTAAAAATTGCTGTAAACTTGTTTATAAGTTATTTAAACACGAGAATTTCAATGCCGTTTAGTGCATCTCAATATCTTGCTTAGTTTTTGATCCGCGGGAAAGTCTAAAATCTGATATTGAAAAATGTCTAACCCGATCCGACCTTATGAATATTCAGTCTAACCCGATTAGAGTTATCCTACTTGACCCGATATGTACTAAACTGATCCGAAAGTTAATGTTACAAGGAATAAGTAGTATATCAATAGGTACAATAAAAATTCAATTAATATCAGCTATGCAAAACTACTATTAATTTAAATCTACTCGCCTGGAATAGTGGTAACGCTTATTCTGGCTGGTTCATTCCATCGTTTTGCAAATACATATTTGTCGTGAGTGTTTTACAGATCTTGTGATGGCATTAAATGATCAAATTTCAAAAACAACCTTAAAATATTTGAAAATTAAATAAAATAACCTTAAATTATTTAAAAATTGAAGTTTATGTATTAAACTAAAGTACATTTAATGGAATTACGTATTTCATTTATACATTCATTATTACATTTGGTTAGTTACAACGTAAAATAAATAAATAAATATATCATCACGCCTTTTACCCATTACTGGGTGTGGCACTCTGCCTAAGCAGATTTTTTCGCGTGAAATGCGTCAAATCACGACCGCCAAAGATATTAGTGGAGGGGGAGCCACAGAGAAAGATTTAATCTGGTGAAAATTGTTTGTCGGCAGTGGGGATCGAACCAGGGTTCTCAAGATCCACAGGCCGACTCGATACCACTGAGCCACTTATAACGTATCTCGTCAATTTGAAAACTAGGTACTTTATTGACATATGAAACGGCCATAATAAGCGTAGCACAATTAAATGAAGTTGGGCATGGTTTAAAGTAATCAAGCCATCTTTTTTATGCCTGTCCAAAATGTGATCGGGTTAGTAAAAGACAAATAGCCAGTTGGTAAAATAAGCAAAAAAACTTAATGTATGTGGATATGTTATGCAGATGAATACAAAATATTGTCTTGACAATAACCATAAGTTACTTGATAAGAGTTTGTCAATCAAACACATTTGTAAAAAGGGATTAAAGTTGGATTTCTTAGAATCCTTGGAAATTCAGATTGCCATTAGGACCAGCTAACGGTTATGAATGAACAAATAGATTTGTACCGTTCACCTTTAATACGTCCGCTTTAATCTCTTTACAACTAGGTTTAAAATGTAATTTCCATCCAAATAATTATAGTTACCTCTTCGGTCTGATCTTATCTTATTTTCTTCCAACTATAGTCATAAATGTATTTTTCCCAAACTAATTGTACTTACATCTGTTTTCAATCATGTATCTCCCACTTCTTGAGTCAGAATTCTTGTGTATACTATTTATAAGTCTTACTCTAATGTACAAATTCATTCATATCTTGTTCACCTGATGATGGTCTAGTCGACCGAAATACGTATTGTAAAATAAACTTTACATTATTTGAAACTAACCTAGTGTTTTTTAATTTAATTTTATTATAAAATGTTTCAACGAGAACCGACAGTTAAATCTATCGAATTTTTTAATACAAAATACGTTAATGCCTTTATTAAATTTCCCAAATTACTTTAAACAAGCATAAAAATCCAAAATACCAAGGCAGGCAAAAAATAAAACGGAGGCAAAAGAACGCAATGAAATTTAAAAATTTCTTTGATGTACATTTCCATTTGAACCCACGCAGCGAAAAACACGCGAGCAATATCATACCATGTACACGTATGTTAATTTTTCAAATATCAAAGGCTTCGCGAAAATGCGTCGAGAATGCGTCACCGTACCAGGTAAATTCCCGTTTTCTGGGGCACTGGCAGCGCGGAAAAATTAGGACATCGTGCTGCGCCCTGTATCCGCCATTCACCAAGGTATGCACACGGCGCAATATCAGCGTGGGTGGTATGCAGGGTGAAGAAACCGCGAAACAAAGAGGATCACGTTACCACAGCCGCAAGTATGTGGGTCAGTAGACGGCACACATCCTAAATAGTTAGCTGTCTTTAGGTAGTTTGCGTCTTAAAGAGAAATGTGCGGGTTTTACGAATAACTGAGCTTTCCTTGCTGCTACACACGAGATACACTGCCATACGCTCGCCCCCGCTTCACGAAATTAAACCCAATTTACACGATCATGGATTTTACTACTTGACTATTGTAAACACACACACACATATACAGCGTGTTTCACAACTTAGAGCAAAAAATTAATGATCATGAAACAAAAAGAATTTTGTTTTAAATCGCAAAACTATTTTTCATGTTTCCCAGTCCAAAATTTTTCGTTGCCACTGCCACTGGGTGGATTATTATGTTATTTCAACGGAAATAGGTATTTTGGCCCTCCCTGAATCCATTTTGACTAATTTCGTCATGCCGTCTGTACGTACGTACGTACGTATATATCTCGCATAACTCAAAAACGGTAAGCCGTAGAAAATTGAAACTTTATATTTAGGACTGTTATAACATCTAGTTGTGCACCTCCCTATTTGGTCATTATACAACTACCAGAAGTGGTACTTTACTTGAAGCCTTTAATAGATTTTCATGAAAAACTATATTCAAATATAATCCAAAACTTTTAAAATTTCGTATATAAAACTACTATATCAATGGAAATAACATAATAGATTTTGGTTAAAATAGACTAACTGGAAGTGGCACATTACATGAAACTGCCAACAGTTTTCCTTGAAAAAAATGGTATTATTTTAATTTTAGATATGAATGCTGCAAATAAAAGTTTTAGAGAATTAAATTCTGCGTCTATCACATTAAGAATTTTTAAATTAGCTTTTTGCATAAACGAGATATCTAAATTTAAATATTATATATTTTTAGATTTAAAAAAAAAATAAGTTTGCTATGGATCAGAACAAAAAATAAAAGATTTAATGTCAAATATGTGCAATGTAAAAAATATCTATAGTTTAATACGCGTACAAAGGAAATCATGTGGTGTCCACATCAGATTTTTAGTAATACAATCTTTCACCTTATTTATTTGCATCTAGAAAATAAGTTAAATAATATTTTTAAAATAATAATTCTAGTATTTCTTTATTGTTTTGATATGTAATAACTAAACTGTCGTGTAAATGCTACGTGTTTAACAATTTTAGCTTCTTAATGGTAGATTCTAGTCACTCGTACTCTTATAATCATTATGTAAATTGGTCTAACACAGAATATAGCGACTATATTCTCTGCTGCAGTATTATCTTCAGCATTGATATTTTACTGCAATTAGCTTTTAAGTTAGTTTACTAAATGTCGTACCCTATTATTAAATGTTAGTACATTAGAACAACAATTTTATGAAGTTTAGTTGCTTGCAAAATATTGATCTTTCATTTGAACTGAATATTAAATCGAAAAAAAAAACTGGGACTCTTTTATTAAAAGTTCGGAACTTTAACGAAATTAATAAGTAGTGAATTCAAACCATGATTATATGCTAAGAACAGTAGTTATTAGACTTTCTGTTAAATAATTCATGCTTTCAACATTAGTTCTCATGACTTCTGATAATGTAAATAAAATATTAGATGCTTTTTTATTAAAATTGCAGTATTTCGCGCACGCTCCCAATGTTTTTTGTTTTCACGTTTCATTGGTTACAACACATTAATAGTAACAAATTCATATTATTTTTGATTGTTTTCCTTTAATTTAACAAATAACTATTTAATATGTATAACAAGAATGTTGAACAATTATTTAAACTATATCTAATTACGTATTTTCAATATCGACATCAACTTTACCGATCGGATGCAATATACAGGGTGTTTCAGGACTAGAGTAACAAACTTTAACAGCTTATTCCTGAGGTCATTTTGAGCCAAAAATGTCATATGAACATAGGTCCTATTCCTTCTAGTTACCAAAATACAAGAGGTTGAAGTTCTATAAATAACACAAAATTTTTGTATCAAGATACTTTCGGAAAACAAGAATTTAATTGAAAAGTCATACCTTATTTGTCTTAATTAATTTTATTTATTAATAATAACATGCATACGCTCATTTTGAACACTTGCTGTAATTTTTTTTAAATTGTTATCTTATTTCATATTGTGTTAATCTATTCCATGTTTGGTTATGTTGTTCTGTGTGTATTGAATTGTGTCATTTTTAATAAATAAAATTAATTAAGACATATAAGGTATGACTTTTCAATAAAACTCTTGTTTTCCGAAAGTATCTTGATTACAAGAATTTGAAAATTTCGTGTTATTTATAGAACTTTAACCTCTTGTATTTTGGTAACTAGAAGGAATAGGACCTATGTTCATATGACATTTTTGGCTCAAAACGTCCTCAGGAATAAGCTGTTAAAGTTTGTTACACTAGTCCTGAAACACCCTGTATAAACAGTTAGCTTCTAAGTTATTATAAACATATATAAATATTTGTAAATTAATCATCTTTAATATTATACTTATTTGTTATTGTTTGAGTGAAACTTGACAAGTTAATTAAAACAATCTACAGTTTATTTTAACTGTGATGATGTTTACAATGCAAAGTAGTAAGAGTTGAGCAAGATGTTATACGAATACAACAAAAACAAAAGTAGCATAAATTAAAAATATATATAAAATAAATATATTATCACGCCTTTTACCCTATAGGCATTTAAGGATATATTGTATTGCACGCACTAATCATTAATCAAAAATATAGCTATTAACATACCTAGGAATGTTATGAGTAAAGCCCGGATTTTTAGGCAATTGCCTAGATTCAAATTGTAATATAGTTCAGGCAATTTCGTTTTTCTATACATCGGTAATATGTTTACGTGTAATGGAAGGTTTTTTTTTTCGTGCCTTAGAGCCTATTTTTTCTATATTTTGGTTATTGTGCCTATTTTAACTTATACAGCCTATTTTGCCAATTTTTGTTGCCTATTCTAACTTTTATTGAGCAGACAAGGTTTATCATCTACTTCGTTGACTAATTCAGCACTCGACAAAGTGTTTCAACCAGGGTTCGAAGATATATATCGATCGATATATATCATGATATTTATTTTGATATATACTCGTATCGTCATATTTTTGCAATGATATATATCCATTATATAAAAATATCAAATAGTTTTTGAGATATAGCCTCCGGAGAAGTGAAGTTTTTCGAATTTTTCAGTTTTTCTACATTTCCGAGGCTATATCTCGAAAACTAAATGTGATATGAAAACGCGGTCAACGGCATTAATTTTCTCGTGCTTAAGTTAACTTATAAACATAGTTTCAGCGATTTTTATTTTTTTTTCAATTTTCCGCCAAAATAA
The DNA here is from genome assembly GCA_947425015.1 of Pterostichus niger. Classification (NCBI taxonomy): domain Eukaryota; kingdom Metazoa; phylum Arthropoda; class Insecta; order Coleoptera; family Carabidae; genus Pterostichus; species Pterostichus niger. The sequence goes on along the minus strand of OX380341.1, from coordinate 3,029,169 downwards.
TCGCAAAAAGCGGTTTTTTAACATTTTCTCGAAAACCAGAAGTCATATGCATTTGAAGATTGCACCACTGGATTCAGTGGGTCAAAATACATATGTATGTAAATTTTCGTTTTAATAATCCTACGATTAAGGATTTTTGGGAAAATTCAATTAAAATCTGAAAAAACCAAAGGGGTACCCCTTAGGAAATAATTAAAAATATTAAATTGCATAAAATTGTATGAAAATTTGCTTACAAGTCAATTCGGACACGGGGAATTCAACGCCGTTGAGCGCATTTCCATATCTTGTTTAGTTTTTGAGATATAGCCTCCGGAAAAGTGAAATTTTTCGAATTTTTCAGTTTTTCTACTTTTCCGAGGCTATATCTCGAAAACTAAATGTGATATGAAAACGCGGTCAACGGCATTAATTTTCTCATGCTTCAGTTAACTTATAAACAGGGTTCGAAGATATATATCCATTATATAAAAATATCAAATAGTCTATAATAAATACAGTATTATTACTTTCATTAATTCTGTTAAAATTATATTCTAAAGATAATTCTTACTTTACTAGCTTTTGACTAACTTCACATCAACGACATAAATCCAAATTGTGTGCCATTTGTGATGTCATTAACGGCAAAGTCTGAACCATTTCCAAAATTTTTATTTGGTACTCATTTTAGAAATACAAATCATTTAATATGGTGGAAAAGTGTAACTATCAATGAGTCAGAGTGGACAAATAAAAGTACATTTATTGAACTATGTGAACAGTTACACACTGCTGTAGCAGGCACAGCAGGGCTGGAACGATATTTCTCCAGTTTTGGCATTGTCCAATCCCAATTACGTAATCGTCTCGGTAACGACAAAGCCGGTAAATTAGTTTTTATGTTTAAATATTTAAACCAAAAAGAAACTACAAAAAAAAAACTAATTTAGATTGGATTCGGCCAAGTGAGTCTATCTGCAACGCTATGTTCAGGAAGTTCATCAGAAGATGATGATTTAGGATATAGGATTATTTAAATATTCTTACTATTCTTAGTACTATATAATATTTGTGTATCCATTCAATGTATATTTACTTTTTTTCATTACCTATGTTAATTTTTTATTTAGGAGTAATAATTTATTTTGTATTTCCTATTGTGATAATAAATGTGTACAAAAACTAAAATTAAAAAATAAATATCCAAAAAGTGATATTTATCTGATATATATCCTATATATCAGATATTTTGATATTTATTATAAATATCATGATATTTGCGAACCCTGGTTTCAACCTAACCCATAATATTTAAAGTACTTACTTTAATCAAGTTTTTGTGTGTGAATTTAAAATGCCGAAAGAAAATTTTTTTAGTCAAAATTTTACGTGGAAATTCAATTGTGTCTTTGCCATTAATCAATGGAGATAACTTTAGACGATATGACTAAATATAAGAATGCCCCTGTCACATTTCGTGATGTTGAACTAAGTTTTCAGCTTACAAGCAAGTTCTGACAGATCGAAGGCAGTCCCTTTCCGAAAATTTCATCGAGTAATTGCTCGTAATATTTTGTGAATTAAAGTATACTACATAATTTGAATTTGCATAATAGTTAATAAAATGAGAACCCTACATTATTATTTTATTGTTATTTTTCAGATTGTATTAATTTTTGTTTAAAATGATTAATTTTTTCTAACGAAGAGTAGATACGAGTACCAATATTAGAAAAAGGATTCGTTAATTTAATTTACTTACCTGCCTACTTTTGTGCATGTAAACATAGGTTTAATATCCTGAAACCGATAAATTTTATTAAAATTATTAAAATTATCAGTAAAATGTGTTGTACAATATTTATACGCGTAATTAATTAAACTTAAATTAATTGAATCTCATTACGTGACTACCAAAAATTAACAGATAAAATAAATTACAAAATTATTTTATTAATTTGTGTATTACACAATACCTATTTAACTTTTAATTATTTATTATCTAATGTAACCGCACTTCACGCGAAGAAATATATCATTTACTAAGATCTGGTAGGGTATGGTAAGTTGTGAAACATCCTGTACATATCCTCAAATTTTATTACTCAAGTTTAGACACATTCTATATGTATTATTTGCCAAGTATTAAGTTTAAGATTAAATGAAACAAATAGCAAAGTTCGAAACTATAACGAAATTAGTTTGTTAGGTCATTATCAATTATTACATCATCGAGGGAAAAAAAGTTGTAAAGTTTATAGAGTGTGTGATTGTCTCCATACATTTGGGATCATATCCTCGGCGTATCAGCTGTATCTCCTTTCACAACGAGCAGAAATTCGATTTCTTTCGGATTTCAGACAAATAAACTATTGGTCGCTCGCTGTATCATCTCGTGGAGTCGAGTCGCGTCGCCTGGGAGTGGACGAGGCTGCTTGGGATTCCATCACGCTGCTGAGCATTAGCCAGATGAGAACGCTTTGTATTTCCATTATTGATTCCTAGTGATTATTCGGCTATATCCCGATACCGCCTGGTGCGCAAATTAAACTTATCACCGCTGGATTCCGGACATTCTACGTATTTATTTCGGGGAAGGTGATCAGATGACTTCATTGCTAGTTCTAGCTGGGGACAACTAAATTCTTTCTAAATGCTAAAGTATGAAGCACGGTTATTAAATATACTGCGTAACTTGAGAAATGGTCATCTGATATTCTAGTAATTGGTGATCAGTATTACCAATTGTTATCTGTCAGATAGCATATACACTATTTTCATTTTAAACTGGAAGGATCGGCATAAAACAATTAAATGCACAGCAATTACGTTTACAAAGGAACTCAAAATTGACCCGTTATAACTGGTGTCACAAGGTTCGCACAGGGTTGTATAGCCCCATTCGCCGGTATTTTTAAATGGTCAATCATAGGAAAAAACAAGAATAATTTTAGGCTGAATACGACCCTTAAAAATTTACCTGTTGTGACAATCGTTAAGCGATTTGGGGTAGCCGCACTTATATATTTCATTGTAGTTATATGGGACAGGGACGTTTAATCGTTTTATGCCGATCCCTCCAGTTTAAAATGAAAATAGTATACTTCTTTAGCTTTGTATTCTATAAAATGAATTGCAAAATTACCCAGTTTGTACAATGCTAAATAGTCGATAGTTTGTAATTATCAAATATTATATCAGTGGTATCGAGTCGGCCTGTGGATCTTGAGAACCCTGGTTCGATCCTCACAGTCGACAAACAATTTTCACCAATTTAAATCTACCACTGATTTAACAGCTGGTAACCGCATTTCACGCGAAAAAAATATATTACATACCGAGATCTGCTTAGGTAGAGTGCCACACCCAGTAATGGGTAACATGCGTGTTGATATATTAATTTAATTATAACAAACAAAATTAAACCTCTCGAAAAACGTCAATTTTACATATTACTTTTATTTAGTCTCCTTTGCATTTTTGGAAAAGCAAACACATCCTTAATATAACCTCCTAAAATAATATTTCTTAATTTACCCAATTTTGTATCAATGGTAACTAAATAAATGACATCAAATTATGCCATGAAAAATAAATATAGATATAATAGGCATGTCTGAGCTTATATTATATTTAGGTTGAATGCGATTCGAACTTGGAATCTCCTGAATTTCGTAACGTTATCTACTCCACTGTTCTGACAAATAATTTGTCAATTGTGATTGATAATTAATTTATAATTTATTATTTTAATTATTGATACGACTTTCATAGATTACCAAAAACGTTGCTTGTTTGAAATGTATTTAGAAACGATGAAAAAATTGATAGTCCTTCTAAATTAAACAATCGGTAACATTTTTTGTTGTCAATTTTGATAGATAATTACCTTATTAATTAATTTCAGACATACGATTTTTTTATGGAATAATTTGATGTGATTCTAATCACCCGATATCTTTTATAGTTCTCGAGTTTGCAAAAACAAAAAGAAACTCAGCCTGTACGGCATGATGATATATCTACTTATTTATTTTATTTATCTTTCACAAAAGCGTTCGGTTAGAAGTTAGACCAACTGCCAACCTCCAAAATGATAAAGAAACACATCGATTTACTTTACGCACAATGTTTACTACTATACTCATAAAAATACTTGTTCCGAACAGTTTTTTTCACTTCCCTTTTGTGAACAGCAGTCAAAGAAATTGATATCCTCTCTTATCTAAAAGATACTCTTTTTTATTCTTTGTATAAAGATTCCTGATCTGTCACACAGGGGCGGATCCAGTGGAGGGGGGTGGGGTCAAGGGGGTCATGACCCCACCTAAGCATGGACTTTTTTTAAATGTTGGCCCTAATACTTAATAATGATGTCATTATTTACGATAACTTAATTTGTTAAACAAATTAAATAGAAAATATTATAAAAAAACTTAAAATTCTAAAATAATTCAGAACTATTGTTTGATTTATTATTCTAATAAATAGCCAAAAACCAATATTTTGTGGGGATATTATTTCGACCCGCAGATTGGAGAGGTATTTTATTTATGACCTAGTCAAGTATGTAACTACCGTCATTTGCACTTAGAAAATCAACTTCTAATTCAATAATTTTTGTATTCTATCGAAGAACCGTTTAGATATTGAAACTTTATGATTTAAAAAGTGTTGGCGTTCTTAGTGGAAATTTTTGAGGTGAAAAAAAAATCACTTTTCCTCACCACGTTTATAATTGTTTATAGAAAAATAATTTTGCTTAAAGCTACACATTCTCCTACACCTAAAAATGTGATTTAATGCGATTCCAAAGACGATTTTATGTGATTTAATGTGATTGTAAAAATTATTTAAAGCAGGAATATAATATGAGCAAATACAAATGTTTTTTATATTTAGAAGATGGGCAATAACCCCCCCCCCCTTCCGAGACAAAATTCACTCCTTGACCCCCCCCCCTAATTCGAAGTCTGGATCCGCCACTGCTGTCACAACCATTCTAAACATTGCCGCAAAAGAAGAGATTCTCCAACATGGCGGACTTCTCCCCTCCTTAAAGTTCGTTGACGTTTGAGTTTAACTTGGATTTGAATTGCAGTTTGGCGTCAGAAACGATAAATAATACTTACATTTCAATATTACAATACCCAATACACTGGTTTGCAGGCTGCGAATGGCCAACTTTGTGTGAGACATGTTATAAAATCTAATGTTCATCATTGTTTTATTTGGAAATGTTTTGTTTTATGAACACTTTGATAGCGTCATAAAATTGCATATTCATTAATCAGAAATAGTGGTTTATGCCTTTATTGATTTTATTATCAAGACATGCAGTTTTACTACGTAATTTAAATTTTGTTTTATAAATATTTGTTGCCATAAATTCAATATATGTAATAACAAAGCCAGCAAACTGTGGAAATAAGAAACCGATGTGTACCAATAAAAATTTCAGTTTAAACTTAGTTTACGTACATTTGAATCGTAATGAACTGTTTACTTAACTCTGTCTCTAGGGGTTACGAGACTTATAACGTGCTAGCCCGTGTAAAATTTATAACGGGCTGTTGACATTGGTTATCATGACAACATATCTAATTTTAAAGGTTCGACACTTAAATATTTTTTGATTAAACAAAATCTGTCAGATTTTCAAAGTCTACCTTGATGGAATATTTTAGTTATTGCGTTATACTATTGCAATTAATTTTATTAAATATACATATATTGCGATTCAAATGCACATAAAACATTGTACAATGTTCGACCGTTAACTGAAATTTACAGGCTCATACAGATAACAGGCTTGCTAGCGCTCGCCCGTTACCTTTCCATGCTCGCCTGTAAATTTCCGTATAACGGTCTTGCAATGTAAATAACTATTAAATTAATAACAGTAAATTGTTTGATAGCAATGTAATTTATTTCATATGATATATAACTTTAAGTTGCTTTTATTTATTTAAATCTACCTCTGTGGCTCCCCCTCTACTAACATCTTTGGGGTCCGTGATTTGACGGCTGGTAACCGCACTTCGCATGATGAAATATATTACTTACCGAGATCTGCTCCGGTAGAGCGCCACACCCAGTAATTGGTAAAAGGCGTGATGATATATTTATTTTATTTATTTAAGGAACAGTTTAAAATGTATTAAAAAATCATTCAAATATAGATCATTCGTTTTTAGAAATTAAATAAAATTTTCGTAACAATTCTTCATCATTATTTGCACATGAATTTAATATTTTCAAAGTTATTAAAATACTTTCAACTTTTACCTTCAAAAATATATTTAATAAATAATATGTATTAATATCTTGTTTCAAAAAGCGTGCAGGTGCCAAATTCAAACCCAAGTAGGCGCATGGTTCACCTTTAACTAGATTAAAAAATATAAAAAAGAAATAAGAATCCTGTTTTAAAAAATACTATTGAATATTTTAACCCCAGTTGACAGCGTAACATTTTTAACAAAAAAGCATCAGTACCAATTTAGATAATTATTTTTTAAACGCTCAAAACTTGTTTCCACATTCTTTGATTTAAAAGCTATACTTTGAAAACGGTCTCTTCTTTTTTATCAATCTTCTTTTGCTTTGGTAAACGCAACGAACTCACAAATGCTGCGAATTCATAAAATCTGTCACAAATTTTTACATTTTGTACTATTTCCTCACTAGTGAGTAAAACGATTACTATTACAACTAAATTGAGTGAGGGAAATGTCATTTGACAACGTGATGTGCATTTGCAAATATACTTCTTTGATTTATATAAAATAATTATTAAATTACTTGTATCGCAAATGTAAAAATGTAATTTTCACGTGAAAAAGGACCATTGCACAACCCTTTCCTCGCTAGTATTACAATATAATATTGTTTTATAATTAATACGTCATATAATAATACCCTTCAAATTTTTTTTCCGCAGTATAAAAACTCTCTATAGAGATTATCATTCATTTAACAATTTGAAACAAACAAAGATCGTGGATAATTATTGTCAAGTTTTAGGGTTTCTATCGTCGATGTTTCTAGCATTTTTGTTTTTAATTTAAATATTAGTGTGCAGCATTCGTGACTATTAGTATTAACGAAAAACATCCACTTATACAGAGTTTCAATTAACCAAAATGCGGAAGAAGAACCAGCAACCCCATTTAAAATATTAGCTAATAAATAACCTCGAAACAAATAAGAAAAATGAGTGCTGCAAACGATTTCACGCAGCAGAGGCACAATTAAATAGTAGTTCACAAGCTAATCCTGCCGCGCACACAGCTTGCTGGCAGGCAGGCAGGCAGGCAGGCGGGCAGCTCCATTAATTGTAGGAGGGTGGGTCCAACACGCAGATAATCTGACAGATAAATATACGAGCCTATACGTTTAGCCCAGGGCAATGAACTCAACACAGGCTACATACAGGACACGTCCAACACCGAATTCACGTTCGCGACACGATTCGCAATCCTTCGTCCTTTGCTTCCGTTCGTGCAGGGTCTGATCAAGTCATCACTGAACTAACGCTGAAATTCAGATGGGCAAAATGAAAAATGGACGTTGCGTACCTTAAAATCAACTTCCTATTTTCTTTCTAATACTAGCTATCATTTTCCATTTCATTTCTAAGACTATTAGGATTTTTAAATAGTGACAAAAATTGGACCCAATAACTAAGTACCTACTTAAAAATTAATGATAATATTATATTAAAAGAACTAATACCAACTGTGCTGGCCAGCCTCTGACGATGCCCTCATAAGGTGACTTGGAGGCTGAATTTTGTGAGACTTAGACAAGTGTTTATTTTGATATTTTATTATTAGAACTAATTTCAATTAAGAAAAAAAATAAACATTATTAAAAGCATCTATTAACATACATACATACATAACATCACGCTATATCCCATTAAATGGGGTAGCACGAACCCGTCAACATTCTCATCCTGACACACGATACTCGTTTCGACCACATTAACACTTCCTCCATACGAACTCTTTCTTTTCTCACAACCAAAATCCATCATCACGCAATAAACATCCATCTATTCGCTCCTGTACACCTGTTTCGTAAATCTTATACTTAAATTTGTACCTAAGTTAAAAATTAAAAGATAAGTATAACTAATACTAAAACTACAACGAACAACAACATAGTACTATATTCCATATAAATGTATAAAAAATACTAATATCAAAAACAAAGTATATAAAAAAGTGATAGCAATGCCAAGCTTATAGGGACCAACTGAAAAAGTATCTTTCTCTCAAGTTTGACATGTAATGATCAACGTCATCTGTTATTAGTTGAATATCCCAATAGTTTGTTTTTTTAGTATAGAACAATAGCATAACAAGTTTACACTCACGAAAATTTACAGTTCAGCTTTTGCTATTCAAAATTCTTAATTTCTGTTTGTATTCTAAAAGATGAAAGTAGCTCTTATCAAAGATACTTTCAACCAAAGATATATACTTATAATTCAATGTCAAAAACTGTTTGTTAGCTAGCACCTGCACGATAACAATTCCGTAATATTTATTTTCTACTTCCGTTAGGATATAGATGTTTTATTTCACTTATTTGAGTTAGGTAATGAACTGCATTATTTAACTAGTGAAATAATGAGGTAACATAGCAACAGATATCTTGGTAGACGAATTCTGATGTGTTATTCTTTTATTTTTTGAATTTATAACTGTCATTAATATATCAAAATTTCATAATTTCAAAAACGTTCTTTCGTATTTATTAGAACGGAAATAGAAAAAATATCGTATGAAACTAGTAAGGAAATAGGTTATTACCTTACGCATGTGAAATTTGCAGAACGAGGCGTAGCCGAGTTATGTAAACACATAAGTAATAACCTTCATTTCCTTAATAGTTTCATAAATAGGTATTATAGTACTAGTACTATAAAGTTATACTTTTCGGACTGAAATCACTACTGTAAATATGAAAATATGATCCAGTATGAAATAAAAATAATGTGGCAGATATCGGTAAGTGATATATTTCTTCGCATGAAAGATGTTAGTGGAGGGGGAGCCACAGGAATAGTTATAACGTGGTGTAAATTGTTAGTCGGTTGTGGGAATCGAACCCGTGTTCTTAAATTCACAGGTTGTCTCGATACTACTAAGCCACCTACTCCAGTTAATTGATGTAAATGTTTAAAGGGCTTGTTACTAGTTTTGATGTGTGTTATATATGTTCTCATTAATTAAAAATTATAAAAATGTAAAAGATTTAAATTTATTTAGTTTAATTTTAAATTTTCATTTATCTTTTTAAAAATGTCATACATGCAGACAAACAAACATAAAATAAATATTAATTGAACGCATGCAAATATTGTCAATTTTACAATAATTGTGATGTTTGCTTTGCCATTCGACAAACAATTTTGTTTTTAAATTACCCCCATGCGCTTCACTAGCATGTTTGGGGGCCGTGATTTATCAACTGGTTACCGCATTGCACGTGTATAAATATATATTACTTACCAAGGTCTGCTACGGCAAAGTGCCACAACCAATAATGTGTGAAAGGCGTGATGATATCTTTCTTTTAATTTAGTAAACTTAAATTAGAAAAGTGCATTATATGAAAATTAAATATAAACGAGAATGGCTGTATGAATCTTGCTTAAAAATAAAATAAAAATAAATATAACATCACGCCTTTTACCCATCACTGGGTGTGGCACTCCGCCTAAGCAGATCTCGGTAAGTGACATATTTTTTCGCGTGAAGTGCGGTTACCAGCCATCAAATCACGGCCTCCAAAGATATTAGTGGAAGAAGAGGCACAGGGGTAGATTTTTTAAATTGGTGAAAATTGTTTGTCGGCTGTGGGGATCGAACCAGGGTTCTCAAGATCCACAGGCCGACTCGATACCACTGAGCCACCTAAAGAAGATAATTTAATTTTAATAAACAAATAACTATTAAGTATAAATTCTTCAAACACCGTTTCGTCCTTTTATAAAATGTGTGTGTGGTGAGCGTGCAGTACACTCCTAGATTCGTCCCTGCGTTCGTGTCCGGGAGCACGCGTGTCCTGGCGTGTCCTGGCGTGTCCTGGCTCTCCGTGTTCACTGTTCGGTTAGTCGAACACGACGTGAGATCGCTACTGAATTTATTTATAACCTATTTTGTAAAGTCCCAGGATGTTGCGTTGACTCAAATGAAAAGGACTGCTGAAAAAGACGGAATTTTGTATTGAAGAGGATTCTTTCAGTATTGTCGAATACTGGCAATATGATTATGAACTACTCTTATTAAAATACGGACGGGATCGAGATTCTGGCACAATGGTAACGCGCTCACTTTCATAACCCTACAGATTTTTAGTTAACTTTCTGCCCAGTTACTAAACATATAGAGTTTCACAACTTAGAGCAAAAAATTAAAGGGTATATTCTGTACGACGTGCTGATCATGAAACAAATTTTTTTTTTAAATCGCAAACTATTTTCCATGTTTCCCAGTCCAAAATTTTCGTTGCCACTGCCACTGGGTGGATGATTATGTTAAAGTTATTAATTAAATAAAATTCTATTATAAATAACTGCTAATAATTGAATTGTGTAATTATTCTTTCGTAGTTGATACCTACTTCATTGTTTGTGTTTAATAGGAAAGCGAATCCAGTACAGTACTACAAAAAATGTTTTAGGTTAACAACCCTTAATTTTTCGAATTTTAAAAAATTCTTTTTGTTTCATGATCAGCACGTCGTACAGAATATATCATTTAATTTTTTGCTCTAAGTTGTGAAACACCCTGTATACCATCGGCCAAGTATATTTTCAAAAATTGGTTGCTAAATGTCAGTAGTATATCATTTCTCGAGATATATTGTACATCTAAAATAAATATATCAACACGCCTTCTATCCATTCCTGGTTGTAGCACTCCTCCGTAGCAGATCTCGGTAAATGGTATATTTCTTTACGTGCAATTCCGGTTAATAACTGTCAAATCACGACCGCCAAAGATGTTAGTGGAGGAGGAACAACAGATATAGATTTAATTTACTATTTCAATATAAATAAAATAAATAAATATATCATCACGCCTTTTACCCATTACTGGGTGTGGCACTCTACCGAAGCAGATCTCAGTAAGTGATATATTTATGCATGTGAACCAGCCGTTATGTACTGCACCCGAAGATGTTAGTAGAGGAGGAGCTACAAGAGTAGTTCTAATATGGTAAAAATTGTTTGTCGGCAGTGATAATCGAACCCGGGTTCTCAAAGCTACAAGCCGACTCGATACCACTGAACCACCTACCCTATATAAAAATGAATTGAATATTTATTCATTGTAAATCGTTAGTGATATAATTTTTATACATTTATTTTAAAATATGAATTCATTCTCTCATTGGTGTATTTGATTTAGATTATAATTAGTTTCATAAATTTTAAAGGCCGCTAATTTATATTACATTTATTTGTGTCAGTTTGAAATTTAATCAATTAATTAATTTACGAAAATAATTAAATTCATTTGTACAATTACTGGCGTGAAATTTCAAACCAAACACATTTTCCTTGAAGATGTTCATTATCCATTAAACAAATTAATAAAAAAATAAAATAGTAATCAATCACATATTGACAAGATCAGGGCAAAAAAACCATAAAGAAGGAAAGAGAACAAAAAACAGTCTGGACTAAAAATAAACAGTTGAAATACAACAGTCTTTGACCATTATATCATCCCCTTAGCAAACTTAGAGAAGTATTTGATTTTCCTGTTTATACAAATAAAATCTCGAATCGCAGTGGAGCTGGGATCAGGCTGGCCATGACCGCGTTGCGGTATTGCAGCTCCGACGGTTCAATTCGGGGTTAAGTTAAATAATGATACTTTTAATCTACATAGTAGATAGCACATGAAATAGTGCGGGAAACGTGCAAACACGAAATATTTACGGTGTAATTCCTGTTTATAAATTAGGACGGAATTAACCCTGTATTTGTACCATGCTCTTACACAACATTGTCCTTGTTGTTTTGCTACAGTTTTATTTTTAGCAAACATTCACGTTTTTAATATTACTTTCAAATTATTTATTCATTCGTATTTGACATATTGTAATATAACATCTGGTGGTCTAATTTTATACTACACATTGGAATTCTTCAGATGTTTATAAATAAAGAAAATAATTATATCATCAAGTCTTTTACTTATTACTGGATGTGGCATTTTGCGCGTAAAGTGAGGTTACCAGCCGTCAAAGTACGTCCCCAAAGATGTTAGTGAAGGGGGAACCACAAGGTGGAAACTTATTTGCTGTTGTCGCGTTGTAGGTACAGCATCTGGGTACAGAGTTTCTTGTTTGTGAGACGGTAAATTAATGGGGTAGGTGGCTCAAAAATATAGCTATTAACATACCTAGGAATGTTATGAGTATCATTACAGCCGCAGATGTCCGAGCTCGTAGAGCGAGGATTTTAACACATCTAAGGTTTGTTATGACTCATAACATCCGTGGATTGTTCAATAGTTTACCGGTTTCAGAATATAAACACGTTAACGTCATTAATAAATATTATTTTTTGAAATTCTTTTATGAATAACGTCATTGTCATCATTTTAGAAGGTGATCAAGTAAGTCTGTGTTCTGTATGTTTTTTATTTAACGCCATGGTTACAATTGTTTTGTATCATATTTATAATAATGGGGTAGGTGGCTCAGTGGTATCGAGTCGGCCTGTGGATCTAGAAAACCCTGGTTCGATCCCCACAGCCGACAAACAATTTTCACCAATTTAAATCTACCCCTGTGGCTTCCCCTCCACTAACATCTTTGGGGGCCGTGATTTGACTGCTGGTAACCACACTTCACACGAAGAAATATATCACTTACCAAGATCTGCTTAGGCAGAGTCCCACACGCAGTAATGGGTAAAAGGCGTGATAATATATTTATTTATTTATGAGACGGTAAATTTTTAATTTTTATCAATTTTTGTTGTTATTATAAAAACTCGATACCACTGAGTCACCTACCCAGTGCCGGATTAATACTAGGCGGGGCCCTAGGCAATCGCAAACGAGACCTCCTCCCCGCTCCTTACGCCCCACTCTCCTGACATGAAAATACAATAACTAAAATTCAAATAAACTTTATTCATAATTCAAATAAACATCGAACATAAAACTTGATATATAATTACTTATAAAGGAAAACAAACATTTGCAATTACTACTCCAACGGTCAACTCAGAAGAAACGTTTTTCGGGGCCCCTATTTGACGGGGGGCCCTAGACAATTGCCTAGTACTGCCTATTGGTTAATCCAACACTGCACCTACCCCCATAAAAGGCTGAATGATATATCTATTTATATTTTTTATTTAAAAGATGAATGTTTAGGTATCAACTTTAAACGTAATTAAGTGCATGTTTCACCTTAGTGCACTTTTAACATAGACGCTGACGCTTGTTCTTTTAATAGTTGAAAAATAAAATAACTTTCGCGTAAATAATTAAGAAGAATTTACAGTACTTCACACATCAAGAAAAATAAATACATAAATCTCGTATAACAATAACTAAAACAAATCTATTTTTAGTGCAAGCAATTTATTTTTAAACCTCACTTGGTAACCAATCAGAGTCGCCTGTGATTTAATTTACAGCAACGAGCACCCAACAACCTAACCTAGGTTAATACCGCCCATAAAACAAACTAGATACAATCACACATGAAGTACGTATGTTACCTTGAACGTTATTTGACAGCTCGGAGACAAAAAACGATCGGAAGCCATGAAGCCAACAAGCAAGCTTACGCCAAGCGTTCGAGGAAACATTTACCCGGCCAGGGACGGAGGAAATGGGGAATAAAATAAATGGGCCGGGGGCAACTCTCACAGTATTTTACCAGATTGTGATAGTTTTCATAATTTTTCACATCGTAAGGAAATAGTACAAGAAAGAAACAAATAGCAGGAGCTTTCTCAATAGCTTTCAGTTTTTTGTTCATACCCTATGGCCCAAATAAATAGAGGCAATGGCCTACATTCAAAGCCCTCTTCACTGACTAAAGACACTTTTCCGGAAATAACAATAAAAGGAAAACATATGCAATCATAAATTTACAAGGAAACGACACAAAATGTATTCTTAGTCATCCTGTGCATCTTGAGAACCCTGGTTCAATCCCCACAGCCGACAAACAATTTTCAAAAATTTAAATCTACCCCTGTGGCTCCCTCTCCACTAACATCTTTGAGGGCCGTGTTTTGACGGCTGGTAACCGCACTTCACGCGAAAAGATATATCACTTACCGAAATCTACTTAAGCAGAGTGCCACACCCAGTAATGGGTAAAAGGCGTGATAATATTTTTTTTTCAAATATGACCCGTTATAACTGATTTTACAAGGTTCGCACAGGGTTGTACAGCCCCATTCTTCGGTACGTGTATAATAAAAACAAAAAAAAATACAATCTTTAAATAAGTATATTTCCTTATTTACACGATACAAGTATAATATATTATAAATATTATATACAAACATAATCTAAACATTTACCTACATTACTCAGTCTGATTCAGTACAGGATATTTAATCTTTTCATTGAGTAACATAACTGCTAATTGGATAATTTAATCCGAGTTTTTAGAAAAAAACAAGCATAATTTTAGATTGAATACGACCCTTAAAAATTTACGATTTGAGGTAACCGCACTAATAGATTTCATTGTAGTTGAACCCTTAAATGCACGATTTCTTATTTTATTATAAAAAAAATAAATTCTAACGTGAAAATGGTCAAATAATAATGGAAAAAATAGTAAAAAAAATATAATGTCAAAAACTCAAATTTATAAAATATAAAAAATATTTTGCCAAACAATACTTCTGCTGCCACCTATGAGAGAAATGATGTAACGTATACTTCAAATAGTATGTTGTAAATGTGCAACAGTGCGCATTTAAGCTATTTAAACTTTCATATAAGAAAAAACGCAATAAAAATGGGATGTTGCAAATATGCAACAATATGCATTTAAGGGTTAATCGTTTTATGCCGATCCCTCCAGTTTAAAATGAAAACAGTATACGGCATTTGTCCCCGTATATAAAATGTCCTTCCTCCGCTTGGCGATCGGCGTTTAGTTCGGACACCGATAGTCACCACCGCATAAACAACAACAAGAAAAACATTCGATGCTCACTTATCTAACATAGCCACCCGAGTTTTTGCTAAATGAAGTGGCATATAGGTCGGGGACACTGGCTTCTGGCTTTCGACCACAAAAACCTTACGAGCTCATAGTTGGCGATAATCAGTGTAAGCGTTGTCAAGCTCATCAATGGCTCCTCCCCACTAATGTATTGTTAATTGTCGGCTATTAAAACAACGATGTAGTATACAGAGGTGACTGGGATCCACTCGAACTAGTTCAAGGCTGGAAAGTTGAGGCTGCACTGCGATTTAGAATTTTAGCGATATTGGCTAATGTGCGAATTATCTAGATAAATTGGACTGATTAGGACTTGGGCGAGATTTGCAGCTAATTGAAATGGAAATGTCGATTATGAATCTGTTATTGGTAATACGGGAACTAATGCAGGAGTTATGGTGTTTTCAGTTGTAGTTTATTATAGATACAATCAGTTTGCAATTATCTACGGACAGATTAACTGGACTACAAATTTATCATAGGTTATAACATAAAACACGAGTTCGAATACCGCGGCAGACAACGAACATTTTCACCACATTAATTCATATTATTCATGTTACTTACTTATCGCCCGTTAATATCCTTCGATCAATAATGCCTAATATATCGTAATAATATATGTATTAATTAATTAACTAATAATAAAAGCAATTTTCTTCGTGAATTCGAAGCTGAATTGTAATTTTTTTTTCTGAAATCGTCAAGAAAATGCTTTCTTTCCTGACGCATTTTAGTATGGAAAGTAAGTGTTTACCAAAACATTTGCAAAACAGTCAAGTAAAGTACTTTCCTGACTAGTCAGGACATAATACTTCACGAAAGTGTTTTACTTGACTCAGCGAATTAAAATACTCGGCCTGACGGCCTCGTACTTCAAACAACCGCTTCGTCAAGTAAAGCATCACTTTCCTGACTTATTATGTAATATACTATTCCATATTGATAGTTATTTGATTTACGTAAGTAAAAGTTTAATATTATTTTGAAGAATATCAACATTTTCATTGCGTTTTGTGAAATTTTTAATGATTTTTAAAGAAATTAACAAATAAAAATAGTAAAAAAAGTAAAATTATATCAATGAAAATATAATATTAATTATTTTTCATGATTACTGAAATAGTTGAAAATTTTATCAATTTATACACGATTTTCATGATAAACATGTAAATAATATATTTGATTTTGTAAACTTGAAAATATTATTATCTATTTAGATATTTATGAAGTATTTTATTATCTTAATTAAATTTTGACTTACAATTACTACCAATTAAAGACAATATTTGAACATTGAAAATAGAACAATGCGATTGCCGCGTGTGTCAAGATCTTACGAACAAATTATATGTTATGCAGATATACATTTTCGAACAACTATTATTTGAAACAAAGTTATTAGATTCAAGATCCAGGGTTAAACATCTTTAAAATCACGAACCAAGTCAAATATCTTTCCATCTTAATAATTTCATTCATTTGCATTCTTCTCAGATAATATAGTTGGAAATGTGTTTGTACTGTAGACCGATTGATGGAAACAGAATTATTATTTAAATTATATTTTTATTAATTATAATACTTAATTAACGAATCTAGTTTAAAATTAAATAAAACGCGAACACCGCGTGATGTGAAGATCTACATCTTCACGCTTTGAGTCGATGGACGAGACTGATGGTTTCCACCAAAACACTTGCTGTCCTGGGTACAATACTCACATCTGGAATCCATCCCCCACACATCGGGGTGGACACAGATGTCTCAAGTGTTTTGTTTATGTAGTCTGACACTCGGGCACTGCAGATAACGCGAACATGAAATCTTGTTGGAATTCTAAGAATATTAACTATAACTGTCTCTTTTTATAATTTAATGCCCTATATTCGAAAACCAAAAGATCTCACACTCAGCCTTAATGGCACATGTGGTCACGAGTGTCAAATTACATGAAACCAATCTTACCTAAATGCAACATAACAACAATGAGATAGCCCATATTGTTACAGTACTGTGTCAACATCAACAACAGTTTGAAATTGTAGCACATTTCCATGCAACTGGGTATATTTCTGCAACCTTCACTGAAATATTTCTCATCTCATACTTGTCTATGCTCTATTATTTCCACTCAAAAACATTCATTTTCAATCATACTTACCGTTCTTCAGTCTACGGCGCCTGGACCTTCCTATACGATACGATACGATACGAGTCGAGTATTTGCTCTGCCGTAAATTCACTTCACATCTTTCCCGGCACTTTCAACGTTAACCTTCTGTTTTTTGCTCACTTCAACTTTTCCCAATTTGAAACAAAATACTTAACGTGATCCTGATCGATTTCCTCATATTGCACTACCGTCTTTTGTCGTGAAACTGGACAATTTCATTAAAGGTGGGTCAATTCTAAATATGTAATAATTAAATGAAACATTTACTTAATATTTAATCACTTAAACGAACTATGTTATATTAGCCGCCAAATTAATACTATACTAAAAATGAAGTTTTGAATATTGACTATTGTTGCTTTTTTATATTAACAGTACAAAAATAGGGCGTAATGACATAGAGCCCAACTAACAAGAATCTAACTGATGGAGTCTCAAAATTAACATTTTTAAAATATTTGCGCTTAAATTTTATTATATATTTATTTATGTTACGCTGTACAACAGGAACTTAATCCCAATTACAGTACAGGGCCCGGACTCACCGAGCCGCAGAGTAAAAGTTTATATATTTTTTAGCTTGAGTGAGATTCGAATTCCGTATCGCTATCCACACCATTATATAGTTATAGTCGTTTTGAAAGACTGTTCATTTATGGGCTGTGAATATTTTAGGGATTATTGTTTATTATTATTGTTTATTTTATATGGGGTAGGTGGCTCAGTGGTATCGCGTCGGTCTGTGGATCTTGAGAACCCTGGTTCGATCCCTACAGTCGACAAACAATTTTCACCAATTTAAATCTATCCCTGTGGCTCTCCTTTCACTAATATCTTTGGGGACCGTGATTTGACGGCTAATAACCGCACTTCACGCGTAGAAATATATCACATACCGAGATCTGCTTAGGTAGAGTGCCACACCCAGTAATGAGTAAAAGGCGTGATGATATATTTATTTATTTATTTATCGAGTCGGCCTGTGGATCTTGAGAACCCTGGTTCGATCCGTACAGTCGACAAACAATTTTCGCCAATTTAAATCTATCTCTGTGGCTCCCCTTTCACTAATATCTTTGGGGACCGTGATTTGACGGCTGGTAACCGCACTTCACGCGAAGAAATATATCACTTACCGAGATCTGCTTAGGCAGAGTGCCACACCCAGTGATGGGTTAAAGGCGTGAGCATATATTTATTTATTTATTGTTTATTTATCGATTGGTAACAAATAATGATCGTTATACAGAATAGATAAGTTTGTTCTTAGCTTAATCAATTATAAAATAATAATAAGACAATTGAAACTGAAACATAATGAAATAAGGAAGATGAAACAGATCTGTAATTTGAAATCTCTATAGCAACCGTACGTATTCATATTAATATTGGGAGAGTTGGCTGAAATTTATTTGTTTAAAAGTTAATTTCAATGTAGGAAAACCGTGCCTTTTCTCTTGAGTTATTGTAATAATTCTGAAGTTTTCATATAAAAAGTTTGGTGAGAAATGTGTGTCAAAAATCAAGAAGAACATAGAGCACGCGGACCCCTTACATGAAAAATGGATTGACCCAACACGTGTCGCATCCAGACAAAACTCAGCATAAAATTTTTATTACGCTTCCTGCTAGAATTTTTCGTTTTACAAGGAATTGCCATGGTTCATAAATCTAGTTACAATCCTCGAGCGCGCGCGCGCGTCAATTTTATTATTCTACATCTCGAAATAAATTGATTTAATTAGCTATTTTACTATTTATTCGATAATAAAAATCGCAATAAATTCACTACATAATACATATATATTTAGTTTAACATTCTAACAATGAAATATTTTGTGGCGCATTTTATTCTGCTGTTCTGTTTCTTCAAATTTTTTCTACACTTATAAATTGTGCCAGTCGGATGAATATGTCCTTTACTTTTCTATTTTCATTGTAAAACATTGACAAACATTCTATACAAATCATAAAGTAGGTACAGCAATTTTGGGAACTTTATTAAATCAAATTAAAAATTCAACATACATATATCAAACTAAAAGCCAATATCTTCCTCAAATGTCAGTCAATCTATCAAAGTCTTTGAATATATAAAGTAATAGTTAATTACATACCTAAACCGTGAAATAACTAAGTCACGTATCGAAGAAACATGTTTAGAACCGAGACAGATGACATTCTGATAACGCCAAATACATTTTATGGACGAGGTCTACATAATTACTTTTGCACCCGTTATTAAAATATCATTTAACGTACTGGTTTCTATAACGATAAATAAAATTTTAATCATGACTTTGAACATTTTAGTCTCGGCGTGAAGTTAACAACTAACATATTAAGCTTTATAAACTTTTTAGATACTCGTTCTTTATAAACTAGTAATTAATTGACGTTTATAAAACTTATTAAATAATATACTATTATGCAACTACATTACGAGTATGTCCAAAATTTATTATAAATTTCTATATTTAAAAATAGTTTTTTCTATAACTGTAAAAAAATGTTTAGTTTTTTCACTAATATCAATTCGCGAAGTACGTGATTTTTTTTGCACCCTACTGCGGATAACAAGTTTTTTACGCACTATTTCGTTTTATTATCTGTAACTGACAGGGATTTTTAACATCACACCTTTGGCTCAGCTGATATATCAACTACAAATTTCTAAAGTTTGATATTTAAGAATAGCAGAATTACGTATTATCAAAGAGCATAAATTACATGTAATGTATGCTCTTTGGTATTATTTAGAATGATAAAATTATCAATAATTTGACTAATTGTTTTATTGTAACATTGCAATAAATTGTATCATTTTGACAGTATGTAATTAAGTGAAAAAACAGTCAAAAGATTCCGTTTAGATTCATTTATCATTTTGCTTTTTTTGTTGTTTTTATTTTTCATGTGTCACCATTCGTACCGCCCACATGAAACTTCACTCATGAAATAGAAAACAAAAAAAAATGTTTTTCAATTCCTTTTACAAAGCATGTCTAACCTCTGTTCAATTCAAACACTTAAAAAAAACAAGGTGCTATTATAAAAAATAAAACAAAAATATTAATGGTAACACCGTGACAAAAGACAAAAACAAAGGAACTGCAGATGATTTGTCATTGTTAAGATGCCAAGCGCACACATCAAGCATGCCATGAAGTATGTACGTAGACTTACCAGTAATTCCTTTATAAAGCAGTAAAAAGTGCAATAACTTTTAAGACCGCACTGATGCTGGAGATATGCAACAACGCTTCCAAGCTCAAGGTCTCTGCAAAGATTTTATGACCAAAATGAAATTTCTCTTTTGATGGAGCAACCATCCAATCTCTTAAGCAAACATATTCTTGCGGCAATTAAATATCTAGTATAAAAATGAGCTGTTATAGGAGGACTCGACATTCGAATGCAATAACTATTAAAATTATCGTCATAACAAACATAATTTGCAATTGTTATAAATGAACATAAGCCAGACAAGTACAGCCATACCTCGCTATACAGCCGCTCTTTATACGACATTTCGCTATAACGGCCCTTTTCAATTAAAGGATGAG
Source organism: Pterostichus niger (assembly GCA_947425015.1). Classification (NCBI taxonomy): domain Eukaryota; kingdom Metazoa; phylum Arthropoda; class Insecta; order Coleoptera; family Carabidae; genus Pterostichus; species Pterostichus niger. The sequence continues at coordinate 3,008,208 of OX380341.1, read as the reverse complement.
GGCACTCTAAAATTTTTAAAAAATGCATTTTTTTTCATTTGCTTAAATTATAGTTTAAACCCTTAGGAATAAGGGACAATTAATTTAAATTCCGCGCGGAAGTATTTCAGAGGGAAAAAAGCGGTTTTTTAACATTTTCTCGAAAACCAGAAGTTATATGCATTTGAAGATTGCACCACTGGATTCAGTGGGTCAAAATACATATGTATGTAAATTTTCGTTTTAATAATCCTACGATTAAGGATTTTTGGTAAAATTGAATTAAAATCGGAAAAAAACAAAGGGGTACCCATTAAGAAATAATTAAAAATATTAAATTGCATAAAAATGTATGAAAATTTGTTTATAAGTCAATTCGGACTCGGGGAATTCAACGCCGTTGAGCGCATTTCCATATCTTGTTTAGTTTTTGAGATATAGCCTCCGGAAAATTGAAATTTTTCGAATATTTCAGTTTTTCTACTTTTACGAGGCTATATCTCGAAAACTAAATGTGATATGAAAACGCGGTCAACGGCATTAATTTTCTCGTGCTTCAGTTAACTTATAAACATAGTTTCAGCGATTTTTATTTTTTTAAATTTTCCGCCAAAAAAATCGCAAAAAGCGGTTTTTTAACATTTTCTCGAAAACCAGAAGTCATATGTTTTTGAAGATTGCACCACTGGATTCAGTGGGTCAAAATACATATGTATGTAAATTTTCGTTTTAATAATCTTACGATTAAGGATTTTTGGGAAAATTGAATTAAAATCTGAAAAAACCAAAGGGGTACCCCTTAGGAAATAATTAAAAATATTAAATTGCATAAAATTGTATGAAAATTTGCTTATAAGTCAATTCTGACACGGGGAATTCAACGCCGTTGAGCGCATTTCCATATCTTGTTTAGTTTTTGAGATATAGCCTCCGGAAAAGTGAAATTTTTCGAATTTTTCAGTTTTTCTACATTTCCGAGGCTATATCTCAAAAACTAAATGTGATATTAAAACGCGCTCAACGGCATTAATTTTCTCGTGCTTCAGTTAACTTATAGACAGGGTTCGAAGATATATATCCATTATATAAAAATATCAAATAGTCTATAATAAATACAGTATACCTCTCATTATTACTTTCATAAATTCTGTTAAAATTATATTCTACTTTACTAGCTTTTGACTAACTTCACATCAACGACATAAATCCAAATTGTGTGCCATTTGTGATGTCATTAACGGCAAAGTCTGAACCATTTCCAAAATTTTTATTTGGTACTCATTTTCGAAATACAAATACAAAACTATCAATGAGTCAGAGTGGCCAAATAAAAGTACATTTATTGAACTATGTGAACAGTTACACACTTGCTGTAACAGCCACAGCAGGGCTGGAACGATATTTCTCCACTTGGCATTGTCCAATCTCAATTACGTAATCGTCTCGGTAACGACAAAGCCGGTAAATTAGTTTTTATGTTTAAATATTTAAACCAAAAAGAAACTACAAAAAAAACTAATTTGGATTGGATTTGGCCAAGTGAGTCTATCTGCAACGCTATGTTCAGGAAGTTCATCAGAAGATGATGATTTGCCCCTATCTGGAATATAGGATTATATAAATATTCTTACTATTCTTAGTACTATATAATATTTGTTTATCCATTCAATGTATATGTACTTTTTTTCATTACCTATGTTAATTTTTTATTTAGGAATAATAATTTATTTTGTATTTCCTATTGTGATAATAAATGTGTACAAAAACTAAAATTAAAAAATAAATATCCAAAAAGTGATATTTATCTGATATATATCCTATATATCAGATATTTTGATATTTATTATAAATATCATAATATTTACGAACCCTGATTTATATATATATATATATATATATATATGGCTCGAAACTTTAAACGCGTTTTTCTCAAAATCATATTTTCAAAATCGGGCGAAAAGAAATCTGAAATACTAATTGATGGATCGTGCTGAATCTTTTATTTCTTATTCTAGATATAAAATACTCAAAAACTACAGGGGCTTTTTTTTAAAAGTACTTCATTCGTTTTTTATGGTCGTTTTTATACAGAAATTTAGTCCCGAATAATGAACTTTTTTTTCAAACGTGCGCCATTTTGTTAAAAATCAAAATTTTCCAAATCTAGCCCGTAGTTTTTTAGAGTACACATCAGAGATTAAGAAAACATATCCAGGTCTATTGCTGTTCCCGGAATGTTTTCGCCCGATTTGCCATTTTTTTTAATTTCTGACGACAATTTTGAATATTTTCTTTAAAACAAAATTTTAAATAAAGTTTAAAGAGCACTAAATAAAGATCCAAAAACAGATCTTAAGCAGCACGTTTAGATTTCGTTAAAAAAAATCTTGAAAATGACCCTTTTTTTCCTTGTCTAGAGTGGCCTTACCCCTTAAGGCACGTTTTCGATTTACGGCCTAAAATGTTTCGCTATAAAACTTTTTTTCCCATTGAATTTGTATGAATTTGTATTGATTCCTTATACGGGTTTTCGCTTTGCGGCCAAGTTTCGTGGAACATATCTAGGCCGTAAAGCGAGGTATGAGTAGAAAATTTATTTGTGAAAACTTGAGATCGCAATATGCAACTGCAATTCCTAAAACTAATTTGATATATTATATTCCAAATACGATATTTCCATGTGAGCAGTTTGCTATTATTTTGCGAAAATTATTTTATCTGAAGCTGACAGGAAAATAAACATTTGCCTGACCTTTAAGACTCAAGAAAGCTTTGCTTTGCATGCCTAGCCAAGAAAATAACATATTGCCTGCTTAGGTAGGTAATGAAAGAAACGTGAGTGTCTAGTTACTTAGCAACATAAAATACTGACTGAATATGTAAGTCAAATATTTCTTTTAATTTAAATTTAAATATGTATTATTTGTTTATAAGTTTCAGGTAAAATGTTATACGTAACACATCAGTAAAGCGTCGTACAGGATTCGTAAACTGTATCAAGCTCGGCATGAAACTATCTACTCATCTTGTATTTGAACACTTTCCCGAATTTTTACGTAAATAACTATTCATTCATAAACAATTTGTAATTAATGGTCGTAAAATTATTTAAAAAATATATTAACAAATATTTTGTGAGATGAAAGTGATATAATAATACAAATTTGCAAACCTGTAAACATTTAAACTTAATTTCTGCAAAATCGGATAAATGCTACTTAACACATGTGTGCAGTAAGCCATCGATATATGTTAGTAAGCTAGTGATAATTAAAGTAAGTAATTATCCCTAACGTAATATTATTACAAATTTATATTAGATTCTAATTTAAATCATCATTTCATGTCCAACAGAATAATTATCTACTAACCAAGTTGATGTTTTTGTTCCATTATCATTTGCTTTGCATATCCATTACATAAATAACAGTATCCCAATACATTAAAATATCAAAAGTAACTAGTTAAATACATCAATCAATACATTCATACAAATTATCTATCAAACCGAACACGAAAACAAAAACACCAAATTTCCAAACCAATCGATAATCAACTTAGAAATGCTAATCGTACGATGGATGGTATGTTCTTGAAAGACACTTGGTTGGACGTAGACATAATAAAATTTTTATCTTGGAATTTTAAATCAGAATCCCGCAAAAAAATGTCTGATAACATAAACATAAAATCAAGAACGCAGTTAAGAGCCAGCGTAAATTATTCTTTCGTGCCATCGAGAGATGCATCTGCATGTATTCTGCAGTTTAGGGTGCCATCTGCATAATACCAAACAAAGAAAAAGAGGTTTTAGAAGATCTTTTGTTTTTATGAAGAACTTACACTGTGTTCTTATGCAAAATTCTTGAGTTTGGATACTTATACCTTTATGTAAAGTTTAGCATTATGCCGGATAGACATGTTGTGGAATTCTATGCGAAGTAATATTTTGAAGAGCTATAGAAACATTTCAGTTTTTACTGTAGGATTAGATTTATAGATAAACCGTTAGATAGTGCATCCTCCGGTTTCGATTGTTTTTGTTTGTCCATTCTTCTTTTCCCGTTTCGGAGGCAAAGCATCTGAGGACATAATAACATTTCTTCAACATTGATTTTGACAATGACATTTCCCTCACTTAATTTAGTTGTGATACGGATACTATCACAACTTAATTGAGTCAGGGAAATGTCATTTGAAATGGTGACCAAGGAAACGTGATGTGCATTAACAAATACAACTCCTTTGATTTATATAAAATAATTATTAAATTTCTTGTATCGTAAACGTAAAATAGTTATTTTTATAATATTGTGTATTGTACTATTGCAGCGCGTGCCCGAATAACAAAAATACTTTACGCTCGTGAAGCACATATATTTTTTTCTACTTTTGCATTTTAAATTATTAAAAAAAACGTATGCTGACAATATGACAAGTTTCTGTTTTGTTTGTATTCTTGGTATGGGGTAGGTGTCTCAGTGGTATCGAGTCGGCCTGTGGATCTTGAGAACTCTGGTTCGATTTCCACAGCCGACAAACAATTTTCACCAATTTAAATCTACCCCTGTGGCACCTCCTCCACTAATAACTTTGGGGGCCGTGATTTGTCGGCTTGTAACCGCATTTCACGCGAAAAATATATCACTTATCGAGATCTGCTTAGGCAGAGTGCCACACCCAGTAATAGGTAAAAGGCGTGATAAAATATTTATTCATTTATTGACTTATGGGGTAGGTGGCTCAGTGGTATCGAGTCGGCCTGTGGATCTTGAGAACCCTGGTTCGATCCCCACAGCCGACAAACAATTTTCACCAATTTAAATCTACCCCTGTGGCACCTCTTCCTCTAATAACTTTGGGGGCCGTGATTTGTCGGCTTGTAACCGCATTTCACGCGAAAAATATATCACTTACCGAGATCTGCTTAGCGAGACTGCCACACCCAGTAATAGGTAAAAGGCGTGATGATATATTTATTTATTTATTTACTTGGTAACTATTGAAGTAATCGCTAATTTTGTTTATCTTTTTCACGCGTTGCCATTGGAAATGTACGCTTCTTTTTCGATTGTTCCACAGAAAACGTCAACTTTACGATGACAAATGAAAGCGTAATTGTCTACTTTTCATTGCAATCGTAGAAAAATGTAATTTTCACGTTTAATGCTGAAAAAATAGTATGTAACACTCGCAATCGCTTGTGCTCCATTTTCGTACTCGTTTGTCAGCAAGGAAAGGGCAATTTTTTTATATTATTGTGAGATTTTCATAAAAAGTCAACACCTGGAAACCTCGTATCTAAATAAAAATGTTTGCATGAGACAATAAGAGTGCAACAAATAAAAACGTCTAGACGTCAAAAAAGATCAAATAAAAATTTACAGAATCCGATCACAAAATCAGTAATGGAAACTTGAGATATGTAATCCATCCTATTTACACTTCCACTATATTCACAAAATCACATTCCCCTAAAAGATGAAACGACTTGTTAAAAATTAACTCTTGCTCGTCAAGAGTCGTTACGTACGGTTGTACGAGTTAGCCTCGGCATTTCGTTGTTTCGTTGTTTCACGTGAAAACGCTGCTATTCACTTGTCACAGTGTCGGAAGCGAGGAAACGGCGCCATCTGGAGGTGCTCTGCATCAAGGAAACAAAACAAAGCCGAAACGCTCGCATTCGCATCCCCGGATCAGGTTGGCGTTGCCGGAGCGCTGAGCCGAAACTCGTGGCTCGCTTGTTTCACTTGTTTCTGCACCGGACAGCGTGAGACTGTTTTATACTTCAGTTCAACTCTTTTAAAATAAAATGAAGGATGCTGTTTAGATAGCGGACAGTTGCTTTAGTGCCTGTTAGGTTGTTTACTTGCCAAGTTTTTTCACTCTCACTAAAAAACGTTTTGTCGATGTTTATTCATTATTACCTTTGCACTCCAGCCAGGGTTCGAAGATATATATCGATCGATATATATCATGATATTTATTTTGATATATATCGTCATATTTTTGCAATGATATATATCCATTATATAAAAATATCAAATAGTTTTTGTGATATAGCCTCCGGAGAAGTGAAATTTTTCGTATTTTTCAGTTTTTCTACTATTCCGAGGCTATATCTCGAAAACTAAATGTGATATGAAAACGCGGTCAACGGCATTAATTTTCTCGTGCTTCAGTTAACTTATAAACATAGTTTCAGCGATTTTTATTTTTTTTTCAATTTTCCGCCAAAAAAATCGCAAAAAGCAGTTTTTTAACATTTTCTCGAAAACCAGAAGTCATATGCATTTGAAGATTGCACCACTGGATTCAGTGGGTCAAAATACATATGTATGTAAATTTTCGTTTTAATAATCCTACGATTAAGGATTTTTGGGAAAATTGAATTAAAATCTGAAATAATTAAAAATATATATATATATATATTCTATATTCATATATAAAATCGGTATAGGAAGAATCCGATATCCGCTAAACCGGAATCCTTACAAATCTCGTCTATATATGCGGGTGTAATCGGTTTCCGAATAACTCAATAGAAATCGGATCCGACTATGCTCATATTTAGACAAATTAGTGGTCGAGATAACTAGATTGATTAAATAATTAAATAATACGTTGAATATTCTGAAATATATATTTGAAGGATAGGATTCCAAGAACATTAAATGTTTTACAAATATATTTATTATTTGTTTAAATATAAAACATAACAAAGTGATAATTTTTATTTAAAAATTAAATTATAATATTGAACATACGTGTATACTCGTAAAAAGAAAACAAAAATAAACGATTGTTTCAAAATTATTTACTAATTTGTATATTTACTGACAGAAGAACTTTTACTTCAAGTCCAGTTTCTTTCAGATTAAATAGTTTTTTAAACGAATATCTGGTTAAATGCATTAACGTTCAAAAAATCCAGATATCATGTATTTTCATATCCGAATTTATTTTGCAAATAAAGAACGAACAAAAAACGATCTTCATTCGATCAATGCGCCCGAAGAATTACTAGTATCTGACAGATACAAGTAGTTGTTGAATTGTTCAAACTTTTGTTTCATCATTACAAAGTAGCCATTTTGCTCTAATTTAAAAGCGCCTGAAGCTTATAATTTCTAGCATTTTCCGTCGAAGGTCACAGCCCACTTAAAACGTCAAAGTTAAATTTTCCACGCAATCATAAAAACAAAAAAAATGTATATTGTTCGCAATGCAATTATGAAACCTTTACGAATATTCTCATCTCGCGCATTCAATTAGCTCTTGCGGTGAGAAACGTATTCCGAATGACAATGAGGCTCAGTGGCGGCTCGTGCAAAGCGGGCTCTACAGAGGTGCTTTGTATTGTTGTTCAAGCGCTACCCCAATTATGAGGGACGCTGAGAGGATAAAAACCCGGCAGTTCTTGAGGCTGGAAGGCTGGAGACTGGAACATATGGCCGATGTGGGTCACTGGAAAGACTTCAGGCTACTGGAGAACTGGACACTGGATTGTAGAATCTGGATTTTGGTTGCGCGTTTGGATTTCGTTTGTAGGTTAGGGCTGTTTAAATGGAAGGTTCTTATAGTGTAAAGAGCGTAATGTTGGAATGGTTGAGATTTGCAGAGTTTTAAGGTCGTTGTCGAAGTAGGGCAAGGCTGTTTAGAAAATAATTAGCTCATTTTCGGGAATTCATTAATTTTGTATGACTCATTCTGGGCGCAATCAAAATTTATCCTTTCATAATTTTCTTTTGAATCACTTTTACACGTATTTTCGAGGGGCGCACCACCATGTAGTATTTTATACACCTAACTCTATAATTAAACAAAGACAATGAGACATTACATCAGGATTTTAAACACGAAAAATATAAATTTATGATAAAGGAGTTTTAACTAATTTTAAATTTTGAATTGGTCAAATTTCTAAAACAAAATAAATTTTGTTGCCATTTTGGTTTCGGAAAGTGATTTAAATTAACTTTTTTAAATCGGACTAAAATATTTTAGCTACCCAAAATTCAGAATTAGCTAAACTTTTTAGAAAACTGGGTTGTTAAAGACAAAATGTTTTGCTCTGATCAAACAAAGAATTCCAGTTTGATTAAACCCGCAAACAAATCTCTAGTACGTTACTATGTATAGCCTGTGTATCATTTGGATCAGATTTGATTTATATCACATCATGGTTCCTTTGTCATCATGTTAAATGACATTTCCCTCACTCAATTTAATTGTTTTTACTATAGAGTGTCCAACTGCAATTCTGTGTAATTCAGTTTCAAAAACAAGCGCTGGGAGATACTCCCTTCCTTCCTCATCTTTTTTACTTCATTTTCAGTTTTTACTATACAGTGTGTAACTGCAATTGTGTTAAATGTATTTTTAAACAAGCGCAGATGATGCTGCCTTCATTTCTTATAGATTCGTTGTTAGAGAAGTGGGCGTAAGTGAAGATTTACGAAACAGGTGTACAGGAGCGAATGGATGAATGTTTGTTGCGTGTTGATGGATTTTGGTTGTGTGAAAAGAAAGAGTTTGTATGGAGGAAGTGTTAATGTGGTCGAATCGAGTATCGTGTGTCAGGATGAGAATGTTGACGGGTTCGTGCTACCCCATTTAATGGGATATAGCGTGGATGTTAAGTATGTATGTAATTTAATTGTGATAATAAACGTTTCCCTCACTACTAAGGAAAGTTATTTACTGTCATCACAACTAAATTGAGTGAGAGAAATGTCATTTTCACAAGTAATGTTGCTGCTGCATTTTTTTACCATCGTCCAGGAATACATCACTTTTCCTACCAGTTACATAATATACTATTACTAATAATATAAATAAAATAACTATTAAATAGTGTATATGACGATTAGTACATTTCAGATTATTTATAGTTTCAATGATGAAAAATTTTGATGAAAAAAGTTATTAACTGAAAGAATTATTCGGCAATTACCCAGGAAATAGAAGAAGTTTAAGCATAAAAATGTCGATCGCCTTTGGTACATAAAACTTTGGCTCTCGGAAATTCAAGTGCTATAAAAAAGAGTTTATTTTACCAAGAAAGAAAAAAATGTCCAAAACTTTTCTCATATGAACCTTAAAGTAGAAATGTCTATTGACAAGACCACATACAAGATCTCAAGTGCAAATATTCAAACTTACGTCTTTCGTATTAACTTCAGTCCCACTCTGCTTATATTAAATCTCGATCTAGTAGCTCGCGGTTGAGTAACCCTGAAGTAGTTATTGAGGGGTCCTCGAACAACAGGTGTGCCACCTATCGGGAAATCTAGGGATTTGAATTGAACGAATTCGTAACTAGAAAGAAAGCAGTGACAAAATTTCGTGCTTGGTCTTTTATTCATGAAGTTTATATATTGTGACGTGAAATTTGGAATTTATTCTGAATTCTGGTTTGAAGGGAACCGCGCTAGATTTGTTTTTTACAACTTCGACAACTTGATATCGCCCACAAAATCACACAAGTTGTATGACAAATATTTCGTTTACATTGACTACAAATTCCAATTTCCAACCAAATACATGTTTTGAATATATCACCTACGTCGTATTCTTATTCTCATAATAAAATTCAAATTTCTAAATTCGTAGACATGGAAAAGAAAAGAACATTGAACACTATGTTGAATAAAATGTTAGTAACTCTAACGTAAAACTGATGTCACATCTTTATGATTTTGTTCTATATTTATAAAAATTATCTTCCAACAACAACCATTCAAATATATTGATCATGGTTCCGAAATATAAAAACTCACTTAATATATACAGGAGCGAATGGATGAATGTTTGTTGCGTGTTGATGGATTTTGGTTGTGAGAAAAGGAAGAGTTCGTATGGAGGAAGTGTTAATGTGGTCGAATCGAGTATCGTGTGTCAGGATGAGAATGTTCACGGGTTCGTGCTACCCCATTTAATGGGATATAGCGTGATGTTATGTATGTATGTATGTATGTATGTATATATTAACTTGAAAGAAGTTACAAATTAAAATAAGATACCTACTTACTAAATAAATAAATCAGAGTTTCTTTTTTTAATATAGGACAACTGAAGCACGTTAATAAACAATCACGAATTATATAAATAAATACATTCAATAAAGCACCTAAAATTTTGCAATTTTTTTTTGTTTCGTTATCATTACATCATGTAATATATACCTTTAAGGCCGCTCCGGAGTGAATACAATTTTCGTATTTGCTCCTAAGTCTTATTTGCACGTTATTTTGTATTTATTCTTAAAATATTTATTAGATTAGAAACAACAACAATTAAAATAAATGAACTGGACTCAACATCAATATAAACTCAAATCATTTATAGTACAAAAATAAGAAATTGCTTTGCTTATATAAATAACATCATGTATTTGACGACTGATAACTGCAGTTCATAAGCATAAATATATTACTTACTGAGATCTACAACGATAGAGTGCCACTGCCAGAATGGGTGAAGGCATGTTTATTTTTTGTGAATTTTTGGTTGAACCGGTTCAAAAATCAAAAAATTTTAAATTATGTTTCTATATAATTCAGAGCACGAGGAATGCACTCGTTCAAACCGCATTTCAATATATCTTTTAGTTCTAGAGTTATATCGATTTTTGAGTGTTTTCAAAACTCAACTTTGAGAGCTCATATCTCAAAAACTAAAAGAGATATTGAAATGCAGTTTGAACGAGCGTATTTCTCGTTCGCTACTTAACTTATACCGAAATTTTACCATTTTTGAAAATTTGTCAACATTTTTTCAAAAAATTTTTTTCTCAATATTTCGAAAAGTTAAAGAGATAATGAAAATCTGAAAACACCAATGAATTCCTCGCGTGAAAATACATAGGTATGCAAATTTGTACAGTAAAATTCGCACGGATAAATATTTTATTACAGAAAATCAGAAAATGGCCTAAATCCGTAAAAACGCCAAGGGGTACCCCTTAAGAAATTTCAAAAAAATGGCTATTTTCGATTTTTTGTAATAAAAGTTGTATCAATGCGAATTTTTATGTACAAATTTGCATACCCATGTATTTTCACGCGAGGAATTCACTGGTGTTTTCAGATGTTCATTATCTCTTCAACCTTTTGAAATATTGAGAAAAGAAAATTTTGAAAAAGTTGAAAATTTTTCTAAAATTGTAAAATTTCGGTATAAGTTAAGTAGCGCACGAGAAATACGCTCGTTCAAACCGCATGTCAATATCTCTTTTAGTTTTTGCGATATTGGCTCTCAAAGTTGAGTTTTAAAAATCGATATAACTAAAAAACTAAAAGAGATATTGAACTGCGGTTTGAACGAGTGTATTTCTCGTGCTTTGAACTATATAGAAACATATTTTAAAAATTTTGAATTTTGAACTGATTCAACCAAAAATTCACAAAAAATAAATATATCTCATGCTTTTGAACTGGCAGTGGAACTCTGCTGTAGTAAGTACATCCCAGTAAGTAATATATTTATGCTTGTGAACTGCAGTTACCAGCCGTCAAATCGCGGTTCAATATGGAGACGAAACCAGTAAGTTATATGTTATTTTAATAATGGAAGAATAAAAAATAATTTAGAACATTTGTCAGTAAAAAACAAACGATGCCAAGTGTGTGAAGATCTTTTAAATATTCTGTAGTGGTAGACATAAAATAACTTAATCATTTATTTTGTCTTCACATTAATGTGTCTTTAAAAACAGAGTACCTATGTAAGTATTTATAAAAATGAATTTATTTAAAGTCAATAGATAAATGAAACCCGTGGCGGGTTTTTGTAAAATTGATTAGCTAATTATATTGGGTATGAAATAATGAGTCAATTAATCCGAATCTGGATCATAGAAACAAGCCGAAATTGAGAATCTCGCCTTTCATCAAAAGCCATCAAACTATTCCAATTTGATCCCTCAACCCTTGTACACAAACACAATCAATACAACCCTTAACCCAAAATATTAATTTCGTCTCAACATCAACAACCATCCACGCATAATTAATCTTTCACCTCATTTGTTTCACTTTCGCTAGTCTGTGACATATTTATTAAATGCAAATTTCTCATCAAATACAAAACAAGAAACCCAGAAGCGCCAAAACAATCGTGTAAGCAACACGCAAATTAAATTTCATTTGAGATTCACAGATGGTCCTCGCTCAGTCGGTCAAACAGATTATGCAGATGCTTCCAGCGTCACAATTAGACAATGTCGACGCCGACGTCGACATTGGACTGTACAAGCGCCTTTGTTGGCGATATTAGATCGGCGAACATCGAAGACACTCTCGGTATTTCGTCTAATTGACCTTCAATGAGGGCCCCTTACATGGGACATTCAATAGCGTGTGAAATTGAAAACGATCGTTTTGTCGGAAAAAACCGTTAAAATCTTTTGCTGCGAGCAAATTGCGCGGTAGTGGAGATCAATTTTCTCAGCACAGGTTCAACAATCAGTTTATTATTAACGACGAAATAAGAATAATCGAAGTAAACACTCTGTGATAGACACTCCATTACCGCTCTTCATTTTTTATGTAGTAAAAAACAACACTTACGATATTATTTCTACGTCGACAAATTAATTGTTTTCTTGTAGTTTAAAACTAATTTAAATTATAATTGTTTTCTTATAGTTTTTTATAATTTCATATAAAAAGTGTTTCTATACCTAAGCACGAATATATCATTTTATATAATGATTATTATTATTATTATTTGGTTCGATCCCCACAGCCGACAAACAATTTTCACCAATTTAAAAAATCTACCCCTGTGGCTCCTCCTCCACTAATATCTTTGGAGGCCGTGATTTGACGGCTGGTAACCGCACTTCACGCGAAAAAATATATCACTTACCGAGATCTGCTTAGGCAGAGTGCCACACCCAGTGATGGGTGATGATATATTTATTTATTTATTTATATTATAGAACAAAATGAATTATTTTTAAATTCTCAAAAATAAATGTTCTGTATTCGATAGCAAATTAAATTATTTATTAATTATGTTAATAATAAAATACTACCTATAAATAATCACTTATTATGTAGGTATTATTGCGTAATGAAAATTAATTTTGTTCTAATATATTTTCCTACCCCCGTTATCAAAATGTGATTTACGTTTCCATGGCGCTAAATAACATCTGAATCACATGTTGACAAGCTGTGGCTTCAAACGTTTTAGTCATGGCTCGAAATATTAAGCACATTTAAAAAAATATAAATAAGGCATTACACCAGGTACCTACATAATAACTATTTAATAAATGATTATTAGTAGGCAGTGTTTATACTTTTATTTATTTCATTAGTTACATAATTATAAATAATTAATTGTACTATTAAATCAATGACACTAAAAATGTTTGCTAGAAATGAAAACCCTAATTTTTGAGAATTTCAAAAGATTATTTTTTTCTGTAATTAGTATTTATTTATTTATGTGTTTATGTTACGCTGTACAACAGGAACTTAATCCCAATTACAGTACAGAATCCGCACTCACCGAGCCGCAGTGTAGTAGTTCATAAAATTTTTAGTTTGAGTGCGATTCAAACTCGGGATGTAAGGAGTCGAATTCGTATCGCTATCCACACCACCGTACTGACGGACGTATATCACATTAAATATGTCATTGAAGATTCGTGCAGAGGTATAGAAACACTCTGTATATGGAATTATAAATATCTTTGCATAATAAATGCTTGGCAACATGATGATGTCAATAATATTAAAAATTTTGCGACCCTAGTCACGCCAATAAATCTATTACTTTATTGCCTAGATAAACAAATAATTATTTAATAAAAAATATTAAATAAACACTTGGCTATGTTTCACAAAATTCAGCCTCCAAGTCACCTTATGAGGGCATCGTCAGAGGCTGGCCAGCACAGTTAGTAACCATAGACGCGTTTCGCTCTTATTAGAGCTCATCAGTATGGTATAACTCACTTCTTCACCTAGAACGAAGTTCATGTGAAGAAGCTGGTGACGAAGAACTGTGCAAGCAGAGAATAAGATCTCTAACAAACGGTAAGATGACATGATGGCAATACCATCTATCGAAAAAAGTAAAAGCTACGCAATAGCAATTTAAATAACAACAAAGACAAAATTAATTGTCGTCCATACACTTGGTGAAACTAGGTTTAATAAAATATAAACTAAACACTTGGCTAAGTCTCACAAAATGTCGAACCAGTAATGCCTTCTACCGAAAAAAGGAAAAGCTACGCAATAGCAATTTAAATAACAACAAAGACAATTAATTTTGTCTATTCTCTCCTTATATAAGATATTAATGCTACTACTTAATAGTATCTCTTTAAAAGGTGTGTAGTTTGTGTGAAATAGGCGGTGTAAAGTTGTTTACTTTGAAAAATGTGCGGTAGATTTAAGGGCAGGAAAAAAGTCAGATATATTTCAGCAACAGCAACCTGTAAACAAGGTAAAACAGGTCGCGTACACCTACTTTGATCGTCAACAAAACTCATGCAAATTCTAGCAACGTGAAACACACCGATTCCCGTTCCCCTGACACGGATCGAAACAGAAACGCTGGAAAGATAAAAAGAGACATCGATTGGTGTTGAAAACATCGAGCTGTAGTTCCTCTCCTGGCCGCGGCGTCGGTGTGGCGCTAGACGCGTGCGCACGCACTCATAGCCACCTGTTCCTGACGCTCATAAATTCAACATGTAAATTTCTCGAAAATCCTCCCGGCCCATATATAAAAAGGTGCGAAATATAGACTTGTCTCCTTCGCAATGTGCGAATTCGCCACTTGAAAAATGTCATTCTACGCCATCGCGCCAGCCTCACTGGATATTTAATAATTTCACGGAAATTGGGTTAGGTTAAATAAATGGGTCACGGAAATGAAGGACAGAGTGAATTTCATGATGTGCTTATCTACTGATGAGAACTTACTCTGAAATCTCCGCTCAAAAACGTGTTAATAATTAATTTCATTTTTTAGGTGCTTTCTTCTTAAACTCTTCAACGCTTGCTTGTTGCGTCAAGTGAAGTGTGGTACCTTGACACGCACAGCAAAAAGTATCTTTCGTATTCATTATTCATTCATCCAACACAAATTTGACACAGATCTCGTAACGCAATCATTCCACCACAACAACAAAAACAGAAAAACATATGACGACATATTCATGTCTTTTTCATGTACTGCTTTATTTTTTGTAACGACTTACTATAAACAATACTGTGTACCACAGTGAAAATAAAATATACAAATATACATGTATTTACACAGATTTTGTATAATTCCTACATAAAGATTAAATTGTGTTAAATGTATTTTTAAATAAGCGCAGGCGATGCATTTCTTATAGATTCTCGTTGTTAGAGAACTGGGCGTAAGTGAAGATTTACGAAACAGGTGTACAGGAGCGAATGGATGAATGTTTGTTGCGTGATGATGGATTTTGGGTGTGAGAAAAGAAAGAGTTCGTGTGGAGGAAGTGTTAATGTGGTCGAATCGAGTATCGTGTGTCAGGATGAGAATGTTGACGGGTTCGTGCTACCCCATTTAATGGGATATAGCGTGATGTTATGTATGTAAAGATTAAATCATCTTTTTAAAAAATTAAAAATTAGGATAATGTGTAATTAGTAGGAAACTTAATATATTTTTGGATGTTGGCAACAATTGTGGTAGAAGGTATTAACCGATTATTATACTAAATTTATTATTTTATATGGGGTAGGTGGCTCAGTGGTATCGAGTCGGCCTGTGGATCTTGAGAATCCTGGTTCGATCCACACAGGCGACAAACAATTTTCACCAAATTAAAATCTACCCTTGTAGTTCCCCCTCCACTAACATCTTTGGGGGCCGTGATGTGACGTCCGGTAACCGCACTTCACGCGAAAAAATATATCACTTACCGAGATCTGCTTAGACAAAGTGCCACACCCAGTAATGGGTAAAAGGCGTGATGATATATTTATTTATTTTTATTTTATTAACTTCAGACTTAATTAGAGTCGTAGTTAGACATCAAGAAATAACAGTACGAGAAAGTATTCTCGTTCTAGAGCGGAAAAGTGATTCCTGTATTGTATTTCTTGTTATCTAGCAACATTTTTATCGTACTGACACAAAGACAAAATGCAGTTTTTGTCATACGTGCATTGAAATGAGCCCTTTTGAAAAATATTTGCACAAAATATATAAACTAATCACCACAGAAACATTCATTTTCTGATCCTTTTTTTACAGTCTAGGTATCGGTAAAATTTAACCGATCCTTCTGATCGTATTTTCCGATCTAGATCGAAATGGATTAGTTTTCTAAGCGGTCACAAAATAGTTATTTGTGTATTAAGAGAGTAAAGTGATTCTTTGTTACTCCAACACTGTTCGGCTCGCGCTGCAATAGTGTAAGAGGAACAAATACACTTTACGCTCGTGATACACACATAATTTTTTCTACGATTGCATCTTAAAATTATTAAAAAACGTATACGTACTGAAAATAATTTCGCTCTGTCAACTGTCAATATGACAAGGTTCTGATTTGTTTGTATCCCTGGTAACTATTGAAATAAGCACGCATTTAATATCTTATTCGCGCGTTGCCATTGAAAACGCGCTCATTTAACGTCTTTTTCGCGCGTTGCCATTGGAGACGCGCAAAAAAGATATTTTTCGATTGTTCCACAGAAAATGTTAACTTTACGATGACAAATGAGAGCGTAATTGTCAACTTTTCATAGCAATTGTAGAAAAATTAATTTTGCTCATCGGAAATATATTAATTCTCAACTAATTGGATAAAAACATTTTGTACTATTACAATTTTTTAATTATACTCATTATGTTGACTTTTTATCCAGCAGAATAGCCTTCCTCTATTTCAATTAGCAAGTTCATAAATCAAAAGTGCTTCTTGATATCTCCTAACGCTTTTTAGGTTGATATTAAGATACATATGATACATTATCTTGACCAATGATGACCATTTGCACCACTAAAACTTAAATTTTAAACATGGGTTAAATAAATAAGAGCAAAAAAAATATATATTATATTACTGTCAAATATTTGGGTGAGGAGGCTCAGTGGTATCGAGTCGGCCTGTAGATATGAGAACTTGGGTCCTACAACCGACAAACATTTTTCACCACTACCCCTGTGACTTCCCTTCCATCTGCTATAACAGAGTGCCACACCCAGTAATGATTTATTTTTTAAATATATATTTATTTAAACCAAAGTTAAATTTTAACTTTTGGCGATACAATACCAGGTTTGCCTAGTAATATGAAATATGTATTCTATGAAACACAAGTTTTTCAGCTGGCATTATTAAAATCAGTCCGTCGTTCAGTGTTTCCTGATCAAACGCTCAGCTAAAAATTAATCATGACTCTTGTCGTAATGCACCTCTTGTAAACACAAAGCAAAAAAGCTTCAACACCGTGAACTACAGCCGGGTATCAAAGGGAATATAAAAAGGAGCAGCACAGAAAAAATCTTGAGATCTCTGTGCTGTGTGCTTCTGCTTTCCTTCCTCTTCCTGCTTCGCGATCGCGATGCGTGTTTGTCACAAACATAGCCTACTTAGGAATCTACAAAATTAAAATCTTCAACACAACTAAAAGCAATTTTATACATAGATTTTGAATGATCTAATTTTCTTTTTGAAAGAAGTTTACTTTCTTTATTTCCTATTCTTTTAAGAACATGAAAATAGTTGTTCCAACAATGGAGAATTTTGGGTTCTAGTCTCAAACTACAAAATCATCCTCAGCCATTAGGACAGTCAGTTAAATAAACTGTATTTAAATTGTTACCTGAACACAAAATACAAACGAGCTGGTATTAAAGAAATTATGAATGTGGTTGAAACAAAAGTGGTGTAACATTTGGCGAAGATTAATTGCAGGATGAATCTGATAACGACAAGTGTATGTTTCTTGATGTTAGATTTTCTTTTTGAAAGAAGTTTACTTTCTTTATTTCCTAACTTTTAAGAACAAGGTTTAATGAAAAAAAAAATGAAATAAACACTTGGCTATGTTTCACAAAAAATTAAACCTTGTTTCACCAAGTGTTGGATGACAATTAATTTTGTCTTTGTTGTTATTTAAATTGCTATTGCGTAGCTTTTCCTTTTTTTCGGTAGATGGCATGACCGGTTCCACAGAACTTCTCATGTCATCGTACCTGTTTGTTAGAGATCTTGTTCTCTGCTGGCACAGTTCTTCGTCACCAGCTTCTTCACGTGAACTCTGTTCTAGGTGAAGAAGTGAGTTACACCATACTGATGAGCTCTAATAAGAGCGAAACGCGTCTATGATTACTAATTGTGCTGGCCAGCCTCTGACGATGCCCTCATAAGGTGACTTGGAGGCTGAATTTTGTAAAACATAGCCAAGTGTTTTTTCCCCCTTTTTTTGTATTTAAATTGTTACGTGAACGCAAAAAAACAAACGAGCTGGTATTAAAGAAACTATGAATGTGGTTGAAACAAAAGTGGTGTAACATTTGGCGAAGATTAATTGCAGGATGAATCTGATGAATAACGACAAGCGTATGTTTCTTGATTTTAGATTTAGATTTACAATTGTGTGGAATTCACTTTCAATAACAAGAGTAGAGCGACACGTCCTTCTTTTCTAACCTTTCTAACTCATTTTCAATTCTTACTTTAGTATCTAACTGCAATTGTGCAAACAAACACAAACCGCTGCTTCCTTCATTCTTTTATAGATTCGTTGTTAAAGGACTGAGCGTAAGGGAAAGATTTATGAAACAGGTGTACAGGAGCGAATGGATGGATGTGTTTGAGGGTTTGTTGCGTGATGAAGGATTTCGGATGTGAGGAATGAATGAGCTTGTTTGGAGGGAGCGTTAGTGTGGTTGAAGCGAATATCATCAGGAGGACTGATATCTTGATGAATCTGTTAGTGGATATTCTGTGAATGTATAGTTTTAAATTGACCAGGTGTTTACGTGATGAATAAAAGTGTTAGGAGAGAGAAAGTAAGGCGCATTTTGATGATTTCATGAGTGAAATATGAACGATTGATTTCAGTATGAATAAAAAAATAATATTTGAGTTGAGTGTGAAGAGATGATAAGTTATTGTGGAATTAATCAGATGTTAGGAATAGATCGTGTAAATGGACGGAATGGTTGTAATGAAAATATTAGAGATGATGAATGGAATATAGATGAAAGTTTGGATGGTGTATCGAATGAGATGTTGAAGTGTAGAAGTGAGAGGTTAGTTTATTTGTTTAGTGTGTGGCTCCTGATGATTTAAGGGCAAAGTGTATGAAGTTCGAGTGTATGAAGAGTTGATGGTATATTGAGAATGTGGTTGAAGTGAAAGTAGTGTATGGAGGGAACGGGAATATGATTAAAGCAAGGATGGTGTGTCAGGATGACTGAATGTTGCAAAGGTTCGTGCTACCCTATTTAATGAGATATAGCGTGATGTTATATAATTTATGTAATTGTATTTCTCATAAGAACACAGGCGCGGTGGCCGAGCGTGTTAAGGCACATCTCTTAACATACTGTGACGTCACCCGAACCAAGGTTCGTCAGTTCGAATCCGCCTGTCGATAATGTGTGATTTGTCGTAAAATATAAAATACACACTCGGGCGCTATAAGCTAGTCACTTATACTCCTTAAATAATGCAGCATTTGACTAGGAAAACCGGCAGTACGACAGTGTAAAAACTGCGGCTCGGTGTGTCCGGTAGGCCCAGGCCTGATTTGGGCTGTAGCGCCACAGATGATAATGATGAGATGATTTCTCATAAGAACAATAATAATAAAATGCTCAGTTAGATTTCCTTATCATACAGGGTGTTTCAGGACTAGTGTAACAAACTTTAACAGCTTATTCCTGAGGTTATTTTGAGCAAAAAATATCATATAAACATAGGTCCCATTCCTTCTAGTTACCAAAATACAAGAGGTTTAAGTTCTATAAATAACACGACATTTTCAAATTTTTGTAATCAAGATACTTTCGGAAAACATGAATTATATTGAAAAGTCATACCTTATTTGTCTTAATTAAACATTGTTGTACTTTTGATTGTATTATTGTTTCATAATGGATGGTTATAGTACTGCTGAATATGCAAATATAATTTTTATTTATGGATTATGTAATGGTAATGCCCGTTATGCGTCCAGAGAATACCAAGACAGATATCCAAATAGAAGCCAACTTCCCCATCCCCTATTTGCGCGCATTTTTGTTTTCAAAAGTATCTTGATTAAAAAAAAATTGAAAATTTCGTGTTATTTATAGAACTTCAACCTCTTGTATTTTGGTAACTAGAAGTAATAGGACCTATGTTCATATGACATTTTTGGCTCAAAATGACCTCAGGAATAAACTGTTAAAGTTTGTTACACTAGTCCTGAAACACCCTGTATAGTATCATATTCAAGCATCATGTTCAACATGCTGCAGTTATCTGTTGTAATTAGTTTCTAATTCAGTCTTGTTACACTTGCCTAAGTAAATACATGTTGTATTGTATTCCTCAAAAGTTAATAAGGTTTTTTTTATTAATAATTCAATACTGAATTATCTAATTTATATGTATGTCAATCGTAAAATAAAAATGAAATTATGATTTTTAAAATAAAACTGATACATACAAAAAATGTATTCCATGATTTGTAATATGAAAATAAATTTATTGTAACAAAAAATTGACATTTCCTGTTAATATATCAAAGTTTTTATAACAAATATAAAATTATTTTAATACATTACACAAAACTAAAACGCAATATAATCTTTCTTGCAAGTGGCAAAGAGGAAATTAGCTGATTCTAATGTATGCAACATTATAATTTATGTAAAATTGAAAATTAAATAAAGTCGGTAAAAAGAGGCGGTAGCAGTCGGTCAAGGTCACTTCATCCCTTCCAGACTTTCAAGTCAAGAAGCGACCATACTCGCGCCTACATTATTCATGAACAGTGTATCCTTATCAAGCATTCGTTAAGGAAAAATAAATATGACAGGAACTCAACATTCGAAGTAGTATTTAACAGCACTGCGGCAGTTTGCACGTCGACGTATCAAACATGTGAATAAATTCAATTCGCCGCGGCAAAATTGTTCACAGGACCGGCTCCGGAAAGAAAACAAGCGAAACGGAATGCTTTTGCCAAGGGGAACCTAGAATTTAAGGACATACAACTAGTATTATTTTAGAGAAATATTATTGTCCTATATCGCGTTTTATTTATATACTTTTTCAAAATTCGCAAAATTAATTTTTAGTGCCAAAATTTCAAATTTATTTCTACATACATAACATCACGCTATATCCCATTAAATGGGGCAGCACGAATCCCTGAAACATTCATAGAACATTCTCATCCTGACACACGATACTCGTTTCAATCACATTAACACTTCCTCCATACGAACTCTTTCTTTCCTCACAACCAAAATCCATCATCACGCAACAAATATCCATCCATTCGCTCCTGTATACCTGTTTCGTAAATAAGGATTATTATAACATTTGTATTTCATTATAATATTGAAAATATAAAATGACTAATTGCTGAAACAAATGTAACATTTTATCTGTTAAAATTGCTTCATGTAAGTAAAGACGGTCCTGTTTGCAGGAATAGTTCGCATCTGGAAATCACGACATCGAAATGAAATTTAGAAGCGCGATAACATTTCTACAATCGTCAACGGAAACCGGAAATTTTGATAGTTCCCGAGAATGGAAAAAATATTTTTAACACATATGGGATTTCAGTCTTCTACGAGTATTTTTCATTCGGAGAAAAATAAAATCATTTTTAGTGAATCAGGTTGACCTCATTCTGAAATTGCAAAAAAATTAGAATTACATTTCAATACTATTGACTTTTTATTTTATTTAGGACTTAATCTCAATTACAGTACAGGATACTCACCAAGCCGCAGTGTGATATTTCATATAATTTTTAGCTTGAGTGCGATTCGAACCTGGGATCTTCAGATTCAACAGATTATTGAGTTCTTATTCAGTATAAAATGTAGAACGTTCATATACATTTTACATTTTAATATGTTGGTTCATATAATGAAAAATATTCAGTAAATGAAAATAAATTGTGCAGTTCGGACAAATTTGCTCTTTTTGTGTTGTCAAAAATTGAGATTACAAAAAAATAATAGAAGTGTTGTAAATAAGTTTTGTTTGTATTTTGTTTTCTGTAACGAATCGCGTTGAACATATTTGTTGTAAACAATAAAATACCAGCTTCCGTTTCCAATGGATCAGCAGAAACAAAATGAAAACGAGCGGAGCTTTCCACATTTAATAATAAAAAATATGAAACTTTTTCTCTCTTTTGTTTTACAAGTATTGAGCGGAAATTGTAATCAACAAAATGAAAAAACCTTTAGTTTTAAAGAATCCTGTTTGCAATCTAATTAATTTAATTGTGCCGTTTAATTTATTTTAAATCCTTGTCAGTAAATTCCACAACAAGTAATTGAAAATGGAACAAGTCATTTCAGAGAATTTAAAATAAATATGCATGAAATAGGAAATGGTAATTAATTCCGAATGTCAAAGCAACAAAGTTACATCCCATTTAATTTGCCATAAACAAACAAAAACAAATATTCAACGACCAAACATTTATACATTGGCCGTTAAAGCAAACAATGGTAATAAAAAGTGCGTTAACAATGATTTAACAGATCCGTAATTAGAATATTTTCAAATAACCTAAATTTAAAAGGACAAGGACATCTAGAATTTCGTCATCCTACAGCTTCCATTATCAAATGTTTCGAAATTTGAAATTTTCTGCCATATTAAAAAAAAAAAGCCCATTACTAGGTGATATATTTTTACGCATGAAGTACGGTTACCCGCCGTCAAATCATGGCCGCCAAACATGTTCGTAATGGTGAAACCACAGGAGTAATTTTATTGTGATTTTAAGAGATATGAAAAACTAAATATTCTAGTATTTGTATATGAAGAAATTTTCTCAAAATTAATTTATAAACAACAACAAAGACAAAATTATTTGTCATCCAACACTTGGTGAAACTAGGTTAATAAAAAGTATAAATTAAACACTTGGCTAGGTTTCACAAAATACAGCCTCCAAGTCACCTTATGAGGGCATCGTCAGAGGCTGGCCAGCACAGTTAGTAACCATAGACGCGTTTCGCTCTTATTAGAGCTCATCAGTATGGTATAACTCACTTCTCCACCTAGAACAAAGTTCACGTGGAGAAGCTGGTGACGAAGAACTGCGCCAGCAGAGAATAAAATCTCTAAAAACAGGTAAGATGACATAAGGTGACTTGGAGGCTGTATTTTGTGAAACCTAGCCAAGTGTTTAATTTATACTTTTTATTAATTTATAAACGTCTGCTAACGTAAAATATGCGATGTTGTATATTCAAGATAAAATTTTGCAGTAAGATGATCTTTCAATCCAATAAATAAATTTTTCAGAGCATTCGGAGCGAGAAGAAATTCGGATTTCTATTTCATGGAAACGATAAAAAGAGTCAGATGGATTAAAGCTAGGGCGAAGGTCAGGTCACATATTTGTTAAAACTGAAATAGATAATAATTCAGAAACTGTGAAGTGAATACCTTGCTTCCTGCGTTGACCTAGAAAGTTGAATTTTAATGGAGAGCGTTTTGCATGTACGCTTCGCCAAGCGATGGAAAAAATGTTTAGATTTATGAACTGTATTGTTCTTTTTTAAATTCGGAAGTGGTGAAATTTGTTAGCTTCTTTTCAAACGGGATATTACCATAATACCTTGGGGAGTTAAATGTTTTCAACGCTGCGGAATCATTCTAATGATTGAATTTGCATTCAATCATCCAGAAATTCATATTAATTTTTAAGCGTTCTCTTCATTTTATTGTTTGTTTTCTATACTTTACAGTTTTCTAAAATGAAATATTATGGGGTAGGTGGCTCAGTGGTATCGAGTCGGCCTGTGGATCTTGAGAACCCTGGTTTGATCCCCACAGCCGACAAACAATTTTCACCAATTTAAATCTACCCCTGTAGCTCCCCCTTCACTAATATCTGTGGGGACCGTGATTTGACGCGAAAAAATATATCACTTATCGAGATCTACTTAGGCAGAGTGCCATACCTAGTAATGGGTAAAAGGCGTGATGATATATTTTTATTTATGAAACCGTCAAAATACGTTGTTTGAGAATTGTTAATAATTATTTATAATTATGTTACTAATGGAATAAAATTACAGAAACTGCCTATAAAAAATAATTTATTAATTAGTTATTATGTATGTACCTGGTGTGATGCCTTATTTTAAATTAAATGTACTATTAAACCAGTGACACTAAAAATGTTCGCCAGGAATGAATCTCACTAATTTTTTCGAATTTCAAAAAAAATTGTTTGGTTCTATAATCAGTATATCTTATTATATATGCCATTAAACTTTCGTGCAGAGGTATAGAAATATTTTGTATATAAATAAAATTCAAGTATGAAAAGGATTTTAATTATAACAATTTTTTGTTTAAGTTGTGTTATTTTATGTAAAAGTGAAGGTAAATTCCGAAAGTTTTTTCCATAATGATTATTTATCCAACAGAAATAAAGGAGGAAGCCGAAAGGGCAGAATAAGTAAATATTAAATAATGTTCTCATATCTCAAAGCACAAATTTCCAAGTTATTAATTACTCCCAGTTCATCCACTAATTAAAATAAAACCATCAAAGTAGCATATTCAAGCAGTCTAATCTCTTTCATTCATCAGATGGTTAGCAACCCTTCTTCACCCGTCCCGCCATATCGGTTATTAGCCTCTTAGAAGATAACCACGAAGAGCAAAAAATTTAATATTCACGGTAAAGAGCCGTTCCATGCGACGCCATACCGATCCTAATTAAATAAGGCAGGGCAGCCAGGCTAGGCCATCCAGCGAATTAATCACGGCATCGAACAACTCAATGCGGGTGCCGATAACCGTGATTGTTTCGTTACCGACATGCTGGAATGCGGGACGAATTACCCTAAATGAATTGCTTCTATCACACCGACAAATTTCATTTCAATGTAAACATATTCCTATGTAAATATACAGATTGGTTTCTATATATCATTCAAATCGTCACAGAGACAATACATTTTAATCGGTGCTAATTGAAAGTTTTTAATAAGAATGCACTCATTAGAACTACAACAAAGGTACACTTTGCTATTAACCTAATTATTAAGTACACCCATACCTCGCTATACGGCCGCTCTTTATACGGTATTTCGCTATAACGGCCCTTTTCAATTAAGGCACGGTTTCGATTTACGGCCTAAAATGTTTCGCTATAACGGCAAAAAAACTTTTACCCCTATTGAATTTGTATGAATTTGTATTGATTCCTTATACGGCTTTTCGCTTTGCGGCCATGTTTCGTGGAACGTATCTAGGCCGTAAAGCGAGGTATGGGTGTACTTAAAAAATAAATAAAAATTAATGATAATAGTACTAATATTTACAATAAAGAAGGTAAATTTGTCGTGAGTTTTTTACAGATATGGTACGTCATATATTGCTATCTAATGGTTTTTACTTCCTTGTACGAAGTAAAGGAAGTATTGTAATCGCGAAAATTTTCGGTTCTCAGATTTCAACGGAAATAGGTATTTTGGGCCTCCCTGAATCCATTTTGACTAATTTCGTCGTGCCGTCTGTACGTACGTACGTACGTATCTCGCATAACTCAAAAACGGTAAGCCGTAGAAAATTGAAACTTTATATTTAGGACTGTTATAACATCTAGTTGTGCACCTCCCTTTTTGGTCATTATACAACTACCGGAAGTGGTACTTTACTTGAAGCCTATAATAGATTTTCATGAAAAACTATATTCAAATATAATTTAAAACTTTCCAAATTTGGTATATAAGACTACTATATCAATGGAAATAACATAATAGATTTTGGTTAAAATAGACTAACCGGAAGTGGCACATTACATGAAGCTGCTGCTAACTGTTTTCCTTGAAAAAAATGGTATTATTTTAATTTTAGAAATAAATGCTGCAAATAAAGTTTTAGAGAATTAAATTCTGCTTCTAGCACATTAAGAATTTTTAAATTAGCTTCTTGCATAAACGAGATATCTAAATTTAAATATTATATATTTTTTGATTTTTTTGAAAAAATAAGTTTGCTATGGATTAGAACAAAAAATAAAAGATTTAATGCGTACAAGGAAGTCATGTTGTGTCCACATCAGATTTTTTAAAATAAAATATCAAGTTACAAAAACAACCTTAATATATTCTAAAATAAATGTAAAAATACCTTAAATTATTTGAAAATGGAAGTTTATGTGATAAAATGACATTTAATAGAATTGCGTATTTTATTTATATATATAAACAAATAAATATATCATCACGCCTTTTACTCATTACTGGGTGTGACACTCTGCCTAAGCAGATCTCGGTAAGTGATAAATTTTTTTCGAGTGAAGTGAGGTTACCAGCCGTCAAATCACGGCCCCCAAAGATATTAGTGAAGGGGAAGCCACAGGGGTAAATTTAATTTGGTGAAAATTGTTTGTCGGCTGTGGAGATCAAACCAGGGTTCTCAAGATCCACAGGCCGACTCGATACCACTGGGCCATCTACCCCATATTTATATATTCTATATTATTAGCTTTGATTAGGTTAGTTGACGTGCCCGCATTATAAATTCTAAATTAACAATAACAATAATAATAATAGCATTTATTTACGGTAAGAAAACCTTTTACAAAAGACAAAATAGACAGTATTACATATAGTATAAATATTAAAAAATAAATAAATAATAAAAATTTAATTGGTTAATATAATATTTTTAACGCTATGTTTAAATGTATGGAAATCCTCACCAAATATAGGAATATGAATGACATATGAAACGGCCATAATAAGCGTAGCGCATTTCAGTGAAGTTGGTCATGAATCTTCTTCTTCTTTAACTAGCCGTTCAATTAATGAAAGAAAGTATGTGATTGTCATTCATCATCATCTGTGGCACTACAGCCCAAATCGGGCCTGGGCCTACCGGACACACCGAGCCGCAGTTTTTACACTGCCCTACTGCCGGTTTTCGTAGTCGAATGCTACATTATTTAAGGCGTATAAGTGACTAGCTTATAGCGCCCGAGTGTAATAAATACATGTAGCTGTATTTTATATTTTACGACAAATCACACATTGTCGACAGGCGGATTCGAACTGACGAACCTTGGTTCGGCTGACGTCACAGTATGCTAAGAGATGTGCCTTAACACGCTCGGCCACCGCGCCTGTAGATATTAATGGTTATAATATATAAGAAATTAAAATATGACTATGAATTAGGGCTGTGAATATTCGAAAAATTTTCAATCTGAATATCCAAATGTATATTTATCAGGTCATGAATCTAGGTACATAAATCCATATACTAAAAGAGAACGGATATATATTTATATATTTATATATCTGGATTCATCACAGTCAGTTGCCCATTTCTACAGCCTACACGGATTATCCAAAAAATTTGAAACAATTTTTATTTGATAGAGGGCAACTCTGGGGAGTGCCTTTTGATAGTTTAAAATTTTTCGTACACATGATGTGCGAGTAATCTTGAAAAAACATGCGTTTT
Source organism: Pterostichus niger (assembly GCA_947425015.1). Taxonomy (NCBI): domain Eukaryota; kingdom Metazoa; phylum Arthropoda; class Insecta; order Coleoptera; family Carabidae; genus Pterostichus; species Pterostichus niger. The sequence continues at coordinate 2,980,532 of OX380341.1, read as the reverse complement.
TGGCGAAAAATCAACTTAGAGCGAGGTAGCTTTGAATTTTTTAAGAAGAACATCTATCGTCGATTTGACATTTCTCAGTAGACATATCGCGTTTTTTATAATAAATTACTTGATTAGAAAAATTTGTAGACTACTTTTGATATATTTAACGCATATTATAGGAATGAGGGGACGTTTATATTATAATTACAGATTTTTTAAATGTTTATTTAAAAAATAAATTTTTTGACATGACAGTGCACCATGAAGTTGGCAAGTATTGATGGAACTAAGTTTTACACCATCAGCTTGGCTGCGTATTTTCTCAACAAAATCAAGTTTCATAATGAAATATTTTAACAGACTTGATAGTCGTTAGAATTAAAATTAAAATTAGTAATCAACTATTATCAATATATTCGAGTGATTGTCTATTGTTTTTTCTGAAAGTCAATAGAAATGTATCGTGTTTTGTATCAAACTAAATTGTTTGAAGATAGCTTTAAACGGAATTAATAAAAATTGTGATTCATTGATTGTCAATTGTTTTGCTTTTCTAAAAGTAATTAAAAACGTATCGTGTTTGGTATCAAATTAAATGTTTTGAAGAGGGATTTTGATCAGAATAATAAAAAATTATAATCGAATGATTGTCAATTGTTTTTTCTAATACTGTTTAGAAATGTATCGTGTTTGGTATCAAACTAAAGGAATTGAAGAGAGTTTTTAAACAGAATTATTAAAATTGTAATCAACTGATTGTCAATTGTTTTTCATAAAAATCATTAGAAATCTATCGTGTTTGGTATCAAATTAAATGTTTTGAAAAGAGATTTCGAGCAGAATAATTTCAAATTATAATCGACTGATTGTCAATTGTTTTTCCTAAAAATCTATCGAGTTTGGTATCAAACTAAAAGATTTAAAGAGAGCATTCGAACAGACATATTAAAGACAGACATAAAAAAAATAGGTCAACTGATTGTCAATTGTTTATTTCTAAAGTCGTTAGAAACATATCGTGTTTGGTATCAAATTTGAAGTTATGAGGAGATATAGAAGCCAAAAATTGTAATCGATTGATTGTCAATTGTTACTTATTTCAGTTTTCATGAAAGGTCGAAGAGAACATGAAAAATGAATCAAAACGAGTTGAAAGCAAATCATTTTATAAAAATGTATCAAATGTAAATTTTTACAATATCAACTCGACCAGATGGTGTATAAAGTAACAAGTTTGAAAAATACTTTTCTTCAAGGGCTGCGGAGCCTAGCTGAAGGTCGGCAAAGCCGACCTGATCGCTAGTAAATAAACTAAACTTGTTACATAATTGTAATGTCAAACAGCCTCAGATATGAATCATATAGTACATGTGACTTAAGGCAGTTCGGCATCTTTTGTCGTGCCCTTAATCACAGCCATAGATACAGAATCCCTGCCGCAGCATAAATAGTTCTATTAGTATATCTAGAGTCCCGATCTTGCAATCCTGCTGGCTGTGCACCTGATGCTCGTCTGTTAATTGTGATAAGTGCTTGGGTGGTCGCGTGCCTACTGAGAGTTTCCTGTTCCGTATTATCTCTAGAGACCAGGAAATTGGAATGCAGGCGTAACGATTCACTCATGCAAACGTCACTTGTAATTGATTTGCTTTATACCGGATGGAACATCGTACCTGTGTACATAGGCGATTAACATGAAAAAACAGTTTTTCTGTGCGCATTGCTCCCCAAATTATTTTAGCCAAAAATGCTTCAAATAAATATTGTCGAGTATAAAATTCTGCATCTAAATCAATAAACATAATTAAATTTACATGCGTTATAACGACAGAAATTAAATAAAAAAATATTAAAAATTACGTTGAAAATATCAAATAGCCATGGAAGTGAAACAAAAATAGATAGATGCTTGACGTTTGACAGATCTCCTGATTTAACACCTAGCGATTTTTTTTATGGGGTCATCTTAAATTTTAGCCAAAAATGCTTCAAATAAATATTGTCGAGTATAAAATTCTGCATCTAAATCAATAAACATAATTAAATTTACATGCGTTATAACGACAGAAATTAAATAAAAAAATATTAAAAATTACGTTGAAAATATCAAATAGCCATGGAAGTGAAACAAAAATAGATAGATGCTTGACGTTTGACAGATCTCCTGATTTAACACCTAGCGATTTTTTTTATGGGGTCATCTTAAATGTAAAATTTATAAGCAACGCCACCCAAATATTAATTCTTTGAGAGAAGCTATCGTGGATAAGTGCGCCTTAATCACAAATAGGCAGCTCGCTAATGTACGACATTCCTTCTACAATAGACTTGGTTATTGCTTGGCTGAAAATGGAGGTTTATTGTAATAATAAATTGTAGTGATTATTTTATTGAGAGAATTATTGTTTGATATTTGAATTATAATAGATAGGTTATAATTTTTACATGACCAACCCTATAAGAAATAAACGTTTCATTGAAATGTACAATTGTTTATTTATTATTAAATTGTAATCATAGGTATGGAGTTTTTTGTATGAATTTTATTGAATGATTAATTTGTCGGGGGTAAAATATCAAATAGACAGAAAAACGTCAAGCATTTATCTATTTTTGTTTCACTTCCATGGCTATTTGATATTTTGAACGTAATTTTTAATATTTTTAAATTTAATTTCTGTCGTTACAACCAGGGTTCGAAGATATATATCGATCGATATATATCATGATATTTATTTTGATATATATCGTCATATTTTTGCAATGATATATATCCATTATATAAAAATATCAAATAGTTTTTGTGATATAGCCTCCGGAGAAGTGAAATTTTTCGTATTTTTCAGTTTTTCTACTTTTCCGAGGCTATATCTCGAAAACTAAATGTGATATGAAAACGCGCTCAACGGCATTAATTTTCTCGTGCTTCAGTTAACTTATAAACATAGTTTCAGCGATTTTTATTTTTTTTCAATTTTCCGCCAAAAAAAATCGCAAAAAGCGGTTTTTTAACATTTTCTCGAAAACCAGAAGTCATATGCATTTGAAGATTGCACCACTGGATTCAGTGGGTCAAAATACATATGTATGTAAATTTTCGTTTTAATAATCCTACGATTAAGGATTTTTGGTAAAATTGAATTAAAATCTGAAAAAACCAAAGGGGTACCCCTTAGGAAATAATTAAAAATATTAAATTGCATAAAATTGTATGAAAATTTGCTTACAAGTCAATTCGGACACGGGGAATTCAACGCCGTTGAGCGTATTTCCATATCTTGTTTAGTTTTTGAGATATAGCCTCCGGAAAAGTGAAATTTTTCGAATTTTTCAGTTTTTCTAAATGTGTACAAAAACTAAAATTAAAAAATAAATATCCAAAAAGTGATATTTATCTGATATATATCCTATATATCAGATATTTTGATATTTATTATAAATATCATGATATTTACGAACCCTGGTTACAACGCATGTAAATGTAATTCTGTTTACTGATTTAGATGCAGAATTTTATGCTCTACAACATTTAAACATAAATATATCATCATCTAATGTGGTAAAAATAGTTTGTCGTCTGTGGGAATCGAATCTAGGTTCTCCAATCCATAGCCTGACTCAATACCACTAATGATAATTACTAATTATAATTGAGTGAAAAGCAATTTTCGACTATAAGAAACAAACTCGGTTTTCATTGCTTATGAGTTGTTTTTCAATTTAATTTCATAATGTATAAAAAATAGGAAAATTTAACAATTCAAATTTACTATTGGGATTATTAAATACGAATGCGATTATCGTGGCAAAAATTGAAACTATAACAAAGGTACACTTTGCTATTAATCTAATAACTAAGTACTTGAAAAATAAATAACTATGAATTATAATAGAACTAATATTTACAATAAAGAAAGTAATAAAACTATAATATAGTTCGTCAGTACGGTGGTGTGGATAGTGATATGGAATTCGAATCCGCAGATCCCGAGTTCGAATCGCACTCAAGCTAAATATTATATGAACTACCACACTGCGGCTCGGTGAGTGCGGATTCTGTACTGTAATTGGGATTAAATTTCTGTTGTACAACGTAACATAAATAAATAATTTGTAAAAGACGTGACGATATATTTATTATTTTTCTTCTTCAATATCTTAAAGATAATATTTTAAAGCAGTATTTTAAATTCCGATGGGAGTAAAGATTCATCAAATTCATCAAACCACGATTAGTGTATACCTTCTTTATAGATTGGAATTGGAAAAAATAAAAGAAAGTGGATGATTACTCGCTCTTCAAAATATTTTTGTTAACGTTTCAAATCTTACGAAGAAAATTGTGCCAGTTCTTGTGCTAAAATTAGGGTAATTTCTGACATTCTGACACAAATGTTCCAACATTATATAACGAAGTAAAGCAAAAGAGTGGGCGTGTTTCAAGTTCAAGGAGAGCAAAGAAAAATCTAAGTCATTAAATAAAGCTTCCTTTCAGCATCTGGCAATTATCCACGGTCAAGGACAGCTATGAAATATGTTGTAGGGAATATAACAAGCGAGCACGTGACGCGAATGGAAACGCGGGGGCGAATTCGCGATGCGCTTGGAACGATGATATATTCCACACTAAACACGAATAATACTTGCTACTTTAATGCAGCCTGGATTACGCTAGATCTGTATAGTCTGTCTGCTAGGGGAATTTCATATTCTGCAAGGAAACGAAACATTGAGCATGGAGCTATAAACAGTTTTACACTGTAATCGATTGCAAATGAAACCAAAATGATTAAATGTATCAAAACAAGATTCTAGTGCTATTTCAGAAAGCATAAATTAACATCAAAGAGCATTTTATATTCAAATTTAAGTTACAAAATAGGATTGATTCCGTTTAAACTAATGTATTTACAAAACTGAGTATAATAATGAGTACCATCATTCCGTTTCGGAACATAGGGTCCGGGCACACCGAGCCGCAGTTTTTACACTGCCGTACTGCCGGTTTTCGTGGTCGAATGCTACATTATTTAAGGCGTATAAGTGACTAGCTTATAGCGCCCGAGTGTGATAAATACATGTAACTGTATTTTTATATTTTACGACAAATCACACATTGTCGGCAGGCGGATTCGAACTGACGAACCTTGGCTCGGGTGAGGTCACAGTATGCTAAGAGATGTGCCTTAACACGCTCGGCCACCGCACCTGTTAGCGTATTATATTCAAATTTAAGTTACAAAATAGGATTGATTCCGTTTAAACTAATATATTTACAAAACTAAGCAAGGTGATACTGTCGTTAATATTTATTTTATAATTGCATCATGTTCATTAAATAACTTCAATATATGATACAAATTTAATTTTGAAATGATGGTTATTATAATTTTAAAGGTGTAACCAAGAAGACGTTTTTTTAAAAAAATAGGAATTTGTTTATTTATCGGCGACATTTCGAGTATTATTATATTTTTGTTGCTGAAACACTAACTTAATGAAAGAAACGTGAGTGTCTAGTTACTTAGCAACATAAAATACTGACTGAATATATAAGTCAAATATTTCTTTTAATTTAATTTAAAATATGTATTATTTAATAAAAAATATTAAATAAACACTTGGCAAAGTCTCACAAAATTCAGACTCCAAGTCACCTTATGAGGGCATTGTCAGAGGCTGGCCAGCACAGTTAGTAACCATAGACGCGTTTCGCTCTTATTAGAGATCATCACTTCTTCACCTAGAACAAAGTTCACGTGAAGAAGCTGGTGACGAAGAACTGTGCCAGCAGAGAATATGATGCCCTCATAAGGTGACTTGGAGGCTGAATTTTGTGAGACTTTGCCAAGTGTTTATTTAATATTTTTTATTAAATCTAGTTTTACCAAGTGTATGGATGACAATTAATTTTGTCTTTGTTGTTATTTAAATTGCTATTGCGTAGCTTTTTCTTTTTTTTCGGTAGATGGCATTACTGGTTCGACAGAACTTCTCATGTCATCTTACCGTTTATTAGAGATCTTATTCTCTGCTGGCACAATTCTTCGTCACCAGCTTCTTCACGTGAACTTTGTTCTAGGTGAAGAAGTGAGTTATACCATACTGATGAGCTCTAATAAGAGCGAAACGCGTCTATGGTTACTAACTGTGCTGGCCAGCCTCTGACGATGCACTCATAAGGTGACTTGGAGGCTGAATTTTGTTAGACTTTGCCAAGTGTTTATTTTATATTTTTTATTAAATCTAGTTTCACCAAGTGTATGGATGACAATTAATTTTGTCTTTGTTGTTATATGTATTATTTGTTTCTCCGTCAGTACAGTGTCTCTACTCAAAATCGCAGGACGACTTTTTTCTTTTTTTACTTCATACTCATCATGTCATTCTGGATGATTCAAATATATATTGCAGAGAAGTTATACCTCTTCATTCACATCCAACATTCACTATTTCAATTCCTTCCTAATAGCAATCGTAGCCCAGGGAATATAACTTTCATATATGAAGGAAAACTTTGCGCGTTCAAATCTCGCAGACTTTAACTTATATTTAAAAAAAATTACTGTGTCTGAGTAGTTCGGATTCCATTATAAGCTATAGGGATTAAATTCCTCCTGAGTAGAGTAGCGAAATAAAAGAAAAATGTAATTCTTAGCTTAAAACTAGCAAATTTTGATGCATCTGGCAAAAGGAGCAAAATGTAATCTGTAATGTGTGAAAGAATATATTGAACTGTCGTCGTCTTGGCAGTAAAGATGGGTGATTAACTGAATAATTTTAAAAGTTCTAGAAGTCCAATTAATCTTATCGCGTCTAGCGTATTTTTTGCAGTCAATTTTCATTACCCAAATAAAATTTCGAGTCAAGTGTACATCCATAAACCCAAGTAATTTTCCTACAGAAAATAAAGTTTGAGAAAGAAAACAGCAATATCCTGGTTGGAACTTCACGAAATAAAGACAGCGACACGAAAAAAACCCTGGAAGAGAGTCAAACAAATGTAAAAACACTCTAGGAATGAAATTAAAACGAAATCGCATTGACGAACGGACACTCTAACGGATTTTAGATTAGAAAAGTTAACGACTGGCCTGGGAAAGTTTCGCACAGTTTTCAAGTTCAATGTGAACCTGTAATAAGTTGAGTTCGGCGCTAAATGCACTTACGCCCCCGCTGTGCCGTTCCCGACAACGACGTAACACGCTAACGACGCCGAACGACGCCGATCGTATTTCAAAGTGGATGCTCAACTTCAATTCCCACTAGCGCGCCCACACGCTATTTACAAACAATTCAACCAGTTTTATCGACATTATCCAATATTGCTAATTTTTACACATTGTTCTAACAACTTAAATTAACAACAACGAAAACTGTTTTATGTTCGACTGCATCATATTACCTTGTTTTACGACACTGTTTACTGTCCATAATCGGGTACTTTATTGGACTAATACGATAAAAATGCAAAATTGGACTGCTGTCAATGTCACATTAAAACAAAATTCAAAAGAAATATTTAAACACCATTTTCTGTATGTATTATATGTGTCTTCATACAATTGTTAGATATTCTCTTGCATTACATGCAAGATCTTTTATTTCTTTTGGAACGTCTTCAATGTCTTCATCCATCTCAACACTATTTTCACTTTGACAATTTGATAAATAAATCAACAAATGCATAACAACGAAGCACACTTTGAGATGCAATTAAATGTTTTAAATATAGGTATTGACAATCATATTTTAAGAGAAAATATTCTTCATGCAGTCGAACATAAAACGTTGTATGCAACTCGTACATAATCGGACTTTATAGACTCGCCTTATTTATTAGCCTCGCTCGCTGCGCTCGCTCTGCCATAAAATTCGGCTCGTCCAATAAAGACCTAAATTATGTACTTGTTACATAAACTACTATTTTGGTATTAAATTCTACGCGTTTAAATTGGTAAAGTTTTTTTCCTATAACGCACGCACAAGGCCAGTTTTGTTAAACTGGTTTGTCAATAATGATGCCTTAAAATTTTGGACAATTGTATTTAGGAACTTTTTTATTTATAAAGTTGTCATACTGTCAAACAGACACATTATTTTAGCTGTCATTGCTCATATAAGTATTATTAGAATTTACCCTGTTCTGATAAATTAAGAACATCAATCAATAAAACAGTTTTGTTTTTACTTAAATTAAAAGGTAATTATTTTAGAATAATATTATGAAACTGTAACCAAACTTATAAACATCAAAATTATTTAAATTTTAAATGTTTTTCATCTGTCAGTGTTATCTCTTTATAATTTTTGCTTCTGTTTTAATAATAAATTTTAAATAAAAAGAAAATTAATGCATTATATAAAAAATAGTATTAAGATACGTATTACAATTATAAACACTTATAGTAAAATTTTGACAATTAGAAATTGAAGTTCCTGGAGCAGCTTGGTTTGCAATTGATAAAGATTGTGTATAATTTGCAGATTCAGGTGTACTGACACAAGTTGAAATTAAAGATGTATTTTTTTTTAAATACCAGTACTCGAACAAAAAATATTATACAAACTACAAGCGTGAAGACGTCTTCCGCTCATTCGCGCTATTTAAGACACTCGCTCCTTGCAGTCGCTCGTGCGGGAACATCGTCTTCCCGCACTTAGTTCGTAAATAACTATTAAAGTTACTAATATTTACTTGTTTTATTTTTTGTAAAAGATTAATTATAATGACAAGACAATAATTTAAGAACATTCATATCATATACTTCCTCTAAAAATCGCTTAAGTCTCCTGGGTTGAAACCCCCTGCATTCCTATAAAATATGTGTAATTAAAATTGGAATCATTTATATTAAAACACTAAATTACCCAATTACTCATTACAAATTAAATACCACATATATAAAAATAATATATAACTATTTATAAAACAATATTTTATAAATTCACATGTTTGCACTGACAAAAATATGTAATGAATAAATTTATTCTGGTTGAATATTTAACATGAAACAATGAATTTTAATTAAAATTTGAATGGTTTTATTTTTTTTAAATCCCAATCTGTCTTTATAATTAATTTTTCATTCATCGACAAAATTTCAATAATTATATCATTGTTAGTGTTTTATTTAGGAACTGTTGGACTACTAGATATTGATTGGACGATCAAATTTAATTAGATTATTTAATATTTTGCAAATATTATGCTAATGTTTACTTTTCAATGCTAGGATATTATGACACATAATTGTTTTGACACAGAAGTGGGAAAAATATCACATTAACTACCACATGGAAAAACGATCACAATTCATGTTTAAATAATTTCTTCTAATTCCGTTATGAAAAGTACTGTTTTACATAAATTTTTGACGTTATGACATATATATGTTTTTCCATAACTGTCATTTAAGAGTTATGTAAATAATTCTTTTTTCTACCCCCGTTATTAAAATGTCATTTAATGTACTGGTTTCTATATCGGTCAAGGCTATAGCTCAAACCCTAAACAAGCTATTGAAATTCGCTCATCGATATTGAATTTCTCGTGTTTTAATTAAATTATAAACAATTTTGTTTCCTAAAACAGCTTTTAAACATTATCTCAAAAACTATAAGACTTATGGATTTGGTGATTACACCATTGGATTTACCGGAGCAAAATACATATGTATGTAAATTTTTGTTACAATAATTGTATGTGAAATAGTTTAAGAACAAATTGTTTGAAAATCGCAGAAAAACCTTTAGAAAACTTTCAAAAATATCAAAAAAATTCAATCGCTTAAAATGAGCCTCCGGAAGAGTTAAACTTTCCAAACATTTTTCAACATCAGATTTTTGACTTTTCCGGGATTATATCTCAAAAATTAAGTAAGCTATTTAGATGCACTCAACGCAATGTTTGGTTTAACGAAGAATGAAATTGTCGGCCGAGGCAACAACAATATCTTAATATTCTAATAATGTCTTGGTGTTAATTCAGATTTTTAAATTAAATTATAAACAATTTTTTTCCTAAAACAGCTTTTTAACATCTCAAAAACTATAAGACTTATGGACTTGGCGATTACACCATTGGATTTACCGGAGCAAAATACATATTTATGTAAATTTTTGTTACAATAATTGTACGAGAAATAGTTTAAGAACAAATTGTTTGAAAATCGCAAAAACACCAAGAAAACTTTCAAAAATGTCAAAAAAATTAAATCGCTTAAAATGAGCCTCCGGAAGACTTGACTTCCCAAACATTTTTCAACATCAGATTTTTGACTTTTCCGGGATTATATCTCAAAAATTAAGCAAGCTATTTAGATGCACTCAACGCAATGTTTGGTTTAACGAAGATTGAAATTGTCGGCCGAGGCAACAACAATATCTTAATATTTTAATAATGTCTTGGTGTTAATTCAGATTTATTGATTAATAACAAAGTCTATATTGTTTTTATTTTGTTTTCAGCTTGGGTACTAGGATGGTGGATGTGCAAGACAGTACCGTACGTCCAAGGAGTTTCTGTTGCTGCATCAGTTTACAGTTTGATAGCCGTTTCATTAGACAGGTGAGTACTTAATATTTTTTCCTACGACAGTACGGAAAGTACTAAGGGGTCAACAGAGTGACTTTATTGTTTTCCGTTGTCATAAAAACAAAAAATGACAGCGAGACAATAGAATTTGCAACAACCTTTGATAATATTTGAGTAAATTAAAAATTTAATAATTTCTTTTAGTCTAAAATGCACACACACTTTCGAATGATACTCTTTCAACACTTATATTGCATATATTATTGTTCACCCTAAAAACTTTTTGACGTATAATTTTAAATTATTCATTATTATTTTTTTTACAATAGATATACAAAATAGGTATTTGCGCTTGCATCTGTCAACGCAAAGTGTCACTTTGCCGCGTATGTGCGACAAAAATAAAGCCTCGCTCTCTGAATTTTTAACTCGAAATTAAACGTTCATTGAACGTTGCGATAACAACCAATGAAAGCAAATAAACAATTTTAATTTTTGATGTCCTGTAACACTGAAAACTTGTAAAATTAAATTCTGAAAATGGAGAAAAACTATTGTGGCAAATGTAGAAAACATTTTGTGTGTTTCGAGCATACATTCTAGATTTTGAGAAATGCAATAACTTCTCAATTGACAATGTATTATTTTATGCTCGTAATACATAAATAAGTATTATGTTCGACTGTATTATAACTCTGTTACTTTATTTATCTAGTACGAAAAAATAATAAAATTGGACCCCTGTCAATGTCAAAAAACTAGTCAAAATAAATTTTATAGGTACCTAATTAATTCATTAATTCTTTATTATATTAATTTAATACAATTTCTTTTTTGGATTCTTCTAAAATGTTACCCTTGTTTTTAGAAATTTGACAATTTAATAATTATTAGAGATAGGCGAATATCAAATTTTTCGAATTCGAATATCGAATACGAATATTAATCAGATCTCGAATATTCGAGGTACTCGAATATTCGAATACTCCTAAAAGTTAATTTATTTATTATTAATAATTATTTAATTATGTCCTTTTCATTATTTGAATTAAATTGTTAAGATAAAATATAATTAAAACAAAAAGTACAAACAAAAAAGAAAAAGATGAAAACTTCAAATTTAAGGTGAAACGTACGGGCTGGCGAAAAACAAATTTGAAGTATAGTACGTCTTCATGGTTTTGAAACAAAATATCTTTGTATTGTAGTATTGTAATTGCTTTAAGTTTATGTACAAATGATAAAGGAAAACATAGTCAAAAATTGAGGTCAACATATGACGCGATATTCGAGGTATTCGAATGTTCGCTATACTGACGTTAATATTCGAACATCTCGAATATCGAATAATGTCAATATTCGCGGCATTCGACTATTCGCGGATGATATTCGCCCATCTCTAATAATTATAAATAACATTGTTAAACAAACGCAACAATAAAGCATACTTTAAAATAAAACTAATTTTTTCATATTATATATTATATATTTGACAAAAACAAATCGCCTGCAAGTAGCTTTGTATGCAACTTGTACATAATCGTAAATTATGTACTTCTAACACAAATAGCTATTATTTATATTAATAAGATACCAATAAAGTCAATGATTTGATTTATTAAAAGCTAAAAGCCGAAAGCAACAAATATTTAAAAATTCGTCGGTACCTGCCACCATTTATTTTCATTTGTCAGCAGGTATCATTTATTTGATAACGGTAGAACGTTTACAGTAACAAGCAAGGTCGCCTATAACAATTAGTGAAGCAATAGTGTGAGTCATTTGTCATCTCGCATCTCGGCGAAGCATTGTTGTATCACGAATGATGGGGTGACATACGGCTTTTCTGTTATTGGCATATGAACATTGTGTAGTGCTCACTGACCACATAATACAACGGACAGTAACGGACACTAACAATAACACAACAGCTCCTGGGATTACAAGTAAATTATGGAATTAGCATTGTGATAAAATCGTTGCTAGTGCTCCCTGCCGAAACCAGCCGTTCTCAAACACTGCCAATCACTGTTTACTCTTAATAAAACTAGCTACTAACACATATAATACAACACAAGTTTAATTCAACATTATTTCTTTTTCGTTTTAATGTTCTAATCCATATTTTAAATACCTGGTTTCCTTTTTAATTTCTTACACTTTGAGGCACAAGGGTGAACCGAACCGGTATACAGGGTGTTTCACAACTTAGAGCAAAAAATTAAAGGGTATATTCTGTACGACGTGCTGATCATGAAACAAAAAGAATTTTTTTTTAAATCGCAAAACTATTTTCCATGTTTCCAGTCCAAAATTTTTCGTTGCCACTGCCACCGGGTGGATGATTATGTTAAAGTTATTAATTAAATAAAATTCTATTATAAATAACTGCTAATAATTGAATTGTGTAATTATTCTTTCGTAGTTGATACCTACTTCATTGTTTGTGTTTAATAGGAAAGCGAATCCAGTGCAGTACTACAAAAAATGTTTTAGGTTAACAACCGTTAATTTTTCGAATTTAAAAAAAAATCTTTTTGTTTCATGATCAGCACGTCGTACAGAATATACGCTTTAATTTTTTGCTCTAAGTTGTGAAACACGCTGTATAAACCGGCCTAAACCGAAATAAAAACCTTTTCATAAAAGCGAGAACATTAACCGAACTATACAATGAACCAGTTTTAAATTGGTTCATTCAAAATGAATCTACTTAGTATTATAACCAGGGTTCGTAAATATCATGATATTTATAATAAATATCAAAATATCTGATATATAGGATATATATCAGATAAATATCACTTTTTGGATATTTATTTTTTAATTTTAGTTTTTGTACACATTTAGAAAAACTGAAAAATTCGAAAAATTTCACTTCTCCGGAGGCTATGTCTCAAAAACTAAACAAGATATGGAAATGCGCTCAACGGCGTTGAATTCCCCATGTCCGAATTGACTTATAAGCAAATTTTCATACAATTTTATGCAATTTAATATTTTTAATTATTTCCTAAGGGGTACCCCTTTGGTTTTTTCAGATTTTAATTCAATTTTCCCAAAAATCCTTAATCGTAGGATTATTAAAACGAAAATTTACATACATATGTATTTTGACCCACTGAATCCAGTGGTGCAATCTTCAAATGCATATGACTTCTGGTTTTCGAGAAAATGTTAAAAAACCGCTTTTTGCGATTTTTTTTGGCGGAAAAATGAAAAAAATAAAAATCGCTGAAACTATGTTTATAAGTTAACTGAAGCACGAGAAAATTAATGCCGTTGACCGCGTTTTCATATCACATTTAGTTTTCGAGATATAGCCTCGGAATAGTAGAAAAACTGAAAAATTAGATAAATTTCACTTTTCAGGAGGCTATATCTCAAAAACTAAACAAGATATGGAAATGCGCTCAACGGCGTTGAATTCCCCGTGTCCGAATTGATTTATAAGCAAATTTTCATACAATTTTAAGCAATTTAATATTTTTAATTATTTCCTAAGGGGTACCCCTTTGGTTTTTTCAGATTTTAATTCAATTTTCCCAAAAATCCTTAATCGTAGGATTATTAAAACGAAAATTTACATACATATGTATTTTGACCCACTGAATCCAGTGGTGCAATCTTCAAATGCATATGACTTCAGGTTTTCGAGAAAATGTTAAAAAACCGCTTTTTGCGATTTTTTTGGCGGAAAATTGAAAAAAAATAAAAATCGCTGAAACTATGTTTATAAGTTAACTGAAGCACGAGAAAATTAATGCCGTTGAGCGCGTTTTCATATCACATTTAGTTTTCGAGATATAGCCTCGGAAAAGTAGAAAAACTGAAAAATACGAAAAATTTCACTTCTCCGGAGGCTATATCACAAAAACTATTTGATATTTTTATATAATGGATATATATCATTGCAAAAATATGACGATATATATATATCAAAATAAATATCATGATATATATCGATCGATATATATCTTCGAACCCTGATTATAACTATCGTATATTTGATTTCATTTTTGTAGTAGAAAACAATATTACTTTGTATTGAAAAAAAAATCTTAATAAATTAATTTTGTTACAAATTAATCGCTAATTGAACCCAAATTGAACCGGTTCGCGAACCAAACCAAAATAAAACTATCAAACCGGAATAATAAATAAATATCGACTCGGCCTGTGGGTTTAAGAACCCGGGTTCGATTACCACAATCGACAAACAATTTTCACCACTTTATAACTAGCCCTGTGGCTATTTCACCACTAATATCTTTAGGGACCATAATTTGATGGCTGATAACCACACTTCACGCGGATAAATATAGCACATATCAAGATCTGCTACGGCAGAGTGCAACACCAAGCAATGGATAAATGGCGTGATGATATATTTTATTTATATTTAGCATGAATGGGGTTCGGAATCGAGTTGGATTGTAAATTTAAGAACCCGGGTCTCACAGCTGACAAACAATTGTCATCACGTTAGAACTACCCCTGTGTCTTCCTCACCACTAACATCTTTAGGGCTAGTGACACGAGAAAATATATCACATACCTAGATATACTACGGCAGAGTGCCACGTCCAGTAATGGATAAGATGTGTGATGATATTTAATTTCGTTTGACAAAAGAATTCAATAGGAAGTTTGTTAGAAGAGTGAAATACTCGTCCTTAGATGTTTCTGTTTCAAGTAAAATGTTGAAGCCTGCTGGTATAGATTGAGCACTTATAATAGCAACATAGCCAGCAAGAATTCAAGATAGCTCATGACGGTGATTGAAAGCTATTCTAGATTTTAATGAAGATTATTTATTAATTAGCGATTGAAGGGTAGAAGCTTTCAATTAACGGTTCCTTTTTGTTTATTGAATAAACTTTGACAGATCAAATAAGTGAGTGAAGTACTCGTAGATGAAAGAAACTTTAATTTAGGACAAATTGAAAAATAAATTAATTGGCACAAGGATATGAAATAATATATCAAAGAACAGAATAAATATATATATATATATATATATATATATATATATACTAAGAAAACTGAAGCATATATTAAATTTATTTGTGACAAAATAGAAGTAACTCATTTTTTTTCTTTCATTTTCAACATATCTTAAGAAAAAATTAAGTAAAAAATATAAAATAAACACTTGGCTAAGTTTCACAAAATTCAGCCTCCAAGTCATAGACGCGTCTATGGTTACTAACAGTGCTGGCCAGCCTCTGATGATGCTCTCATAAGGTGACTTGGAGGCTGAATTTTGTGAAACTTAGTCAAGTGTTTATTTTATATTTTTTATTAAACCTAGTTTCACCAAGTGTATGGATGACAATTAATTTTGTCTTTGTTGTTATAAAAATTAAGTACTTAATTTGTTTTTTCCACGATTGCTATAAATGTTGACAATTACGCTCTCATTTATCATCGTAAAGTGGACGTTTTATGTGGTACAATCGAAAAATATCTTTATCGCGCGTTTACAATAGCAACGCGCGAAAAAGATATTAAATGCGCGCTTATTTCAATAGTTACCAGAGATACAAACAAAACAGAAACTTGCCATATTGGCAGTTGACAGAACGAATTTATTATCAGTACGTCATGTTTTTTTAATCATTTAAGATGTAATCATAGAAAAAATAATGTGTGTATCACGAGCGTAAAGTGTCTTTGTTCCTCTTACACTATTGCAGCTTTCCTCTTCGGCTCGCGCTGCTTGAGTAATAAAGAATCACTTTACACTCTTAATACACAAATAACTATTTTGCTTACATCATTTATTAATTTTATTTTTATTATTATGCTTTATTGTTTAACAGAAAACAATGTTTGAAATCACGAATGTCGCCAAAATTTTAATTATTTATTAAATTGATATAAAATTGGTCTTCACTAAACCGCCTTCTGCTCCATTCTGAACTGGAATGAGAGTATAGATTGTAATTCGACATTTTTTGCAATTAATATTGCAAAATTTTGATAAAATAAATGACACAAATAGTATATTGTAAATTGTATTGTAAGTGTAGGGATTTGTCCGTCAGTACGGTGGTGTGAATAGCGATACGGAATTCGAATCCGGAGATCCCGAGTTCGAATCGCACTCAAGTTAAAAATTATATAAACTATCACACTGCGGCTCGGTGAGTGCGGACCCTGTACTGTAATTGGAATTAAATTTCTGTTGTACAGCGTAACATAAATAAATAAATAAATAAATACATACATACATATTGTTAGCAACACTTATTTTATATGCTGCTCATAATTTTTAGTTCTTGTTCTTAGATATTTTCATATTATTACTAGTAAAATATGAATTTGTTTGCTGCTCATAAACACAATAAATTGCACAAACACTTTTGAAAGTTTTAAATCTTGTGAGTTAAAAAGAATAATATTTGTTTAGCTCTCCTTGAGCTTGGAAACTACTAAAAGGTTAAATAAGCGTGCGAAATCAACATATGCACAAGTGCACTCTCAGTAAGCTAGTGCATCGTTAGCACACACAATACTTGCATTCTTTTTACTAACAACTCACCTTACTAGTTTTCAAATTGAGATAAGATTAAAGGAAAAAGACATTTTTTTTCCGACAAGGCCATGAAATAGTTATTTTTGATTCTAGATTGCGCAATGTTACTTTTGCATTCGAGAAAGAAAGATCATTCGAGAATGTAAAAGCATTTCGCAATCGAGTATCAAACAACGTTTTTTCGCAAACTATGTCCCAAAATTAGTAATAATGTCAAGAGAAAATTTTGACGTTTAGGATTAATTAATGTGACATCTAATGTCTCCATGACAACAATGTATGTAATATAATTGCTATCAAATCTGGTATTCTCTGACCAGCAATTGACAGCTGGTTGGCAATAGAAATCAAACAAACGTTCTAATTTTTTTCTGCGATTTATTGGGATTCGCATTGCATTTCTCAAGAAACTATTCCAGTACACCAGTTAGCTTCCTCAAGCGGGATAAATATGAATAATTGCTCAATTGGAACATTAAATATAAATTTTGTTAAAGAATAGAAGTATTGTTTCTAAGCAAAAAAATAAAGTGACAAATTTTATTAAATTGTGAGCCTTTCTTCTATCAAAAAATTGCAGGATGCAAAAAACTTTTACATCCTGTATCCAAAAGTCTTTTGCGATCTGTAGACAAAAAACACTCATTTCGCGTGTTGATAGTTGTCATGTAAATTTTAACTTTATATGACAGTTTTCGAAAAAATAATTTGAAGAATTAAAATTTAATGTACATAATGGAAATGTAAATATTGAAATTTCTTTGGTGTTCTCAGAATACCGTCTGTTTCGGTTGCATGCCAATATTTCACGACTTAAGTATACAGATAACTATTTATTTATTTATTCCGCATTCCCCGAACCGCAGTGTTCATATAATTTTCAGCTAGAGTGAGATTCGAACTCGGGATCTCCGGATTCGAATCCCTTATCGCTATCCACACCACCGTACTGACAAACTATTGATGATGAATAAAACAATTTCAAATCGTTTGACTGCAGAAAATATATGAAAACTTTCATTGTAAAAAAGGGCATCATTTTTAAGTGTTGCACGTATTAATTTTGTGTTGGATTCAGTCCTGGCAAAAGCTAGCAGCAGTTCAGTACGAACCATGATCTAAATTCATAGTATGCACTTTTCTAGTCTTCTCCATGCCTCTCATTTCAAACAATGTGCAGACTTGTTGACATTAATATATTCACAAGGATTTGCGTTCCATTTTTCAGAAATGCAATGAGATTTAGGTCGCGGATCTGTCACCAGGACACATTTAATCATCGTAGACCGCCATGACACGGCGCAATGATAAACCGTTATTACCGGTCGAGAACACGATCGTTGTAGTTTAACGTGCTGTTATTGTTTTAAACGGTTTTCAATTGCTGGCTGATTGCCAGCGTGGAATGTGATTACGTGTGAAACCAATGACTAATGATGGAATTAATCGAGGATTTTATTTTATACTTGATCTAACGAAAAAATATAGCTATACATTTCTCATATTGCTTTAAGGTAATGTCTCTCTCAGTATATAGAGTGTTTCATAACTTCAAACAAACAAACAATTTTCACCAATTTAAAAAAAACTACCCCTGTGGCTCCCTCTCCACTAATATCTTTGAGGGCCGTGATTTGACGGCTGGTAACCGCACTTCACGCGACAAAATATATCACTTACCGAGATCTGCTTAGGCATAGTGCCACATCCAATAATGAGTAAAAGGCGTGAGATATATATATATATATATATATATATATATATATATATATATATATATATATATATATATACATAACTTCAAGATGGCAAATATTACATGTACAATTAAAAAATTTAGTATTGCAGTTTTTATCATTATAATTTAATTATTAATATACTAGAAATAATTAGTGACACTAACAATGTTAACTTCATGTAAAGTGTAATTAATTTTGCGAATAAAAAAATATTTCAATTCAATTTTTATCCTGAAGTTGTGAAACACCTATATATTTGAAACTTTAAATAAAGACAAAATAGCAGTTTAAATAAAACAATGAAGACAAAATTAATTGTCTTTGAATGCACACTTGGTGAAACTAGTTTTAATAATAAAATATAAATTTTGTGAGACTTAGACAAGTGTTTAGTTTTATATTTTATTATTAAAGACAAAATATATTACTGTCGAGAATAAGGTAATTATTTTCTAACAAGAAAGTGGCAGCAAGTAAACTTCCACTACTTTTTTTTCTATTCCAATACTTTTCAAACAAGTTTAAATAAACTCTAAAATAAATCTTGTTACCATTTGATTTTCGAAAAGCAATTTGAACTAACTTTTTCAACTCAGACTAAATTCATAACTAGCTAAAATAATTTGAGAATCGGATTGAAACTATTTCGAAAACAATTTTATAAGTGCATGTAAACTGTTCAATATTTCCATACTGTTTTAAACTACGTTTATAGCTACTAAATTAGTAATTACAAATTAAGACATTAATTGTAAATACTAAGTGAATTATTTGCAAACATCAAACTGTCCAATTACAATTATAGCAGTAGATATTATATTATTATGGGGTAGGTGGCTCAGTGGTATCGAGTCGGCCTGTGGATCTTGAGAACCCTGGTTCGATCCCCACAGCCGACAAACAATTTTCACCAATTTAAAAATCTACCCCTGTGGCTCCTCCACCACTAATATCTTTGGAGGCCGTGATTTGACGGCTGGTAACCGCACTTCACGCGAAAAAATATATCACTTACCAAAATCTGCTTAGGCAGAGTGCCACAGCCAGTGATGGGTAAAACGCGTGATGATATATTTATTTTATTTTTTTTATATATTATTTTGTCTCAATCTTCCTACGATTTTTGTTTATTTTTGACAGTAACAATTTTGGAATTTTATAAAACTTCTTAATTTAAAAAATATGTACATGTTAATAATTAAAAACAAAAGGATACAGACAAGCATTATACTAATGCTGGAAATGTCTAGATTCTGCTCAATCATAGAAAATAAACTTATTTCTAACTAATTAATTTATGCTGCTATTAATTAAAATTCGTATCGCTAGTTTTAAAACGATTTCATTAATTGATCATTCTAATTGGTAACTGTAATTGCTAATTGAATAACTGTAAGCGTAGCCATTTGCAAAAAATAATTTAACTTTTATTACTTAAAAAGGAACATAGCAGTTTTATCAGATTAGAAACACGTGGACGAATCTAATTTATCGAACATAAAATCAGAGATTTACGCAGCATTAAAAACTAAAATGTTACACATTAAAAATGAGTTTTATTTCTAAACTTAACTAATAAAACTTCAATTTAGATATTAAGATAAAATCCACTTTGAGACAAACTATAAAACTACATTTAATGAGAAATATTTATGAAAACATGATTCATAAAATATAAATTAAAAATCATTTTGTTGTCGAGGAAATTTTATAAATGTAACATGGCTTAAACCAGTGGTTTCTAAACTTTTTCTCTCAGCGGCGCCTTTTTCCCGTAAAAAATTTTCGCGCCCCCCTCATTTTTTATAACAGCCTAACTTCAAAAATCGTAAATAATTTATTTTATAGAATACAAAAAAATGAGTACTATAAACAAATATTGTTATTATATAAGATATTTGTTATAACAAATCTTTTTATTAACTTAAAATTTTTTTTATTACAGCATAATAATAGAACAAAATAATGTAACAACATTTATAAACATAAAATTGTAATAAGATTGGAAATTATATTTAATTTAAATTAGGCATATTTAATACAATATAATCATAATTTTTGAGTGTGCGGAATGGGCGCTTGTTTTTCAGTTTCTCGAACCGGGGAATTATTGAAGATATCGCCACTCGCAATTCTTTTGCAACGAATAATCGAGTTCGATATTTTGTCTTTAAAAGAGCTACAGCGGAAAAGCCTGTTTCACACAAATAAGATGTTACGAAACGTAATAAAATTTCTAAGGCTTGGTTTGTTAAACTAGGGATATTTTACTGCGAGCGCGAGTTAGAAACACGTGTGTGCTATGATGTAAATGGAGAATGTGTTCATAAGCCTCAATTATATTTTTTAAAAGCGCGCCCCCCTCGAAACAATCTCGCGCCACAGTTTGGAAACCACTGGCTTAAACAGTTACTGAATGCTGCAAATAATTTTAATGTTGTTTGCAACAAAATTATTTGTGCGTTATGAAATGTATGTCAGTGTCAATATATGTATGCGAAATGTAATTGTAACGGATAATTTGAAATTAATTTGATTACGTTTTACATATGAGTTATTGATGTTAAGTTTTAATTACTCGTTATACGCAATGTGGTTCATATAAACTAATTACTAGAGAATTATTTCCAATATCGAATGATATATTCATACTATAAACAAACATTATGATAAAGCAAAGATTTCAAATGAAAAACAAATATTCGTATATTTAAAACGTAATAATTTACAAAATTAATATTGCGTTAAAATGTTTGACAATAGCTTTAATTAAAAAATAATACATTACATCGTAAATATTATTCACAATTTTTATTTGTCATTGGATTTGATTGTTTTGGCTGACTTTTATTTAAAAATTAAATATTAATTAAACTCGTTTTACCTATAAACAATAAACTTTGAGTGAAAATAATTTGGCCAAACATCAAGCGGTATTTATTAAAAATAGTATATAATTAAACAACTTTTATAAACATCTCTAAAAACTGTGGATCTAGAAAATCCTGGTTCGATCCTCACAGCCGACAAACAATTTTCACCAATTTCAATCTACCCCTGTGGCTCCCCCTCCACTAATATCTTTGGAGGCCGTGTTTAGACGGCTGGTAATCGCACTTCACGCAAAAAAATATATCATTTACCGAGATCTGCTTAGGCAGAGTGCCACACCCAGTAATGGTTAAAAGGCTTGATGATATATTTATTTATTTATTTATCTTTAATTACCCACTGTATATAAAATGAGTATCTAAAGAGTATATTAAACGCAAATTAAAACAACAACAAAATTGCAAATTTTATGAATTATTAATAAAATATCAAACTAAACACTTGTCTAGGTGAAGGAGTGGGTTATACCGTACTGATGAGCTCTAATAAGAGCGAAACGCGTCTATGGTTACTAACTGTGCTGGCCAGCCTCTGACGAGGACCTCATAAGTCGACTTGGAGGCTGAATTTTGTGAGACTTAAAGACAATTAATTTTGTCTTTGTTGTTTTATTTATGAATTATATTATAAGGTTAAGTTACAATGACAGATGCCTTAAGCTAACTTCACTCCGTGCTTAATATCTCAAGCCGTGACTAAAACGTTCGAAGCCACAGTTTGTTACTTTGCACCATTGAAACCAGCAACATATAATAAAGTACCAAACTGCGGCTCCGTGAGCTTGGACCCAGTACAGTAATTAGAATAAGTTCCTGTTGTATAAAGTAGCATAAATAAATGTAAGTGAAGATCAGGGATGTGCGTGTAGTCTACTGCAAGTAATCTACGCTATTCTCTACGTGTAAACAATTATGTAGTCTACGTCTTCATTTTTCATGTAAACAATGTAGACTATGTAGACAATGAAAACACCTGTGTTCACTTAAGTCATATTAAAATTTTATCCCTAGAACTAGGGAATTTTAAATGTTGTTAGAGATTTTTATTTTTATTCTAGATATTACATGAAAAAAAAATAGTTTTGCAGAGCAAAACGTTCAAAATTTGTCAACTGGTTACTGTTAAAAATAGCGCCAAGGAAAACTCCGTCTTTTGAGTTGGCGCGTTGATCGAATTTAAAAATATGACAGTGCGCCCAAGACCCAAGACAGACATTCGGCTAGTAATGTAGGAGCACTTGCTTTTTCAGTTTTATTATATAAAGACCGATAATGACCCGAGCTCACGAATACGAATACTTGTAATAAAATTTAGGTTATGTTGAATTTTACAACTGTCAAATGCATTTTCTACATTGTTTACATTGTCTACGTCGCTAGAATTGTCGACGTATTGTCTACGTGTAGATGTAGACAATTAAAGATTACACGTAGATGCACATCTCTGGTGAAGATCTCCCCTAGCTACAAATGTTTAGTAGTAAAATAATTCAATTTAGCATTGAAACAATTTTCTGAATGATCTATATGTAAAAACCAAGAATAAAATTAATCCTGAAAAAGAAAAAAAATCCGTAAAATCAGTTGTGAAACCATTTAACACCATAATCTCCTGGTAAAAAATGAAATATTAATCCAACCGCAATGAGGGAAGACGTGGTGTCGGGATAAATGGCTTTATTATGAAAATCTCTCCGCCTGTAGCACAGCCGGCTCCACGTCTACACTTCTCACATCGCGGTAGCCGTGGCTGCGTAGCGTAGCCGCTGATAGCCGCAGCACTCACGCACGAATCTGGGTGAAGGCCTGAAGGCGAAGCGAAGCGAAGGTCCCGGCGTCGTGCCAAAGGTCAATATCAGCTGGCTGGATAGCGAGTGGGACTTGGGACTGCGTGTGTGCTTGTTTGAATGGGGGACGTGCCATGCGGGCAAATGGGGATGAAATGTTTGTGTGGGGACCAAATATACAAATGCAGTTAGTACTAAAACCGTCGTACTAGGGATATTACTTTTTGACTGGTTTACCTTAATCGATTCTAATTCTCAATCATTATCTGTTATACTATTTTCATTTTAAACTGGAGGGATCGGCATAAAACGATTAAACTCCCTGTCCCATATAACTACAATGAAATCTATTAGTGCAGCTACCCCATATCGCATATCGATGGTCAAAATAGGTAAATTTTCAAGGGTCGTATTCAGCCTAAAATTATTTTTGTTTTTTCCTATGATTGACCGTACCGGCGAATGGGGCTGTACAACCCTGTGTGAACCTTGTGAAACCAGTTATGGCGAATTATATTTTGAGTTCCTTTGTAAACGTAATTAAAATGAAAATACTATATAGCCCCATTCGCCGGAATTTTTAAATGGTCAATCATAAGAAAAAATAAGAATAATTTTAGGCTGAATACGACACTTAAAGGGTAAGGCCATTCTAGACAAGGAAAAAAAGTGTCATTTTCAAGATTTTTTTAACGAAATCTAAACGTGCTGCTTAAGAACTGTTTTTGGATCTTTATTTAGTGCTCTTTAAACTTCCGGGAACAGCAATAGACCTGGATCAAAAAGGGATATGTTTTCTTAATCTCTGATGTATACTCTAAAAAACTACGAGCTAAATTTTGAAAATTTTGATTTTTAACAAAATGGCGCACGTTTTAAAAAAAAGTTCATTATTCGAGACTAAATTTCTGTATAAAAACGACCATAAAAATGAATTAAGCACTTTAAAAAAAAGCCCCCGTAATTTTTTAGTATTCTATATCTAGAATAAGAAATAAAAAGATTCAGCACGATCCATCAATTAGTATTTCAGATTTCTTTTCGCCCGATTTTGAAAATATGATTTCGAGAAAAACGCGTTTAAAGTTTCGAGTCAAATATATACCTATATATATAAATATTAGTACTAATAGATATATGGTTTTTTCCCTCTGAAATACTTCCGCGCGGCATTTAAATTAATTGTCCCTTAGTCCTAAGGGTTTAAACTATAATTTAAGCAAATAAAAAAAAGCATTTTTAAAAAATTTTAGAGTGGCCTTACTCCTTAAAAAAATACCTATTGTGCCCATCGTTAAGCGATTTGTGGTAGCTGCACTAATAGATTTCATTGTAGTTATATGGGACAGGGATGTTTAATCGTTTTATGCCGATCCCTCCAGTTTAAAATGAAAATAGTATACCTATCTAAAAGGATACCGAGGGTAAATTTCCCTCTTGAGGAGAAATATATTATCTAAATCATTTATCAAAATAACTAGTATTATCCTGAATAAAAATTCCCAAGAACATAATATCAAACACAAAGAAGTATTGAAACAAAAAATTGTAAAACAGCTGATGAAGTACTACATTTAGTGTTTATGTTTCATCGCGGCTGAAACCAAACAAATGAATTTTTCATGAAACTGACCGATGAAATATATTAACTGTCAAAAAAGTAAAACTTTTTATTCAGTTATTTACTCGTCAAGTGCGCTATTTCCACACAAACAATTGACGTGATTTCATACACAGCAAGTTTGTCGTTTTTGTATTATTAATCCAATGTGGCGAATTACTGCAACGAAACGACAGATGAAGTGAAAGATGAACTAAAAGTTTCTCTTTAAATTTTAATCAACGATAGAAACTAAAAGTGGGTTCTTGATCAACGAACGAATACATGCTCCGAATTCTCAAGTTCCTCAAGCAGGCAATTTGATTTTAAACGGGTGATATTCGTGAAAGGATTCTTAATAAATTGCAAGTTGTTGAACGATGATCAGTTTGTTAATCTTTCAAAAGATGCTTTTCAAAAAAAGAATGATGAAAAATATTAATAAACAATTCAAGGATATGTTAAAAAGAAATAAATTGGCTCTACTAATTTTCTGAAAGAAGTTTGAAAACATTCAGGGACATGTTTTTGGCAAATGGTTTATATTGAAAATCACATCAAGGACGTGTCAAGCGAAATACATATTTTTAACTCTGTAATATCTTTTTTTAAAGATGAAAAAAGGAAAACGGTCAATTAACTGATAAAAAATGTTACCAAAATAATAGTTTTATGGTTATTTGTATAACTAGCAATGAAAGAAATACTTTTCTAAATGAAATGAAAGCTTCAATTATGTTTTGTACACATAATTTGTTACATAATTTTACGAAGATTATTTCCTTCAATTCATTGTAAGCCAACCAGAATGGTTCATTTGCACCAAGAGGACGATTTTACAGCTACAAAATTTTGATAAAATCCCTGCATCATATCCTAGACAACTGTTTATCAGAGATGTGCATCTACGTGTAATCTTTAATTGTCTACATCTACACGTAGACAATACGTCGACAATTCTAGCGACGTAGACAATGTAAACAGTGTAGATAATGCATCTGACAGTTGTAAAATTCAACATAACCTAAATTTATTCCTTTGTAACTATTCCAAGTATTCGTATTCGTGAGCTCAGGTCATTATCGGTCTTTATATAATAAAACTGAAAAAGCAAGTGCTCGTACATTACTAGACGAATGTCTGTCTTGGGTCTTGGGCGAACTGTCATATTATTAAATTCGATCAACGCGCCATCTCAAAAGACGAAGTTTTCCTTGGCGCTATTTTTAACAGTAACCAGTTGAAAAATTTTGAACGTTTTGCCCTGCAAAACTAATTTTTTTTAATATAATACCTAGAATAAAAATAAAAATCTCGACCAACATTTAAAATTCCTTAGTTCTAGGGATAAAATTTTAATATGACTTAAGTGAACACAGGTGTTTTCATTGTCTACATAGTCTACATTGTTTACATGAAAAATGAAGACGTAAACTACATAATTGTTTACACGTAGAGAATGGCGTAGATTACTTGCAGTAGACTACACGCACATCCCTGCTGTTTATTGATATTGAAAATTTTGGCATACATAACATCACGCTATATCCCATAAATAGGGTAGCACGGACTCTCGAAACATTCAAAGAACATCCACTAACAGATTCATCTAAATATCAGACCGCGTGCAACATTTTCATACTGACACGATACTCGTTTTAACCCCACTAACACTCCTGCCATACAAGCTCATTCATTCATTTAAACAATTATTTTTGTTTAAATAATCGTAGAAACCGAAACTAGTGTCAAAAATAACACTAAAATCTCTACAGTACTACAATATTTCATTTAGTTTTTGAGTTACAGCGATTTTCGACTTTTTTTAAAGCTCAACTTTGAAAGCCCGTAACTCAAAAAGTAAAAGAGATATTGAAATGCGGTTTGAACGAGTGTATTTCTCGTGCGTTACTTAACTTGTACATGTATTTTGAAAATTTTTCAATTTTTCAATTTTTTTCGACATTTTCTTTCGTCGATATTTCAAAAAGTTGAAGAGATAATGTAAATATGAAAATACCAGTGAATTCCTCGCGTGAAAATACATAGGTATGCAAATTTACAGAAGAAAATTCGAACGGATACATTTTTTATTATAAAAAATCGAAAATGGCTGTTTTTTGAAGATTTCTTAAGGGGTTAGCCTTAAGATTTTGACGATTTTTGGCCATTTTTCGTTTTTTTGTAATAAAAAATTTATCCGTGCGAATTCACTGGTGTTTTCAGATTTTCATTATCTTTTCAAGTTTTTGAAATATTGAGGAAGAAAAATTTTGAAAAAAATTTAAAATTTTTCAAAATTTTCAAAATATTTGTACATGTTAAGTAGCACGAGAAATACACTCGTTCAAACCGCATTTCAATATCTCTTTTACTTTTTGAGTTATGGGCTTTCAAAGTTGAGATTAAAAAAAGTCAAAAATCGCTGTAACTCAAAAACTAAAAAAGATATGAAGATGCGCCTTGCGCCATTCGATTTCTCGTGGTCTAAATTATATAGAACCACATTTTAATAATTTTCGATTTTTGAACTGGTTCAACCCAAAATTCTCATTATTTGTATGTACGAGCTCTTAAACGAAGAATTTGAGAACAAACCTCTACACAAAAGAACTTTTGGATTGTTTTGAGGTTCTAAATTTATACCTAACGTTTAGTTAATGTAATTTAAAGTAATTCAAATTCATTTAATTTGTTTAAACTTAAAATGTTTCTTTTAGACTATAGACTATTACACTTCAATGCATTGCTGAAAATATTATTTTGCCTATGTTTACTTTTAAAATAAACGCTCTAATGTATTGCTCTCAAACTTTTTAACTGTAACTATGGTAATGATATACCCCTATGTTTACTGATAAGAAAAACTCCCGGTATAGTCGTATAAATAATTTTTCACTTAGTTGAATTTTATAATATAGTTCATATATAAACCCAGTTTAGGTGCAATGCGTTGCTGTATTTATTTTTATGATTTCCAAAAATCATTAAAATGTAACGAAGAAATAATTCCATCAAGCTATTGTTTAGTTCGTTACCTTGACGACTGCGAACGCCCACAGACAACTGAAACAATAGATTTCTTAACAGCATCGAGAAAAAATCTATACGATGTACACTTGAAGACGATATGAAATTTTACACATTGATTGAGGAAAGTTTTCCGTCTGGAGAGATAAATGAAATTGTATAAAGTGTGACATCCTTTGTATAAGCTTCCAGTAACACTTTTTGTAGAGTATTTTACGTAGCATATCCTTATTTGCATATCCTTTGTCAAGTTGTTTAATGAATTTCTTGTCCTTGTGTTTTCCGGCTTTTATGTCATTATTTTCTGGAAGCATTTACATTAACGGAAATTTAATTTTGCGCATCGCAGTTTCTGAATATTTTTAACTTATTTTTTTGTTAAATTTGCCGCAAATACGTTACTGAAACTTCTTCCCGGAAACTAAATTCAAGTTAATTTCAGCAAATAAATTAACTTCCTGCATTACTCGTACTTGCAATATTTACTTTAACTCTACACACAAATATTTGTTTTTATTTTGCGTTCATAAGGAAGCTATTACGAAACCCAGTTGTGTATCGAAAGAGCGTTCATTACGATAAGCAACATTTTGTTTTAAACGGTTGGTAGTAGCGGATAACATCTACATTTCTGTATAACCTCCAAATCTGAACAATTGCATAAATGTCAATAAGTTACCAACCACAACATTTCATATACAACTTGAGAAATTGACTCGGTTTAAATTATCGCAGACTTTTAATTTAATTTTAATTGATAAAAGACGTAAAATAGAAAAATATTATAAATAACATATATTATAAAAATTTTCCCGCACTTTATCCTTTAGAAAACTCGCTTTCGGCTCATTTTCTAAACTTGGACGCGTGCAAAAAATAAATATCTTATAAAACTCGTTCTTTAATATACTATTTTGCATCAATTTTTTATAAAATAAATTAAATTTTTGGATTCAAAAGTAACAGACGAATTTAAAGAGGTTGATTAATAATCACCCAAATACCGAAAAATACTTCAAATTTACTATTTTCGAAGCAATAAAAATATTGTTCCATTGTTAGCTGGCCTACAACTTTCTCTAACGCCATTTTTTTTCATTTTAGTCTATAATTTTTTCTTTTTTTCGTATAAAATTATGTGTCATAAATAAATATAACACAAAATTTGCACTACGTTAAAACTACCCCTGTGGCTCCCCCTTTACTAACATCTTTGGGGAGTCATAATTTTACGAGTGGTAGCCAAACTTCACGCGAGAAAATATATCACTTACCGATATTTGCTACGACAGAATGTCACACTCATTAATGGGTAAAAGGCGTGATGATCACGTCTGATTTCCACCTTTTTAAGGGGTAAGGCCACTCTAGACCAGAAAAAAAAGGATCATTTTCAAGATTTTTTTAACGAAATCTAAACGTGCTGCTTAAGAACTGTTTTTGGATCTTTAAAAAAAATTTTTTAAAGAAAATATTCAAAATTGTCGTCAGAAATTAAAAAAAATGGCGACTCCTCTCTGCGTGTAGGGCAAATCGGGCGAAAACATTCCGGGAACAGCAATAGACCTGGATCAAAAAGGGATATGTTTTCTTAATCTCTGATGTATACTCTAAAAAACAACGGGCTGGATTTTGAAAATTTTGATTTTTAACAAAATGGCGCACGTTTAAAAAAAAGTTCATTATTCGGAACTAAATTTCTGTATAAAAACGACCATAAAAAACGAATGAAACACTTTTTTAAAAAGCCCCCGTAGTTTTTGAGTATTTTGTATCTAGAATAAGAAATAAAATGATTCAGCACGATCCATCAATTAGTATTTCAGATTTCTTTTCGCCCGATTTTGAAAATATGATTTCGAGAAAAACGCGTTTAAAGTTTCGAGTCATATATATACATATATATACTAGTACTAATAGATATATGCGTTTTTCCCTCTGAAATACTTCCGCGCGGCTATTAAATTAATTGTCCCTTATTCCTAATTTAAGCAAATAAAAAAACATGCATTTTTAAACAATTTTAGAGTGGCCTTACCCCTTAAATGTTTATGAACAATGGTTTCAATAAATTTTGTACACTAAAGTATTAAATGTAACTCAATAAATAAAATAAAGAATAGAAGTACTTCCCAAAAAATATGAGGACAGATAAAGAAGTAAGAAAAATATTCATATGTGTGATACCACCGCGCCAACATACATGTAAACATAGCTGACAACAAACGCGTTCGACTGAGTTTGTCCTTGACCACTGCCTTGACAAAGAAACTAAATGAAAAGCTATTGCAGCATTTTAATCCATTAACCAACATTTTACGCTTTCTTTATCATTATATCAATATTCTGTTTCACATTCAAATGAAATTCAACATATTTTCTTACGGTACCTATATTTACATGAAAATTATGCAATAAATAAATATATTTTTACAGACAATCGAAGATCTGTGAATAAAACCGAGCTAAAAGAAGTCTGGCTTGTATAAAACATATTGTTATGTATGCTTGGTTCATTTTCCACTCGTGCAAATTAATACGATGTTGAGAAGCATTTAAAAAAATTCTGGAAATAATCAATGCTCTAGGGAGATTATTTATTCATTCGAACAGGCAATCGCCCTATAATACAATATGTGCGTATAAGTAGTACGACTTTACATATTTCATTTCACATGTAACATAGGATACAGGTCATTTCTCAGGAGAAATCATTTAATAGCATATTTTTGGTTAAGTCTATAAATCTGATTAACGTGGTTGAAATCAAGTCACTGGTTACATCATTAACATTAAAATTTAAACTATTGAAGCGCCGACATATTGTCCATAAAGGAGCATGAAACCAGTAGTTTGCGGTACAATGAGGAATACAAAATATAGGTTGAGCATTTCTCAGATTCCGTGACGGAATCTGCCAAGACAGTTTAGATAATAAAAGCGGACAGTCGATGTTGTTATTAATTCATTTAAATAAAAAGAATGTATCATTGTAATTGATATAAGATGCTAGTGAGCTTAACTTCGTTAAAATAGCAATAGTAAAATAATCATGCGTTATTCTGGGGGACTCCATGTGAAGTCGCCATGATATATGTTGGAAAAATTTGTGCTGAATAGATTCGATCTTTTTAATGTGTACGCTATAGTAGGGAGCCCAAACTGGAGTAGCATATAATAATATAGACCTTGTAAGTGATAATTTAATTGAATTATCTAAATACATCTTTTTCTGCGATTGCTATGAAAAGTTGACAATTACGCTCTCAGTTGTCATCGTAAAGTTGACGTTTCCTGTGGAACAATCGAAAACTATCTTTGTCGCGCAAAAAAGATGTTAAATGCGCGCTTATTTCAATAGTTACCAGGGATACAAACAAAACAGAAACTTGTCATATTGACAGTTGACAGGACGAATTTATTTTCAGTACGTATACGTTTTTTAATAATTTAAGATGCAATCATAGAAAAAATTATGTGTGTATCACGAGCGTAAAGTGCCTTTGTTCCTCTTACACTATTGCAGCTCTTGCCTTCGACTCGCGCTGCAATTACCGTGCTCGAATAATCAAGAATCACTTTACGCTCTTAATACGCAAATAACTATTTTGCTTACATCATTTATTAATTTTATTTTTATTATTATTCTTTATTGTTTAACAGAAAACAATGTTTGAAATAACGAATGGCGCCAAAATTTTAATTATTTATTAAATAGATATAAAAGTGTCTTTGTTCCTCTTACACTATTACCGTGTTCGAGTAACAAAGAATCACTTTACGCTCTTACTACACAAATAACTACTTGTGCTTGTAAGCAAAAAAATATAAAAACTATATTTTTTCCTTGTATTTGTTCATATAACATATAGGCTTATAATAGTTATTTGTATATCACGGGAAGAAACTGAGTCATTTCTATCCGACTGTATAAAGCACCTAAAGAAAAACTGATACTTTCTTTACAAAATATTCACATAATTTTGTCACTACTCTACTAGAAATTAAAATTTTCTGAAATAAGTTACAAATATAGGCAAGATTTATTACTCTCTTGTCCGATGTTTTCCATTTGCATGAAAAGTATCACTTTCTTCTCTCAATTGAGGCAAGAAAATGGCTCATAAAAAAGTCACACCTTCTACCCATTACTGAATGTGGCTCTCCGACATAGCAGATTTCGGTAAGTGATATATTTCTTTGCCTAAAGTGCGGTTACCAGCCATCAAATTACTACCCCCAAAGATATAATGTGGTGAAATTGTTTGTCGGCTGTGGGAATCGAACACGGATCTCAAATCCACAAGCCAAGTTTATTACCCAAGTATACACTAATTGTAGTCTAGACTAGAGCAGAATATTCATAGGATTCTTGTTTTCATTTTATCGATAATTTAAATACCTCTTTGGATATTTCATCAGCCTCACGCAACAATCATTCTCTCTCTCTCACTCTACGATTCCGGAAACTTAGCCTGAAGTTAGTCTCAACCCCGGTCTGGAGTATCGCGTGCTTCTTACAGACGCTACAAACTCACGCACGCAACGACCTCCGCGTAAATCTTATTCGGTAAATGGATCTAGTTTCGCCGCGCTCATAAATCGTTCTTCTCGCTATCGTCGCATAGCAACCGTTGCTATGCGATGTGGTGTATTTGTTGTGCATTTGTGTCTAGCAACTTATGACGAGTTGCGCTACTTATGTCTGTTTATATGTGGGAGTGGAACTGCTTGCTTCTGGATTATGGAATTCTGAGTCTGTGCGCTGAATAAGGATCAGGATGTTTTGAGAGAAAGATACTTTGTAGTGGATGCACAGTTTTTATTTGTCTGGATAGTTTATGAATTTATTACTGCATTTTCTGAAAGATTTTTCTGTATTTGTGATTCATGCGACGATATTACTCGCAACTTTTAATTTTTATTTTTTTTCTATGATTTTAAACTTGTACGATTGGTGTCTACCAACATAAATTTGAATTAACATTTCATCGAGACTTGTTATCATCTTGTTACTATTTTAACTTTATGTCTGCCTCAATAAGTGATCAGTAAACCTATTCAATTTCATTAACTATTTTGGATACTAAAACATTTAAATTAAGAATGAAATATTTTCTGCAAGAACATTGCTTCAACTCTCTGGCAGAATTTTTGAATTGCTCAAGTAATGCTTTGTATCTTTAATTTTTATTTTACAGCTCTTGCTGCCAAATTTTATTTTATTTTATTATGTTTTGTCCGACTTGTCATAAATTGTATTCTAAATATGTGATCAATAATTTTATTATTTATTTATTTATTTATTTTCATTTCAACAGGCTTGTAAGCCCAAATACAAAAGGTTATAAATCGTATATAATTAGGTACATTAATATAGCAGGTAATACAAAAGGGTCATTCATATCTATGTACATTATGTTTCATTTGATTTTGAAATATCTTATACGGTAGGTACAACGAAGACAGAGAAATTTTATTACCTATTCGAGATAATCTAGCTATGGGGGAATGATGGCAAAAGTTTGATCTAAAAGTGGGAATTATAAATCTTTGGTTGTTACGGAGAGAATACGGATTCGTATTTTCAATGAAGAGAGATTTAAGTTCAAAACATGGTTGATTGTTCATAATCTTATACAGCAGACATGCATCCATATAGTCGCGATCAGATTCTAATGAACATGTATTTGTTAATCTCGCAATTTCATTGTAATTATGTAGAATTCTCGGATTTGCAATTCTAGCTTTGCAAGACGCATAAGAAAAAAATCTATGTTGAACATTTTCGACCCGTTTGATATGACTATTGTAGTGTGGGGACCATATTGAAGAAGCATACATTAAAATTGGTTTTACAAGAGATTTATATAATGTTGTGATCGTGGAGACATTATTGAAATCCAATGAATTCCGTTTTATGAATCCTAGAGTTTTCAAGCTTTTGTTAACAATTGAGTCAATATGTGGTATAAATGACACTTTAGTATCAAAAATAACTCCAAGATCGGTTACGCACGCTCCAAATTAATTCCATTTAAACTATACACATTTTCAATAACATTGCCGAAACTCACAACTTTACATTTGTTTACATTGAGTTGCATGTGATTATCTGTACACCAGTTCGCAAGATTGGTTAAGTCAACTTGTACTGCATAGCAATCTTCAGGTTTTTCGATCACCCTAAAAAATTTGCAGTCATCCGCGAATAGCAAGAAGTAGCTATTGCTAAAGGAGGTACCAATATCGTTTATGAACAACAAAAACAGAATTGGGCCAAGATGAGACCCTTGTGGTACTCCTGATTTACAATCGATTTCATTAGATATAGCCGTTTTATATTTCACAAATTGGGATCTACCTGTCAGATATGATGAGATCCAGAGAACCAATCGTCTGTTCAAGCCGGTTATTTTAAGCTTTTCAATTAAAATTGAGATCGGTACTCTGTCGAATGCCTTCGCAAATTATTATTTATTATTATTATTATTAACATATACATACATCTAAAAACGAAATGAAAGAAGAACTCAAACGAAGAATAGCTGAGGGCAACAAAGCTATAGGAAGCTTGAACAAAATATTGACAAGCAAAAACGTATCCAAAAATTCAAAAAAACAAATATACAAGACAATAGTGAGGCCAGCAATATTATACGGGTCAGAGACTTGGACCCTAACGAAACAGGAAGAGCAAACACTGCAGATATGGGAGAGGAAAATACTAAGAAGAATATATGGAGGAATCAAGGAAGACGAACTATGGAGAAGAAGGACCAACAAAGAACTGGAAGAGGTATTCGTAGAGCCGAACATCATAACCCAGATGAAGATGCAAAGAATAAGGTGGAAGAAAAGAAAAAGAAAGGTAGACCAAAAAAGAGATGGCTGACTGAAGTAGAAGCAGACCTAGAGAAGATAGGAATAAAGAAATGGAGAAATAAAGCAACCAATAGGAAAGAATGGAAGAACGTAGTCAAACAAGCCCAGGGCCTACAAGGCCTGACGAGCTAACTATATATACATACATCAAATCATGCCATATCCCATTAATAGGGTAGCACTAACCTTTGAAACATTCAAAGAACATCCCCTAACAAATTCATCAAAATATCAGACCGCTTCCAATATTTTCACACTGATACTTTACTCGTTTTAATCTCACTAACACTCCTGCCATACAAGTTCATTCATTCATTGGAAACATTTTGCCTCGATAAGTGATAGTTAACATATACATACATAACATCACGTCAATACGGTGGTGTGCATGGCGATATGGAATTCGAATCCGGAGATCCCGAGTTCGAATATCACTCAAGCTAAAAATTATATGAACTACTACACTACGGCTCGGTGGGTACGGACCCTGTACTGTAATTGGGATTAAGTTCCTGTTGTACAGCGTACATACATACATAACATCACGCTATGTCCCATTAAATGGGGTAGCACGAACCCGTCAACATTCTCATCCTGACACACGATACTCGATTCGACCACATTAACACTTCCTCCATACAAACTCTTTCTTTTCTCACAACCAAAATCCATCAACACACAACAAACATTCATCCATTCGCTAGTGTACACTGCGCTTGTTTCTGAAGATGGTCTCCACACAATTGCAGGTAAACACTCGAAACATCTAACCAATTAATCTAAAATCAAGAATCATACGCTTGTCTTCATTCATCATATTTATCCCGCAAATATTTCTTTTGAATTTTGTTTTAATGTGACATTGACAGCAGTCCAATTTTGCATTTTTATCGTGCTAGTCCAATAAAGTACCCGATTATGGACAGTAAACATTGTCGTAAAACAAGGTAATATGATGCAGTCGAACATTATTTTAGCGTTGTTGAAACAAGTCCTAAATTGTGATATTTTAATCTAATTAATTCTGAAATTAAATTAATTACAGTAAATCAAGTCGTAACGTTGTAATATCAATTAGAAAAAATACATTTTATATGTGTACTTAATAGCACCTATCAATTATTGTAAAATTGTAAAATTAATAGATCTTACATTACATTGATTTATTAAATTAATTATATCAGTTTAGTTTTTAACATTTTTAAGTCCAGCAAAAAATATTTTGCAATAAAAGTAGGTAAAACTATGAATATGATTAACCATGAACAACTTGCAGTCTTGCTTGTGCAGTAGACAGACAGCGTGACGAAACCAAAGGAATTTGATATATTACAAATATCCATAAAAGGACTGCGAAATAAGTTTTGCATACCTCAATTTTAAGAATACGTCAATGCATTAAGTATTCGGTAATTCAATATCAGTTGATGAAAAAGCGCTCTGTATTTTTTTCTTAAATAAACATAAGGACTAACGACCAGAACCAGAAGTGAAGAAATAAAGAAGAAAAGAAGTAAAGTTCAAAGAAGGGCAATGTGCTATTTTTTAGAAGCGAGAAAATATTCTACGAAACAATTTTCAACTTTTAATTAAGTTAGTGGGTTTGCGAATAAAAGAATATTTAAAATTAATTATCAGATTTAAAATTTTATTGTGCTTTTATTAATTAAATGAAATAACAAAGCAGATAATTTGATAAATACTTTTAGAACAAAATTATTTTAAAATCTCAATCTTTATTTGACATTTGACTTAAAAAATATGCAATCTAGTGAGATCTGACAGACCTGTCACACTCAACTGAAATCATATTTAGTTTTAACCTTCTACTAATATTTCTTTCAAGTATTTTTATTGAATTTAATAACTTATTTACAACCTTTTCAAAATGACATTAACAATACTTTTAGGTAATATTAATTAATTTTTTTACTCAAATGGATCTCAAATTTCATAAACAATTAAAAATAATTAAATTTGATTAGTATTTGTAAAATGAACAAATGTAAGAAAATATTATATAATTTAATATTTTCTTTTACTTTTTATAATTGATTTAAAAAAAATAAAAATAGTGTAGCATACGTTAAGGGAAAGAAGTGCATGTTTTTTCACGAGGTGTAAGTACTGTTTTTTCTACCTCAGTATATATACTAATCAGCGAATAATTATTCTTGTGAATCCTATAAATAATGATTTATATTTGTTTTATTATTTCTTCTTTTAGTAACGAAAGTAAAACTCACATTTTCTCTCGTTATTAATAACTGGACAAAAATCTTATTTTAGGCCCATCGTTGTTAGCAACGATGCAGCGGGTTAAAATGAATTATTTCTACCATAATTATGAAACGGACTCATGGAAAACATGTTTTCTTATATCGCATTTACAAAGTTTTGTTGTTGTTTTTTAGGAATATTTTGTGTGAAGTTGCTAACTTGTCCAGTTGTAAAATTTTCAAACATAAATCTTTCAGTTTAGCTGTTATTCTCAGCTCATGTAAAATTATTGTAACTTTTTTTATAATATAATAAATTCATTAAACAGCAAAATATTTCTTTATTATAAACTAAAGATATACAGGGTGTTTCACAACTTAGAGCAAAAAATTAAAGGGTATATTCTGTACGACGTGCTGATCCTGAAACAAAAAGAATTTTTTTTAAATCGCAAAACTATTTTTCATGTTCCCCAGTCCAAAATTTTTTGTTGCCACTGCCACTGGGTGGATGATTATGTTAAAGTTATTAATTAAATAAAATTCTATTATAAATAACTGCTAATAATTGAATTGTGTAATTATTCTTTCGTAGTTGATACCTACTTTATTGTTTGTGTTTAATAGGAAAGCGAATCCAGTGCAGTACTACAAAAAATGTTTTAGGTTAACAACCTTTAATTTTTCGAATTTAAAAAAAATTATTTTTGTTTCATGATCAGCATGTCCTACAGAATATACTCTTTATTTTTTTGCTCTAAGTTGTGAAACACCCTGTATAGTTTTATAACATAACATAGATAATTATGAATTTAAATTCTAACCTAACTAAAAAATAAGTTATTATTATTTTTCAATATATTATTTCTCAATTCATGGAAATAAAATCTGTCAATATTTTGCTGTTTCCTACGTTCGCGCTCCCCAGATTATAATTGGTTAATTTTGGCATATTTTGTAGATATATCATGGCAAACATAGTTCACATTTTTACCAGAGAATATATCCTTCACTGAACTGTAATTTTATTCGAGTCCTTTGAAGCTGCACGAACTTCTGTTTATATTTAATTTTTAAGATCACTATTTGATCTTTGACTTTTCATTCTTTCTCTTATTACAAGCTAGATATTAATTTTAGTATATTGTTAGTGCTCCATTAAACTTTTAAAACATCTTGAAATCATTTTTTTTTAGGTAATATTAAAAAAACAAATGTTTATTTTTGTTAGTATTTTTTAAGTCAAAACGATTAAATTTTCTCTCTAAAATATTAAATCAATAGATGCTAAAATCGCGTCAATTGCATTTCACCTGTAAAACAAAATCTCCCACCTACCAACCAACAAAAAAACAACCAACTTTAAAGAAAACTTTTATTGTAATTACAATAAAAACTTATATACACTACGCATGATCATAAATAAAGCCGGAATCAATCCACAATAACTTAATGAATCTTAACAATGGGGTGCACAGCATGTACAACCGGAACAGTATGCACAGTCTTCACCACCGGAACGGCATGGACAACCGGAGCGTGGTGGACAGCATGTACGACGGGTGTGGCATGCACCACCGGGTGGATGGTTTTCACTACAGGCACGGCATGGACGGTCTTGACCACTGGGACAGCATGGACAGCGTGAACTACGGGTGCCGCGTGCACGGCGTGCACCACGGGTACCGGGTGGTGTTGAACGGTGCCGTGGGAGACGACGGAGGTATGGGTGGCCAATACTCCGGGAGCAGGAGCAGCGTAAACGCAGGCAACAAGAGCGAAGAGGGCGAACTGAAAGAAAAGACAATTAGTTGTAAATAATTAAGATGTTAGATGAAACAACTTGAATGGAAGTGGAGCAACAGACAAAGCGAGGTTTTCATTGAAAATAACGAAATGTTTTTGAAGGTAAATCAAATAATATAAAATAAATTGCCTTCTTTAAAAAATTAATTCAGAACTGATGTTATCAACAAGATTTACTTCTGAAATGTAGTTTAAAAAACACAACAGCGAATTACTTGTGGGAAATTTAAACTGTAGTTAACAATAAATGAGTATTTGGAAATTTAATTACAAGGGTTGTAAAATCAACCATAAGTTGCAATTAGTTAAACGTTCACTTTCAAATGCCAGAAATGTCAAAAGAAATATAATGTCATCAACAACATTTACTTCTGAAATGTAGTTTAAGAAAAACAACAGCGAATTACTTGTAAAAAAATTGTTGTTAACAATAAATGAGTATATGGAAATTTTATAGTTTCGGGCTTAAACCAATAATTATTTATATATTCAGGGAAGAAAGTGAGACATTTCTCCCTGAATGTGCAGTTTAATTTTCAGAGTCGAAAGCGACGGATATAATGTATCTCACTACCCTATTAAAAGTTTGTTTTTTTTTATAAATGAATTCTAAAGCTTTTTTAATAAATAATTTTAGATAAATAGTTATTTGTGTATTAAGAGCGTAAAGTGATTCTTTGTTACTCGAGCACGGTAATTGCAGCGCGAGCCGAAGGCGAGAGCTGCAATAGTGCAAGAGGAACAAAGACACTTTACGCTCGTGATACACACATAATTTTTTCTACGATTGCATCTTAAAGTTATTAAAAAACGTAGGTATACGTCTAAAACTAAATTCGTTTTGTTAACTGTCAATATGACAAGTTTCTGTTTTGTTTGTATCCCTGGTAACTATTGAAATAATCTTTTTCGCCCGTTGCCATTGGAAACGCGCGAATTTAACGTCTTTTTCGCGCGTTGCCATTGGAGACGCGCAAAAAAGATATTTTTCGATTGTTCCACAGAAAACGTCAACTTTACGATGACAAATGAGAGCGTAATTGTCATCTTTTCATAGCAATCGTAGAAAATGTATTATTCTCTTAACAGATGTCACTTGATGTTACTAATGTCAAATCATAGTTTTGTTTTCCAGTTGCTATAGATATGGCTTTACATTCTGTCTGAAGAAAGTTAAATTTTGTAACTATCACTTTCTTTTCTCAATTGAAGAAAGATCAGGAGTCATCTGCAAAATTTTTAACAGATTTGTAAAAAGTGCAAGTTTCAAAATATTAATCATTTTAAGGGCTGATATTAAACTTGATACACCATAGGAGATTGAAGTATCTACGGACTAGTTTTCAATCTATGCATTTTAAACTAATGTCACATGATTAATTTTTACTGCATTCTTGTTTATCAAATTATGTTTCATAATCTGACAACATTCAATTCTTATATATAGTAAATACTAGATGCACTTCAAATTATATTTATATTAATTCAAATTCTAATAATCGTGTTGAAAATTGAAACCATAGCAATCAGAATTTATTTTTTAACACTTGATCTGTCAAAACTAAAAAGTCAAATCAAATTGTGACTGGATAAGAAACTTATCTATTTAGAGTATTTGATCCATGTCATATTTTTATATTTGTCATCTAAAAGTTTCATCAAATTGACCGTGAGTTGAAATGAAAAACCAAAATACATTTTCAAAATCTATACGAATGTGAACTAAATATTACTTCTATTACTGATTAAGTATATAAATAAATAAATATATCATCACGCCTTTTACCCATTACTAAGTGTGGCACTCTGCCGGAACAGATCTCGGTAAGTGATATATTTATTTATACTAATTAGGTATGTATCACTGAAATTTAAAGTTACATATTCATGAAATTTTATGTAGTATCCAAATAAAGAGAAATAATACATAATAACCGAACTTTGAAAATGAGAATTGTTATTAAATGTATCTAGCGTTTAACTATAAATGTTCTAATTTGAATCACGAAATAAATCTTGTGAAGCACAGACCACGACGCACAAATCTGCAAATCTCAACGTGTAATATTTGTTCACTCACCAATTTGAACATTTTGCTAAATGTAGGTAGTAGCGTTGGTAAACGAGTAATATCACTGGAGATCAGCTCTTGCTGGTTTGATGTTAGGCCCCACGTTGGTGGTTTATATAGTAAACACCATCAGTCACCTTTACCTTCCCTAGCTGACTGTGGCCATCCCTACCCTGCTCGACTTGGGGAACCATGTTCACCTTACGCGACGACCAGCACCATCCAAACTGTGACCCTCGTGCGCGCGGCGCCAGACCTTCCAAGGTCACTTTTAATTGGGGTCTTGGAACTGATGAAAGTTGCAAGCTGATCTGTTAGAGATGGATTTGTTTGCGTGAAACGAGAAATTGAGGTACAAGGTTAATACTTACTATATTTCATCTGGAATTTTTATTTATTTTTATTACACATTTCTATAAACATTCATAATATTTACATTGATTCAAATTTGGAGTGATTTGATTTATAATAACATATACACAAATAATTCTGAATATCGTAATCCAAATTAAAAAAATTCTGGATAGTTCTACACTGTCCCACAGAAACTGTGCCATGGATGAATAAATAATATGTGAAATAAATTTTCCACTATCATTGCTTTACAGAAAAATTATTGAAATAAATATTTGAAGATAGGAAAAATGACAAGTTCCTTGATGATCAAATTTCGTGACTTTTATTTTGAATAATAAATTACATACGATGATGTTTCGAACCTAAGTTGGGTTCATTTTCAAGTCTTCAAGTTGCAGTAATTTATAATTCTGCGTCTACATCAGTTTAAATACGAGTATTAAATATATTTTATATACGACTAACTAATAATATTATCATTATATATGCGTTTTTTGCTATATAATGCTATATATTAATCCCGCCGGGAATAATGAGTCGGGAATAATGGTCATTATGAACCAATCAAAATACTTAAAACATGGATTATTGTTTTATTGTGCCATGGGAACAGTGTTGCCATAGCGACTCATATTTAAATTAAACATGCTCGTTGCTAAGTTCACTGTTGTTAACGAATCGGAAACAAACAAAACGAAATCATCGTTGAGAAGTTGTCAAAAACGGTCTTGCAAATTGTGTTAAATTATTGTGTTTAACTGTAATTGAAAAAATGGACAGTATTACAGAAGACAGTATATCTTCTACACCACCAGAAATAACGAAAATCGCTGATGCTACTACATATGGTTTATTACCGCAAAAGTCTAAAAATTTCTATGACAAAGCATACCAAAGTTTTATGGACTGGCGTATTAAAATGAAGACAAATTCGTATTCAGAAAATGTATTGTTTGCATATTTTACTGAATTAGGTGAAAAATACAAATCAATTTTATTATGGTCTTTTTACTC
Organism: Pterostichus niger; assembly: GCA_947425015.1. Lineage (NCBI taxonomy): Eukaryota > Metazoa > Arthropoda > Insecta > Coleoptera > Carabidae > Pterostichus > Pterostichus niger. The sequence continues at coordinate 2,938,073 of OX380341.1, read as the reverse complement.
CATTTACTCATTTGAATTAGATGTAAAATTAATAGATAATAAATAATATAAAAATTGACTAATTTTTATTAAATTAGTCGTATATGTTAGTCGTATATAAAGTATAGTATACAACTCGCTATAATGGCTATTATAGCGTCGTTGTATAATATACTATTACTTATTTAGTTATTGTAAAAATCAAATTTAAAATATGTATGTGACAGTTAACTTTATACATTTATTTGCAATTGTGTCAGTTTCATAACTAATTATTTATTTAACAACAAAGACAAAATTAATTGTCATCCAACACTTGGTGAAACAAGGTTTAATAAAAAATATAAAGTAAACACTTGGTTATGTTTCACAAAATTCAGCCTCCAAGTCACCTTATGACGGCATCGTCAGAGGCTGGCCAGCACAATTAGTAACCATAGACGCGTTTCGCTTTTATTAGAGCTCATCAGTATGGTATAACTCACTTCTTCACCTAGAACAAAGTTCATGTGAAGAAACTAGTGAGAAGAAACGCGTCTATGGTTACTAACACATCCCTGCGTGTAGTCTACTGCAAGTAATCTACGCCATTCTCTACGTGTAAACAATCATGTAGTCTACGTCTTCATTTTTCATGTAAACAATGTAGACTATGTAGACAATGAAAACACTTGTGTTCACTTCAGTCAGATTAGAAATTTTATCCCTAGAACTAGGGAATTTTAAATGTTGTTAGAGATTTTTATTTTTATTCTAGGGATTACATGAAAAAATTTAGTTCAAAATTTGTTAACTAGTTACTGTTAAAAATAGCGCTAAAGAAAACCGTCTGGTAAGATCGGTTAATCGATTTTAAAAATATGACAGTTCGCCATTAACAGAAATTTCTCGCCTAGTGCTTGCGAATTACAAACGGTGCAAGCACTGGACAGTCATATTTTTAAAATCGATCAACGCGCCATCTCACCAGACGGAGTTTTCTTTGACGCTATTTTTAACAGTAACCAGTTGACAAATTTTGAATATTTTGCCCTGCACAACTAAATTTTTCATGTATTTTCATAATAAATCAACAAGTTTCTTGTACTCCAGTGGGCTAATGGGCAAAAATAGGATTCGCTATTTTAAAAATTTGACAGCTTGCCCAAGACCGATAATGACCCGAGCTCACGAATACGAATACATGTAATAGTTACAAAGGAATCAATTTAGGTTATGTTGAATTTTACAACTGTTAGATGCATTATCGACATTGTTTACATTGTATACGTCGCTAGAATTGTCGACATATTATCTACGTGTAGATGTAGACAATTAAAGATTACACGTAGATGCACATCTCTGGGAGTAACGTATAATTTCCTTCCAACGCACCCAAATGCATTTCGAGAACAATATATTGTCAGAACCGACAAACAATTTTCACTACATTAAAATTATCTCTGTGGCTTCCTTTCCACTAACATCTTTGTAAACCATAATTTGACGACTGGTAACTACACTTCAAGCGCAAAAAAGTAACGTTTCTACGGCAGAGTACTACACCCAGTAATGGGTTAAAAGGCGTGATGTATATTTATTTAAGATACAATAAAACTATCATTTTCGATCATTTTAATTTCAAACATATTTCTTTTAAAATAGTTATTTGTGTATTAAGAGCGTAAAGTGATTCTTTGTTACTCGAGCACGGTATTTGTAGCGCGAACCGAAGGCGAGAGCTGCAATAGTGCAAGAGGAACAAAGACACTTTACGCTCGTGATACACACATAATTTTTTCTTCGATTGAATCTTAAAATTATTTAAAAAACGTATGCGTACTGAAAATAAATTCATTCTGTTAACTGTCAATATGACAAGTTTCTGTTTTGTTTGTATCCCTGGTAACTATTGAAATAAGCGCGCATTTAATATCTTTTTCGCGCGTTGCCATTGGAGACGCGCAAAAAGATATTTTTCAATTGTTCCACAGAAAACGCCAACTTTACGATGACAAATGAGAGCGTAATTGTCAACTTTTCATAGCAATCGTAGAATAAATTAATTAATTTCATCAAAAGTCTGTTAATATTACTTAAACATTTGCCATTTATATTTAGCACTATAAATTCTGATAACCGACACATCTTAAAAAAGTCCAAGAGTCTATTTAAAAACAATATTTCCATGTAATATTTGAAGAAACTGATTCACTATTAGGAGTTCATTAATATTTTGTAGAAGCATTGTTTTCCTAATCCATTATCAATATTTCCAAACCAACATCAAATCAATTATAATGAAAATACTTAATATTTACAATTTTAATATTTATATTCTGAATCAGTGTCACATTTGTACACTGGGAATAACATCTTATGAGTAAAACAAATTTTACGCAGGAATGACTATTTTATATTTTGCAATAAAGATTTCATAAAATTGCTTACAATATTTCATGTTTTTTTATTTATTATCATATTCTAAATCTGTGAATATATCATATTACAATCTTGCAAATAAAACAAATTGCATAAAGTCTAGTATCTAGTATCACGACTTGTGTTAGTATTAGTCTATTACAAAACTATAAAAAGTTTTTTTCATTTGTTTGTAAATTTTTAATTTTCTTGTTTTAATTTTCTGAATTATGTTATTATGGTTATATTATATTCTCTTGTGATATACTAAATAAGCAATATGTTAATATTTAACAAAAATGAAACTGTTATTTTTTGTAATGTATTTATTAAAGACGTGAGTACCAGTGCATGCACTGTTTACAGGATCCCAAAATGAGTGAATAAATAAATAAATAAATCATATGTATAATTTGTGACCAGTGTGCTAGATGATTCATTGACAGTTATGTAAATAAACAAGAAGTAAAGAGCCTTGACATAGCATTGATCCTTCTAATGTAGCGTAATTAACAACGAAATTCACCTTTGCAATGATTAATTAATTAGCACAATCGTAAATCAATTTTCACGTGAATTTCTTCACAAGCTGCGCCTACACGAAATGTTACATATTTCTTTGATGATACAATACTATACTTCATTCAAAAATCATTGAAATTAAATAACTAATTTATATAATACAAGTAGTATCTAGTTATAAAATAAATAAATAAATATATCATTACGCCTTTTACCCATTACTAGATGTAGCACTCTATCGAAAGAGATTTTGGTAAGAATTTTGTGAAACATAGCCAAATGTTTATTTCATATTTTTTGTTAAATCTTGTTTCACCAACTGTTGGATGACAATTAATTTTGTCTTTGTTGTTATTTAAATTGCTATTGCGTAGCTTTTCTTTTTTTTCGGTAGATGGCATGACCTGTTTCACAGAACTTTTCATGTCATCTTACCTGTTTGTTAGAGATCTTATTCTCTGCTGGTTTAGTTCTTCGTCACCAGCTTCTTCACGTGAACTTTGTTCTAGGTGAAGAAGTGAGTTATACCATACTGATGAGCTCTAATAATAGTGAAACGCGTCTATGGTTACTAACTGTGCTGACCAGCCTCTGACGATGCCCTCATAAGGTGACTTGAAGGCTGAATTTTGTGAAACATAGCCAAGTGTTTATTTCATATTTTTTAGTGATATATTTATTCGCTTGAAATGCGGTTACCAACCGTCAAAGATATTAGTGGAGGGGGAGCCATAGGGGTAGATTTAATTTGGTGAAAATTGTTTGTCGGCTGTGGAGATCAAACTAGGGTTCTCAAGATACCACTGAGCCACCTACCCCATATCTAGTAATGACGCAGAATTTTGTTACTGTTTAATTCAGTTGTTTATTTGAAATATTTCTGATTAATGTCTTTATGATATTAAGGAAAAATTAATTCCTAGGCTTTATTTTGATTTGTTTTACTGACGTTTCGGCCCAGAATTGGGTCATTATCAAAGTCTTAAAAATAGTTCAAAGTGAACTACAATTTAGTTTTAATTTATATACATAAATAAATATATCATCACGGCTTTTACCCATTACTGGGTGTGGCACTCTGCCGAAACAGATCTCGGATTTGCGTGAAGTGCGAAAACCAGCCGTCAAATTACGGCCCCCAAAGATATTAGTGATGGGGGAGCCACAGGGGTAGATTTAAATTGGTGAAAATTGTTTATCGGCTGTGGGGATCCAACCAGAGTTTTCAAGATCCACCGGCCGACTCGATACCACTGAGCGACCTACCCCATAAAATTAATTTAATTACAAAGGTTGTAAAATCAAACCATAAGTTGTAATTAGTTAAACGTTCACTTTCAAATACCAGAAATGTCAAAATAAATATGATGTTAAAGTTCATTTCTGTTCAAACCATGAAATGACAAATAAAACATCTTTCCCCACTTGTACTACTTGTTATTTAAATCGTACGAATATAATTAATGACGTGAACATCACATCATTTAAAATAAACTATATATAAATAAAATAAATAAATATATCATCACGCCTTTTACCCATCACTGGGTGTGGCACTCTGCCTAAGCAGATCTCGGTAAGTGATATATTTTTTCGCGTGAAGTGCGGTTACCAGCCGTCAAATCATGGCCTCCAAAGATATTAGTGGTGGAGGAGCCACAGGAGTAGATTTTTTAAATTGGTGAAAATTGTTTGTCGGCTGTGGAGATCGAACCAGGGTTCTCAAGATCCACAGGCCGACTCGATACCACTGAGCCACCTACCCCATAATTGATGACAAAATTGCCTTAAAATTTGGCCTATACCAGACTCCTTAATTTATGAACACATCATACCATCAACATCTCCACACGCAGCGTCCGCAACATAACAAGCTAACATACTCGTAGTTAACGTGTCCGCCATAACGTTGCTCAATGGCACCTCTTATATTATTTTGTAACTGGCGAACGCGGGTTTCAGCTCTTGCTGCGGTTCTCGCCACGGCACACGTTGATTTGACGTAAAGAAGCGGTCGCCATTCGCAGTGAATTATTGCGAAAGTGGAACAGAGGTTCTGGAACTTTTTACACGAGTCCCACCCGCAAAAAATGAATTTATTGTTTCGAATGTTTGGTTTGCGATTGACGCTTGTGATTTTTGTAGATGGCGCTAATGTGAAAGATGTCGGATTAACACGTTTTTATGTGAGGAAATGTGTTAATATTGTATTGATTGTATAAATGGAAAAATATAAAAAGTACGGCTTGCTTCATATTGATCATATGTCAAATGTGTGTTATTAATTGTTGGTCATGATAATATGCTTCAACTGACGCAGTGTACATTTTCAATTATTAAACAATTGAACAGAATTTGACATACTCATTGTCAGTTGCACTATTGTCTATTCAATATTAAGTGTAACTTAACCCATTAACCGCCAACGTCCCATTTTTGGGACGCTTAAATATTTGGCTGTAATAATTTTTTTTACATTTAAAATGTATATTTTTTTTAATGAATATTTTAATTAGTTATGTTATGACAGCCAGTCACAGCCAATTTTCAAATATTTGCAAAACCTATAATTTTAAAAATATTCAAAGTTACTTAATTTCGGTGTTTTTAACAATTATATTTCAAGGTCAGATATATTTTAGCACTTAAGTATGTATAACTTTTATTATCAAAAACTTGTTTTTTAGAACTCAAATAAAGATATTTTTACTGAAAAGGTATTCTTTTATTGATCATTGAATTGCGGCGTGTATTGGGTTAAATAAAACAATATTGATTGTCAAATGAATAAAATAACATTACTGCCTATAATTCGATTAGATATCTTTTTACTTAAGTAAAATAATGGCGCGGTGGCCGAGCGTGTTAAGTCAGAGGTTAACAACCCCTTGACGGTTTTGTTCCTTATTTGTTGAACTATCTTCGATTTCGCTAAAATTTTGTTTTCATCTTCTACAGAATGAGATTTTTAAAGCGACCAGTCAATTTTGCTGGCTAACTTCAGAGAAAAATAGATACAGGGTGTTTTAAAATTATTGCAACATACATATTATTACAAAGCAAAAATATTTTTTCCGTAATTCTAAGAAATTATTGCACAACACATTACTTGAAGCAAACTTTTTCGTGCCACTGGATTGCTGGGTTACAGTAATGAATAAAAAAGGCACATATCTTAACATACTGTGACGTCACCCGAACCAAGGTTCGTCAGTTCGAATCCGCCTGTCGACAATGTGTGATTTGTCGTCAAATATAAAATACAGCTACATGTATTTATTACACTCGGGCGCTATAAGCTAGTCACTTATACGCCTTAAATAATGTAACATTCGACTACGAAAACCGGCAGTACGGCAGTGTAAAAACTGCGGCTCGGTGTGTCCGGTAGGCCCAGGCCCGATTTGGGCTGTAGCGCTACAGATGATGATGATGAAAATAAAAATAAATAAATATATCATCATGCCTTTTACTCATTACTGGGTTTGGCACTCTGCCGAAACAGATCTCGGTAAGTGATATATTTATTCGCGTGAAGTGCAGTTTCCAGTCGTCAAATCCCGGCCCCCAAAGATGTTATTAGAGAGGCAGCCACAGAGGTAGATTTAATTTGGTGAAAATTGTTTGTCGGCTGTGGGGAACGAACCCAGGTTCTCGATACCATTGAGCCACCTAGTATTTAAGGGAAGGAGATGCAACTGACTATTAGTGGTTAAGCCGTCGGTTTGTAGATTTAAAACCCGAGTTCGATTCCCAAAGCAGATAATTTTTTTACCACATTAAAAAATTATCTGCGTGACTCTCGGTTCACAAACATCTTTGGGGGAAGGGGGCATGATTCTACGACTGGTAGCCGCACTTTACATCCATAAATATATTACATCATGAGATCTGCTATGGCAGAATTCCCAGAAATGGATAAAAGGCACAAATAAGCCTACTAATATTTTTTTTAAGTTGAAGCATGTTGGTGGAAAATATTTTATCCGTTATAGCCCGGTTCCATAAACCGAAGTAAATTATATTGTTAGCTAACAGCATGTTAAAAGTTAATAATAGACAAAATAGCTGACACAACATTTTACATATTTTCTAATTCTTATGTTATTATAAATTATTATTAGCATTAAAATGCTTATTGTTAATTAAATACTAATAATAAAACAATATTTATAACATATAATTATTAGTTTAATGCATATTATAGAAATAATAACGTTTTAAAATATTGAACTGTCAAACATTTTGACATTTCTTAGATGTTATTTTTTTTATTCTAAGTCAACTTTTTCGCGTAGATAACAACGTTTTATGCTACTGGGCCTAAATATGTCAAATTCCTTTATAAATCATATATGGAAATGTAAATTTCTAGGTTAAGTAAATAACCTTGCTCAAAAGTAGGTAAATATCCTAATAGAACGTTAGTTTATATTTGAAATTTTCCGTTAAGCCATCCATTACAATAACAACCCGAATTCCCACTAATACGATGAATATAACATATTATACATACATATTCATAGTAACAAACAACAACCGCCAAAATATGGCTCTCGTGGCACGAAATCAAATCATTCATTATCCCGACAGAGGAGATTTACATCGTTGTCGCAACGAACGCTAGCAAATGAGAATTCAAAGGTCATATTAACGCGTGAACGATCAAAAACGTGTTTTTATTCTAATGTCTAGATCCTGTAATCAAATGGATTTATTCACAAGCCTATGATTATGTTTATGATTATCATTATGTTTTGCCATTTGCTGGGAGTTGTAATAAACCGACGCGTTATTATAATTTGCATAAATGTTCATTCACAATCAGACATTAAAATATATTTTTCAACGGGTACATTTTAATATATTCGGGATGTTTTTAATCTTAATGGTTTATTTGGATTTGTTTCTAAACTATCCCGTACATTATTTAAAGTAACTTATTTGAGAACAATGTGTCTCCCAGTTGATTTGCCTTTAAATACATTTCCCGAGTTATGAAAACATTCAATTACCCTATAAATATGACGTGTAAAAACTTTGTAATCAATGTCCGCAAAATTAACAAATTATGCATCTCAGTACGAAAATATGCTTCCAAATAGTTATTTGTGTATTAAGAGCGTAAAGTGATTCTTTGTTACTCGAACACGGTAATAGTGTAAGAGGAACAAAGATACTTTACGCTCGTGATACACACATAATTTTTTCTACGATTGCATCTTCAAATGATTGAAAAACGTATACGTACTGAAAATACATTCGTTCTGTCAACTGTCAATATGACAAGTTTCTGTTTTGTTTGTATCCCTGGTAACTATTGAAATAAGCGCGTATTTAATATCTTTTTCGCGCGTTGCCATTGGAAACGCGCGCATTTAACGTCTTTTTCGCGCGTTGCCATTGGAGACGCGCAAAAAAGATATTCTCCGATTGTTCCACAAAAAACGTCAACTTTACGATGACAAATGAAAGCGTAATTGTCAACTTTTCATAGCAATCGTAGAAAAATAAACTTTTCCGTGAGCTAACAGTTTCAATAAATAAGTTTTAAAAATTACTTTATAATTTAGTTCTATACTTACTTTGTAATCCAAACAATAAGATGTTAATAAAATATGTATTAATATAAATAAGTATGCACTTCTCTCCCTTGGTATATAATATACTATTATCTGCATAATAACAACATTATAAGCCTCTATTTGAGTACTAAAATGTCAATATAATTTCCGCGTCGGTGATTGGTTGAACAAAAAGTACAGTATAACAAGGGACATGAATTTGAAATTTTCTGTGTGTCAAATTACTGCCAGTTTTTCTAAATTTTATGCTTGTGGTGATATTTAGAAGATTTTAAAAACTGTTTTATAATAATTTTTCGCTGTGTAAATCAGTGTACTTAAAGTAACAATAAGACAGAGTATGGTATTATAAAATCGTTCTCATAGTTCATTACTCAAACAATCTAAATTTTAATTAGCTAAAATGTTACAAAAAAATTCAAATAAAAGAATAAATATATAAAAAGTGTAAAATGGAAAAGAAAACATTAATCTACGAGTAGTATCTGTACAGTTTGTTCTTGTAACAAGAGAATTATTTAAAATTTAAACTAACTGTTTTGTAGATTCGAATGACCTAAATAAAATAATAAAATTAACAAAACATTGAAAAAGACTGGTTACCGTCTAACCCAAATAAAACAAAAAAAAATATAGTAGAAAACTGAATTAATTTTCTCAACCTCTTGAAGTGAGCAGTCTTTTTAAAACAATTCAGGCGTCTTTATTCCTGTAAAATACGAGCAAATTTTACAACAACCAGAGAATAAAAACGTACCCACGAATACAGATAAATTTTCCACCCGATTAAATGGATAACCAACCCTTATTTTCGCACGTTTTACCATCGACAACCGTACGCATGAAATCAGAAAAACGTACATTTAGCCTTGATTTATCGTCTTTAAAAATCGACGATCGATAATTGAAATTCGTTTGTTTCACTAATAGGATTGTAGATTCTGTCGTCTGGCTGTCGATTGTCGACTGTTATTTTTGCACTTACACCCTCTTGGTAATTTAAAATGATGTTTCAATTTTAATGACCGTTTCTTTGGCTGTCATTGGTTGTTTGTAAAACAAACGCATGAGCGCAGAAGCTGAACTATAGATTTTGTCTTGTAGAATGAACAAATAATACACAATTAACAATTTGTCAACTAGAAACAACGAAACAAGAACTCTTGTTCCATTGCTCAGATACTTGCATTTTTAATCTTCTAACTTCTGTTTTCTGTTCATAATTGAAACGACATAAACTTCTTTTTATTCCTGTTTCTAGATAAGAATTTTTCTAAGTACCTGCCTGCTACAATATTTATCTTTTACAATCACATTTTCATTTTTACATTCATCAGAAAAATATCACAAAATAATTATCATATTACAAAACTGTAAATTAAGACAAAAAAGCCCTCGATATTCAAATCATTGGATATTATGTGCAGAAACCCGAACCGTAATAAAATCGTACTCGTAAACAGCTGCGATATTCACCTATTTATAAAACCGTAAACGATAACCGAAACCGATATTTTTTGTTTCAAAATATGGAAAGCGAAAACATAAACGAAAATTAATTAATTCTGTAACCGAAAACGTAACTAAACCAATATTATTTTGGTTCTAAAACCATTAATTTAAACCGGTATAAATAATGTACTAAACCGAAAATAGTAAGAATAGAAAAAAAAATATAAGTATTAGATTTTATATTTTTATAAAGTTGCAGTCTTTACAGTTGTAATAGGGTTGGCAACACTGGATTTGAATGGTATTATGAAAATAAAATCGACACTACGGCATAAATAGAAATTATATTTTAAGATTGCAGAAAACAGAAGTAGAAATCATTTTAGAAAATTTAAGAATTAGCAACTTAAAAAATAATCTGTAATTTTATAGTATGCGTAATATATTATTTGTTTGATATAGGATGTATTAACTACCTATTTTGAGATTTATATTTCTACAAATATACAAATTATTAGAGATGGGCGAATATCATCCGCGAATAGTCGAATGCCGCGAATATTGACATTATTCGATATTCGAGATTTTCGAACATAAACTTAAACCTATTACAATATTTTGAAGTTATTAATAACAAAGATATTTTGTTTCAAAACCATGAAGACGTACCATATTTCAAATTTGTTTTTGGCTAACATCAGCCCGTACCTTAAATTTGAAGTTTTCGTCTTTTTCTTTTCTTCTTTGTTTGTACTTTTTGTTTTTATTTTATTTTATTGTAACAATTTCATTCAAATAATTAAATTATTATTAATAATAAATAAATGAACTTTTAGGAGTATTCGAATATTCGAGTACCTCGAATATTCGAGAGCTGATTAATATTCGTATTCGATATTCGAATTCGAGAAATTTGATATTCGCCCATCTCTACAAATTATATTTATTTCGAAATTTAAAATAATGTGCTTATTTTAAATCGAAACCGTAACCGAAAAATACCGAAACCGAAATTTATGATTTTTTAACCGAAACTTAAACTGGGACTTATAATATATTTTCAAAAAACCATAACCGATAATTAAAACCGAAATTTTATTGACATAAAAATCATTAACTGTAACCGAACCCCAAAATTTTTTAGTTGGAGTCTTTACTTATGTAACAGATAAAATATGTGTTACTTTATCCCAAAATTTATAAACAGATTGTATAGAAACCAAAATTTAAATTATCAATAAAGTAAATTATTTCAAAATATTATTTAATTCTGTTTAGCGAAATATGCAATTAAAATCTAATTTGATATCAGATTATCAATATGACTTTGTCAATTAATTTACATATTTCAAATGAAACCAGACATGGAACAACTGTCCTTAAAATATTTTGCAAACCTATTTTCATTTTTAAATAATGTACAAACAGCCTTCAAAGTTGTACTTATTTAAAAATTATATAAGTTTTGTAATACCATCACAAAAAGAATGGAGAATTCTTGAAACATTTTACATAATACATTATTCTCAATGTTAATCTGTATTCATCTTTAGATAGCTACAAAAGTTGTAAGAAAATTTAGAACATATTGGAAATAAAAGTTAAGAACATAAAACTTTTTGTAAATTTTTAAATGAAGGACAAATAAATTCTTCAATATTAATCCGCTTTTTAGTTGATTTTAAAAGATGTAAAATAAAGAATATTTAAAACATATTGATGACAAAAGTTATATAAAACTTTTAATAAACTAAATTGTAAAATAAAGTACCTACACAGAATTGCAATTCCTTCAATGGTGATCTGTATTTTTCGATAGTTGTAAAATATCGAATTTTCAGAATATATTGATGACAAAGTTGCTGTTCATAAATTCTGAATTAGAAATCGTATATTTTTATTATGTAGAGTTTTTCAATTTTCTCTGCAATAATGAAAGTATGTCGAATGAAAGCTTGATGAAATTGAGGGTGTAAGATATAGTAAACGTAGGATAAATAGATGAATATAATTAAACGTTTGTTGACTAAAAAATATCTGATGTGGACACCACATGACTTCCTTGTACACGTATTAAACTATAGATATTTTTTTAATTGCACATATTTGACATTAAATCTTTTATTTTTTGTAAAACTTTTATTTGCAACATTAATTTCTAAAATTAAAATAATACCATTTTTTCAAGGAAAACTGTTAGCAGCTTCATGTAATGTGCCACTTCCGGTTAGTCTATTTTAACCAAAATCTATTATGTTATTTCCATTGATATAGTAGTCTTATATACCAAATTTGGAAAGTTTTAAATTATATTTGAATCTAGTTTTTCATGAAAATCTATTGTAGGCTTCAAGTAAAGTACCACTTCCGGTAGTTGTATAATGACCAAAAAGGGAGGTGCACAACTAGATGTTATAATAGTCCTAAATATAAAGTTTCAATTTTCTACGGCTTACCGTTTTTGAGTTATGCGAGATACGTACGTACGTACGTACAGACGACACGACGAAATTAGTCAAAGTGGATTCAGGGAGGGCCAAAATACCTATTTCCGTTGAAATCTGAGAACCGAAAATTTTCGCGATTTCAATACTTTCTTTACTTCGTACAAGGAAGTAAAAAACAAACGTTATTTCTGACTATGGCTGGTAGCACAAGCTCTGTTTTTGCCTGTTTTAAGAGCAGTATTTTGAGTGTTTTAACTATCTCTAACATGTTAAAACCGTGCTCTTAAAACACCGAAAAACAGAGCGTGTGCTACCAGCCTATGTGTCTATTTTTGGTATGTATAATGAAATTTACAATCTCGATGTTTGTAATAAAGTTTTCGGATTGGAGTGTTAATGATTTCCCCGCATTAATCGCCTGACAGCATACATGAAATTCTAATCATCTTTCGGTGTTCTCGTCACCCTGGTTACTCGACTATAAAATTTAATATCAACCACGGGAAGTACCTTAATCATTTACAAATTTCCACCGACAAAGAGAATACATTTTATATGAATAAGATAATTAAATAAAGATATAATTCATGAATATTTATTTCGCATGAGACAAAACTGATACGCGTTTATCATGCAAATTTAATTTTACGTACGTTGCATGTTTTCAATCTGTTAAAACTTTTGACAGGCGGCAGTATTTAACTTCTATATATTCCAGTCTACTCACACACAAATTTAATCAGTAATACTCGTAATATTGTTGTTTTAAAACTGTGATGATATAGTTTTACAAAATTTGTTTTATTATTAAAATTTTAAAGTTTAGTTCTCAGTGGTATCGAGTCGGCCTGTGGATCTTGAGAACCCTGGTTCGATCCCCACAGCTGACAAACAATTTTCACCAATTTAAATTTACCTCTGTGGCTCCCTCTCCACTAATATATTTGAGGGTCGTTATTTAACGGCTGGTAACCGCACTTCACGCGAAAAAATATATCACTTACCGTGATCTGCTTAGGCAGAGTGCCACACCCAGTAATGGGTAAAAGGCCTGATGATATATTTATATATATTTATATTTAGTTTTCATTCATATTCTCAGTGGTATCGAGTCGGCCTGTGGATTTGAGAACTCGGGTTCGATTCCTACAGCCGACAAACAATTTTCACCACATTTAAACTACTCTTGTGGCTTTTGCTACGGCAGAATGCCACATCCAATAATGGGTAAAAGGGGTGATGATATATTTATTTATTTATTTAGAAAATAGTAATAATTCAAAAATATGAAATAAACACTTGGCTATGTTTCATTTTATGAAACATAGCTAAGTGTTTATTTCATATTTTTTATTAAATCTTGTTTCACCAAGTGTTGGATGACAATTAATTTTGTCTTTGTTGTTATTTAAATTGCTATTGCGTAGCTTTTCCTTTTTTTCGGTAGATGGCATGACCTGTTCCACAAAACTTCTCATATCATCTTACCTGTTTGTTAGAGATCTTATTCTCTGCTGGCACAGTTCTTCGTCACCAGCTTCTTCACGTGAACTTTGTTCTAGGTGAAGAAGTGAATTGTACTATACTGATGAGCTCTAATAAGAGCGAAACCCGTCTATGGTTACTAACTGTGCTAGCCAGCCTCTGACGATGCCCTCATAAGGTGACTTGGAGGCTGAATTTTGTGAAACATAGCCAAGTGTTTATTTCATACTTTTTATTAAACCTTGTTTTACCAAGTGTTGGATGACAATTAATTTTGTCTTTGTTGTTAATAATAATTCTCTCAAATTATTCCTACAATTTTCAATTAATTCAAACCAAAATTGGTTTACAAGTTACATTTAACCTGTACATCATGAACGCATTTCTATTTTTAGTAAATATTTCCAACTTTTGTCAAAAAAAAATCAGCTATTACCGAGTTGCCTTTATAATTAGCTTTTAATTTAAGTGACAGATCAATCCTTGAGAGTTTGAAACTATTTATATAATTCTATACCAGATAAGATTGTGGAACATTAGTTGGTTCGAGTAAACTATAAACTGCAATATAATTAAAAATCTATACTTTTCTAACAAAGTTTCGTAAGATATGACTTGATACTTGGAATTAAAGTACCTACAGAAACTCAGATAACTTCAAGGATAAAAGAACCATTTAAATATTTGTAACTGTCATTTGTAAAATGAAATCGATGTTGAATTGATTTATTCATTAAACAATTTTATTTTATAGCTTCAAGTTTTCAAATAAAATGTTAACGCAGGGTCGCATAGTTTACAAGAGAGTTCATATATTTGTAAGTTTATCTATGAAATGGATGGAATTTAAATTAAAAAATTATGTGAAAATATAAACGAACATAAAATTTAATAGTTACAAGGTGAATTAATAATTTATTTATAATATTTTACGATTTTATAGTTGATCTTGAAAAAGAGTAATTTAATAAATTGATAGAAGCAGTAGCGCAACTACTCGTATTTTTCCCCTAGCTGTAACATTGGCGCACTATTTATTCTTAGTTAATTTTCCTTAAAGAGATGCGGTAAAACTTATTTGTCAATGACTCAATGGTTGTTTTAAGACTACAAAATGAAATTCGTTAGGGGTCGAATTACGGAAATTTATTAGTAACGCCACTGATGAAAGGTCAAAGTTTGAGAAAAATCTCAAATCGATAAATTACTTTGAAAAAACAGTGAGGTGTTGTCAATGTCAAAGAAGCCATCAATTTTTATAAGATTTCAAAACATTAAACCTTGCCTTTGGCGCCGTTGTATAGCTAGGGAATTCGGCATGAATAAGTTGGGGTCCCTGCAGAGAGAATAAAAAAGTTCCGAATATCCCTTAAGTAAATGTAAAAAGTTAAACTTAAAAAACTGCAGGAACTGTTATTCAAATCTCCTGAGATATAAGAAAAGAAATACAATTACCGGACATGAAAATATATAAAGTTAAATATACTTGAAATGTGGAATAGTGTATACATGGTTGACATACTGCAGAACCATAATGGCGACATCAAATAAAGGTTTACGAGGACTACAGCTCGTACAGCAGTATAACATAACCCACTCCACAGACTGGGTTAGTCGCGGGAACGCTTTCACAATAAAGCAAACACATTCAGGGCAATTTACTCGCTATGCCCAATGATTCACGTGTTTTTACCACAACAATAAGTTCATCTAGTTCCAACATTACATATTTATATTTTTAAGCACTGTAATTACAATTTAAATCATATTTATTCATACAGACATTAAAAATTGGAGCATTATATTCAGGTTTTTTTTGGGGGGAGGTGGTTTAGAAAGTGTGATATAATGTGACATAGGGGAAGGGGGTTGACCATCCTAAGCTACGTCACGTAAATTTTCAAGTATATTCTTCGGAATTTAATGGGGTAGGTGTGTGTGGATTTTGAGAACTCTGGTTAAATCCCCACAATCGACAAACAATTTTCATCAATTTAAATCTACCCCTGTGGCTCCCCCTCCACTAATATCTTTGGGGGCCGTGATTTAACGGCTGGTAACCATACTTCACGCGAAAAAATATATCATTTACCGAGATCTGCTTTGACAAAGTGCCACACCCAGTAATAGGTAAAAGACGTGATGATATATTTATTTATTTTATTTTTATTCTTCGGAATTTTTTAAAAACGTAAAAATTTATTCGGCAGTATTATCACGTGTCATATTTTAAGAGATTGTAATTCAATCTTTTGCAATTGAAATTATAAAATTTCTATGACATTTTGAAACCGTGATAAATGTAAAACTATTTTTTAACTAAATCAAAAATGTGAAATTATTTTATTTGATTCATAAATAAATTAATTTTTAATGGGGTAGATGGCTCAGTGGTATCGAGTCGGCCTGTGGATCTTGAGAACCCTGGTTCGATCCCCACAGCCGACAAACAATTTTCACCAATTTAAAAAATCTACCCCTGTGAGCCACAGGGAGCCCTTCGCCACTAATATCTTTGGAGGCCGTGATTTGAAGGCTGGTAACCGCAGTTCACGCGAAAAAAATATATCATTTACCGAGATCTGCTTAGGCAGAGTGCCACACCCAGTGATGGGTAAAAGGCGTGAGGATGTATATTTTTTTATATTTTTTTTATAAATTTTTGGCTGTTCAGATTTAATAAATTACACTTGAGGTATTAACGTTTTTATTTTATTTGTCATACAATACATGTTCTTCTTCATCTTACGATGGCACTACAGTCCAAATCGGGCCTGGGCCTACCAGACACACCGAGCCGCAGTTTCTACACTGCCGTACTGCCGGTTTTCGTAGTCAAATGCTATATTATTTTAAGGCGAATAAATGACTAATCTATAGTGCCCGAGTGTATTTTTCATATTTTACGACAAATCATTGTCGACAGACGGATTCGAACTGACGAACATAATGATAAGAGATGTGCCAGCGATCGGCCACCGCGCCTGTACAATAAATGTTATTTATGTAAATGTCTTCAATCGAAATAACAAGATACGAGTATAAAAGAAAAACAAAATGCTTTTTATTCTGTCATTCTCAACGAATCTATAAAATAATTGAAACTTCATCTCAAAATTTCCATTTTTTGCATCATCTGAAAAGAACAAACACATCTCAATCAATAAACGAAAAACGAACCATCATCATTGATTATCTCAAGAAGAAAAAACTTTCACGTCAGTGATTCACAAAAATTCACAATATAACCGTCTCCCAACCGAAACAAAATACTGTCTCTGTCCTCCGTCGTCGTCGCCGCCGCCGCTTCTTGGCGCCGTCGAGGGAACTGACATTGAGTCGGTAAAGAAGGCCGCTGTTTGCTCTACTGACCGACCGAGCCTCGGAGTTATTGCAAGTAAAATATGCGGACAGGGGACATTTTATTGGACAGAATTACTGGGTAAGGACACATAGGTAATTACTGTACATTGGACATTACTGTCAAGATAAAGAAAGTTTTATTTATTAAATAATACATGTCATAACTTGCGCTTTTAATCATTAACACAAATAGAAACTATAACTTCGAACTTAAATCACGTTTATTGATTACGTGATAAGAAATACTAACACTTATAATTAATGTTGCATAATGTTAGATAAAGAAAATGTAAGAAGGAAAAGTTAAGATTGGAAATGTAAGGAGTAAATTTAAAATGTGCTGTCCTTGACTCTGTAGATAAGTTACATTTGAATTGCAGTTGAATCACAAGTTTGTCCCAAATAGTTCGACAATAGTCAGGGCCGCATTTAGGAATGGGTAAACTAAGTAATCACTAAAGTACCTAAAACTAAAGGACTCAAATTCTACTCAAGTCGATCTAATTACCAGTTGTAATTGTTACAAGATATGAACAATTTATTTTATTAGTTTAACATTTCCCATGTCGTATTTCAAATAGCTATCATTTTACTTTTTGAAAATTTGGGTTTGTTAGAGCATGGCCAACTTCATTGAACTGCGCTACGCTTATTGTACAGGGTGTTTCAGGACTAGTGTAACAAACTTTAACAGCTTATTCCTGAGGTCATTTTGAGCCAAAAATGTCATATGAACATAGGTCCTATTCCTTCTAGTTACCAAAATACAAGAGGTTGAAGTTCTATAAATAACACGACATTTTCAAATTTTTGTAATCAAGATACTTTTGGAAAAAAAAAATGCGAGCAAATAGGGGATGAAAAAGTTGGCTTCTATTTGGATATCTGTCTTGTTATTCTCTGGATGCATAACGGGCATTACCATTACATAAATCATAAATAAAAATCATATCTGCATATTCAGCAATACTATAACCATCCATTATGAAACAAAAATACAATCAAAACTACAACAATTTTTAATTTAGACAAATAAGGTATGACTTTTCAATAAAATTCTTGTTTTCCGAAAGTATCTTGATTACAAAAATTTAAACATTTCGTGTTATTTATAGAACTTCAACCTCTTGTATTTTGGTAACTAGAAGGAATAGGACCTATGTTTATATGACATTTTTTGCTCAAAATAACCTCAGGAATAAGCTGTTAAAGTTTGTTACACTAGTCCTGAAACACCCTGTATGTTCCTAATTCCTAATTTAAAATTTATAGGGCGGGCATGTTAACTAGCGCCTCTGACGAGATATATCGTAACTAACATTACCTAACATACATACATACATACATAACATCACGCTATATCCCATTAAATGGGGTAGCACGAACCCGTCAACATTCTCTTCCTGACACACGATACTCGTTTCGATCACATTCACACTTCCTCCATACGAACTCTTTCTTTTCTCACAACCAAAATCCATCATCACGCAACAAAAATTCATCCATTCGTTCCTGTACACCTGTTTCGTAAATCTTCACTTACGCCCACTTCTCTAACAACGAATCTATAAGAAATTAAGGCAGCATCGCCTGCGCTTGTTTAAAAATACATTTAACACAATTGCAGTTACACACTGTATAGTAAAAACTGAAAATGAAGAAAAAAAGATGAGGAAGGAAGGGAGCACCTGCCTGAGCTTGTTTTTGAACCTAACCTAAACTAATAATATTTAATGTATAAATAAAATATACAATTGTATTAAATGTATTTTATTTTATCACATAAACTTAAATTTTCATATATTTTACAGTTGTTTTACTATAATTTTAAAATAGTTTAAGATTGATTTTGTAACTTGACAACGTAGAAACAAAAATATTTAATATCTTATAAAGTATATAATGTGTGCGACAGCGTTGTTGGACTTTAAAACGACTAGGTATTTCAAGATATGGGGTAGGTGGCTCAGTGGTATCGAGTCGGCCTGTGGATCTTGAGAACCCTGGTTCGATCCCCACAGTCGACAAACAATTTTCACTAATTTAAATCTACCCCTGTGGCCCCCTCTCCACTAATATCTTTGAGGGCCGTGATTTGACGGCTGGTAACCGAATTTCACGCGACAAAATATATCACTTACCGAGATCTGCTTAGGCAGAGTGCCACACCCAGTAATGGGTAAAAGGCGTGATGATATATTTATTTATTTTATTATATTTCAAGATCAAAATAAATCTAATAAATATATTATTACATTTTTACCCATTATTGGGTACGGTACTTTGACGTAACAGTTCTCAATAATATATTTTGCACATAAAGAGCGGTTACCTGCCGTCATATTACGCTCCCAAAAATGTTAGTGGACGGGAACCCACAGGAGTAATTTCCAAATGTAGTAAAAATAAGTTATATTTCCACTGTTCAATCGTTACAAAACAACTATGTTTACTTGCAATAAGTATGAACAAATAAAAATAACAATAGATATGAAAAAGTGACAGCTACTTTCTTTAGAAAGCAGTTGAAATGTTGAAATCCAGCACTGTTATCACTTGAAGAAAACATTTCTAAGAATCAAACACAGCGATTTTGTGTAAACATCATTTTTCTTCGAACCCACCAAAAATACATTTAATATAAAAGATCAAACATAGAAGATTAATTTCCTCCAGGTATTACCGTACCTATATTCCCTCGCGTAGAACCATTTGTGCATCAGATATGAGGCACTGTTATAAGAAATAAAAATGTAAAGCTGACAAAAAACAAATGATCACGGAAAGAAGACAAATACGGTCTCTAGGGCTTCGGCTGCTGCCAGTTTTAAGCAGATGAATCATAGAGCATTGAGCAAGAAGCAAGCACACCCCCGTGAAAGATACAACGAAGAAATATATTCGCATTTTTGCCCGACTTCCTTCGGTGATATATTTTACAAGTTTATTATCTTTTAAGTTTCAGTTGAAGAAATGATAACTGTTTCCTTGTAATTTACAAAATGTGATAAATGTTACGTGTTTATATCAATTTGTTAGAAGAATTCTTAGCTAGAGATATTTCATTTTTACTTTATTTCTTTCCTCTGTAGTTATAGTGTCTGGCCATTAGGTATATTCCATTTGTCAAAAACGAAAAAATTAACATATTTATCTACTCTTATTAAATAATGTATGAAATTTATGATAAGTAATACTAATCATTAATGACAGTGTTAAGTAATAATTCATTACTCAACACTTCACGACCAATCACACGTCTGAATTTTCATTACTTAACACTTTAATAGCCAATAAAAAAAAACGATAATTGCCGCGCGTTAAGTATGCTATGAAACAGTGAAGCGCGCTATTGTTAATTATCTGTCAAAATTAGTTTAAAACGTTTTTGTTTACAATAATACTGTAATTTGTGTGATTATACATGTGAGTTATGGATTCTGAAAGCGAACAAAGTGAAATTTGTACTCCACCAGATATTGTAGAAGCCGCACACGTACGTTTCTTAAATTTACTGCCCGAAAAATCAAAAAAAAAGTATGAACAAGTTTATAAAGCTTTTATGGATTGGCGAATACGCAAAAATGTAAATTCCTTTTCGGAAAATGTTCTTATAGTATATTTCGGCGAACTTTCTGATAAATATAAATCATCATCATTATGGGCTACTTATTCCGTGTTTAGTAGTGTTCATATTTATTAAATAAAAATAAAAACAAAAAAGTTAAGCAATCTGACTTATTCATAATGTAACAAAAAAAATTGTAAAATCTTATTACATAATAACATATAGTCGTAGATAAAGTATAGTATTCTATTCGCAAGTAATAGCTATTACTCACTCGCATGATTTACAACACTCACCTTCGGCTCGTGTTGCAAACTTCATTCTCTTGAGTAATAGCTTATATTACTTACTCATTGAATAATATACTATTATTAATACATTAATATATAACTTTTATACTACATTTTAGTTCCATTTGAACTTGACAATTTTTAAAAAGCAAAACATTTCTTTTATATTTTATTCAACTTAGTTACGCTTGTATAAAAAAAATTCTACATAATTGCAGTTAGACACTCTATTGTAAGAACTGTAAACTAATTAAAAAGATAAGAAAGTGAATAATTACATTTTTTCTAACATTACTTGTGAAAATAACATTTTCCTCACTCATTTTAGTTGTAATAGTAACCGTTTTCCTCACTAGTGTTGTTGAAAGTAAATAACTTTCCTCACTAGTGAGGGAAACTATTACTTTCACAACTAAACTGAGTGAAGGAAATGTCATTTGACATGGTGACCCAGGAAACGTAATGCATATTTACAAATACAACTCCTTTGATTTATATAAAATAATTATTAAATCTCTTGTACCGCAAACGTAAAAATGTAATTTTCACGTTTAATGTTGCTATTGCTTGTGCTCCAATTTTCGTACTCGTTTTGCAATTAAATCCTTTCCTCACTAATATTACAATATACTATTTTTTTAGTCAAAATTGTCAAATTTAAATAGAAAAAAAACTAGATAATATGTTTCATGTATAATAACAACAATAAAATCTCGTTTTAAAAAGATTGGTGTTCAACTGCCAACTTCAATCCCAATTGGGCGCACGTCCCAATGAACTCAGTTTGCCAAATATATAACAACACAGCCAGTACAAGTTTTATACATTTTGAAAACTTAAGGGGTAAGGCCATTCTAAACATTTTTAAAAGTGCATTTTTTTTATTTGCTTAAATTATAGTTTAAACCCTTAGGAATAAGGGACAATTAATTTAAATGTCGCGCGGAAGTATTGCAGAGGGAAAAAAGCATATATCTATTAGTACTAGTATTTATATATATGACTCGAAACTTTAAACGCGTTTTTCTCGAAATCATATTTTCAAAATTGGGCGAAAAGAAATGTGAAATACTAATTGATGGATCGTGCTGAATAATTTTATTTCTTATTCTAGATATAAAATACTCAAAAACTACGGGAGCTTTTTTTTGCTTCATTCGTTTTTTATGGTCGTTTTTATACAGAAATTTAGTCCTGAATAATGAACTTTTTTTCAAACGTGCGCCATTTTGTTAAAAATCAAAATTTTTAAAATCCAGCCAGTAGTTTTTTAGAGTATACATCAGAGATTAAGAAAACATATCCCATTTTGATCCAGGTCTATTGCTGTTCCCGGAATGTTTTCGCCCGATTTGCCCTACGCGCCGAGAGGAGTCGCCATTTTTTTAATTTCTGACGACAATTTTAAATATTTTCTTTTAAAAAAAATTTTAAATAAAGTTTAAAGAGCACTAAATAAAGATCCAAAAACAGTTCTTAAGCAGCACGTTTACATTTCGTTAAAAAAAATCTAGAAAATGACCCTTTTTTTCCTTGTCTAGAGTGGCCTTACCCCTTAACGATAGTTATTTTGAATCTCCTGCCCTCCAACTAAAAAGTTATTTGTAATAGATTATTATACATCTAGGAAGAGGAATTCATGATTTTTCATAAATATAAATATATCATCACGTCTTTTACCTATTACTACGTCCGTACATTACATTTACTAACATAAGAAACCCTTCTAGCAGAACTTTTTGAGTTGCTTTAAAATTCTAAATTTATATGTTAAGTTTGTCCGTTTAATCCAAGAAAACAAAGCCATTAAAGAAATCAGCAAGATAATTATTTCCAGGAATCTGTCGTTTCTCTTGCCGATATTAGCTTTACAAAATGTCATGTCATTTTGAAACACCTGTCAGAAAAATTTCGCTGAATAATAATAAATATTAAAGCAGTTGTTTACATAATGAAATGCATATAATCCAACGTCTGTCCTTGAGTGAACACATACTGTTCTTAATGAAGAACTTATTGTTTTACGAAAAGAGAGAAAGTGTTTTAAATTCAGTGTGTGGTTGGCCTTGCACTCGAGCGATATGTCATTATGACAGCCTGCACTCACTCATTTCTCACCGAGTTAAAAGTTGATTTACACTCTACGATAATCTCAACATTTAATTCAACAAACTTTGTTTGCAATTCAATTTTGGATTGTAGTTTACATTTATGTTACTTATGAGAAAAGAATGCAAAAAACATTTATATTTACGTTACAAAGGAAATGAAATAGTTATTTTTGTATTAAGTGCGCAAAATGAGTGTTTTTTATTGCGAGTGAGATTGTTACTTTTAGTCGATTTTGCCCACGAAATAAAAACAACATTTTTTCTACAACTGTAAATAAAGAATAATACAATAATTATTAATTTATTTAAGTAAATTGAAGGAAAACAATCAACAATAATATTAATTTGTTACTAGTAATGTGTTGTAACTAGAGATGGGCGAATATCATTCGCGAATAGTCGAATGCCGCGAATATTGACATAATTCGATATTCGAGATTTTCGAATATTAACGTCAGTATAGCGAACATTCGAATACCTCGAATATCGCGCCATATGTTGACCTCAATTTTTGACTATGTTTTCTTTATCATTTGTACATAAACTTAAAGCTATTACAATACTTTGAAGTTATTAATAACAAAGATATTTTGTTTCAAAACCATGAAGACGTACCATATTTCAAATTTGTTTTTCTCCAACATCAGCCCGTACGTTTCAATGAAACGTACGGGCTGAAGAAAAAGACGAAAACTTCAAATTTAAGGTGAAACGGTTTCACCTTAAATTTGAAGTTTTCGTCTTTTTCTTTTCTTTTTTGTTTGTACTTTTTGTTTTAATTTTATTTTATCTTAACAATTTCATTCAAATAATGAAAAGGACAAAATTAAATAATTATTAATAATAAATAAATTAACTTTTAGGAGTATTCGAATATTCGTATTCGATATTCGAATTCGAGAAATTTGATATTCGCTCATCTCTAGTTGTAACTAATGAGACCTGACAACAAATAATTTGGGAGCGTGCGCGAGATACTCATTTTGCGTACTAGAATACGAAACAGTGCGCAAAATACGGGTGCAAAATAATGCGCAAAATATGCGTTGACATGGTAATGTAAATAATGAAAAAAAATCACGTATTTCGCGTATTAATATTAGTTAAAAAAATGATCATTTTTTGACAGAAAAATATATGTATATAAAAATTAATTATTAATTATATGAAAAAGAAGCTAACTTCACGTCGTGCTTATTAAGTCCGTTGTTATCTTAATACCGTGACTAATATGTTCAAAACTCTAGAATAAGATGTTATTAGTGGTATCGAGTCGCCTGTGGATTTGAGAACCTGGGTTCAATTTCCACAGCTAAAAAACAATTTTCACCTAATTAAAACTACACCTGTGGCTCCCCCTCAACTAACCTCTTTGGAGACCGTGATTTGACGGCTGATAACCGCACTTTACGTGTATAAATATATAACTTACCGAGATCTGCTTCGGCAGAGTGCCACACCCAGTAATGGGTTATAGACGTGATGATATATTTATTTTTTTATTTAATATCAGGAATAGTAAAAAAATTAAAACACATTGCATAATGTTTGTCGATATATACATGCACTTACAAATTGTTAATAAGTAGTCAGCAACTGTCATTTTATTGTTTTTGTTCTCGTTCGGTGTAAATGCACCTTTAGAATGTTACATATGTGCAACATTACGCACACGCGTAGCACGTAGTGCGTTGATTTACGTATTTATTTTAGCGGACAGGTACAAGTATTCTGTATCATTTAAAAATGACAACCTGCTTTGCTTGTAACATGTGACGCTGGTATAAATAGAATAGCGTTTGTTATAAGATCTAGTTCATGATGAAAATCAGGTTGGCTTCTAATCGATTTGCATATTAGTGTAATACTTTCAGATTTCATTTGCGATACTTGATTACCTAATTAAGAATTTTGCCATGGCCGCGAGACATATTTTTACATAATTGTTCATCTATAGCAAATTTTAAAAATACTGACTAGTGACAAATATTTCCAAATTATTTTACAAACAAGTACTTAAAATAAAAGTGATAGAAAGTTTTCTTCTATTTGAAACATTTCTCCCCAAATTAATTTGGCAATATTTGATAAACGAGAAATATACCATAAACATAGAGATAAAAATATAAAGTAAACACTAATGCTATGTTTCACAAAATTCAGCCTCCAAGTCACCTTATGAGGACATCGTCAGAGGCTGAATTTTGTGAAACATAGCCAAGTGTTTACTTTATATTTTTATTAAACCTTGTTTCACCGAGTGTTGGATGACAATTAATTTTGTCTTTGTTGAAACATAGAGATCTCTTAAGACCAGGGTTCGTAAATATCATGATATTTATAATAAATATCAAAATATCTGATATATAGGATATATATCAGATAAATATCACTTTTTGGATATTTATTTTTTAATTTTAGTTTTTGTACACATTTAGAAAAACTGAAAAATTCGAAAAATTTCACTTTTCCGGAGGCTATATCTCAAAAACTAAACAAGATATGGAAATGCGCTCAACGGCGTTGAATTCCCCGTGTCCGAATTGACTTATAAGCAAATTTTTATACAATTTTAAGCAATTTAATATTTTTAATTATTTCCTAAGGGTACCCCTTTGGTTTTTTCAGATTTTAATTCAATTTTACCAAAAATCCTTAATCGTAGGATTATTAAAACGAAAATTTACATACATATGTATTTTGACCCACTGAATCCAGTGGTGCAATCTTCAAATGCATATGACTTCTGGTTTTCGAGAAAATGTTAAAAAACCGCTTTTTGCGATTTTTTTGGCGGAAAATTGAAAAAAATAAAAATCGCTGAAACTATGTTTATAAGTTAACTGAAGCACGAGAAAATTAATGCCGTTGACCGCGTTTTCATATCACATTTAGTTTTCGAGATATAGCCTCGTAAAAGTAGAAAAACTGAAAAATTCGAAAAATTTCAATTTTCCGGAGGCTATATCCCAAAAACTAAACAAGATATAAAAATGCGCTCAACGGCGTTAAATTCCCCGAGTCCGAATTGACTTATAAGCAAATTTTCATACAATTTTAAGCAATTTAATATTTTTAATTATTTCCTAAGGGGTACCCCTTTGGTTTTTTCAGATTTTAATTCAATTTTCCCAAAAATCCTTAATCGTAGGATTATTAAAACGAAAATTTACATACATATGTATTTTGACCCACTGAATCCAGTGGTGCAATCTTCAAATGCATATGACTTCTGGTTTTCGAGAAAATGTTAAAAAACCGCTTTTTGCGATTTTTTTTGGCGGAAAATTGAAAAAAAATAAAAATCGCTGAAACTATGTTTATAAGTTAACTGAAGCACGAGAAAATTAATGCCGTTGAGCGCGTTTTAATATCACATTTAGTTTTCGAGATATAGCCTCGGAAAAGTAGAAAAACTGAAAAATTCGATAAATTTCACTTTTCCGGAGGCTATATCTCAAAAACTAAACAAGATATGGAAATGCGCTCAACGGCGTTGAATTCCCCGAGTCCGAATTGACTTATAAGCAAATTTTCATACAATTTTAAGCAATTTAATATTTTTAATTATTTCCTAAGGGGTACCCCTTTGGTTTTTTCAGATTTTAATTCAATTTTCCCAAAAATCCTTAATCGTAGGATTATTAAAACGAAAATTTACATACATATGTATTTTGACCCTCTGAATCCAGTGGTGCAATCTTCAAATGCATATGACTTCTGGTTTTCGAGAAAATGTTAAAAAACCGCTTTTTGCGATTTTTTTTGGCGGAAAATTGAAAAAAAATAAAAATCGCTGAAACTATGTTTATAAGTTAACTGAAGCACGAGAAAATTAATGCCGTTGACCGCGTTTTCATATCACATTTAGTTTTCGAGATATAGCCTCGGAAAAGTAGAAAAACTGAAAAATTCGAAAAACTTCACTTCTCCGGAGGCTATATCTCAAAAACTATTTGATATTTTTATATAATGGATATATATCATTGCAAAAATATGACGATATATATCAAAATAAATATCATGATATATATCGATCGATATATATCTTCGAACCCTGGCCACAACTAACCCCAAACTTCGGTTAACTGTGTGCGCCCCCAAATTGTATTAGTCCAGGGCTCCCAAAATGAATGGATCGCCCCTAGTTGAAATAAACGCTTGTATGAAATGTCTATATAATTAACAAATTTATCACCTGCCATTTTACGTTGATACACAATTGCGTTAATTTCTAAGTAGGAGATAAATTAATTGATGGCTACTAAATGTAATTAGTTAATAAGATCATTAAAACTTACGTTAATTACTTGTTAGAAGTTAGTAACTTGACTATAATTACTAATAATCACGCCTCTATCGGTCGTGGTAAACGTTTGCACATATTTTTGTATTCAAATATCATTTCCCTCTGAAATGCTTCTCTGGATCTGAATATAAATTGAAGTTATGAATTTTTTATTTCAGTTTATAAAACTACTATTTTTGAAGGGATTTACGTAGCACGTATTTATTAAATTGAAATGCTGGTTAGCTGCAAAGCTACGATTTGGTAAATATTGATTTTCGTACGTAAAATATTTGGACAAAAAAGGTATTACCTTGCGATTGGATTTATTTTTTATCTTGTTTTATAAAAAATTCAAACATGAAATGTTTGTAAATCTTATCATTTTGGATCGTAAGTTAGACCTTAAGTTGATTTCATATAATCGGTTTAAGTTTCCAACAAGTTTCTCGTAATTTTTTAAAAAGATAGATGATAGAATAATCACCCCGCTAATTTGAGAAAACAGACAAGGTGATATACAGGGTGTTTCACAACTTAGAGCAAAAAATTAAAGGGTATATTCTGTACGACGTGTAAGAATTTTTTTTAAATCGCAAAACTACTTTCCATGTTTCCCAGTCCAAAATTTTTCGTTTCCACAGCCACTGGGTTGATGATTATGTTAAAGTTATTAATTAAATAAAATTCTATTATAAATAACTACTAATAATTGAATTGTGTAATTATTCTTTCGTAGTTGATACCTACATCATTGTTTGTGTTTAATAGGAAAGCGAATCCAGTGCAGTACTACAAAAAATGTTTTAGGTTAACAACCCTTAATTTTTCGAATTTAAAAAATTCTTTTTGTTTCATGATCAGCACGTCGTACATAATATACCCTTTAATTTTTTGCTCTAAGTTGTAAAACACCCTGTATTTATTTATTCGATTTACAATTGAATCGTGACGAAACATTGATACTTATCAAATAGAATAATTGGAGAAGCCAAAAATTATTAAATATAACTTGTTGGAAGGATTAAAAAGGCTCTAAGTTTTTTAATATTTTATTTGTTGATGTTTCGGTCACAAGGATTGGACCATTCTCAAAGATACAATTCATAATAGAAAAACAATTATAAAATTCAGCATAAAATCAATTATAAATTATATACCTAGTCACATGTAAATCAAAATAAACTCGCAGTTAGACTCTTGGACTAAATTTTCAAATTTCATTCCTCATGTTGATTCTAAGAGACAATTCCACTCATCCAACCAAATTAAAGTATTTTGCTGAATTGAACCAATCATAATTTCACTAGTGAAAATTGTCGCAAATCGTTGCTTAGATATAACGTTTGTTAACTATTTCGTGTAGATTAATATTGTTGAATTTTATTTGACTTTGTTTACATTTCTTATGCCTATGGCACACTGGTCGATGAGCGTCGATGACCATCGATGAACTCCTTGATGAAACAACAGAACGCACCCGTCATCGACGAAAATTAGAGGCTCCTCTATTTCCATCGAAGAGCTCATCGATGAAACGAACGTATCTCATTTCACTCGTATATTTTGTGTCTCATTTCACGTTAGCATATTTTTGAAATTTAGTTTTTCTTTCTCAACTTTAGAAGCTTTTATTGTTTGTCAATGAAGAGTGCGTTCTGTTGTTTCATCGAGGAGTTCATCGATGCTCATCGACGCTCATCGACCAGTGTGCCATAGGCATTAGTTATGTCAAAAAATGAAACAATGTAAATTGATCAGCAAGGTAATAGTAGTTTCAAAATACTGCAGGTAACATTTTTTGGAGTATTTCGAGGGATTGTCAAGCCAAATACCAAACGTGACTATGTTTTTTTCTTTGGTCATTTTTGCCTAGATCACTCCTGCTTGTTACTTTAAGAAAATATACACTCGTGCTGTCGCATTCGTGCAGATTTTTGTCGCAACAAGCTGTCGTGATCATGACGACAAAAATTTCCGGTAAAATCATAGTCACTAATTATATTTATATGATAGTACAATTATTTAACTATGAATTTTTACAATTCTGATTTTTCTAAAATTGTAATATAATTAGTACTTTTCTAAAATTTAGTGCAGAATTAAATATAAATTATATACCTAGTGTTAGACAAGTCATATGTTAAATAAAAATAAATAAAATAGTAAAATAAATAAAATAAATATATCATCACGCTTTTTACCCATCATTGGGTGTGGCACTCTGCCTAAGCAGATCTCGGTAAGTGATATATTTTTTCACGTGAAGTGCGGTTACCAGCCGACAAATCACGGCCTCCAAAGGTATTAGTGGTGGAAGAGCCACAGGGGTAGATTTTTTAAATTGATGAAAATTGTTTGTCGGCTGTGGGGATTGAACCAGGGTTCTCAAGATCCGCAGGCCGACTCGATACCACTGAGCCACCTACCCCATACAATAGTTAAATATATATTTTTAATTTTAATCACTCTTTATAAAAATATATTTTATTCTACAGATTTGCTCTACATAAGAATCTCATAAAATTTGTGATGAATTCAATCAATTGTTTACAAACAAAACATTAGTTCATCTGAGAAGAAATCATTGAAAACTTCTTGATTTATCGTTCTTTTATTTTATTTGTCAGACAATGAGTGATAATTCGAATAGTGTCGAAAGTTCTACTCCAATTCAGATTCAGAGATCCAATTCATGTCAAGGAGCCAACATCAACATCAGCACCGCCTTCTTGGATCCACAGACAAACCACAACAAAGTGAATACACTATTAATCGTTCACGGAAGTTTCACTGATTTTAGAAAAAATAAAGGCGATCAAAGCCGCCCTTGAAGAAAAAATTTATATAAAAACACATTAACGTTTGAACGAGACCTGTCCTTGAGTTGTTTCGTATAGCAAAAAGATTAATCTTATTCTTATGGGAAAAGGACGCTCCTCCGAGGATAATACATTTTACAACCAGATTAAGGACACTACACCAGTATTTGAAAGTTTTAAAATGATACGCGCGTTATATTTTACACCCTCCTGAAGATAAACGTATTAACATTCTGCTTTAAAAACAGACTCACTAACTCTTGTAGTTCACTTCAGGCTTTAGGCCACATCATACATTGTAAGGACATGCGAAAGCATCAATTTCTATGTAGTACAGATAAATTTTTTATAGACTCTCTTTTACAACCCTATCTTTTCTTTCAATATTATATAAGTTACATTGATACCATTTTTGCTCTAGTTTTCTAATGGCTAATTGCACCAATATTATATTGTTATACGAAAAATACTTTTTTTCGAAAACTGTTAAAACAGTTAAAATTTACATGACAACTATCTACAGAACGCAAAAGACTTTTGGATGCAGGATGCAAAAGTATTTTGCATCCTGCAATTTTTTGATAGAAGAAAGGCTCACAATTTAATAAAATGTGTCACTTTATTTTTTTGCTTAGAAACAATACTTCTATTCTTTAACAAAATTTATATTTAATGTTCCAATTGAGCGCATATTCATATTTATCCGCTTGAGGAAGCTAACTGGTGTACTGGAATAGTTTCTTGAGAAATACAATGCGAATCCCAATAAATCGCAGAAAAAATTAGAACGTTTGTTTGGTTTCTATTGCCAACCAGCTGTCAATTGCTGGTCAGAGAATGCCAGATTTGATAGCAATTATATTACATACATTGTTGTCATGGAGACATTAGATGTCACATTAATTAATCCTAAACGTCAAAATTTTCTCATTACATTATTACTAATTTTGGGACAGAGTTTTCGAAAAAACGTTGTTTTATACTCGATTGCGAAATGCTTTTGCATTCTCGAATGCAAAAGTAACATTTCGCAATCTAGAATCAAAAATAACCATTCTCTACTTCTGTTTTTAAAATTAACGTACTCGTTTCCATGGCGCTAAATCACATCTTTTACGTTTTAGTCTCGGCTTGAAATATTAAGTAATGAGTTAAGTTAGCTTCAGATATCTGTCATTGTAATTTCACCATACTTCTTACATAGTTCATAAAATTGTACATTTTCTTTGTTGTCCTTATTTGCAATCGTAGAAAAAGTATAGTATGTGATTCGTTTTTTAAACACTCGTAACTAAAGAGACGTTTATAAAACTTCCTTACAAAGTGTTTATTAAATCTATTTGGTACAAAGAAAATACAATTATGCTTAAATAGTTATTTGTGTATTAAGAGCGTAAAGTGATTCTTTGTTACTCGAGCACGATAATTGCAGCGCGAGCCGAAGGCGAGAGCTGCAATAGTGCAAGAGGAACAAAGACACTTTACGCTCGTGATACACACATAATTTTTTCTACGATTGCATCTTAAAGTTATTAAAAAACGTAGGTATACGTCTAAAACTAAATTCGTTTTGTTAACTGTCAATATGACAAGTTTCTGTTTTGTTTGTATCCCTGGTAACTATTGAAATAATCTTTCCAATGGCAACGCGCGAATTTAACGTCTTTTTCGCGCGTTGCCATTGGAGACGCGCAAAAAAGATATTTTTCGATTGTTCCACAGAAAACGTCAACTTTACGATGACAAATGAGAGCGTAATTGTCATCTTTTCATAGCAATCGTAGAAAAAATAATTTTACGTTTACTATGGAGCAGTTTAAGGAACATTTAATATAACTACGCACAAGATTTAAATAAATAAATAATTGTTTTAACAAAACATTTTTGTTTAAAAGTAAAATTAAAGCCATAACCGCAAATAAATGTATTTAAAGTTATTGATCTACATGAAGTCTTTATATTTTATAGATATAACAATTTTATGCATAATATCCAATAATTTAAAACTAGTATGCACTTAGACCACGGATGAAGAATAAGAAAAAGTTATCGAGATCGTAAAATCACTGAAATAAAAACTGAAACTATAATAGTTCAGATAAAAACGGTTCATAAATGTGAAAGTACATACTGCTACAGAAATAGTTATTTTGTGTACTTTTCAAATGGGTTCTGTTGTCATGAAGTGAGAGGAAAAAGATCGTTTTTCTGCTATTACGGAACAATGTAAGCTTTAAATAATAACCGAATGCTTATTGTATTCAGTGCATAGATGTCACTGCGTTCTGTTTCTTTTATTTATGTTATCCATTTGAGATAAAAATTCTGTGTAAACTGTATCATTTACTTGAATTCTAGTCCTATATAAACCTATCAATATCAATTGGAATTTATTTGGCTGTATGAAATATAATTTATCACTGACATTTTACAAAAAAAGTAAATGCAAAATATCTTTTTTTTATTTTTAAGCATCATATCTTACAACGGAAAACAACAAAATGTGAAACACGGAATATATGTGAACTAAATTGTAATTTCGTTTGGTTTTCATATATAATATAACAAGTAGTATGAAAATTGCTGAAAATATATTGACATAAATTATGAGTTGTTATGGAAATGGAAACATAACGAGTGCGAAGCACGAGTTGTGTTTCCTTTTTCCGTAACAACGAATGTATATTTATGTCAAAATATTATCTGTCAATTTTCATACTACGAGTTGTATTTGGCTTGAGAATTTTTCCAAACAAGAGTTAATTAACAAGAATAGTTAGGTATTTATTTGCACATTATTAATTAGGTATTACAGTGATGAAAATTCTACATTTTTTCAGTGTACATTTAATATTCAAAATTGACATTTATGAAAATATTGAAAATATCATTTATTTTATTCGTAACCAAGGATATTATCAACAGTGGTATTTCCGATATCAATTTCACTAGTGATGAATTTCCGACGAAATGTACATTTCATTGGTTCATTTTCTAACAAATTCGTGATCCTATTGGTTGACAGTGACGTGTGGTGAATTCTCTACAAAATACGTCAAATTGACTAATGATAATTAGCAATCTATGTAACGCTGGGAACAGCAAAATGATGACTGATTTTGTTTCTATAAACTGTCATTTAAAATGTAAAAAATATGTTTTTAAAATGATACATATTTTTCAAGAACGATATAATTGTATATGATACAAAAATCGGAGTAGAAGTGAAACATTTTATCCTTAGAGAAAAAATGTACACATTATTCCTATAAGGACTTTAAAATATTTTACCTGAAACTGACAAAAAAATAAACATTTGCCTGACCTTTAGACTCAGGAAAGCTTTGCTTTGCATACCTAGTCAGGAAAATAACATATTGACTGCCTAGGCAGGTAATGAAAGAAACGTGAGTGTCTAGTTACTTAGCAACATCAAATACTGACTGAATATGTAAGTCAAATATGTCTTTTAATTTAAATTAATTTAAAATATGTATTATTTGTTTATACGTTTCAGGTAAAATGTTATACGTAACACGTCAGAAATGCGTCGTACAGGATTCGTAAGCTGTTTCAAGCTCGGCATGAAACTATCTACTCATCCTGTACCTAAACGCTTTTCTGAATTTTTACGGAAATAACTAACTTATGTTGTGAAAAAAATACGCCTCGAGAGAGATTGCTATTTTTCCCTCGATGTGTTCAATAATCATGCATTTCTCTCCCTAGATATATAATATAGGGGAGACCGGTGTCAATTGTTACAAAATTTAAATTTTTATTTTTCACGTGTTAATGTTACGTTTCGAAATTTTGAAATTACCTGCATGAGAACTTATCCACCTTAGTCAATAATATTTTGAATTTAAAACTTTTGTAAATATTACACATATAAAAATATAAGGCTTTTTAGGCAGACACTACAAATGTTACAATTGCCACCTAACTGGTGTTAATAGTAACAGGGCCAGTGTTGATTGTAACAAATTTTAATAGTGATGAAATAAATTAAGATAACAGATAAAAGAAGAAATTATTGAAAAAAAAAACATTTCTTTATTATTAATTACAAAATTGAGAACAAACTAAAAAGAAACAAAACACATATTCTGCTGGTAATGTCTTTAATCGTTGTCGGAATAGCAGTTTAGGCAAATATAATATGGGTCTTTGATCGTACAATTTAAATGTGCCAATTGTTTACATTCTCGACACTGCAACCAATCTTCTGTGCTCGAAGAATATGAACCACTACATACCAAACAGTGAGTTTCCTCATCGGAGTCATCTGAAGAGTAATCTGCGACTGTTACTTTAGGGACTGTTTTCTTTTCTTTGCTCATGATCTTTTTTGTTTTCGATAGTAGCTGTTTTTCCTTGAAATTTGTACATGATCAAGATTATGCTTAATTGGAATTTTCTTTAAATTTTGTTCTTGAATTAAGAGTTTCTCTGGCGTATCCGTCAGCATTGCAGTTTTTCGTTTTCTTCCTCTTCCTGTTTTGGGTTTAGTGAAATCGGCTTTAAGTAATGGCTTCAGATTCTCAGGCGTAATTAATTTTGCAGAACTATTACAGATCGGAAGTAATTGTGGCGAAGGAGTAGTGTATCTAGCAGTCGATGGTCCTGGTTGTCTTTCTGGACTGATTGTTGATGGCTCTGGTTGACTCTCATTTTGAATTCGAGGCATATAATTTTCAGACGTTGAATCCTTGTTATCTAACGGTCTGTCGGTTACAACAGATGGAGCAAAACCACAATCACTAAAAATTTCTCGGTTAAAGGGTCATATCCCAGTGCAAGAGAAACCAGCAAGAATATTACTTCATAAATTATTTTCGGTATTAATCCCCTGTCGGTCTTTCTTGGCCTGGGTTTAACCATTTTCATTAAACTAGAGAAAAGATTATTTGTTAGAAAAGCACATGTAACACGTTACAATCGACACCTTGACATGTGTTACAATTGACACCGCTTAACCTATACAGACATTTTTTGTTTTTTTTGTATTTATTAATTAATGACTGGAAATGATATCAATGAAAAATAAAAGTAAATATAACTCATAAACTGATATTTACCTTGAAATATTTCAGAGCAGAGAACTTATAGGGATTAATAAACAATGTATGTTACTATCTGCATTTACTTTTCTGTAGATTGACAGACATTCATGAATAATAGGCGCTGTATGTACGCGCATGTAGTCACACTGAACACCAAAGAGGTAGGACTCTTTCTGCTTCACTCTGCAAGCGCGTTTTAATTTATTTCGAAAAGATTACTCTGTTATTCGCTTTTGTTACATTTGACACCTGTTAGAATTGACACCGGTCTCCCCTACTATTAGTCAGGGTTCGTAAATATCATGATATTTATAATAAATATCAAAATATCTGATATATAGGATATATATCAGATAAATATCACTTTTTGGATATTTATTTTTTAATTTTAGTTTTTGTACACATTTAGAAAAACTGAAAAATTCGATAAATTTCACTTTTCCGGAGGCTATATCTCAAAAACTAAACAAGATATGGAAATGCGCTCAACGGCGTTGAATTCCCCGTGTCCGAATTGACTTATAAGCAAATTTTCATACAATTTTATGCAATTTAATATTTTTAATTATTTCCTAAGGGGTACCCCTTTGGTTTTTTCAGATTTTAATTCAATTTTCCCAAAAATCCTTAATCGTAGGATTATTAAAACGAAAATTTACATACATATGTATTTTGACCCACTGAATCCAGTGGTGCAATCTTCAAATGCATATGACTTCTGGTTTTCGAGAAAATGTTAAAAAACCGCTTTTTGCGATTTTTTTTGGCGGAAAATTGAAAAAAAATAAAAATCGCTGAAACTATGTTTATAAGTTAACTGAAGCACGAGAAAATTAATGCCGTTGAGCGCGTTTTAATATGACATTTAGTTTTCGAGATATAGCCTCGGAAAAGTAGAAAAACTGAAAAATTCGATAAATTTCACTTTTCCGGAGGCTATATCTCAAAAACTAAACAAGATATGGAAATGCGCTCAACGGCGTTGAATTCCCCGTGTCTGAATTAACTTATAAGCAAATTTTCATACAATTTTATGCAATTTAATATTTTTAATTATTTCCTAAGGGGTACCCCTTTGGTTTTTTCAGATTTTAATTCAATTTTCCCAAAAATCCTTAATTGTAGGATTATTAAAACGAAAATTTACATACATATGTATTTTGACCCACTGAATCCAGTGGTGCAATCTTCAAATGCATATGACTTCTGGTTTTCGAGAAAATGTAAAAAAACCGCTTTTTGCGATTTTTTTTGGCGGAAAATTGAAAAAAAATAAAAATCGCTGAAACTATGTTTATAAGTTAACTGAAGCACGAGAAAATTAATGCCGTTGAGCGCGTTTTAATATCACATTTAGTTTTCAAGATATAGCCTCGGAAAAGTAGAAAAACTGAAAAATTCGATAAATTTCACTTTTCCGGAGGCTATATCTCAAAAACTAAACAAGATATGGAAATGCGCTCAACGGCGTTGAATTCCCCGTGTCTGAATTAACTTATAAGCAAATTTTCATACAATTTTATGCAATTTAATATTTTTAATTATTTCCTAAGGGGTACCCCTTTGGTTTTTTCAGATTTTAATTCAATTTTCCCAAAAATCCTTAATTGTAGGATTATTAAAACGAAAATTTACATACATATGTATTTTGACCCACTGAATCCAGTGGTGCAATCTTCAAATGCATATGACTTCTGGTTTTCGAGAAAATGTAAAAAAACCGCTTTTTGCGATTTTTTTTGGCGGAAAATTGAAAAAAAATAAAAATCGCTGAAACTATGTTTATAAGTTAACTGAAGCACGAGAAAATTAATGCCGTTGAGCGCGTTTTAATATCACATTTAGTTTTCAAGATATAGCCTCGGAAAAGTAGAAAAACTGAAAAATTCGATAAATTTCACTTTTCCGGAGGCTATATCTCAAAAACTAAACAAGATATGGAAATGCGCTCAACGGCGTTGAATTCCCCGTGTCCGAATTGACTTATAAGCAAATTTTCATACAATTTTATGCAATTTAATATTTTTAATTATTTCCTAAGGGGTACCCCTTTGGTTTTTTCAGATTTTAATTCAATTTTCCCAAAAATCCTTAATCGTAGGATTATTAAAACGAAAATTTACATACATATGTATTTTGACCCACTGAATCCAGTGGTGCAATCATCAAATGCATATGACTTCTGGTTTTCGAGAAAATGTTAAAAAACCGCTTTTTGCGATTTTTTTTGGCGGAAAATGGAAAAAAAATAAAAATCGCTGAAACTATGTTTATAAGTTAACTGAAGCACGAGAAAATTAATGCCGTTGAGCGCGTTTTAATATGACATTTAGTTTTCGAGATATAGCCTCGGAAAAGTAGAAAAACTGAAAAATTCGATAAATTTCACTTTTCCGGAGGCTATATCTCAAAAACTAAACAAGATATGGAAATGCGCTCAACGGCGTTGAATTCCCCGTGTCTGAATTAACTTATAAGCAAATTTTCATACAATTTTATGCAATTTAATATTTTTAATTATTTCCCTTTGGTTTTTTCAGATTTTAATTCAATTTTCCCAAAAATCCTTAATTGTAGGATTATTAAAACGAAAATTTACATACATATGTATTTTGACCCACTGAATCCAGTGATGCAATCTTCAAATGCATATGACTTCTGGTTTTCGTGAAAATGTTAAAAAACCGCTTTTTGCGATTTTTTTGGCGGAAAATAGAAAAAAATAAAAATCGCTGAAACTATGTTTATAAGTTAACTGAAGCACGAGAAAATTAATGCCGTTGAGCGCGTGTTCATATCACATTTAGTTTTCGAGATATAGCCTCGGAAAAGTAGAAAAACTGAAAAATTCGAAAAATTTCACTTCTCCGGAGGCTATATCTCAAAAACTATTTCATATTTTTATATAATGGATATATGTCATTGCAAAAATATGACGATATATATCAAAATAAATATCATGATATATATCGATCGATATATATCTTCGAACCCTGCTATTAGTTATCTTATGTTAGTCTGTATAACAGGCACTTAAACCTAATTACAGAACAGAGTTCGAATTCACCGAACTGCAATATATTTTTAGCTTGAGTGGTATTCGAACTCAGGATCTTCACATTAGAATTATCAATTGCAAGTTAAATTTTAAATCAATGAAAGCAAAGCGAAGTTATATATCATACAAAATTATTGACATTACTTTCAAACAGTCAATTTCCTTTTATTCAATTAAGTTTAAATTTTTACTTTTAGCTGTGCAACTGACCATAAATGAATCTTTATTAAATTTTTTCCACAAACAACTACAAGCATAACGGAAAATTTAAATTCAACATCATCTATTGACGTCCTGGCAAATTAAACCGCGCTGTACCAATTTCCCTGTCGTAATTAGAATTAAAGCAACAAGAGGATTTTTTCAGATTTGGCAACAACATTTTCACGGTTATCTAAAATTAGATGCCCTTGACAATGATTTTGTAAAAGTCAAGGGCAGTTTCCGGCCATTATAACCTCTTAAAATCAACAACATTAACCTCTAGAAGAATCCCACTACTCTATGGCAATCAGAATACATCCGATCTTACAATCCCCTAAAGAAAATTAGGAATTGAGCAAACTACTCGGAAAATTAGCCCCCGGTATCAAGTAAAGCCCACTCCCAAATTTTCCATGATTTGCGGTGCCGAACGTGTCGGACCGTGTCTTTAACATAACGTAGACGTAACGCAAGGATCCCGTAAATCTCGTACTGGACTAGCCATAGGCGTGCGGGGATTATTTCCTGGGGTAATTCCGAAACTAATAAAATATTCATTGGTTATAAACGTCATTCACTTTGGGGATTCACGATGCTGACTCTAAAGGCTGAATCTAGGTTAACTCTGCTTCTTCATTTTCAATTGAAGGTTAATGGCTACCTTTTTAATAATAATACGGGATAACACTTTCATCTGTTTTATTACCACACAACTTTCAAAGGTATACGTAAATATTTATATTCTCATATTTTCTTATTTACACGTTCAACCTATTTCCAAATATTCATAAATATTTTATTTCTTTACTTTGAGCCAAATGAAATTGAATCAATTTTTATATAAATTCTAGTCACCGCAAATACTTGCATGAAGAACAACTAATAGTTAACTAACTTTATTTATATACATACATACATAACATTACGCTATATCCCATTAAATTGGGTAGCACGAACCCGTCAACATTCTCATCTTGACACACGATACTCGTTTCGACCACATGCACACTTCCTCCATACGAACTCTTTCTTTCCTCACAACCAAAATCCATCATCACGCAACAAACATTCATCCATTCGCTCCTGTACACCTGTTTCGTAAATCTTCACTTACGCCCACTTCTCTAACAACGAATCTATAAGAAATGAAGGCAGCATCACCTGCGCTTGTTTAAAAATACATTTAACACAATTGCAGTTACACACTGTATAGTAAAAACTGAAAATGAAGTAAAAAAAGATGAGGAAGGAAGGGAGTATCACCCTACGCTTGTTTTTGAAACTGAATTTCACACAATTGCAGTTGGACACTCTATAGTAAAAACAGAAAATGAATCAAAAAGATAAGAAAGGAAGGGAAAAATCTAACCAATGAATCTAAAATCAAGAATCATACGCTTGTACTTATTCATTTTATTTATCCCGTAATTAATTCCTATCCTGACACACCACATTTGCTGATAAACTTTTCTAAATAAAATTAATATATCATCACGCCTTTTACCCTCGATAAGTGAAATATTTCTTAGCGTAAAGTGCATTTACCAGTCGTCAAATCACGGCCCCGAAAGATGTTAGTGGAGAGGGAGCCATTGGAGTAGTTTAAATAAGGTGAAAATTGTTTGTTGACTGTGGGAATCGAACCCGGATTCTCAATTCCTTATACCACTGAGCCACCTTAGAGATTCAAATAAAACTTCTTGTAACGTAATTGTAAAAAAAATCATTTAATTATACGATTGTGACTACTAAGTAAATCGTTTTTGTACAATACTACTTTATCGGACTTTACCAATAATAGAGTCATCTAGAGACAACATCTACTAAAAGTGGTAAAATATTATAGTATGTTATGCATCAAGGGAGGGATAATCGCGCCCTCCCGTGAAGCATATTATACTTTTCGTAATAAGTGCACAAAAATTACTGTCTTATCGGGACAAATGTCAAATATGGATTGCGTAACTGGTTACCTAGGAAACGCCGCAAACAGCTAATAATCGTAGTCTCTAAGGAGAGAAACATGTCTCTAGGGAGAGAAACATTCTACCTAGAAAGAGAAACATCCTACATAATGTTTCTGTCCCTAGGGGAGAAAAGCAGTGTTTCTCTCTGTAAAATTAGGGAATAAGAACGTTTTTCTTGTGTATGTGTTACGAAAAATATTTATTATAAATATAATTTAAACAAAGTTGTTGTTTCCTTGGTTAGAGAATCAGATTTCCAGCTATCGAATAAATCAAAAATTGTAATAAAATTAGCAGTTTTTGTATATCAAGGGAAGAAAGTGAAACATTTCTTTCCGAAATTCAAATGTCGTAGCGATAACCACACCAGCGTACTGCCGGACGAAATGAAATACGTTTTAGTGATTCTTATGAAGCTTGAAAATATCGCAGATGTGTAAAATTTCATCAAAACTCTCGTATCATATCGTTCAAAAATAAATTAGCGGAAACAAAACAAAAAAAGCAAAATTTGAAACATAATTCAACGTTGCCACATCGTTGGAACGTTACACCACGAACACGTATTGACAGATATCACATCAATCAAATCGCTACTCGATGACGTAATGTTTTTGCAGCCCTCGCCAGCGCTGAAAGTGATAGGCGGGAAACTAAATCTTCGCCAACGCAGAATGAAGTAACACTGCGCTGTTCTTTTGACACGTGATGCGTCTTTGTGAACAAATGTTGCCTTAAACAAGAGAGTTCTTTTTCTTATTTCTCCCGTGCTTTTCAACAAGTACTGCGTGCTATTGGCTGTAAATTGTCCAGCTCATAAAGAGGATTGGAAGCGTGACATTCACCCCTGCCGAGGTCGGGCATGTCGTTGGATGTGTTGCCGACCCGGCTTCTTTTAATTGGAAAACAATTCCGAGCATGATACGAATGATAACGCTGCTACTTCACACTTCTTTCTTCTTGTCTATTTGCTCTATGCTAACGCTGAATAATTTTGTTTTTATTTGTACCAGAATGAAACGCTAAAATAGGAAACTAATTTTCTTATACTCTGTAACTTCTATACTCTTCTCTTATTTAACTATTTCGCGTAAACTTATTAAGAGTTCAGTTGAATTTTGCATTGTTCAACGCATACTTTTTAACTTCTCTGAAAATTTAACGATTTTATAATTCGTTAGAAGATAATGAATATATTTCATCTTAACTTTGATTGCCTGACGATATGTCAAAATGAACACTACTAACTTATCTTTATCTGTCAGTGTAAAGTTATTATTTCTTCTTGAATTGTAAATAAAATAAATAAATATATAATTACGCCTTTTACTCATTACTGGGTGTGCCACTCTGCTTAAGCAAATCTCGGTAAGTGATATATTTCTTCACGTGAAGTGCGGTTACCAGCAGTCAAATCACGGTCCCCAAAGATATTAGTAGCTACAGGGGTAGATTTAAATTGATGAAAATTGTTTGTCAGCTGTGGGGATCGAACCAGGATTCTCTAGATACCACTGAGCCACCTACCCCAATCTTGAATTGTAAGATTATAATTATATTATGTAATTGAATACACCCATTCCTCGCTTTACGGCCTAGATACGTTCCACGAAACTTGGCCGCAAAGCGAAAAGCCGTATAAGGAATTCAATTATTCTATTGCCGTTATAGCGAAACATTTTAGGCCGTAAATCGAAAACGTGCCTTAATTGAAAAGGGCCGTTATAGCGAAATGCCGTATAAAGAGCGGCCGTATAGCGAGGTATGGGTGTACTTATTCTACAATCCTACTTTATATTTATATATAGAATGGTTCGGTCGCTAAAATTGCAAAAATATCATATGTATGAAAATAAATAATAGTATATTATGTAACAAGTTTTATAAATTCTTTAGTTACTAGTGCATAAAAAACGAGAGTTTATTAATCGATTAACATACTATATTTTTTTTGACGGCTGGTAACCGCACTTCACGCGAAAAAATATATCACTTACCGAGATCTGCTTAGGCAGAGTGCCACACCCAGTGATGGGTAAAAGGCGTGATGATATATTTATTTATTTATTTATTTTTTCTATGATAGCAAATTAAAACAACAACAAAGTTTTGCGATATATTTCAAAAGTTAAGTTACAATGACAGATGCCTGAAGCTAACTTCACCCCTTGCTTAATATCTTAAGCCGTGACTAAAACATTCGAAGCCACGACTTGTCAATATGTGATCAAGATGATATTTAGCGCCACATTAAATGACATTTTAATAACAGAAGTAGAAAAAAAAATTATGTATACACTTCATCCGCAGAATATGTGTAGCATATTGGCGTACTCAGAATGTCGTCTGCCTCGATTATCGCCTCGGCCGATGAGTTATTTCTTTAATACGCCTAATCTTCATTTCTAGGCCTAGGTATGTTAACACTTATTAATATTATGCTTCTATGTATTATTTATGAAATTAAATTGAGTTTTATCATTTGAGAGTAAACTTTTGGTGGAGGTGCATACAGAGTTATCCAACTTACATAAGAATAAATCTAAGTTTCTGAGTCAATTACAAATTCTGGCACATTTATTTATTTATGTTACGCTGTACAACAGGAACTTAATTTCAATTACAGTACAGGGTCCACACTCACCGAGCCGCAGTGTAGTAGTTTATATAATTTTTAGCTTGAGTGAGATTCGAACTCGGGATTCCCGGATTTGAATTCCACATGATTAAAGACACAAAATTAACAATTTAAGATTACAGTGAAAAATACTGCTTTGGTTCCCAGTTATGCAAGTACGTATTTATTTTCGTAATTTCATCAACGTTTTGGCATCTTCATGTTTTATAGTCTGCTGTTTGTTTATGTTTACTTTTAGCATTTAAAATTTTTGTAG
Source organism: Pterostichus niger (assembly GCA_947425015.1). Classification (NCBI taxonomy): domain Eukaryota; kingdom Metazoa; phylum Arthropoda; class Insecta; order Coleoptera; family Carabidae; genus Pterostichus; species Pterostichus niger. The sequence goes on along the minus strand of OX380341.1, from coordinate 2,894,572 downwards.
AATATAACATAAAATATCGTATAATCTGATAAACATATGTGGTCATTAAAACATCGTAAATATTTGAAAATCACGCGCTGTTTAAAATAGCGTAATGCTAATCGGATTTAAATTTACAATTTTATTGCATTGATTTTATATCAAATTACATATAACGTAACCTAAAATCTTCTACAAATAATTTTACGAGTTAAATATTTATTCTACGAGGACATGCAGCAACATATGCTGTAAGATTATAGATCGTCTACAGCAGTGGTTTCCAAACTGTGGGGCGCGCCCCCCTAAGGGGGGCGCGAGATTCTTTTGAGGGGGGCGCGCTATATAAAAATATAATTGAGGCTTATGAACACATTCTCAATTCATATCATAGCACACACGTGTTTCTAACTCGCGCTCGCAGTAAAATATCCCTAGTTTAACAAATAAAGCCTTAGAAATTTTGTTACTTTTCGTTACAACTTATTTGTGTGAAACAGGCTTTTCCGCTGTAGCTGTTTTAAAGACAAAATATCGAACTCGATTATTCGTTGAAAAAGAATTGCGAGTGGCGATATCTTCAATGATTCCCCGGTTCGAGAAACTGAAAAACAAGCGTCCATTCAGCACACTCAAAAATTATGATTATATTGTATTAATTATGCCTAATTTAAATTAAATATTATTTCCAATCTTATTACAATTTTATGTTTATAAATGTTGTTACATTATTTTGTTCTTTTATTATGTTGTAATAAACATAATTTTAGATTCAGAAAAAGATTTGTTATAACAAATATCTTATATAATAACAATATTTGTTTACATTCTATTGTATTCTATAAAATAAATAAAGAGAAAAAGTTTGGAAACCACTGGTCTACAGAGAGGTGGATCGAAGGACGCACCATAGCATTTTCAATGTTATTTTTGAAATATTGAATTATTGGCGTCCTTAATTAACTTTATATTTTGATTACAATAATATGAATACAGCTGTCAGCAGATGTCTCTGCATTTGTTTGTAGCTCGTTTTAACATAGGGAAATTTAATAATTTTGACAGTTTAAAAAAATTAAAATGTTGAAAAATTGTTACATGTCTAATAACAATTTTACATAAACTGATTTTTTATAAATATATCATCACGCTTTAGAATGTGATTTTGGCAAGTGTTATATTTATTTATGCAGTTACCAGCCGTCAAATTACGACTTCAAAAGATGTTAGTCGAGGATAATATGTCACAGGAGTTATTTTAATATTATTTATTGACTGTAGGAACCTTCAACATAACTTCAATTAAATTAAATAAATTTTCATGTTTACTAATTTTTATTAATTACTGTAACCTATCAGTCCAGTGGCACGAAAATTGTTTACTTCAAATAATGTGCAACTATTTTTGCGAATATCAGAAAGAAAAAATTAAACAAATAATATATACCCTTAAATTTTGTCAATTAAACCCCGTAGTTCATTTATTTTTTAAGCTTCATTTTCTATTGAATTTACATTAGGGAGTAATTTATTATAATAATAACAGATAAAAACAATAACTTTTACCTGAAACTGACAGGAAAATAAACATTTGCCTGACGTTTAAGACTCAGGAAAGTTTTGCTTTGCATGCCTAGTCCAGGAAAATAACATATTGCCTGCCTAGACAGGTAATGAAAGAAAAGTGAGTGTCTAGTTACTTAGCAACATACAATATAGACTGAATATGTAAGTCAAATATTTCTTTTAATTTAAATTAATTTAAAATATGTATTTGTTTATAAGTTTATAAGTTTCAGGTAAAATGTTATACGTAACACGTCAGTAAAGCTTCGTACAGGATTCGTAACCTATCGCTCAGCATGAAACTATCTACTCATCCTGTAATTGAACACTTTACTAACTTTTTACTTAAATAACTATGAATTGGTACATTTATTTTGTTATTTCATAGCATTGATAATTTTAAGAAACTTGCCAATAAGCATTTCCGTAATTAGAAAAAATTAAGAAAAATTATAATTATTATACAATAAACTATTTATTTTTTTTGCTGTACAATAATTAGGGAAGTCAATAATTGAACATTTAAAACGCTCTGGAGCGTCCTTCGATTCCTCATCCTGTATATAATATGCGTAGTATTGTATGTATTTAGACTTTTTTCAATAAATCTGTGTAATTTTACAAAAAAACAAAGTGTCTCTGAATGTTTAGAAATAATATAAATAAACAAATGAAATATTTGAAAGTTCTATGTAACAATAGTTTTCTGGCAAGAACATCATCATTTTACAATTTTCACTGTTTTTCTGCTTTCATTACGTTTATACCGTTGTTTTTGCTTGTCTTTAAACTGAAGGAAAAAGATGTCTCTTTTCCGCACTTGGCTCTGCGACCGTCAAGCATAAAAACGTTTCGTTCTTCGCGACCATTTATATATTTCAACGTTCAGCTACGTTGTCTTGAAAATTTAAATTCTTTTTGTCGATTAATATACTTAGACTTGGACTTGGAATCCACCAATACTCATATATTATATCTACTTCATTTTTTAATTCACGTCAGATATTTTCAGAACTTTATTGCATATTTGTAGGTGCTTTGATTTGACGGCTGGTTTCAATACCACACTGTCACCCTTAAAAATGGTATTTCAATTTCCTAACAAAGTTTCTGATCTGTCAAACAAACAAAAAACATCAATTCAAATTATGAAAATTATAATTTTGGATATTGCAACAGTTTATATGCTAAAAGACGTGATGATATATTTTTTTAAATCAATCTAATATCAATATGCAAAAAAATATGTGTACAACACATACTGAATAAATATAAAAAAAAATATATATCATCACGCCTTTTACCCATCACTGGGTGTGGCACTCTGCCTACGCAGATCTCGGTAAGTGATATATGTTTTCGCGTGAAGTGCGGTTACCAGCTGTCAAATCACGGTCTCCAAAGATATTAGTGGTGGAGGAGCCATTTGGTGAAAATTGTTTGCCGGCTGTGGGGATTGAACCAAGGTTCTCAAGATCCACAGGCCTCCTCGATACCACTGAGCCACCTACCCCATACATACTGAATAAATCAGTCATAAAAAAGGATTTCTCATAAATTTCTTAAGATCCCTGTTAGGAGATTAAAATACCAGTCTTTAAGGATGAATAAAAAACCTAGAGTATTAATAAATTTAAAATTTCATAATATGAATAAATACTTATGTTGATTAAATTTAGAAGAAATTTTTATCAGAATCTTATTTAATATTTTTAAAAGTTGGTAAATGTTGTAATAGTAAATGGAACAAATGTACAATCCCATCAACAACAATTTATAAATTTCTCTCTTCCAATTGTCATAAACTAGAACAAAACGAAACAATCAATATGATTCTTTTGTCTTGGAACAATAGAGAATAGACAGCTCAATTGAAACAGGAATAAACGCATAAGCTAGAGAGGTAGAAAATCTATTTCCGTGAACAATACAACACGTGTATCGCCATTTTAATTGGTATCCTCGTGTCCAGCTCGCACTCTATTGGTCTGTTTGTTATCAATTTTCAGTGTTAGTAGTTCCTCTGCTGGCCACTGGCCGAAAAGTGGCGCCAGTCGCTGAGTACAATTTATTGCTCTGAAACTGTAGCCCGCTTAACAAAAACATATCGTCTGCAAAACAATTGCCTGCCTCGGAAAATTTGTGAAATCTCTGTGGAAGAATCGGGATCTGGAGATCAGTAAACCAGTCAAGGTTATGGTTCAGGGTTAGGTTTTCCTGTTTTTGTGGCCTCTTTCTATTGAATGATTATCTCTCAGCTCGGAAAGGATAGCCACATTATTTGATACGAAACAAGAAAACTATTGAATACTCGCAGTAGCAAAACTCAAATTAGTAGGTTATATTTTTTGTTATAAAGGCCGTTTGACACGTACATTAATATATTCAAAAGCCGACAAAAAATTTCCACTAAATTAAAATTTATTTTGGTGGCTGCGATTTGACGGCTGGTAACCGCACATCACGCGCATAAATATATAGCTTACCGAGATCTGCTACGCCTGTGGATCTTGAGAACCCTGGTTCGATCCTCACAGCCGACAAACAATTTTCACCAAATTAAAATCTACCCCTGTAGCTCCCCCTCAACTAACATCTTTGGTGGCTGCGATTTGACGGCTGGTAACCGCACATCACGCGCATAAATATATAGCTTACCGAGATCTGCTACGCCTGTGGATCTTGAGAACCCTGGTTCGATCCTCACAGCCGACAAACAATTTTCACCAAATTAAAATTTACCCCTGTAGCTCCCCCTCAACTAACATCTTTGGTGGCTGCGATTTGACGGCTGGTAACCGCACATCACGCGCATAAATATATAGTTTACCGAGATCTGCTACGCCTGTGGATCTTGAGAACCCTGGTTCGATCCTCACAGCCGACAAACAATTTTCACCAAATTAAAATAAAATAAAAAATAATGGATAAAAGGCGTGATGATATATTTATTTATTTATTTTTATTTATTTAAAAAAATTTACTAAATTGACATTTTTACTATATTCTTATTTTCTATGTTATAAATAAATGTTTGGAAAAGATTAGAACATTCTTTTAAATAGGAATAAATAAATCTTTGGAGAATAAAATTAGGAAAACCTGCTATTTGAATCAATTAGATGAGTTTGGTCAAATAGAATCAAATAAAGCGGAAATAAAATACCTGTCGTCAGTGCCGTCTTTGGCGTGAACTTTGAAATTTCAGTATGAAAGGAAGAAAGTAAAATTCGTTTCCATTTCAGTCAAAAGACATTTCAATTATCAGTTTGAATTAAATTTTTTATTCATTCGAATAACTTTCTTATTTCAAAAAGTAATATTGAAAAACTTTCCAACAAGAAGCTAATTCTAAAAGTACTAACTTGAGTTAATTTTTAGAAACAAACATCAAAATTATAATGAACACAGCGAGATATCTTGAAACTCATTTTGTTTTGAGATAGCTTTGCGTTGATGTCATTAATTCCAGTTATTTGCGAAAGTAATCATGCACGGTATTTATAAATTTCTGGTTAAACCGAAATTAGGCTTGTTAATTTAAATATCTGCATGCTTATTACATGTTTTAATTGACATCAGGGTGACACCTCAATTATCACAAAATACATTTTGCACGTAGGCGGTAATATAAACTGATACTGCGAAATACTTGCCCACGTTCTAGACTTTGAAAAAACAAATTAATTTAAATATATGAAGGGAAAATACTGAAATTATGCTTTGTAATTCTCTGCATTTTATAATATTCACAAATTATTAAAGTAGATTTTTTAATAACAAAATATTTATATTTATTTCAAATTTTAATAAAAAATTGTGATGACCTGATGAGCTTATGGTTAATAATAAATAAAGATTAATTTAGAATTCAGTGACGTTTAAGAGGATTTAATTAAAAAGCAGGCATAATTATCTTGTTTCACTTTATTTTATATTTAAAATAATAGTTTTTCTACACATATTACTAAAATGCCGTTTAACGTACTAGTCTGCATGACGCTAAATAACATATTACTCACATGTGGACAAACTGTGTCTTCAAACGTCTTAGTCACGGCATGAACTTAATAACTGACGTATTAAGCACGGCCTGAAGTCAAAGAAGAGTTTTCCCTCAAGGTGTCGTAGCCATCGACTTCGCCTCATGCTTTAACGAAAAGCATGAACTTTTCTTCCATGGTAATACTATTATTTAATTTAACTTTTTTCTCCTCCATTATTAAAATGTCATTTAACGTACTGATCTCCATAGCGCTAAATAACATATTACTCACATGTTCGAAAACTGTGGCTTCGTACGTTTTAGTCACGGTGTGAACTTATTAACTGATGTATTAAGTACGGCCTGCAGTTAATTTCCTGCATATGTCAGTGTAACTAACATACTTTTCAAATTATTAATAAATAGGTGGCTCAGTGATATCGAGTCGGCCTGTGGATTTAAGAACCCGGGTTCGATTCCCACAGCCGACAAACAATTTTCACTACATTAATACTACCCCTGTGGCTCCCCTTTCACTAACAGCATTGGGGGCTGCGATTTGATGACTGATAATCGCGTAAAAATATATCATTTACCGACATCTGATATAATTATATTTATTTATTTTACATGTAACTTCGATTTGCTTTTATTAATTTAAACCAAGTTTTGTTGGTGTACCTAGGCACCAGCCATCCGTTAAATATGATAATATTTTTTTTGTATAATTTAAGTAATTATATTAATTGTTTGTGTGGTTGGCACTTGGTGAAACATTTTAAATTATAAAATTAAAACACTGTATTATTACCTGATGAAGACTGAAAAGTCGAAACGCGTCGTATAAATAAAAAATTTTATGTGAAATATACCAAGTGTTTTAATTTTATAATTTAAGTAATAATCCAATAGAAAATTAAATTTTGTTCTTCTAAATCACAGATTAAAATCTCTACCTCGAGTGAAATAATTCTGTAAAAATCTCAATTGGGAAGTAAATTCTTTGCAAACAGATTCTAATTACATTTCACGGTTTCCAATTTAATTTCGGGTATTTTTTGTTTCATTCCGTAACCTTCAATCAGATAGTATCCCGCTTGTACGGACTACTATCGTTCGATTTTTGATTAAAAAAATAAACGAGCTTTTGTTTGAAGCTCAGTGATTTATGACTCTTATTTCCACGTGTAGGTGTTTTTCTGCGCCTGCGCTCGCGCGGCCGCGAATGCGAGTGTTTAGACCGCACTCTGAACTGAAGAAGATTGATATATTATTTGAGAAATTCCTCGCTTCTACAAACAATCAATATTGCAGCTCGGCTATCTGTTTTGTTTGTGATTTGATTGCGACGCTTTTATACACAGCGTGATTGTATTCGACTTTGTTTCTTTTTACGAATTGTGAAAAGTTTTAATTTACGTGTAATGGAATTAGTCTTTTCTGTTGTAGCTATTCGAGTGTACGTTGTTCGCCTTAGTTAGCATACGAAAAAGTTGGAGGAAAAGCAGAGGTAGAAAAACGGCACTTTTAAGAAATAAAAAGGAGGGTGAACAAACTTTTGTCTAACGATAATTGTGACACATTTTCACGAAAATAAGCTGTGGCATGATGGGCGACGCCGATGTGGCACAGGTGATGATGAAGTCGCACGTTACATATTTCATTTTTCTTGTTTATATAACCAAATTTTCAACTTCTTCAAACAAAACTTTCATTCAACTAAATTAAAATTGTTATAAATAAACCCTTTGACAAATTATTATTATTATTCGTACATGCAAAATAAACAAAACAAATAAATAAATTAATTAATTAATATATCATCACGCCTTTTACCCATTACTGAGTGTGGCACTCTGCCTAAGCAGATATCGGTAAGTGATATATTTTTTCGCGTGAAGTGCGGTTACCAGCCGTCAAATCACGGTCCCCAAAGATATAAGTAGTGGAGGAGCCACAGGGGTAGATTTTTTAAATTGGTGAAAATTGTTTGTCGGCTGTGGGGATCGAACCATGGTTCTCAAGATCCACAGGTCGACTCGATACCACTGAACCACCTACCCCATATATTTTAAATATATATAAAATAAATAAATAAATATATCATCATACCTTTTTACCCATCACTGGGTGTGGCACTTAACCGTAGCAGATCTCGGTAGATAATATATATATATCTTCGCGTGAAGTGCGGTTACCAGAAGTCAAATCACGGTCCCCAAAAATGTTAGTAGATTTAATTTAGTGAAAATTGTTTGTCAGTTGTGGGGATCGAACCAGGGTTCTCAAGATCCACAGGCCGAGTCGATGCCACTGAGAATATATTACGAGATATAATTCAGTATTTTTCTTTTGTTATAATAGCTATTTATGTAACAAGTACATAATGTAGGATTTTATTGGACGAGTCGTATTTTATGGCCGAGCGAGCGCAGCAATATAACGAATCCTATAAAATCCGATTATGTACGAGTTGCAGGAGGTCGACAGTTAAATGGAAATTTAAATTATCATGTTTAATGTTACTAATGTCAAATTATATTATTATTATTTTCCAGTTGCCATGAATATGGCTTTTCTTCCCTAGAGAACAAAATAGTATATTATATACTAAGGAAAAGAAGTTTATCTATTATGAGAAATTGCTATGCTTATATAAATATTAAGTAATAATATCATGTATTTGACGGCTGGTAACTGCAGTTCACAAGCATAAATATATTACTTACTAAGATTTACAACGATAGAGTGCCACTGCCAGAATGGGTGAAGGCATGTTTATTTTTTGTGAATTATTAGTTGAACCGGTTCAAAAACCAAAATTTTTTAAATTATGTTTCTATATAGTTCAGAGCACGAGAAATACACTCGTTCAAACCGCATTTCAATATCTCTTTTAGTTTTTGAGTTATATCGATTTTTGACTATTTTAAAAACTCAACTTTGAGAGCCCGTATCTCGAAAACTAAAAGAGATATTGAAATGCGGTTTGAACGAGTGTATATCTCGTGCGTTACTTAACTTATACCGAAATTTTAGCATTTATGAAAATTTTTCAACTTTTTGTCAAAATTTTCTTTTCTCAATATTTCCAAAAGTTGAAGAGATAATGAAAATCTGAAAACACCACTGAATTCCTCGCGTGAAAGTACATAGGTATGCAAATTTTTACAGCAAAATTCGCACGGATACATTTTTTATTACAAAATATCGAAAATAGCCATTTTTTTGACATTTCCTAAGGGGTACCCCTTGGCGTTTTTACGAATTTTGCTCATTTTTCGATTTTTTGTAATAAAAAATTTATCCGTGCGAATTTTGCTGTAAAAATTTGCATACCTATGTATTTTCACGCGAGAAATTCACTGGTGTTTTCAGATTTGTATTATCTCCTCAACTTTTCGAAATATTAAAAAAATAAAATTTTGAAAAAAGTTGAAAAATTTTCAAAAATGGTAAAATTTCGGTAGAAGTTAAGTAGTACAAGAGAAATACGCTCGTTCAAACCGCATTTCAATATCTCTTTTAGTTTTCGAGATATGAGCTCTCAAAGTTGAGTTTTAAAAAAAGTCAAAAATCGATATAACTCAAAAACTAAAAGAGATATTTAAATGCGGTTTGAACGAGTGTATTTCTCATGCTCTGAACTATATAGAAACATAATTTAAAAATTTTCGATTTTTGAACCGGTTCAACCAAAAATTCACAAAAAATAAACATGCCTTCACCCATTCTGGCAGTGGCACTCGATCGTTGTAGATCTCAGTAAGTAATATATTTATGCTTGTAAACTACAGTTACCAGCCGTCAAATCACTGTTCAATATGTCATCTCAATGAAGTTTTTGCGAGCACACTTCTGAACAGTTATTACACACACCATGGAGCGGCCTTAAAATGAAAGAATTAAACTGAATGTACGCAACCAATTCAAGCATATACAACAATGTATCATTGGTCATCTATGCATATTTTTCTCTTGTCTGCAGTATAAAATTACTACCAGCACGTATACAAGAAAAGGGATATGGGGTTCAATCTTTCTCATTAAGAATAAACAATATAGTTTTATTTATTTATTTATTTATTTATGTTACGCTGTACAACAGAAATTTAATTCCAATTACAGTACAGGGTCCGCACTCACCGAGCCGCAGTGTGATAGTTTATATAATTTTTAGCTTATCTATAAATTAAGTAATAAACAATAGAATTTAATTATGTTTTATATTATTTTCCGTTTCGTTTCATGTGTGTCATTTAAATCAATGTGCTAACTTTTTTTTAAGGGATAGAGATAAAAAGACGGTTAAGTGGCATTTTTTCCAACAAATTTAGTGGTGTAAAATTAATATTAATTGTAGATCAAATAAGCAACTTATAATCAAAAATAAGATGTTTTACAAATTTAACGGCATATTGGAAATTGTTATTTTGGTTATAAATTGCTTATTTGATATTCAGTACAAAAAGTTTTCAATGGTGAACTTCTTATAGTAGACACCCTGTACAAGTATGTATCATAATCCTCCTCCTGCAATTTAAATAACAATATTGTAAATATAAAGACTTGGAAAAAAATAACAAAAAATTAATAAATGTAGCATTATTGCTGTACTGCTTATGTTAATATTTCTTTCAGTGTGTATAAAAAAGGAAAAGCAATTCATTGAGGGCAGTTTATAATTTTGTAGGCACGCAATAATATTTTACTTTTAAATAAGAACTTTTATGAAGCCTGTAACCGTTGAAAAAACGGTAACGGTAAACGAAACTGGTCAATAACCGTAAAAAGAAAAGTATTGGCGAATCGCTGTTTGGTTTTAATCGAAGAAAATCATACACAATAAAGATTGACCCACTGGTGAAAAAACATACAATAAAAGGAAACGAGTTTTTGGAAAATAAATGCTCGACCTAGTAACACACCTTCGGGTTAGGGATTGCCCTTATTTCCTAAGCGGATTACGGGAAACAATTTTTGAACTTTAGCAATACAAATTTATAAGTCGTACTCAAGCTTTCTACTAAAATATGGCAATAACTACTTTCGAATTTAATCCTCTTTAACTTCATTCTACTACAATATTTCAACGATTTAACTCAAACTTCTTCATGTAACTGTCCAATGTTTTAGAAACAAAATGTGTTGATCAATGTAAACGGCAGAAACAATAACTATTAACATACCTAGGAATATTATGAGTATCATTACAGCCGCAGATGTCAGGCGGATCTTCATATCTTTTTTAGTTTTTGAGTTACAGCGATTTATGACATTTTTTAAGCTCAACTTTGAAAGTCCATAACTCAAAAACTAAAAGAGATATTGAAATGCGGTTTGAACGAGTGTATTTCTCGTGCGCTACTTAACTTGTACAGGTATATGGAAATTTTGAAAATTTTTCAATTTTTTTCAAAATTTTTCTTCCTCAATATTTCAAAAACTTGAAAAGATAATGAAAATCAGAAAACACCAATGAATTTCTGGCGTGAAAATACATAAGTATGCAAATTTTCACAATAAAATTCGCACGGATACATTTTTTATTACAAAAAAACGAAAAATGGCCAAAAATCCTAAAAATCTTAAGGCTAACCCCTTAAGAAATCTTCAAAAAACGGCCATTTTCGATTTTTTGTAATAAAAAATTTATCCGTTCGAATTTTCTTCTGAAAATTTGCATACCTATGTATTTTCACGCGAGGAATTCACTGGTGCTTTCATATTTACATTATCTCTTCAACTTTTTGAAATATCGACAAAAGAAAATTTCGATAAAAATTGAAAAATGTTCATTGTTGTTTTGAGTTTGTATTAATAGTGTTATATTATCATTGTTTTACTTTCTTTATCTTGACTGTTTTGACAAGTCAGTATGGTAGTATTAACGTACAGAATACAATTATTACTTAGCGATTGCATCCCTAGGATTTAATCTTCGCTCTCGACAAATAATGTCGAACTTTATTCCCTTGATATATAAACTAGTATTATATAGAATCGGTAAATAGTGCTAACTTTATTCTTATCAAATTCATTGCTATTGGCACAAGGAAAATAAAAATGACAAGTACTCCTTAGGGAAATAAAGTGATTCAAGGCCATTGTCATTGCCAAGTGCCTTTTATTAAATAACAATTTTTTAAACAAGCGCAGGCGATGCTGCCTTCATTTCTTATAGATTCGTTGTTAGAGAAGTAGGCGTAAGTGAAGATTTACGAAACAGGTGTACAGGAGCGAATGGATGAATGTTTGTTGCGTGATGATGGATTTTGGTTGTGAGAAAAGAAAGAGTTTGTATGGAGGAAGTGTTAATGTAGTCGAATCGAGTATCGTGTGTCAGGATGAGAATGTTGACGGGTTCGTGCTACCCCATTTAATGGGATATAGCGTCATGTTATGTATGTATGTATATAAAATATCGTATACTACATGAGTAAATTGTCATTATTTGCCTCAAGCGATTACATCCCTCGGGCTACGCCCTCAGGATTCGTTCTTCACTCTAGATAAATAATGACGAACTTTACTCCCTTGATATTTAAACTACTATTTAAACACATTGACAAAATATGTATTCATTATTTCATTTATAATATTATAACATAGAAGAACATGAATGTTAATGTTATCAAATAATTTTTCTATATTCACTAGGCTTGTTATTGTCACCTTTAGATGAATTTACCGAAGTCACAATGGTTGTCATGGAAACCATGTAAAACAAGCCCGTTGTGATTCATAACGGTCCTCATTTAATTGTCATTTTGGCGTTTCAATACCATAAAAATAAATAAATATATTACCCATTACTGGGTTTGGCTCTCTATAGAAGCAGATTTTGGTAAGTGAAATTTATGCTCGTGAAGTGCAATTACTATCCGTCAAATCACAGCACCTAAAGATGTTTATTCTGGAAGAGCCACAGGAGTAAAGTTTGTCAACAGTAGGAACCGAACTCAGATTCTCAAATCCACGGGCCGACACGATACCACTGAGCTATCTACCAGATATATATATATAGTGGTAACCAAGACAACATCAACATTATAACAACGGCAACTAGTATTTTGAGGACTTTGACTCTGGACTTCTTTTTCTCATATTTTTCAATAGTATTCATAGAACAAGATAATAATATTTTCACTACCATATCGGAAAATAAAATTTTCATAACTAAATTAGAAATTTAGATAATATTTATTATTATCTTGACAGATGTCACCTGGATGTCTCTAATCAACTCATATCATTGTTTTTTAGTTGGCATGGATATGGCTTTACTTTCATTTTTTAATTCTTGATTGTAAAATGTTTATATAACAAGACTGAAAAATAAAAAATTCGGTCCTGCGGGTTTCGTTTTTGCCGAGCTTGTATTATAATATACTAATCATAATTAAGTCTCAAAAAATTCCAGAAATTAAAGAAAATATCTGAATTAATTATAATGTAATGAAATATCTACAGAAAGAACATTTAATTGATAAATGATTTCTGTTTCAGATTTCTGGCAATCTGGTGGCCACTAAAATGCCAGATAACAAAACGAAGAGCTCGCTTGATGATCTTCATTATCTGGGTCATCGCCCTAACAATGACCATCCCGTGGGCATTATTCTTCGACCTCGTGGTCATCTTCAGCGACGCACCAGACATCCAGCTGTGCGTGGAAGTCTGGCCAGACTCCCTCAACGGCGCACTGTATTTCCTCATCGCTAACTTACTCTTCTGCTACATCCTCCCAATGATCTTGATCACTCTCTGTTACATCCTCATCTGGATCAAAGTATGGAAGAGACATATCCCAACAGACACCAAGGATGCACAAATGGAACGCATGCAACAAAAGTCTAAAGTCAAAGTTGTCAAAATGCTAGTTGCCGTTGTTATATTGTTCGTGTTGTCTTGGTTACCACTGTATGTAATTTTTGCCAGAATAAAACTGGGTGGCAATCTAGAAGTTTGGGAACATGATATCTTACCAATTGCTACGCCGATTGCCCAGTGGTTAGGTGCTTCTAACTCTTGTATAAATCCGATCTTGTACGCGTTCTTCAACAAGAAGTATCGAAGAGGATTCATGGCTATAATAAAGAGTAGACGCTGCTGCGGACGACTGAGGTACTACGAGACGGTAGCTATGATGTCGTCGTCCACCAGCATGCGCAAGTCGTCGCATTACTTCAACTACAACAACAACAACTCGAACTCGTCGACGCGCCGGACCCCGCCAGCCGATACACAAGTGTCGTACATCTACAACAACAGTGGCGTTTAAGCCTGGAAATGGCCGCCACTCCGTGGCTGGGCTCCATTGGATATTTTTCACCGCGATTTCTAGAGAGATTTCAATCCACTAGAAGCGGTTGTTTGAATCTCGTTCAAAGAGATTCAGACTGTTTTAGAGGTTACCGAAGTAACATAAGTATAAATTGAATTTAATAACAAAGAACAGAGAATATTTCATGGCCTACAACTCAAATGGCAATGTGATTGTTTACTAGTAATATATGATGCTGTTTCGATGTCAAACAGATGTTAGCATTAAACTTAGCAATTGTTATATAAAAGACGGTCAGTGTTACGTTTATATTTAATTAATAATCGCGTATCCTTAAGAATTAAGTTAATTGTTATTAAGAGCTTTGATCTTTTCGATTAGTATGAAGGGAAGAACAGACAATATGTAAACACGAATCGATTCGTTTTTGGAATGAAAATGATTCGAAGTTAAGCGCACACAATTGGCACAAATTTAGGGAGTAAGCAGTATTTTAACTGGAAACATTTAAGTTGTGTTAGATGTTGTAATCGTGTGCTTAAAAACTTCTCCTGCCATAGTTTAGATAATATCGATTTTTAGTTGGTAATAGACAAACGATTACATTTGTGTATGTTAAGGTACTTATCAATAAAGCAATTCACTTTATGTCCCAAGGGACATGGTAACATATAGCTTTAAAATACACTTACGTACTAATAACGTAGGGAATTTGTTGTTGAAATAATTTTATAGTTTCATGTGAAACGCTTGGCAACTTTCATGTACAAGATTATATTTAGTTCTTTCAACGTTTAGGTGTTTAGAATAGAATTGTTCAAGTAAAGTAAGACGTAACGTAACATAAATGTAACTAAAATATAAGTTGTTGTGGTATGCTATGCATCATCGTTTAGCATTAATTATTTTATATAATTAGCAAACTTAGACTCTAATAACAAAGTATGGTATTGTGCGAATTAAAGGTGAAGAATCTATTTGTTAAGACTCCCTGTTCAAAGGAAGTGTAGCAGCCTGTTGTTGAAGAGGAGAAGAAATTCTCTTTGCAAAGTATACGCCGTTTAGGATAAAATTAATGAATCCACGTGAAATTAATTAAGAATCGCGAAACTGAGCTGCACTTCCTACGAACAGACAATCACCCTAAAGTTTTATTTTACTAGTAGAATGGTGCAAAGTGAGTGAGATTGAGGTTCTCGTTCAATTTGGAAACTTTTCACGGAATGCTTCACCGTAAGCGTGTCTTGGACCGAGCTGTTCTGTCCCGTACCTAACCTCACACGATTGTTTTAGGAGTGAGAAGTGAGCTTCGAGAGATTGATCACGGAATGGCCGTTGCTTTCATCTGTCATTTCACTGATAAGTATTTTTTGTACGAGATAGAGATTGTATTTTTCAGGTGTAGCAATTTTCACATCGAACGATCGGTTTGAACTAAGGTGTTCATTGTACCTGGTACGCATAAGATGTATTTTGTTTTCTAGTTAAGTGTGTAATGTTCCTTATTGGCAGATTAACTTTATGACTGAAATGATTTCGTTTTGTTGTTGTTATCAGAGAGTAGTTTCTTATAAAATGTATCGTTTTTATTTATAAAATTGTACATCATATTACATGTAATATAGTTAGGTGTTACTTATAATGGGAAGTATTAAATTGCAGAAGCACAACAATTCTTCAAAATAGATTTGTTGTTTAAGGAGAAATCACAAGCCCCTGAATTCTCCTTCACTAATATTACAAACAAACTACTAGTTCTGCAGTGTAATATTCCATCAAATATTAGCATTAGAAAGAGTTGGTATAGTTTTTGAGATAAAATAAGTTTCACGACGCGACGTTGCGTTTCAACACAAGCCTTTTCAAAGTTTGATTGAACTCACAATGTTCGTTAAACGAATTTCGAATTTGGGATTTTAGGGCAAAAGGCGCCGTCCTTAAAGTCCATCTATCTTGGGCGCAATGTTGCCACCATGAGCAACTTAACAACTAGTACGCTTTCTAAGGACTGATACAGTTTTTAAAATAATACATTATTATTATTAAATAAACAGCAAGTATTTAATTATATTCATATTCAAAAAAGCAATATTTTCAAATTCAACCATCATCATGAATTAGCTGAGCTGCTTGTAATAGCTGGGATGCTTTCTTTTCTTTTCAGTTTTTCTTCATCATTGCTTCATTCATCTTCATTCCATTCTACTTCATCGATATATCTAATTGTACTTCATTCACTTTCAACTTTATAAGAATCTTTTTCTCAGAATTGCGTCCCTACTACTACAAACAGACTTTGAGACTGACAAAATTACCAAGTAAATAAACTCTTAAGACATTTTACAAATTACTTTTTTATCTATTCATATTTCATATTATATTCAGTGTAACTACGATAAAATCCTTGTTTAGAGTTTCCGAATTCCGTTTAGAAATTACGTAAAAACTGCTGTCGTACTATAAAAATTATTGTCAACAACAAAGTTAATGGCTTATATGTCTTATTCATGTAAGTAAGTGTAATATATACTGCCCATGTGAGAAATAACAATAATTCTCTTGTATTTATCAAATTATGTTGAACACTAAATTGGAATTTAGATAAAATCACGTTTTGAAATATTCAAATTATTAACAATAGATTAAATTACTCTTTCATATACATGCTCAATATATTTCATCAATTCGAGATCATTTACTTTGTAATTTGTTCAAAAATGTGATTCAAAATGTGTTCATATTATAATTATAATTGTGCCAATATTTCATCTTTTCACGTATTGAGCACTTCAAAACTAACCAACACAAAATTACTAATTATTATTCAAATGGGCACTAAATATATGTGTAATAAATCAATGTTAGATTTGTCAGTAACTTAGCTAAAGCTGTTTCATTTTTATTTTACTTATGTATGAATATATTTTGAATCACAGGGTAACTAAAATATTTTTTATTAAATATTTAAAAAATAGCACGTTTAAAAAGAAAAATTATTCAAAAATAATTTTTGTATGAGCACGGACCAATGTTTCTCAAAAATAATAATATGTGTTATTAATTGAAAGTATTTATCATCACATTTTGGGTACATTTAATTTCATTTAAGAATAAATTAATAAAATATATAAATAATTTTATAGAGTGCTTCAACACCCCGTATATCTTGTGATAAAAAACACAATTTGTTAGATATTTAAGTAAATCTAAAATTACGTAAAAATATATGGTCAAAGTTCTGTTAAAAATAAAAATCTTTCTGTAGGTGTCTTCAACGAATAATGAGCAAATTATAAGGTTAAAATAGTTTTGTTTAAAAAAAAAATAAATACTATAATTTGATCAATTTGAAATTAGTAATATTTATGTGGTACCTATTAAGCTCATGTAAATAAAATCGAGCCTAAAAATAAATGAAAAATAAATAAATAAAACAGAACACTGGCCATACTTGTTCATGTTCATGTAATATGAATAATTCACGCAGTTATCTGTGTATAATTTTAAAATATTGATAGCAAATGTGTCATAGACGTAAGAGGGCTATCAATAATAATAATAGTAAAAAAAATGTTAATCAAATCATCCAAATTATAACATTTTTCTTCGTAAAACAAATTAATTGCAGATATGGTAGTTACCAACATATCTTTTTAACATTTAAAACATTGTCAGTTAGAGATATTATTGATTGCCTTCTATTACGAGATCCTGTACCCTAAACCCAGACAGACTATTTTACTATATCATCTTAAATTGTAAGTTAAATTTAACGCATCATTGTAAATTGTAAACAGCAATTTACAGTAAAGTAAAATACATGTCTTAATATTTGATTTTTATTCCAACTCCAATATGTCTGTTATTTTTATTTACTATAATTTTACTTTACTTTTTGTTTACAATTTATAATATTTTATTTCCAAAGTATTTATTAAAATATTTTTTCTTTGTTTTTATTGTTTATTTTAGTTTCAGAAGTTCTAAAAGCTGATAAATTTTCAATTATCAATTTATCCGAAAACTTCGTTTCTGATTGGTGCTGCCATCTACTGGAGATGTTGGGAACTTTGGACGAAGCTAGTAGTCAATAAATGATATAAAAACCAGTTATTTTATTTGTGGTACATACGCATGTACTTTATAAATAATTTAAAACATTCTAAAATATTTGAATTATTATCTTATTTTGATCAATATCAGAAGACAGAAGTCCATGTGCCAAATTTACTAAAACTTTGAAGACAGTGACAAGAAACTATTTATGAAACAAAAATAAAAACTTTTATCTTTAGTATGACATGTTGGATTGTAAAAAGTTTTGAAATCACGAATTTTATGTTCAGTATAAATCAGACTTTTTATTTTAAAGAATCTTTTGATATACGATAATAAGAAATTAGTAGGCTTTGCAATATAATATTTCTTTTGTTTGATTCATTTGTTTTTCAAACAAATTTCCGTTTTCCATATAAACATGCTGCCATGGCAACTTGCAAAACTGTTAAATCTCTGCGCGTTTCCCCCACTCTTATTTCATAAAACTGGGTGTAACGTCGAATCAGTGTGTCATGTTATCATGAAGTCTCCGTATTTACTTGTTTTTTTAGTGATTACTACCCTTAATTCATGTATAAATGGAGGTAAGTACTCAATAGTACTAATGCTTTCTATTTTTATAATTTATTTAGTATTAAAATATGCAACAGCAAAAAATACGTTGAACATAACCAAGCCCTATTCAACATGGCTGTTTGTAAATTGTTTTGTTGTAAACAAATGCTATCTAGTACTAAACTTAACGTAAAATAATTAATATTTCATTGCAATTTAGTTTTAAATATAACAGATATTAAAAGGTATTAGTTGAAATTTTTTGGTTAAGTCAATGATGTCATGAACTATATTATTATGACTCATGTTTAGGATATTTAAACTAATTGTTATGCACCTGTTTGATTCTAGATATTTATAACGAATATGAATGCAATACACCCTTACTGGAACGTGCAGTTTTAACAGCAACTTCTTCTATGCAAGGACGTGGACCTGATAATGCGATTTTGTATGGTAAGTGTGTTTGTTATTATTTTCTCGTAGAAACAAAAAGTATTTAATTTTTTTATATCTCTAGGGTAAAACTTATTGTTTTGTACCATATTTTAGCATGTTTTGTTAAACAATTTGTTTTTTAAATAGAAAAATAATTGAAATCAACTTGAGTTGTCGATTACTCATTAGATTCATGTAGAAGGGAATCCGGTTAACGTAATTAAATTAGCATTCTTGACACACATTTATGGAAGAAATTTATAACTATATAAAAATATTAAATTAAGAACAATTACAACAAATTTCCTGTGTTTAGGTTTCCATTAATCCAAACACGGTGGAATTTTGAGCAACTTGTTATTATTTTACTAAAAATGCCAAACATGAGTGTCCGTTGGGCCTTTAATTTTGGTTCCTGGAAACCAACTCATTCGGAAATTCTGCTTGCAACTTCTTGCATTCAACCGGAAGAAAAACAACGTATAGCTAAGTTTGTATTTAAAAAAGACTTTAAATCATCTTTAATAGGACGTTTAATGATACGTAAATTTGTGGCTAGTGCAACAAATTTACCTTACAACGAAATTCAAATCATTAGGGATGATAAACAAAAACCTAGTTTTACTTATACTGGACCAGATAAAATAGATTTCAATGTTAGCCATCACGGAAATTACACAGTTTTATCGGGTGAAATTGGCGAAACAAAATTAGGAGTAGACGTTATGCAAATAGGGTATTCAGGGGGTAAATCTTTAAGTGAATTCTTTAGGATAATGAATAGACAGTTTTCAGAGAAGGAATGGCAATGTATAAGGAATAGTGGCAATGAACTCCAACAAATTACTACATTTTGTAGAAACTGGAGCTTGAAGGAAAGCTATGTTAAAGCTATTGGTGTTGGTATAACAGTTAATCTTCAAGACATTAGCTTTAAAATTAAGTCACCAAATCTCTCTTCTTGTAGCATTGTTACTGATACTGAATTATTTGTTAAGGGTGAGAAGGAATCTTGGCTTTTTGAAGAAATGTTATTAGATGATAAACATTGTGTTACTACTGCTCTTTATAATATTAACGGTTTTGCTAATCATGAACCTAGTAATTTTAATCATTTATCAATTGATGAATTATTATCGGATGCAATACCGTTACTTGATTCTGATTTAGATTATTGTAATAATTTCTTTAAGAAAAACGAATAATTTGTAGCTTATATAAATAAATATCTTGAACTCCAATACAGATATTTAAATAAACCCTTCCCATAAATGTGTGTCCTAATTTACTATTCAAATTACTACCGGAAATAATTATGGAATTTAAATTTACAAACTTAGTTATTTAATCAATAATGTGAGATTGGAACGAGATGGTACAGCGTACTCCATTTATGATAGTGTTACTCGTAAATTTGTTACGTAACGGTAGCATGCTATCTATAGATTTATTTATATATGTTGCATGTCTATCTTTTCAGTTTGTTTATCCCAATTCCCACCCTCATAAAATACCGCGACATCTCCGGGCATTCATCACAAAATATACGCATCAATAGTAAAAAAGTTTCTGCATGTAATAATTCAATTTTTCATAAAACTAGGACGCGAATACAAATTATTTTCATGCCAAATTTTTATCTTTTATTAATATACATGTGTACAACAATCAGACCAAACAAAGTGTATTTTAATTTTTCCCAGATGAAATCAAACACTTTTCTTTAAACAATAAAAAATGTAGCTTTCATAAATCCAATTATAAAAATTGGGTAACAAATTCAAGTGACATTTCTATTGATGATGAAATTCTGACCATTCTATCACTAGGGTCAAATTTTTGCTATCGTTCTAATGACCCAAAACAGATAAACTTTTGTTGATTTTCATTTTAAGATCACAATGATGTGTGTATTAATACGAAAAATAAAGCAAATTCACCGGTTATAATTTCATTCAAATATTTTAAATAGCCTCTCAATAGTTATTTGTGTATTAAGAGCGTAAAGTGAGTCTTTGTTACTCGAGCACGGTAATTGTAGCGCGAGCCGAAGGCGAGAGCTGCAATAGTGCAAGAGGAACAAAGAAAAAACGTATGCGTACTGAAAATAAATTCGTTCTGTCAATTGGCAATATGACAAGTTTATATTTTGTTTGTATCCTTGGTAACTATTGAAGTAAGCGCGTGTTTAATATCTTTTTCGCGCGTTGCCATTGGAAACGCACGCATTTAACGTCTTTTCACGCGTTGCCATTGGAGACGCGCAAAAAAGATATTTTTCGATTGTTCCACAAAAAACGTCAACTTTACGATGACAAATGAGAGCGTAATTGTCAACTTTTCATAGCAATCGTAGAAAAAGATATATTCATTATAAGCTGTAGATGGCTCATTGGTATCGAGTCGGCCTGTGGATCTTGAGAACCCTGGTTCGATCCCCACAGCCGACAAACAATTTTCACCAATTTAAATCTACCCCTGTGGCTCCCCCTTTACTAATATCTTTGGAGGCCGTGATTTGACGGCTGGTAACCGCACTTTACGCGAAAATATCTATCACTTACCGAGATCTGCTTAGGCAGAATGCCACACCCAGTAATGAGTAAATGGCGTGATGATATATTTATTTATTTGTTTATAAAAAATAAAAAACATTTTTTTACAAATTTCTTCGATTAAAAAGTTGCATGACCTAACAATTACAACTCTAATTGAAATTTCCTGCGATTTAGAACTTAGACAAAATATTTAACAAGTTCGAAATTTTGTAAAATGAAGGTGGAAACGCATGGACAGCGTCCAGCAATGATTTTGACCAGCAACTTATCGTGGATCTGGGCATCGTGATGAACGTTACTCGTGTTTGGACGCAGGGTCGTAGCCATAGTTCCGAATACGTTATGGAATATAGTATCAGTTATGGTTCTAACGGATATGACTACACTGATTATAAAGAGCCTGGCGGTAGCATTAAGGTGAGATACCCTGCTGGCTACCCATTCCAAATACAATCAGACAAAATCTGATTGAAAACATTTTCCTTTCAAATCCTATTTTATTTTATTTATTATTATTTTGTTGTATAATTTGTCGTCATATTATTTTATTTCTTGTGCAAATTGTGCTTTTGGTACTGATGTGTACTTTTATATTCTTTGGTAATTCTGTATTTTTTAACGGTGCTTGTGTTATGATAATTCATATAATCTGGTAGGTATTATATATTTTTTTATTATTTAGCATGTTTCTAAATTATTAATAATATTAAATGCTTGGCTTCATGGTAATAATTAACTAATAATTAATTGCTTTAATTTATAAATAAATTATATTTATAATTTTAATAACTTTATATATTTATTGGTCATTTATTGCGTCATTAAAACATATTATATATTATTATTCGATCGATTTAGTAATAATTTATATATATATATATATATATATATATATATATATATATATATATATATGTATTGAAGCTGTTATTTTAAAAATTAAACGAGATATGAGGATACGCTTAACGGCACTGCTTCTTCAGTTAACTTAAGAACAAAGATTCAGCAATTTTTAACTTTTCACTTATGCGCTTGAAGATTTTATCATTGAATTTAGGGGGTCAAAATACATATGTATATAAATTTTGGTTACAATATTCTTACGATAAAGACTTTTAGGAAATAATTTAAAAATTAAATTGCTTAAAATTAGATATAAATTTGCTTATAAGTCAATTCGGACACGAGAAATTCAATGCCGTTGCGCGCATCTTCATATCTTGTTTAGTTTTTAAGACATAGCTTTCAGAAAAGTTTAATTCATAATTTTCTTCAGATTTTGTACTTCCCTGAGACTTTATTCAGCTGTTAGTGAAATTTATTCAGAGGTGATAAGATTGTTTCTTAATGATGCAATAGACCATATAACATTTAAATAGTGTTTAAAATATAAAATAACTGGCATTAAGATGTTAGCAGTTCCTGCTCATACTAACCAGCATGGGTGTTACGATGGTGCTTTTAGGGGACTCTGCATGGAGCCCGGAGCATAGCACATTCTTTAATTTCTTGATCATTGATCTTGGGGAACGCAAGGAAATCCGGTCTATAGCTACACAGGGACATGCTAAAACATCTAATTATATCACTGAATTCATTGTACAATTTTCTGACGATGGTGAAGGATGGAGATCTTTTACTGACACCAAGGGTGAAACAGAGGTGCGACACTTGTTCTTTCTACTATTTAATTTTCTATTTATTTTTTCTAATTAATACAGTACACTTTATTCTTAAGAACATTACAATTTTGTTGTTAATTTCTTTATCCAATAAAATTTATTTTTATTGTGTTTTAAAACAATTGCAATATGTGTAAAATATTTTACAGATGTTCAAAGGTAACGTAAACGGAGACTCAATTCACAAAAATGAGTTCGAAGTTCCGATAATAGCTCAATGGATCCGAATAAATCCAACAAGGTGGCGTGATCGTATTTCTCTTCGACTCGAATTATTCGGCTGCGACTTCGGTATGCATTCTACTTTCCTGTTAAGTTCTGAAATAAAAGACATTTTATTTCTCTCATAGACGCTGATACAATGTACTTCAACGGAACCGCCATGGTTAAATTGGATTTATTGCGAGATCCTATTTCTGCTACACGCGAGTCAATCCGATTCCGATTGAAGACTTCGCACGCAAATGGAGTAATTTTATACAGTAGGGGCACACAAGGAGATTATCTAGCTTTGCAAATTAGAGACAATCGAATGCTTCTCAACATTGATTTAGGTAATACACTAAAATCAAATAAGAATTACAAATACTTATTATTGTGTTTTATTTTACAGGATCTGGTACCATGACAAGTTTGTCTGTGGGTAGTTTATTAGATGATAATATTTGGCACGATGTAGTTATTTCAAGAAATAGACGAGATATTATTTTCTCTGTTGATCGTGTTATGATTAGAGGAAGAATTAAAGGAGAATTTAGTCGCCTTAATTTAAACGGACATGTAAATACAAACAATTTATTTCACATTCAAGTTTGATTTTTCCATCTCCGAATTAAGTTACCAATCAAATCATAAATGGTAATAATTATTATACTGAAAGCCATTATCCTGCCGATAGTGATTGGAAACTTTATACCGAGATGGAAAAATCGGTCTTTGAAGAGAAAAAAAATATCTGTAAAATAATAACTACTTAAAGAATGTAGAAATAATTTATTTTTTTATTTTAGTTCTATATCGGTGGAGTTTCCAACAAACAAGAAGGCCTTATTGTAAATCAGAATTATACCGGATGTATAGAAAACTTATATTTGAACTCAAGTAACGTCATCCGCGATATTAAAGATGCGTATCAAGAAGGATTATCGCTAAAATACGAAAAAATCAACACTTTATATTCATGTCCAGAACCACCTATCATGCCTGTAACATTTTTAACTCAAGGTTCATACGCAAGATTGAAAGGATACGAAGGAATGAAATCATTAAATATTTCATTTTCCTTCCGTACTTACGAAGAAAATGGGTTAATGGCTTTCCATGAATTTTCTTCTGGCGGACATGTTAAAGTAAGGTGAAACTATTTATTATCTACTTCAAAT
Source organism: Pterostichus niger (assembly GCA_947425015.1). Lineage (NCBI taxonomy): Eukaryota > Metazoa > Arthropoda > Insecta > Coleoptera > Carabidae > Pterostichus > Pterostichus niger. Next base: position 2,870,081 of record OX380341.1, on the reverse strand, counting down.
CTAGTTTTAATCAAATTTTTATGTGCAGCTCTATCTGGAAGAAGGAAAAATAAAAGTTGACATTTTAACACCCTCAAATCCAATTGCAATTCTCGACAACTACGAAGACTTCTTCAACGATGGAAATTGGCATACAGTTATTTTAACAGTCGCAACAAATTCTTTAATTCTTAATATAGACAACAGACCAATGCGAACAGTTAGACTATTGCAAATGACAACAGGAGGAATTTACTACATCGCAGGCCAACGATCTTCAAGTGGAAAACCAGGTTTTGTTGGCTGCATGAGAATGATCAGCATCGATGGAAACTACAAACTACCAAGAGATTGGAAAGAAGAAGAATATTGCTGCAAAGATGAAGTTGTTTTCGAAGCTTGTCAGATGACAGATCGTTGCAATCCAAACCCTTGTCAACATGATGGTGTTTGCAAACAGAATTCGATGGAATTCTTCTGTGATTGTGTTGGTTCGGGATACGGCGGAGCAGTTTGTCATACCACTCTTAATCCGTTATCATGTCAAGCCTACAAAAATGTTCAGTCTGTTGATCAAAGAGCTGATGTTAAAATAGATGTTGACGGTAGTGGACCTTTGAAACCTTTCCCAGTTTTATGTGAATTCTACACAGATGGCAGAGTTGCGACAGTCTTACGACACTCAAACGAACAATTAACCCCAGTAGATGGTTTCCAAGAACCTGGAAGTTTCAAACAAGATATTATTTACGATGCAGATATGGATCAAATCGAAGCACTTTTAAACAGATCTACTTCTTGCAGACAACGAATTAGTTACGCTTGTCGATCATCCCGACTTTTCAATTCACCGAGTGAGGAACTTAACTTTCAACCATTTTCTTGGTGGGTTTCAAGAAACAATCAAAAAATGGATTATTGGGGAGGTGCTCTACCTGGTTCAAGAAAATGTGAATGTGGAATTTTAGGACAATGTGTTGATCCTACCAGATGGTGTAATTGCGATGCTGGACTGGAAAGTTGGAATGAAGATGCTGGTGAAATAACCGAAAAAGAAAATCTGCCGGTTAAGCAACTTAGATTTGGTGATACAGGGAATCCTTTAGACGAAAAGGAGGGAAGATATATGTTAGGGCCTCTCATTTGCGAAGGAGATGATTTATTCAACAATGTTGTTACCTTCAGATTAACCGATGGGACAATTAATCTTCCTTCTTTTGATATGGGACACAGTGGAGATATCTACTTCGAATTTAAAACAACAATTGATAACGCTGTAATTTTTCATAGTAAGGGACCAAATGATTACATTAAATTAAGTATTATCGGAGGCAATCAACTTCAATTCCAATATCAAGCTGGTAACGGACCTTTATCAGTTAGTGTGGAGGTTTCTAATAAACTCGCTGACAACGAATGGCATTCAGTTTCTGTTGAAAGAAACCGTAAAGAAGCAAGACTTGTAGTGGATGGCGCTCACAAATCCGAAGTTCGAGAACCTCGTGGACCTGTTAGAGCTTTATACTTAAATTCCGATCTCGTTATTGGAGCAACGACTGAATTCCGGGATGGTTATACTGGATGTATTCGAGCACTTCTTCTTAACGGTATTTTAGTTGATTTACGCGAACATGCGCGGAGAGGAATATACGGTGTTTCTGAAGGATGCATTGGAAAATGCGAGAGCAGTCCTTGTTTGAACAACGGCACATGTTTCGAGAGATACGATGGCTACACTTGTGATTGTAGGTGGACAGCCTTCAAAGGACCTATCTGCGCTGATGAAATTGGTGTTAATATGCAAGCTAGTTCAATTATCAAATACGATTTTATGGGTTCATGGCGATCAACTATTGCTGAGAAAATCCGTGTAGGTTTCACTACAACTAATCCTAAAGGGTTTTTACTTGGATTTTCTTCTAATATCTCTGGGGAATATATGACAATTATGGTTTCCAACAGTGGTCATCTTCGAGTTATTTTTGATTTTGGTTTTGAAAGACAAGAAGTTATTTTCCCGAATAAACATTTCGGTTTAGGACAATATCATGATTTGAGATTATCGAGGAAAAATTCTGGATCTACGTTGGTTATGCAAGTTGATAATTATGAGCCTAGAGAATTTCATTTTAATATAAAAGCGTCTGCAGATGCACAGTTTAATAATATTCAGTACTTGTACATCGGAAGAAATGAAAGTATGAAAGGAGGATTTATTGGGTGTATATCTCGAGTTGAATTCGACGATATTTATCCGTTGAAATTAATGTTCCAAGAACAAGGACCCCCAAACATTAAATCACTTGGATGTAAGTATTAACTTATTCATATCAAAAAGTTTAACATGGTGACTGGTTAAGAATTCTTAAAAATTAAAAACCTGACTTGGAAATTTTCTATCTAATATCCAAGAAAAATATTTACAGTCAAAATTTGTTCATTTTTTATTTGAGTCAGTTCACAATTTTCATTTAATTTTTATAAAGCGATTAAAAAGTCAGTTTTTTTTATAATAGCTACTAAATTCTAACATTTTCATAGAAGATTAAAAGTCATTATTTTATTCAAATGTTTATTATCACAACTATAATGAACCAAGACGACCAACAAATTCCAACTTTGATTTTCTACATATAAATGGCAATAGTTAAAAAATAAACAAAATTATAATATCTAAGCTATGAGAAATAAATAACTTTAATTCTATTTATCTCAAATTAAAAAAATAATTAATTTGGTTCACTGTAGTTCCCATTTAATATTCTGAAACTGGTAGACAATGTTTATATATAGTATGAGTTCTTGTTACGAACATTTACCTAAAATTATTTTGCAAAAGTGAGAATGATGACTTTAATTTATCAACCGGGTTTAGGGCTTTTTTTAAATTAAGAGTTCGAGTGAAGCGAGTTCATTTAAAAATAAGTTCCATTCTATTTGAGACTTGAACTATAGTTTGACAAAAAAGTATTATATTGTGATAAAAAATAAATATTCTATTTAATTTTAAATGTTATTAGCGCCGTTAACTGAAGATTTTTGCGGGGTGGAACCAATTACACATCCGCCAAACACGATTGAAACTCGTCCCCCACCAATAGTCGACGAGGAAAAATTACGCAAGGCATACAATCAAACCGACTCCGCCATTTTGGGAGGTAAATAAATATACTTTTATTTTTTAAGCAAAAGAGAGACGTCATAGGTCAGGGATAAAACTTTACAAAATGAAAACATACTTGCTCGGACTGATAAAATGATATACATATTTGTAGTTAAATGGAAAAAAAATATGATAAGAAAAATACACATTAATGATATTTACAATTATTTAAAATTAAAACATAATTAAACATCATGGCTAGTACCACAAGCTCTGTTTTAGCCTGTTTTAAGAGCAGTGTTTTAGCTATCTTTAACATGTTAAAACCACGCACTTAGTAAACCCAAAAACAGAGCTCGTAGTACCCGCCCATGTTTTTAAAGAAATCTTAAATTATTTAAAATAATTTAAGTTCATTTCTTTACCAAGCGTTGGTACCTACTGACTTTTGAACACGTTTACATAAGTATCCAATTTTCACTTCATTTTGTTTCGCGTTGTCGTGTGTCAATTTTGTTGTGATTTGTGTGTGTTCGATAAATAATGCCTAAAGCATTATCAAAACAGTCACAATTGCTATGTGCAAATGTTACATATTTTGAAAAAGAATTGGAAAACGAAGTGCCATTAATACCATTAAATTTCATTTTATTTTCACATTATTTTACTATTTTTGTTGTTTTAATAAATACTGTTATGTAATAAATACAATTTTATGTTCTTATTATTTAAAATCCTACTGGGTCCTACTACAAATTTTAAATATCAATTATAATTATATATCATTTCTAAATTTAAAATGTTTTTAAATTTAGTATACATTTATGAAACACACATTACATTTTAATTTTTTTTAGTATGCACTATAAACGCAGCCGCTTTTTGACGTCATTATTCTAGTAACAAATTTTGTTGACGTCTGTCTTCTGCTTAAAAAATACAAGTATATAACAGGTTTTCAAATGTTTGTTAATAGTGAATGTAACCTGACACTGTATTGTTTTTCTAGGCGTTCTAGCTATAATATTCTTAGCTTTAGTAATAATTGGTGTGTTGATTGGTCGATATTTATCTCGACATAAAGGTGAATATCTCACTCAAGAAGATGTCGGTGCAGACACAGCGTTGGACCCGGACACCGCGATAATGCATTCTGCAACTGGTCATCAAGTACAAAAGAAAAAGGAAATTTTCATTTAATTGTAAGTTGTTAATTATTTTTTTATTATTTTATTCATACCTCTTGACCTACGTTGATATTTTTAGCTTCGTGAAATTTGTGTTTTCGGGGGTTATGTTGTCAATTATGTCAATTTTATTTTTTTATCACAAGACTTTATTTAGACAGATCAAATTATTAATGAGATTTTATGATTTAAAGTAATATAAACCTAGTACCTAAAATAGATATAATTCATTACGTTTTACATTTTTTTTTACAAATAAATGTTATGTATTAATTTGTAAATAATTTGATGATTCTCACTGATTGCTATTGTAAACTGGCAATGTTTTGTAAGTATTATGATTTCCGTCCATTATGTTCTTAATTTAATTTATATAGCTTTATTGTAATAAACATTTTTTATTGATTTTGGTTTACAAAACTTTTAAAGGCCAAATTAGTTAATAGTTTACATTCCATATATTGAATATTCTATCAAAAATGAACCTTACTGCTTCCATATTCAGATTTTCAAGATTTTTATACAAAGATTCAGAGTGCCTTTATTCTGGCATTTAATAATGTAAAACTGATTTAGCGATCATGTATAATGTGCATTATTCTAAGTAATTTTTGTCCGAAACCAAAAATATAGTAAGTAAATATTTCTAACTACTTTTCTTTTTAACATGTAATTAGCATTACAACAGGACTGTACATTTTTTTACAAAAATAAAAGTCTTTCAATATAATTTTATGAGCACTATCCCCAGTAATGTATTAAATAAAACTAAAAAATTTTCATAGATATCAATTTATTTGATCGTATTTTTAAATAATAGAAGACATTGAATTATATCTATTAAAACAACATTTAACAATTGTTTAAAACAATTGGCATATTAAACAACCACAATTACAGTTGTTAATAACATCAATTTCTTAATTATTTTATGGAATATAAAATAAAAGCATAAAATTAGATATTTAATTAGTTGTAATAATTAAAATTACATAAATTAAAATCTAAAACCTCCACATCTTCCATTAACTTAAATGAACAATAAATATATGTATATATAAAAATATTTATATTTGGAATCCAAAATAATTTCTTGAATTATTAATTGATACAGAGCAAGATTATATTTTACTCTTCTAGATTAGGAAATCGCATATTAAGGTAGACATATAACATACCTATTTTCAATTTATTGAAGCAATTTGATAGTCAAGATAATATCAGATTTAAGGAAAATTTTATTTAAATATTTTCTAATCTATTTTTAAGCGTACATTTCATACGCAAAAATATATTGGCAATTTTAATAAGAAAACTAACATTGCCGATTGCTATTAAGTCGATTTCTCATCACAGTCCTAAAAACTCATGGATTTACAAAAAAAAAATATAAATTACTTTAAACTTCAAACAGTATAATTTGGCGTTCCATAGCCACTACTATCCGATTCGTGAACTTGTAAGATATTAAGTTGTCTTAGATTAATTCCTTCGTCATCTAAAATTCAAACAAAATCAATTAGTTTAAGCTAATTTTATAAATAATAGTAATATTTTTATGCAACTGTCAAGAAAAATTAACATTTACGTACGCGATTCTCTCCACGAAGTTCATCTTTATCTTAGCGACGGCCGATAAAACAGTTTTATCGGAAATGTTCACTAAAACTGCTAAAAGACCTAATATATGTTGGGAACAAACTTTAAACAAGATTACTGTTTCTTTGCTTAGAAAATCATATTTATAAGTATAAAACTGTTTTGTAATTAAAATTTGGAATAAATCATGCAGTTTAATGGACATAATGCAGTTGCATAAAAAATATTCTGTACACGTCGCTCGTGAAATTCATTTCACGGTATAATTATACAAATAACTATTACCGGTATCGTCGTCAGAGAGTTGTCTTGGCGATAACCGACATCCTCTAGCTAAATACGACTTTAATTTACCAACTGACGCTAAAATCAGACCTAAAAATGGTGGAGATGGTTTCAAAGGTCTTGACAAATATTCGGGATGATATTGTGTTGCTACATAATACGGATGATTCTCTAATTCAATTATTTCCATACGCTCTTTTTCTGTATCATGTCCTAAAAATTATATTATTTTACGAACTGCAAATAAATATAATCGTTTAATTTAGATACGAACCTACGAACTTGAGTCCAGCTTTTTCCAATTCAGGTACATAACGGATATTAACTTCATACCTATGTCTGTGTCGCTCTTCGATAAAATCTTTTTTACCATACAATGTTTCTGTAAAAAATTATTGTTTTTAATGTTGACAAATTCCCTAATTCTATTCTATGGCGAATAATCCAGTAAAATATTTGGGAACTTTTATGTTTTTAAAACTCTATCACAAAATGAGTTGAACTTATTGTTAAGGACCTTCAACTTATTATAAATACGAAATCTGATCATGCTTACAACAATACTTCCATAGTCTTGGAGAACCAAAAATTAATAAGTTCATTTTAAAACAATTACACAAATGTAATTATAAATATTGTTTACAATTCTAAACTATAAATATTAAATTTGATCATCCTTGCACCAACATTTTCCAATTTGAACAATTAAAAATATTCCTGAAAAAAAAAACTTACTTAAAACGGAGTTCTGATCCGTGAAGAGAGTCTTCCTCTTGCCAAGCCTCATAGTACCGCCCATCTGGCCAGTGTGATGTTCAGGCATGTCAATAATAAGAGGATTTGCACAATCTGTATCAATTTCAGTAGAATTAGCGTCCTCTAACTTAAGTACATTTCGAGCAAATTCAATAACTCCTGCCTGTAAACCAAGACAAATCCCTAAAAATGGTTTTCCGGTTTCGCGACACCATGTGCAGGTTTCAATTTTCCCTTCCATGCCACGTTTTCCAAATCCTCCAGGCACTATAACACCACTAAAAAATGTAAAACGTTACATGTTTATTTAGTAATAAGTCTAGTTTAAATTACTTACTCGCTTTTACACAACTGCTGCCAAGCCTCATGATAAACAACAGGATCTTCTTGTTTCATATTTTTTTCTAAATTCGCTGCTTCTATATATTTAATATTCAGTTTAAATCCAACAGAAATTGCAGCATGTTGTAAAGCTTTTGTAACAGATGCATAAGAATCTTCTAATTTAGTATATTTTCCTACCAAAGCAATAGTTACTTCTTTACGTAAATGTTCTACCCTCTCAGCAAGATCTTTCCATTTTTGCATGAATTTTCGAGGGGGTGGCATGTTAATACCCAACTGTAACCTTTCATTTAAATATTCAACTATACCCTGAGATTCCATTAGAATCGGAACTTTGTAAATGGATGACAAATCAGGAATGCAAATCACCTATAAAATATTCAACGTACAAATTGTTGAAATTCTGAAATAATTACTTTCACAATTACTTGTTCGGGAGCAACGTGACAGAAGTTAGATATTTTTGCTTTAACTTCATCGCCAATAGGTTTCTCAGATCTGCAAACAATAAGATCTGGTGATAATCCAAGGCCGCGCAATTCACGAACAGAGGACTGAGTTGGCTTTGTTTTGGGTTCACCAGTTGAGCGTGGCTAACAAAACACAAAGTCAATACCAAGAAAATAATAACAACGGTAATATTTTACCTGCGGCACAAGGGAAACATGGGCACAAGCAATGTTATCTCTACCTACTCGAAACTGAAATTGTCTAAATGCCTCAACGAACGGCATTCCTTCGATATCACCTATAGTGCCTCCTAATTCCACAATGCATACTTGAGGTTGTGCGCCATTGTAGGAAACAGGTTGTTGAGCTACTCGCTGAACCCATTCCTGTATGGCATCAGTGATATGAGGTACCACTAATACAAATAATACAATATAATCATTTTATTTCAATTTATAAATAATTGTATTTACCCTGAACTGTCTTTCCTAAATAATCCCCTCGCCTTTCCCTCGTAATAACATGTTGATATATTTTTCCCGTAGTAATGTTATTATCCTTGTGAAGGGTCACGTCAAGAAATCGCTCATAGTTCCCTAAATCTAAATCTACCTCTCCACCGTCATCTAATACATATACTTCACCTAAAAAAAAATTGTTCGCCTTATTTATAAATATTCTTACATAATTTTTTTTTTTTGCTTATTTCTATTGTTGTGCAACTTGGAAGTAAATTCTGAAATATTTTACTTTAAAAATAATCTTCATTGTAATATATTGTTCGAAAATAATATTCGATAAAAGCAAATCATAGGTTGCGGGCAGACACGTGACCAATCTGAAGTTCGTGAACAGCTGTTTGGTGGGCAGATGTCAGAATTACTTCCCTTCTTTCCCCTCAACTCCATATACTGTGATTGAAGTTTCAAATTAGCGCCCAAATAAACATATATGATGTAGATGGCGCATAAGTCGATACTATGCGGGGTAATGAGGCGGAGAAAGAAGGGAGGTAATTCTGACGTCTGCCCACCAAACAGCTGTTCACGAACTTCAGATTGGTCACGTGTCTGCCCGCAACCTATTACACGGAAATTATTCTTTTAAAATTAAAACTGCGCGCTGTTCATTATCAACGTAGTGGTTTGATGACGTCAACTAAATCATGCTTTATTGTTATGTCCATAAGGATCACAGTCGTCACCGAGACGAAGCGACAGATTTGACATGGACAAACCGCGTGGTCTGACATTAGGTTTAAAATTAAATTTATAGGCCATTTAAAAATTCAATGAAATAAGCATGTATGAATGTGATCATGAAATTATAAGTTAAAAATAATTTACCATGTTCATATGGAGAAAATGTGCCAGCATCTATATTAATATAGGGATCGATCTTGATGGATGTCACATGAATCCCACAACACTTTAAAATTGTGCCAAAAGAACTTGCAATTACTCCTTTTCCTACACCACTTATAACACCACCAGTTACTAATATATATTTCGTGGTCGATTTATTTTCTGACATCTTCGTTTTTTGTGGATACACTGGCGGAATACAGCTGAAAGCACGATTTACACTGCACTGTTTCATACATACACTTCTCACACTACATCTACTCAACGCTATGCCTAGCGTTGATCTCAGAGCTCGGATGCTCATTGGTGAATTGTAAATCTGTAAAAACAAATCATTACATTTGCGCGCCAAAATATTATTATTTACGTATTTTTCTTTCTTTAAAATAAAAGTAAACACACAGGTAATCAATTATTAACATAATCACTTGTTTGACAAATCCGATATAATTGTTTTATTTATTATTAACTAATAATTTTAAATAAAAAATATTGATATTTTTCATTGCAACATATTACTTAATTTTTAAAAAAATATTATCGCTGTACATAACCACAATTATTGCAATATTTTGAATTTTAAATAACTGTTTCCATTTGAATTTGATAATTTAAAATCTGTTTCAAGATTTTTATTTTGTTTTAAGTTCAGTCAGTCAATGAAAGTCTTCTGCAAAATTCATCTTAAATATATCACAATTTTTTAAATGTTCGTTTGAAATTTATATATTTTGAATATTTCTAACAAGATAGTATATTGTTATGAATAAAAAATATTGCACTGTAATCAAAATTCCTCACTTACTACTTCCGTTAAATGAACCAATAAGTACAAAGATAGAAGTGCTGAGCACGTGGGTGTTATAATTAATTAATATAAAATTATTTAGTTTTTAAATTTACGTTTCTTAGGAATAATATTTCATTTAAACCATTTATATGTAAATTTGCTTTAGATTTTAATATATACACAGTTTAAAGTGAGAATTTAACGTTAATCAGAATAACTACCGGTATCGTATTGCCTTTCATTATACACTGTAAAATAGTTGTAAATCATGGCAAGAGGACCATTAAGATGTAAAATCGGACCATCAATTCTAAATGCGGATCTTTCACAACTGTATGCAGAATCTAAACGATTGTTGGAAAATGGGGCAGATTACCTCCATTTAGATGTAATGGATGGGCATTTTGTCCCTAACCTTACTTTCGGACATCCAGTAGTCAAGTGTTTACGATCGAAAATGAAAGATGCATTTTTTGAAACTCACATGATGGTGCAAAATCCAGAACAGGTAAAAAAATATATAATATTATCAAACAGCAGCAGTTTTATTGCAAACTATACATATTTCTAATTGCTGTTCATTTGTTGATAACATTTAATTGTTTTGATAGTGGATAGAGCCCATGGCCGATGCAGGGGTAGACCAATATACATTTCACATAGAACCTGTTAAAGAAATCATAAAAACATGTCGGAAAGTGAAGGAAGCAGGCATGAAAGTTGGCTTAGCTTTAAAACCAGGAACTGGTATTGAAATGGTCAGGCAATATATAGATTTAGCAGATATGATTTTAATTATGACTGTGGAGCCTGGATTTGGTGGACAAAAATTCATGGCTGATATGATGCCGAAAGTCCAGTGGTTAAGACATAATTATCCGTTATTGGATATTGAAGTCGACGGTGGCGTTGGACTTAACACAATAAGTGCCTGTGCAGAGGTAAAACTCTATTATTATTTTTTTCTTAACGTTTCAAATACATTCTATTAATTATGTTATTAGGCCGGAGCAAACATGATCGTTGCAGGAACCGCAATAATTCAGTCTCAAAATCAACGAATGACAATCGCTTCTTTGAAAGAAACAGTTGAAAGTTCAATTCACAAATGTAATGTGTAGTTTCTTGTAGGTAATTGTGTATTCTTAATTTTAAATGCATTCCAAAATTATTTTAAAATATTTCATAATCAAGAGTGCATAATTATTCCGGGAAAACTACAATGGATAAATTACATTCCTTTTAACATATTTATTTTATTTATGCACTCAAGTTCTTCGTGAAAACTGCCCAAGACTTCGAAATAACTTAGTCAGTGTTAAAAATTGCTGTGAAAATTAAGAATACTACTACTTTATTCCTTATTAATTTTAAGATGATAAAGGTCGTATTTGTTTGGGAACTTTGGGTTTAATCCTCAACTGAACTAGAACTAACTCTTATTAATTCCAAATAAATTATCCATCTAGTGTCAGTTGTAAATATTAGCGGGAAATTTAAAATCTGAATGCACTTTCAAAGTGACTTCTGCTTTAGTTTTGTTTGTGTACAATTATGTGTTCGTTATATTTTCCTCTATGATTATTGTATTGGAAGAAACATATATTATAATAGTTTATTTTTTATATTTTTTTAGAAAAATAATTATAAAATAGCTTCTAACTTCTCTAAACAAATCGCGATGCCACTAATTTAAATCGGAGAACTGTTCTGGGTTGCTTAAAACGTGCTAATTAAACAAAAGAATATACCAGGTTACTTTAAAAGTGCCAAACAAATACGACCATAGTGCATTTTAACTTCAAAGGTGACATAATATATCTGTAATCAGGGCACTAAGCATTTAAGTCAGCAAAATTTGTAAAAAAAAAACTACTATTTACAGCGCTTTTATGCTTTAGATCAAATTTTATTGTATCACATTTGCAGTTGAGGTGCAAAATGTGCTATATAGGCCAATGGAATTAATGTCTTTCTCATGTAACAAGGTCAATACGTGGTATTGTTATTATAATGTAGTTAAAAATTTCATAATTAAAATCGTAGTTGAGATCTGATTCAATTAAATGTCTCTCTGTAAAAAAAATATTGCAGGAAATTACTATATCTGCTGAAATTTTAGTTTTAAAAATATTTATTTTCTACTAATGTATTTTATAAATATGCAATTGTTAATATAGTTGTTTATACCGGGTGTCTATCATAAAATTGTACATATGCGAAATAAATTTCACGCAGTCGTTGTCATTCTACTAATTTTAGGAAAAAATATTTCAAAACATAAAACAGTTAACAAACTGCTAAAAGACATTTAAAAGATAACAAAAACTCAGTTCTTATAATGAGAAATTATAATTTGAAGCATTTTTCTCTTAAATAATTTGAATCAACGACTGTGTAAAAACCGATTTCCAATATTAATCTCCAATGTACAACTTCAAAATAGATATTCGGTATAATTATTTTAATATTTTTGTAAAACAACGAATTTCTTTGTAATTACTTTTAGGTAGCTTCAAGCAGATGTTGTATTTTCACAAGCAATTGTTGTGTTACTATACATTTTTATTTTTGTTAATCGTAAAGACTGTTAATTGTTATCTGACTGGCTTTTACATTGCTCAATTTATAATGAATGTGTCAATAAAACAACCATGTTATCTGATATTAAAAAAATAACTTTATTTTATTTAATAGACGTTGAAGCTGCTGAATGTGAAATCAAACATTTTGTTTTATATTTAGGATTCAGTTTTGTTCGTAATGCAGCAAGTGTAACAAGAATAGCTTCTTCTGTGCGAATCGTTCTTGATCCTTGATTTGGTAAAGTATTTAAATAATAATCAAATAAATCAGATGGATCATCCGTATTTAAAACTTCATCGTTTTCTAAAGCTGCTTCTATTCCTTGCAAACCGCCGAAAACAATTAATGCGTGCTCATATTCCGGTAATGTTGTATCATCAACTATTGCTCCTTTATCAGATGTTCCTATTGTCAGGTCGTAACTAAAAAATTACATTAATTAATATCAAAAATATCTCCCCCCTCAACTAACATCTTTGGCCGTGATTTGACTTCACACGAAGAAATAGATCATTTACCAAGATGTGCCACACCCAATAACGGGTAAAAGGCGTGATGATAAATGTAACATCATTTTGAAAATCTTACCCATTTTTGTAAGGCGATTGAGAGAAAATCTGTGCCAATGTTTTGGCAATTCGAACATTATACCCCCAGTAAACTCCTGTTTCTGCTCGAGGTACAGTCGGTGCTACAACTTTTCCAAGAATTTTCTTACTACCTTCAATTTGTGGTAACAACTTCACAGTTACACGTAACCCAGCGTTTAATTCTTTATCTATTCTTACTGTTTGAAGTAAACCAACATTGACGTAAGATCCGCGTCCTTCTTTACAAGGCTTATTTGTCACAATTCCTTCTCTGAAATTTAGTGATTATTAAATATTTAATATTACGAACTAATCAAAAGGAATACCTAAATATAAAATCATTCTCCCGTCGTAAATGATGAGGCGCATCTAATGGATTTAATAGTCCTGCATTTTTTAAATCATCGTGTATAGGAAAAAAGAATTTTCGTAAATATTGTGGGCATTCTAAATATTGTAAAATTCTGGCCAACTGAACACAGCAGCGCTTTGCTGTAGTCTTCACGCCATCGTTATCCTCAATTCTTGATACTTTGTCATTTATTGTTTCTCCGTAATCATCAAATACTATAACTTCATCAACTTGAAATATACAAGCAGCTCTTGCAATTTGTCCAGCTAAGTATGTGCGAAGTTCTTGTGACTGAGCATTATCTAGAATAGAACCTGGTACTGCCAAGCTTATTGTTGACGGTGGCTTAACCTCAATTTGTTCTTGTTTCGCGCTTTCATTTGTTTCACTTTCATTTAGCTTTTGTTTCTTTATTTTCTTTAACAGCTTTTCTTCTTTCCATTGCTTTTTACGTTGTTTTTGTAATTTATTTAATTCTTTAGTTGTTTGGTAGTTATTTGTATTTGACATATCGTGCATATTTTAAACATGCGCTTTTAGGATATAGGAATCTTGTCATGAAAGGTCACTATCAAATTCTATAAATTTAATAAATAAATATATACAAAATAAATAATTATTTACAATAACTACTCACGCAACTAAATTGTTAAAACATTATTTATTAATTTTTTTTATATGTTATTTATTTTCGGAAAGAATGTTTTAGGAATTTCACCTTGCTCTCATAACCAATATCTAAATATTTCCACAATTTTACTCCAAACATTGACTAAATGATTACTTATTCACGTAAATTATTCAATGTTGGGTTTGCTATTTGCGGGTAAGAGAATAAATATAAACCGTACGATTTAATTTAACGTTGCTGTAAATTCTTACACCCCCATTTCTTATCGCTTCTTATTATTTTAGTCACAAATAACTACATCTAGAACTTTTTATTGAATATTATATATTTACAGGATATTAAGAATTGCATCTTGCAATATAAGTAATACTACAATTAAAATGGCGGCAGATTATACTTATACCAGCGGTACCCATTCTGTAGCATATATAACAACACCAAACGAAGAAGTGGCAAAAGCACTTGCCCATGGATTGGTATCTGAAAAATTAGCAGCTTGTGTAAACATTATACCAAAAATTACATCAATCTACGAATGGGAAGGAAAAGTAAACGAAGATACAGAGGTCCTAATGATGATCAAAACTCGTACCAGTAGAATTAATGATCTTACTAAATATGTGGTTGCACATCATCCCTATTCAGTTTGCGAAGTTATTGCTCTTCCAATTGCGGGTGGCAATGACCCTTATTTAAAATGGCTAGGAGATATTGTTCCTCCAAAATGAATTAATTAACAATTAATCTTTAGCATTATATTTTCATTGTAACTTCAAAAAATAAACTTATTCAAAATATTTTAGACTTATTAATTATGTTATACATATTGTGCATATTATTTCATTTATGCTGTAAGCAATATAAAATTTGCTTATAATACTTATTTTGAACTAATAAAATTGTATGTATTAAAGTCAAATATAGTTTGACTATTTATGCAGTAATGATTTATAGTACTTTTTATTATTATATATTTAGTAGAGCAATATTTACTTAAGGTTAAGATAGTGGGAGAAATTTAGGAGATTTTTAAAAATCAGTTACTTTTCTACAACGTTCATAGTTCTACTGTTTTTCATTATAACTGTAAGTAGTTTTTTAATAGTGAAAGAAAATATTTCATTTACTTTATATATCTATAAAATTCTAATAATTTGTTCTTTCTTTCATCATAATTTTATTATGACAAATTTATAATTTCATTAATTAAAATATTTCTCTAAAAGTTCTATTTAAATTTGAAACTAAGTTTAAATAAATATAACTTAATAAGTAAAATGGAATTATTTATATTAATGTAAAATATTCGATTTGTTTTTATTTATTTAATTCTATTTACATAAATTATATTAAAAAGATTTATTTATTTGTTTTTAGAAGTTAGTTAAAAATAAATTTAAACTTCTTTCGATATTATATTTGATATCGTATACAATGATTCAGTTTTTAAAAAAAATACTTATCGTATTTATGGAATTTCACACATTTTTTATAAGTGTTAAAAAACAAGAAACGGATAATTTATAGTAGTAATAAATATTTTTTGTGACAAAAGTAAATAAATTTCAAAATAAGCATTGATTTATATTAAATAATGGCAATATATTGTACTCGCGAATATGTAGCATTTTGTTTATGTTTACAGAAACATGTATTATTGCAAACTAATATTTTTATTTTCTATTATTGTAAAATTAATTGAGGGTAACAAATATTTACTACCTAATGTACTAATTCCTCAAACTTATAAATTAAAAATAATGACAACTTTAGAAGAGGGAGGATCTGATGATTTCACATTTGAAGGTTTAGTAAAAATTGATGTAAGTATAATTCAAAACATATTACAAAGTACGATAAGTAATGAAATATTTTGTCACAGGTAATGTGTGTTAACGAAACATCTCAATTCACATTACATGCCAAAAGTTTAGAAATAGATGATGATTACAAAAAAATTAAACATTTAACAAGTGGCAAATCCATACAAATATTGAGTACAGAATTGGATCCAGAATATGATTTCCTTCATTTTAATGTTGTGGAGCCTCTTCATGTTTCGGAGTTGTACAGAATTGAAATCAAATTTAAAGGAAATTTAACAACAGAGCTGTCTGGTTATTACCTAAGTAGTTATATCGAAAATGATGTAAAAAATTGGCTGGCAGTAACTAAATTTGAACCAACGAGCGCTAGAAGAGTATTTCCTTGCTTTGATGAACCAGCCTATAAGGCCACGTTTAAAATTAGTATAGGGCATCATAGGACTTTATCTGCTATTAGTAATATGCCGAAAATAACAACAAAACCTCTGTTAGTAATTTTTATTGTTGTACGATTGGGAGAAATTTGATTATTGAATGAAAGGCTTGTGAAACGGATTTTGAATGTAAACAATTTGTACCAATTTAAATCTACCCCTGTGGTTCCCCATCCACTAATATCTTTGGGGGCCGTGATTTGACGGCTGGTAACCGCACAAAAAATATATCACTTACCGAGATCTGCTTAGGCAGAGTGCCACATCCAGTAATGGGTAAAAGGCGTGATGATGATGATGATGATATGGAATTAAGGATGAGGGAATACATGCAACAACAAAGAATAATTGGTTGATGTATTAATTTATTTTTCAAAAAATATTCGTTATGTAAATTTCAACTATTTGATTTTTTTTTTTTAAATTAAACTCCTAATTAAAAATATATATATATTTTTTTGTCTTAATGGAGAAAAGAAAGTGATACTTTTCATTCCTAAAAAAAATTGATTTGCTATGCATATCTATGGCATATGTAAAACAACGGTATGATTTGAAGTCTAGGAGATATCTGTCAAAAAAATAATAAATCTAATCTATATTTCTAACTTAATCATATTTCAGAAAAATCTTACTTTTTGATAGGGTAGTAAAATAGTTATTTTTGATAAGTGTTTTTTTGTGGAGACATTAGATGTCACATTAATTAATCCTAAACGTCAAAATATTCTCATTACATTATCACTAATTTTGGGACATAATTTTCGAAAAAACGTTGTTTGATACTCGATTGCGAAATGCTTTTGCATTCTCGAATGCAAAAGTAACATTTCGCAATCTAGAATAAAAAATAACTATTTTGACAGTTGTAGAAAAAACTTATATGTATATCT
The DNA here is from genome assembly GCA_947425015.1 of Pterostichus niger. Taxonomy (NCBI): domain Eukaryota; kingdom Metazoa; phylum Arthropoda; class Insecta; order Coleoptera; family Carabidae; genus Pterostichus; species Pterostichus niger. Next base: position 2,852,911 of record OX380341.1, on the reverse strand, counting down.
GGTGAAGAAAATATAATTTTTTATACTCCTTCACATTCGGTTTGGGAAACAAAAAGGCACCTTTCGGAAAGAACTGACTCACTATCTTCCCTTGATATACAAGTAACTATTGTGAAAATTAAGAAATGTTTTTAATTAAAAGTTTCATTGATACTCATTTTATGAACTTATAATTCATGATTTGAGTACCTACCGATAACGACTTAAGTGTATCGGCGTGAGATTAGCAGAATTAAAGTTTGTTTAAAAATAACGGATAGAATAACCCGGGTTCGATTCTCACAGCCGTCAAATAATTACCCCTGTGGCCCTCCCACTACTAACATCTTTGATGACCGTGATTTGACGGCTGGTAACCGCACTTCACGCGAAGAAATATATATCTGCTTCGGCAGAGTGCCACACTCAGTAATGGGTTAAAGGCGTGATGATATATTTATTTTATATCTTATAAAGTAAATGATATGAAAATTTTTAGATCTGATTTCAAACCGGAGTATATACTAGACGTATTTCAAGAAACTGTACCAATGTCTACTTATCTGGTAGCTTTTGTCGTATCAGATTTTCATTTTAAAACTTTAATAATTGATAAACATACGTTTAGAGTATGGTCAAGAGGAAATGCATTAAAACAAGTATTTTAAAACATGATTAATTTATTATTGTTGCAATTTTATTGTTTGTAATTATAGGTGAATTTCGCTAGAGAAACTGGTCCAAAAGCTCTAACTTTTTACGAAAACTACTTCGACATTCCGTATCCATTACCTAAAGTAGATATGATTGCTATTCCAGATTTTGCTGCAGGTGCAATGGAAAACTGGGGTTTAATAACGTTTAGAGAAGGCTACCTTCTTTACGACCCTAAAATTAGTTCTAATAGATTACAATATAAAATTGCAAGTGTTATTTGTCATGAACTGGCTCATAGTTGGTTTGGTAATCTAGTCACCATGAAATGGTGGAATGATCTATGGCTCAACGAAGGTTTTGCTACTTATATGGCTACAGTTTGTGTTGATAGCTTGTTCCCTAATAGCGGATATCGTAGATTGCATTCGCTGGCCGATATCAATGTTATTTTTCGTGAAGATAGTCTCTACTCGACACTTCCGGTAAACATGCATGGGGATTTTAAGAGATTTTCCCATAGACCATCTTACTTAATTTTCATAGTTTTTTTTTTTAATTTATATATCGGACCAACTACTCAGGTCATATGCCGATATGTCCTTTATATGGCCGCCACGATCGGGACCCGAACCCACGACCTTATGGTCGTGAGTCTGGCCCTAATTTAATTGTTTTTTTTTTACTTATTTATCGGACCAACTACTGAGGTCATATGCCGATATATCCTTTGTATGGCCGCCACGGGTGGGACCCGAACCCACGACCTTATGGTCGTGAGTCTGGCCCTAATTTAATTGTTTTTTGTATTTTTTTATTTATTTATCGGACCAACTACTTAGGTCATATGCCGATATGTCCTTTGTATGGCCGCCCACGACCTTATGGTCGTGAGTCTGGCCCTAATTTAATTTTTTTTTTTTACTTATTTATCGGACCAACTACTCAGGTCATATGCCGATATGTCCTTTGTATGGCCGCCACGGGCGGGACCCGAACCCACGACCTTATGGTCGTGAGTCTGGCCCTAATTTAATTGTTTTTTTTTACTTATTTATCGGACCAACTACTCAGGTCATATGCCGATATGTCCTTTGTATGGCCGCCACGGGCGGGACCTGAACCCACGACCTTATGGTCGTGAGTCTGGCCCTCATCCCGAGCGTCCAGCACGCTGGACAATTTTAATTGTTAATTCGTTAGATGTTGGTCGTATAGCAAATTCTAAAAAAAATATCCGTGGATGAGTTTCAGTTAGGCGGTTTAGAAAATGATCTCTTAAAACACTCATTAATAGATTGTAATTATTTAATAATTAATATATAATTGTTTTCAAGATATAATCATTAAATTACGGGTTACAGATTTAATTGTAATTTACGAATTAGAACGTTATTCTTTTTAAAAATAACTAGAAAACAATGATATGATCTTGTGTAAATTTCTAATTTATTTCTGAAAATTGTACTTTCTGATAAGGTAGTACAATAATTATATTTATATCTCGTGAAGTAAGTATCATTTATTCTCTCAGTTATTTTATATTTCTCGTCTTCGATTCGGGAAATGAAACGGCATCTTTGAGAAGCAATGTCCCAGTTTCTGCCCTTGATATACATATTTTATCGATGCATATGCGTACAAAAAATATTTCTAAATTATATTTAGTAGCTCTTTATAAAGTTTATCTAGTTAAAAAATTACTATTTATACAAAAAATATGTAAATAGTTATTTATGTATTAAATATGCGTGCGTTTTTTTGTTTCGCTTGAGAATGTTACTTTTAGTCGAGACCGCTAGATCGAGACAAAATGTTATTCGAACAGATTTTTACCTAGGAAACACAAACATTTTTTTGTAAAATTGTTTAAACAATACAATTATTACTTATTTATTCAAGTAAATTGAAGGAAAAAAATAATATGAATTGGGTACTATTGATTTATTGTAAACAATAGAACGTGAAAAAAATAATGTGAGATCATGCGAGAAATACCCATTTTGCGCACAAGGTACGAAACAATTCGTAAAATACTTATTTTGCGCACTAGAGTGAAAAACATTGCGCAAAATACGCGTTGTCATGGTACTTCGCGTATATTTTTTTTCTCGTATATTTTAATTGATGTCCAATTATAAGGGACAGAATGAATTTGCTTCCATAGTAAATTTAATTTAATCAACTTTGAATTAATTTGATCTATTTTATTGCATATCCAAAATTATTCGACTTTCATATAAATGATTAAATTTTGTTTACTTCAGAAGTAAATTATTTTGTCTTTCATAATACCGGACATAAATGTAAACATATTTCTAATTTTTTCCACAGCTTTCAGCGGAAGTGCACAACCCGAAAAAAATCTACGAGCTCTTCGGTGGTATCGCGTACAAAAAGGGAGCAACATTAATTAGAATGATGGAAAAATCTCTAGGAGAAGAAGTTTTACGAGCAGGCGTAATCTCATATTTGAAGAAACATGGATATCAAAATGCTGAGCAAGATGATTTGTGGAAAAGTCTAACAGAAGTATCACATGAAGCTGGCGCCATTCCCAATGATTGGACTATTAAACAAATTATGGACACTTGGAGTCTGCAAGTTGGATATCCCATTGTTACCGTCACAAGGAATTATAAGACTGGTATTGTTTCTCTGACACAGGTAACATTTTTATTTGGAGCTAAAATCTTTTCGGTGATGATTAAGTGTAGTTGTATTTTATTTTGATTCTGATTAGCTGAGTAAAATGTCAAATTAAAGACATGTTTATAAAGCATAAGTGGACAATTTTATTGTTTTACATTTTATAAATGTTAAAAGATAATATTTAAAACTTGAATAAAGTTAATAAATAGGTATTTATTTATTTATGTTACGCTGTACAACAGGAACTTAAGGGGTAAGGCCACTCTAAATTTTTTTTAAAATGCATATTTTTTTATTTGCTTAAATTATAGTTTAAACCCTTAGGAATAAGGGACAATTAATTTAAATGCCGCGCGGAAGTATTTCAGAGAGAAAAAAGCATATATCTATTAGTACTAGTATTTATAAATATATATATGACTCGAAACTTTAAACGCGTTTTTCTCGAATTCATATTTTCAAAATTGGGCGAAAAGAAATGTGAAATACTAATTGATGGATCGTGCTGAATCTTTTTATTTCTTATTCTAGATATAAAATATTCAAAAACTACGGGGGCTTTTGTTTTAAAGTGCTTCATTCGTTTTTTATGGTCGTTTTTATACAGAAATTTAGTCCCGAATAATTAACTTTTTTTTTGAAACGTGCGCCATTTTGTTAAAAATCTAACTTTCAAAATCCAGCCCGTAGTTCTTTAGAGTATACATCAGAGATTAAGAAAACATATCCCTTTTTGATCCAGGTCTATTGCTGTTCCCGGAATGTTTTCGCCCGATTTGCCCTACCCGCCGAGAGGAGTCGCCATTGTTTTAATTTCTGACGACAATTTTGAATATTTTCTTTTAAAAATTTTTTTAAATAAAGTTTAAAGAGCACTAAATAAAGATCCAAAAACAGTTCTTAAGCAGCACGTTTAGATTTCGTTAAAAAAAATCTTGAAAATGACCCTTTTTTTCCTTGTCTAGAGTGGCCTTACCCCTTAAGGCTGTTCGACCCCCGTCTCATAGAACTGGCATTTTTGTTTAACTTTAGGACCAGATTTCTTGTCACTGAAGTGTTTGTTATGATTACAAAAAATACACCTATTGTTCAATACTTTATAAGCTTTAAAATTTTGAAATATATAATCATTAAAAAAATATCGCTTCTACAAATTGCAATCTAATAATCTTCATATTTTCTATCACGATTTTTTAATTTAAAATTGCTTCCTGGTATTTTGTAGCATTAGTTTTATTTTTCCAAATACAGTACAGGGTCCGCACTCACCGAGCCGCAGTGTGCTATTTTACAATATGCAAACAAAGTTACGCCATGTTTATTTGGAGAACAATTATTAAACTATGTAAATATGCCTTTATTTTGGTATTTTGATCAGCCCATCCAAATCAGAATAAAATACGTCCTAGGCAACTTCACTGTAATTTTTCACCAAACGGACTTAAGTTTTGATAAAACGGATTGAAAATAGATTTACTCGAAATTTTAAAATAAAACAAATAGGCTGGTAGTAAGAGCTCGGTTCTAACTTGATTTTAATTAAAATCAAACAACGATAATTTTGATGTAAGAACACTGTTCATAATGATACAAATATATGACTTACCAAAATTCAATTTTTACTGCATTATACATAATTTATTATTTTCTTATACGTTTATTTTATGCACATGACTGTTAACAACTAAAGTCAAATGATTTGTTTTTTGTTTGTAACCAAGGAAAATTATTTACAATGTTGTCACGTTTAAATTCCTGGTGCACTGTTTAAGCTAAAACCAACTATTGTTTTCTGTAAAACTTCATTTATTGGTAGCCGCATTTCACGCTCGTAATTGCTTATCGAGATCTGCTTCGAAATAATGCACACTCTGTTTTTGATAACCCGACAAACTAAACTACATTAAAATTACCTTGTTCGAAAACTGTCATATAAAGTTAAAATTTACATGACAACTATCAACACGCGAAATGAGTGTTTTTTATCTACAGAACGCAAAAGACTTTTGCATCCTGCAATTTTTTGATAGAAGAAAGACTCACAATTTAATAAAATTTGTCACTTTCTTTTTTTGCTTAGAAACAATACTTCTATTCTTTAACAAAATGAGTATTTAATGTTCCAATTGAGCAATTATTCATATTTATCCCGCTTGAGGAAGCTAACTGGTATACTGGAATAGTTTCTTGAGAAATGCAATGCGAAATGCAATGCGAATTCCAATAAATCCCGGAAAAATATAGAACGTTTGTTTAGTTTCTATTGCCAACCAGCTGTCAATTGCTGGTTAGAGAATACCAGATTTGATAGCAATTATATTACATACATTGTTGTCATGGAGACATTAGATGTCACATTAATTAATCCTAAACGTCAAAATTTTCTCATTACATTATTACTAATTTTGGGACATAGTTTTCGAAAAAACGTTTTTTGATACTCGATTGCGAAATGCTTTTGCATTCTCGAATACAAAAGTAACATTTCGCAATCTAGAATCAAAAATATCTATTGTTGCCTCCTCGTCACTAACATTTTTGGAGGTTGTAATTTCTCGGCTGGTAACCGCACTTCACGCATGTAATTTCTTATCGAGATCTGCTTCGAAATAATGCCACACTCTGTTTTTGAGAACCCGATAAACTCAACTCCACATTAAAATTACCCTTGTTGCCTCCTCGTCACTAACACTTTTGGAGGTTGTAATTTGTCGGCTGGTAACCAAACTTCACGCGTATAAATATATCACTTACCGAGGTCTGCTACGGCAAATGTTACACCTAGTGATGGGTAAAAGGCGTGATGATATACTTATTTATCATTAATTGACTAACGGATAGCTCTAATAGCTATTTATGAAACTAGTAAGGTAATAACCTTAATTTCCTTACTAGTTTCATACAATATGTTTTTCTACTTCCGTTCTAATAAATACGAAAGAGCGTTTTTGAAATTATGAAATTTTTACATATTAATGACAGTTATAAATTAAAAAAATAAAAGAATAACTCATCAGAATTCGTCTACCAAGATATCTGTTGCTGTGTTACCTCATTATTTCACTAGTTAAATAATGCAGTTCATAACCTAACTCAAATAAGTGAAATAAAACGTCTATTTCCTAACGGAAGTAGAAAAATTTATAAACAACCTTATTTTGTTTTAATAATAATTTCACTTGTAAATTAAAATAGAGTAGTTAATTCGAAATTGAATCTTCTTTATGAATCTGTCTTTGATTTAAATGCAGCAACGCTATGTTCGAATACAAGAAGCAGAACATCTAGATAAATCCCAAGTTGAACAATGTTGGTGGATTCCATTAACTTACACGACTTCAAATGAACAAAATAATAAAAGAACTTTACCAAAATTATGGTTAACTTGTCCACATAACACAAAAACTATCACGTTCAACAGTTCAGAAGAATGGATGATATTCAATAATGCTCTAGCAGGTAAAATTTACAAAACAAACATATACTGGGTGTCCCATTTTACATCTTCTTGAATATCTCGAAATGAAAGCATTTTACCGAATAGTATGCCGAATCATAATCGTCATGGTTTTGAAGGGGACATCGAATTTTGACAAAATGGCCCCCTTAGCCCCCCAAGGGGGACCGGGAGGAGGGTCGACTTAAACATTTTAAATGGGAACCCCTATTTCTTATTGCAGATTCTGAAAGAGCGTTAAAAATATGTAGGTTTTATCCGAATACTTTTTTTTAATTTCCAACAGGTGGCGCTGTAATCGTGAAAGTACGATTTTCGTGCAAAATATTCGTGAATTAATATTGTGTCAACAACTTTATAAATAATAACATTTGGTGTTTTAATCATTACCTAAATTTCTGAAAATATCTATCCCTAACACTGGGGGGACGAAAACAGGACATTAAATAAACTAATTATGAATGATTTGATTTTATCAAGAATTTTCATGTTAAGTTTACTGATTGGTGATTAATTTAATTGTAAATTAAGTGTTTTAAAAGGGTTATTTCGTTGGAAATTGAAAAAAAGTATTCGGATAAAACCTACATACTTTTTAACGCTCTTTCAGAATCTGCAATAAAAAATAGGGGTTCCCATTTAAAATTTTGAAGTTGACTCCCCTCCTGGTCTCCATTGGGTGGCTAAGGGGGCCATTTTGTCAAAATCCGATGTCCCCCTCAAAACCATGACGATTATTATTCGGCATACTTTTCGGTAAAATGCTTTCATTTCGAGATATTCAATAAGATAATGTAAAATGGGACACCCAGTATTAATAACAATAATATTTATGATAATTTTAGGATTATATAAAGTGAACTACGATGAAAGAAATTGGAATTTATTAATCAATCACTTACTAACTAAAAATATAAAAGATATAAATGAAATAAATCGACTCCATTTATTAGAAAATATAATGGAATTTGCCGAATTGGGTCTAGTAAATTATACATTAGCTTTTGATATGATGGAATATCTTGAACGTGAGGAAAAATACAACCCTTGGAGAATGGGGTTGAATTGTCTTAGTAGGGTAGCGTTACTATTAAAAACAAGTAGCAGTGCACATATAATGGAGGTAATTATTTTATTCTTTGTTATTATTTTCTTTTTTTTAGTGTCCTCTTTCTTAAATAAAATTGGTTTCAGATATTGTTACTTTCGTAATTTCCTGCTTCCCTAATTATTTAAAAAAAGCAAAAAATTCTGCATCTAATGGCAAATTATTCCAACAAAACTTTGTTTAACGTTTAAATTAATAAAAGCAAATCGAAGTTTCCTGTAATATGAAATAATTGATGTTGCTGTCAAACATTCGATATACTTTTATTTATTTCACTTCAAATATTTAAAATGTCAGTTTTTGTTGGTGTAATAGGCCATAAATTAATCAAAATCATGCTATAACTAGTAAAAAATAAGCAAAATTGTAAATTTTAATTAATAACTAAAAAACGCTATATCACAAAATATTTTGACAGATAAAATATCAATTTTTTTTTGTTTTCTATTTTTTTGCTGTAATTTTCCACATTTTCATACGTAATTTCTGCTCTTACGGAATAGGTGGTATCGAATCGGACTGTAGATTTGAGAACACGGGTTCGATTCCCACAGCCGACAAATAATTTTCACCATATTAAAATGACCCCTATGTATGTTGCTTAAAATTTTGATGATTTTCTGCTGTGTACTGCAGTAAAGAAACTAATAAGACATATTTTTATTAATTTATCAAATAAAAATGTTTGTGGGTGATTTTTATCGTTAAAAATAATATATATTTTGAACGGTTATTTATAGGGATATATGAAAGGACTTTTAAAAAAACTGTATCAAAAATATGGTGGAGCTGATGCTACTAAAGCAAGCGCATTTAAGAAACTAGCTTATATAAAAGCTTGTGAATTTAACGTGCAAGAATGTCAAGATGATGTTTCGAAAATATTTAAATCATTTATGGAGACAGAGGACGAAAATCTGTAAGCCTTGCCTTGATCATATTTATATTTTAAGTAACAACAAAGTGAATATTTAATATTTGTTTAGAATCTATACTTCAAAGTATACAAACAAATATAATATATTTGTGCTTTTTACTAATTCCATGATATTAAATTTAATTTATGGGGTAGGTGGCTCAGTGGTATCGTGTCGGCCTGTGGATCTTGAGAACCTTAGTTCGATCTGCACAGCCGACAAACAATTTTCACCAATTTAAATCTACCTCTGTGGCTCCCCCTCCACTAATATCTTTGGGGGCCGTGATTTGACGGCTGGTAACCGCACTTCACGCGAAGAAATATATCACATACCGCGATCTGCTTCGGCAGAGTGTCACACCCAGTAATGGGTAAAAGGCGTGATGATATATTTATTTATATTTATTTATTTATTTATGAAATTGAGGGTGAAAGTTTGCGTGGACGGCCTAGGAACAAGTGGATGAATATGATTGAAGGGTTGTTGCGTGAGCGAAAGATTCTGAGCGTGAAGAATAAACGAGCTTGTATAAAAAGAATTATGAATGTGGTTGAAGCAAAAGTGGTGTGTCAGGATAGGAATGTTTGGAGAAAATTAATTGCGGGATAAATATGATGAATGAAGACAAGCGTATGATTCTTGATTTTAGATTAATTGGTTAGATGTTTCGAGTGTTTACCTGCAATTGTGTGGAGACCATCTTCAGAAACAAGCGCAGTGTACACTAGCGAATGGATGAATGTTTGTTGTGTGTTGATGGATTTTGGTTGTGAGAAAAGAAAGAGTTTGTATGGAGGAAGTGTTAATGTGGTCGAATCGAGTATCGTGTGTCAGAATGAGAATGTTGACGGGTTCGTGCTACCCCATTTAATGGGATATAGCGTGATGTTATGTATGTATGTATGTATGAAATTTAATTAGCAATTTTTTTTTCATTTCCTATAAAGAAAGCTATAAAAATGACCTAACACCTAATGTTATCGAGTCGTCCTGTAGATTTGTGAACCTGGGTTCGATTCCCACAGTCGACAAACAATTTTCACCCTAGGGCTTCCCCTCTATTAGCATCTTTGAGAGCACTCTGATTTGATTGTAGTTCACGCACATTAATAATATCACTTACCGAGATCTGCTACGGCATAGTACCACACCCAAAATGGGAAAATGACGTGATGATATATTTATTTTGATTATATATATTATTAATCAATCATTTAGAAAACTTATTCCTAAAAACCAAATAAAAAAATAGCCTATCCTATATTGTAATTTACCGAATTTTATTTGTAAAAAGTTAGAAGAAACGATAATCTAATTAAGATGTTATTTTTAAAATCTGGTTTAGATTATTTTTAATGTCCGGTTAAAATAAGTTTAGCTAAACTGAAATTGAAGACCCGCCAAAACTTTTTCAAAATTCAAGTGAACAAATTGATTGCACTCAGATAAAAATTAATTGCAGGGTTCATCCAGATTTACGTTCAATTATTTATTGTACTGGATTAAATATGGGGGGAGCTAAGGAATGGGATTTCTTCTGGAACAAATATAACACTTCAAATGTAGTCGCAGAACAGGTAATGTTATTAAAAGTCTTAGGTTGCGCAAAACAAAGAAGTATTCTTGAAAAGTAAGTTACAAAAACAAATATATAAATGGTAAATTAATCGAATTATCTCTTAGATATTTAAATATGATACTAGATGAAAATTCTGGTATAAGGAAACAAAACGGTTACTTAGTTTTTAAAAGTGTAGCCAAGAATGAAAGAGGATTTGAATTAGCAAAATCATTTTTGTATAAAAATGGGACAGACATTTTAAAATTGTATTTTTATATTCTTTCTAAAATATGGATAAAATAATAAACAATTTTTATTTTAGACTTCTGCCAAGAGGTAACAAATTTGCAAAATTTCTATTTGCAGTTGCAGAGCAAATGACACAAAAAGTCGAATTAGAAGAGGTAATAATAATTTATAATTTACACCCATACCTCGCTTTACGGTCTAGATACGTTCCACGAAACTTGCCCACATAAGGAATCAATACAAATTCGTACAAATTCAAGGGAAGAAAGTTTTTTGTCGTCATAGCGAAACATTTTAGGCCGTAAATCGAAAATACTGTATAAAGAGCGGCCGTATAGCGAGGTATGGGTGTACTTGATTATTATTAAATATGATTTTCGTTTTAGTTCAAAAATTTCGTAGATAAAAATCCAGAATTTCATGAATATGTCGCTATAGGAATAAAACAGGCATTAGAAATGATTGAGTTAAATATTCACTGGTACAATAAAAATTTCGATAACGTTATATATACATTAAGAAAAAGATCATCTAATATCTCACCATAAACCAAGTAGACGTGAATGTAATATGTTGTTTCATATATTTTCATAAAATACAAAATAAATAATGTATGTTTTTATTTAACATCATTGTTTTTGTTGATTTGTGTATTAAGAGCGTAAATTGATTCTTTGTTACTCGAACACGGTAATTGCAGTGCGGAACAAAGACACTTGACGCTCGTGATACACACATAATTTTTTCTACGATTGCATCTTAAAATTATTAAAAAAACGTATACGTACTGAAAATAAATTCATTTTGGCAACTGTCAATATGACAAGTTTCTGTTTTGTTTGTATCCCTGGTAACTATTGAAATAAGCGCGCATTTAACATCTTTTTCACGCTTTGCCGTTTGCGATATAGATATTTTTCATAACAACAAAGACAAAATTAATTGTCATTTATGCACTTGGTGAGACTAGGTATAATAAAAAATATTAAATAAAACTCTAGGCAAAGTCCCACAAAATTCAGCCTCCGAGTCACCTTATGAGGGCATCCATGGTTACTAACTGTGCTGGCCGGCCTCCGACGATGCCCTCATAAGGTGACTCGGAGGCTGAATTTTGTGGGACTTTGCCTAGAGTTTTATTTAATATTTTTTATTATACCTAGTCTCACCAAGTGCATGAATGACAATTAATTTTGTCTTTGTTGTTATTTAAATTGCTATTTGCGTAGCTTTTCATTTTTTTCGGTAGATGGCATTAATGGTTCGACAGAACTTCTCATGTCATCTTACCGTTTGTTAGAGATCTTATTCTCTGCTGGCACAGTTCTTCGTCATCAGCTTCTTCACATGAACTTTGTTCTAGGTGAAGAAGTGAGTTATACCATGCTGATGAGCTCTAACAAGAGCGAAACGCGTCCATGGTTACTAACTGTGCTGGCCGGCCTGCGACGATGCCCTCATAAGGTGACTCGGAGGCTGAATTTTGTGGGACTTTGCCTAGAGTTTTATTTAATATTTTTTAGTTATTTTTCAATTGTTCCACAGCAAACGTCAACTTTACGATGACAAATGGTAATTGTCAACTTTTCATAGCAATCGTAGAAAAAAATCCATTCATATCTTCCATTTATTTTTATCTGTTTAATAATCAACGTAATATAAGAACTTGTCATGTATATTGACTGAGTTACAAAATATTAAGGAGTATTTCAAATAGAAGTACAGTTTGCAAATGTGAAAGCAAGCTCTAGCAACTCAATAATCAGCAATAGTAAGCGGACAGCAAACATATTAGGGGCTTCATTTCGATTTCAAACGTACACAAGATTTATGTGTAGCATTACAAGTGCAGAACTACAGTAATAAACTAGGTCGCATGAGTAAATGAACAATCGCATGTCACTTTAACCGACTTTTATTGTGCGAAGGACTATCCTCCCAGGAATAATTCGCTATAAATTTTCTAAACAAGTTATTATGTAATGTTCTGTTACATGAACAAAATTTCTCCCTCTGGAGCCAAATATTTACCCAGAGCAAATACTCGCAGGTAATATAAAACTAGGGTTTATTTTGATGGTATCGTTTTGTTTACAACCGTTGACAATAAACTACACATAGCTTGAAGTTACATTCGGAAATAATTAGTTCAAATGAGAGTTTTATACTTGATTAATATTCTAAATAAATAATGCAATATTATTATTGCGTCATTACTTTCATTTTAGATAATAACTCTGCGGCAAGAAATCGAATTGCATTTCTCTTTATTATATTCTAGTGTAGTCGTAAGAAAACGACAGCAAATTTATATATGTTTACCTTTTATATCTTTGGAAATATAAAGAGATATCAAAATAAATAACAACTTTGAAAAACATTTCAAATAAATTTGTAGGTACAATAATAATAATAATATTAATATATTTTATTTTTGAGATGTAGGTACATATAAAAAGCGTTGTAGATAAATAATAAAATTAAGAACGGTACAAAAATTCGTCAATAGTATAAAAACAGTTTTTCACAAGAAATTCTTTTAGTTTCTTCTTGTAACTGCAGATATTTTTACACATTGTAATATCGTGTGGAATACTGTTAAAGATGTCCACGCCCATGATATCAGAAGAGTTACGGGTGCAATTATATTTCACTAAGGGTTTTCTCAATTTCCCCTTGTTTCTGGTATTTTTATCATGAATGTTATTTTGTGAAATGAATTTTCCTTTATTTTTGTACATATACAGGGTGTTTCAGGACTAGTGTAACAAACTTTAACAGCTTATTCCTGAGGTTATTTTGAGCAAACAATGTCATATAAACATAGGTCCTATTCCTTCTAGTTACCAAAATACAAGAGGTTGAAGTTCTATAAATAACACGAAATTTTCAAATTTTTTGTAATCAAGATACTTTCGAAAAACAAGAATTTTATTGAAAAGTCATACCTTATTTGTCTTAATTAAAAATTGTTGTACTTTTGATTGTATTATTGTTTCATAATGGATGGTTATAGTACTGCTGAATATGCAGATATGATTTTTATTTATAGATTATGTAATGGTAATGCGTCCAGAGAATACCAAGACAGATATCCAAATAGAAGCCAACTTTCCCAACCCCTATTTGCTCGCATTTTTGTTTTCCGAAAGTATCTTGATTACAAAAATTTGAAAATGTCGTGTTATTTATAGAACTTCAACCTCTTGTATTTTGGTAACTAGAAGGAATAGGACCTATGTTCATATGACATTTTTGGCTCAAAATGACCTCAGTAATAAGCTGTTCAAGTTTGTTACACTAGTCCTGAAACACCCTGTATATCCCAACATCAAGTATACAGGATGTTTCAGGACTAGTGTAGTACGAAGTTGTATTTATTACAATTATTAATTAATCAGTTCTTAATTTACGTAAAAGGTTTTCTAAAATTAGTTTGGAGGGAAATAAAGTGAGTAGTAAATACAGGATGTAGTAAATTTCCACAACTCAGAACAACAATAAACACTGAAGCAATTAACACATCATTGTTTGGGTGGGCATCATAGCATCACAAACAGTAAAACGGATATTCAGCTGACTAATTAATTGACTGCAGTGCGTGACTGTCGACTGCATATAGCCGGTGCTTTCTAGGTTCGCTATTAATGGCAAGCAAGTTTCACATCATATTAAGCACTCGTGCCGCAATCACCGCAATCGCCGCAATATAGAACGGTGAATAGTCTATGGCAAATGTCAAGTAAAGTTGAAGGCGAGTATCGTATTCGGTTACGTGGATGTCGTTGTCGAACGAGTGCTTGAAGGCTGAACGTCCTTGTGCTCTAGCTGTGGAGAGGAGACGGTCTGGGCGCGGTACTGCGGTACTGCGGTCTGTGATGTGAGCGTGAGCATTGTTGCAAGAACAATAAACGATCGAATTGCGACCAACACATTGCAGGGAAATATCTCAAGGCATACTGTTCGTGCTACTGGCATTCATTCCCAAAATCATACAGGGCTGAAAGAACTTCAAACTTATGACTAATTGCATAGCAGAAAGTTAAGATGGATTTGAAGACACTGATCGTTTTTGAAACAAGATGTTATTGTTATTATAAATATTCTGTATTGTATATATTTTTATGTAAAATTTATGTGCATATTGTAATAAAAAAATCTGATGTGGACACTACATGACTTCCTTGTACGCATATTAAACTATAGATATTATTATTTAATTGCACATATTTGACATTAAATCTTTTATTTTTTGTTCTTATCCATAGCAAACTGAATTTTTTTTTTAAATCAAAAAATATATAATATTTAAATTTAGATAAAAATTCTTAATGTGCTAGACGCAGTATTTAATTCTCTAAAACTTTTATTTGCAGCATTCATTTCTAAAATTAAAATAATACCATTTTTTTCAAGGAAAACTGTTGGCAGTTTCATACAATGTGCCACTTCCGGTTAGTCTATTTTAACCAAAATCTATTATGTTATTTCCATTGATATAGTAGTCTTATATACCAAATTTGGAAAGTTTTAAATTATATTTGAATATAGTTTTTCATGAAAATCTATTATAGGCTTCAAGTAAAGTACCACTTCCGGTAGTTGTATAATGACCAAAAAGGGAGGTGCACAACTAGATGTTATAACAGTCCTAAATATAAAGTTACAATTTTCTACGGCTTACCGTTTTTGAGTTATGCGAGATACATACGTACGTACATACGTACGTACCGACGGCACGACGAAATTAGTCAAAATGGATTCAGGGAGGGCCAAAATACCTATTTCCGTTGAAATCTGAGAACCGAAAATTTTCGCGATTACAATACTTCCTTACTTTATACAAGGAAGTAAAAATGATTCAATTTCTCAAAAAAGTTAGGATGAAGGACATAAAAAAATTCAGTATATTTTTAAAGCATACTTACTATTTTTGTTTACGATCATACTAAAAGTATTATTATTATTATTTAATTCATGCTTGTAGCTTTTAATTTTGTTCAGAATTAAAGTACATTTTATTCTATTTTGTTGTAAGTTGTGGGATACAATCAAAATCATTTTGTTATACATTTTATTTCATTTCATTTCTCTTTTCTTCTGTAGTTCTTATTACTAAAAGTATGTCATTATGTTTATCGGATAGCGTGCAATAATAGCTATTGTATCTTTTAGTAAATAACATAATGAATCTTAATACAATGCAGAGAATCTACAACTGATAGTTAATTAAAACAATTAGAATAAAATTGTGTTTTTGGTTGTAAGTTGAAATCAGCAAAGCTTGTACTCAAGAACTATCAAGAAGAAAAGAAAAAAATCTTGTACATGTCCCTAAATTTCCAAATTCGTGATTTAAGCACACATTAGATTTATTTGTATGGAGCTAACATATCTTGAAAAGCAAGTTTATGATGAATGAGTGACACTTAAATATCGGACGCAACATTGCGGAAATAATTAATTTATCGGCACAAATATAATTTTGGTAAGTGACAGAACTCAAGCTAGAAAATGGAGCGGAAACAGTTCAAATTTAGATTTTAATTTAATTGTACATACATAAATTAAAGTGAAGAAGGAAAACAGCAAGGAAATAATAGTTAATTATGTACCAAAGGCATCTAGTAACGTCCTTGCTGTATAAGATTTTATTTTTCATTAGAATATGTAGAATTAGTCTAAATTTATAATAATTATTATTATTGCTTGATTATTAATAAGTATAAGAGTATTAAATAACTTTGGCATTGTGTGAACGGAGTTGGCTTTACGAATTATAATGCCTTGGTCGTTATGGAGCTGTTTATATACTTAGCAATATAGCTATAAAAAACAAATAATGTTCAAATGAAAAATAAAATATTTAAAGCATATTTTTTCCTGGGTATAAAAGTCGGTTTCTATGGCATCAAATTAGTGACAGAATTAATACATTTTAATTCGCTAAGCCGTTGCTAAGAGTGACTGGACTAAAATGTGCTTTTTCTCCTATTGTTAAAAACGACGGGAAAAAAGTGTATTTTAGTGCCGTTGTCAAGAATATTTTACTGATTTCTAAGGAAAGAAAAATTAAAAGTGATTTCAAATCATTCATTTATTAAAAATTATAAAGTAAACACATGGCTATGTTTCACAAAATTCAGCGTTACCAGCTTCTTCACATGAACTTTGTTCTAGGTGAAGAAGTGAGTTATACCATACTGATGAGCTCTAATAAGAGCGAAACGCGTCTATGGTTACTAACTGTGCTGGCCAGCCTCTGACGATGCCCTCATAAGGTGACTTGGAGGCTGAATTTTGTGAAACATAGCCAAGTGTTTACTTTATATTTTTTATTAAACCTTGTTTCACCAAGTGTTGGATGACAATTAATTTTGTCTTTGTTGTCATTCATTTATTTATTTAAAAAATAAATACAAAATAAATATTAATAAATACAAATATGTTATATTTTTTCACGTGTGCAGTGCGGTTAACAGCTGTCAAAACACGGCTCCCAAAGATGTTAGTGAAAGGTTAGCCACAGAGGTAATTTTAATATGGTAAAAATTGTTTGTCGGCTGTGAAAATTGAATCCGGGTTTTGAAATCCACAATTTGATTCGTTACCACTAAGCCACATATCCCATAAAAAATTATAAACATGCTCTCCTTTAATGTATAATATACAGGGTGTTTCAGGACTAGTGTAACAAACTTTAACAGCTTATTCCTGAGGTCATTTTGAGCCAAAAATGTCATATAAACATATGTCCTATTCCTTCTAGTTACCAAACTACAAGAGATTGAAGTTCTATAAATAACACGAAATTTTCAAATTTTTTTAATCAAGAAACTTTCGGAAAGCAAGAGTCTTATTAAAAAGTCTTACCTTATTTATCTTAATTAGTTTGATTTATTAATATAAACGAATACGATTTAGAGAACAAAACATAAAATGATACAATTAAATAGACACAGAACAACATAACCAAACATGGAATAGGTTAACACAATATGAAATAAGATAACAAATTTAAAAAAAATTACAGCAAGTGTTCAAAATGAGCGCCTTGAACTCGTATGCATGTTATTATTAATAAATAAAATTAATTAAGACAAATAAGGTATGACTTTTCAATAAAACTCTTGTTTTCCGAAAGTATCTTGATTACAAAAATTTGAAAATTTCGTGTTATTTATAAAATTTCAACGTCTTGTATTTTGGTAACTAGAAGGAATAGGACATATGTTTATGACATTTTTGGCTCAAAATGGCCTCAGGAATAAGTTGTTAAAGTTTGTTACACTAGTCCTGAAACACCCTGTACTATTTTTATTGATAAAAAGGTAATAATATGAGGCAGATAAATGTGTAATATTTCTTATAAAATATTATTATTGTTATTGTTATTATATATAGTTATATAAAGTGTGGTAATATATTATTTTTTAATTTATTTTATAGGTAGTGCAGCTGTAAACAACTTTAATAGCAGTTCAATTCTTATTTACAATTGGACACCACGTCGTGTAAAATAACATAAATTATAACTAGTAGAAAATCTGGCGCTGGCTATTTTACATTTCGTAAGATTCAAAATCAAACTTCAACTTCCTATTATAATACAATACAGATATGCAAGCCATTGTGAAAATCCCTCCTTGAATTTCAAAAGAAATTTTCCAAAACGTTCTTTATTCAGTGTGAGAAGATTCATACTCTTAACAGAAGGAAGGTACTCTTCTCCTAGTGCAACTCCAGGTTTAGCAGTAAAGACAATCGTAAACAAAACATATTCCACGTTCTGGTTGTTTCTACGTTATCTCGTTCTTCGTCTCGCGTGCAAGAGTCAAGTCCGACCGGCTGGATACCGTTACCTCGAGCTGCGCTCACGACAAAGAGAGCGCTAGCGTCTGACAGAGAAAGCCGCAGAGTGGGGGCTGGTACCTGTTGGCGAGCGTCGAAGCCCAGCCGCCGCGCTCAAACAATCCAAACACTCAGCAAGGTACGGTAGCATGGGGATGATGCTCACGTGTTCGACTCAGTGTATAGTGACAGTTTAGTGTTCTCCAGGTGATTATTAAACCAAGTGTTGTGATGATACTTTCTGTGATGCATTTTCGTGATGCTGTGTTTTCTGCACGTGACCGTGATCTAAGGTGAACATCTGACCGCACAGCTCTTTAACAGGATCAACATGCATAAGGAAAGGTTAGTCTTGTTTTTATTTCTTCTATTATTTTTCTTGATATTTGTATTTACTTTGCGTTGAAACTACAACAAAATATTAAAAGTATTCTCAGATGGCATCGAATAAAACAGGATTTAGCCGGAATCTGAATGTGTATCATGAATTCAATTGTACAGCTGACCGCACATTCTACTTTTTACGTCACAACTATTTAAAAATGCTGCAATGCAGGAACTTTCTTGTCCGTAAATTTGATACACGATCACAGATGATTAAGTTTTATTCTATATTACTCTTACAACTAATATTAAATGTTAAATTATTTTAACAATAACAAATATGTAAACAAATATTTTTTTTACAAATCAAAATGGTTCGGCAAATAATTATAATATTATTTATATAGTTAGCAAGCAATTGCCTCGAAATATTTTAATTAATTTCTCTAATTTGTTGCATTTAAATGAGTTAATCTATAATAAATAAAGTGAGCGAATAGATTTAGTATTGTATATGCAATTTAGTAGCTTTTGATTTGCAAAAAAATGATTTTTCTATTTATTTCAGACATGGCATATTTATAAATTTAAATTGATAATTATTCTTACCTATAAATAATAATTGCAATCAAATCATTTCAAAAAACAATTAAAATAACATAGATATTTGAACCTGGAACATTTTGATATCAGATCAAACGTTCTTGTACATTTCTCTGAGCTCATGTATGGATCGTTTTACGTACATTTAAATAATGTTGCCTCTCTATTATCTTAAAAAAAAAAATCTGATGTGGACACCACATGACTTCCTTGTACACGTATTAAACTATAGATATTTTTTTAATTGCACATATTTGACATTAAATCTTTTATTTTTTGTTCTAATCCATAGCAAACATAATTTTAAAAAAAATCAAAAAATATATAATATTTAAATTTAGATATCTCGTTTATGCAAAAAGCTAATTTAAAAATTCTTAATGTGCTAGACGCAGAATTTAATTCTCTAAAACTTTTATTTACAGCATTTATTTCTAAAATTATAATAATACCATTTTTTTCAAGGAAAACTGTTAGCAGCTTCATGTAATGTGTCACTTCCGGTTAGTCTATTTTAAACAAAATCTATTATGTTATTTCCATTGATATAGTAGTCTTATATACCAAATTTGGAAAGTTTTAAATTATATTTGAGTATAGTTTTTCATGAAAATCTATTATAGGCTTCAAGTAAAGTACCACTTCCGGTAGTTGTATAATGACCAAAAAGGGAGGTGCACAACTAGATGTTATAACAGTCCTAAATATAAAGTTTCAATTTTCTACGGCTTACCGTTTTTGAGTTATGCGAGATACGTACGTACGTACGTACAGACGGCATGACGAAATTAGTCAAAATGAATTCAGGGAGGGCCAAAATACCTATTTCCGTTGAAATCTGAGAACCGAAAATTTTCGCGATTACAATACTTCCTTTACTTCGTACAAGGAAGTAAAAACACACAAATAAAAACTATGTCTATATATATTGTTTATCAAATAATTATTTACAATATGAAATTGTAATATATATTTTTATTATTATTTTGCATATTGATCTTGAAATATTGTGTAGAAAGTGACTCATTTTTTAGCACTTGTAAAAATCGCGAACAAAAGTAAATCATTTCACTTTTATTCATTATTTTTATTTATTTATCTCTTTAGAGATCATTTAAAAGTTAACAACATGCTATCAGAATTTTGATATCTGTCAAAATAATTTTTTATTTTTAGGTCCGTAAAATTAATCTAATATGCAAAAAATTACGTGTACAGCACGTAATGAAAGTATCTTTTTTCACTTATTTGATTAATATACTTCGGTTTCGCATTCACGCATCGAATTTCAAATTAATAAAAAAATGTATTGCTATCATTACTAATTGTACAAATAATTATTGTTACTATATTAACATTATTCTAAATTTAGTTTTGACTTATGTCAACATAATTAAAAAAAAAATCTATGTTGAAAATATTGTAATAAAAAATAATTAAAATATATCATCAAGCCTTTTACCCAATACTGGGTATGGCACTCTGCTATAAGCAGATCTCCGTAAGTGATATATTTCTTCGCGTGAAATGCGGTTACCATTCGTCAAATCACGGCCCCAAAAGATGTTAGTGGAGGGAGAGCCACAGAGGTAGATTTAAAGAACCAGGGTTCTCAAGAGCCACTGGCCAACTCAATATCACTGAGCCACCTACCCCATAATAACAATTAAATTTAAGTTCGTTAAAATGTCGTTAAATTTGATGAAATTAAATGTCAAGATTAGCTGGTAAATATTTTTAAAGAATGTTTTCCACCTGTTACTGTCTTATAATTGGGCATCTGTTCAAAGAATAAAAAAAAATACAATAAATTATCCATCATAAATAGCGCTGGAATATAAAATAAGTCCTTAGAAGCACATGCATAGTAATCACATTGAATATTCACCGATAAAATATCTATGTGGGCACGAATTTTAACCTGGAATCTGTTGCTGTTAATTAAAATAAACAAACAAAAAACTGTAACTGTATTTGCTAACGTTAAGTACCGGTTAGTGCTCAACCAATACTTGAGAATCTTGTACTAGAAATTTAACAGTAGTCTGTGACAGATGACAAACTAACTAATTCGATGTCAATTTTATGTTGTGGCACACAAAACAGAAGCCAGTTATTGACACAAATCCATCGATTCGTAAGCTGAAAATGACATTTGTCTAACTTAATTATATAAACGGGTGAATTCGGAATCAATATCCATGAACACTGTTTGTTATCTGACTTTCTTATCAACACATTTACAAGTTTATTTTCAAAGCATTTCTAAAAACAAATTTCATGTTTATATATCTCATTTAAATTTTAAATGCCTGTTAAGAGTAGATTAAATTAAGATAAATTTAAGTCATTATTAGACGTTTTAAATGACATACATTTCAGACTAAACATAATTTCAAATGAATTGATAATTACTGAATTTATTTGTTGTACAAGACATACGTAATTATTATTAATAATAATAAAATGATTCATTAGTAAAGTTCAGCAAAATTATTTTAAAATTTTATCAGTAGCAGATGATCACAATAAATAATTAATAAAAATATTTTAACTTTTAAATAAATAAAATATAAATATATCATCACGCTTTTACCCCATTACTGGGTGTAGCACTATGCTGTAGCAAATTTTAGTAAGTGATATATTTCTTTGTATCAAATGCAGTTACCAGTCGTAAAATCACGACCCCCAAAGAGGTTAGGGGTGAGGAAAACACAGGTGTAATTTTAACGTGGTGAAAATTGTTTGTTTATGGGGTAGGTGGCTCAGTGGTATCGAGTCGGCCTTTGGATCTTGAAAACCTTGGTTCGATTCCCACAGCCTACAAACAATTTTCACCAATTTAAAAAATCTACCCCTGTGGCTCCTCCTCCACTAATATCTTTGGAGGCCGTGATTTGACGGCTGGTAACCGCACTTCAACGCGAAAAAATATATCACTTACCGAGTTCTGCTTATACAGAGTGCCACATCCAGTGATGGGTAAAAGGCGTGATGATATATTTATTTATATTTATTTATTTATTTAAAATTGTTTGTCGGCTGTGGGAATCGAACCCGGGTTTTTAACAAAACAAAAAAAACATACATGATCATCAAGCTTAGAATTAATTTTCTTTCTATCATTCATATTTTCATTATGTCTCAAGAAAAGAATAACGCAAATTTCGTTTGTTTTTGCAGTGTCATGATTGAAAAAATGACATAATTGTCAAGCCATTTAAGATGGCGTGTCAAATGTATGCTATAACCGATTAACATGGAAATGCCTTTTTTCCGCTACCGTTACTTTCCAGGTAAATTTACAGAAAAAGTTTCAAGCAAAAGTTGTAGAGAATTAAATTCTACATTTAACTAATTAGTTTATACGTTTAAATTCACACAAATTTTAGTGCGAAACTTAGTTTAAAAGTTGTCATTTGTATGTACTTAAAATAAACAAAAGTGAACCATCGGGACGATTTGTTTGAATGTAGATTATCTGTGGCAGTTTAAATAATTTAGAGCTTGAGCGCGAATAGAACTCGGGATCTCCGGATTCGAATTCCGTAATGTTATCCACACCACCGTTGCCGGATATTCATTACGAAATTCTTTTTAACAAAAATCCTGTAGAAAGCGACACATTTTCAGTTATTTTCATGAAAAAAAGTAAAGACCACATTTTTATTTGTTTAATTTTACTTTTTTCATGATGTTCATTTATTTATTTGGATATCATTTATAATTTAACAATAATGCTATCAGAATTTTAATAGGTGTCAAAATAATTTATATCTACGTAAAATCAGTCGAATATGCAAAAAATACAATATACACTGAAAGCATATTTTTTACTAATTTTGATTAATAAATTCATGAGAAAAGTATTACTTTCATCACTAGTTGCATAAATAACTATTATAAAGATAAAATTATATAAATAAATATATAAAATATATCATCACGCTTTTTACCCATTACTGGCTGTGGCACTTTGTCTAAGCAGATCTCGGTAAGTGATATATTTTTAAGCGTGAAGTTCGGTTACCAGCCGTCAAATCACGTCATAGTGGAGAGGGAGCCACAGGGGTAGATTTAATTTGGTGAAAATTGTTCGTCGACTGTGAGGATCGAACCAGGGTTCTCAAGATCCACAGGCCGACTCGATAAGATAAAAGGTGTATTCTATTTGCCATTTTCATGAACTAAATCACGAAACTATTTATTTGACTTGTTTACTTCACTTTCATTACTTTCAGTACTGGATTTACTAATTCGTATTGAACTAAAAGTAATTAGTGCATTATTTTGCTTAATTTAGTTCTTTTAGTTAAATAAATATAAATAAAATAAAAATATATCATCACGCCATTTACCCATTACTGGGTGTAGCACTCTGCCTAAGCAGATCTCGGTAAGTGATATATTTTTTCGCGTGAAGTGCGGTTACCAGTCGTCAAATCACGGCCCTCAAAGATATTAGTGGAGAGGGAGCCACAGGGGTAGATTTAAATTGGTGAAAATTGTTTGTCGGTTGTGGGGATCGAACCAGGGTTCTCAAGATCCACAGGCCGACTCGATACCACTGATTTATTTGAACTGATTTAAGTGAACCGACTGACAAATGGAATCGAGCTAAAGGCCAAGTTATAATTTAGTTCACATATTTTCCGGGTTTAATTTCTCGATGGTGGGCGCTGTATATTGTATGTTATGAAACAGTAACAATTGCAAATTTGTATTTTAACTAAATAAATAAGTAAAATGAAACGTGTGGACTAATTTAAATGCAAAATTTATTCTAAAACTTTTCTCTTTTCCTTCGCGGAACGAGGAAAGCAACGATATAAATATAAACTTATTTCCCATGTTAATCATTTTTGATGGAGTTTACGTGAGACGCGATTTTTGTATGAATTTTTTTCTGTAGAGATGTAATATTTAAATACGGTAAATTTCATGTCAAAATGTCAGCTATTTTGACAAGTATCATTTTAATGAAATTTATGACAGGAATCAATTTACCAAGGACCGACTATTATTACATCTGAAAATCACAACCAATTTGAATTTTCACTTTCGTATATAATTTAGTGAGAAATCAAAGCTAAATCCAATATAAATCAAGTATAATTTTATAACTAGCAGTTTTTTCGTCATTAAAAACTTTCAACCCTGAAACCAGAAATTAAATATAATTATCAGCGCATATAAAACAGATTTCGATTAGTGAAAACAAAACATTAAACAACTATTTCCTATTCACCTACACAACTTTTACTTATGAACATTTTATAATAAACAATTAACTTTATCTAGCTAGCTTTGATTACTAAATAAACGTGAAGAACAAATGAGCGCGGTAAAGAAAGTGCGTTAAAATCGCGTGTGGAAATTCAATTTTATCAAGGGAATAGTTTCAGACAGACCGTTATTTCAACAGCGCCGTGCGTCACACTGCGGCATGTAATTTAAACACATT
Source organism: Pterostichus niger (assembly GCA_947425015.1). Taxonomy (NCBI): domain Eukaryota; kingdom Metazoa; phylum Arthropoda; class Insecta; order Coleoptera; family Carabidae; genus Pterostichus; species Pterostichus niger. The sequence continues at coordinate 2,828,086 of OX380341.1, read as the reverse complement.
GACAAGAAATGACAAGCGAAATCTCTTGTAAGCGGACACTTACTGTGCAGTAATTTTTATTACTGATGTAGCAATGACTAATGACGGTATAGTAGAAAATTTTAAGGGATACTTCTGAAAACATCTATTAAAACCATTAAAAACTAGTGCAATATTAAAAAAAAAGTGATGTGGACACCACATGACTTCCTTGTACGCGTAAAGAAAAACTTGCCCAACTATAAAACTCACGCTCAGTCTCATGAATACAGCACTAGAAACTATTCTAATTTGATTAATCCAATAATTATGTTAAAAAAAACTAAAGTAAACTGCATAAACTTAAAAATATTTAATAAATTAGAACATGAAATAAGAAATTTAGAAGTAAAAAAATTTAGAAATATTGTTTTCCAAAAATTAATTGCTAAATCATATTATAACATCGACGAGTATCTTAAATAATGTAGCATTTGACTACGAAAACCGGCAGTACGGCAGTGTAAAAACTGCGGCTCGGTGTGCCCGGTAGGCCCAGGCCCGATTTGGGCTGTAGCGCCACAGATGATGATGAGTATCTGACAGATACACATTTCTGAACTTTTATTATAAATAAAATGTAAAATTTTTATACTTCAATTAGGTATTATGTAATTTTATCTTGTTTTTTGATGTATGTAAATTTGTACTTGTATTATTATATTATGTGACGTACTGTGCATGTATTATTGCTTTACAGTAAATAAATATTATTATTATTATAGTATACCTACATTTTTTTTCTTGCACATATTTGACGTAATTTGACATTGACATTACATTTTTTATTTCCTTCATGAAGTCAAACTTCATTGAATTGCGCTAACACTTATTGACATTTCATTCAATCATTTTGCCATATAAAATTTGACGTGAGTTTTTTTTTTAAGGTCAAGTAATGCCATCTAGAGATTTTTATTTCAATTAAATGAAAGTGACCACGCTGTCAAGTTACAAAAACAACCTTAAAATATTTGAAAATTAATGTACAGTAACCTCTAAATATTTTAGATTTAAATATGTATGATAAAATGAAATACATTTACAGAAATTGCGTATGTTATTTATGGGGTAGGTGGCTCAGTGGTATCGAGTCGGCCTGTGGATCTTGAGAACCCTGGTTTGATCCCCACAGCCGACCAACAATTTTCACTAATTTAATTCTACCCCTGTGGCTTCCTCTCCACTAATATCTTTGAGGGCCGTGAGTTGACGGCTGGTAACCGCACTACACGCTAAAAAATATATCACGTACCGAGATCTGCTTAGGCAGAGTGTCACACCCAGTAATGGGTAAATGGCGTGATGATATATTTATTTATTTATTTATTTTATATTTATATATTCAATATTATTAGATTAGATTAGGTTAGGTTAGATGCAGCGTAACTCCTCAGAGGCGCTAGTTGAAACTAGTAATTTTAATAATATGAAATAACCTTAAAATATTTGAAAATGGAAGTTTATACATTTAATGGAAATGCGTACCTATTTTATTTATAAATTCAATATTAATATTTAAGGTTATGTTAGTTACGATATATTTCGTCAGAGACGTTAGTTGGCGTGCCCGCGCTGTAAATTTGAAACTAGGAATTTAATGACATATGAAACGGCCATAACAAGTGTACTGCAATTCTATGAAGTTGGCCATGCCTTCATTTATATTCATTTTTTTGATAACGTAATTCAATCCCTTAAACATGTCTACTTTTTTTTTTAATGAAATCCTTAATAGTTTTTGTTGAATATTATATCGCTGAATGCTAGGAAATTATTTGTTTTATTTTACTTTACCCTACATATTTCATAAAATAATTTCTATTTTGCAATATGCATTTAGATACTAGTCATGTGCTGCCATCTTTTGCGCTAACGATCTCATAGAAATGATTCAACTTTTTCTTTTGCTTTATAACTATGGTAAAAAATTGTTTACTAATTATATTTATAAACGTAAACCTACCTGCTTTTCCAACTAATTTAATCATTAAATTAATAATTAATTTCGAATAGAACTTCTTTCGCATTAAAATTCAGTGACACAGCTGGAAAATAAGGTTAGGAAACTTACGTTCTATATAAACAGGTAATTCCTCTAGTTCCGCGTAAATTTTGTAATTCGCTTAATATAACCACATTTTTCAATATTTATTTAATTTACATGTCGATTTTCGATGAAGAAATAAGCCGCGTCAAACGAAAAACTCTCCATTTTTAAATACACTACTCAAAATTTTAAAAATTGAATATTAAATTATATATTATAAATATTTGTAAGAATACCTAAGATATTATTTTTCTTTATAATATAATTTATATAAATTTTTATATTAAACACTTCTTAAATACATATTTTAGAACAAGAAGAAAACAGATAATACTCTCTAGGCTCGAGCGGAAGTCGAGGTTTGCCAACTTCACACAAGGGATAATCGCTCCCTCCCGTGAAGCATATTATACTTCTCGTAACAAGTGCACAAAAATTCCTGTCTTATCGGGACAAATGTCAAATATGGGTTGCGTAAGTAGTTACCTAGGAAACGCCGCAAACAGCTAATAATCGTAGTCCCTAGGGAGAGAAACATTATGTTTGTCTCCCTAGGGGGGAAAAGCAGTGCTTCTCTCTCTAAAATTAGGGAATAAGAACGTGTTTCATGTGCATGTGTTACGAAAAATACATATTTATAATATAATTCATAGTTTTAATTTTAAAAACATTCCTGTACAATTTTGAGCAGTGTACATTGCCAATGGTGCCAAGTAAAAAGTCTGTTGAATAGAGGGGCCCGCTTTAAAGATTTGTCTGTTACGAGAGATTTCACTGGCATGAAATGATATTTAGCGGCGCCAGGACTGGCGCGACCCGCCCTGACCTTTGTCGCATTTTTACGTAACCAATGTTGATAATAGGACTTTCACTGGGAACTTTTCGTTTAGCGTTTCCTCAAAAGGAGAAATCAAATCAGGAATTGAGAAAAAATCACATTCTTTGATGCGTGATGCGTTTGGAATTAATTATAATGTTTAGTAGAAAGTTTTAATATTGTGTTGAAAAGTCAAAAATACTTTACGCAGATACTTTTCACACTTGTAATATTATTGTTTGGGAAAAAACTTGTAATTTGTTTTATTTATCATTTAACGACCTTCCTTTCACGGTTTAAATATTTTTATTTTATAAAAAAGGTGCATACAATCTTCCAGTGACGTACACAACAAACATATAATGGGGCAATTTAGTTACATCTGGATCATTCTATTCGGTTGATATTTTTGCATTGTTTCAGAATTTATGGCATTTATTTTAACTCGTTCACAAAATTAATTGCAGTTTACATAAATAAATATATCAGCACGACATTTACCCATTACTGGGTGTGGCACTCTGCCTAAGCAGATCGACAAGTGATATATTTTTCGCGTGAAGTGCGGTTACCAGCCGTCAACTCACGGCCCTCAAAGATATTAATGAAGAGGGAGAGCCACAGGGGTAGATTTAAATTAGTGAAAATTGTTTGTCGGCTGTGGGGATCGAACCATGGTTCTCAAGATCCACTCGATCGACTCGATACCACTGAGCTACCTTCCCCATGTTTACATGTAGTACACATTTCTAGTGCCACTGGTTTAAGAGTTATTTCTAATATATTAATAATTAAATTATAATTATATCACTTATCTGATGTATCTATTGTAGTATTTATAATTATAATTTAATTATTAATATATTAGAAATAACTCTCAAAACAGTAAGGTTCGAAGATGTATATCGATCGATATATATCATGATATTTATTTTGATATATATCGTCATATTTTTGCAATGATATATATCCATTATATAAAAATATGAAATAGTTTTTGAGATATAGCCTCCGGAGAAGTGAAATTTTTGGAATTTTTCAGTTTTTCTACTTTTCCGAGGCTATATCTCGAAAACTAAATGTGATATGAAAACGCGCTCAACGGCATTAATTTTCTCGTGCTTCAGTTAACTTATAAACATAGTTTCAGCGATTTTTATTTTTTTTCTATTTTCCGCCAGAAAAATCGCAAAAAGCGATTTTTTAACATTTTCTCGAAAACCAGAAGTCATATGCATTTGAAGATTGCACCACTGGATTCAGTGGGACAAAATACATATGTATGTAAATTTTCGTTTTAATAATCCTACGATTAAGGATTTTTGGGAAAATTGAATTAAAATCTGAAAAAAACAAAGGGGTACCCCTTAGGAAATAATTAAAAATATTAAATTGCATAAAATTGTATGAAAATTTGCTTATAAGTCAATTCGGACACGGGGAATTCAACGCCGTTGAGCGCATTTCCATATCTTGTTTAGTTTTTGAGATATAGCCTCCGGAAAAGTGAAATTTATCGAATTTTTTAGTTTTTCTACTTTTCCGAGGCTATATCTCAAAAACTAAATGTGATATGAAAACGCGCTCAACGGCATTAATTTTCTCGTGCTTCAGTTAACTTATAAACATAGTTTCAGCGATTTTTATTTTTTTTCAATTTTCCGCCAAAAAAAATCGCAAAAGGCGGTTTTTTAACATTTTCTCGAAAACCAGAAGTCATATGCATTTGAAGATTGCACCACTGGATTCAGTGGGTCAAAATACATATGTATGTAAATTTTCGTTTTAATAATCCTACGATTAAGGATTTTTGGGAAAATTGAATTAAAATCTGAAAAAACCAAAGGGGTACCCCTTAGGAAATAATTAAAAATATTAAATTGCATAAAATTGTATGAAAATTTGCTTATAAGTTAATTCGGACACGGGGAATTCAACGCCGTTGAGCGCATTTCCATATCTTGTTTAGTTTTTGAGATATAGCCTCCGGAAAAGTGAAATTTATCGAATTTTTCAGTTTTTCTACTTTTCCGAGGCTATATCTCAAAAACTAAATGTGATATGAAAAAGCGCTCAACGGTATTAATTTTCTCGTGCTTCAGTTAACTTATAAACATAGTTTCAGCGATTTTTATTTTTTTTCAATTTTCCGCCAAAAAAAATCGCAAAAAGCGGTTTTTTAACATTTTCTCGAAAACCAGAAGTCATATGCATTTGAAGATTGCACCACTGGATTCAGTGGGTCAAAATACATATGTATGTAAATTTTCGTTTTAATAATCCTACGATTAAGGATTTTTGGGAAAATTGAATTAAAATCTGAAAAAACCAAAGGGGTACCCCTTAGGAAATAATTAAAAATATTAAATTGCATAAAATTGTATGAAAATTTGCTTATAAGTTAATTCGGACACGGGGAATTCAACGCCGTTGAGCGCATTTCCATATCTTGTTTAGTTTTTGAGATATAGCCTCCGGAAAAGTGAAATTTTTCTAATTTTTCAGTTTTTCTAAATGTGTACAAAAACTAAAATTAAAAAATAAATATCCAAAAAGTGATATTTATCTGATATATATCCTATATATCAGATATTTTGATATTTATTATAAATATCATGATATTTACGAACCCTGCAAAACAGTGACACTAAACATGATTATTTTATGTATAAAACAAATAATTTTCCAAATTAAAAAAAAATCTGTTATCTTATATTCGGGCAGATTCGGCAATATACGTCAGCGATTGGTGGACCAGCTGTACTCTGATTTGTCGAAAAGAATCGCAGTTAAAGTCGTACTTTTCATAACAATTTAAATTAGCTCTATTATTATACGATTACATAAAAAATATTTAATAGCGATAAACAAATATTTAAACAATTAATTAGATTCTAAAATATTGTCCCAATTTTGACAGTTCTTTCCAAAACTTGTTTTTTTGTTATTAAAAGAAAAAGGTCTTAACTAAATTTGGTCTATACCTAAATAAATACTCCTTTTGATAATTTGTATAGGCACGCCACTGAAACACAGTAGATTATTACAAGTATACAAAAATTACGAATTGTAACTGACAGTTGCTAGTCAGCACATTATGTTCGAGAAGGCCATGAAATTTAAAATGAAAATAAAATAATTGAAAACACTACAACAAACTAATAATAATGGACCTTTTACATATAATTAAATCAAATTTTTAAGACCCATTAAAATGATTCAATTTATTTAAGATGTCAATATTATTACACCTAAATGTGGAAGATGTATACTTCTAAATTTAATATTGATGAAAACATTTCAAGTGCTTTATTTTTCGTGTCGAGTCCTTGGAAGTTATGGCATCACAATAATAAATAATATACAAGTACAATATGAATGTAAAAACACTCTACATTTGTCTGTATCTAGTTTTTTTTTTTTTTTTCGGAAAATACATTAAAGTAATTAATACGGCAGCACAAAGGACAATCACACAATAAACAGTAAATTTTCAACAAAAAATCCTTGACATATGAACATAAATATATAATAAAACGAAACAATGACAGAATTGCAAAATGTTAATTTTATTCTTCAACAATGTCCACAGTAGAAACTTCAGATAAAATTAATGAGTCTTTAATTAATAAGAGGTAAATGTGGAAAAGTAAAAAAATTGTTGAAATTTAAGTTGTCGCGACGTAATTGGATGAAGTTAGAGTTTTAAAAAAATGGTTGCTCGTTTTGTACATACGCCTCCCGGGTTTCATTAAGGACCGACATTTTTAAATTATTTTTAGGTGTACCAAATACAGTTAAATAAGAAAAAAATTCCACAGATTAAATTCAATTCATTTTTTAAACTTTAAAATAAATTAATTTGGTAACGAAATTTTATTATGATTCTTTCATATTTTTTGTTTATTTAATGGGGTAGGTGGCTCAGTGGTATCGAGTCGGCCTGTGGATCTTGAGAACCCTGGTTCGATCCCCACAGCCGACAAACAATTTTCACCAATTTAAAAATCTACCCCTGTGTCTCCTCCTCCACTAATATCTTTGAGGGCCGTGATTTAACGGCTGGTAACCGCACTTCACGCGAAAAAATATATCACTTACCGAGATCTGCTTACAGCAGAGTGCCACACTCAGTAATGGGTAAAAGGCGTGATGATATATTTATATTTATTTAAATAAAATGCATCGAAATACATTTCTTATTTTACGACCACATAATTTTCCATTCAACTATTATAAAAATAAATATATCATCATGCCTTTTACCCATTACTGGGTGTGCTACTCAAACGTAACAGATATCAGTAAATGACATATTTATACTAGTGTAACAGCCTCGCTGGCTCTCAGTATATGTCCATCTTTTTCGCTTTTCATTTCCGTTCTCTGTACAGCGTCACAAATTTCGTAACGCATCCGCTAGTTTACTCTCCAATTTCCCAGCGCGCTTAAAAACAATTATTTCAAAAATAATTTTTAAAATAAATATATCATCACGTCTTTTACCCATTACTGAGTGTGGCACTCCACCGTATCAGATCTCGATAAGTGATATATTTCTTCGCGTGAATGTGGTTGCTAGCCGTTAAATCCCCCAAAAATGTTAATTTTTCTCTCTATTTTGTTATGTGCTACCGGAACAAATAAATAAATAAATTTCACAAAAATGATTTCACTTTACTTTTTAATAATGTATAATTACGGTTTATTAAAATTTTACTTCGATGAAATTAACATTTACCTATTTACCAGACGAGGGATTAATATTTTACATATAAATTATGTATTATCAATACATGCTACAAATAATTTAATTATGGCGGAAATTAATTTACTCATTAGTAAATACCAGGAGAATATTAAATTAAATACCCAGATATTCAATACAATATTCTGTTTATATCCGCATACCTTCAATAATATCCTGTTTCTATTAATGTGTATTATTTAATTTTAAAGTGGGTATTATAAAACAATAAATATGTGTTATTTTATATTATAGTATCTTGCGTAACATTAATGTATTCATAAAGTATAAATTTCTTTCAATAATTCATATAATTTTCACTTTTTGTTTCTCTTTGGAAACCTATTAACTTATTTCAAGCGGATTAATGCGGAAGTCGAATTGAAAGATTGAAACATAATCCGAAATATTACAACTTCCGGTAGATGAATCAGGGTAAGAGATTGTGTCAGTGACGTAGGCGTAAGATCCATATTTGGAGGGGTTCGTACTACGTCATATCAACGGAGTTTATGGGTCTATAAAAATGAAGTAAAGTATAAAAGTACCTACGTTCTTGTTTAGTAATTTATTTTCTTTGTATTGGTATTAGTATGCCTGCATGTTTAGAATAATTATTATTTTTAACTGTACATATACATTCAATGCTAATAAATAAATAAATATAAATATATCATCACGCTTTTTACCCATCACTGGGTGTGGCACTCTGCCTAAGCAGATCTCGGTAAGTGATATATTTTTTCACGTGAAGTGCGGTTACCAGCCGTCAAATCACGGCCTCCAAAGATATTAGTGGAGGAGGAGCCACAGGGGTAGATTTTTAAAATTGAGCCACCTACCCCATTCAGTGCTGATTTTCCATATTTTGAAAATAGTGTTTTAGGGCCCCTGCCCTTTCAACTAATATTTCACTAGCAAATAAAATGTAAAACTGAATTTAAAATACATATTTAGAACGTTAGAACAATACAAAAAGTTCTATTAGATATAACTGTACACTGTATAGGTATGTTATTAAATACTTCGTTTAAGAGATTAATGGGGTAGGTGGCTCAGTGGTATCGAGTCGGGCTGTGGATCTTGAGAACCCTGGTTTGATTCCCACCGCCGACAATTTTCACCAATTTAAAAAATCTATCCCTGTGGCTCCTCCTTCACTAATATCTTTGGTGGCCGTGATTTGACGACTGGTAACCGCATCTCATGCGAAAAAATATATCACTTACAGAGATCTGCTTAGGCAGAGTGCCACACCCAGTAATGGGTAAAAGGCGTGATGATATATTTATTTATTTATTTATGAAATAAATACCTACTTTTATTTTAAATCCGTGATTTAACGGCTGGTAACCACACTTCACCCGCATAATTATATCACTTGCTGAGATCTGCTGCGGCAAAGTGCCAGTACCAGTAATGCGTGATGATATATTTATATTTTTTAAGTATTACAATTAAGTGAACCCATTACTAGGTAAAAGGCGTGATGATATATTTATTTATATTTAAGAGATATTGACATAAACTTGCAAATGTACATTTTTGGTTGAACCAGTTCAAAAATCGATAATTATTAAAATATGGTTCTATATCATTCCGATTACGACAAATTGAATGCTGTTTTATATCTTATTTTTTGAGCGATTTTTTTTATATTTTAAAGATTTTAACTTTGAAATCTCATATCAAAAACTAAAAAAGATATTGAATTGCAGTTTGAACCAATGTATTTCTCGTGATTCAATTAATTAAATTAGGGTATTTCATTTTTAATGTTACTAGTTTAATTTGGAATTTTGCGTCGTTTCTCCATACACTAACAGCATATCCACTAATTCACTGTTGCTATACATTTCTCCCACAACAACTTACCCTTTCAATACCGTATACGAAATCAGACTAGTTATTAAAATAAAAATATGGCATTACACCAACTAATTAATAAATGACCATTTGTATTTAGTCCTTATACTTTCATTTCAATAGTAACATAATTATAAATAATTAAATGTACTATTGAACCCTGGTTCAATCTCTACAGCCGACAATTTTCACCAATTTAAAAAATCTACCCCTGTGGCTCCCTCTCTACTAATATCTTTGAGGGCCGTGATTTGACGGCTGGTAACCGCACTTCACGCGACAAAAATATATCACTTACCGAGATCTGGTTAGGCAGAGTGCCACACCCAGTAATGGGTACAAGGCGTGATGATATGTTTATTTATTTTATTTATTTATTAAACCAGTGACAATTAAAATGTTCGCTAGGAATGAAATACCCTAATTTTTGCGAATTTCAAAAAATTCTTTTGTTCTATAATCAGTAAATCAAATTATACATGTCATTAAAGTTTCGTGCAGAGGTATAAAAACACTTTGTATACCTTTAAATTATTCTCCAAAATATATTTATTTATTTACTAAAATAATAGCATAAAATTAGTAGTTTAAAAGTGTAGTTTAAAGATTTGTAATGCGCCACTGGATTATCTAAAATCAGATTTGTGTGGTCGATAATGAATTCCACCCCTGTTTCCATTATATCCGTGTAATTAGCTAAATTTACCGGACCTAAAGCACGAGTTACGTAGAAAGGATGAATTTCATGATTTCATGATTGTTTTGTGCAAACAGGTATCACCTATACGTATTAACTATACGTTACGTCTGCACTTGGATGGCATGGATTTCGTAATTTAATTTGGTGATTAAACAGCAGTTTGGGACAGATTACATGCGAAACTAATTACTAAAGTTGAATATCGTGTTAATTACTGTGGTATTTGTCTTTGATACTGCAAATGTTCATGTTTGTTTTATTCAAATTTGACTTATTTACATTCTGAAATTGTCACAGAATTGAATTGAATGTCGTGTTACTTTGATAAGTAAATAATCATTATATTTACATACTTAAATTGTATTTACTAATACTGACAATTATTTCATTTAATTACAGGGGTATCATAATTTGACAACTAGTAAATTCAATAGTATACTGAAAGACAAATGGTATAATTGGTTATTGTTCCACGTGTTTGTCATACTATTTTTCCCATATCGCATTAATTTATTTTTATTTCAAACTTTTTATTACAAACTAAATCAATAAATAAATTTAAAAATTCAATAAAAGTTTGAGGTTTAATTAATTTTGACGTTTATTAGTTAGGTTAAAGTTCAATTTCATAATTATTTAGGTTATGTTATAAAACTTTTAATTTTCAATAACGTAGCGATTTTCAGTTTACTGTAATTATTTTATTATAAAAATAATAAAATTTTTCACTTGCACTTAAAAATATTTCAATTGGAAAAGATATTTAAATTCAAAATTAGCGCGTTGAGCAGTACCGTTCTCTATTGGTCAAATATTTAGTTAGTATTTTTAGTAACAGATGGCGCTAATTCAAAATAACTCAGGGTCGTCAATCATCCTATATATTTATAAACAGAGGTTTCATAATCACTTCAAAGAATTCAAAGCCGATTTATATTTATTCTGTACATACAAATAACAGCCAAAAGAATAATAAAAGTAAAAGTATAACTCTGAAAAATTTAAATACAACAAGATTCTTAAGTAGTTTTGAAACACTTAAGACTCAAACAGCTGTTAAATGAAAGTAAAACGAAGATGAAAATACCCACAAGTATCATTTAGTGAATAAAATCGATATAATTAATAATAAAGAAAAGTTTTTTAGAAACAATACAGCGACAAAGAAGACATTAAAGTAAATATTTAATTTTCAATCGTGGATGAAATCTCAAATAACCTAGATTTCTTTTTGAAGTTGTTTGGGTACAATGAAACAACAGTAGCAATAAATAAATGGAAAATGCCGTTAAAACCATATCAGCAAACCACAAGGGAGTTTTTTCGTAGTCGTAAATCATTTCAAAAGATAAATAACCCTTTTCAAGTTGATATTTTGGTTAGACCTTTTATAGAATTTTAAAACTAATATAAACACAAAAACATATACCTAGCAAATAGTAAAATGCACTATCAATCATAATCAGTATATGACAAATTTGTATCAAAAATGTAAAGTACTTAATTTTGTTTAATCTAATTGAAGTTGTGTAACAGTTCTTTCATTATTGTAACCTATCAATGCAGTGGTACGAAAAATGTTTGTTTTAAGTCATGTTCAATTATATTATTTATGGGGTAGATGGCTCAGTGGTATCGAGTCGGCCTGTGGATCTTGAGAACCCTGGTTCGATCCCCACAGCCGACAAACAAATTTTCACCAATTTAAAAATCTACCCCTGTGGCTCCCTCTTCACTAATATCTTTGAGGGCCGTGATTTGACGGCTGGTAACCGCACTTCACGCGACAAAATATATCACTTACCGAGATCTGCTTAGGCAGAGTGCCACACCCAGTAATGGGTAAAAGGCGTGATGATATATTTATTTTATTTATTTATTTCAATTATATTTAGGAATTTTGGGAAATTATATTTGTTTATTTTTTTATGTCTACCTGTGGATCTTGAGAACCCTGGTTCGATCCCCACAACCAACAAACAATTTTCAATTAAATCTACTCCTGTGGCTCCCTCTCCACTAACTTCTTTGGGGGCCGTGATTTAACGGCTGGTGACCGCATTTCACGCGAATAAATATATCACGTACCAAGATCTGCTACGGCATAATGCCACATCCAGAAATGCTTAAAAGGCGTGATGATATATTTATTTTATTTTTATTTATTTGTGTTTTAATCAGTACTTTCAAATAATATATACCCTTACTTTTATTTGGGGTAGGTGGCTCAGTGGTATCGAGTCGGCCTGTGGATCTTGAGAACCTTGGTTCGGTCCCCACAGCCGACAAACAATTTTCACCAATTTGAAAAATCTACCCCTGTGGCTCCTCCTCCACTAATATCTTTGGAGGCCGTGATTTGACGGCTGGTAACCGCACTTCACGCGAAAAAATATATCACTTACCGAGATCTGCTTAGGCAGAGTGCCATACCCAGTGATGGGTAAAAAGCGTGATGATATATTTATTTATTTATTTACTTTTATTTGCAATGATTTTGAAACACCCTATGTATATTTCATTTATTATTAATAATAGTTTTAGTTACAAGTTATTATTATTATATTCCTTCCTACCTAAATTAATCCCCTGTAATTCGAATATTTTCATCTCGTTAAGGGATTTAATTATTTAATTAATTTTGATAATAATGCTCTAAATCAAATTGAAAGAATATTAACATTCTGTATTTTTTGTTTGAAACATTTTTAATCAAATAATTTAGATAAATAAAAAAGTCTGAAATCTCTAGTCACGTGTAATAAATACTACCAACCAGTAAAAATAAAATAAAAATATTTTCAATATAACATACAGCTGTTGGTATAACTAATGTACTATTTCATAATGATTACATGTATATTATGAAAACATTAAACGTGACATTCTTGAAATAATTACATTTACATTACAGTTTGAAATTCATTAAATTCATGTTAAATAATGGCATAACTGACATTCCACAGAAGATAATTCAATTTCTAAGAAGTACTCAGATTTACAAAACCTTAGACCCATATACAATAATGACAAATCGACGAAAACGCAAAGCAAGTAACGAAATAAAGAACTCCATGAAAGCGTACAAAAGTTTGAAAAAAGTTCAGTTCTTCGTATTAAATGTAATTTCTAGCGTGGAAGATACACAACAGGAACCAAATAAACGAGAGAGCCCTGCGGGACGCTGATAATGAAATCCGAACGCGCGGTAAATTGTAAAATAAAACTCACAGACATACTTTACACAAATCTTTGCGGAATAAGGCTTTTAATTACATTACAAATTAATAAAGGAGTGATGAAATTTACTTAATTGCGAGGCTATTTTGTTTTGTAGGAAGCTGCTATTATGTAATTAGTTTCTAAGTATGTTGATTTAGATTTAGAGATTTCTTTTGTTTTCATGAGATCTTCTTACTTTCAATCATTCTGGAATTGGTAAACATTCATTCGACGAATTTCTTCTCATTAAGAACTTTAATCTAGTTTCTTACGAACATTGTAGTCATAATTTGAAATTTATAGAATTTAAATAAAATAAATAAATATATCATGCATTTTTCTCCATTACTAAGCAGGTGGCTCAGTGGTATCGAGTCATCTTGCGGATCTTGAGAACCCTGGTTAGATCCCCACAGCCGACAAACAATTTTCACTAATTTAAATCAACCCCTGTGGCGCCTCCTCCACTAATATCTTTGGCTGGAATCCGCATTTCACGCGAAAAATATATCACTTACCGACATCTGCTTAGGCAGAGTGCCACACCCAGTAATGGGTAAAAGGCGTGATGATTTATTTATTTATTTATTTTAAATAAAATAAATAAATATATCATCACGCTTTTTATCCATTACTGGGTGTGGTACTCTGCCGTAGCAGATCTTGATAAGTGATATATGTCTTGGAAGAATTAATTGTATATTTTTTTCAAACTTGTATTTTTTGAAGCTAAGGCTTGGAACCTCCTAAAAGTAATTAAAAATTATTATTATGTTTTTAAAATTCAGCAAAATGTTGAACATGCAAACATCAAATAGTTATTTTTGATTCTAGATTGCGGAATGTTATTTTTGCATTCGAGAATGCAAAAGCTTTTCGCAATCGAGTATCAAACAACGTTTTTTCGAAAACTATGTCCCAAAATTAGTAATAATATAATGAGAAAATTTTGACGTTTAGGATTAATTAATGTGACATCTAATGTCTCCATGACAACAATGTATGTAATATAATTGCTATCAAATCTGGTATTCTCTGACCAGCAATTGACAGCTGGTTGGCAATAGAAACCAAACAAACGTTTTAATTTTTTTCTGTGATTTATTGGAATTCGCATTGCATTTCTCAAGAAACTATTCTAGTACACCAGTTAACTTCCTCCAGCGGGAGATATATGAATAATTGCTTAATTGGAACATTAAATATACATTTTGTTAAAGAATAGAAGTATTGTTTCTAAGCAAAAAAATAAAGTGACAAATTTTATTAAATTGTGAGCTTTTTTTCTATAAAAAAATTGCAGGATGCAAAAGTCTTTTGCGTTCTGTAGACAAAAAACACTCATTTCGCGTGTTGATAGTTGTTATGTAAATTTTAACTTTATATGACAGTTTTCGAAAAATGATATTTTTTCAGCGATATTTTTTATGCTGTATGCGAATTTCAGTTCTAGTAATATTCAATGCAGTTGGTAGCATTAAATTGAAACAGTACTGCTCGGTTCAGACACAATAATAAGCACCAGATAATTAAATAGTAATTAATGTTGTGATTCCAAAGAGATTTGCTCAAGAGAGCATTAAATTAATATTAATGTGTACTTGCTCGTTCTACGTTCACATGCGCCACATGAACACTTAAAATTACGTTTAAATAAACACTGACTGTAAATATGTAATTGATACATGCTGACAGAAAAATTCTGATGACGCCTGGATTCGAACCAGGGACCTTCCGCATACCGGGCAGAGATGCTAACCGCTACACCACGTCACCTGTGACAGAAAAATTCAGTTGATGCCATATTTCGAACACAGGTGACGTGGTGTAGCGGTTAGCATCTCTGCCCGGTATGCGGAAGGTCCTGGTTCGAATCCTGGCGTCATCAGAATTTTTCTGTCAGATTATAAATTAACTTTAGTCAAAAACTACAGGTATGATTACCTTTAATAATCACACAACTTAATAATATTAGCTCTAAGCTTGGGTATGATTCCCTCATAATCAAAAACTGTGTCACTGTAGACGAACCCGGTTGTCAATGCCTATATAGGAGTCTCTCGGAACGAAGCTACGCTTAGACACTGTGACAGAAAAATTCAGTTGATGCCATATTTCGAACACAGGTGACGTGGTGTAGCGGTTTGCATCTCTGCCCGGTATGCGGAAAGTCCCTGGTTCGAATCCAGGCGTCATCAGAATTTTTCTGTCATATTATAAATTAACTTTAGTCAAAAACTACAGGTATGATTACCTTTAATAATCACACAACTTATTAATATTAGCTCTGATACATGCTTTGTTTTATTTACATTTCTTCGAAGTGGTCCAGAAGCGAGGATAGTAATTTGTTGTCCTTAGTTAGAATATACTGTTTTGTGAGGGTAGTTTGAATAATGAAAAGGCTATTGTCACTTTCTTACGAGAGCATGCAGAACGCAGATGTTGGCTATTTACGCTCGTTTTAATAGTTTGAGTTGAGTTTGAAATTAGTTCCAAGCTAGAAGGAGTTTACGGCAACAGACTTTCATATTTTCGCATTTGACGGTTAATGATAAAGCGCTACAGGAATATTAAAAGGATTGGCTTTTATTAAAAGCTTTTTAAAATTAATTTTAATTAAATGATCAAAGACGCTGTGGTTTGACAAAACAAAGTATATTTTAATTAATGTAAAATATTAGCACAACTTTCGGTTTTAATTATATTAATGTTAATTTGTTATTAGAAGTATTTGATTCATTAAAGTATCGGGGTATACAAAAGAATGGCATCAAACCGTACAATGAAAAACAAAAAGTATGATGTGCTCAGAAAATAGTCTGCCGCGGTGTTGCCCATCGAACTTTTTCAGAGCCTGATACAGAATAGTTATTTGTGTATTAAGAGCGTAAAGTGTTTCTTTGTTACTCGAGCACGGTAATTGCAGCGCGAGCCGAAGACGACAGCTGCAATAGTGTAAGAGGAATAAAGACACTTTATGCTCGTGATACACACATAATTTTTTCTACGATTGCATCTTGAAATTATTCAAAAACGTATAGGTACTGAAAATAAATTCATTCTGTCAACTGTCAATATGACAAGTTTATGTTTTGTTTGTATCCCTGGTAACTATTGAAATAAGCGCGCATTTAATATCTTTTTCGCGCGTTGCCATTGGAAACGCGCGCATTTAACGTCTTTTTCGCGCGTTGCCATTGGAGACTCGCAAAAAAGATATTTTTCGATTGTTCCACAGATAACGTCAATTTTACGATGACAAAGATAACAAGTTTTTAAAAAATTCCAGCATGCAAGTGTTCAAAATGAGATCCTTGAACTTGTATGCAAGTTAATATTAATAAATAAAATTAATGAAGACAAATAAGGAATGACTTTTCAATAAAACTCTTGTTTTCCGAAAGTATCTTGATTAAAAAAATTTGAAAATTTCGTGTTATTTATAGAACTTCAACCTCTTGTATTTTGGTAACTAGAAGGAATAGGACCTATGTTCATATGACATTTTTGGCTCAAAATGACCTCAGGAATAAGCTGTTAAAGTTTGTTACACTAGTCCTGAAACACCCTGTATAAATAAATAAATATATCATCACGTCTTTTATCATTATTGACTGTGGTACTCTGCTGTAGCAGATCTTATTAAGTGATATATTTTTTTCGCATGAAGTGTGATTACCAGCCGTCAAATCATTACTCCCAAAGATGTTAGTGGAGGTGAACCCACAGGGGTAGTTTTAATGAGGTGAAAATTGTTTGTCGGCTGTGAGAATCAAATTCGGGTTTACAAATCCACAGACCGTGTCGATACCACCGAGCAACATACATCATAATAAATAAATAAAAAGTAAAATTAAATAAATGAGAATAAATAAAATAAATAAATAAATATATCATCACGCCTTTTACCCATTACTGAGTGTGGCACTCTGCCTAAGCAAAAATCGGTAAGTGATATATTTATTGCTTTTAAACAGGGTTCGTAAATATCATGATATTTATAATAAATATCAAAATATCTGATATATAGGATATATATCAGATAAATATCACTTTTTGGATATTTATTTTTTAATTTTAGTTTTTGTACACATTTAGAAAAACTGAAAAATTCGAAAAATTTCACTTCTCCGGAGGCTATATCTCAAAAACTAAACAAGATATGGAAATGCGCTCAACGGCGTTGAATTCCCCGTGTCCGAATTGACTTATAAGCAAATTTTCATACAATTTTATGCAATTTAATATTTTTAATTATTTCCAAAGGGGTACCCCTTTGGTTTTTTCAGATTTTAATTCAATTTTACCCAAAATCCTTAATCGTAGGATTATTAAAACGAAAATTTACATACATATGTATTTTGACCCACTGAATCCAGTGGTGCAATCTACAAATGCATATGACTTCTGGTTTTCGAGAAAATGTTAAAAAACCGCTTTTTGCGATTTTTTTGGCGGAAAATTGAAAAAAAAATAAAAATCGCTGAAACTATGTTTATAAGTTAACTGAAGCACGAGAAAATTAATGCCGTTGAGCGCGTTTTCATATCACATTTAGTTTTCGAGATATAGCCTCGGAAAAGTAGAAAAACTGAAAAATACGAAAAATTTCACTTTTCCGGAGGCTATATCACAAAAACTATTTCATATTTTTATATAATGGATATATATCATTGCAAAAATATGACGATATATATCAAAATAAATATCATGATATATATCGATCGATATATATATCTTCGAACCCTGCTTTTAAATTAGTCATAAACAGAAAAGTTAGTACGAAATTATATGCTATACTGTTTCTTATACAGGGTGTTAATTAAAAATCTGGCCATAGGCGTTTAACATGGGAAATCAGTTTTTCTTTGCGCATTGCTTCCCAATTGATTTTAGACAAAAATGCTTCAAATAAAAGTGATATATTTGATTTATAAATGAGAATGTAGTAGTAATTTTTTCTATTATTTTTCATTTTTTTAAATAGTTGGAAGAAAATGTCTCATGCAAAAATTTTCTACCATTTTTTTAGTAGATAAAAATATAGTTAGTCGGCCTTAATCGGCGTTCGCACAAGCAGTCATGTCTTGATAAGACTTTGAATGAAGTAATAAAGTAATTACAAAGATAATTGTTGCAGTTCTCATGAAAAGTAATTTAAAAACCTGCAGTTTATGCTCTATTATAATGTTTAGAGCTGACGTTGTTAAATGAAGTAAAACCAACAACAGAGCAACAGTTTCATTGTATCGATGATGTAAAACTTCGTTGCAACACAAAAAGAAAACAAATATAAGTTTTGAATTTCCTGGAGCTCAGTAGACAGTGCGAACGCGATAAACAGAGCATTGTTTCTCAGATTCACGCGATAGCTTTGTTCGGAATTAACATATATTTCTCGCTGGCCTGTCAAGCTCGTTGGGAGCATTGTTGCGAAACGCGTAGGACGCCGCCACCGCCACCGTGTGTTATGTCACAGCGCCACAGGCGACAGCGGTGACAGCGGGTACTATACCTTTACGAAAGGATCTGATTCCCTGATGAAAACAGGATCTGGACTCAATGGAAAAATAAAATATTTATCCAAAATTATTGGATGACATGGTTTTAATAAATAAAATATATATATCATCACGCCTTTTACCCATTACTGAGTGTGGCACTCTGCCGTCACCAGCCGTCAAATCACGGCCCCCAAAGATGTTAGTGGATAGTATGTTATGCATCAAGGGAAGGAAACAAACGATTATTCTCACGTGTCAAGTCAAGGTTTGCCATCTTCACTTTAATATAGAACATTGTAGTCATAATTTGAAATTTATAAAATTTAATAAAATAAATAAATATATCATCACGCTTTTTATCCATTACTGGGTGTGGTACTCTGTCGTAGTAGATCTTGATAAGTGATATATTTCTTGGAATAATCGCGCCCTCTCGTGAAGCATATCATTTTTGTAATAAATGTCAAATATCCTAACTTGGGACAAGTGTCAAATTTCCCATTTGTTAAAAACAACAAGTGTCAAATTTTCCAACTGTCAAAACTAGTTCATTGTCCGCTCAGCTAGATGGCGCGTTCGACGCCGCAAACAGGGAATAATCGTAGTCTCTAGGGAGAGAAACATTCTCACGAGGGACAGAAATATCCTACACTGCTTTTCTCCCTAGAGAGAGAAACATTATGTTTCTCTCAGTAGTGTTTCTCTCTCTAAAATTAGAGTATACTATGTTCAAAGATACTCCGTTATGGCCCTCTCAGCGGGTCTATTGTTAGGGATTTAAGCTTGATTTATAGGGGTGCAAGGACAGGTATGTATTCAGTATTTCCCAATTTAATTTTATTTTTATATATAGTATAATAATGAAACAGAGAATTCTTTCTTGTGCACGAGTTCGAGAATAGAATAATGTCTTACTTTGACTCTGGGAAAGTAGTTTTTCCCAATTTCCCTTTAAGTGTTTTATTATCTATTAATTTATTTCATAAAAATTATGTTTCACTCATATTTTGTTGCGTTGCTGGACTTGAAAATGGTTACGAACGTGTCATCGAAACGTCATTTCCAAAAATTCTATTTTAATTGATTTCATTAAATTCGTGTCATCAAATAGAGATACGGAATTCGAATCCGGAAATCCCGAGTTCGAATCACACTCAAGCTAAAAATTATATAAACTATCACACTGCGGCTCGGTGAGTGCGGACCCTGTACTGTAATTGGAATTAAATTTCTGTTGTACAGCGTAACATAAATAAATAAATATAAATAAATAAATAAATAAATAAATAGCTCTGGATTTTTTTATTTTTCCTTCAACATTGAATAATATTTCGGCTTAATATATTTTTTTAAACTTATATAGTCATTCAACACGAATATCAATTGTATATTTAAAAGAAAATGACGTTGATAAAAAGTAGCTATTTATGGACATACTGTAGACATCTATATTTTTTAGCATTATATTGTTTTTATTCTTTCTGCGTTTAATACATGTCATCAACTGTAAATTGCAAATGAAAAACTGATATTTTCTATTTTCAGAACTTCATAATAATCACATCAAATGTCAGACATTTCTAAATTATTTTAGAAAAATATGTTTCAAATAAACTAGTAAAAATATAGTTTTTTGTATCTTTTATTTTACATATTTAATCCTATTGGGATATTTTTGCCATTCTTATTTAAATAAATATATCATCACGCCTTTTACCCATTACTGGGTGTGACACTCTACCGTAGCAGATTTCTTAAGGGATATATTTCTTTGGCATAAAGTGCGGTTATCAGCCATTAGAGAGTCACAGGAATAAATAATTAATGTGGTGAAAATTATCTGTTGGCTGTGGGAATCAAACCCGGGCATTAAAATCTATATTATTATTTTATGATTTCCATATTTTAATACAAGCAGATATTATTTAGCTAACTGTCTGTCTGTGTCAACGATATCAGAATCAGCTCCAACGATTTTGCTGAAACTTGATATTCTAATGACGTTTGGCCTCAGAATACGAAGTCTCCTTCCCCGGAAAATTCATTTAGTACGTAATTTTGAAAGATAGTTGGAGAGAAAATTAATGAAAATTTGGACATATAAGTACTTCAAAGCAGGGTTCGAAGATATATATCGATCGATATATATCATGATATTTATTTTGATATATATCGTCATATTTTTGCAATGATATATATTCATTATATAAAAATATCAAATAGTTTTTGAGATATAACCTCCGGAAAAGTGAAATTTTTCGAATTTATCAGTTTTTCTACTTTTCCGAGGCTATATCTCAAAAACTAAATGTGATATGAAAACGCGCTCAACGACACTAATTTTCTCGTGCTTCAGTTAACTTATAAACATAGTTTCAGCGATTTTTATTTTTTTTCAATTTTCCGCTAAAAAAATCGCAAAAAGCGGGTTTTTAACATTTTCTCGAAAACCAGAAGTCATATGCATTTGAAGATTGCACCACTGGATTCAGTGGGTCAAAATACATATGTATGTAAATTTTCGTTTTAATAATCCTACGATTAAGGATTTTTGGTAAAATTGAATTAAAATCTGAAAAAACCAAAGGGGTACCCCTTAGGAAATAATTAAAAATATTAAATTGCATAAAATTGTATGAAAATTTGCTTATAAGTCAATTCGGACACGGGGAATTCAACGCCGTTGAGCGCATTTCCATATCTTGTTTAGTTTTTGAGATATAACCTCCGGAAAAGTGAAATTTTTCGTATTTATCAGTTTTTCTACTTTTCCGAGGCTATATCTCAAAAACTAAATGTGATATGAAAACGCGCTCAACGGCATTAATTTTCTCGTGCTTCAGTTATCTTATAAACATAGTTTCAGCGATTTTTATTTTTTTTCAATTTTCCGCCAAAAAAATCGCAAAAAGCGGTTTTTTAACATTTTCTCGAAAACCAGAAGTCATATGCATTTGAACATTTTTCCATTGAATTCAGTGGGTCAAAATACATATGTATGTAAATTTTCGTTTTAATAATCCTACGATTAAGGATTTTTGGGAAAATTGAATTAAAATCTGAAAAAACCAAAGGGGTACCCCTTAGGAAATAATTAAAAATATTAAATTGCTTAAAATTGTATGAAAATTTGCTTATAAGTCAATTCGGACTCGGGGAATTTAACGCCGTTGAGCGCATTTCCATATCTTGTTTAGTTTTTGAGATATAGCCTCCGGAAAAGTGAAATTTTTCGAATTTATCAGTTTTTCTATTTTTACGAGGCTATATCTCGAAAACTAAATGTGATATGAAAACGCGGCCAACGGCATTAATTTTCTCGTGCTTCAGTTAACTTATAAACAGGGTTCGAAGATATATATCCATTATATAAAAATATCAAATAGTCTATAATAAATACAGTATACCTCTCATTATTACTTTCATTAATTCTGTTAAATTATATTCTAAAGATAATTCTTACTTTACTAGCTTTTGACTAACTTCACATCAACGACATAAATCCAAATTGTGTGCCATTTGTGATGTCATTAACGGCAAAGTCTGAACCATTTCCAAAATGTTTATTTGGTACTCATTTTAGAAATACAAATACAAAACTATCAATGAGTCAGAGTGGCCAAATAAAAGTACATTTATTGAACTATGTGAACAGTTACACACTTGCTGTAACAGCCACAGCAGGGCTGGAACGATATTTCTCCACTTGGCATTGTCCAATCTCAATTACGTAATCGTCTCGGT
Organism: Pterostichus niger; assembly: GCA_947425015.1. Lineage (NCBI taxonomy): Eukaryota > Metazoa > Arthropoda > Insecta > Coleoptera > Carabidae > Pterostichus > Pterostichus niger. The sequence continues at coordinate 2,805,415 of OX380341.1, read as the reverse complement.
AACGACAAAGCCGCTAAATTAGTTTTTATGTTTAAATATTTAAACCAAAAAGAAACTACAAAAAAAACTAATTTAGATTGGATTTGGCCAAGTGCAACGGTATGTTCAGGAAGTTCATCAGAAGATGATGATTTGCCCCTATCTAGGATATAGGATTATTTAAATATTCTTACTATTCTTAGTACTATATAATATTTGTGTATCCATTCAATGTATATTTACTTTTTTTCATTACCTATGTTAATTTTTTATTTAGGAGTAATAATTTATTTTGTATTTCCTATTGTGATAATAAATGTGTACAAAAACTAAAATTAAAAAATAAATATCCAAAAAGTGATATTTATCTGATATATATCCTATATATCAGATATTTTGATATTTATTATAAATATCATGATATTTACGAACCCTGCTTCAAATTAATGTAATTTTACGCAAGAAATCAATTTTGCTATTTTTAAATTACTCAAGTCAAATACTGCGACCTTTGCAAATAGATAAGAAGTTTAATTGAATAAAATGTGTTAAGTACAAGTTGCCCCTTTAGTAGCAATCAAATTACGGCACTAAGTGATATTAGTAAAGGGCGGTAATTGGGTAAAGTCACTGGAATTCAAATGTTTTTCACTCAACTGTCAAACATAGTTGACATATACGCGCAAAATTCACAACTCGAATTGTAACGCAATTACATTGCTCGTGAAATTATTGCAGTCGCCAAAACTCCTGCGGAAACTTTTTCACTCGCACGTAATGTGCTTGTTACAATTTTCGTTATGTAATATACTATTAAAAAATTTCTGAAAATGTATTCTTGGCTATACATTCATATTTATAATAACTTCTGTGGCTCCCCTTTCACTAACATCTCTGTGGACGGTGATTTGACGGCTGGTAATTTTCCGAGATCTGCTCTGGCAGAGTGCAACATCCAGTAATGGATAAATGGCGTGATTATATATTTTTATGGGGTAGGTGGCTCAGTGGTATCGAGTCGGCCTGTGGATCTTGACAACCTTGGTTCGATCCCCACAGCCGACAAACAATTTTCACCAATTTAAAAAAATCTACCCCTGTGGCTCCTCCTCCACTAATATCTTTGGAGGCTGTGATTTGACGGCTGGTAACCGCACTTTACGCAAAGAAATATATCATTTTCCGAGATCTGCTCTGGCAGAGTGCAACATCATTATTGGGTAAATGGCGTGATTATATGTATTTTTATATATCATTTTGAAATTAAATTTGTAATTAATTTTGATGTTTTATAATAAACATAATTCAGTGTGCATCTTGGCCGAGAAATGATTTGCTACGCTTAGAAAATAGTCTACCTCGGCCTTAGAACTTTTTCTTCGATGTACACTAACAATCTTTTCGCGGTCTATATAAAAAAAAACTTTGGTGGTCGTGATTTGACGGCTAGTAACCGCACTTCACGCGAAGAAATATATCACTTACCGAGATCTGCTTCGGCAGAGTGCCACACCTAGTAATGGGTAAAAGCCGTGATGATATATTTATTTTATTTATTTATATTGCAACTGATTGATAGTGAACTTGGAACTCTAAGAGGACTTACAACAAATTTTATAGCATTGTTGGAAAATCGATACATTTATTATCTGTAGTAAAGTTTTACGTATTTAATTAAAGTATGTAATATCTAGTATCAAGCGATTATAAGACAATGATGTTGCGTGCAAATCTCTCAGGTTTCTAATTAATTATTACCCTGTGGTTCACCCTTCACTAACGTTTACTGATGTTGTAATAATTAACAAGAAGCTTCTTACCGCTTTACGGTAAAGACTGTATCAGCCACCAAGATCTGCAATTACACAATTATACAGGGTGTTTCAGGACTAGTGTAACAAACTTTAACAGCTTATTCCTGAAGTTATTTTGAGCAAAAAAAAGTCATATAAACATAGGTCCTATTCCTTCTAGTTACCAAAATACAAGAGGTTGAAGTTCTATAAATAACACGAAATTTTCAAATTTTTGTAATCAAGATACTTTCGAAAAACAAGAATTTTATTGAAAAGTCATACCTTATTTGTCTTAATTAAAAATTGTTGTACTTTTGATTGTATTATTGTTTCATAATGGATGGTTATAGTACTGCTGAATATGCAGATATGATTTTTATTTATGGATTATGTAATGGTAATGCCCGTTATGCGTCCAGAGAATACCAAGAAGATATTTAAATAGAAGACAACTTTCCCATCCCTTATTTGCGCGCATTTTTGTTTTCCGAAAGTATCTTGATTACAAAAATTTTAAAATGTCTTATTATTTATAGAACTTTAACCTCTTGTATTTTGGTAACTAGAAGGAATTGGACCTATGTTCATATGACATTTATAGCTCAAAATGACCTCAGGAATAAGCTGTTAAAGTTTGTTACACTAGTCCTTAAACACCCTGTATTATTTAAATTGGATAACAACATTTGTGGTATTGAAGTTCATTAGTTGGCAAGCTTGTTTCTTAAGCGAGAAGACAGGCAAATGTGGATAAATTTATTGTTCTCTATTTTTCATTACACATAATCGATTTTGCAAGTTATAACCAAAAATAACGTTTTTCTGCGATTGCTATGAAAAGTTGAAAATTACGGTGACATTTGTGATCTTAAAGTTGACGTTTCGAAAAATAACTTTGTCGCGCATCTCCAATAGGAACGCGTAAAAACGATGTTAAATGCGCGCTTATTTTAATAGTTACCAGAGATACTAACAAAACAGGAACTTTTCATATTGACAGTTGACAGAACGAATTTATTTTTAGTACGTATACGTTTTTTTAATAATCTACGATGCAATAGTAGAAAAAATTATGTGTGTATCACGAGCGTTGAGTACCTTTGTTCCTCTTATACTATTGCAGCTCTCGTCGTCGATTCGCGCTGCAATTACCCTGCTCGCGTAACAAAGAATCACTTTACTCTCTTAATACACAAATAACTATTTTTTACAACTGTTAAATAATGTTCACCAAATTTATAATAATAATCTCAAAATTGAATTGGAAATAAATTCTTTGTAGCAGATCTTAGTGAAAGATATATTTTTTCGGATGAAATGTGGTTACCAACCGTCAAATCACGACTCCCAAATATGTTAGTGGAGGGAGAGCCACAATGTTAGTTTTAACGTGGTGAAAATTGTTTGGCATTTGTGAGAATTGAACCGGGGTTGTCAAATCCACAGCCACCTACCTAGTGAAATATGTTTTAACAAATAGTATTAAAAATGATGGTTTAGCCTGAAACCATTTTGCATGTTGTTCATTTATTAGCATATTTTTGGTTGCCCTAACTTTGAATATTACAGGATGGGATTAATTTCCTGTTGCGAATAATTAAATAATCTGCACATTTTTAGAACAATCTTTGTGAGATCTCTCAGGGCTTCAGTCCTTTGTCATCTTTACAAAGTCACAAAGACACTGCTCGCCATTTGTGGTAAGAAGTGGTGTAAAATTACGGTCATTTTAGAAATTCGTGTGTGGTTAAAACGCCGGAACGAAACTTGAGATATTTGGTTTTGCTCATTTTGCTTGAAAGTTTCTGTTAACTTGATGAATTAAATGGATAGCTTGTGTTACACTACAGCTTCCTTTTAGTTCTGCTGAAGGAGTAGTTTGTTACACCTGCCTTGATAAGAGATTTCATACTTTCAGAAGTTTCGAACGGAGTATCTCGGTAGATGCGCTGGGGATTAAGTCCGCTTCAGAGTACATGCTATCAACTTATCTGCTCTTCTAACTGACCAAATTTATTCAAATTTTATATAAATAATATTAATATTTATCAGTCAGTTTTTTGATAAAGTTTATAATAAACAAGATACAGTTATTTTTGTGATTTTGGCGAAAAACAAATTTGAAATATGGTACGTCTTCATGGTTTTGAAACAAAATATATTTGTTATTAATAACTTCAAAGTATTGTAATAGCTTTAAGTTTATGTACAAATGATAAGGGAAAACATAGTCAAAAATTGAGGTCAACATATGGCGCGATATTCGAGGTATTCGAATGTTCGCTATACTGACGTTAATATTCGAAAATCTCGAATATCGAATAATGTCAATATTCGCGGCATTCGACTATTCCCGGATGATATTCGCCCATTTCTAGTTTAAATCGTTTAACAGTAATATTTTTGTTACATTTTATTTGGTAAACAGTTCGTTCCAATTCATGAATTTTGTGTAGTAAAATTTATAACCTAAATTACAACGGTTTAACTGACCATTACTCTTTATTAAAATTTAATACGCGATCGAGGTATGTACATGCTTATCAGGAAATGAAGCACTTAAAATTTACTTCATTAATTATGTTTGTTTTATGTATTATGCAGTTCATAAACTGCAACAGCTTTTTGTTATCAATATAGAAAGGTGACAAGAATACAGGATTATGTAACGACTTTTTACAGCAATCTAAAAATCAATAAACTTTTTAGATAGTGTATTGTTTTGATGCAGACATAATAGGATTACATAATGCGCCTTAAACTAATTGTTAATTGTTAAGTCACGCCTAACGATATTATGCGAAAATCGGAACACAAACAACTAAACCAAACTTTCTGTTGTAGAATGTTCGATAATATTATGATTTAGCTCTCACAGTTATAATGTACTGTCACTTTTAAATTAAACGTAATTATTAACTGAACATGTTAATTATAACAATGGGAGTCAATTATGTTACAAAATCAAATTTATTATACAATTATTTATAGATAATTTTGGTTGTTAATTGGTTTGCGTTAATGGTTCAATAATAGTTTCAGCTAAAACACAAACATTTGTCTTTGTTTTATACGCTTCATTTGTAACAATATGAGCTATCTCATTGTTGTTATGTTGCGTTTAGATAAGATTGGTTTCGTGTAATTTGACACTCGTGACCACATGTGCCATTAAGGCTGAGTGTGAGATCTTTTGGTTTTCGAATATAGGGCATTAAATTATAAAAAGAGACAGTTACAGTTAATATTCCAACAAGATTTCATGTTCGCGTTATCTGCAGAGCCAGAGTGTCAGACTACATAACCAAAACACTTGAGACATCTGTGTCCACCCCGATGTGTGGGGGATGGATTCCTGATGTGGGTATCGTACCCAGGAAAGCAAGTGTTTTGGTGGAAACCATCAGTCTCGTCCATCGACTCAAAGCGTGAAGATGTAGATCTTCACATCACGCGGTGTTAGTGAATTCAGTATTATAATTAATAAAAATTTAATTCAAATAATAATTCTGTTTCCACCCTCATATTAAATTATAACGTTTCGTGTTCAATTAAGTTATTTATGTTAAATAAGCATTGGAGTCCATTGCCGCGTAATACAGCTACCCGCTCGTGTTAGACATTTTAGTAATTCTTGTTTATTTTAGTTTCCGGAAAGTTTACATAAATATTAATGCTATTCATAGACATTGATATCTGTTCAATTGTTCATATATCCTACAAAAACATGATTTTTTAATATATTTTCAATAATAATATAACAGGAGGCGCGGTGGCCGAGCGTGTTAAGGCACATCTCTTAACATACTGTGACGTCACCCGAACCAAGGTTCGTCAGTTCGAATCCGCCTGTCGACAATGTGTGATTTGTCGTAAAATATAAAATACAGTTACATGTATTTATCACACTCGGGCGCTATGAGCTAGTCACTTATACGCCTTAAATAATGTAGCATCCGACTATGAAAACCGGCAGTACGACAGTGTAAAAACTGCGGCTCGGTGTGTCCGGTAGGCCCAGGCCCGATTTGGGCTGTTGCGCCACAGATGATGATGATATAACATGAGAATTGAAAATAATTCCATAGATTTTCAAATATGAACGAGAGCCCATAGGGCAACAAGCTTGAGGAAGAAACTGGATAAATATTTTTTAATTCCCCGAGTAATATTTAAGTAGATTGCTTTGTGACTACCAAATTTAATTCAAGCAAAGGAATTTTACTCTACAATTTTAATTATTATTTGACAATTCTCTATCTGATATTTGTAGAAAAAAGTACAGTGATTATGCGAAAAGTTGATTTGAAATAATAAAAAAATTCAAATGTAAAGTGTCTTACATTTGAATAAAAAATCGTGTACGAAACGCGGACGAAAAAGTGTATTTTTCTAACTAACTATATTCTCACTATAATAATAACAGGATTGGTTAAATAGCACAGACGTAACAATAAAGAAAACATTTCATTGTTTCTAAAAAAAAATAAAAAAATAATTGTAATAAAATTCAAGCAACTGGTTGACAACATTCTATTAATTTTAAATTTGCGTTGAAAGAACAACAATTGACAGGTATTTGTTTTTCCAATAAAATGGTAAGTTTACCGTGGTAATTTACGTCGGTAAATTACAGGAACAAACAGAGCAGACTGTGAGGTTGGTATGGTAGACAGTCGTATGTTTGCCAGGCAGGAAATGATCGAACAAGTCCCACGCGTATACTCCTTTCACTGCACCACATGCACACTAGGTGGTTCGTCTCGCCCCGGTTTCCCCTTTACCTGACGTTCATAGTCATAGCCGGCGCCAGGAAATTTCGCCTCGGGAATTCCAATTGGAAAAAGAACATAAAGAATAAATAGGTACTTTTCACCTGTTTCCTGATACAAATAATGCTCAAATTAATTCAGATTCAAAGCAATAGTATATTGTCTGGCAATGGGTGAAACAAGACGATTTCTGACGAGGGCGAGAGTTGGCTGTCATCGCCCTGGTCTAAAATCGTCTTTGTTTCATCCCGTGCCACACACTATATTTTTCATATCACATGTACTCATTTTATTTGTAATTTATTAAAATCTTTGACAACGATTTGACGACAGCTGTCAGACGATTATGATTTTATTCGCTTTTGTTTATTACAAATGCGATTATGACAGACTTGAAATAAAGACATAAATAATAAATAAATGAATGTGCCGCGCAGAAACAACGTTGTTTCTGACTGACACAGTCGCATTGGTCTGAAATTGTCTTATTTTGACTGGCAAAACAGAGATCAAAACTCGCTGTTTCAATGCATGTGATATGAAAAACTTATTTCACTCAATTGTAATATTTAAAAAATATAAATATATCATCACGCATTACTGGGACTGGCACTTTGCCGCAGCAGATCTCAGCAAGTGATATAATTATGCGGGTGAAGTGTGGTTACCAGCCGTCAAATCACGGATTTAAAATAAAAGAAGGTATTTATTTCACAAATAAATAAATAAAATAAATATATCATCACGCCTTTTACCCATTACTAGGTGTGGCACTCTGCCTAAGCAGATCTCGGTAAGTGATATATTTATACGCGTAAACTAGCCGTCAAATCACGGCCCTCAAAGATATTAATGGAGGGGGAGCCACAGGGGTAAATTTTTAAATTCGTCAAAATTGTCGGCTGTGGGGATCGAAGCAGAGTTCTCAAGATACACAGGCCGACTCGATACCACTGAGCCACCTACCCTATACATAGAGATCTTAAAACATCGGTCCTAGAGGAGGGTAAATGGAACGTCCTGTGATGTCTGGGGATATGAAATTGAATACGAGATAGCAGCGAGGACATTTCATGACGATGTATTATATATATTCGTAAAAATTAGAATGAACGCTTTTTTACTTCCTTGTACGAAGTAAAGGAAGTATTGTAATCGCGAAAATTTTCGGTTCTCAGATTTCAACGGAAATAGGTGTTTTGGCCCTCCCTGAATCCATTTTGACTAATTTCGTCATGCCGTCTGTACGTACGTGTGTACGTACGTATGTATCTCGCATAACTCAAAAACGGTAAACCGTAGAAAATTGAAACTTTATATTTAGGACTGTTATAACATCTAGTTGTGCACCTCCCTTTTTGGTCATTATACAACTACCGGAAGTGGTACTTTACTTGAAGCCTATAATAGATTTTCATGAAAAACTATATTCAAATATAATTTAAAACTTTCCAAATTTGGTATATAAGACTACTATATCAATGGAAATAACATAATAGATTTTAGTTAAAATAGACTAACCGGAAGTGGCACATTATATGAAGCTGCTAACAGTTTTCTTCGAAAAAAAATGGTATTATTTTAATTTTAGAAATGAATACTGCAAATAAAAGTTTTAGAGAATTAAATTCTGCGTCTAGCACATTAAGAATTTTTAAATTAGCTTTTTACATAAACGAGATATCTAAATTTAAATATTATATATTTTTTGATTTTAAAAAAAATTAAGTTTGCTATGGATTAGAACAAGAAATAAAAGATTTAATGTCAAATATGTGTAATTAAAAAAATATCTATAGTTTAATACGTGTACAAGGAAGTCATGTGGTGTCCACATCAGATATTTTATTATTATTATTTTGTTTATTTGTATGTAACTGTAATTATCTTTGGACCTGCTATAAACAATTTTTATATTGTAAAATAGTTAAATAAACTAAACTAAACTAGTAAAAGTTGTCGGCAACGACCATGGTGTGGAAAGCAAGTTCAGCACCAGCAACTGGCCGACTAGTAACTACGACTACGACAGCTGTTGCTCCACGTCTACCTCTTCCTCCCCGTGCATGATTCTGCCGTGTGTTCGTAAATTTGTGTCTTCGGTGTTTCAATGTTTGCTTAGTTTGTCTGTCGCGCCCCAGAACTCTATGCCTTGTCCTAATACAGCAGCGAAACGATTTGCTACTGAAATTGTGTTTTCTCAACGCATTTTCTTTTATTTTATTTTCTCTCCACAAACATTTGACATATGAAATATTAATAGAACTTTTAGACGCTTAGAGGATTGTTAAGTTTGCCGTGATTTTATCGAAGAGTAAAAATAATATTGAGCCTTGTTAAGTGGCAAAATACAAGTAGGGAATAAATCTTTGGCAATGGCCATAAAAAACATAATCGAGTTACCTCCGTTTGATTGCTTTCTTTTCTAAAGAAATAAATTACGTAAAGCAATAACTGGTAATTTGATTACATCTGTTAAAGATGTAACTTCGTTATTCTTTTTTAAGATCTTTGGTTATGATAATTATAAGTAGATGTACCGTAAGTTGAAGAAAATTCATGTAAAATATGCAAACTAAATTTCCAACTGCTTTTCTATGTTAATATCTTGTTTACATCTACATTTTCATGGAATAATCCCGCATAATATTAAAAGTATTTTTGTTCTCTTAACAGGCTCACATACATAACATAAAAACATATCAATTTTTTTATGATCTGTCAAGACATACGTGATACACGCACCTAGTTGATATAATGAATTTGTTTGATTTCCTTTTGCCCAATTGTTTTCGTAAAATTAAAACTAAATAAAATTATATTTCACTATTATTTTGAATCTTAAACTTAAAAAATCTGATGTGGACACCACATGACTTCCTTGTACGCGTATTAAACTATAGATATTTTTTTAATTGCACATATTTGACAAATTTTTAATTTTTTTTCTTGTTTTTTGTTCTAATCCATAGCAAAAAAAAAGTATATATATAATTTTTAAATTTACATATCTCGCTTATACAAAAGACTAATTTAATAATTCTTAATGTGCTAGACGCAGAATTTAATTCTCTAAAACTTTTATTTGTAGCATTTATTTCTAAAATCAGAATAATTCCATTCTTTTCAAGAAAAACTGTTCATGTAATATATCACTTTCGGTTAGTCCATTTAAACCAAAATCTATTATGTTATTTCCATTGATATAGTAGTCTTATATACCAAATTTGAAAAGTTTTGGATTATATTTTAATATAGTTTTTCATTAAAATATATTATATGCTTCAAGTAAAGTACCACTTCCGGAAGTTATATAATGACCAAAAAGGGAGGTGCACAACTAGATGTTATAACAGTCTTAAATACAAAATTTTAACTTACTACGGCTTACCGTTTTTGAGTTATGCGAGATACATACGTACGTACTCAAAATGGATATTTCCGCTGAAATCTGAGAATCGAAAATTTTCGCGAGTACAATACTTCCTTTACTTTGTACAATGAAGTAAAACTATATACAATACATAGTATGTTTTATTTAAATAACAATAATTTATTTCACTTTATAAGCTGCGTTTGAAATTTTGAAATAAGTACCAGTAACATTTTATTTCATACTATGTTTTTATGTAATCATTAAACATTATTTTTATATCCTAACCCTGAAAGTAATATAAAATAATGATATTTAAAGAGATTTTTAATATAACACGTGTGTAAAACTGCCTTTCTGTAGTTAGTAACAAGTTGAAATGCACTCAAAAAAAAGTCCGGAAAGAATCAATGCTCTAGGAAGATTATAAATATTTCAAATGGAATTCCATGCCTCCGTAGCGTTTATTTATGTATTTATATATTTGTTTGTTTTGTTTATTTGTTAAGCTACACAACATGAAATTAATCCCAATTAAACTACAAGAGATTTACAGCTTAAAGTGGAATCTGAAGCACTCGGACAGAATTGTATTTTACGATGGAGTCAGCGAAGCTTGAACGTACGAACTTTTGCTACAGAATCACATCTGATCATATTGTTGAAAATAGAGAATAGATAATAATTATTGTGTCATTGGAACACACGCACAATTTAAATTCGCATAACACTCATTACTAATTGTTGTTGAAAAATCAAACATGGTTGAATCATGTCAATCACCCGATAACAATGTCAAGTAAAGCTGACGTCATATTTGATTTGTTCAATATTCGATGGAACGAATTTCCGTCAAACAAACATTCACTAATTTGAATCACTATTATGATACTATCAACCTGATTCTCAATTTTTTTTAGTCTATTTTACAATTTTAATTTATTAAAATGAAACTTGTGTTAATTGAATCTGAAATTAAAGTTTACTGAATCTGGAATTGGAACACTGATCTTATTGAAATAATAGTATATTGAAAAATTAAATTTACTATTTACAACTTTTTCATACTATTTTTCCTATATTGCATTAATTTTTATTTTACATTTATATTTATTTATTTTATTTTTATGGGGTTGGTGGCTCAGTGGTATCGAGTCGGCCTGTGGTTCTTGAGAACCTTGGTTCGATCCCCACAGCCAACAAACAATTTTCACCAATTTAAAAAAATCTACCCCTGTGGCTCCTCCTCCACTAATATCTTTGGAGGCCGTGATTTGACTGCTGGTAACCGCACTTCACGCGAAAAAAATATATCATTTACCGAGATCTGCTTAGGCAGAGTGCCACACCCAGAGATGCGTAAAAAGGCGTGATGATGATGATATACATTTTTTATTTAAAAAATAATAACAAAATTTCAAGGTGGTAACACTGACAAATCAATAAACATCTGAAATTGTGACATTATAGCACTATTACTTAAAAAAATGTTACCAGTACTGTTATCGTAAAGTTACTAGATAACAAACGGTTTTTGATAATTAATACTATATTATGTAACAAGTTTTATAAATGTCCGTCGAATGTTTTTGTCATCAGATTTTCGACGTTCCCGAGGCTATATCTCAAAAACTAAGCAAGCTATTGCGATGCGTTCAACGCCATTGAATTTTTCGTGTTCCCAATTTGTTAAATTTCCAAAAATAAAACAGTTTTTGAACAGTATTTCAAAAACTAGAATACTTGGCAATTACACCATTGGATTCAGCGGGTCAAAATACATATGTATGTAAATTTTCGTTACAATATTCGTACGAGAAATAGTTTTAGAGCAAATTGTTTGAAAAACGTAAAAAATTAAATCGCTTAAAATGAGCTAAAAATTTGCTAATAAGTCAAATCGGACACGGGGAATTCAATGCCATTGAACGCATCTTCATATCTTGCTTAGTTTTTGAGATATAGCCTCCGAAACACAACAAAATTTCGACTTAATATTGTATACTATTTTTGTGCATTGTTCAAAATGATCAGAAGAAAATTACCCCTGTGGCTCCCCTACCACTAATATCTTTGAGGGCCATGACTTGACGAACTTCACACGTTTAAATATATCGCTTATCGAGATCTGCTATGGGGAATGCTACATTCAGTAATAGCCAATAAGCGTGATAATACATTTATTTATTTTATAGATTTTATGAATTCTGGAGAATAGGGATTTTTATGTTTATGGCTAAGACAGTCTTGCATGACAAAATATGAACCTAATTATAATTTCTTTTCCTAATTAAAATTTCAGTTGTTTTAAAATTCAATCATTGCCTTCTGTGATTGAAAATTCAAATTCCCAATGAAATTACAAAGATCTGAACTAATTTTTTATTAATTTAATTGTGTACACGGATTTGCACTACCTCCCGATTGATTTAATTTATGGAACCGAGTTCTTCTTTTTAATTAAATCCGGATATAGATAACAGAATCTAGCTAACACGAGTTGGATATAAAACCGCATCACAGTCCACTTACGACGATTCGTGACCCATTTCTTCTATTATCTCTATCTTGAGATATACAGGGTGTTTCACAAGTTAGAACAAAAAATTAAAGGGTATATTCTGTACGACGTGCTGATCATGAAACAAAAGGATTTTTTTTTTAAATCGCAAAACTATTTTCCATGTTTCCCAGTCCAAAATTTTTCGTTGCCACTGCCACTGGGTGGATGATTATGTTAAAGTTATTAATTAAATAAAATTTTATTATAAATAACTGCTAATAATTGAATTGTGTAATTATTATTTCGTAGTTGATACCTACTTCATTGTTTGTGTTTAATAGGAAAGCGAATCCAGTGCAGTACTACAAAAAATGTTTTAGGTTAACAACCCTTAATTTTTCGAATTTAAAAAAAATTCTTTTTGTTTCATGATCAGCACGTCGTACAGAATATACCCTTTAATTTTTTGCTCTAAGTTGTGAAACATCCTGTATATATATATTACTTTTCAGAAGATTAATCAAATTCTTTTGTGCAATAGTTGTGATTGAATTTCACTTCAATGAAAAATTACTAAGATTCTTTACATACTATACGATATTGGTTACTTGGTTACGTTATTTATATTTTCAATTTTTCTTTGTTGACGTTTGATGGAAATCAATACAACGGAAAAACTAAATATTTACAAAATGTGAAGACCAATTATTTTCTTCAAATATAAAGTAAATAACTGTGCTTACACAGACAAATAAATTATATTTACATACATTTAATAGCTTTGTTTTTTAATTGAAAAGTAAAGAGAAATCAAAATTGATAAAATTAAGTTAAACGGAAATATCTGTTTCAATTAACTTTTGAAAACCTAAACTCTATTCTGTAACTTAATCACGACGCTAATGAGAATTCTTATTATTGTTTTATTTCTATTTTACTTTTCTATATTTTGCTCTAATACGACAAACATTTTCTCCAAATTAAATCTACCCCTATGGCTCACCCTCCACTAATATCTTTAGAGGCCGTGATTTGACAGCTAGTAACTGCACTTCACGCGAAGAAATATATCACCTATCGAGATCTGCTACGGGTAGTGCCACACCCAGTAATGGGTATAAGACGTGATGATATATCTATTTATTTATTTTTAAACATCGTTCATTAAAAAAATTATAATGAACAATGAACGGAAAAATAATAGATCATCACGCCTTTTACCTATTACTCTACTGTAGCAGATCTCGTCAAGTGCGTAATATTAGGGCCTTAAATATGGTAGTGAAGGGGAAGCCACAGAGATAAATTTAATCTAGTGAAAAGTTTGTCTGCTGGGGGAATCGAACCTGGATTCTGAAATCGATATATGTTGTTTTTTACAATCTGCCAATTTAATCAAGAATTTGTAATAGTTTTTTGTGTATTAAGAGCGTAAAGTGATTCTTTGTTAGTCGAACACGGTAATTGCAGCGCGAGTCGAAGGCGAGAGCTGCAATAGTGTAAGAGGAACAAAGACACTTTACGCTCGTGATACACACATAATTTTTTCCACGATTGCATCTTAAAATTATTTAAAAACGTATACGTATTGAAAATAAATTCATTCTGTGAATTGTCAATATGACAAGTGTCTGCTTTGTTTGTATCCCTGGTAACTATTGAAATAAGCGCATTTAATATCTTTATCGCGCGTTGCCATTGGAAATACGCGCATTTAACGTCTTTTTCGAGCGTTGCCATTGGAAACGCGCAAAAAAGATATTTTTCGATTAATCCACAGAAAACGTTAACTTTACGATGACAAATGAGAGCGTAATTATTTGTGTATTAAGAGCGTAAAGTGTTTCTTTGTTACTCGAGCACGGTAATTGCAGCGCGAGCCGGAGACGAGAGCTGCAATAGTGTAAGAGGAATAAAGACACTTTATGCTCGTGATACACACATAATTTTTTCTACGATTGCATCTTGAAATGATTCAAAAACGTATAGGTACTGAAAATAAATTTGTTCTGCTAACTGTCAATATGACAAGTTTCTGTTTTGTTTGTATCCCTGGTAACTATTGAAATAAGCGCGCATTTAATATCTTTTTCGCGCGTTACCATTGGAAACACGCGCATTTAACATCTTTTTTGCGCGTTGCCATTGGAGACGCGCAAAAAAGATATTTTTCGATTGTTCCACAGAAAACGTCAATTTCACGATGACAAATGAGAGCGTAATTGTCAACTTTCATAGCAATCATAGAAAAAATTATTTTCGATTTATATACCTAACACTGTCACTGTAATATTATTATTATTAATATAAATAATTTATTGGTTCAAGTATTTATTACATCTAATAAAAGTAGCAATAATATTCAATTAATAGAGCAATCAATTTTAATTGTATACAAATAAAATAAAATTCCATTTGTGTTTTTTACAAACACAAAAAATGTTTGTTTTCAATTAGCGGCACACAATTGTACAAATACAAAACAGAAAACGATACAGTTACTTCCAACGCGGCTAGAACCGGTACGAGACGAGACGAGACCGCCGCGCCGTTGGTTTTGTATTCAGCGTGACATTTTCCATTCAATGCAATCTTCTTGCATATAAACATAGAAAACAGTTGACAGTTTGAGGTTTACGTGACGCAAATGAAACGTCAAGCGACGTGCAAGTATATTTGTAACACTGAGAAGTCTGAGAACTGATCGCGACCAGAGAAATGTTTCTACGAATATGGAAATTAGTTTACACTTCGCTTAAATTGTATTTTGTTTAATAATTACTTGCATACAAAACTGCTTTCATTATTTTCACTGGCTTTTAAATTTACCTATTGGTGCTAGCATGAATTATTATTATTATTTATTTTGAGAGAAAAAGTGGTGTGTCAGGATAGGAATGTTTGAAGAAAATTAATTGCGGGATAAATATGATGAATGAAGACAAGCGTATGATTCTTGATTTTAGATTCATTGGTTAGATGTTTCGAATGTTTACCTGCAATTGTGTGGAGACCATCTTCAGAAACAAGCGCAGTGTACACTAGCGAATGGACGAATGTTTGTTGTGTGTTGATGGATTTTGGTTGTGAGAAAAGAAAGAGTCCCATTTAATGGGATATAGCGTGATGTTATGTATGTATGTATGTATTTTGAGAGAAATTCTTTAAAATCAATGGCTGGTAGCACAAGCTCTGTTTTTGCTTGTTTTAAAAGCAGTGTATTTGGGTGTTTTAGCTATCTCTAACATGTTAAAACCTTGCTCTTAGAACACCCAAAATACACTGCTCAAAATTGTACAGGGATATTTTAAAAATCGAATATAAAATTAAAACTATAAATTATATGTTTTTAAGAATGCCTATATTATTATTTTTCTTGGAAATAATTGAATGTAATTTATAATTTTAATTATATAAATATGTAAATTCGATAGATTTAACTGTCGGTTCTCGTTGAAACATTTTATAATAAAATTAAATTAAAAAACACTAGGTTAGTTTCAAATAAAGTAAAGTTTATTTTACAATACGTATTTCGGTCGACTAGACTAGACCATCATAAATAAATAAATATGTATTTAAGAAGCCTTTTATTTATTTAATATTAAGTTTAATTTTACAATTTTGAGTAGTATATACATACCTATATAGAGTGTTTCTATACCTCTGTACGGATCTTTAATGACAGATATAATTTGATATACTGATTATAAACATTTTTTTTTTAAATTAGCAAAAATTAGGGTATTTGATTCCCAGCGAACATTTTTAGTTTCATTGGTTTAATAGTACATTTAATTATTTATAATTATCTTACTAATGAAATAAAAGTATAAACATTGACTACAAATAATCATTTATTAATTAGTTATTATGCAGGGTGTACCTTATTTAAAAAAAATTAAATTTATTATTAAACTAAACACCAAAACAGTAAAAATGTTCGCTAAGAATGAAATATCCTAATTTTTGAGAATTTCAAAAAAAAATATTTCTGTTCTATAATCAGTATATGAAATTATATATGCCATTAAATTTTTTTATAATCAAATTCAGATCAAAATCAGTTTTAAATCACAGGAAGAAATTTGTAAAAATGAATACCTTTATGCTAGTATTTATTAAAAATATGGTTATTATTTAACATTTATATCACGTAATGGTAATCAAATTATAAAAGTAAATCAGTTGATGGAATGCAAATTGTATAATACAAATAAAATTGTTATTAATTTGTTGAATGATTTATTGAAATTTATATTTGCAATGAAAAAAGTATTTTATTACTTTCGCGTTCTGATAAAAGAATGTCTCTCAACCTCAAGACACCAGACATTAGTGATACCTCGTGGAAAATGTACTGGACAATGAATTCTTCTCTGTTTTTTCCTTCTTTGTATATTTCAACATCTTTTGTTGATGTGTCTTGAAATAAAAAGAAAAGAAAAACAGCGTTATCAATTCTTGAAAACAAATTTTCTGGAAAAATAATTTGCATTCATGTTTTGTGTTGGTAAAAATAGTTTCAAAATATTTTCACATTTAATTTCATCTTTTTGTATTGTTCGATGTAGTTACATATAATTTTCATAGTTCCTTTTCCTTTTTGTTAACTAGAAACCTAAAATTTCGAGATAAAAGAAGTGGTATGTTTTTGGCGCATGAAGTTATCAGCCATCTAATAACTACCCCTAAAGATGTTAGTGATGGAAATTGTTTGTCGGCTGTGGGCATCGAACCCTCTTGAGAACCTTGGTTCGATCCCCACAGACGACAAACAATTTTCACCAATTTAAATCTACCCCTGTGACTCTTCCTTCACTAACATCTTTGGGGGGCGTGATTTAATAGCTGGTAACCGCACTTCACGCGAAGAAATATATCACTTACCGAGATCTGCTTAGGCAGAGTACCACACTCAGTAATGGGTAAAAGGCGTGATGATATATTTATTTATTTTATTTTAAATTCACAGCCCGACTCGATACCAATAAGTCACCATTGTGTAACTACGGTCACACCAGACTATTCTATCTCAGGGTGGCGACTAACCTGGAAAACCGGGAAAAGTCAGGGAACTTTATATTTCTGGAAAAGTCAGGGAAAAGTCAGGGAATTTTATTCCATGTCAGGGAAAAAAGTTTTTTGTTCTTTACATTTTTTAATTTAATTTTAGAAAAATAACTACAAACTTTTATTTCAAAATGTGTTTAGTTACTTTTAGATTTTATTGGCAGAATACCCTTTATTAGATAGATAGTATACCTTTATTGGCCACAAATACCTTTTATTGCTTCTTAAGAGTGAGAACCGCCATTTATGAAAATATAACCGGATGTGAAGGATGTGTACTAATTGAAAACTGTTTTGTTTTGTCTAACGTTTCTACCGCGCTATGTTTTTTCTGTATGCAATATTTAAGGTTGTGTCTTTGCCGGTTTAAAAACACAGATTGATTTTGCTTTTACTATAAATTTAATAAAAAAAAAACAATTATATTACAATATATGATATAATATATGAAATGTAACCATAAATTCATAAATAAGTCAATATTCTAGAAGTCAGGGAATTTTTTTACTTAGTCAGGGAAAAGTCAGGGAATTTATTAATATTACTTGAATCGCCACCCTGTATCTGTATTTAAATAGTTTTCAAGCAATTATCATCTTTGTTAGATATATTTTATAATATACATAGAGCATAAATTTGCCTGATATCAAGAATTTTTAACAGTAGCATCGATTTTATTGTGAATGAAGAGATTTAAAAATAATTTTTCCAAATGCTCGTTGGACGTAATATAATAAAAAGTTACATTTCTTTAGAAATATCAAGTTATCGTCTAAAACTTGTTTGTCTTGTCAAAACAAAAACAAAATAAAAGAAGACACTACATCAAATTTCAGAAGTTTGACAAATGAATTATTGGTTTGTACAAAAAATCTGAACATCTCTTACTCTCTTCTCTTCCGTCATTCTAACAAAACGGAAGTGGTACTAATTGTGATATATCGTCCTGATTCGATCTATGTTTTGTTCTAAAATCCAGTACATAGGTAGTCGTATTGTGCGATCTGAATAGTTCAAGTTTCGTTAAAAGCAAATAATTGTTCTCGTTTATAATTGCTGCTAGCTTCATAAATCGTAAAAGCTTGACAAGTATCTCCGGACCACTTACAGATGAGGAGAGTGCAGTAAAAAATGCAATTACAGTGTATTTGATAATAAAGTTTACTAGAAGTTATTGTAAATTAATATGTATTTTTATACTTAAGATTGATGTGAAATGTTCTAGGAAAGTTTTTCTTTATAAAAATTTATGTTTTATAAACTATAAACCAGATATTGAAACGCTTTATGAATTTAACAGAACTTCCTCAATAGCAAACTGTATGTTCATGACAGCTTTACAACGAAACAAGTGAAGCTACCAATTTCTAATTAGTTTTAAACAATTATATTTTCATAATCTATTCGTCAGGAAGTCGAACCGTAACCGAAAACCGCATCGATATTCACCTTTTTATGAAATCACATATGAAAACCGAAATTGATATTTTGTTTTGAAATATGGAAACCGGAAACCGAAACGAAAGTTTAATTGATTCTTTAACTGAAAACGTAACCGAACCGATATTATTTTGGTTATAAAACCGTAAATTTAAACCGGTGTAAATAAAGTATTGAACCGAAAATAAGTAAAAAAACAAAGAACAATATAAGTTATTAAATTTTATATATTTTTTAAGTTGCAATATTTACAGTCTTAAAACATTTTTGAAACTTTTTTGTGTCTCTGGTAATAGCTTGTTACTTTTAAGTTTACCGTACGATTTTTGTCATGCGTTAAAAAATATAGAATTATTTAAAATTAAAGCATAATTAAACATAATGGCTGGTAGCACAAGCTCTGTTTTTGGGTGTTCTAAGAGCATTGTTTTAACATGTTAGAGATGGCTAAAACACCCAAATACAATGCTCTTAAAACAGGCAAAAACAGAGCTTATGCTGCCAGTCAATCATTTTAAAGAAATTTTAATTTATTTAAAAGAATTGAAGTTAATTTCTTTACCAGGCGTTGGTACCTACTGGCTTTGAATACGTTTACATTTGTACCCGACTCTCACTCCATTTTGTTTCGCGTTGTCGTTTGTTAGTTTTATTGTGATTTGTGTTATATATTTGATAAATAATGTCTAAAGCATTTAAAATGTTAGGAAGTTGATTATATACATTTATGCGACAATCATTGCATTTAATTTTTTGTATATCCTGTAATTGTAGCCGTCTTTGACGTCATTATTCTAGTAACAAATTTTGATGACTGAATTTTTTTTACTATTTCCATAACAATATGTCGTGTCTCTTTTTACTCGAATGTTATTATTTTGTGACTAGTTTAAAAGGAAAATGCAAATAAAAATAAATGTGTGTATGTTATGGAAAAGAACAATAGACTTTTAACATTAATATTTAATAGTTTTCAAATAGTTAAAGTAGAAAAAGACTGTGTCAAATTAATTTTATCGTTTATAATTGTTTTTATTACATATGAAACAAGTTAAATTGCTCGTCAAATTAAATATTGTTACTATTTTATTTCAATTTCAATATCAAAAAAGCAATATATTTTTTAATGTGCGTACAAAACAAAGAATTAGTTTTCCCAATCTTGTAAGAATTTTATTTCTTTTTTATGGTAAATAAAATGTTATATGACACAACGGCGAAAACGTACAAAAAAACATTTATTTTTTAAATAACCAGTCATGAAATAACTATAGCTTTCATGGTGCTTAATTTTTATGTAAATCACTTAAATTTTTCATTATTTGGTATTTAGTCTTATACTAGAGTATTATAGACCTACTACTGTAGAATGCTACATCCAGCTATGGGTAAAAGGCGTGAAGTATATTTTATTAGAGTATTAGAATACGATCTCGGAATCGGCTGAAACGATTTTGATAATTTGACGGCTAGTATCCGCAATTCACGTGCATAAATATATCACTTAGCGGCATCTGCTTCGGCAGAGTGCCACAGCCAATAATCGGTTAAAGACCTGATGATATATTTATTTATTTCAGTTGAAATTTTAAATTTTGCTCAATTCGGCTCTGTATTTTGTGACATTAATAAAGATACGTAGTTGTAATGTCAAACACAAACAAAAATATTAAAACAGAATGTGCAATGAGTACCTAACTTGAAAAATTATTTATTTTAATTTATTAAAAAAAGTAAGACAGAAATAAGTTATCCCTCTGGTTCTCCCTACACTAACATCTTTGAAGGCCACAATTTGACGGCTGATAACCGTACTTTACGCCCATAAATATAACACTTACCGAAATCTGCTACGGCCGAGAGCCTAGTAATGAGTAAAAGCCATGATGATATATTTATATTTTTTATTTTAATAAGATATAACAAGATTATAATTCTGCGAGAAAAATTATTACTTTATTTGATTAACAACAAAGACAAAATTAATTGTCATTGTCAAATTGCTATTGCGTAGCTTTCCCTTTTTCTCGGTAGATGGCATGACCAGGTCCACAAAACTTCTCATGTCATCTTACTAGTTTGTTAGAGATCTTATTCTCTGCTGGCACAGTTCTTCGTCACCAGCTTCTTCACATGAACTTTGTTCTAGGTGAAGAAGTGAGTTATACCATACTGATGAGCTCTAATAAGAGCGAGACGCGTCTATGGTTACTAACTGGCCAGCCTCTGACGATGCCCTTATAAGGTGACTTGGAGGCTGAATTTTGTGAAACTGAGCCAAGTGTTTATTTTATACTTTTTACTTTATTTGATGATTATCACGACAAAATTTACTGGCACAAAGATAAAGAAGGCATGAATATATTAGTAAAACAATTAAAAATTTACTTCAAACGGAAGGACGCCGTGTAATGTTTTAATAAAATTACTCTCGCTGTAAAAATTCAACTTTTTTTTTAATTAATCAGCCTTCCGGTATTAATAAAGATGAGAATTTAATATTTAAACTGAAACTTTTTGAGTTTCCACGTAAAACATATAAAATGGTTCGAATTTTCTCCGTTAGAATCTAATAAGATTTTCCATTAACCTCTGTCTTATACAATTATCTGTAATGTATTAGAAACGGCCCTGAAGAAGAGACATTCAATCGCTTGAGAATCCTTTTACAAACGGGGAGAAAGTCATTCCTTTTTCATCCAGTACTGCTTATAAGGTTCTATATTAGCGATTAGACATTAGAAGATATTAGATGCCTTTGTTAGAACGGTTTTAAGTATAGTTAGTTAGTGATGTGATAGTGCATACTGTCTTTCACTTAATTTGCATCAAGGAAGCAATTTTCATTTTTCTTGCTGATTTTAATTATTATTATTAACTTTCAATTATCTATAGCTATTTTGCAATTAAAATTAAATAGAATTAGAATGAACTTACTGTCACTTTTCAAAATATTTTTACTTAAGGAAATCACAGCAATATGCAACTTGACACCTGGTTATAAAATTTGAAACTAATATTGGAGTAGTGTTTTTGCTACACCCAGTAATGGGTAAAATGCCTGATATATTTATTTTTTTATTTTTTTTAGTCATTATTAGAATTTATATTGCAAAACGCCGAAAAAATCAATTCGGTTTCGATTCGCGCTACATAATATTTCCGATTTAGAGTAATTAAATTTTGGAACGGTTCATGAACCGATTCACAAGATCGGTTAATTTTTGTACAAACATATGTTGTTGACAAGAACCGGTAATCGAATCAAACTCGATCCGAAAATCGTTTTGAACCCTTGTTTATTGTGAATCTGAACCTGAACCCGAACCGTTGTTTATTTTGTCGACTTGAATCTGAATCGAAACTAAACCTACTATTTTCGGGTTCAAAACCGAATTCGCTAAATAAACATTTATCAATATTTTGTGTGTTATTAAGAATATAGTTTTGGATTGAAATAATAGTAGTTTATGTAACAAGTACATAATTTGGATCTTTATTGGACGAGCCGAATTTTATGGCAGAGCGAGCGCAGCGAGCGAGGCTAATAAATAAGGCGAGTCTATAAAGTCCGATTATGTACGAGTTGCATACAACGTTTTATGTTCGACTGCATGAAGAATATTTTCTCTTAAAATATGATTATGTCAGTACCTATATTTAAAACATTTAATTGCATCTCAAAGTGTGCTTCGTTGTTATGCATTTGTTGCTTTATTTATCAAATTGTCAAAGTGAAAAAAGTGTTGAGATGGATGAAGACCTTGAAGACGTTCCAAAAGAAATAAAAGATCTTGCATGTAATGCAAGAGAATATCTAACAATTGTATGAAGACACATATAATATATACAGAAAATGGTGTTTAAATATTTCTTTTGAATTTTGTTTTAATGTGACATTGCAGCAGTCCAATTTTGCATTTTTATCGTACGAGTCCAATAAAGTACCCGATTATGGACAGTAAACAGTGTCATAAAACAAGGTAATATGATGCAGTCGAACATAAAGATCTTTAGATCTCTCCTTATCGACAATATGTACAGAATTTCTGATTTCAAATAATACATAATTTTTTTATTAACCCGAACTGGATCTTAACCGTTTCTTTTTTCTGAATCCGAATCCAAATCGAACCCATTTTTCTGCGGTTTGTAAATCCTGATTCTTGATATTTTATCATTTTAATATATACTTAAAAACATTAAATACAAGTATATCACAGTTTATATTTCTTTTTAATATTTAAATAGAATTTATTAGTTATTCTAAATTAAGGAAATGTAAAACATAAATAATTTTTGTGTCACCCTTAAAACAAACTTAATGCATATGCATAATTATGCCGGTTCGAACCGGTTATTGTATTCGGTTTGATTCAATTTACTGATTCAACGTGAACAGTACGGTTCAGGTTCACAGTTCAAAAATTGAACCGGTTCGTTTTGCATTTCTGATTAAAACTATTAATGTTTGACAGGTAGAACTATATAAATTTGATGGATGTCAATTTCTTCTGAAAAGTTAACACATTTCTAATAATAAAATAAACATACGTATCATAAATTTATGCATTAAATATTAAAATTACATGATCTAAAAATAGCTATTATCATAGAGTTATGAAAGGAGCTGTCAATTTATAATTAATTAGGTTATATTTTGCATTTTACGTAATCCGTAATGTAATTACTTTTTCACAAAATGGAATTAAATTAGTTCGCTCTGTCAATTTATACTTTAAGTTCAAACTTCAATTCATGTCTTTGAAGAACTTATAAACTTATTACTTATAAATGGCAGTATTTCGTTCACTGCTGCAGAATATCGACGAAGTTCTCTTTATCAAGATATCGCCTTTAAGATAATTCTTTGTTGCGCACAGCACATAAGCATCTGAATTTCTGAAAAGCTTTTACTGCGGGCATATCTTATGGCACTGTTCCAAGGTATTGCTCATTTCTTATCGAGAACCTACACATTAAACATGCAATACTTTGCTTTTTCAACATTTCTCCTTGTGTGAACTTGATCCTGTGGTTCTTCCACTGAAAGAGCGAAAGTTGAAACTTCCAGAATGCAGGAGTCTCTCCTGAGGTTTTAATTCTCTTTAGAATTCGGCCAATCTTTGAAATATGAGCAGCTTAGGATATTTAACTTCTAGGTTTACATACATCACTTCCTTGTTCGCTCAAATTTCTTAAATATTTTAAAACAACTTTCACACTTGCTTTTCATTATCAAACATTTTTAAATTATCCTCCCTATTTTGTAACTTGATTATTATCTATTACAAATTAATTAATAAACAAATATATAATTACCCTTTACTGGGTGTGGCATTCTACCATACCAGATCTTTGTAAATGATATATTTAAACTTTCACACTTGGTTTTCATTAACAAACATTTCTAAATTATCCTCCCTATTTTGTAACTGGATTATTATCTATTACAAATTAATTAATAAACATATATATAATTACCCTTTTGCTGGGTGTGGCACTCTACCATACTAGATCTTTGTGAATGATATATTTAAACTTTCACACTTGGTTTTCATTATCAAACATTTCTAAATTATCCTCCCTATTTTGTAACTTTAATATCTATTACCAATTAATAAATAAACAAATATATAATCACCCCTTTTACCCTTTATTGGATGTGGTACTCTACCATACCAGATCTTGGTAAATGATATATTTATGCTCGTGAAGTGCGGTTACTGGCCGTCAAATCATGCCCTCAAAGATGTTAGTGGAGGGGAAGCCACAGGGGTATTATTTCATGTGATGAAAACTGTTTGTCGGCTGTGGAAATCGATTCTCAGTCCGACTTGATACCAAGCAGCCACCAACCCCATAAATTAATGACAACTTTTGTCAATGATACAGATTATTGACCAATAATAGCACATTATTACCTGCGTTCAGGGTTTCCATGATTTGTTTAAAAAAAAAAGTAAGTTATAAGTTTCTTTGTTTGACATTCAAGGGCGACATTTATTTTAATAAATATGAATGTTGGATTTGGTCGTAAAAAATAGTGTATTCAACTCGTGTATAATGGCTATTAATACACTCGTATGAATTATGGCTCTCGCCTTAGGCTTATATCGTAAACTTCACACTCATGTATTAATTGCTACATTACAAACTTGTTTAATAATATACTACTTTATGATTACTTTATATGGGGGTAGGTGGTTCAGTGGTATCGAATCGGTTTATGTATTTGAGAACCCGGGTTCGATTCCCACAGCCGGCAAACAATTTTCAACATATTAAAAGTATCCTTGTGGCTCCTCCTCCATTAACATCTTTGAAGGCAGTAAATTTAACAGTTGGTAATCGCTCTACATGTGAAGAAATATATCATTTTCCGAGATCTGCTTTGGCAGAATGCTACACCCAGTAATGGGTAAAAGGCGTGATGATATATTTATATATATATATATATATATTTATCTAATTCTATTTTCTTTTGTTTCAGGTAAGGATTGACGTTCAGTTCAACTATCATTTGTCATGGTAACGTAATAAATATTTTAAATTGTAATAGAGACAGGCAGGTGAAAGGTTAAATTTCTGGAACAATAAGTTCATTCGCCATTACCTTAATGCACTAATTTATTTATCATATATCATCCAGTAATGGGAAAAAGGCGAGATTTATATCTTTAGATTATTTTATAGATTGCCACCATTTTTGTGGCTAAAATCATGTATTTTGTCATTTATATTTTATTTCTATGCATTTTGCTGTCATACGAGATGCCAGTTAAAAAAATATTAATTTTGAACAACACTTTTTACAAAGCTTTGAGTAAATTGTCAGTATATATTTTTTAAGGGCCGTTAAATAAAAATTAAGTTTTAAAAAAAATTCATTTAAACAAATTTAAATTTCGGCGGAAAAACTAATTAGTAAATCTAATAAGGAGAATAAAGTATGCAAAGCAAGACAGTCAAATAAAATAACAAATAAACAAATATATGTTGAAGTGATCTAAACTGCAAATAAAATACATCCCCTAAAATGTTCTCATTTTTCTGGACAATCGAATATGTCTCTCAAATAACAGTAAACACATCATGACAGTAAGAAGTAGATCGTTTCACTTTTGTTGTTTTGTTGTCACTTTCGAAAACAAATGAAACAATAAACCCGACAATGATACATAGTGTCTTTTGTTTCTCAGTTTGGTAATATGACATATTTGATTCATGTTTCGGTGCCAAATAATCCATAATGCAAAGGGTCATAGGTTGAAAGCGCTGGTAAACGACAGTTGTAGATGGAGATTAACTTTACAGTTATTATATAAACACTTGTTTGTAGATCAAGGATAACTTATAAATTTAAATCAATCTTTCGTAACATTCTCGATGAATATGAACAATATTATAATTTAACATTTACACTTTATTGACTTGAAGTTCATGAATAGATTATACATATTTTTATATTCTTTGAATACTGAATAAAATCGGTATTATTTACGATTTTACCAATTTTATATAAACAAAAATAAAATATTTATAAAATAAATATATCATCACACCTTTTACCCATTATTGGGTGTGGCACTCTGTAGTATCAAATCTAAGTCAGTGATATAACTGTCCCCTGTATATACAGGGTGTTAATTAAAAATCTGGCCATAGGCGTTTAACATGGGAAATCAGTTTTTCCTTGCGCGTTGCTTCCCAATTGATTTTAGACAAAAATGCTTCAAATAAAAGTTGTAAAGCTTAAAATTCTGCATGATCATAAAACACAAACTTTTTTTGACAGTTACAATGTCATACAATTGCTTGTAATTTTGTTTGAGTTCCATGGCTATCGCTACAAATAAGCAATTTTCAAAAATCTTTAAAATTTATTTTCTCTGTTATGAAATGCTACAAATAAAATCTGATTAGTGGTTTACATGCAGAATTTTAAGCTTTACAACTTTTATTAGAAGCATTTTTGTCTAAAATCAATTGGGAAGCAATGCGCAAGGAAAGACTGATTTCCTATGTTAAACGCCTATGGCCAGATAAGAAACAGTATAGCATATAATTTCGTACTAACTTTTCTGTTTATGACTAATTTAAAAGCAATAAATATATCAATTACTGATATCTGCTTAGGCAGAGTGCCACACTCAGTAATGGGTAAAAGACGTGATGATATATTTATTTATTTATTTTAAAAGCAATAGAAGACATAAGTATTCTCACAATTAAAATGACAGTTTATACAGGGTGTTTCAAATACCTCAAAAAGAAAAATAAATGGCAGATACTTACCTCGGCTCAATTTTTTTTCAAAAATTATTTACAATTCTCATTAGTTCACATTTGTAGTGCCACTGGTTTCAGTTTACATAATAAAAATATGATTACAACTTTAATATTAAAAATTATAATGTTTTAATAATAAATGTATATTATTTAATTATTTACACAGAAATTAGAATACACCCATACATTGCTTTACGGCCTAGATACGTTCCACGAAACTTGGCCTCAAAGCGAAAAGCCGTATAAGGAATCAATCAATTCTAATACAAATTCATACAAATTCAATGGGAAAAAAAGTTTTTTTGCCGTTATAGCGAAACATTTTAGGCCTTAAATCGAAAACGTGCCTTAATTGAAAAGGGCCGTTATAGCGAAATAATAATTGAAACAAGTGATATTTAATTCACGTGAAGTACAAATGATTTTTAACATTTTTAAAAAACTTTTTTTAATCTGAAATCAGTTCTTTTTTTTGAAACACCCTGTATAAAAACAAAATCTATCAAAATTGAGCTGTTTCCAACGCTACTTAAGTTACTCATTTTTATTGATTACATATTTTGTAGAGATTCAGACGAAATTACATTTTAGTTCACATATATTCCGGGCTTCATTACGTTGTAAAGTTGCATGCGAAATATTCTAGGAATATTATGTTTTCTTATATTCACAGTTGACGTCCAAAAAGTTGAACAGTTTAAAACTTTTTATGGAAAAAGTTCTAAAAATTCAACACCTTGAACACCAATAAATAAGTTTTAAAACAACAGTAATTTATTTAATATTCCAATTTGTAAAATATATTTGTAAAGTAAGGTTAATTGCAAGCTTACAAAAAGCTCGAGTAATGCGAACAATAAAATAACCTTTCTAAAGCTCCAAGTCCACAATAATCTCGTTCTACTTTAATATACAAAGCTCAAAGCCACTGTTTGCGAATCTGTTACAAATTTACCGTGAATAGAATTTGACTGCAGCCGATTGACCATGTTAGCGCAATTGCAATATTGGCGACTGTGTTTGCTTGGTGCTCATCAACGACTTTATTAATTCCGCCCTTGGCTGTTCTTCCTAATTGTTTCGGAATTTGACACTCCAGTACTAATAGCAATGGCGAAATAGATGCCACGGTGCAAGCGACAATGAACCCTATACTATAATCAAAATAACAAGAATTAATGATAAAAATATAAATAAATAAATATATCATCAAGCCTTTTACTCATTACTGGGTGTGGCATTCTGCCTAAGCAGATTTCGGTAACTGATATATTTTTTTGCGTGAAGTACGGTTACCAGTCGTCAAATCACGGCCACCAAAGCCGACTCGATACCACTGAGCCACTTACCCCATAAAAAACATAAAATATATATTGAATTACGACTATTAGCAAAAAAACTAGTTAAACTAGTTATACTAGTTATTTGTGTATTAAGAGCGTAAAGTGATTCATTGTTACTCGAGGACGGTAATACTGCAAAAGGAACAAAGACACTTTATACTTGTGATACACATATAATTTTTTCTACGATTGCATCTTTAAATGATTTAAAAACATATACGTACTGAAAATAAATTCATTCTGTCAACTGTCAATATGACATGTTTCTATTTTGTTTGTATCCGTGGTAACTATTAAAATAAGCGCGCATTTAACTTCTTTTTCGGGCGTTGCCATTGGAGATGCGCAAAAAAGATATTTTTCGATTGTTCCACAGAAAACGTCAACTTTACGATGACAAATGATAAAATATTTATACAAATCAGTAATTTAAATTAAAAATTATTATTTATTATTATTATTTGTAAATCAACTATTCGGTATTTATATATATATATATATATATATAAATATATAAAAACAAAAGATATATGACAAGTAAATAAACAGAAAAAATTTGCGAAAATACAGAGTTCAATAATTATTAATCATTGCAGTCAGAATACAAAGAAATTTGAAGCTAATTTCTAATTACTTATCTAGCTGATTCTAAGATATTATATATTACCGAAAATTTGATAGAGAACTACATGTAATCAAGTTAGACCAGAAAATAAATTAGCTATCTAAATTTACGGAACTGCAATTATTAAAGTATTTTCAATATTCTAGCGTAATTTTCAACTTTTCATAGCAATCGTAGAAAAATAATATTTTACTCTCGACATATAAGGGATTAAAAAAAATAGTGAAATTATAAATATTGAAGTATTGTCATTGGCGACTTTTTTTGTGCAAACTAACTTCAATGAACTGGCAGTGTAACCTGACAAATTTAAGTCATTTTGGTGTTTTATATAAAATAAAAAGAAAATACTTTTGACAAACGCAATGAAGACGAAGAGTGCCAAATATAACCAGCAGATGGCGAGCGCTAGGTTGGCACCGCCAA
Source organism: Pterostichus niger (assembly GCA_947425015.1). Classification (NCBI taxonomy): domain Eukaryota; kingdom Metazoa; phylum Arthropoda; class Insecta; order Coleoptera; family Carabidae; genus Pterostichus; species Pterostichus niger. The sequence goes on along the minus strand of OX380341.1, from coordinate 2,775,793 downwards.
TACGGGTAATTAATCTAACATGAGCCTTGATGTTCAGAAGAGCACGTTTGTAACCGGATAAAAAGGGATTTTTTTGATGCATGTTGGTTTTATATTTCACATGACATTTATGATTAATATCACGTACGAAAAAGAATTGTTTTACAAATTTAATTTAGAGATGCTAAAATTGAACAAAGTTAAATTATGTTTACAAGTTTTTATTATGTGTTAACAATAGGGTTTTTATCTTTTGTTTGAAGCTGTATGAATATCATATTACCAACTGTTGTAGAGTAAATAATATTTGCAAAAGCAGTACGTGTGATGAAAAATTTATTGTACCCGACATATTGTTCACCGTAAATTCTTGACCATGTAAAAGCATTGTTAAACTATTTGACATCAACAAACAAATACATTGTTGTTTTCTTCTAACTATTATTTATTTATTATCTTTGTTTCGTACGAGAACAATATGCATAAAAATGAAATAGAAATAATAGAATCTGTAGGTAATAATAATAAAAAAGGATTGTCATTAATTTATTGATTGAAAATAGATAATAATTAAGTTACAAAAAAGGGGAAATTAACAATAAATGAGTTTATGTTAGACTGCATCATAACTACTTAATTTGCCACTTTATTGGACTAGTACCATAAAATAGCAAAATTGGACTCCTGGAATCCGAAATCGAAAACCGCACCGATATTAATCTTTTTATGAAACCGAAGCTGAAAGTTGAAACCGATATTTTTGCTTTGAAATATGGAAACCGAAAACTGAAATGAAAATTAATTGATTTTGTAACTGAACCGATATAATTTCGGTTACGTACATAACCGAAAATAGTAAGAACAAAAATATAATTTTAGAAAATTTTCAAATTAATTACTTAAAAAATATATTGTAATTGTAGAGTGCGCTTAAATATATTAGGTTTTTGTAAAACCATTTTGAACCAAAAAATACAGAATTCGTAACGAAACCAAAATTTATTAAAAAAATTACTGAAACCGAAACTTTTATAATATTTTCAAAAAACCGTATCTGATATAGGAAACCGAAATTTTACTGATATAAGAACCGTTAACCGCAACCGAATACCAATATTTTTCGGTTTGTGTCCCTGTCTGTCAATGTCAAAAAATAAAAGTCAAAATAAATATCATATCTAATTAATATTTTTTCCGCATTTAGTGCAATTATTATTATTTTTATTAATACATTATGAATACTTTTTTCATCTTGTTTTGACAAATTTTGACTGTTTTATAATTATAAATAATATTGTGAAACAAAAGCACATTTTAAGTTTGCAAATTGTCTTCGAAGCTCTGGAATATTAAGCTTTGTATACAACTTATACATTATTGTATATTATGTACTTGTTACATAAATAGTTATTACGTGATCTGTATTTGTTCTATAAAAAGTGAAGCGAACTCTGCCATATTACCAACACTAATCAGGTAATAGTTCCGGGTTAAAGCCCGGCATTGTTAGGAATTTTTCTTTTGAAAATGTTGTTGTTAAATAATCTTTCCAGGCGATAAATTTTCCATATCTGAATCAAATTTAATTTGTTTGTTTTATTTGTTTGAAAATTTCCGTGAAGTATTTCAATAACTTTGATAATATATAAGCATAAAATTCATTGAATATATTTCTTGGTTATTACTCTCAAATGACTTGTAATTATAATACATTTAGAAGTAAGACAATGAAATAATTTTTGAAGACATTTTAATGGATGCTGGAATATCAAACAGGAAATACTTTTTTGTGTTTTAAAGTTGTAATAGCCTAATTCACATTCACGGTAATGCTATGCAAGCGGTTAAGAACAAAATGGCGTATACCGCTACGTTCGTACTAACGACATAATTTCGGTTTCAAATGCTTATTCAACATTAGTAGGTACTTGACAATCTATTACTTCTGTTGCCGTTACGACTACCGCTTAGTTTTATTGTCAATTCAACATTGGCAATCTCAGTTTTAAACTGTTGTATCCATTAGAAAACAAATACACAATATATTCTCAGGCCGGGATTCACAAATATTATATAGTAATGTACCCTATATTTGTATAAATTAGAAATAAATTGTTGACCGTACTATATAAATAAAACTAATTTTTTCTACGATTTCTATGAAAAGATGACAATTATGCCCTCATTTGTCATCGTAAAGTTGACGTTTTCTGTGGAACAATAGAAAAATATCTTTTTACACGTCTCCAATGGCAACGCGCGAAAAAGACGTTAAATGCGCGCGTTTCCAATGGCAACGTGCTAAAAAGATATTAAATGTGCGCTTATTTCAATAGTTGCCAGGGATACAAACAAAACAGAAAGTTGTCATAGTGACAGTTGACAGAGCGAATTTATTTTCAGTACGTATACGTTTTTTAATAATTTTAAGATGCAATCGTAGAAAAAATTATGTGTGTATCACGAGCGTAAAGTGTCTTTGTTCCTCTTACACTATTGCAGCTCTCGCCTTCGGTTCGCACTGCAATTATCGTGCTCGAGTAACAAAGAATCACTTTACGCTCTTAATACACAAATAACTATTTTACGATCGCGTAAAAAATGAGTCATTATATACTTATTTTCAGTGTAAAAGTGATTATTTTTTTGCACGGCGTGTTATAAAACTTTTTTTGTTTAGGAAAGTTAACTAAGTAACCTAAAAAATAAATATTTTTGATGTTTATCGATCGTAGAAAAAATATGCAATTTGTGTTAAAATTAGCTTCTTTTACTCCCGTTGACTAACTTATTACATGATGTATTATTTTCTACTCCCGTTATTAAAATATCATTTAACGTACTGGTTTCCATGGCGCTAAATAACAGCTTACTCACATGTTGACAAGCTGTGGCTTCGAACGTTTTAGTCACGGCTTGAGATATTAAGCACGGCGTGAAGTTAGCTTCAAGCATCTGTTAACCTTACTTTTTAAATAATTTATAAAACTTTATAAAAATTATTGTCTTAATTTGCGATCATAGATAAAGTATAGTATGAGACGTTTATAGAACTTGTTTTTTTAATCCTTTATACTATGTTCAAAAATAAAGATCGTCAAATAATTACTTACTGATCGCGAAGCAGTAAATAAATAAAAATTAAGCATACTTTGAAATGTCAAAATAAAATTAAAATTTTTCTAAATTTTAATTTCGTTACTGAGTTGATTGTGAAAAAAAATAACATTGCGGCCAATAAATATCCTGCTGGTATTGGATGTATTCGAGATCTCGACTTTGCCTCGCATTTGATGGCCTTAATATTTTAATAACTATTATTTTAAGTATTTGTCTAATAAAACAATTTAAAAAATAAAATTAGTCATCTACTAATTGTGTAAACATTACAGCCAATAAATATTAAAATGAAAATTATAAAATTTTACGATGATGCAAATGGCAACAATAATTACACGAAGATATGTATTTATTATTTAACTTGACTATGAATATTGAAATTGATGCAGATACAGTGAAAATCCCATAAAAATTAATGCCAAGAGCTGTTTATTATTCTCTGAGAATTTCCTTTCGAAAGAGTCTTCTAAGAATGTCGTAAAAAATGCTAATAATTCTTCATTGCCTTGGATCAAACATAAAGAATAAAAACTGAATGTATTTATCCTCTCCATTTTGCATGCAGGACTGAACTTCAGGAAAACGGAAGACTCTTCTCCTTTCATAAATGTCACTCTGTCTTCGCGAAGACTTTATTTTATTTGACATTGTAGAACTTTTGTAAATATTTGAAGAAACTTCCAGTGCACTTTTCTGTGTTCATCATATGTAAGTTTTTAGAGTACGTGTGGTGGAATATTTGTCAAGTTTACTACTTACTTTTAAATGAAATTTAGTTTCTTTGTGTTACTGCAGGATCTAGGATCATTATATTGAAGCTTGAATGATAATTTACTGAACTATCTATTATATTAGGCAAAGCAACCAAAAGTTATAACTGATAAACTTCAAAATTTGTTCGATATTTGTTTTTACATTAGCGATTTAAAATATTTATTATGGGGTAGGTGGCTCAGTGGATTTGAGTACAAATAATTTTCACCACGTTAAAACTACGAGTATCCTTGTGACTTCCCTTTCACTAACATCTTTTGGGGCCGTGATTTGACTTATCACTTACGAGATGTGCTTCGGCACAATGTCAGACCCAGAAATGGGTAAAAGGCTTGATGATATAATTATTTCTTAAAAAAACCTACTACAAATTATTCATAATTATGGAACGCCACCTACATTTTTACGATTTAGAGAGATAATAAATTATTATCATTTTCACCAATTTAAATCTACCCCTGTGGCTCTCCCTCCACTAATATTTTTGGGGGCCGTGATTTGAAAAATATATCACTTACCGAGATCTGCTTAGACAGAGTGCCACACCCAGTAATGAGTAAAAGGCGTGATGATATATTTATTTTTTTTTATAAATTATTGATATTAATTATATATTAGGGTAGATGGTTCGGTGGTACCGAGTCAGCCTGTAGATTTTAGAACCCGGGTTCGATTCCTACACTATACTATAACTGTGGATCCTCCTCCACTAACATCTTTGCGGGCCGTGATTTGACGGTTGGTAACCGCATTTCACGCGAAGAAATATAGCACTTACCGAGATCTGCTACTGAAAGTGCCACACCCAATAATGGGTAAAAGGCGTAATGATATATTTTCTTTTGTTTCACGCAAGAATTGCCAATCATTTGTCATGGTAACGTAATAAATATTTTATATTTAAATAGAGACAGACAATGAATGGTTACATTTCTACGCTCAAATAATATAGTATAGAGTTTTAGAATCAAACTTAATGCACTAGTTTGTTTCTCATAAAAAACATAAGCGTTGAAATTCACCAGGTGATAAAACTTTTTCAACTTTTCGCGATAATTTAGGACGTTGTTATGGTTACTTTCATATACCGGGAGTTTTTTTTTATCAGTAAACATAGGGATATGCCATTACCATAGTTACAGTTACAAAGTTTGACAGCAATACATTAGAGCGTTTATTTTAAAAGTAAACATAGGGAAAATAACATTGCTGTCATCTATAGTTGTCAAAGTAATAAAACTGTCCTCTTTCAAAATCAGACCGGGTTAATAGGGGATCAAATAGTATAGTTTATTAAGATCTGCTATCGCAGAGCTGCCATGTTTATGAATGATCAAAATTTTGACATATAAACATGCAGATGTGAATTCCTGGTTGAACCAGTTCAAAAAGTCAAAAAAATTATAATATGTTTCTATATAGTTCAGAGCACGAGAAATGCACTCGTTCAAACCGCATTTCAATATCTCTTCTAGTTTTCGAGTTACTGCGATTTTTGTCTTTTTTTAAAGCTCAACTTTGAGACGCCATAACTGAAAAACTAAACGAGATATTGAAATGCGGTTTGAACGAGTGTATTTCTCGTACGCTACTTAACTTGTACCGGGATTTTGAAAATTTTTCAATTTTTCAATTTTTTTCGAAATTTTCTTTTGTCGATATTTCAAAAAGTTGAAGAGATAATGTAAATATGAAAACACCAGTGAATTCCTCGCGTCAAAATACATAGGTATGCAAATTTTCAGAAGAAAATTCGAACGGATACATTTTTTATTACAAAAAATCGAAAATGGCCGTTTTTTGAAGATTTCTTAAGGAGTACCCCTTGGCGTTTTTACGATTTTTGGCCATTTTTCGTTTTTTTGTAATAAAAAATGTAACCGTGCGAATTTTATTCTGAAAATTTGCATACTTATGTATTTTTACACCAGAAATTCACTGGTGTTTTCAGATTTACATTATCTCTTCAACTTTTTAAAATATCAACAAAAAAAAATTTCAAAAAAAATTTAAAAATTTTCAAAATTTTCAAAATACATGCACAAGTTAAGTAGCGCACGAGAAATACACTCGTTCAAACCGCATTTCAATATCTGTTTTAGTTTTTGAGTTATGGGCTTTCAAAGTTGAGCTTAAAAAAAAGTCAAAAATCGCTGTAACTCAAAAACAAAAAAGATATGAAGATGCGCTTTGCGCCATTCGATTTCTCGTGGTCTGATTTATATAGAACCACATTTTAATAATTTTCGATTTTTGTACTGGTTCAACCCAAAATTCTCATTATTTGTATGTACGAGCTCTTAAACGAAGAATTTGCGAACAAACCTCTACACAAAAGAACTTTTGGATTGTTTTGAGGTTCTAAATTTATACCTAACGTTTAGTTAATGTAATTTAAAGTAATTCAAATTCATTTAATTTGTTTAAACTTAAAATGTTTCTTGTAGACTATAGACTATTACACTTCAATGCAATGCAATGCATTATTTTCCCTATGTTTACTTTTAAAATAAACGCTCTAATGTATTGCTGTCAAATTATTTAACTGTAACTATGGTAATGATATATCCCTATGTTTACTGATAAGAAAAACTCCCGGTATAAACATCACCACATATAAAATAAACAGTACTAATACATCTGATATCAAATTGAACTGAATAGTAAGAAGTCAAGAAAGAAGTAGATAAGATAAGACAACTAATCAGCCTTAACCAGAAAGCTTTCAATACGATCTGATCCAACTGATACCAACCATTCACTATCTATACTCCCATATACCTACTTTCTTTTCAACTCCAATAAGCAGCTTCCAATCCTCATCTCATAGCAACCAGGAAATCCAACGAAATATATCTCCATTCCATTCCGAACTTATTTCATGCAAGTGATAATAATCCTAGCGTAAACATATATTCGGATTAGTTGCTGGTGTTTGGCGGAGCCGTAGTATAGTGTCCGTCTGCAGACCGATCGATGTTGAAAACAATTTCCGCTCTATCGTGCAACACGGTCGAAGTAGCGCAGCTGTTTCCGTTCTGGAACAGGAGCATTCTTAACCTGGCTGGTTTTGCTTCTTGTAAAATGCGACTGCTGCTCTGATATTACATTCTCACAAAGATTCTTTGTTGTGCTACTTGATTGTGCTTTTTGAGACTTGCAAGTTCATTTTATTTTTATTGAGAATATCTTGTTTCTGACAAGTATATTATAAATGCATCTCAAACTTGAAATTTATAATTCTATTTCATGACAGAAATATGTCATTTATGACAATTTGCATCGCTGAAAGTTATATTTTAATAAAATATATAAAGTAAACCTTGTTTCACCAAGTGTTGGATGACAATTAATTTTGTCTTTGTTGTTATTTAAATTGCTATTGCGTAGCGTTTCCTTTTTTTCGGTAGATGGCATGACCAGTTCCACAGAACTTCTCATGTCATCTTACCAGTTTGTTAGAGATCTTATTCTCTGCTGGCACAGTTCTTCGTCACCAGCTTCTTCACATGAACATTGTCCTAGGTGAAGAAGTGAGTTATACCATACTGATGAGCTCTAATAAGAGTGAAACGCGTCTATGGTTACTAACTGTGCTGGCTAGCCTCTGACGATGCCCTCATAAGGTGTCTTGGAGGCTGAATTTTGTGAAACATAGCCAAGTGTTTACTTTATATTTTTTATTAAACCTTGCTTCACCAAGTGTTGGATGATAATTAATTTTGTCTTTGTTGTTATTTAAATTACTATTGCGTAGCTTTTCCTTTTTTTCGGTAGATGGCATGGCCAGTTCCACAGAACTTCTCATGTCATCTTACCAGTTTGTTAGAGATCTTATTCTCTGCTGGCACAGTTCTTCGTCACACAGCTTCTTCACGTGAACTTTGTTCTAGGTGAAGAAGTGAGTTATACCATACTGATGAGCTCTAATTAGAGCGAAACGCGTCTATGGTTACTAACTGTGCTGGCCAGCCTCTGACGATGCCCTCATAAGGTGACTTAGAGGCTGAATTTTGTGAAACATAGCCAAGTGTTTACTTTATATTTTTTATTAAACCTTGTTTCACTAAGTGTTGGATGACAATTATTTTTGTCTTTGTTGTTAGTTATATTTTAAACTTGTATAAATAAGTAAAATAAAAGTGAAGATACATGTCATTTAGAATAATTGGCATTGCTGTGAAAAATTCGATTTTCTTTTACTTATTTACAGTTTAAAATTTACTTCTTGCCAGGGGCGGACTTTGGCCTAGGCTAAAAAGGCAATAGCCTAGGGCCCAAAAATTTTGGGGCTCGGATTCTAACTTTTAGTTTATCATTTGTTGTGTTTATTTGTAAATGTGTATAAGTGAAAGTGGCCTAGAGGCACGGGTTAAACTTATTTTTAAAATCTCTCTCTTAATTTATTACTTTTTTGTGCTTTTAAACCAGATTTCGGGTGGAGACCGACAAAATTCGAACTTACTCAAAATAAGGGCCACCCTAATATATATATATATATATATTATGAAAGGGCCCAAAATAAAGATTTTGCCTAGAGCCCAAAAGAGTTTAAATCCGCCCCTGCTTCTTGCGATGCAGCAAATGGTTATTATCGATATATTTAACTTTAACTAGAGTTAATATAAAATTAATGATTTTGATTATGGTTACATCATGTAGGTATGATAATAATTCACTTTATATTAAGTTGATTGAAATTTTCAACTTTTTGTAAATTGTCCTTCACCTAATCTCGTGTTAACAGCAAATATTTTGTTTCATTATGTAAAGATTTAATATGAGTTATCAAGTTAAGTAATATGTAGTAGGTGGCTCAGTGGTATCGTGTCGGCCTGTGGATTTGAGAACCTGGGTTCCATTCCCACAGGCGACAAATAACATCTGTGTGAGCTGTGATTTGACGGCCGGTAATCGCACTTCACGCGTAGAAATATATCACTTACCTAGATCGGCTACGGTAAAGTGCTACAACCCAGTAATGGGTAAAAATTGTGATGATATATTTATTTTATATATTTATGTTGAATGTTGTCAATAACCTAAAAATAAAATTAAATATTAAATCAATGAAAAATTATATTATTAGTTTCAAATGTATATTAACGTTAAGAAAAAATTCCATGAACGATTTTATTTGAAACATTTATCTCCTAAAATAATTTGAAAACGTTTAACAGCGCAAAAATATACGATTTCTAACGTTCAGAATGTTTTGAAAATCCTTTATCGTATAGAACCAAAGTTTAAACGAGTGATAATATATCTGACAAGATTTATTCTTTCATTAATTTCGAAATTCGAACGCTAAAACAAATTTACACACACTCTACATAAATAAATTTAACTGGACTGCAAAATTTATATCAGCTGTTAGATTAACACAAATTTATTGTTATGAAATAAATTTATAATGGAATAAAACTACTTTGTCCTATAGCAACTAGCAAAGCTGAAATGTTTTGCAACGACGTTCATGTTTAAACTGACTTTAGGTATTCTTAAATGTTTGCGCATTACACTTTATTTTCGTTAGTATAATAAGTTATTAGGTAAGGTTTATATAAATCCTTTTTTCTGAAATCGTCAAGAAAATGCCTACTTTCCTGACGCATTATAGTATGGAAAGTAAGTGTTTCCCTGACTCAAATAAATAAACTAAATAACTAAAAAATTTAATAAGTTTTTTATTTATTTTTATCAATAATATTAATACTAAATATACAATTGCTTAAATTACTAAAATTTATGTATGACACTGGCGAATTTGAAGCTAAATTTATTGGAGATTCAGTAAATAAAATAAGCAAGTAGCACATTTGCTGACAAATTATTTTGCTTTTTCCAATCCATGAAAATTTCATACTCTTTATCATATCGGTCTTTGGACTTGCTCGGTAATAAATTTTCAACAGCCGCAGTTGCTTGATTTAAGATTTCAGGGGGAGTACTTGAAAACACCGCCTCATACTCATTTTCATCTATATTTTCCAACATTATAAAGAAATCTTCTCTGTCAACAATATTACTTTTGACACAAATATATTCAATAGATTTTTCACATAAGATATTGTTTTCAACAACTTTTGTTATCACCTTGGATATGTAGTTTGCTGCCAATATGATTCTTACCAAAAAATTAAACATTTTGAAATATTTATTATTAATTATATTGATAAAATATAAATATGAACGATTTCAGAAAAAATAGTATACATAATACGTCACGAAAGTGTTTTACTTGACTCAGCGAATTAAAATACTCGGCCTAATGGCCTCGTACTTCAAACAACCGCTTCGTCAAGTAAAGCATCGCTTTTCTGATTTATTATGTAATATACTATTGTTAAAAATTATTTTCTTACTATTGTTAATAATTCTTTTGTCGACATGAAAATGATTGCGAACTAATAATGGAAATGTAATGGGGTAGGTGGCTCAGTGGTATCAAGTCGGGCTGTGGATCTTGAGAACCCTGGTTCGATCTCCACAGCCGACAAACAATTTTCACCAATTTAAATCTGTGGCTCCCCCTCAACTAACATCTTTGGGGACCGTGATGTGACGGCTGGTAACCGCACTTCACGCGGAAAAATATATCACTTGCTAAGGAAGAGTACCACACCCAGTAATGGGTAAAAGGCGTGATGATATATTTATTTATAATCGAAACGTTGTCACCAAAAATTATATTTTAATTGATCACATTAAAGTCATGGATGAATATTTGATTTTTCCTTCAACATTTGGCATAATAAATTCGTAAAACTCTATAGGTACTATTTGATAACAAATATTAACTTAAAATAAGAGCGTATATCGGAACTTAATTAAACTATTCACAGTTAGTAAGATTTCTTCCCAATACTATTAAAATCGTTAGTGCAGTTTCAAAGTTTATCCACGCCTTTGACCCAATTCCGCGTTGTTGAGTTCTTCTTAGTCTTTTTTCCTCTTTCCATCAAATATGCAGACACCTACTTACAAGATACATGTTCCCTATAAGCCGTGGAATTATTTATCTTGCTCGCGGGGTGCTTATATGATGCTACGGTTACGTAACAGATAATTAACTTACTTATTTACATGAAGGCATCTGTTATAAGCGTTAAACATTTTGTTAAACTTAAGAATTTGTTCAAGTTTGCTTGTTGCTTCTCCAGGGCCTTAAGGCATCAAAGTTTTGAATACGTTTTTGCTTTTTTATTTAGATTGCAAGTGTAGGATGAATCATCATTTGAATGCGTATTATGTATTGTTGGATGTAACAAAAGATAGTAATGTAGTTCAGTAGAGTACGTAATTTGCATGTGTGGTTTTGTGGAATCATTGTATGTTGCATCTTCAACTGTTACATAATCAACAGGGTGTTTCACAACTTATGACAATTATTTTAACCACATATAATACTTAACGTACTGATTATAAAACAGAATGAATGTTTTCAAAATTTGCAAAATTAATTGCATTTTATATGAAGTAATAGCTATTTATGAAACTAGTAAGGAAATGAAGGTTATTACCTTACGCATGTGAAATTTGCAGAACGAGGTGTAGCCGAGTTATGTAAACACATAAGTAAGGTAATAACCTTATTTCCTTACTAGTTTCATACAATATTTTTTCTACTTCCGTTCTAATAAATACGAAAGAGCGTTTTTGAAATTATGAAATTTTGATATATTAATGACAGTTATAAATTCAAAAAATAAAAGAATAACACATCAGAATTCGTCTACCAAGATATCTGTTGCTATGTTACCTCATTATTTCACTAGTTAAATAATGCAGTTCATAATCTAAATCAAATAAGTGAAATAAAACGTCTATTTCCTAACGGAAGTAGAAAAACATTGTTATGCCACTGCTTTGAGACATTTCTAATATATTAATAATTTTAACATTACTAAAATAAATGAATATATCATCACGCCTTTTACCTATTACTGGATGTGGCACTCTGCTGAAGCAGATCTCGGTAAGTGATATATTTCTTCGCGTGAAGTACGGTTACCAGCTGTCAAATTACGGCCCTCAAAGATATTAGTGGAGGGGGAGCCACAGGGGTGGTGAAAATTGTTTATCGGCTGCGGGGATCGAACCAGGGTTCTCAAGATCCACAGGCCGACTCGATACCACTAAGTCACCTACCCCATACTAATAGACATTTATCTGACTATGGTAATGTTTATAATTATAATTTAATTATTAATATATTAGAAATAACCCTCAACCCAGTGGAACTAAAAATGTAAACTGCAATTAATTGTACGAATTTTCAAAAATCTTGTATAAAAAAGTCTCTTCTTATATTTTATTTCTGCACCACTGTATAGCGTCCTTTATCAAATCTTGAACAAATTTAAAACTTAAATTAAGTTTGTTTGGATGGATCAAATACAGATAATACTATTGCTAGAAAAGTAATTTAAAAATAAATATAATCTAAATATTTTTCAAAGTGCCTCAATAAATAAGAATACTTTTAAAATCACATCATATTTTAATTTAGAATATTAGAATAACTAATTTAAATAAAAATATGATGAATAATTGTAAATCAAGTTCTTGTGTCAGTTATTTGAAATTAATAACATAATAAATATAAGGGAGATACTCCCTTCCTTCCTCATCTTTTTTGCTTCATTTTCAGTTTTTACTATACAGTGTGTAACTGCAATTGTGTTAAATGTTTTTTTAAACAAGCGCAGACGATGCTGCCTTCATTTCTTATAGATTCGTTGTTAGAAAAGTGGGCGTAAGTGAAGATTTACGAAACAGGTGTACAGGAGCGAATGGATGAATGTTTGTTGCGTGTTGATGGATTTTGGTTGTGAGAAAAGAAAGAGTTTGTATGGAGGAAGTGTTAATATGGTCGAATCGAGTATCGTGTGTCAGGATGAGAATGTTGACGGGTTCGTGCTACCCCATTTAATGGGATATAGCGTGATGTTATGTATGTATGTATAAATATTAATGTTTATATCATAATTTATAATTTCAGTTGATTAAACATTTAAAACGATAACATAGTACTGTTTATTTTCGCGCGTTTCAGTTGTCAATTTAAATTTGTTGTCATCAATGTTCATTTTATATGTTTATTTACGTTTAATTATTCTCTGAAAACTGTAATTTTTCATTTGTCATGTTTTTACTTCCTTGTACGAAGTAAAGGAAGTATTGTAATCGCGAAAATTTTCGGTTCTCAGATTTCAACGGAAATAGGTATTTTGGCCTTCCCTGACTCCATTTTGACTAATTTCGTCATGCCGTCTGTACCGTAGAAAATTGAAACTTTATATTTAGGACTGTTATAACATCTAGTTGTGCACCTCCCTTTTTGGTCATTATACAACTACCGGAAGTGGTACTTTACTTGAAGCCTATAATAGATTTTCATGAAAAACTATATTCAAATATAATTTAATACTTTCCAAATTTGGTATATAAGACTACTATATCAATGGAAATAACATAATAGATTTTAGTTAAAATAGGCTAACCGGAAGTGGCACATTACATGAAGCTGCTAACAGTTTTCCTTGAAAAATGGTATTATTTTAATTTTAGAAATGAATGCTGCAAATAAAAGTTTTAGAGAATTAAATTCTGCGTCTATCACATTAAGAATTTTTAAATTAGCTTTTTGCATAAACGAGATATCTAAATTTAAATATTATATATTTTTAGATTTAAAAAAATAATTAAGTTTGCTATGGATTAGAACAAAAAATAAAAGATTTAATGTCAAATATGTGCAATGTAAAAAATATCTATAGTTTAATACGCGTACAAGGAAGTCATGTGGTGTCCACATCAGATTTTTTAATTTCCTCATTGTAGCCCAAAAGTTATTAATTAACACTATATACGTTAAAACTTGACGTATTCGTAAGGTAGTATACGATTAAATATGCAACGGTAACTGTTAACGCATATGACCCATATTCACTAATTGTTAGTGAACGGTTATCTTACGTAATCATAGTGCATATTATTAATACCATTTTTATTCCCGCAATATTTTTGTCTTGCCTATATTTCAACAAGCTGTTAAAATCTCTTGATTAAGTAACGGAATAAATATTCATTTAGAGAAAGTCTGAATCCAGTATTTGACATTATCTTTCATTAATTAGTATGTCCTTTTGTGTGATTCCCACAAAAAATACAAGTTTTTGTTTTGTTTTACGTAAAGTTATAAATAAACATGAGATTTATTCACACATGTGAACACTATGCTTGCGTTGTTCTACGTTGTGTTACGATCTTCAGTGGCGTAACGAAAATTTACAAAAGGGAATTATTGTTATAAATAAAATTCAATTTTAGTTGATGCATTTCAAATGTTTATTGTATTTAAAGTACACTTTTAATAACAATGGCTGGTAGCACAAGCTCTGTTTTTGCTTGTTTTAAGAGCAGTGTATTTGGGTGTTTTAGCTATCTCTAACATGTTAAAACCATGCTCTTAGAACACCCAAAAACAAAGCTTGTGCTACCAGCCAATCAGTTTTATGTTACAGTAAAACTACATACGCTGCATTTTGATTTTAACTTTAAATTGTTAGGTTAGGTTTTAAAATGTTGAAAGTATAGGTTTTCCAATTTGAAGCTTCGCCAACCTCATTTAACTGCACTAACGCTTATTATGGCCGTTTCATTTCATCTTTTTGCCATATAAAAATGAGTTTTTTTACAAATTTTGTTCTTCAAGTAATGCCATCTAGTGATTTTTATTTCAATTAAATGAAAGTGACCGCGCTGTCAAGTTACAAAAACAACGTTAAATTATTTAAAAATTGAAGGTTGTGTGTTAAAATAAAATATATTTAATGGAATTGCATATTTTATTTATACATCCAATATTGTTAGGTTAAGTTAGATTGTTAGTTACGATGTATCTTGATAGAGGCGCTAGTTGACGTGCCTGCTCTATAAATTTGAAACTAGGAATTTTAATGACATATGAAACGGCCATAATAAGCGTAGTCATGTTTGAAACGTTACATCTAGCGACACGAGGTGATACTAGACTAATTAATATTAGCAAAAGTATGAATAATTTAATTTAAATTAAAAGAAATATTTGACTTACATATTCAGTCAGTATTTTACGTTGCTAAGTAACTAGACACTCACGGTTGTTTCATTACCTGCCTAGCCAGGCAATATGTTATTTTTTCTTATTCCCTAATTTTGGAGAGAGAAACACTGCTTTTCTCCCCTAGGGAAAGAAACATTATGTTTCTCTCCCTAGGTAGGATGTTTCTCTCCCTAGGTAGCATGTTTCTCTCCCTGGAGAGATGTTTCTTTCCCTAGATACTACGATTATTAGCTGTTTGCGGCGTTTCCTAGGTAACTAGTTACGCAACTCATATTTGACATTTGTCCTGATAAGACAGTAATTTTTGTGCACTTGTTACGAAAAGTATAATATGCTTCACGGGAGGGCGCGATTTTCCCTTGTTTCCCTCCCTTGATGCATACTATTCCTAACTAGGCACGCAAAGCAAAGCTTTCCTGAGGCTTAAAGGTCAGACAAATGTATATTTTCCTGTCAGTTTCAGGTAAATAATATAACTTGATAAAATTTGCAATGAGGAAAATACAAATAATACTATACATTTTGTTCAAGGAAAAACCGTGAACTAATGCTGCTACTGACTAACGTTGGCATGGTGATAAGTAGTTATTTAAAACACCTAAACTCCCTTAACCCTGTAAAAAGCCAATATGATGCAATTCTATATCTATGAACAATGTCATGTGACTTGACAGATACGTCATTGAATTTATTTGTGGTTCAACACATACATTATTCATTCTGTTTTCATCATTTACATTTTCAGTATTTCTAAATAAAACCACAACCTAGATATTTAGCTTGTTGTTGCATTGAGCTAGTTTCAAAACTTATATAATTGTCAAACCATTTAACACAACTTACAAAAGAGATAATTTAACAACGTAACTTCATTAGGTGAAGTATTATTTAGGTGTTAGTGCATTTCATCAGGTTTTGTGATACAGTAGGTGTTGTGTTACAGCAGAAATGCAACTTGAGTCGTTTCGAAATAAATTGAGTTACTGCATGATGGATATTGATTGTTGAATAGTGCAAATGCAGCGTTGAGTTAGGGATAATCATGATTTACTTTCAACGATTTATAATCAGTTGTTTTGAACTGTGGTAAGGAAGAAATTAAACTGGATAAAGAGTACCATAGAATCTGATTTGGATGTATCACTCCAGTGTTAATGGAAACCATCTTATATGATGTTCTCCAGTTCCATAAAGCAACCTCAAAATTTGGCAAATCAGAAAGAGTTATTAGATAAGTTTGTTCCGAAAATGTCATAGTTAAATATCCTTTCAAACTACAATTCATAATTTTTATACCCAGTTACACCATAGATTCTTAAACTGTATTTAAGCTAAAGAATATTTACTTTTAAGTTTTCTTTAATTTTATTTTTGTTATACATAACATCACACTATATCCCATAAAATAAAATCAAACACCACTTTCGCTTCACTCCCATTCATAATTTTTTCCATACAAGTCTTTTTTATTCCTCAAGCTCAGAATCTTTTATTTATCTAACAAACCTTTAATCACATTTATCCATTTATTCCTAGATCGTCCACGCAATCGTCTTACACCCTCCATTTCACCAACATACACTTATTTCATCTATCTTTCATTCGACATACCTTCCTGAATAAATATAATTTAAAAGATTGGTCAAGGTTCTTACTGAAGTGGAGAATTATTCACTAGAATGATTTACCTAGCGATGAAAATTATTCCCCAAATTTTATATATTCATTAAAAGTATATAATCACGCCATTTATTCATTTCAACACGTGACACGTTGAGTGTAACAGATGTCACTATATGATATAATTTAATTGGTTGTACGCTATTGCCAACTGTCTAAAACATAAAAGTACGACCACGACAATAATTAATTTCTATTGGTGGTTTAAAATATGTTTGAATTTATTTTTAAATGTTACCACCTGTACATTTATTAAATATACAGGGTGTTTCTATACTTCAGCACGAAACTGTAATGACATATTTAATTGGATATACTGATTATAGAACAAAAAGAATATCTTTGAAAATCGCAAATATAGGGTATTTTAATAATAAATATCAAAATAAACACTTGTCTAAGTCTCACAAAATTCAGCCTCCAAGTCACCTTATGAGGGCATCGTCAGAGGCTGGCCAGCACAGTTGGTAACTATAGACGCGTTTCTTTAAAGACAATTAATTTTGTCTTTGTTGTTTTTTTATTTAAATTGCTATTTCGTAGCTTTTGCTTTTTTCGGTAGATGGCATTACTGGTTCGATAGAACTTCTCATGTCATCTTACCGTTCTTTAGAGATTTTATTCTCTGCTGGCACAGTCCTTCGTCACCAGCTTCTTCACGTGAACTTTGTTCTAGGTGAAGAAGTAGGTTATACCATACTGATGAGCTCTAATAAGAGCGAAACGCGTCTATGGTTACCAACTGTGCTGGCCAGCCTCTGACAATGCCCTCATAAGGTGACTTGGAGGCTGAATTTTGTGAGACTTAGACAAGTGTTTATTTTGATATTTATTATTAAACCTAGTTTCACCGAGTGAGCATTTAAAAACAATTAATTTTGTCTTTGTTGTTTTTTATAGGGTATTTTATTCCTAGCGAACATTTTAGTGTCACTGGTTTAATAATACATTTAATTATTTATAATTATGTTACTAATTAAATAAAAGTATAAACACTGCCTACAAATAATCATTTATTAATTACTTGTTAAGGAGGTACCTGGTGTAATGCCTTATTTTTATTTGAGTATCTAGTTTGATTTCGTATACGGTATTGAGAGTGTAAGTTGTTATGGGAGAAATTTGAGAAAAATGTATAGCAACAATAAATTAGTGGATATGCTGTTAATGTATGGAGAAGCGGCGCAAAATTCCGAATTAAACCATTGACACTAAAATGTTCGCTAGGAATGAAATACCCTAATTTTTGCGAATTTTAAAAAGAATTATTTTTGTTCTATAATCAGTATATCAAATTTTATATGTCATTACAGTTTATGCAGAGGTATAGAAACACCCTGTATTTGACAGTACCTGACATTGACAAATAGTTTGTCACATTTTAAAACATCTTTAATTAAATTTCAGATGTTTTTAATTAATTTGAGACGTCTTAAATTGAATTAAAGACGTCTATAATTCATCCAGCATGTACTGAATTATTAAATAGAAACCAATATATAGTGCCGTAGTATTCAATATAATGATTAAAATTTGTGCTATGATTTCAATGCTATATTTTTTTATTTATCTTTCATCTAAATCTTTATAAAATTTGTCAAATTTAACCAATGATGATAGGTTACCTAGATAGCATTGAAAACAACAAAATGCTGACAGATTTTGTTTGTATGAACTATCACTTAAATTATGAAAACGGGTCTTGCATTGTATTGTTTTTATAAACAGAAAAGTAACTACAAATTATATGTTATAATATTTCTTAATATTAGATATATTTCAATCGAACAGAAAAGCAGCAGCGATAAATTTTATGAGCCAATAAAGTTACTTAAGGGGTAAGGCCACTCTAAAAATGTTTAAAAATGCATTTTTTTTTATTTGCTTAAATTGTAGTTTAAGCCCTTAGGAATAAGAGATAATTATTTTAAATGCCGCGCGGAAGTATTTCAGAGGGAAAAAAGCATATATCTATTAGTACTAGTATTTATTTATATATATATATATATATATATATATATATATATATATATATATATATATATAAATATAATATATTTTATAATTAATTTAGTTCATTAAAGAATTATGAAAAGATTAGTTTAAATGATTTTTTTTTTGACAATAAAAAATCTCTCAACAAAACTGTAACTATTTACGTAACCTGGATAGTCAAATATTATTATAAAAACAAATTACAAAACAACAATTATTATAAAACAAATTACAAAACACAACACATATATATATATATATAAATATATATATATATATATATATATATATATATATATATATATATATATATATATATATATATATATATATATATATATATATATATATATATATATATATATATATGACTCGAAACTTTAAACGCGTTTTTCTCGAAATCATATTTTCAAAATCGGGCGAAAAGTAATCTGAAATACTAATTGATGGATCGTGCTGAATCTTTTTATTTCTTATTCTAGATATAAAATACTCAAAAACTACGGGAGCTTTTTTTTTAAAAGTGCTTCATTCGTTTTTTATGGTCGTTTTTATACAGAAATTTTGTCCCGAATAATGAACTTTTTTTTCAAACGTGCGCCATTTTGTTAAAAATCAAAATTTTCAAAATCCAGCCCTTAGTTTTTTAGAGTATACATCAGAGATTAGCAAAACATATCCCTTTTTGATCTAGGTCTATTGCTGTTCCCGGAATGTTTTCGCCCGATTTGCCCTACGCGGCGAGAGGAGTCGCCATTTTTTGTAATTTCTGACGACAATTTTGAATATTTTCTTTAAAAAAAAATTTTTAAATCAAGTTTAAAGAACACTAAATAAAGATTAAAAAACAGTTCTTAAGCAGCACGTTTAGATTTCGTTAAAAAAATCTTGAATATGACCCTTTTTTCCTTGTCTAGAGTGGCCTTACCCCTTAATATAAAAATAATTTCAGTTTGAATCCTTCAAAGTTAGTTCTTCTTGTTCTCTTTGAGTGGGAATTGAACTTCGTGTTATTCCCAGTAGAGTACGCCAATGTCGCTCAGCTCAACGTGACATGTCGTTAAAATCGTTGAAGATTCACTGTTATAATAGTCGTGATTATGCTCATCAAATGTAATTTTGTGAACGTGTCTCAAAGCGTTCACATGTTGCTGTCAGCGGCCGCGGATTCCACAAGACACTAAATTAAATGACGCGCTTATGTGCTATACAAATGCACGATGTTTTGGATAGACGTAGAGCCGATCGTGTACGTTATATTTAATGTAGTGTAATTAATTCTGTACAAGAGTGTACCCTTTTGGCTTAAAGTGTCAACCGTCTGTATACCAATAGTTATGAATAAAGATTGAATGGTGTTCAAGTTTTCAAAGCGTTGAGATAACGTCCTAAAAATATGAAAAGGATTATGATTAAAGACTTAATGGTTTTTATATGAAATATGCTATTTGAAAAACAAAATTTAGATTTCAACTAATATGTATTTCAACAAAGACAAAATTAATTGTCATTCATGCACTTGGTGAAACTAGATATAATAAAAAATATTAAATAAAACTCTAGGCAGTCTCACAAAATTCAGCCTCCGAGTCACCTTATGAGGGCATTGTCGGAGGCCGGCCAGCACAGTTAGTAACCATGGACGCGTTTCGCTCTTGTTAGAGCTCATCAGCATGATATAACTCACTTCTTCACCTAGAACAAAGTTCATGTGAAGAAGCTGGTGACGAAGAACTGTGCCAGCAGAGAATAAGATCTCTAACAAACGGTAAGATGACATGAGAAGTTCTGTCGAACCAGTAATGCCATCTACCGAAAAAAATGAAAAGCTACGCAATAGCAATTTAAATAACAACAAAGACAAAATTAATTGTCATTCATGCACTTGGTGAAACTAGGTATAATAAATTTTTTTTTAATATGTATTTCCTTCTGAAATAATAATAGTTATTTATTGTATAAGTGTTTTAGGTGAAGTTTTATCCACGAAAGATTGTTTAAATGCGAGAACGAAGTTCGAGCATTTAATTATCTTGAGTGGATAATGCGCAACTAAAACACGAATACAATATAACGTTTTATCCACAATCAAAACTTTTATTCAAAATTAATTCATTTTATAAAATGTCATTTTTTAATTTATCAAATTCTAGATACACGCTTTCAAAAAAATGCATTACTGTGGCATTTGTTGCTATGACAGGATGTTTGTTTATCGTTTATTACATTGAAAAAAATTATGAATTTGATGAAAAATGGAAAAAATTGACTCTATTCCTACATAAGTTTTTGAAGAAGCTCGGGAAGCAACTCGGCGTTTATTGCCAGCGAAGTCTAAGGAATTGTATGAAAAAGAGTTTACTGAATTTAAGAGCTGGAAAGAAAAACGGAGAGTAAGGGTAATAAATGAAGAAGTTATGCTTTCATATTTTTATAATATCAAGAAAAAGTATACGGTTTCATCACCGTGGTCAAAGTATTCCATGTTGAAGGCTACTACAAAAGTTAACGAAAATATAACAAGCTGACAGCTTATTTGAAGAGTGAATGTAAGGGGTATAAACCGAAAAAAGCAGCCGTTTTGGAAAGAGAACATCAAATTAGATAAAACGAACAATGATTTAAGTGTTAATATAAATGTATATTATTAATATTAATAAGTAATTCAATAAATTTGATTGATTTCTGTGCATTATTCCTTCATTCTTTTAACAGTGGGATAAAATACTTTATTCCACTAATGTATAATTGGTCCCTTTATACAGTTGCAATGAGCACAAATAAATGCATATTATGAGTTGATTCTGGATAATAATAATTATC
This sequence comes from Pterostichus niger, assembly GCA_947425015.1. NCBI lineage: Eukaryota > Metazoa > Arthropoda > Insecta > Coleoptera > Carabidae > Pterostichus > Pterostichus niger. The sequence goes on along the minus strand of OX380341.1, from coordinate 2,754,312 downwards.
TACGCTATAATATTTGAACAAAATATAGCTTCAAGTTAGGAAACAGTACGACTGCAAATATACATATATATATATATATATATATATATATATATATATATATATATATATATATATATATATATATATAAACTCTATAATGTACAAGTACAGTCACGTGAGAAGTCTTTTACAAACAGTATTCAGTAATTAATGTATGATGAATGATATGTAAACCAGCAAAACATACCTCTGTTCTCTCAAACTGACTAGACGTGCGTCCGGCCTGAAAATAAAGCTCAACCAGAAATGAAAATACTTTTGTTGTTCGTTGGAATGTATATTAACCTAACATTTCTGTCCTATACAGGGTGTTTCATAACTTCAGGTACATACATTAATGGTATATGTTGTTTGATATGCTGATTACGAATCTAAAAGAATGTTTTTAAAATTCGAAAAATTAAAGGTTGTTTACCTAAAACATTTTTTTGTAGTACTGCACTGGATTCGCTTTCCTATTAAACACAAACAATGAAGTAGGTAATCAACAATTTAAATTACATAATACTAGTAAAATAAATAAATAAATATATCATCACGCCTTTTACCCATCACTGGGTATGGCACTCTGCCTAAGCAGATCTCGGTAAGTGATATATTTTTTCGCGTGAAGTACGGTTACCAGTCGTCAAATCACGGCCTCCAAAGATATTAGTGAAGGAGGAGTCACAGGGGTAGATTTTAAATTGGTGAAAATTGTTTGTCGGCTGTGGGGATCGAACCAGGGTTCTCAAGATCCACAGGCCGACTCGATACCACTGAGCCACCTACCCCATACATAATACTAATAAAATAAACAAACAAATTTTTAATGAAACGATAATTATAGTTTATTATGTATTCAAAATAATTGACATGTCAAAATAAGTAAAACACATACAATTCGATTAATTTTTACAATAATTGCTCAAAATTGTTGCCATCCAGGCGTTGTGTAATTCCAACAAACATACGGTGGTTAGGATGCCGTCTTTGAGGAAAACGTTCCGCATAAATACGCTCTGCTAGTCTCGCATTTTGTCTCGCCTCATCATATGCAAGCACTATGTCCGCTAATTCACTATCACTAAATCCGTTCGCGTTATCCATTTTTAAAACAAATCACCAATTCTTTTACACTGATATGTATGTATCATTCACAAGAGAAACAATAAATTGACCTACTGACGTACTACGAAAGAATAATTACACAATTCAATTATTAGCAGTTATTTATAATATAATTTTATTTAATTAATAACTTTAACATAATCATCCACTCACTTGCAGTGGCAACGAAAAATTTTGGACTGGGAAACATGGAAAATAATTTTGCGATTTAAAAACAAAATTTTTTGATTCGTAATCAGCATATCAAAAAACATATACCATTAACGTATGTACCTGAAGTTATGGAACAGCCTGTATGAAACCTGACTTCCTATGAAAAGGGTACCACCCTTTACATACTTTATTTCCTAAATCAGTATAACATCACAGCTAATAGTAGTGTATACCTTACCAACATTATAATATTGATTGATTTTTTACATAAAATTTACATTAAAATTCAAATGAAATTTTTATCTAGACTGCATCAGCATTAACGCTTGTGTATTAAAATATGAATCAAAAATTATATTCATTAAAAATTATCATATTATAAGATCTTTTAGGAAAGAACCTGCTAATTTGCTTTTTAGATTCTAAAGGCACATTTGAATGACGTGTTTGCTAAATTTGTGCATAGTTCCTGAATACTGAAGCGGAATACGAGAAGTCATTTTGAAAGCTGAAACGAACTCTTTGTTGGATCTGTCACAATAATTGGATTATTTGTCAACTACAATGAAACTATTTATAGTTGTTAGTTGTGCAGAATAAGGTTCGTGCAGCTGACGTCACAGCATGGCTTCCATCAGCTGTTTGGAGGGCAAACAATAAATATTAGTACGAAAGTTATTTTTTATACAAGTAATATTTTGTACAATAGTGACTATGACAAGTGACATTCATTTATATTTTTCTGTTTGTGTCAATACCTGTCAGTCAATTTATCGTTTTCACTGTTTTTACTCAATTTTGTTATTTTCAATATAATAATAATTCGTTGAGTAAATTGGTCTGCATGAAGTTAGGTGAGATTTAGTTCACATATTTTCCGGGCTTCAATTGAATCGCACTTCACTTGTTGTTTTAGGGTAAATTTGTCTTTTTGCATCAACAATTTGTTTTTATTTATTCGATGTTTGACAAAACGAAATAATAATAATAGTATATTATTCAATGAGTAAGTAATATAAGCTATTACTCAATAGAATGAAGTTTGCAACACGAGCCGAAGGTGAGTGTTGTAAATCATTCGAGTGAGTAATAGCTATTACTTGCGAATAGAATACTATACTTTATCTACGACTATATGTTATTATGTAATAAGATTTTACAATTATTTTTTTTATGTTACATTATGAACAGGGTTCGAAGATATATATCGATCGATATATATCATGATATTTATTTTGATATATATCGTCATATTTTTGCAATGATATATATCCATTATATAAAAATATCAAATAGTTTTTGTGATATAGCCTCCGGAGAAGTGAAATTTTTCGTATTTTTCAGTTTTTCTACTTTTCCGAGGCTATATCTCGAAAACTAAATGTGATATGAAAACGCGCTCAACGGCATTAATTTTCTCGTGCTTCAGTTAACTTATAAACATAGTTTCAGCGATTTTTATTTTTTTTCAATTTTCCGCCAAAAAAATCGCAAAAAGCGGTTTTTTAACATTTTCTCGAAAACCAGAAGTCATATGCATTTGTAGATTGCACCACTGGATTCAGTGGGTCAAAATACATATGTATGTAAATTTTCGTTTTAATAATCCTACGATTAAGGATTTTTGGGAAAATTGAATTAAAATCTGAAAAAACCAAAGGGGTACCCCTTAGGAAATAATTAAAAATATTAAATTGCTTAAAATTGTATGAAAATTTGCTTATAAGTCAATTCGGACACGGGAAATTCAACGCCGTTGAGCGCATTTCCATATCTTGTTTAGTTTTTGAGATATAGCCTCCGGAAAAGTGAAATTTTTCGAATTTTTCAGTTTTTCTACTTTTACGAGGCTATATCTCGAAAACTAAATGTGATATGAAAACGCGGTCAACGGCATTAATTTTCTCGTGCTTCAGTTAACTTATAAACATAGTTTCAGCGATTTTTATTTTTTTTCAATTTTCCGCCAAAAAAATCGCAAAAAGCGGTTTTTTAACATTTTCTCGAAAACCAGAAGTCATATGCATTTGTAGATTGCACCACTGGATTCAGTGGATCAAAATACAATTGTATGTAAATTTTCGTTTTAATAATCCTACGATTAAGGATTTTTGGGAAAATTGAATTAAAATCTGAAAAAACCAAAGGGGTACCCCTTAGGAAATAATTAAAAATATTAAATTGCATAAAATTGTATGAAAATTTGCGTATAAGTCAATTCGGACACGGGGAATTCAACGCCGTTGAGCGCATTTCCATATCTTGTTTAGTTTTTGAGATATAGCCTCCGGAGAAGTGAAATTTTTCGAATTTTTCAATTTTTCTAAATGTGTACAAAAACTAAAATTAAAAAATAAATATCCAAAAAGTGATATTTATCTGATATATATCCTATATATCAGATATTTTGATATTTATTATAAATATCATGATATTTACGAACCCTGATTATGAATAAGTCAGATTGCTTAAATTTTTTGTTTTTAATTATTTAATAAATATTAACACTACTTAACAATTTTGCGTATTCGCCAATCCATAAAAGCTTTATAAGCTTGTTCATACTTTTGTTTTGATTTTTCGGGCAGTAAATTTAAGAAACGTACGTGTGCGGTTTCTACAATATCTGGTGGAGTACAAATTTCACTTTGTTTCAGAATCCATAACTCACATATATAATCACACAAATTACAGTATTATTGTAAACAAAAACGTTTTAAACTAATTTTGACAGATAATTAACAATAGCGCGCTTCACTGTTTCATAGCATACTTAACGCGCGACAATTATCCTTATTTTTTTATTGGCTATTAAAGTGTTAAGTAATGAAAATTCAGGCGTGTGATTGGTCATGAAGTGTTGAGTAATGAATTATTACTCAACACTGTCACTAATGATTAGTATTACTTATCATAAATTTCATAAGTAATTAATACATTATTTAATAAGAGTAGATAAAAATATTTACTACAATTTCAATCACTGTTGTCACATTTGTCCAAATTTTGAATATAAACTTGCGTTTATTGAAGAATCTTTGAACATCCTGTAGAATATTCCTACGGTTGACGAGACGCGTAAACTATCCTCTAGCGAGGTCATTGTTCACTCTCTTGATACTTGGTTCACTCACCTTCACCGAGGGCTTATACCAATCATTACCTTAGCAACCTTCCTAGTTCCCATATCGTCCCCTCGCTGCGATCTCGACGGTCTCGGCTCGTGCTCGTGACTTATCTACCTTCGAGGATTCTCTTGAGCGTGAATTCCGAACTTCATGAAGCTACCCACCGATATCGAATCGCGTTTATGCGATACAAAATGGACAACTGGCAAGGGAGGGAAGGTAAATAGGAATACCCGTATAATATGAAACTAGAAACGTTTTTATGATAAATTTGGAAAGGGTTCATTCAGTAATTGGAAAAAAGTGGTTTATGCCTATGGCACACTGGTCGATGAGCGTCGATGACCATCGATGAACTCCTCAATGAAACAACAGAACGCACCCATCATCGACGAAAATTAGAGGCTCCTCTATTTCCATCGAAGAGCTCATCGATGAAACGAACGTATCTCATTTCACTCGTATCTTTTGTGTCTCACTTCACGTTAGCATATTTTTGAAATTTAGTTTTTCTTTCTCAACTTTAGAAGCTTTTATTGTTTGTCAATGAAGAGTGTGTTCTGTTGTTTCATCGAGGAGTTCATCGATGGTCATCAACGCTCATCGACCAGTGGCCATAGGCATTAGAAATTTGGTTAATAGAATAAGTCATTGATTTTATTAATTTTCTAGTGAGAAATTTGTAATATAAACAAAACAAATAGGATTGAAATTAAATGTGAAAAAGCTAACCAATTGTATACATAAATTATTCATGAACGCTTTCAGTAAAATGAAACAATTTGGTTGATTATAACAATATCAATACAAATATTCATTATAATATTATGTTGATTGTAACAATATTATTGATTGCAATAATATATTGATTACAATAATATGTTATGCGATGGTTGAATTACTACTTATTGCGACGTAAGACACCCGTGCAGTCCACCAGCTGACAAAACTGTATACCCCGTTAAAAAACAGCAATATCTGGCATTTATAATTACACACATTTTACTGCAAGTAGGATTCAGTTCCTGTGGTGCAGAGTAATAAATAAAATATTCAATGATTACAACAATATACAAGCTGGTTTTATATTCGAAATAAAAATAAGAGTATATATTATATGATGTATTGATCATAGAACAATAGTATATTACATAATAAGTCAGGAAAGTGATGCTTTACTTGACGAAGCGGTTGTTTGAAGTACGAGGCCGTCAGACCGAGTATTTTAATTCGCTGAGTCAAGTAAAACACTTTCGTCATGTATTATGTATACTATTTTTTCTGAAATCGTTTATATTTTATCAATATAATTAATAATAAATATTTCAAAATGTTTAATTTTTTGGTAAGAATCATATTGGCAGAAACTACATATCCAAGGTGATAACAAAAGTTGTTGAAAACAACATCTTATGTGAAAAATCTATTGAACATATTTGTGTCAAAAGTAATATTGTTGACAGAGAAGATTTCTTTATAATGTTGGAAAATATAGATGAAAATGAGTATGAGGCGGTATTTTCAAGTACTCCTCCTGAAATCTTAAATCAAGCAACTGCGACTGTTGAAAAATATTTTTTCAAAATTCGCAAAATTAAGAAGAGTTTTCCTTAAGTAAAAATTTATAGTACCACTGGTTTGATAATCATTTTAAATATATTTATCATTAAATTATAAATACTACAAATGTACTCTTTAAGAACTATATTCTTACTTTTCCTAATTTTGAAAATATTAGCTGCCAGCACAAGCTCTGTTTTTACCTGTTTTAAGAGCAGTTCATTTGGGTGTTTTAGCTATCTCTTAACATGTTAAAATCGTGCTCTTAGAACACCCAAAAACAGAGTTTGTGCTACCAGATATTATTTTTGTTCTGATCATATAATATAGAGGGAGTTTCAAAATTTGTAGAAAGAAGACTAAAAGTATATATTAATAGATATACTGATTAAAACGCAAAAATATTTTTTCGGAAATTTGCAAAAATTATAGCACATTATTTAAAGCATTTTTCGTGCCAATGAACTGATAGGTTACAATAATAATTACAAATTAGGAAACATTAAACTTTGAAAGAACTCTTACACATGTAGAATTAAATTAAATAAATTTTAGTTTTTATATTGCTATCTAAGTACTCTATAGAAATTCTGGTGATGCTATTATTTAATTGTTTAATAAATAAATAAATAAATATATCATCACGCCTTTTACCCATTACTGGGTGTGGCACTCTGCCTAAGCAGATCTCGGTAAGTGATATATTTTTTCGCGTGAAATGCGGTTACCAGCCGTCAACTCACGGCCCCCAAAGATATTAGTGGAGGGGGACCCACAGGGATAGATTTCAATTGGTGAAAATTGTTTGTCGACTGTGGGGATCGAACCAGGGTTCTCAAGATCCACAGGCCGACTCGATACCTCTGAGCCACCTACCCCATTAAACTAATTAATTATTTAATTGTTAAATGTAGTTCTTCATAAGCGAGCGTGCATCCACTGAGCCTCAACTGTCCGTTGTTTAATACCTTTAATAACATTGCTACTTTATGACCAATTTTAAATGGTTTATGGCAATTAAGAATACAACTAAAAACATTTTTACTTTAATTAAAAGACTGTCACAGTTCAGTCATTATTTCATTAAACCTGAAATTTGTGTACTCCATTATGAGTGGCACGCAGAACATCAAGGCCTTACGATAATTTAATTCTAAACATTAAGAACTACGATAAGTCACTATGTCACTAATAGTGCTTCTAATAGAAGTGAGTTGAAATTACTAAATCAGTTTCAACAGTTCCGATTCTGAATAATAATATTTTCAAAAATTATGCTTTTAAAATATCAAAGTTAATTGCTAAAAAATAAGTTAAAAGTTCACGAGCTTAGAATAATTCCTACCTCCGAAATTAATTTAGAATTAAGAGGGTTAATTAAATAATTAAGTGTTAATAAATGCGAGAAATAGTTTGAAAATAATGTTAATGGAAAACGTGTCTGATTTTTCTGTTTTCAGATTAAATTCTGTTTAAATTTTCATTAGGTTTCAAGGGTAAATTTTCTGGAGGAAGAGTTCATTAAGTAATTAAGGGATGTTGGAAAATAGTTTTAGTACATTATTTGTGTACCTATTATAGAAAACGTGTCTACTTTACATAGTTTCTAAAGAGTTTCTAAATTACTTCAAATAAATATTTAAATTTGGTAAACAGTATTATTATTTACAGCGTAACTAACGATAAGTGAACTACGGAAAATATGTGAACTAAAGTGTACCTTCCTTTGAATCTCTATAAAATATGTCAAATTAATAAAAGCAAATCGAGGTTACATGTGATATTTATTTAAACTAAGTTTAAAATTTAACTTCAGTTGGTGGAACTAGTCATTATAAAACCAACGTGTGGTGAAAAAATTAACTCCAATTATTTTAAATAAATTAAAATTTCATTAAAAACATTATGTTCAATTTTTTAATAATTGTAAATTTAATTAAAATGCATTTTTCTTATAGTATGCAAAAAAAGCATTTATTTTTTCTCTTTTCTAATCATAAACATCACTCGGGCAATACTACAAGTTTTTTTTCGTTTTGTAAGGTTTTGATGACGTGCCTCCTCTGCCAAATAATTTTACGTATAGAAGCTTTCTTATATTTGTTTGTACAAACAAAAGGCAATCTAGATTCGATCAAAGCGCATGAGAGTGTACTTCCTGTTAAGTTATCTGTAATTCTAAATGTTTAGAAAATGTTATAAAGGCTTTTAGATTAATTTATTATTAACTAAGTATATATAAAAAAAATACAGAAATGCTGCTGTATGATTAAAATAATTTAGTGTAAAGTTTCAAAATAAATTTGTTACGGATTAATAAATAATTAAGGCAATTTATAAAATAATGATATGAAAATGTTTTAATACTTATAAATAATACATAATTTATATTTGATGAAAATTTAATTAACCATTTTCCAATATGATAAATTTGTACAAATATAACTACGTGAAAATGTAAATAATTATTTTACAAAAGTTAATAAATCATAGCATCATGCATTACAAATTAATATCATTTATAACTTAATTTGACAGATAACGCTAAACAAATTTCAAAAGATACAGAAAAAGCTGGCGCCAGATATAAAAAACTTTTCAATAATTACTGTACCTGATCTGTGTGTAATCTGAAACACTTTTTATCTAGTGAAATAAATGGCTACCGGTGGCGAAAAAACCCACTTTAAAAACCCATTTCAAACGATGACAAAATGTTCTTGTGTTCATTGTATAACATGAACACATACGTGTTGTTTGAAACATCAACAACTTGACAACCGCATTGTTTGCTCTGTACACGTTGCGATGACGATGTTTAGTTGCACGACGAGAGAATTCCGTGTGAACAACATCTTAACCAGCAAGTTGAGTTTCATAATTTCAAGGTTAGAAAGTGACAGTACGCCGTTTCTGTTCCTGCTGGTAATTGGAACATAACTCTTTGCTTGAACCCGGTTGTAGATGCTTTCTGATATATTTGGGTTTGACTTTGACCGTTAAGGGGTAAGGCCACTCTAGATAAGGAAAAAAGGGTCATTTTCAAGATTTTTTTTAACGAAATCTAAACGTGCTGCTTAAGAACTGTTTTAAGATCCTTATTTAGTGCTCTTTAAACTTTATGTAAAAATTTTTTTTAAAGAAAATATTCAAAATTGTCGTCAGAAATTAAAAAAAAATGGCGACTCCTCTCGGCGCGTAGGGCAAATCGGGCGAAAACATTCCGGGAACAGCAATGGACCTGGATCAAAAAGGGATATGTTTTCTGAATCTCTGATGTATACTCTAAAAAACTATGGACTGGATTTTGAAAATTTTGATTTTTAACAAAATGGCGCACGTTTGAAAAAAAAGTTCATTATTCGGGACTAAATTTCTGTATAAAAACGACCATAAAAAACGAATGAAGCGAAAAAAGCCCCCGTAGTTTTTGTGTATTTTATATCTAGAATAATAAATAAAAAGATTCAGCACGATCCATCAATTAGTATTTCAGATTTCTTTTCGCCCGATTTTGAAAATATGATTTCGAGAAAAACGCGTTTAAAATTTCGAGTCATATATGTATATAAATACTAGTACTAATAGATATATGCTCTTTTCCCTCTGAAATACTTCCGCGCGGCATTTTAATTAATTGTCCCTTATTCCTAAGGGTTTAAACTATAATTTAAGCAAACAAAAAAAAAATGCATTTTTAAACAATTTTAGAGTGGCCTTACCCCTTAAAGATCGGAGATTATTTAAATTTACATAGATTTCGTAGAGATTTGTAAATGCTATTAGGAAATCTGGAGATTCTTCTTCTCATTGTTGAATGAGGTAGCTTTAATAGATCTCGGAAGATAATTTAATTTTGAATGCTTAAAGTGTAGTTTACATACATACATAACATCACGCTATATCCCATTAAATGGAGTAGCACGAACCCCTGAAACATTCACAGAACATCCACTAAAAGATTCATTAAAAAAATCAGTTCACGTCAACATTCTCATCCTGACACACGATACTCGTTTCAACCACATTGATACGAGCTCTTTCCTCTCTCACAACCAAAATCCATCATCACGCAACAAACCTTCATTCACTTCCATCCATTCACTCCTGTACACCTGTTTCTTAAATTTTCCAGTCGTCAAATCGCCCCCTCCTCTAAAAATGAACACAATGTGATATCTACTAGATTAAATTTTTATACTGTAAAAAGTCAAATATTTGATAAAAATTATATTCAACAAAAAAATGCCAATAACGGCATATTTGTTTTCTTGTGGAGTTCAAACGATATAAGAATATACTGAGGTAAAGGTATTTATAAATAGGCAGAATTTTTTATCACGATCCTGTCAGAAAATAACATTTTCTTCCTTCAATTGAGAAAAGAAAGTGTTAATTTTCATCCCTAGGGAAGAAAGCCATGGTATGATTTAACATTAATGACATTTGTCTAGAGTATAATAAATATTATCTAAATTTCTAATTCATTTCTGAAAATTTCACTTTCTGTTAGGAAAGTGAAAAAGTCCATCAACTTCGACTCAGGAAATGAAACGACATCTTCGAGAAGAAATGTCCTAAGTTCTTCACTTAATATACAAATAACTATTATTATCTTCCTTCCAATCGTTTTTGAAAAATTAAATCCAAAATTTCAAATCATTTTAAAGTTAAATTTTTATGACAGAAAAATTCGGATGACGCCTGGATTCGAACCAGGGACCCTCCGCTTGCCGGACAGAGATGCTAACCGCTACACCACGTCACCTGTGTCCGACGTATGGCATCAACCGAATTCTTCTGTCATAGTGTCTAACGTAGCATCGATCCCAAAGACGCCTATATCTATGATAGGCATTGACAACGGGTTTCGTCTACAGCGACACAGTTCTGATTTATAGGGAATCATTCCACGAACTAATTTTTAACATATGACTTCGACTGAACGTACAGTAATGAAGATAATTTTAAAGTTAATTTTTTTTTTATGACAGAAAAATTTAACTTTAAAATTATCTTCATTACTGTACGTTCAGTCGAAGTCATATGTTAAAAATTTCAAATCATTTTTTATTAATATTTGCACAAAGATTTCATGTTTTCAGATTTATTTCAACGCTTTCAAATTTTAAACATATATACAATACATAATATATTTCATTTATAATAACAATGATCTTGTTTCAAAAAGATCAGGAGTTCAAAGGCTAACTTCAGATCAAATTGACAAAAATATTCAAATCAGTTTGTAATTTTCTTGGATAAAAATCAAAAGTGTAATATCTTTGTTTACAGTTACAGCATTGTTCATTACATGTGCATTTTCATTTTACAATCTCAATAGATGGATAAAATCTGAAAAAATTATTCGTTGGCATCCCTGAAAATAAAAGGATATTCGAGTCTTGATAGTATATTTATTTGTTTGTTCATATTAATGTATGCACTTTATCAAATAGAGTGTAACTAATGTTACCTTTCTTCTTAAACTTGCAAGATAAAATCTTGAAACATAAACGGGTACTTTCTGAAACTACATTATGTACAGTACATATAATTTTGTTAAATGCAGTACAAGAAAACAGATAAATTACGTGTAGTCTACTCTAGTCAAAGTTAAAACTAAATATCTTTGATATTCTTTTGTTGATGATCAAATATGCGATGATGACATTTCAACAAACAGCTCGATGTTAACTTCAAAGTTGTTTTGTTTCGATGACTTTTTAAGGTTACCAGGTTAGAATGGAATTTAGATTTAGAACAGAGGCAGAGGCTAAGTCGCTAACTGAAGCCATGGAACCGTTTATTCGCTTAAAACCTTGACGTTAGTAGTTATATATTGATCTGCAATTTTAGCAAATAGAATAGTTTGGTTTTCGCTTCGCTTGTGCAAACTATAAAAATGCATATCTATCATAATTTGCGGAAACCTGTTAGGTGTGTTGAAAAAAGCTGAACCATCATTATTACATTAATTAAAACAAAGTGATTAGTTGGCTACTATTGCGTGAAATAATTCCAGGAAATCTTTCATGTAACTATAAAAATAAACGCAATTTTTAATACATATATTATTATTTAATCCTGAAAATGATATTCTTTTTAAATTTTGTACAACATTTTAAAATATCAATTACGTATTTCTTTTATCTGAAATCTGAAAAGGGAATGTTTTTCAATTCAATTTACAAACGAAGAAAAGAGTTTTCAGTAGCAAATTGAAAAAGTTGAAAATTAGCTTTAAAATAGAGATACCCTTAGAAATGAAACAAAATTAAACAAATGAGGCACGGTTTATCTGTTAGCAGAAAAATATTGCTTGTTCATTATTGATAATAACAACAAATATTTTTACAGAAAGAGAATTTATTTTTTTGCAATTTATCATAAAAATTTATAATTCGAAATTATTTTTCTTCTGACAATTTCGTTTCATTTCCAATGCGATCCCTATTTTTAAGCTAATTATCATTTTCCATTTACTTTCTGCCGTTGTAAAGCATGCAAAATTAGTTCGGTTTTTTTTATATTTTCAAGTAGAATTTTGTTTGAAGCTTTTTTCTCTAAAATAATAAGGGAATTAGGAAATTACCAGAACCCTGATTCGATCCCCACAGCCGACCAACAATTTTCACCAATTTAAATCTACCCCTGTGGCTCCCTCTCCACTAATATCTTTGAGGGCCGTGATTTGACGACTGTTAACCGCACTTCACGCGAAAAAATATATCACTTACCGAGATCTGCTTAGGTAGAGTGCCACACCCAGTAATGAGTAAATGGCGTGATGATATATTTATTTATTTAGGAAATTATAAAAATATGATTTTACATATTAAATCCTATATTCCGGTTCGTGGTCACCACCCTGTATATACATTTAATTCATTAAAAATATCATTAAGCAACAAAACCATTAGCACATTTTGCAATAATCTGAACAAATCCTCCTGATGCAATAATTATTCATGCGAAAATCGCTGATTGTCAAAAACCAAACAAATCAATTGTTTGCCAACCACACCATTTAAAACTCAAAACCAAACTGCAAATATTTATCGAACATTTCTAATTAGAGACAAAACATTCCGCAGTGAAAAGTGCACCGGAACGAAACGAAACTCATCGGCGGTGGTAATGTTTCTCCCGGCTGGTACTGGTACTGGTACTGAGTTCCCAATTCGTTCATTCCTATCTCAGCTGCCAATATCTCGGTTTCCACTACCATCTGATAAGAAGTTTGCATTTACTGTTTGTAAAAATTCAAGCTAATCAAATTTTTCTGACAGGTGACAACTATTATAATAATAACTGTTTACCGCAATATCTGAGGGATCTGAATAATAACAAAAAATTTAAAATGGAACTTAAAGAATACTTGATTTCAAAAAGCTTTTACACCATCGAAGAATTTTTTAACGAAAAATCTTAATTATTTTAAGTAATTTTAAATATATTATGTAATTATATTTTTAACTTGACGTTTTCTATTCCTATGTATTTTGGTCATGAATTAAATAAATTATTATTATTATTATTATTATTATTATTCAAATTTGGCGCTATCACAATTTATATTTTTCAGTTTTCGAGAAACTGTAATACTGATTTCAGTTTTGTAATTCTTAGTTTTGACATTAGTCTGGCTGTTATGCTTATCATTACAATAAAATCTTATAAATTTAATTACTCAAAATAATATAAATTAAAGTAGACGAATAGGTAACATGGGAGAGCCTAGTCGTTTATATTTGAATAGAATTGAGTGCAATTTGAAATGTTTATATTTAGCTATAAATAAATAAAATAAATATATCATCACGCCTTTTACCCGTGACTGGGTGTGGCACTCTGTCGAAGCAGATCTCGGTAAGTGATATATTTCTTCGCGTGAAGTGCGGTTACCAGTCGTCAAATCACGGCCCTTAAAGATGTTAGTGGAGGGGGAGCCACAAGGGTAAATTTAAATTGGTGAAAATTGTTTGTCGGCTGTGGGGATCGAACCAAGGTTCTCAAGGTCCACAGGCCGACTCGATACCACTGAGCCATCTACATTTAGCTAAATGCTTTAACTAACGTTGTGTGTTGACTTTAATTAATAACTGTTATATTTAGCCATTTTATCAAATATAAATATTAAATAAAGCACTTCAAGAGAAATAAATTCAGCGACCCAAAAAACCCCCGAGTAACTAGTTTTGAACCTAGAACTCTATTTCAGTTGAATATCGTAATTTCATCCCCATCCTCTTTTTAACCCCTTAAAAAAGTGTATATGATCAAAATGACCCCGAAAATAGATTTTGGCGATCTCAAAAACCCCTGGGTAACCAATGTCGAACGCGTAATATTTTGGTATTATTTAATTTCATTTATGGCGATTCTTGCTTTTATAACCTTTCAGAGGTGGTTTGTACCTCTAAAAAGCAACTTTCGGAAGAGAAAAAAATAGGGGGTTGAATATTTTTTAGAGTTCTATTAGTGTGCCAAGTTTCATTTAAATCGGTGAGTGACAGTTGGGTAGAGTGTTACTTGTTAGATACGAAGTATGGCGTCAATCTAATTCTTCTGTCATAGTGTCTAATGCAACATCGATCCCAAGTCTTCTACATGATAGGTATTGACAACGGGTTTCGTCTAAATCGATACATCTTCTAATTTAAAGGAAATTACAGTGACGATGATTAGAAATAAATAACAGAAAAACAAAGATGATGAAAATAAATACTCCGAGAGAAATGGAAATCAAAATAGAAGAAAAAGAGATAGAAGTAGTTAAAGAATGTTCATACTTGGGGAGTATTGTGAATACGGAGGGAGGTACAGAAACAGATATCGAAGTAAGAATAGGTAAAGCACACAATGCGTTCAGGAGTCTAAATAAAATATGGTGCAGTCGGGAGCTATCAATAGAAACAAAAATCCGAATTTTCAATACAAATGTAAAAAGTATTTTACTATATGGTGCGGAAACATGGACAACTAATAAGAGAAGCATATCGAAACTACAAACATTTATAAATAAAAGCCTTAGAAAAATAAAAGGTATCTTCTGGCCCAACAAAATAACAAATCAGCAGTTGTGGTACGACACAAAGCAAGAACCGATTGGAGGAACAATAATGAAGAGGAAATGGAAGTGTATCGGACACACTCTGAGGAAACAAGAAAACAATGTAACAAAACAAGCGCTAGATTACCAACCACCTGGAGAAAGGAAGCAAGGGAGACCTAGCAACACATGGAAGAGAAGTCTAGAAAAGGACCTGGGAAATATCGGCAAAACATGGGCAGAGGTAAAACCAATAGCCGAAGACCGGAAGAAATGGAGGCAGCTAGTTGACGCCCTATGCTCCACTAGGAGCGAACAGGAGTAAGTAAGTAAGTAAACAGTGACGATGATAAATTTGTTTATTTATTTATTTATGTTACGCTGTACAACAGGAACTTAATCCCAATTATAATATAGGGTCCGCACTCACCGAGCCACAGTGTAGTAGTTTCTATAACTTTTAGCTTGAGTGCGATTCGAACTCGGGATCTCCGGATTCAAATTCCGTATCGCTATCCACACCACCGTACTGACGGACATATATAAATTTAATATCTTTCAGTAATGACATTAGTTGTAAAATCGATGAGTAAATTGTGTGTGAATTTTCTCGGTGGTAGAATCGGTAATGTCCGAAATTGGGACTCACCACAGCCAGAATTCACTAAATTCCGCGGAATTCAAGAGACAGGGACCCAGCGTGGATCGATATAAACTTTTGCTGGCGTAAAACGCTATGCGACAGTTAATTTCAGATATGACTGGCGTAAATTTCGTTCCCGTTAAACGTACACCTGTGGATAGCGAAATTCTAGACTCTGAAATTAACTGAAAGCTAACTGAAGCTGGGATGCTACAAATTTGTTACGATTGATGGTAATGTAGAACAACATATTGTTCGGTTCGGAAAATCGAATAAAATGTTTAGATTTATTTGTGTTCTCCAACGCGAAGATAAATAAAAAAGACAGATATTTTGTTGTTTTATTTTGTTAGAATAACCGTTGTTTTTGTTCACCTCAGACAAACAAATAAATAACTGAAACAAAAAGGATAATAAAATAGTAGGTAACAAGTGAAGTAGGTATTACAAATCGGAGTAAATAAAAAAATATATATGTACATCATATCAAATTGAATTTGTTTGTGGTACATGACATATGTAACTCGTTTTGTTTCTGTCAAAAATGACATAATTTCCGTTTGACATGGAATATTTTAGTTGACGTAAGAAGAGACAGATGAAGATATCTCGTCACCAGAATTCGTTTGGTGAGAGACTACAAGATATACACTGCTCAAAATTGTACAGGGATAATTTAAAAAGTGAATGTAACATTTAAAATTAATATTAAATAAATTAACCCAATACCCGCCGCAATTCAATGATCAATAAAAGAATACCTTTTCAGTAAAAATATCTTTAGTTGAGTTCTAAAAAACAAGTTTTTGATAATAAAAGTTATACATACTTAAGTGTTAAAATATATCTGACCTTGAAATATAATTGTTAAAAACACCGAAATTAAGTAACTTTAAATATTTTTAAAATTATTGGTTTTGCAAATATTTGAAAATTGGCTATGACTGGCTGTCATAACATAACTAATTAATATATTCATTAAACAAAATATACATTTTAAATGTAAAAAAAATGATTACAGCCAAATATTTAAGCGTCCCAAAAATGGGACGTTGGCGGTTAATGGGTTAAAGGTTTCTTTACGAATTAGGAAATAGCTATTTACGAAACTAGTAAGAAAATGAAGGTTATTACCTTACGCATGTGAAATTTGCAGAACGAGGCGTAGCCGAGTTATGTAAACACATAAGTAAGGCAATAACCTTATTTCCTTACGAGTTTCATACAATATTTTTTCTACTTCCGTTCTAATAAATACGAAAGAGCGTTTTTGAAGTTATGAAAATTTGATATATTAATGACAGTTATAAATTCAAAAAAATAAAAGAATAACACATCAGAATTCGTCTACCAAGATATCTTATTTTTTTTGTGTTGCTATGTTACCTCATTATTTCACTAGTTAAATAATGCAGTTTATTACCTAACTCAAATAAGTGAAATAAAACGTCTATATCCTAACGGAAGTAGAAAATTACATATTGCCTGCCTAGGCAAGTAATGAAACAAACGTGTGTGTCTAGTAACTTAGCAACATAAAATACTGACTGAATATATAAGTCAAATATTTCTTTTAATTCAATTAATTTAAAATATGTATTATTTGTTTATAAATTTCAGATAAAATGTTATACGTAACACGTCAATAAAGCGTCGTACAGGATTCGTAAGCTGTTTCAAGCTCGGCATGAAACTATCTACTCATCCTGTAATTGAACACTTTCCTGACTTTTTACGTAAACAACTATTACTGTAAAGTAATAAAATAGGTTTCAATTTTAAACGATTTTAATTATTTGTTATTAGCATTGTCTTAGCAGGGAAACAGCTCGGATATACTAATGCATAAACAAAGTTGTTTCGTTTCCAAGATACCGGTTTGCCCACTCAGTAGTTGTACCGGTACTGCTTCCGGTAAACTATTGTTTTATTTCTCTTCTTCGTTCTAAAATATTAAAATATCTGATTATAGTTATTATAATATTATTTTATAGCTTCTAATCGTTACCTTACAGTTTTATCTTTAATCTTTATCGACTGTATCAGTAATGCGGTACTAAGAATGTTTAAATAAAATATTGTTAGAGAGTGAAGTGTGTATTTATGTAAATGGTATAATTTGTCTTTTTTGACGTTATTTTTTTTTGGTAAATTAGCCATTGTTGATTTTCGTTTTTTATGTGACCTCGTAATTTCATACTTTGCATAAATGTAAAACTAAATGTTTGAAATTGTTTTTGCAATTATTTCGTTGTTTATATACAAAAAGTTGTTTCCAACCTTATCTGTTTTTGCTACACAAATGTGCAAATATTAAAGAAGGAATAATATACCGGGTATTACATGAAACTCTGGTCATAGGCTTTTATAATGGAAATCAGTTTTACAGTTTTGACAACCTCTGAACTAAAGACGTCATTAATACAACTTCTTACAAATTATAATCAAACAAAAATCGCGACTAACACTATATAAATAATAAGAAAAAACTCTTATTGTGGAATTTAACAACTAAATTTAAATTATAACAACATTAAATGTTTAAATTAATTAATCTATTTTAGGTTAGGTTTGATATTTGAACTTTTTTTTATACAATATTTTTAGTTTGGGAAGAGCCACAATTGATACAAGTATTACTATAAACATTTATAGTAAAATTTTGACAATTTGAAATCGAAGTTCCTGGAGCAGCTTGGTTTGTAATTGATAAAGATTGTGTATAATTAGCAGATTCTGGTGTACTCACACAAGTTGAAATTAAAAATGTATATTTTTAAATACCAGTACTCGAACAAAAAATATTATACAAACTACGTGCGTGAAGACGTCTTCCGCTCATTCGCGCTATTAAAGACTCTCGCTCCTTGCAGTCGCTCGTGCTTCAAAAATGCGCTCATGCGAGAACATCGTCTTCCCTTAGTTCTTAAATAACTATTGAATACTAAGAAAATAAATTTTATTCTAGGTGTTACTGACAATGGCTCTAGGAAGTACATGTCATTTTTATTTCCCTTGGTATATAATAAATAAAAATAAATAAAATATATCATCACGCCTTTTACCCATCACTGGGTGTGGTATATAATAATAGTATATTATTCAATGAGTAAGTAATAGCTATTACTTGCGAATAGAATACTATACTTTATCTACGACTATATGTTATTATGTAATAAGATTTTACAATTATTTTTTTTATGTTACATTATGAATAAGTCAGATTGTTTAAATTTTTTTTATAAATATTAACACTACTTAACAATTTTGCGTATTCGCCAATCCATAAAAGCTTTATAAACTTGTTCATACTTTTGTTTTTGATTTTTCGGGCAGTAAATTTAAGAAACGTACGTGTGCGGCTTCTACAATATCTGGTGGAGTACAAATTTCACTTTGTTCGCTTTCAGAATCCATAACTCACATGTATAATCACACAAATTACAGTATTATTGTAAACAAAAACGTTTTAAACTAATTTTGACAGATAATTAACAATAGCGCGCTTCACTGTTTCATAGCATACTTAACGCGCGGCAATTATCGTTATTTTTTAATTGGCTATTAAAGTGTTAAGTAATGAAAATTCAGACGTGTGATTGGTCGTGAAGTGTTGAGTAATGAATTATTACTTAACGCTGTCAATAATTATTAGTATTACTTATCATAAATTTCATAAGTAATGAATACATTATTTAATCCGTCAGTACGGTGGTGTGGATAGCGATACGGAATTCGAATCCGGAGATCCCGAGTTCGAATCTCACTCAAGCTAAAAATTATATGAACTACCACACTGCGGCTCGGTGAGTGCGGACCCTGTACTGTAATTGGGATTAAATTCCTGTTGTACAGAGTAACATAAATAAATAAATAAATAAATAAATAAATAAATAATAAGAGTAGATAAAGTACATTATACTATTCTGACAATAAAAATGTCAAACATTTGAATAAATTACACGGCTGTTACCATAAAAAAGCAATTCTTATAAAAGTTAAAACCGATTATTTCGGTTATAAAACATGCAAAATAAAATGTAAATTTAATTGTACTTGGAGCATTTTTGTCTAAAATTAACTTTCACTTCATCTACATTCATATTTCCTTGAAGCAAAGTCTTTCAACCATTTAATAAACCTTTAATCGTATTCATATTTCTTGCTATTGCTCAGCTCAGAGACTAACTGTAAAAAATTATCGGATTCTTGTTCTTGCTACTTACCTCTACCATAGTAAATGAAACAAACAAACCAATCAAATGTTTTCGTTCTACTTTGATCAAGAATCTACTACAGGTGACATTAAATAGTACACAATATTTAAATCAGTAAAATAAAAATAGTAGGAAAAGTCTTAAACATTGAATATGCGAAAAATGTATCTATCACAATGTTCTGCATGATTTCAGTTAAATGAAGTAAAACATAAAATTACAATAAATCTTTAAACAAAATAGGTTACCTAGTAACCGCACAGTTATTTACATTCGACCGTAGTGAGTTTATTGTTTTTGTTTACGGTGAGAATATCAAAGAACTTGTCCGAAATTATAGCTAATCGTTCGCGTTAGTAGGCCAAGAGCACGTTATGTTTCTCATCACGTATTACGTGATAGATGAGCGGCAGAGAACAACTTGCAGTTTTACATGCCCAATATTAACATAATTGATGCTGATGCCGACGCAAGCAAATTCGTACCAAACGAAAACATCTAATTTTAAGTCGATTGTCTGTTTTGAGATTTGTGAGTCTAGAACGAAAAGGATTCTTCTTTCTTTTGATGTTTTATGCAAGAGAAAAGTTCTGTTGAGGGTTCTTGGAAAATAGTTTGGTTAAATGGTTTTTAAAGTTGAGGATTTGATCTTTTTGTAGAAAAAACAAATGGTGAAGTATCAATATATTTTATTTTTCTCTTTGTAATATCGAATTTTATTGTCCATTTTTCACAAGTTCTCAAATACCTGCACTGCATTTGTCATTTAAACTCAAATAATACGATTGTATCTAAGTGGTATCGAGTCGGCCTGTGGTTCTTGAGAACCCTGGTTAGATTCTCACAGCCGACAAACACTTTTCACCAATTTAAATCTACCCCTGTGGCTCCCTCTCCACTAATATCTTTGAGGGCCGTGATTTGACGGCTGGTAACCGCACTTGACGCGAAAAAATATATCACTTACCGAGATCTGCTTAGACAGAGTGCCACACCCAGTAATGGGTAAAAGGCGTGATGATATATTTATTTTATTTATTTATTTGTATCTAAGTTAATGGGGTAGGTGGCTCACGAGTCGGCCTGTGGATCTTGAGAACCCTGGTTCGATCCCCACAGCCGACAAACAATTTTCACCAATTTAAATCTACCCCTGTGGCTCCCTCTCCACCAATATCTTTGAGGGCCGTGATTTGACGGCTGGTAACCGCACTTCACGAGAAAAAATATATCACTTACCGAGATCTGTTTAGGCAGAGTGCCACACCCAGTAATGGGTAAATGGCGTGATGATATATTTATTTTATTTATTTATTTGTATCTAAGTTAATGGGGTAGGGGGCTCATGAGTCGGCCTGTGGATCTTGAGAACCCTGGTTCGATCTCCACAGCCGACAAACAATTTTCACCAATTTAAATCTACCCCTGTGGCTCCCTCTCCACTAATATCTTTGAGGGCCGTGATTTGACGGCTGGTAATCGCACTTCACGCGAAAAAATATATCACTTACCGAGATCTGCTTAGGCAGAGTGCCACACCCAGTAATGGGTAAATGGCGTGATGATATATTTATATTTTTATTATTTATTCGTGTTCTACTATAATTGGAAAAAGTTAATTATGCACTAATTTGAATATTTTTGTCTATTCGATCTGAACTTGATATTTTTAAAACAAGATATTTATCGATATTCTAGGACAAGATTGTTATCTATTACTGATCGATGAGAAAATGATTAACCTTGTTTTTCATGATTAATATATAGATTAGCACCATTGCAGAATTCTGAGATTAAAATCATTTATTATAATATAGGGTAGGTGGCTTGCAGGTTCGCTTCTCACAGCCGACCAACAATTTTCACTATTTTAAAACTACCCCTGTGTCTTCCCTTCCACTAACATCTTTGGAAGCCGTTATTTTACTTACCGAGATCAGTAATGAGTAAAAGGCGAGATGATA
Source organism: Pterostichus niger (assembly GCA_947425015.1). Taxonomy (NCBI): domain Eukaryota; kingdom Metazoa; phylum Arthropoda; class Insecta; order Coleoptera; family Carabidae; genus Pterostichus; species Pterostichus niger. The sequence goes on along the minus strand of OX380341.1, from coordinate 2,732,440 downwards.
TTTTTCGTAACACATGCACAAGAAACACGTTCTTATTCCCTAATTTTAGAGAGAGAAACACTGCTTTTCTCCCTAGAGAGATCTGTCTCTCACTAGAGACTACGATTATTAGCTGTTTGCGGCGGTTCCTAGGTAACTAGTTACGCAACCCATATTTGACATTTGTCCCGATAAGACAGAAATTTTTGTGCACTTGTTACGAAAAGTATAATATGCTTCACGGGAGGGCGCGAAGGGAATAATCGCTTGTTTGCCTCCCTTGATGCATAACATACTATTTATTTTATTTAAAAAAATAAAATTGCTGTAATAAATTAGAAAACGTCAAATATATCTTCAAATAATAATGAAAAATAGTTTAAAATGGTTGATAGTACGGTAAAGTATTTTTTATTACTTTTTTTATAAACATGCAAGTAGAGAGTACATTTTTCTTCTATTTGATTTCGATAAATTTTAGGTTACAACCATTCTTTTTTTGTGTTATTAGCTTTTGTTTCATAGACTTTGATATATCATATATATTGTATCATAAACAAAATCAGTGACTTTTGTCAAGCTATTTTCTATGGACTGTAATAAAATTTGTTACGTTATTCATTTAATTCCCATAAATGATCTTATGTAGTTGTAGGAAGTAAAATACCATTCTTATTACATGTTGACTTTTAAAATGAAAAATATCAAGTCGAATCGATCTGTCATAGGTAATAAAAATTGCTGTCACAAATTCGATTCGATATTATTTATTTAAAAAGAAACAGTAGACATTATTAATCTTTTAATCCAGTGCCAGTTCGTTTGAGAGATATTATTATAAAGGTAATTTATTTAAAAAGGTCGTTCACACTCTTATCTGCAGATGAATGTAGCTCATTATCTAACTTAATTTTGATGTTTCGATAACAAACCTAAATATAAAGTTTAAATTATAAATTTATTTGTGTTTTGGAGATATTTGTTCCTCAGGCCAACAATACTAAGAGCTCGTTTGACTTATAAATACTCAGCCTGCGGCTTTAAAAACTAATTATTACGCATGTCAATTTTAGTCATAAGACAGTTATAATAAATCGAAAATAATTATCAAAAATAAATAAATATATCATCACGTCTTTTACCCATTACTGGATGTGGCACTCTGCCTAAGCAGATTTTGGTAAGTGATATATTTTTTCCCGTGAAGTGCGGGTACCAGCCGTCAAATCACGGCCCCCAAAGATATTAGTGGAGGGGGAGCACAGGGGTAGATTTAAATTGGTGAAAATTGTTTGTCGGCTGTGGGGATAGAACCAGGGTTCTCAAGATCCACAGGCCGACTCAATATCACTGAGCCACCTACCCCATAAAAAAAAATCAAAAATAATATTTACAAATAGTAATTTTAAAATGAAAATTACTTGTCTTTAAATCGTTGTCATGCAGTCACGTGCCCTATGACGTACTACACCCAATTTTGTACGCATTGTGATTTGTACGATTCAATGCCTACTGCGCTATTTCATTCAACGACAGATGTCTCCTCCACCAGTAATATCTTTAGGGGCCGTGCTTTGACAGCTGGTAACCGCACTTCACGAGAAAAAATATATCACTTACCTAGATCTGCTTAGGCAGAGTGCCACATCCAGTAATGGGTGAAAGGCGTCATGATATATTTATTTATTTATTTATATAATATGAATGAAATATAAATAAGTTTTTTAATTAATTTATAATCATAGATAGCACCAACAAGTTGAAATGAAAACCACGAAAATGTGTTTTCAACAATTGTCAACGTACTAAGATGGTGGCCTCCATAGAAAGCAACTAAGTACCTAATAATATACAACAACGTGGAATCAGAGACTCAATTTAAAATATCACTTTTATTCAAACAATCTGATATTAGTTCATGAAGAATATAAAATCATCTTTTAATACTTAGTCTGTACTCATGTCTAGACAAAAACTAAGCATTAGAATATGGATCCCTGAAACAATATAAAGGTGTTTAATTTTACGCCTCGTGTAGCTATAAAAATATCCACCAGCACTTAAAATTTAATATAAACTGGTTCAATTTATGGAACAGTAAAATTTATGCAGTGTTTAATAATAATATTTTATAGGTACGTGCTCTTTTGTCACTGAAAACAAAACAAAGTCTAAATCACACCAAAATGGCGTCTAACAATAACGATCTAACGTCAAATGCTGTCATATTTAATTCGAAATCAATACCAAAACGTGCTTCATTACTTTTACGTTAGTTAATATTTAATGAACACAAGGTACTACATTGAATCGTGTATTGTTATAGTAAACAGGCTTTTGTTTTTTGTTTACCAATGCAGAGCGTTAAATGTTCATATATACAGACAAATATTTACAAATTAAATATTTATAATTATTTATTATATTTAGGGACGTACTTGAAACAAATAAACACACAGTTGGTTAATTACTAACACCATTTTTAATTTCATTTGAAAATAAATTAAATAAATATATCATCACGCCTTTTACCCGTTGCTGGGTGTGGCACTCTGCCGTAGCAGATCTCGGTAAGTGATATATTTCTTCGCGTGAAGTGCGGTTACCAGCCGTCAAATCACGGCCCCCAAAGATGTTAGTGGAGGGGGAGCCACAGGGGTAGATTTTAAATTGGTGAACATTGTTTGTCCGCTGTGGGGATCGAACCAGAGTTCTCAAGATCCACAGGCCGAGTCGATACATCATTATTATTTTTAATTTGAAAAACAAAAGAAAAAACTAGGTTTGGGAAAGAAAAATGGTTGCTGTTGTTGAAAAATAAAAAGAGTTATATTCTGCCTAATTGTATTTATATTTATTTATTATAAATTAATTGAAAACCAATAAGTTGGTTTTTATTTATACATCCCTTCAAATGGGGTAGCACGAACCCCTGAAACATTCACAGAACATCTACACTCATTAAATTTAATATATATAAGAATTGTACGAGGTGCCTTTCTTCAATACGCTTTTTTAGTTGCATGAGATTAACTTTTCTGTTACTTGACGATTGAAGTAATGAAATGCAGGATTTCCTGTGATTACCTTTTTTACTCTTTACCGTTTTTAGAATATGCAATACTTATATATCGCATTTCATGTGAGAAATTAGACATGCAAAATATGAAAATAAATAAAATTGAAAGTTATGAAAGTATAAAATAATATAGTAATTGTTTTAAGCCGCTCGTAATTTTTGTTCTTGTTAATTATTTATATATTCTAAAACACCAGCATGTTTTTATAAAACAAGTTTAAATATTAGAAACATTATATTTTCTGTAGCATGTTTTTATAAAATCCTTTCTACTTTTTTATTTAAATATTAAAATATTACAATATACTGCAAATGTATTTATTTGTTATTGTAAAATTAATTAATAAAAATTACAGATTCGACCATCCAGATGTATTTGTACTTCATTGAAACTGAATAACATTTTACAATTTTTATAACTTCCGGTTTTGATAACCAGATCAATCAACAGGAAGTAATAATCTCGGGCGCTTTGATCAAATGAAGATTGCTTTTTGTTCGTGCTTTAGTGCAAAATGAACAAATCTAAGTAACTTTTCATTTTTACCCAGATACCAGTGAATTATTAATATCTCTTGAATAAAGCATTGACGAGTATTTGTTTAACTTCGTACCTCATTTTTAGATGTTTAATTTATGGTTTAAGTTAAGCCGTTTAAATCTGGAACAGCCTGTAAATAATGCTTTTTTAATTCGAATTAATTTACAGAAGATATTTGCAAATAAAAGTTGAAGAAAATTGAATTTTGGATTTCATGTTCAAACTTAACAACTGGGGCAGGAGTGCAAACGTCAGTGATTACATTTATTAAATTGACGGACAGAAAATTTGAGAGGACCTATAGCTTACATTATAATCCGAACCACTCAAACAAAGTTGTATTTTTTTTTTAAATCTATGAAATAATCTCGCAAACTTACCATCGCCGTTAAATCTGCTTGAATTAAAATCTTCAAATTCTCACGATTCGTCTTCTAAACGAGTCAAAATTTCTTATGCCTATGGCACACTGGTCGATGAGTATCGATGAGCTCTTCGATGAAACAACAGAACGCACTCTTCATTGACAAATAATAAAAGCTTCTAAAGTTGAGAAAGAAAAACTAAATTTCAAAAATATGCTAACGTGAAGTGAGACACAAAAGATACGAGTGAAATGAGATACGTTCGTTTCATCGATGAGCTCTTCGATGGTAATAGAGGAAGGAGCCTCTAATTTTCGTCGATGACGGGTGCGTTTTGTTGTTTCATCGAAGAGCTCATCGTTGCTCATCGACCAGTGTGCCATAGGCAGGGTTCGAAGATATATATCGATCGATATATATCATGATATTTATTTTGATATATATCGTCATATTTTTGCAATGATATATATCCATTATATAAAAATATCAAATAGTTTTTGTGATATAGCCTCCGGAAAAGTGAAATTTTTCGTATTTTTCAGTTTTTCTACTTTTCCGAGGCTATATCTCAAAAACTAAATGTGATATGAAAACGCGCTCAACGGCATTAATTTTCTCGTGCTTCAGTTAACTTATAAACATAGTTTCAGCGATTTTTATTTTTTTTCTATTTTCCGCCAAAAAAATCGCAAAAAGCGGTTTTTTAACATTTTCTCGAAAACCAGAAGTCATATGCATTTGAAGATTGCACCACTGGATTCAGTGGGTCAAAATACATATGTATGTACATTTTCGTTTTAATAATCCTACGATTAAGGATTTTTGGGAAAATTGAATTAAAATCTGAAAAAACCAAAGGGGTACCCCTTAGGAAATAATTAAAAATATTAAATTGCTTAAAATTGTATGAAAATTTGCTTATAAGTCAATTCGGACACGGGGAATTCAACGCCGTTGAGCGCATTTCCATATCTTGTTTAGTTTTTGAGATATAGCCTCCGGAAAAGTGAAATTTTTTGAATTTTTCAGTTTTTCTACTTTTCCGAGGCTATATCTCAAAAACTAAATGTGATATGAAAACGCGCCCAACGGCATTAATTTTCTCGTGCTTCAGTTAACTTATAAACATAGTTTCAGCGATTTTTATTTTTTTTCTATTTTCCGCCAAAAAAATCGCAAAAAGCGGTTTTTTAACATTTTCTCGAAAACCAGAAGTCATATGCATTTGAAGATTGCACCACTGGATTCAGTGGGTCAAAATACATATGTATGTACATTTTCGTTTTAATAATCCTACGATTAAGGATTTTTGGGAAAATTGAATTAAAATCTGAAAAAACCAAAGGGGTACCCCTTAGGAAATAATTAAAAATATTAAATTGCTTAAAATTGTATGAAAATTTGCTTATAAGTCAATTCGGACACGGGGAATTCAACGCCGTTGAGCGCATTTCCATATCTTGTTTAGTTTTTGAGATATAGCCTCCGGAGAAGTGAAATTTTTCGAATTTTTCAGTTTTTCTAAATGTGTACAAAAACTAAAATTAAAAAATAAATATCCAAAAAGTGATATTTATCTGATATATATCCTATATATCAGATATTTTGATATTTATTATAAATATCATGATATTTACGAACCCTGGCCATAGGCATTACAAATGTAAAATATTGGAATCTTGTTGATCACTGCATATATAATAAATAACATTCCGTAAGATAAATTTATTTATAATATGCAAGTGAAAAAAATAAGATTACGCTTTCTGAAATTTGCGTTGTTGCGGTCTGATTAGTGTTGCTTTCCTGTGAAGATCCTGACTCCGATACGATACAGTGTTAAAAAGCTCTGTGCATTTGTGACATTGTAATGGGTCTCACACCATTACGATGTGATTTTGTTTATTCACATTTTATTGTTCTTTCGCCACAACAGAAAATTAATGTTTTTGTCGCATAAAATATACAGTGTGAATAAACAAACAGTATTTGTAATAAGAATATTTTCTTTACGTATTCAAGTTTTGTTATTTATATTTTATTACGTTAGAAGTTTATGATTATGAATGAAAATAATTTTCTAATGTATATTTTAGTTCATATGTATTATAACCACGTGCACATATAAACATGTAATAAAATGATTTAATATAAGGGTAATAAAATAAATTATTGGTCGTAAGAATTATGCGACAACATAAAATTTTATGAATAATTCATTTCCGTTCGCGAATCAGAAAATTAAGTTTGTTTTGTAAATAGAGAAATGTACACAAACTCAAATTAATTATTTTTAATCATTTCACTGTTGCAATGTTTGAAAACGCACGAAGTAATTAAAATATAATTGGAAAGCTCAAAAATTAATTTTAAATTTTGATATACATATATTGTTTAATATATTCCGTGTTAAATATTGCAAAATGAATTTTAAGTTGATCTTCTTTACAAAGGAAAATTATTATTATAAACAGTAATCATGTAAGTGCTAGTATATTTTCAATTATTTTGTTAAAATAGTCACAAATAAATTAATAGCTCGCACGATATTTGAAATATTAATATTTCGAAACTAAAGTGATCAATAATAAATATTGTTTTCTATTAAGTCAGTTTTCTTTTCATGACAGATAATACAAATAGCACAAAACAAAATACGTTGTTATTTTCTTGATAAATATTGAGACTGTAAAAAACAAGCACAAAATAAGTTAAAACACATACCGGGTGTACCAAAAAGAGTGTCAAATTACATATAAAGTAAAAATATTTTGTTTCCGACAACTTTTTTATTTTAAATGGTACATATATATATATATATATATATATATATATATATTTTAAAATTTAGGGTGTGTGCGATATTTTAAATTCAATCGGGTATAATAAGTACATTTGTCTACGATTGATATAGAAAATCAAAATTATGCTCTCATTTATTACCGTAAAGTTGAAGTTTTCTGTGAAACAATCTAAAAATAACTTTCTCGCATGTCTCCAATAGCAACGCGAGATAAGGATATTAAAAGAATGCGTGTCCTGTTTAATTCAAATTTTGAAAAATTTATTGGCTGTTCCATTTAACATAATCATGTTGGGGTCACTTCCGGTTAAATCGGAAATATAATATTTTCACTTTTTATGTAGTTTGTCGCGCAGTTTTTTAGGACACCCGGTATATCTTGTACAACAAACTAATAAAATGACATATTGTCAAGCCATTCGATATCGCGTCATAGTTATATGCAAGCATCAACACATTTTTAAAATTTTAAAATTTGATTCCTTGGGCAGTGTTACCAACTTCATACGGCGTCTTATTTATTATTCAGGCGACAGCGGGGTAGACTATCGACTTCGTCTGCATTGCGCGACGCATTTTGGGCTAGTAAACCGCAGACACAATCCTTGATTAACCAGTTTTAATTATATATCAAGTCATATTAAATTAACTTTTGTCGTACCTTCCTTTCGTAATGAACAAATTGTTCATTTAGTTTGGTTGTTACTTACTACATTGTTTTATTCTTCATTAAAATTGAACTGAGACAAATGAAACTATTTTAATTTTGACATGTATGGAAAGCATTATTAAGTTAATTATATGTTCTAATTTTGGGTTATTATGATAAACAAATTGATTATATATCATTAATTTAGAGAATGCTATATTTACTGCTATTTGTAAATTTTATAATTTTAATAGTCACCAAATTATATCTACTCCTGTGGCTCTCCCTCCACTAACATTTTTGGGGGCCGTGATTTGACGACTGGTAATCGCACTACGCGAAGAAATATATCACTTACCGAAAACGACAGAGTGCCACACCCAGTGAAAACCGTGATGATATATTTATTTATTTTATATTTTTAATTTTTAGAACTTTGTAATAAAAATATTTTCTAATATTCAAATTTATTTATTTTTTATATGCAAAATATTGTTAATATAATCACAAACAAATTGTAAAATATAATTTAAATTAAATATTTATTTATAAAATATTCATAATAATTATTTCGTACTATGCATATTTGATATTGTCTATGTTGCATTTATGTTATCAGCGTAGTATATTTTGTTCATTGCTTAATATGTAATAAATATATATATATATATATATATATATATATATATATATATATATATAATTAATAAAAATGCATTAAATGTAATGAATGTATAAAAATATTATTGATTTGTATGTGGCGCTCGGTTCAAAATAGTTCATATGTACAACGTACAAAGTCGCTAGTATCCGTGCTCGTGTTTCGTCGTAGTGCCGCTTCGAGATCATTCGGCTCCGAGTTGCTTTGTTGTTGCGTTGTGGTGTTGTCATTCTGGTGCATTTTTTTGGTTAACTTGTTGAATTATTGCAGGAATTAGTGTAGAAAATGAGTATAACTATTGAAAAAACAAAATATGATTGTGCATCTGTGCCCAAAAGGTGGAACCGAGAAGATGTATTGCGTAAAACTGGTTTATCAGCAGGTAAAGTTGATGTATACTACTACAGCAGAGGAATTAGGAACGACGCCTCGTTAGTACCACCAATTAGACAGACAGCATCGATTTTTAAACAACCTGTGACAGTTTACAAAACACAAGAGGGTAAAGTAAAAACCGATTTCAAACATGGCACTCAAGATAAACCGAAACAGTTGATCTGGGAGAAGCGTCTTGAAGGTTTACGAGCGTGTGATCTTGACGGAGTAGAATTCAGTGGAATGGAACTACCAAAGAATTTAAAACCAGTTGGACCAAATGTTTCCGAGGAAACAATCATTCAATCAGTGGCTACTGCGCTTCATGTTTCCACGCAACCCGTTACAGGACAAACTGGTTCAAAAAGTGCTCTAGAAAAGAACCCTGGTGTTTTTTTAGATCCAAAACAACCCCTTGTTCAAGCAGTCACAATTGCAGATGATGACATCAAACGGCAAGAAGAACGTGTTGCTTTAGCACGAAAGAAGTTACAAGACGCTCTAAGATCCTAAACTTTATTGTTAGTTGTACATTCAGCATTTTGCTACCTTGTGATGTAATTATTAATTATAAAATTAAATTAGTTTAGTTATATTTTATAATTATAATACTGCCGTAAATAAAGCTAAAATTAATATGTTTCTACATTTGAATAACTGTTTTATAAGTTATATTTACGTTGTTATTAAAAGAAAAGCACCCTGGAATTAAATTATTATCTAAAAACATGTATTTATTAACTAAGCCAAATATCACATTGTATTTATATTCCAATAAATAAAGTTATCTTCGACAAAATATGTATTTACTAATACAAAATACCAGCTGCACCATTTCAACCGTAACAAAAAAACTACCACGAGTAGGTAAGTTTAAATTATAATTTACGCAATGCACTATTATAACGAGTATCGAGATCGCTTGAGGGCAAATCGCTATAAATAGCTCTCGACTGGATAGCGGAAATCGTTAGCCGGCGGTCGGTCGGTCGGACGGTCTGCCGACACACACGTGCAATACGAAGTGTGCTGTGCAAGAACTCTCAACTGTAAATCATTGAATGTTGCAAGCACGGAGCTTTTGTTAGATATTGCTGGCTATTTTATAATTACCCGTTCAAGATATTGTTTATGTTGCTTTGTGCTAAACATCATTTAACATTTATGCTTTCGTGCCTCAGATAATGATAAAGCTTGGGGTTTGTTCTTTACTTTATCGAGATCGTGGACTAACTATTAATCATGGAAAATAGTAGACAGCGATAGATTATTTCTTACAATTTATGTTTGTATTTAAGAAAATTGTAACATCTATGTCTATTTAATAATAAATGTATTTTACAGTATTCAATTTGTCTCAGTACCTGTTGGACGTATGCAGATCTTATTAAATTAAGAAATAAATAATTTGCATTTTAAATGTTATAAACATGTGATTTGATTGAGATTAAGCGATAAAGAGCCTATTTACAATGCACGTAATACGTGACCTGCATGCAGTGTAGGAACGTTTATAAGAATCGCCTACAGTCAAATCAGCATCGCCTCCTTTCCAAATGCTAAACTTGTACTAAATAACTATATTTATACATTCTACCAACCTATCTGCAATTGATAATATAAGTAATCTCCAATATATAACGCTATTTGCATTAAAAACTTTTTTTGTTTGTACGTAGAAAATGTGGATTCGTCTAAAGACTTTAATGCTTAATTAGATCACAAAAACTATGTGTTAAGTTAAAAAATATATAATCAGACAGTTAAGACTCGCCTTTCTATCTGCCTCCCAGGATTTGAAAGTTGTTCAATTTGTTTAAGGGCATTTGTATCTGTGTACAAGAAACTGATTTATATAATGCAAAAACCATTAATAAACAATAACTGGTTCCTTGACATACGAATCAAGTTTTTTTTTGTCTATTGATTAATAGTAATACATTAACAATAATATTAAAAATATTTTTAAATGTTGATCTGTAGTTTGATATCCAAAGTTATGAATTAAATTTGTTGCATAATATAAAATTGAAGTACTTGTTTCTTATTGCAGATTATTTAGTTGCAGTGGGGAGTCCACTGCTACAACAAGTTCACCTGTAACATCAGAGGCTGTATCCGAAACAGGAACTGAAGTTTCCAGTTTAGATGAAGCCCGAAGAGTGATTAAAGATTTAAAACAACGTTATCGGTCTCAAGCTCAGCAACTTCTTGCGTGGCGCAGAGCCCATAAAATGCAGGTAAGTCTAGTAATTAATAAGTTAAATATTTACAAAATATAAAAATATTCTATATATTTTACAGGAGGAGCTAGTGCAGCGTCTGCAACGCGAGAAATCCGATCAACTGAAAATCCTTTCATCCAAATTATTACTCTTCGAATCGCGTTTAGTCCGAAAACAAAAAGACATATCAGCATTATTGAACCATAGAGAAACAATAATATTTCGTCAACAACGAATAATTGAATCTCTAACAAATCGTTTGATCGAAAATGGTCTTGAAGCTCCGAACACAGACCTCACCGATCTAGATGCCAATATGCTAGATATGGACTCTTTAAACGATTCCGACAGTGCTGTGATTATGGAAGACATCGATTCTGACAGCACAATGTCGCAAATTGTACCAAGATTTCGTTCATCAAGTGCGGATTCTATTACTGTTATGAGATCTATATCAGATGCAATAGATCCTAGTTTGAAGTACTCCTCAATGCGACGATCAAATGGCTTCCTACGAAGACCAGAAATTCTAGAAACTGTGTACAGCGTTGAAGAAGACGCAGATGGAGATAATTCATCGAACAATGAAAACAAAACAGTTGTTTCACAAAAACGGGAATCTTTTGCTGCTAGTGGTGGAAAAGCTTTGAAAATAGTTGATGATGAACCGTTTAATGATAATTCTTCTAGAGCAGACAACAGAGAAGAAGATTCAAATTCAGAACCTGGTGAATCGATTAAAAGGAACCCAATAAACCAAATGACTACATACAATCGAGTAATGTCCAATCATAGATCAGTAACAAAACCTAAAGATGTGAAATATAAAAGAATTAATAAAGCAAAGTCAAAAAGTTTGGAAGAATTACGAGGACGACTTAAAAACTGGGTAGAACATGGAAATAAATTAACAGGTTTAGCTCTCGAACATTCGCAAAGTTATGCATAGCTTTCATACCTCTAATAATAAATTTTCATCTCATCTCAATTGTAAGTAATTGTTATTATTTATTTTAAACAAAAAGGTAATAACGCTTAAATATGCACTATTTTTTCAATTTTTTTATTCATATACTTTGATTTTGATTTCCAAATTAATTAAATATTTGCAATTAATTTCTTTTGAAATTATTTAATATTTATGAACAAATAAAGTAATATATAATTGGAAAGAAATAATATTATTTTGGCTTATTACTCTTTTTTTAAATTTGTAAATAAAATCAATCTAGTATATTTGTTAACAATAAAATTGGTTTAAATTATTTATAAAACTATAAATTAAGTTTCAGTTGAACACAATGAATTGCATAAGGCCTTTGCAGAATCATAAAATAACTATACATAATTATAATAAAATTATCTACGCATAGAGTTAAGAACATAAAATAATGACTTGCATGATAAATTTGTCACTCATCACTGACATTTTAATGTCAATTACCTATTATGAAACTCATTACTATCCTTATATATTTGTTTGTAAATGTAGACATATTTATTACTACGGTAATGTATATAGATTCTGCAGGAATACTATAGTCAAAGCCTAAATTAGATTGTACTCAAATATTCGTAGTTGACTGCTTATAATAACATAAGTAAAATGATACGAATTCAATTAAATTCAAGTGATACCTATGTACATTAAACCAAACATGTAATAATAAAGCTATTCTATATGTTCCTTTGGCATTTGCCGGATCTCTAATTTGTAAAAACATTTAAATAAGTTACTGTAACTTTAATTGAATATAAAAAGATGTCAATAATATATTGTTAAATGTGAATGAATTGTTTATGTAGTATGTACTAACTAAAGGAATAACATAAAAGAGGAATTGATAAAAGTAATAAGAAATATTTATGTACTTAATTCTATGTTCTACTATTTTAATATTGCACTTCGTGAAAATGCCTTCTTTTATTTGAGCTCAGTCAATACTGTAGAAAATTTTAATAATAGTAAAACTATTTTTTGCTAAATACTATTTCATAAAGACTGAACTCTATTATCTCCTATTATTATAATAAAATTTTAAGAAGCGATTTCAGGTGATAATTTTTAATATTTGTGTACGTAAGTCTTGTATGTTTGGCTGTTATTTAGAAATATAAGTTTTTAAAATAGTTCACTTATGTGTGTATATATTATAGGAATCTCTTATAAAGTATTTAATAAAATACCTAATATCCTTTACGCATCATATAATCGCGTTTGTGTATTATAATTTTTCTGTACAATACTTACATTTTAATTTTTTTAATGTTACTGTAAGTGACAATCATTAAATATAAAAGTAATATATTACAAATATTTCTTATTATTTTGTTATATACATAAAGTTAAGTTGTATTTTAAAATCGGCGGTTATACTATAAATGACAGCCAAAGGTTTATGTGAATTCAGCAATATTTTTTCCCAGCAATACCCTAACCCATTGAATAAAAAGATCTTTTTTCTACGATTGCTATGACAAGTTGACAATTACGCTCTCATTTGTCATCGTAAAGTTAACGTTTTCTGTGGAACAATCGAAAAATATCTTTTTTGCGCGTTTCCAATGGCAACGCTCGAAAAAGACGTTAAATGCGCGTATTTCCAATGGCAACGCGCGATAAAGATATTAAATGCGCTTATTTCAATAGTTACCAGGGATACAAACAAAGCAGACACTTGTCATATTGACAATTCACAGAATGAATTTATTTTCAATACGTATACGTTTTTAAATAATTTTAAGATGCAATCGTAGAAAAAATTATGTGTGTATCACGAGCATAAAGTGTCTTTGTTCCTCTTGCACTATTGCAGCTTTCGCCTTCGGCTCGCGTTGCAATTACCGTGCTCGAGTAACAAAGAATCACTTTACGCTCTTAATACACAAATAACTATTTATTCAATGCTCAAACCTATCTAAACTATAGTCCTACCGTTATAATGTATTGCTGACTGTCAGTGACATTTCCCCAGCAATACATTAGCCAGCAATAGTTTCATTATTTCCATAACTATTAAACTTCATCATGGAAAATTTAGTATATTTATAAACAATATTATTTACTATAATTAACTGAAAATTGATACATCGTGCCATATAGAAATATGAGACGTTTATACATATTTATTTCACCCCTATTAAACTCTCAGCTATAAAATTTCGTACACATATAAACAATTACATCTACTTCAATAAGTAATGAACAACAAAGTGAAATTTTAGTTTAATGAGGCGTTACGGACACATTTATACCTAGCAATAGATTTCTATAAATTCACCCCTATTTAATTCTCAGCTATGAAACTTCGTATATATATAAACAATTACGTTTACTATCAACAAAAATGTAAAAAGTTATTTTAAATGAGGCGTTATGGACATACTTATACCTAGCAATAGATTCCGATAAAACCATCCCTTTTAAATTTATTACTTTGATTTTTTATTAAAGAACAATAGAAATTCAAGAATTGATTCCCTATTTCTTTGTTGTAAATTTAATCATATTTAAAGTACTAATTTTCATAACAACAAAGACAAAATTAATTGTCATCCATTCACTTGGTGAAACCAGGTTTAATAAAAAATATAAAATAAACACTTGGCCTCACAGAATTCAGCCTCCAAGTCACCTTATTTCATTTAAATTGAATGTTTACATACTGATAAAATTCATAAACACTTAATTAAAAAAACAATTTTTGAATTAATGTTATTAAATATATGTCATTTTCAATAAATAATAATTTTTATACATAAAATACACTCCAAGACATTTTGATGTACACTGGTTTGCTCGGAAGAATCACGTCGCACGTATCGCTGCGTGTCTAGTTCAAATATTTCCAGCAGAGATAAGAGACTTCCAGCGTGGCAGCCAGTTTTGTTGCTAGAAAATTAGTGCTTTTGAGTAAAAATATCAATAAATATTAATAAAATATAGTGCCTTTAGTAAGTATAGATGTTATTCTGACGATTTTTATACAAATTTTACTTGGAAATATAGTTTTTGATATTTAAAAATGTATCAACATTTTGTTACATAAATTGCTTTGTACGTAACACAAATAGACGATAAAATATTACATTTCAACAATTAAATTTGGGATAAACGGCATGATTTTTAATACATTTTCTTTAAAATCACAATAATATTTTTGCATATCTTTAGATTTTAACAGTTATAAATAGTATGTATATTTCGAAAAAACGTGATGTATATTATTATTATTATTTACATACATAAATATTATTTTTTATACATGAAAATGTGTAAACGTTTTGATTTGGAAAGTATTTTCTTTATTTTATCTAAATTTATAAAAGCATTTGATTTGTTCAAACGATAAATTTGCCGAAGTGAACCTGTTTATTCCATAATTTTAGTCTTGTATGGCGCTGTGTTGTTGAATGTTGCTGGATAAATAATTGTACATTATAACAAAATACTGGTAAATAGTTAACGAGAACATTATTCTAATATTTTCGATAGATATTTATACTTAAAAGTAGTGTAAAATGTACTTTGTAATACATAACAGCTACAAGTATTGCGACATCATAATAATGCATTTAACTAGTTGGTTTTTACTAGGTCATTGTATTGAATTTAGTGCTGGTGAATGAGGGCTAAAGGGCGAGTTATTGGATATCTGGATTAGATTTCACCGTCATCTTCTACTTAGACCTCTCCCTAGTACCAACGAATTGTGCCATAACCGTTAACCTAGGAGCTCGTTGCGAATTCTGTGCATGCAGCAGCAAAACGACTATTTCATTCCGTGCTCACCACCGGCGAATTCTGTGTGGTTGTAGCTTATCATCTGTATAGAATAGAAAATGTGTGAAAATATGGAATATGTCTTGTTTATTTTCAGCTTCACCTCTGGCGTCGGCTGTCGTCCACTGACCGTTTTGCACCAGGTGGATGATGCGTTTCCTGTGGATTCGACTGCTACTGGAAGGTAGGAAGGAAGCCATGTTTATTATCGATTAGCTAAACAAAGTTAGCGGTTTCAATAAAATACGATTGTGTCTGAGTAATTGGAATTAAGTTGTATATCCAATTAGTAATTGCAATGAGCAATTACAATTAATAGTAACTGTTTATTCTTTCTTTCAGGCGTAATCGGAGAGAAATGGGACTACTGGATACTCATCCACAACGACATTAAATCCTTCGTTGAAAAGCTATTTTGGACTAAGCTGACATCTTCGGGCACATCCTGAGAGAAGAGATTGGAACCTGCAGAACAGGAGTCGAGGAATTTAAACAGAATGAGCCTCGCCAGAAAGCTAGCTCTAGAAGTGCAAGCGAGGTGCGTCAACAACTCACTACTAACGCACGTCCAAGTACTTTCCTTTTCTTTAAATACATTTTGTCAAAGAGAGTGGTTCTTCTGTTTTTCAATTTGAAACATTAGTTCATTGAGAGATGGGAGCAGCTGTCATGCTCTTATTAAATTCCTGCGCTAATTGGGAATTGGTGACGCATTAGTACCTATCGATATTTTAAACAAATCAGTAGAAATACTTGGAGTGCTGGTGTTGGCTCAGATAAATAAATTGAAAATAAATAGTATGTTTTTTTTTTATTTCAGACAGCAAACAACGTGGAAATGGTGGCGACGACGATCGCTCTTCAGAAACCTACTCTTCATGTCGGAAGAGAGGAGAATGGATTGATCTTCTACGTGACAGATCAGAAACATTTGCATTATGTGGCGCTGTTTATTGCCAACGCTCCAGTACGTGGTTAACTGCGACTTGGAGCCGGAATCAGACGGCAGGTTTGGAAATTCCGTGCACGGAAATGTTCTGGCATTGGTGAGAAAGTTATTTATAAATAAAATCACGCCTTTTACCCATTAATAAGAAATTATTCACGTATACAAATTTTACGTTTTAAATTAGTTTACTTTTATAAAAAATATAACAATAATAATTAATTAAAAAATAAAATGAGAAATATTTTATTTGAAATGTAGATATGTTGTGTATGTTTCAAGGTTCCACAGTGATTATGAGTTATGTAATCAATTAGTCATTGTATTTTGTTTACCCATAATCATTGTTTTCAATATTTAAATATAAGTCTTCTTTATATTTAATCATCATTTATAACAATAACTTACAATTTTCACCACTAACATCTACTAGTAACTAGTAAAGATAATTTAGGTTGGTTTTAATTTTTGAATTCTCCATCTTTTGAGTTATATTTCTATGAGAATGTTTGTCGAAGATTGATTCTTTGATGAATCTGATGAGTGAATTGGTTTTAATATAAACCTACCTTCCGTACATCTGTGTAAAAGCCATTTAATTGAATTATCTATAATAAAGTTTGTTTCATTCATTAACTTTTGAATCCACTAAAATCCATGTTTAATTAAATTAATTGAAGCACCAAACTATTTTATTTTAATTATTTTTCGTTTAAATTATATACATATTTGTTTTACAATAAGTTCAAATAGTTTTTCAATCAATCAGTTCGAATTGAAATATAAATGTCAAAACTAGAGTATTAAATTTGTCATCAAATCACTTTTGGCAATTAGAGTAAAGTATTGTTAATTAATAAGAAATTATAGTAAAATAAGTTGTGTTATTATTCTAATCTTTTAAATAAATATTTTATCTGCCAATGTTGATTTTAGGTATTATGGAACATCAAGCACAAACCATAGACAGATGTCAGGGAATGAAAACAACATTTGTCGACTTTAAAATCAATTATTATGAAAGACAATGTTTACCATCACCACAAATCACCGACAAAACTAACGAGAAATAAGAGCACCTGAGGATCCACCAGGTTTTAGGAAGGTCTTGGCAAATAGTGGTTGCAGTTTGCACAGTGAAATCTCAAAACAGGTGAGATGGTTTTTTATTTATATTTTTTGTTTCTTTGTACTTTTAAAATACCTCTATTAGTACAAGACTTACGCACTGCTAAATAAATTGATTGATTTAAAGTTCAATATCTGCTGATTCATATTTTCGGTTACCTATTTTTTTAAACCTTGAATCAAATATCGTGTAAATTGATTTATTTAGTAAATAAATCCTAGGAATCCATGAAAATAATCTGCAAACACAAATCTTTACTAGGTTTCGACTAACGTGCCATTAAATTATAAACAGCTCTCGATATCAATCCAATTAACGTTATTGAAGCTAGGATAGTGTGTTGGGATGAAAAAGTTTGTGGAAGACTGACTCTTGGATAAATCTGATGAGTAAATGTTCAGTGAATGTCGCAGGGGAAAATTATTACTGATATTTACTTTATTTTTTTGCTATTGTGATATTACCATTTAATTTTCCCGGAAGCTTATTATTTACTATTCTTGGATATTAAAAATTACTTTTAAAGATCGTTTAGTATCTTTGATGATAGGTGTTAATTTTAAATTCGTCGCCATGTGAAGATGTGCCTACGGACATTTCACTTTAATACATTTCTGCCTTGTTAAAAGGCCTTTATAATTATAGACAGCAAAGAAACCATCGTTGAAAACTACTCGAAGAACACAAAGTCTATGAATGTATTCTGAGTGTCTGTTTCAGAATCATTAATCATGAAAATATCTTGATGTATGTTTTCTATAATTTTTCCAACTATTCTATATTACTAATACATTGTTTTTATGTTTATAGGGACATCACTGGACCAGCAAGTATCTCCTGCAGCTTCAGCATTATCATGGAGCAGCTGGAGTTCAAAGCTGTTATCATTAAGTCCGCCTCTCTCAACATCAATGTAAGTAAGTTGTATTTTTTAAATTATTTAAATTGATAATTTACAATAACATAATTACATAATCGGTACCCAAATATGTTTACTCCAATTAACTGAAAATTGATACATTGTTCCATATAGAAATATGAGACGTTTATACCCAGCAATAGATTGTGTGAAGTGACGTCATCAATATGCACGACATGTGTGATTTAATTTATTTCACCCCTATTAAACTCTCAGCTATAAAATTTCGTACACATATAAACAATTACATGTACTTCAATAAACTATCAACAAAAATGTGAAAAGTTAGTTTAAATGGACATACTTATACCTAGCAATAGATCCCGAAAAATCATCCCTATTAAATATATTGTTTTCATTTTTTTATGAAAGTACAATAAAAATTAAAGAATTGTTTCCCTATTCCTATATTGTAAATTTAATCATATTTTAAGTACTAGTTTTCCTTTAAATTGAATGTTTACATACTTATTTATGTATTTAAATGTATTAAACTGATAAAATTCATAAACACTTTATTAAAAAAAATGGGGTAGGTGGCTCAGTGGTATCGAGTCGGCCTGTGGATCTTGAGAACTTTGGTTCGATCCCCACAGCCGACAAACAATTTTCACCAATTTAAAAAAATCTACCCCTGTGGCTCCTCCTCCACTAATATCTTTGGAGGCCGTGATTTGACGGCTGGTAACCGCACTTCACGCGAAAAAATATATCACTTACCGAAATCTGCTTAGGCAGAGTGCCACACCCAGTGATGGGTAAAAGGCGTGATGATATATTTATTTATTTATTAAAAAAAAACAATTGTTGAATTAATGTTATTAAATATGGGGTAGGTGGCTCAGTGGTATCGAGTCGGCCTGTGGATCTTGAGAACCCTGGTTCGATCCCCACACCCGACAAACAATTTTCACCAATTTAAATCTACCCCTGTGGCTCCCCCTTCACTAATATCTTTGGGGGCCGTGATTTGACGGCTGGTAACCGCACTTCACGCGAAAAAATATATCACTTACCAAAATCTGCTTAGGCAGAGTGTCACACCCAGTAATGGGTAAAAGGCGTGATGATATATTTTTATTTATTTATTTATTTAAATATGTCATTTCCAATAAATAATAATTTTTATACATAAAATACACTCCAAGACATTTTGATGTGCACTGATTTGCTCGGAAGAATCACGTAGTGCGCACGCGCCACACAGACCAAATATCTAAAGCGCCACGTGTCGAGTTCAGAAGTGCCGAGTGTGACACGTAATAGTGCTGCTAGAAAATTAGTGGTTTTGAGTAAAAATATCAATAAATATTATTAAAATATAGTGCCTTTTGTAAGTATAGATGTTATTCTAACAATTTTAACACAAATTTCATCTGGAAATATAGTTTTTGATACTTAAAAATGTATCAACATTTTGTTACATAAATTGCTTTGTACGTAACATATATAGGATGCAAGAACATAGAAATATTACATTTCACAATTAAATTTGGAATAAACCGCTTTAACACATCATATTTGAACATTATTTTTAATAAATTTTCTTTAAAATCACAATAATATTTTTGCATATCTTTAGATAGATTATTTTTTATACATAAAAAAGTGTAAAAGTATTGACTTGGAAAGTATTTTCTTTATTTCATATAAATTTATTAAAGTATTTGATTTCTTCAAACGATAAATTTGCCGAAATGAACCTGTTTATTCCATAATTTTAGTCTTGTATGACGCTGTGTTGTTGAATGTTGCTGGATAAATAATTGTACTTTATAACAAAATACTGGTAAATAGTTAACGAGAACATTACTCTAATATTTTCGAGAGATATTTGTACTTAAAAATAGTCTAAAATGTACTTTGTAATACATAACAGCTACAAGTGTTGCATCATAATAATGCATTTAACTAATTGGTTTTACCAATTATTAATTATTATTTCAAAACAATATTTAATTCAAATATTGTTAATGGCTAAATACATATTCATGTTATTTATTATCATTTGCTTTCTATATATTGATAAAAGTATTGATTTGGTGGTTGTTGAAATTATAATTAGACAAGTCTGTGCGTATTCAAGTCTAACTGCGCTCAACAAGCACAGCCATTTATTCGTGCAGCGTTTACAAATACAGTCTTGGTTGTAGCTTATCATCTGTATAGAATAGAAAATGTTAAGATGAAATATGTCTTGTTTATTTTCAGCTTCACCTCTAGCGTGGGCTGTCGTCCACTGACCGTTGTGCATCAGGTGAATTCGACTGCTACTGGAAGGTAGGAAGCCGTGTTTATTATCGATTAGCTAAACAAAAGTTAGCGGTTTCAATAAAATACGATTGTGTCTGAGTAATTGGGATTAAGTTGCATATCCAATTAGTAATTGCAATTAGCAATTACAATTAATAGTAACTGTTTATTCTTTCTTCCAGGCGTAATGGGAGAGAAATGCGACCATTGTCCCTACCGCTGCGTACTCATCCAAGCCGTTGAAGAGCTCTCATTTGGAATCTGCAGAACAGGAGTCGGGGAATTTAAACAGAATGAGCTTCGCCAGAGAGCTAGCTGTAGAAGTGCAAGCGAGGTGCGTCATCAACTCACTACTGACGCACGCCCAGGTACTTTTCTTTTCTTTAAATACATTTTGTCAAAGAGAGCAGCAGCTGCCATGCTCTTATTGCATTCCTGCGCTAATTGGGAATTGGTGACGCATTAGTACCGATCGATATTTTAAACAAATCATTAGAAATATTTGGAGTGCTGGTGTGTTGACGTTTCACGTTTTAAATTTATTTACTTTTATAAAAAAATATAACAATCATAATTTATAATAATTAATGAAAAAAGTAAAATGAGAAATATTTTATTTGAAATGTAGACATGTTGTGTAATTTTCAATGTAATGAGTTGTGTCATCAATTAGTGGCAATTAGTCGCTCTGAGTAATCATGCAACGAGCATGAGCTCCGCACTTACAAACAAAACGCTGACAAGAGCTGGTGTTCATATCACATCTCTTGCAAATGTAAGAAACTTGTTATTTTTCCATTATTTCACTTGAAAATAATCGTGCTAGTAAGTTGTTAGTTAGTGAAACGTTTTGCTACTGATTAGTATTAATGGTGAGCAACTATAATTCTATCACTTATATTACAAGTATTTTTCTTTTCACTAGCAGTCCTTGTATTTTGTAAATAAAGGTAATCAAATACTTTTACCTTTTTGGGTAATTGTTTCCAATATTTAAATAAAATATATAAGAGTTTTAAAAGTTTTCTTTACCATATTTAAATTGGATTGTACGCATTTATCATCATTTAAAACAATGACCTACAAATTTCACCACTAACATCTTTGGTGGCTGTGATTTGACCCAATAATGGGTAAAAGGTGTGATGATATAATTATACTTTCAATTAATTAATTAATTAATTACAACATCCTAACACAAGAGACATTACTTTTTAAAATGTATTTCTACTCGACTGGTTTTTGAAAAACTTGATATGTTTAACACCCGCCCTGTGTTCATTTAGGTGACTTTGGACAGATGCAAGAAGTCTACTGAGAATCTGGAGCACGAGAAAGCCGAGCTGGAGGAACTACCAATGGAGATGATGGTCCCGGGGACTTGCACTTGCAAGTGAGTGTATCTTTTAAAATTTAAATTGACTGTAAATATGGTTAATTTTATTATTTTTCTGAGAGAAATCATAAAATGTCGGCTGAAACATGTACAATTGAACATTTTTTAAAAGGGCTGTAACTTTTAAACTAGTAAAGATAATTGAAATTGGTTTAAAATTTTGAATTCTCCATCTTTTGAACTATATTTAATCATATTTTTATTATGAAAATGTTTGTTGAAGATTGATTCTTTGATTAATCTGATGAGTGAATTGGTTTCAATATAAACCTACGTTCCGTACATCTGTAAAAGCCATTTAATTGAGCCCTTGCCCTAAATAATTTTGTTCTTCTATAAGTATTTTTGATGTGGTAAATTGCGTAAAATTGAATGTTTTTTAAGGCAAAGCCTTTGGAAAATCGAAATTCCTTATTTTCTTCAGATTTCCAACTAAACGACATATGAAGTTGCGCTCAACGGCATTGATTTTCTCCTGCTTCAATTAACTTCTAAACATATTTTCAGCCATTAAACCATACACTTATATATTTGTTAATTAAAAAATAAATTATTTAAACTTGAATTAAACTTATATACTAATATGATTGATTGTAATCGTCCAAAATCTGCAATTGCAGATTATGCATGTGCATATTGAACCCTTTAGAGTTTGTTTCATTCATGAACTTTGAATAATCTAATATTCTTTACAAAATCTCATGAATTTTATATGAAAAATTTTTCATTCCGCTAAAATCCACGTTTAATTAAATTAATTGAAATACCAAACTATTTTATTTTAATTATTTTACGTTTAAATTATATACATATTTGTTTTAAAATAAGTTTAAATAGTTTCTCAATCATTTTGAATTCAAATACAAATTTCAATTTCACTAAATTACTTTTGGAACCCCTGCAATTATAGGCGGGTAGAAAAATCCGTGAGACTACTTTGGGGGCAAGGACATTAAAATATGTTATGAATGTTAATATTAATTATTAATAAATAATATAAAGTAAGTTTTCTTGATTAGAAATCTAATTATTTTATTAATAGAGTATGTTAGTTGTCAGAAACTGACATTTGACAAGTATATTACATTTGTAAAATTATGTGGTTTTAAATTAATTTATAATGTGCCAATGTCGTTTTTAGGTATGGATATCATGCACAAACCATTGACATATGTCAGGGAATGAAAATAACATTTATCGACTTTAAAATCAATTATTATGAAAGACTAACGTTTACAATCACCGACAAAACCAAGGAGAAAAAAGAGCACTTGAGGACCTCGTGCACCAGGTTTTAGGAAGCTCTTTAGCAAATTGAAAGCTCAAAACAGGTGAGATGGTTTTTGATTTATATTTTTGGGGCTTTATTTTTTGTTTCTTTGTACTTTTAAAATATCTCTATTAGTAAGATATGTGATAATATCATTTATTTATATTTTTCAATTAGTTTAAAAAGAATGTAGTCCATGAAAATAAATCAGATGCAAATTTGCACAAAGTTAGGAGTTTGTTAAAAAGAAGTAAAATATTTATTGCAATATCTTATATCGTATATACAAATAAGAAAAGAAATTATGAATAATTTGTTTACAATTTAATTGTGACGCGGGCTTGACATACTTTCCGTACGTAGGTACGATAAAATATTTCAAAGTTAATTTTACTTTTGTGTTTATAAATAAAAATATCACAATAAGAATAATTATTTATAATAATATTTAAAGTAAAATGATATTTGAAGTGTAGATTTGCATGTTTCAAGGTAAACATTTATTATTTGTTTAATATATAGTTGAAGAATTTATAAAATAAATTCATTTTCACTTTAATATAATTATAGTAAATAGTAACTGACAATCCACTAGATATTTTTTAATGATAACTCTAGTAAATTATTAGCTAGTGACAAATTGTCTGTTAGTATTAAGGGTAATTAACTATATTATTAAGTCTTCCAAAATTATTAATGTTTGAAGTAAAAGTTGAATATAAATAAATTGTTTCCAATATTTAACAAATGAGTTCTAAAAAGGTTTATTTAAATTTGAAACGTTGAGAAAACTGACAGTATTAATATTTAATCATTTAAAATAATTATTTATTTACATTGAAAAGAGAATTTACATATAAGCAGGTAATAGGTTTTCAAAACTAGTTTTTGCAGTTATGTAAAGTATGCGGAATTAATATTGTTTATTGATTTAAATACAGATTTGTATGCTCTACAACATTTACTTGAAACAATTTCCTCTAAAATAATTTGGGGAGCAATACGCATTGTTTTTCCATGTTCACCGGCTATGTGTACTTTATTATCCGGTATCAAACTACCCCTTCAGGTTACTAAAAACAAGAGCTCGTAAATCGAGGAAATCAATTTCAGTTACTATTTTCAAAATATTATTAGTAATTGTTTCTAATTATATGTTGTTGTGTTTGTTAGTTGTGGCATCGAAGAAAACCAAGGTCTTCTGCAGCTGGTGTTCTGTATCATCGTGGACATCATCATCTGAGCGAACATCTTCCCTTCAAAGTTAACGCAGAATGTCGTCAAGTCCGCTGCTCGCAACATCCAATGTAAGAAAATTATTATTTTTAAATGGGTTATATTTAATCGAGCACCAAAATTTCAGCCCTAAATTATTCATAATCGGTTCACCCCAATAACTAGAGTCTGCTAATCTGTTTCTAAATTTCAACACCAAATATTTATTTTTGCTATTGCCATGTAATTTAATCCGGGAAGCTTATTTACTATTCGTAAAAAAAAAATAAAAAAATAAATATATCATCACGCCTTTTACCCATTACTGAGTGTGGCACTCTGCCTAAGCAGATCTCGGTAAGTGATATATTTTGTCGCGTGAAGTGCGGTTACCAGCCGTCAAATCACGGCCCTCAAAGATATTAGTGGAGAGGGAGCCACAGGGGTAGATTTTTAAATTGGTGAAAATTGTTTGTCGGCTGTGGGGATCGAACCAGGGTTCTCAAGATCCACAGGCCGACTCGATACCACTGAGCCATCTACCCCATATTCGTAGATATTAAAAATTCTATTTTAAGATCGTTTATTATTTTTAGTATTCATTGATTTATTACTCATATAAACAATTACGTTTACTTCAATAAACTATCAACAAACATGTGAAAAGTTAGTTGAAATGAGGCGTTATGGACATACTTATACCTAGCAATAGATCCCGATAAAACCATCCCTATTAAATTTATTATTTTGATAATTTTTTTTTTATTAAAGTACGATAAAAATTCAAGAATTGTTTTCCTATTTCTATGTTGTAAATTGAATCATATTTTAAGTACTAGTTTCCTTTAAATTCAATGTTTACATACTTATTTCTGTATTTAAATATTTTAATTACTGATGAATTCATAAACACTAATTAAAAAAACAATTTTTGAATTAATGTTATTAAATATATGTAATTTTCAATAAATTATAATTTTTATACATAAAATACACTCCACGACATTTTGATATGCACTGGTTTGCTCGGAAGGTCGCAGGCGCTGCATCGGCTACACAGTTCATAACTAGCAAGCGTGGTAGTTAGATGTGCTGCTAGAAAATTAGTGGTTTTAAGTAAAAATATCTATAAATATTACTAAAATATAGTGCCTTTCGTAAGTATAGATGTTATTCTGACGATTTTGATACAAATTTCACCTGGAAATATAGTTTTTGATAATTAAAAATGTATCAACATTTTATTACATAAATTGCTTTGTACGTAACACATATATAGGATGCGATAACATAGGAATATTACATTTCAACAATTAAATTTGATATAAACGGCTTTAACATCATATTTGAACATGATTTTTAATAAATTTTCTTTAAAATCATAATATTTTTGCATATCTTTGGATTTTAACAGTTATAAATAGTGTTTTTATTTCGAAAAGCGTGGTATATATTATTTATTATTATTTACATACATAAATATTACTTTTTATACATGAAAATGTGTAAAAGTACTGAATTTGAAAGTATTTTCTTTATTTTATATAAATTTATAAAAGTATTTGATTTGTTCAAACGATAAATTTACCGAAGTGAACCTGTTTATTCCATAAATTTAGTCTTGTATGACGCTGTGTTGTTGAATGTTGCTGGATAAATAATTGTACGTTATAACAAAATACTGGTAAATAGTTAACGAGAACATTATTCTAATATTTTCGATAGATATTTGTATTTAAAAGTAGTGTAAAATGTACTTTGTAATACATAACAGCTACAAGTGTTACGACATCTTAATAATGCATTTAACTAGTTGGTTTTACTAATTGTTAATTATTATTTCAAAACTATATTCTATTCATTTAAGTATTTTTGTCAATGTTCATTTATAAACATTTAATTCAAATATTTTTAATGACCAATTACGTACGTTTATGGTTGCTCGATAATTAAACAAGTCTGTGCGTATTCAAGTTCAACTGCGCGCAACAAGCAGCGTTTATAAATACAGTCTTAATAATAATTACTCAATTCAGCCATTTTGTAGTTAGTGAAAGAGTTTTGCATTGTCGGCAGTTGCTGATGGCATTCGAAAGCCTTCTTAATGGTAGGTTCTTTTTTTAAAGCATTTTAGAGCTATTCTATTAATTGTTTTCTCTGTTATCATTATTAACTTTAATAAATGTTATGAAGTGTGTTACTAATATATTGTTTTTATGTTTATAGGGACATCACGGGACCTGCAAGCATCCTCAGCGTGTATCAACACCCCGGAGGCATCAGCAAAGACGAGTTTGAATATTAAATCTGCTGCTCTCAACATCAATAATGTAAGAACATTGTTATTTTTTAATTATTTGTTTAATATTTATTTGAGAATTTGTGAAATAAATTCATATTCAGTTTAAAATAATAATGATGAATAGTAACTAGATTTTTATTAATGATAACGCTAGTAAATTGTTAGCTAGTGTCAGTTATTATGAAGGGTAATTAACTATATTTTTAATTGTTAAACCTTCCGGAATTATTTTGGTCAAAAATATTTCAAGTTAAAGTTGGATATAAATAAATGTTCTGTCGTAAAATAATGAAAATGAATCTCCCTGAATAGACCAGCGGTCATTGTATTGAATTGAGTGCTGGTGAATGAGGGAATGAGGGGGAGGCACCTAGGAGGAAGGAAGCCATGTTTATTATCGATTAGCTAAACAAAAGTTAGCGGTAATTAGCAATTACAATTAATAGTAAGTGTTTATTATTTGTTCCAGGCGTAATCGGAGAGAAATGCGAGCACTGGATACTCATCCACAACGACATGAAACCCTCCGTGGAAAGAAGAGATTGGAACCTGCAGAACCGGAGTCGAGCTGGTGTTGACTCAGACAGCAAACACCGTGGTGATGGTGTCGACGACGATCGCTCTTCAGAAACCTACTCTTCATGTCGGCAGCAAGAGAAGAGAATGGAATCAGACGGAAATGTTCTGGCATTGGTGAGAAACTTATTTATAAATCAAATCACGCCTTTTACCCATTACTGGGAAACTATTCACGTATAAACGTTTCACGTTTTAAATTTGTTTACTTTTATAAAAAATATATAACAATAATAATTTATAAGAATTAATGAAAAAAGTAAAATGAGAAATATTTTATTTGAAATGTAGACATGTTGTGTAAGTTTGAATGTATTGAGTTGTGTCATCAATTAATTAGTCGGGCGAGTCATCATGCAACGAGCTCGAGCTCCGCACTTGCAAACAAAACGCTGAGCAGAGCTGGTCGCTTGAAAATAATCACGTGTTTAGTGCGAGTGGCTGTGATTTCACCCAATAATTTGTAAAAGGTGTGGTGATTTAGTTATACATTCAATTAATTAATTAATTACAACATCCTAACACAAGAGACTTGATATGTTTGACACTCGCTCTGTGTTCATTCAGGTGACTTTGGACAGCTGCAAGAAGTCGACGGAGAATCTGGAGCACCAGGAAGCCGAGCTGGAGGAGATGATGGCCCCGGGGACTTGATGTTTGATGGCGTGTCCGGACGCTTCACTTCCAGTACTTTTGCAGGTGAGTGTATCTTTTAAAATTTAAATTTGCTGTAAATATGGGTAATTTTATTATTTTTCCTGAAAGAAATCATAAAATGTCGGCTGAAACGGTTGTAACTTTTAAACTAGTCAAGATAATTGAAATTGGTTTTAAATTTTGAATTCTCCATCTTTTGAACGATATTTAATCATATTTTTATTATGAAAATGTTTGTTGAAGATTGATTCTTTGATGAATCTGGTTTCAATATAAACCTTACGTTCCGCGTACATCTGTGTAAAAGCCATTTATTTGAGTCCTTGGCCTAAATAATTTTGTTGGACGATTAAATATTCTTCTAGAAGTATTTTGATTTGGTAAATTACGTAAAACATTAATTGTCTCGTGCTTCAATTAACTTATAAACATATATTCAGTCATTAACCAAACACTTATATATTTGTTAATTAAATAACTAATATGATGGATTGTGATTGCCCAAAATCTGCAATTGCATATTAGACATGTGCATACTGAACCCCCTTTAAAGTTTGTTTCATTCATGAACTTTGAATAGTCTAATACTCTTTACATAATCTCATGAATTTTATATGAAAAAGTTTTCAATTCGCTGCTAAAATCCTCGTTTAATTAAATTAATTGAAGCACCAATCTATTTTATTTTAATTATTTTACGTTTAAATTATATACATATTTATTTTAAAATAAGTTTAAATAGTTTTTCAGTCATTTTGAACTCAAAACTAGAGAATTAATTTATCACTAAATTACTTAGGCGGGTAAAAAAATCCGTGGACTATTTTGGGGGCAAAGACATTAAAATATTAGTTTTCGGGGTTAAATGCTGTTTATAATAAAAAATATGTTATGAACGTTAATATTAACTATTAATAAATAATATAGAGTAGTTTTTATTGATTAGAAATCAAATTATTTTTATAAAATAAACACCCAATAATTTGGATGCATACTGCGCCATTGATACAGTTCAACGTTTTATGAATAGATGGCAGTAGTATGTTAGTTGTCAGAAACTGATATTTGACAAGTAAACTACATTTGTAAAATGATGTGATATTAAACTAAAATATTGTTAATTGCCAACAAAATGTAGTAGAATATGTAAGTTTGAATTTAAATCAATTTATAATGCGCGAATATGGTTTTTAGGTATGGATTTCATGCACGAACCATAGACAGATGTCAGGGAATGAAAACAACATTTGTCGACTTTAAAACCAATTATTATGGAAGACAATGTTTACAATCACCACAAATCAGCGACAAAACCAACTTGTGGACCTGGTGCACCATGTTGTTGATGCACAGTGAAAGCGCCAAACAGGTGAGATGATTTTTTATTTATATTTTTGGGGCTTTATTTTTTGTTTCTTTGTACTTTTAAAATATCTCGATTAGTAGAAGACTTACGCGCTGCTAAATAAATTAAATTATGTTTTTAATTTAATTACTTTTTAAAACAATGAGTATAAATAAATAAATAAATATATCATCACGCCTTTTACCCATCACTGGGTGTGGCACTCTGCCTAAGCAGATCTCGGTAAGTGATATATTTTGTCGCGTGAAATGCGGTTACCAGCCGTCAAATTACGGCCTCCAAAGATATTAGTGGTGGAGCCACCGGGATAGATTTTTAAAATTGTTTGTCGGCTGTGGGGATCGAATCAGGGTTCTCAACAATGAGTGTATCTTTGAAATGACTAAATGTGGGTTTCCTTTTACTATTTCTAGTATACTCACTCTCAAAAGTTATGATGATTATGAAACTTAAAATAAACATGATGAAGGGTGCTATGCTATGTTACTAATACATTGTTTTTATGTTTATAGGGACATCATCAAGATGTTGAAGTAGCTGGTGTCATTGGAGCTGCCGCCATCCAGAGCTTGGAGCAGCTGGAGCTGGTGTCACCGTGGACATTATCATCAATGTAAGTACATTGTTATTTTTTAATTATTTGGGTAAAAACAATAATAATGATGATGGTGAATGATTAGTAACTGACAATCTACTAAATATTCATTAATGATAACGGTAGTGCATTTATTAGCTAGTCAAGGGTGATTAATTATAAAGCTTGTCCCAGAAAACAATGTCGCCTATAATTTTTAACTAAAAACCATATAATTAAATGAATTTTTTAAAAACTATTGAAGACTTTATTGATCAACAACTAAATAGTATATAATAGCATATATTTACATTTTAATTATGATTCATCCAAAAGTTGCACAATTTCCTTTTCAGCCCTTCATTAAAATTTGTACAGCATTCAATCTAAAAATTATATAAACTACTACACTGCGGCTCGGTGAGTGCGGACCCTGTACTGTAATTGGGATTAAATTCCTGTTGTACAGCGTAACATAAATAAATAAATAAATAAATAATCAGATATCATTTTTGTAATTTGTTTCCACTTATATTTGAAATTATCGACAGAATTGAGTGGTTTCTTATATTTTAATAACTTCTGCTTCATATGGGGCCAATATTTTTTGATTGGGCGCAATTCAGGACAATTTTTAGGATTTTCAGATTTATGTACAAATTCTATATGTGGGGTTTCTTTTATACCAATCAATGACATTTTTTGTGTAATGACATGTTGCCAAATCTGGCCAAAATAGTATTGGGAATAATCATCTTTCAAGGCACTCGCTTAAATATCTTTCGCCGTTGGAACAAATGGCCTGCCATACAAGCATCTTTTTTGAGAATTTTTCTATTTTAATTACCTTCAATTAGCTACTAACAGATTTTCTGAACTTTCCAGAATAATAATAATGACTTGGTTGAGATTTTAATTCAAGTTAACAATACGTTTCGACATCCATGATAACACATAATTTTTTTTGATATCACTTTAAAGTAAAGTTTTCTTGATCTTCATTTTGTGTTAGTTTCTTGCTTAGTATCCCTGTTAGGCACTTTTGTTTTTTTTAAATACTTTATAGAATTCTTTAGCTTAATTTTCTGGACTGTTGATTGAATAGTTTCAAATTTCTTAACCAAATCTCTCATAGAAAGATTTTTATTTTCACACAAAGCCTTCAAGACATTTTCTCAATATTTTAATCTACAAATCCAGGTTTGCATCCATTTCCACATTTTTTTGTGTATTACCCGTTTCATTATATCTTCTTAACACCCTTTGAACAGTCCTTGTTGTAGATTTTAACTCTAAAGCTACTTTTCTTGTGGATATATGCCTATTTTGAACACATTTGTACAAAATATTTTCGCGCAATTGTTTGTGTTTCAATGACATCTTTGTAGAATTTAGTATGAAAGTTGTCAACTAATTGTTTTTGTATAATGCATAGAAAACTAATAAAAACGCATCACATAAAAATTTGTATATCTATAAAAGCAGTATACGAAAAGGCCCAAATCTAAGCGACAATTTTTTCTGGGGCAAACTTTATTTTACTTTTACAATTATTTTTCTCCTGAAATAATTGATGTCCGGTTCAAAGCAGAAAATTAAAATTAATCTCGTTTAATAATTTGATTTCACTAGTGGTGACTTTTAGCCAAAATAATTGTTTCCAATATTTAAAATAGATATGAGTTCTAAATATTTTGTTTACAATATTTAAATTTGAAGAGGTTTGAAAATGTGGACTGCCTATAGTTTTGTTTGTAAATCTGGCGAATTTTATTAATTTTCTGAGAGAAAATATGAATGACAGTTTTTCCGTAACTTTAGATAAACATGTTTTAAAAATGGCTGTAATTTAGTGATCAGTCAACCGGGTTTCAACATTCAATTCCTCATCTATTGACTATAGTTTCATCCCTTAATATCAACCCTCCAGAAAATGATTAATTTTAAAATAAACGTTATTGAAGCGAGGATGGTGTGTTGGGTTGAGAATATTCTGGCGCAGTGGACATTTATTCACAATTGATTTAAACATATAATTTTATTTTGATCATTTACTATTGTTTCATATTAAAAATTACTTTTAAATATTGTTTAGTATTTTTAATGATAGATGCTTATTTTAAATTCTGTTTTGCATGCATATTTGAATGCGGCATTCAGTCCCAGGACTCGAGCGCCATGCCCAAGTTGTCCACGCTGTCCACCGTTGCTTCAACACACTTCAGGAACAAAAGATGAGTACAAATTTCGTTTATTTATATTTTAATTAGTCTAAAAAATGAGAATAGTTATTTGTGTATTAAGAGCGTAAAGTGATTCTTTGTTACTCGAGCACGGTAATTGCAGCGCGAGCCGAAGGCGAGAGCTGCAATAGTGCAAGAGGAACAAAGACACTTTACGCTCGTGATACACACATAATTTTTTCTACGATTGCATCTTAAAAGTTATTAAAAAACGTACGTATACGTCTAAAACTAAATTCGTTTTGTTAACTGTCAATATGACAAGTTTCTGTTTTGTTTGTATCCCTGGTAACTATTGAAATAATCTTTTTCGCGCGTTGCCATTGGAAACGCGCGAATTTAACGTCTTTTTCGCGCGTTGCCATTGGAGACGCGCAAAAAAGATATTTTTCGATTGTTCCACAGAAAACGTCAACTTTACGATGACAAATAAGAGCGTAATTGTCATCTTTTCATAGCAATCGTAGAAAAAAGAAATTATTAATAATTTATTTAAAATTTTATTGAGACAGCCTTGACATACATCTGGTGTCTTTTAATTTTTTTGATGTGATAAATATTTGTTTAAAGTGTTTTAAAAGTAAATTGCTAAATTCTAAAAACGTTATTATTTTACTTTTGTTTATACTAAATAATAATATATTAATAATATTAATAATTTCTAATAATAATAACAGTAAACTGAATAATATTGTATTTGAAGTGTATGTTAGATGTTGTGTATGTTTCAAATTCACTTTAATTTCATTCATTGGTTGTGAATGTGTGTGTCATCAAATAGGTCGCCGCTGCGAGTCTGCAACAACAAGTTCACTTGCCAAACAAACGTCGTCGTCGAGTAATTTAACTTTTGTCTGCCTTATTTAAAGGCCTTCATAACTTCATAACCGATATCGTATCGTGGGCTTGATTTATAGTTATACTATAAGATCAACTTCTCGAGTCGATATCGTGTTTGTTTTTATTGTTCACTCAATACGTACATTTTAATTTAGTTAGTTAGTTGCTGCCTTAATAGGAGGCCATCCTAACTGTGTGTAGTTCTTTTCGTGGGGTTGATTTATTACTATAAATCAATTTTACGAATCGAAATTGTGTAGATCGATATCTATCGTGGGTTTGATTTGAAATCAACCTCACGAGTCGATATCGTGTATTTTGTATTATCCACCAAAAAACGCAGGTCCCACGTGGGGCCCCAACATACATCCCATCACCAGGAGGCAAGTTTGAAGCGTTTCGTGATCCGGGTTGGGGCGAGTCCCTCGCGAGCGTGCTGCTGAGTGTAGCTAGAAGGTGTAAGCCGATGCCTTGGGTGGTCGAGTTATCGAATCACAGGAACCATATTGTCCAATGAGTCATTGGGAGATCTAGACATAATTCGACTGTTCGAGCACTGCGAAATCTTCCCAGCAGTCGGGTAGGTTGGTAGGCGGTGAACCGAGAGGTCGTGGGCACGGAATATGCTCAACGTTTTTGCTAACTTGACAAGCACGCTTCGGTTGCTTTGTCGTAGATTCGTAGCTAGTCGTTGGCAAAAACTTAGGTAAGATAGGGTAGGGTAGGGAGAAGAAGATGGCACCTTTACTGAAGACTACGTAAAATGTGAGTCTCTTTCAGGTTCTTCCTAACACTTGACCGATATCTTATCGTGGATATGATTTATAGTTATACTATAAGATCATATTCACGAGTCAATATCGTGTTTTTTATCTACGTACATTTAAATTTAGTTAGTTTAGTTTCTGCCTTGTTAGAAGGCCTTCCTAACAACTGTGTAGTTCTTTTCGTGGGGTTGATTTATTACTATAAATCAATTTTACGAATCGAAATTGGTTAGAACAATATCTATCGTGGGGTTGATTTATTTCCATAAATCAATTTTACGAATTGATATTGTGATATCTATCGTGGGTTTGATGTGTAATCAACCTCACGAGTCGATATCGGATGTTTTGTATTGTCCACCATAAAACGCTGGCCCCACGTGGGGCCCCATCATAGCGTTTCGCGGTTGCTTTGTTGTAGATTCGTAGCTAGTCTTTGACAAAAACTTAGGTAAGATAGGGTAGGTAGGGAGAAGAAGGACACCATCATTGAAAACTTACTGTTTTTCAAGGAGTATTTGTACTTGTTTTTAATAATATTTTGTTGCTAGGTGCGGTGGTGAATGAAGAAACCCAACGTTTCCTGTTGGTGATTACATCAAAATGCTGGGAAGATTCATCAGCAACAGAATCAACAGCTTCTCTTCAAACATATCAGAAGATGACTGCAAAGTCAACGCAGAATGTCGTCAAGACCGCTGCCTCCAACATCAATATAAGATAATTATTAGTTTTAAGTGGGTTGTATTTAATCGAGCACCAAAATATCAGCTTTAAATAATTCATATTCAATATCCAAAATACTAGACTTTGCTAATCTGTTTATCAATTTAAATATCAAATATTTGTATTTGCTATTTGCCATATTAGCATTTAATTTTCCATGAAGCTTATTTACTATTATATTTAAAGATCAGTTAGTAATTTTTTTATTATTATTTTTAGTATTAATTTAATTATTTCAGACTATCAAAATATAATTTAACTAGGGTTAAAAATATATATTTTTGGTGTTTAATAAATATATTTCTGGTAAGAGCAACACAGTTCTTATTGATTATTGATGATACGATGATTTCGGTGCTCATTTAAATTATTCCCTTTTTAAATTATTTGGGCAAAAGTCTGTTAAAAACAGTAATAAATATGTTGTTTTAAATTAATATAAAATAGCGCAATTGTGTACAAGGGAGAATGTGAGTGAAAATGGACAGAGAGTGATTGATTTTATTCTGTGTGATGAATGATTGATGCGCGGTTTTTCAGTTCATTCTGACATTTAGATGACGTAATTATTTGTCACAATTTTGTTGAGCGACTTGGTCGTGTTAGAAGACCTAAAATAATTAGAACTATAGTAAAACCGTCAGAAAGGTATCATTAGAAATATATTACAATATACACTTTACTATTTACTATTTCATATACAATTTAATTCTTTTTTTATTGAGTTAATTTGTAATTTTACGTATTCCTCCTTTTTGCCAATTTGCACCAATTTTTAATTGTCTGCCCCCAACATTTTTCTCTTTTTAAAATTATTTAAACTTGTGCTAGAATTTTAATGAACACGTACCTGACATAGAACTTAAATTTAATCTTGTACATTATTAATATTTTATCTTTGGACTAGAGAACTTTTAAAATTTTGGCCCTACAGTATTAAATGAGGCAGAAATTTCCTCCCAACACTTTTCTTCTTCTTAACACAATACTTTATCAGTTTTTTTTTTCATTCTATACATGTTTTTAACTCTCACTAAATCTATTAATAATTCAACTTCATTGGTGGAAAAATTTGCAGCTCTTTTAATATTTTCCATCATGTGTATATAAATATATTTCTTATTTTGCCTCTGACAGAATATAAACTGAATTTTCGGTAAACAAGGCAATGATTATAATTTTCTCAGAATCCCAAATTACACAAAACCATAAAATTATGTTGACATTCAGTTTAGGTTCAGCTGAACTAGATTAATTTGACAAGTTATAAACAAAAAAATGTTGAGGCTCAAGTTCAAGGTTCAACTGAAAAACCGAGCATGAGAAGTTGATTTGATGGTGTCGCGTATACGTCTGGATAAAAGTTGGTGAATGAGGGTGTATAATGAGGATGTTCGAGATATGTCTGTTGAGTAAATAAGTGAATGAATGAATGATGAATTATATTGTGGAATGAATCAGATGAGAATGATGTTGCGCGTAAAGAATGGCAAGGCTCCCGGCTTGAATGAGATGTTGATGTATGGAGGTGAGAGGTTATTTGACTCCTGGTGATTGGAAATGCGCGCACGCAGTTAGAGTGTTTGAAGGTAGCGAGGCTGCGGTAGTGTCTGCGTTACCTGGTGCGGATGATGTTGTTGTAAATGATTTCAATAAATGAAGCAGAAAACGATTTAAATAATGTTAATTAATGATAATGTGTTAGTAGAATTAGTATTTAGTTTTATAAATTTGGCAATAACATTTATTGGTAGATGTGGTTTACAAAACAAATTTACAAACACTTATATATTGTACAAATACAAACACATTGTTAATAGAGAGAGGGACTGTTTAGGGAATGTCCTTTAATGACAAGGGCTATGAACATCTAAATATTCATTCATTAGTTTCTGGTCGGCCCTAACGGCTTTCTTAATTTTAAAAGCTTCAAGGAAAGTGAATCGATATCCTTTCCTTTTATATGTAGAACTGACAAATTACATATAGAACTGTTATGATAAAAATCTATCAAGTGTTTAGCTAGATTAGACTGGGGACTTTTGGTCATATAATTATAACAATACTCTTTAAATCTAGTCTGGAAACTTTGTCCTGTTTGCTCTATATAAACAAATTCACAATCTTTACATTTAATTTGATAAAGGGTCTTTATTCATTAGTTTATTATTATTAGTATATAATGTCAAATTTCCTCCAATTCTTGGCCATACTACGATTCATGTCATTAACATAATTTATTTTTTATAAATTGATTTAAATCTAGTTTCAAAGTGTACAGGATAAAATTAATTTCTTGTAATTGATCTAATTTTCTTATTTATTAGCTTCACAGTGATTTCTTCACTGTAACCATTGT
The DNA here is from genome assembly GCA_947425015.1 of Pterostichus niger. Classification (NCBI taxonomy): domain Eukaryota; kingdom Metazoa; phylum Arthropoda; class Insecta; order Coleoptera; family Carabidae; genus Pterostichus; species Pterostichus niger. The sequence goes on along the minus strand of OX380341.1, from coordinate 2,695,442 downwards.
TTGCTGCAATATTTAAAATGATTTTAATTCAGATAAATTATAAAACGTTGCTAGTTTTATATTACATGGGTGATACAAATTAGTGGGTTTCCTGTAAATACTAAAATTAAATTTATTGTTAATGTGTTGGATAGTAATGGCCAAGATATTTATGCTTTTATTAACTTTCACTTCAGTGGTGAATTATGTATTTTAATCAAATGAATTAAGGACATTTAGTTGTTGTTGCTCCTGGTGTAAAGGGATTAAAACATCGTCGATATATCTATACCAAAAATGTAAATATTTTCGGAGGTATTTTTTGGAATTGAGGCATATATATTCTCTAAATTGTTGATGAATATTTCAGATAATAAAGACCCACATTTTGTTAATTATAAATGTCACCAAAGAGCAAAAATAATTTGTTTGTAGGCAAACTTCCAGCAAGTTTAAAGTTACATGGTTAACTTCAAGCTGTTTTTAATGAAAATTGGAATGGAAGTAAATTCCCAAAACCTCCCTCTCTCTATTAACAGAGTTAGTTTGTATTTGAACTACATATAAGTGTTTGCAAAACCATTTCTAAATTCATGAAACAAAATGCCAAGTGTTTGTATTTATTAATTTTAAATCACGTTTCGCCGAATGCAAACAGCTTCATTAATTGAAATGATGAATGTGTTAGTGTTTGAGAAGAGCGATTGCAATGTTTCGGTGATGGATGATGTGAGATTGGAGATGAAATTAATGTGTTTGTATATTAGGGTAGTATGTTCTCGAGGTATGGACGTATTAATTCAGAATACATTGGTGTATGTTGTATGATGACTCTGAGATTGACATGAATGTTGTTGAAAGAGTGAGTATAAGTCAGATGAGATAGTTTAGGAATGTGGAACGTGTGTGGAATGGAAGATATGAATGAACTTTTATGAATGTATATGTATGTATTTATGTATGAAGAGTTGATGCTAGATTGAGCATGTGGTTGAAGCAAGGATGACTGAATGTTTCTGGGGTTCGTGTTACCCCATTTAATAAGATATTATCTTTACAACATATGTATTATTTGTTTAAACTATATAATAATGAATGATTCACTTTAAAATTATAATGATGAATCGTTCTCATCTGTAACACAATACTTTGCTAGCTGACAATTTATTATACATACATATATATTTTTTATTGTAACATTAGCAGATTGTCAGCTACTGAAACATTGTGATACAGTGACAGTTAGTATAAAAAACAACCAAATTACGGATGATTAACTAGATTTTTCATTGTTAAACATTCCGGCATTATTTTATACAAATATATTTGAAGTAAATGATTGATATAAATAAATTTGAATCAGTTTTATTTTAAATATTATTCTCCAAACAACTTATGACCGATTTAAATAAAGTTAATCAAATCATCCTCCATCGATTATTTATACTAACAGTCAACATATTTTGTAAATAAAGATAATGAAATACTTTTACCCAAAATAATTGTATCAAAGTATTAATTCTAAAAGTTTCCATTATAATAATTAAATTGATTTCTTTTTAAAAATTGGGAAAACTGACAGAATTGATATTTACTAATGATAATAACAAATATGTTTTAAGTAGATAGTTGACAATAACTTTGTTTAACACATATTTATTCTTGAAGAATAAGAAATAGATACATATTGTAATAAGTTATACATACATCTTATTACAATATTCTTTATTCTTAAAAAATAAATTTGTGTTGAAGAGATTTATTGTGAATTATTTAATTTAAAATATAGTTTTTATTGTTTAAGATAAATAAGTAAATAATATTATTGTAATTTAATATGTAAAAATAATAACAAATATGTTTTAAATAGATAGTTTACAATAACTTTGTTTAACACATATTTATTGTTTAAGAATAAGAAATAGGGTACCCATTGTAATAAGTTAACATATTGCAATAAGATGTATGTTTTCTTATTACAATATTCCTTATTCTTAAAGAATAAATGTGTGTTGAAGAGATTTATTGTGAATTATTTAATTTAAAATATAGTTTTTATTGTTTAAGTTAATAAAATTGTTGTAATTCAGTATGTAAAAATAAATATGTTTTAAATAGATAGCTTAGAATAACTCTGTTTAAAACATATCTATTCTTTAAGAATAAGAAATATTGTAATAAGAAAACATACATCTTATTGCAATACGTCTTATACTTCAAGAATAAATATATTTTAAAGAGACTTATTCTAAATGAATTTATTTAAAAAATAGTTTGTATTATAAATAAAATGTACTTGTAGTTAATAATTCTAAAATAAAATGTTAGTAACACTTGTATACAACTTTGAAATAATAATAAATGTTTATTTATACATACCTTGTTTTTTTTTTATTTTTAGGACTGGTGCTGCCATCTGTTGGCAATTCAATTGAATTTGAAATTCATTTCAGGGTTTCTTACTAGCTAAAATTAATTTACAATAAAACAATTTTGTTTCTTTCTTATAAAACTAGCTAAAATTAATTTACAATAAAACAATTTTGTTTCTTTCTTATAAAACTAGCTAAAATTAATTTACAATAAAACAATTTTGTTTCTTTCTTATAAAACTAGCTAAAATTAATTTACAATAAAACAATTTTGTTTCTTTCTTATAAAACTAGCTAAAATTAATTTACAATAAAACAATTTTGTTTCTTTCTTATAAAACTAGCTAAAATTAATTTACAATAAAACAATTTTGTTTCTTTCTTATAAAACTAGCTAAAATTAATTTACAATAAAACAATTTTGTTTCTTTCTTATAAAACTAGCTAAAATTAATTTACAATAAAACAATTTTGTTTCTTTCTTATAAAACTAGCTAAAATTAATTTACAATAAAACAATTTTGTTTCTTTCTTATAAAACTAGCTAAAATTAATTTACAATAAAACAATTTTGTTTCTTTCTTATAAAACTAGCTAAAATTAATTTACAATAAAACAATTTTGTTTCTTTCTTATAAAACTAGCTAAAATTAATTTACAATAAAACAATTTTGTTTCTTTCTTATAAAACTAGCTAAAATTAATTTACAATAAAACAATTTTGTTTCTTTCTTATAAAACTAGCTAAAATTAATTTACAATAAAACAATTTTGTTTCTTTCTTATAAAACTAGCTAAAATTAATTTACAATAAAACAATTTTGTTTCTTTCTTATAAAACTAGCTAAAATTAATTTACAATAAAACAATTTTGTTTCTTTCTTATAAAACTAGCTAAAATTAATTTACAATAAAACAATTTTGTTTCTTTCTTATAAAACTAGCTAAAATTAATTTACAATAAAACAATTTTGTTTCTTTCTTATAAAACTAGCTAAAATTAATTTACAATAAAACAATTTTGTTTCTTTCTTATAAAACTAGCTAAAATTAATTTACAATAAAACAATTTTGTTTCTTTCTTATAAAACTAGCTAAAATTAATTTACAATAAAACAATTTTGTTTCTTTCTTATAAAACTAGCTAAAATTAATTTACAATAAAACAATTTTGTTTCTTTCTTATAAAACTAGCTAAAATTAATTTACAATAAAACAATTTTGTTTCTTTCTTATAAAACTAGCTAAAATTAATTTACAATAAAACAATTTTGTTTCTTTCTTATAAAACTAGCTAAAATTAATTTACAATAAAACAATTTTGTTTCTTTCTTATAAAACTAGCTAAAATTAATTTACAATAAAACAATTTTGTTTCTTTCTTATAAAACTAGCTAAAATTAATTTACAATAAAACAATTTTGTTTCTTTCTTATAAAACTAGCTAAAATTAATTTACAATAAAACAATTTTGTTTCTTTCTTATAAAACTAGCTAAAATTAATTTACAATAAAACAATTTTGTTTCTTTCTTATAAAACTAGCTAAAATTAATTTACAATAAAACAATTTTGTTTCTTTCTTATAAAACTAGCTAAAATTAATTTACAATAAAACAATTTTGTTTCTTTCTTATAAAACTAGCTAAAATTAATTTACAATAAAACAATTTTGTTTCTTTCTTATAAAACTAGCTAAAATTAATTTACAATAAAACAATTTTGTTTCTTTCTTATAAAACTAGCTAAAATTAATTTACAATAAAACAATTTTGTTTCTTTCTTATAAAACTAGCTAAAATTAATTTACAATAAAACAATTTTGTTTCTTTCTTATAAACTAGCTAAAATTAATTTACAATAAAACAATTTTGTTTCTTTCTTATAAAACTAGCTAAAATTAATTTACAATAAAACAATTTTGTTTCTTTCTTATAAAACTAGCTAAAATTAATTTACAATAAAACAATTTTGTTTCTTTCTTATAAAACTAGCTAAAATTAATTTACAATAAAACAATTTTGTTTCTTTCTTATAAAACTAGCTAAAATTAATTTACAATAAAACAATTTTGTTTCTTTCTTATAAAACTAGCTAAAATTAATTTACAATAAAACAATTTTGTTTCTTTCTTATAAACTAGCTAAAATTAATTTACAATAAAACAATTTTGTTTCTTTCTTATAAAACTAGCTAAAATTAATTTACAATAAAACAATTTTGTTTCTTTCTTATAAAACTAGCTAAAATTAATTTACAATAAAACAATTTTGTTTCTTTCTTATAAAACTAGCTAAAATTAATTTACAATAAAACAATTTTGTTTCTTTCTTATAAAACTAGCTAAAATTAATTTACAATAAAACAATTTTGTTTCTTTCTTATAAACTAGCTAAAATTAATTTACAATAAAACAATTTTGTTTCTTTCTTATAAACTAGCTAAAATTAATTTACAATAAAACAATTTTGTTTCTTTCTTATAAACTAGCTAAAATTAATTTACAATAAAACAATTTTGTTTCTTTCTTATAAACTAGCTAAAATTAATTTACAATAAAACAATTTTGTTTCTTTCTTATAAACTAGCTAAAATTAATTTACAATAAAACAATTTTGTTTCTTTCTTATAAACTAGCTAAAATTAATTTACAATAAAACAATTTTGTTTCTTTCTTATAAACTAGCTAAAATTAATTTACAATAAAACAATTTTGTTTCTTTCTTATAAACTAGCTAAAATTAATTTACAATAAAACAATTTTGTTTCTTTCTTATAAACTAGCTAAAATTAATTTACAATAAAACAATTTTGTTTCTTTCTTATAAACTAGCTAAAATTAATTTACAATAAAACAATTTTGTTTCTTTCTTATAAACTAGCTAAAATTAATTTACAATAAAACAATTTTGTTTCTTTCTTATAAACTAGCTAAAATTAATTTACAATAAAACAATTTTGTTTCTTTCTTATAAACTAGCTAAAATTAATTTACAATAAAACAATTTTGTTTCTTTCTTATAAACTAGCTAAAATTAATTTACAATAAAACAATTTTGTTTCTTTCTTATAAACTAGCTAAAATTAATTTACAATAAAACAATTTTGTTTCTTTCTTATAAACTAGCTAAAATTAATTTACAATAAAACAATTTTGTTTCTTTCTTATAAACTAGCTAAAATTAATTTACAATAAAACAATTTTGTTTCTTTCTTATAAACTAGCTAAAATTAATTTACAATAAAACAATTTTGTTTCTTTCTTATAAACTAGCTAAAATTAATTTACAATAAAACAATTTTGTTTCTTTCTTATAAACTAGCTAAAATTAATTTACAATAAAACAATTTTGTTTCTTTCTTATAAACTAGCTAAAATTAATTTACAATAAAACAATTTTGTTTCTTTCTTATAAACTAGCTAAAATTAATTTACAATAAAACAATTTTGTTTCTTTCTTATAAACTAGCTAAAATTAATTTACAATAAAACAATTTTGTTTCTTTCTTATAAACTAGCTAAAATTAATTTACAATAAAACAATTTTGTTTCTTTCTTATAAACTAGCTAAAATTAATTTACAATAAAACAATTTTGTTTCTTTCTTATAAACTAGCTAAAATTAATTTACAATAAAACAATTTTGTTTCTTTCTTATAAACTAGCTAAAATTAATTTACAATAAAACAATTTTGTTTCTTTCTTATAAACTAGCTAAAATTAATTTACAATAAAACAATTTTGTTTCTTTCTTATAAACTAGCTAAAATTAATTTACAATAAAACAATTTTGTTTCTTTCTTATAAACTAGCTAAAATTAATTTACAATAAAACAATTTTGTTTCTTTCTTATAAACTAGCTAAAATTAATTTACAATAAAACAATTTTGTTTCTTTCTTATAAACTAGCTAAAATTAATTTACAATAAAACAATTTTGTTTCTTTCTTATAAACTAGCTAAAATTAATTTACAATAAAACAATTTTGTTTCTTTCTTATAAACTAGCTAAAATTAATTTACAATAAAACAATTTTGTTTCTTTCTTATAAACTAGCTAAAATTAATTTACAATAAAACAATTTTGTTTCTTTCTTATAAACTAGCTAAAATTAATTTACAATAAAACAATTTTGTTTCTTTCTTATAAACTAGCTAAAATTAATTTACAATAAAACAATTTTGTTTCTTTCTTATAAACTAGCTAAAATTAATTTACAATAAAACAATTTTGTTTCTTTCTTATAAACTAGCTAAAATTAATTTACAATAAAACAATTTTGTTTCTTTCTTATAAACTAGCTAAAATTAATTTACAATAAAACAATTTTGTTTCTTTCTTATAAACTAGCTAAAATTAATTTACAATAAAACAATTTTGTTTCTTTCTTATAAACTAGCTAAAATTAATTTACAATAAAACAATTTTGTTTCTTTCTTATAAACTAGCTAAAATTAATTTACAATAAAACAATTTTGTTTCTTTCTTATAAACTAGCTAAAATTAATTTACAATAAAACAATTTTGTTTCTTTCTTATAAACTAGCTAAAATTAATTTACAATAAAACAATTTTGTTTCTTTCTTATAAACTAGCTAAAATTAATTTACAATAAAACAATTTTGTTTCTTTCTTATAAACTAGCTAAAATTAATTTACAATAAAACAATTTTGTTTCTTTCTTATAAACTAGCTAAAATTAATTTACAATAAAACAATTTTGTTTCTTTCTTATAAACTAGCTAAAATTAATTTACAATAAAACAATTTTGTTTCTTTCTTATAAACTAGCTAAAATTAATTTACAATAAAACAATTTTGTTTCTTTCTTATAAACTAGCTAAAATTAATTTACAATAAAACAATTTTGTTTCTTTCTTATAAACTAGCTAAAATTAATTTACAATAAAACAATTTTGTTTCTTTCTTATAAACTAGCTAAAATTAATTTACAATAAAACAATTTTGTTTCTTTCTTATAAACTAGCTAAAATTAATTTACAATAAAACAATTTTGTTTCTTTCTTATAAACTAGCTAAAATTAATTTACAATAAAACAATTTTGTTTCTTTCTTATAAACTAGCTAAAATTAATTTACAATAAAACAATTTTGTTTCTTTCTTATAAACTAGCTAAAATTAATTTACAATAAAACAATTTTGTTTCTTTCTTATAAACTAGCTAAAATTAATTTACAATAAAACAATTTTGTTTCTTTCTTATAAACTAGCTAAAATTAATTTACAATAAAACAATTTTGTTTCTTTCTTATAAACTAGCTAAAATTAATTTACAATAAAACAATTTTGTTTCTTTCTTATAAACTAGCTAAAATTAATTTACAATAAAACAATTTTGTTTCTTTCTTATAAACTAGCTAAAATTAATTTACAATAAAACAATTTTGTTTCTTTCTTATAAACTAGCTAAAATTAATTTACAATAAAACAATTTTGTTTCTTTCTTATAAACTAGCTAAAATTAATTTACAATAAAACAATTTTGTTTCTTTCTTATAAACTAGCTAAAATTAATTTACAATAAAACAATTTTGTTTCTTTCTTATAAACTAGAATTATTTTTTACATTTTATATGTGCAATTGGTATTTGCAATTTACTTAGAATTATTTTTTACATTTTATATGTGCAATTGGTATTTGCAATTTACTTAGAATTATTTTTTACATTTTATATGTGCAATTGGTATTTGCAATTTACTTAGAATTATTTTTTACATTTTATATGTGCAATTGGTATTTGCAATTTACTTAGAATTATTTTTTACATTTTATATGTGCAATTGGTATTTGCAATTTACTTAGAATTATTTTTTACATTTTATATGTGCAATTGGTATTTGCAATTTACTTAGAATTATTTTTTACATTTTATATGTGCAATTGGTATTTGCAATTTACTTAGAATTATTTTTTACATTTTATATGTGCAATTGGTATTTGCAATTTACTTAGAATTATTTTTTACATTTTATATGTGCAATTGGTATTTGCAATTTACTTAGAATTATTTTTTACATTTTATATGTGCAATTGGTATTTGCAATTTACTTAGAATTATTTTTTACATTTTATATGTGCAATTGGTATTTGCAATTTACTTAGAATTATTTTTTACATTTTATATGTGCAATTGGTATTTGCAATTTACTTAGAATTATTTTTTACATTTTATATGTGCAATTGGTATTTGCAATTTACTTAGAATTATTTTTTACATTTTATATGTGCAATTGGTATTTGCAATTTACTTAGAATTATTTTTTACATTTTATATGTGCAATTGGTATTTGCAATTTACTTAGAATTATTTTTTACATTTTATATGTGCAATTGGTATTTGCAATTTACTTAGAATTATTTTTTACATTTTATATGTGCAATTGGTATTTGCAATTTACTTAGAATTATTTTTTACATTTTATATGTGCAATTGGTATTTGCAATTTACTTAGAATTATTTTTTACATTTTATATGTGCAATTGGTATTTGCAATTTACTTAGAATTATTTTTTACATTTTATATGTGCAATTGGTATTTGCAATTTACTTAGAATTATTTTTTACATTTTATATGTGCAATTGGTATTTGCAATTTACTTAGAATTATTTTTTACATTTTATATGTGCAATTGGTATTTGCAATTTACTTAGAATTATTTTTTACATTTTATATGTGCAATTGGTATTTGCAATTTACTTAGAATTATTTTTTACATTTTATATGTGCAATTGGTATTTGCAATTTACTTAGAATTATTTTTTACATTTTATATGTGCAATTGGTATTTGCAATTTACTTAGAATTATTTTTTACATTTTATATGTGCAATTGGTATTTGCAATTTACTTAGAATTATTTTTTACATTTTATATGTGCAATTGGTATTTGCAATTTACTTAGAATTATTTTTTACATTTTATATGTGCAATTGGTATTTGCAATTTACTTAGAATTATTTTTTACATTTTATATGTGCAATTGGTATTTGCAATTTACTTAGAATTATTTTTTACATTTTATATGTGCAATTGGTATTTGCAATTTACTTAGAATTATTTTTTACATTTTATATGTGCAATTGGTATTTGCAATTTACTTAGAATTATTTTTTACATTTTATATGTGCAATTGGTATTTGCAATTTACT